>OY728147.1:1836442792-1837774303 GCA_963277665.1 Viscum album
ACACTAATACCATTCTGGATATAATGTATCTATAACCTTAAAAGAATAATAAGAATTTATTCGGCAAAACACGCATAAGAACAAAAGGCAATAAAGACCCAAGTAACAAGTAACAATGAAATATTACTAACAAGAAGCTAAGAATATGACCATGTATGATATCATATCAATATGTATGACTCTGGAATAAGTCAATAACATTATTTAAACCATTATACAGGATCTTCGGACACATACAAAGCAAATCGGACCTAAGGTAAGGGAAATATCACAATCTCATTTTTATTCGAGATTGTTTATACTTTGGTATTTACTGGGGTGTATTTTATCATCCACATCCATGTTTCCTAAATATGTAATGTTATTTACATCCACCTAAAATTGTTTAAATCCAATTTTACCCTTCGGTGAGTTTTTAGTAAAAGATATGAAAGGAATCTTTTGTCGTTTTTCATACGAGGTACTTTTTGACTTTTCCGACAAAAGTACGAGAAGAATGTTTTTTTTTAACTTATACGGCATGAATGGATTTTTAAAACATTATTTCCAAGAATCTTACTTTAAGATTTTTCAAGATTATTTTTAATCAACTTCTTTTAGTTTATAATTTTATGACATATTAAGAAAGGAAAAGTGTTTTTAAAGAAGAAAGGATATTTTCCTCAAGAATGAAGTTCAAGTATTTTATCAAAATTATTTTCCATCTAAGATAATATAGGGTTCTGTTTTTATCCCTATTATTACATTGATTTGATTATGTTGTGATGGAATTATTTTTATGAATTCCATTATCTTATATGAATTGTTTTATGATGTCATGTTGTTTAACAATCCCATTTTTATTACATGGGTTATGAAATGATGTATGATTTATGATTTTGTGGCACACATAAGAATGGTATCATTATGAGATGGGTGGGACCTATATCTCCCTCCAATGCATTGGGTAAAGATTTTATATCTCATGAGATAGACATGGCTGAAATGGTAGGTTATACCGGTTCAGTGAAACAAGACTGAAACGAGGGTTACTCGATTCAGAAAGGGACTTTGTCCACTAAGATAGTCTTGGCAATGAGTCTTGACTAACAAGAAATGATTCTCTATGATTATGTGTGTATGCCACAAAGTTTCATGTTTTAGGGTATGATTATTGGGATTTCATTTCACTACTATGATTTATCCCATGTTATGAAATTATGCTCTCTTTTGCAGGTTAAGATTTCCAAAAGTTATTTTCTTATGAATATGATGTGATTGATTTCTCTTTTGTTTACCCTTACTGAGCATTTGAGCTCACCCTTTTATGTTTTCTTTTCCCCAGGATATAAAGAAAGGTTTTAGGTAAAAAAAAGGAAGATCTTTATGGGAGATATTGAAGATCTTTCACCACGATTAGAAGATTACGTTCCGAGTTTCCAAAGACACTAAACTATTACGATCCTTGTGTGTGTGTTTTTTTTTACTAAGTATTCCGCAAAAGTAATGTAATGTTCATGTACGTTAGGATCCGGGTCTCTACAGTTGGTATCAGAGGAAAGTTTTAGTCATCCGTTGGAAACTAGGATGCGAGAACTTTAGTGAGATCCCTAGAGATATTTCTAAGGTGTGTCTAGGGATGTCTCTAAGTTTAAGTATATGTATAGGTTATAGTACTATAATTACGCTAATGATCATAGAATTAAACCTAAGATGTTAGATATTTAAGGTACTCCCCCTTTATTAGGTTGCTTTCCCTAGCATGATTTTTCCTCTCACACTATTCTTTTTGGGTTTTAGACGATGGCTAGAACCCGAAGGAACCGTGTTGATCAATGCAATGGACAATGCAATGATTGCCCTCCTGAACAAACAAATGTTATGGGAGATGGAGTGAAAAATCTTATTGCTATACTTACACAAGCTATGAATCATTCTGGACTTCCAAATGAGCAGAGAAGGGAACAATATTCTATTGAGTCCTTCATGAGGCAACGTCCACCTTCTTTCAGTGGGTCTTCTGATCCACTTGTTGCTGAACAATGGATCAGTACCACTGAAAAGATATTTTCAGTTCTTCAATGTTCTGAGCATGATAAAGTCATCTTAGCAGTATATCGTTTGGAAGGTGAAGCTGATCAATGGTGGAATCTTATCAAGAATACGAGGCAAAGAGATGAAATTGAGTCCATGGAATGGGACGAGTTCAAGAACTTGTTTTTCAGTAAGTACTTCCCTCGTATTCTTCGAACAAAGATGGAGAAGGAGTTTCTTGAACTAAAGAAAAAGGATGATGAATCTGTTGGTATATACGAAGCGAATTTTACAAGACTTTCAAGGTATGCATCTGGCATTATCATCCAACCTGAAAGTAAAGTTGATCGATTTTTTAGTGGCTTAAAACCAAGTCTTCGAAGGGCATTAGCTATAAGAGACTTTAGTAGCTATGAAGAAATTGTGCGTTGTGCTATCAAGGTAGAAATGGAAGTTGGTGTTACATATCCATCTCATGGTTTTGACAAGAAACGAAAGATGGAGTTCAAGGAGAAATCTCAGAATAATGGTGAAAAGAAGATGAATGTTTCCTTATGCACAAAGTGTGGAAAGAAACATGGTGGAGATTGTCTTAAAGGGACTAGAAAATGTTTTAAGTGTGGAAAAGAAGGTCATCGAGCAGCTGAGTGTCGAAGTAATGGAAAAAGGGTTTCTAATGATGTGAATAAAGCAAACACTGCAGAGAACGCACCACCAACACTTCAATGCTTCAAGTGCAAGGAAATGGGGCATTATGCTAATAAATGCCCTAATCCAAGGGTTAGTGATGATCGACATGAGAAACCACTTAAGGAAAAGGATAAAGGGAAGTCACATGCGATCACTATTGGCGATGTTGAATATGAAAACGATGTGGTGGAATGATTAAGTGTTTATGTAATGGGATTCCAAAATAATGTTGTATCATTGAGTATTGCAATATTTATTGATGTGGTATTCAAAGTGATTGAGATATTTTTTGGAAATAAGATGATATGCGAGAAAATGAAATGTTTAATAGTATTCATGAGCTCATGATTGATATAAGGACTAAGTGATATCATGGTTTGAGTATATAGAATTTTGAGGATTTTGGTATGTGGAAAGTGTTAACTTTAAACTGCATTCATGTTTTCACTAAGGTATTCAAGAGAATACATGATTAAGGACTTTGAATGTTTGGAATGTGACCAACAAAACATATCTTATGATATATGGGGATCAACGATGGTATTAAATCTCTGTTAATCGTTTTCACTATGTTATGAGAGTGGACTGCAGTATTATGGATAAGCCTAAAGATTGAAATGGATTATGTTGGACATAAGTGAGTATTTTTTAAGGATAGAAGTTTTTTTTATTCGATATTATTGATGGGATGTTATAGTAATGTAGTTTTAGAAAAAGGACAACCTGCAGGATGGGCGACAGCCCATCGCTTCGGACAAGGATGTGGGAATCGAACCCACAACCGAAGTGCGACTGGCCTTTATCGCCTACCACTGGCCTACAAGAAGTCCCTGTTTAGTAGAAACTAGTTTTATTATATTAATCAGTATGATATATAAAGTATAAGTCCATTTTAGGAACCATATATGATTAATCTCACTATAGATCGACTTATGTATATAAATTTTGCTAACCTTTTGAGACAGATGGAATGACCCGTCATTCTATCACATGATCTGCTAACACTTCACGAATAACAAATTCAACTTCATTTATTTAAGAGATGAAGTGGAAATTGTTAAAGGAACGAACAACAGTGAGGTTGTACCAACATAAAGTAAGTATTTATTCTAATTCAAATTCTTTAACTTTAGGGAAACGATCTTGAAAACCAAAAATGTTGTCCTAGTGATCTTATATCTGATGAATCAGATGGTACCTTAGATCGTCACAAATTTATGGCTTTGTGATTACTGGCTTTTCCATAGCCATGTTCTCTACCACTCTCCATCAGAACATGATGGTTAGATTTCTCTTCCATATCCATATTTTCACCAATTTGGAAACCCAATGATTAGTTTATTTGGGTAACCGTTACGTTTCATACTTTTGTTTTTAAAGATTGGTTTTGATATTCCTTTTTACGGTGTGGGTTTCTATTAAATAAACTTTCGAATAGTAAACCATTTATAACCCCGACGAATTTCAAGGGCGAAATTCATTTTAAGGGGGGTAGAATGTAACAGCCCGAGATTTTATGAAAAATATTCTTTTTAATTTTATTAATGTCTTGTGTTGTACGCTACACCAAAAGGAGCTTGCACAGCACACATCTTTGACTTGCCTTGCATTACACGCAATCGCAACCTTCCTCGATAGCGTGTGTAGTACGCAATACTGAGTTTCACTAAACAACGATATGCTATTAAGATATTATTATAACTAGCTGTTATGAATAGTAATAACCACCTTTTAAAATTTTAGAAATTTTAGCTCTCAAAATGGACTTCATTTTTGGATTCGTAGTATCAAATTTAGCCTAAGGTGAAATTTTGGTACTTTTCGGATAACTTTCATATTTTGATGAATAGTGAAAATTACTAAATTTTAGTTAAAAACAACTTTTTCAATCGAAATAATTAATAGTGATAAATTATTAATTTGAGTGGTTTTAAAGTATATTTAGAAAATATTTTTACAATTTAATACAATGTTGGTCATTGGATGTAATTTCACATTTAAACCAGACATAAACAAGTGTCAATCTTTTGATAAATATTATTTCTTAAAAACACGCTATTTGTTTTAACAGCGGGATTTAATTATAAATTTAATTAATGAAACTTCTATGTTATGAATTTGGTAAAATAGGCTTCATTTTTGAATTCAGAATATGAAATATAGCTTAGGATGAAATTTTGGCATTGTTCTGAAAAACATCAATTTTTGATGAATAGTGAAACTACTAAGTGGTAGTTAAAAAAATTAATTTCTTCATAAATCTTAATTTTACCGCTTATGTGAATGGAATTTCAAATATCCGAGAGACACGGTTGATGTCAGTAAGTAAAATGTGGTTCAATGAGTTGAAAATAATTTTTGGTGAATAGTAACTTTTTACTTTTTTTTACCACGGTTAAAAGTAAATAGGGTAATTAAGGGTAGAAATGATATTATTATTACTCTAACACATGTCCTAATTCTATTGGACAAGTGTAATTCGACCAAAAACAAACTTAGGAATAAAATATGACCATTTAGGCCCACTTGGATTAGATTAGGACATTTATTATTAATTTATTTAAAGAAGGGTTAAAAGAGTTAAAATCAAAGTTTATTTACTAAAACATTTTTAATATGGGGTTATACATAAGATAAATTCGACTATAAATATTCATTAGAAATCTAAAAAGATTTCATATATAATGGTATTTTATTTGTAATTTTTAGACATTAAATAATTTAATTTATTTATGACACAATGATGATGCAGTAATTATCTTATTAATGAAATATTGACATAATTGATGTTATAAACACCAAAATAAATGTAATTTGAGACTTTTTATGAATTACACAAATTTTCTAGGTTACTATGATATATTATTCTTGATTTAATCAACTTGGTTCGAACATATAATTCTGTTATGACTTTCATAAAAATCATATATCAAATAGTGTCAAAATTGACACAAAATAGTTTTTAAATCAAATATTATATTATTAATGGTTATTTTATTCCTAAAAATCTAAGGTTCGGCCAAATGACTTATAAAAGGATATATATATTAATAATAAACAATTTGGGGTTCGTTTGGCATGTTATAGTAAGTGTATTAACCATATAGTGAAAGAAAACAAAAAGACACGGTAAAAGTTAAATTATTTAACTTAGAGTTAAATCTAATTGATAAGGTTAAAATAATATCCTAAACTTGTCTAAATACTATTGGTTGATAGGATTTCGACCCTTCCCCACTTTATCTTAGAAATAAGACCCTTTGGAACCATTATAAACCGATTTTGACTTTAATATAAAATAATATTTTGAGATATTCCTAAGGTGCCCCTCTCCTCCCTTATAAAAGGGCACCTCCTCCCCCTCCTCCTCACACCAATTTGAGCACTCAATCTCGGCCAACCCCTGCCAAAATCCCTTCTCAACTTCCCTAGTATCATCATAGAGGTCCTGGTCTTCTTCAAAGACCATCCTTAGTTCTTTAAGTGGAGGCTAAGAAAAGGCGCGTCAAAAAGAGGTAATATCCATTACCAATCTTTTTCAATTTCTTTCTTCTTCAACTTCTTCTTATTTAGTTGTTTCATGATAAAGTAATAACATCAGTATTTATTATATACTGATATGTTATTATAAATATTAAACAACCCTAATTCATCTTCTATCCATCCTACGGAAAAATGAAATCACCGCGGGTGCGTACGTACGGAATACCGTCTCCACGCCGTGGTGTAATCTATTTTACACCACCACCTTACAAGGATGGGTATAATGGTGTGATGAGTAACTATTTATGATTATTATAAAGTAATATTGATACTGAAATAATATATATGTACTCCAATACAATTTCCACGATCATAGGAATGATATCATCACTCGTGCGTACGTACGGAATACCGTCTCCACGATGTGATGCGACTCGTTCTACATGATCATCATTACATAGTAATTATATAAATGAATTGAATGAATAAATATGATATATGTTACACTAATACCATTCTGGATATAAGTTATCTATAACCTTAAAAGAAGAATAAGAATTTATTCGGCAAAACACGCATAAGAACAAAAGGCAATAAAGACCCAAGTAACAAGTAACAATGAAATATTACTAACAAGAAGCTAAGAATATGACCATGTATGATATCATATCAATATGTATGACTCTGGAATAAGTCAATAACATTATTTAAACCATTATACAGGATCTTCGGACACATACAAAGCAAATCGGACCTAAGGTAAGGGAAATATCACAATCTCATTTTTATCCGAGATTGTTTATACTTTGGTATTTACTGGGGTGTATTTTATCATCCACATCCATGTTTACTCAATATTTAATGTTATTTACATCCACCTAAAATTGTTTAAATCCAATTTTACCCTTCGGTGAGTTTTTAGTAAAAGATATGAAAGGATTCTTTTGTCGTTTTTCATACGAGGTACTTTTTGACTTTTCCGACAAAAGTAGGAGAAGAATGTTTTTTTAACTTATACAGCATGAATGGATTTTTAAAACATTATTTCCAAGAATCTTCCTTTAAAATTTTTCAAGATTATTTTTAATCAACTTCTTTTAGTTTATAATTGTATGACATATTAAGAAAGGAAAAGTGTTTTTGAAGAAGAAAGGATATTTTCCTCAAGAATGAAGTTCAAGTATTTTATCAAAATTATTTTCCATCTAAGATAATATAGGGTTCTGTTTTTATCCCTATTATTACATTGATTTGATTATGTTGTGATGGAATGATTTTTATGAATTCCTTTATCTTATATGAACTGTTTTATGATGTCATGTTGTTTAAGAATCCCATTTTTATTACATGGGTTATGAAATGATGTATGATTTATGATTTTGTGGCACACATAAGAATGGTATCATTATGAGATGGGTGGGACCTATATCTCCCTCCAATGCATTGGTTAAAGATTTTATATCTCATGAGATATACATGGCTAAAATGGTAGGTTATACCAGTTCAGTGAAACAGGACTGAAACGAGGGTTACTCGATTCAGAAAGGGACTTTGTCCACTAAGATAGTCTTGGAAATGAGTCTTGACTAACAAGAAATGATTCTCTATGATTATGTGTGTATGCCACAAAGTTTCATGTTTTAGGGTATGATTATTGGGATTTCATTTCACTACTATGATTTATCCCATGTTATGAAATTATGCTCTCTTTTGCAGGTTAAGATTTCCAAAAGTTATGTTCTTATGAATATGATGTGATTGATTTCTCTTTTGTTTACCCTTACTGAGAATTTGAGCTCACCCTTTTATGTTTTCTTTTCCCCAGGATATAAAGAATGGTTTTAGGTATAAAAAAAAGGAAGATCTTTATGGGAGATATTGAAGATCTTTCACCACGATTAGAAGATTACGTTCCGAGTTTCCAAAGACACTAAACTATTACGATCCTTGTGTCTGTGTTTTTTTTACTAAGTATTCCGCAAAAGTAATGTAATGTTCATGTACGTTAGGCTCCGGGTCTCTACACACCCGAACTAGGGAAATGATTTTTTCCTGAAATACATTCTTTTACCTATCCATAGTATTTTCTATAATCTATACTAATGAAGCATCCATATGTTGTTCAATGTGATCCCACATGATAAAATTGCCAGGATTAGGCTGATAAATTTTAAATTGAGGTATGTGAAATACATTTTTCATCTCATTTTACTATGGTGGAAATGAGAATAGATATTCCACCTCCCCAAAAAAATTAATTTTCTAAAAAGGGTACATGTATCTAGGAAATAACTTTCTATAAATATGAAAATTATGATTCCAAATCCTTGAAAAGTCCCACAACAACATATGAGCCCTCACCTTGAATGAAAATAATTGTCGAAGATGATCCAAACACAATTTATGATGAATTTCATCCATATCTATCCATTATCTGATCCACTAAATATTTTTCTTTTTCACATGGGAAAGGCGCATCCTAACTATTTATGATTCACATATTTCCACCCATAAAGTGGACAATGATAAGGACACCATTACAATAATTCAAAGGGATCTATATGTATCGAGTCCTGATATATATTTTTATATGATAACTCCACTAATGGTATGTACTCCTTCCATAAGCCACTTAAATCCTTTATAGAATCTAGAAACATTTATTATAATATTTTTAATATCCTTTTTTATCTATCATCCATTTGAGAATGACAATACATTCCCATTGTCAATTAACCCGCAAGGAATTTATGTAATTATTTATATAAAAGAGATGTAAACCTCAGATATCTGTCTGAAACTATCGACCTCATTGTATCATACCTATTTACCACATCATGGATATATATTTTTGACAAGTACTCCACCATATGGGATTGAAGAATATGGATGACATGAGGTAACTTTGTGACTGATCAACTATCATCCATATGTCATCATGATTCTAAACCATTCCTGGGGGACCTATTACAAAATATATAGCAATTTTGTTCCATTTCAAAACTATAATTGGTAAAAACTACAACATACCTCATGGTCACAAATTCTCTACATTAACCATCTGAGAATTTAAGAATCTCAAAAAAAAATCTTCCACCATCCATTTCATAAAATCCCACCAAAAGTATTATTTTAATTATGTATTTATCATTTTTATTCCATTATGAGATTCTCATCATTAATGGTCATAATAATAAATTAGTTATTCTTAACGAACCACTGGTATGAAAATCTAATTTTTGATTATCAACATAGAAATATTTTCCGGCATCCAACCCTCAACGTTATCCCCACCATTGAGTTTGGACTTCACAGCAACACATTATTAATGTGAAATATGTTATTATTTAATGATCTCTACCAAATTATTAATAACCAAATAGAAATTAAAATAAAATTTCACCTCAGTCTTCACATTCCATGTTCATGTCGGCTAGTACTGACATTAACTTCAACTCATCGATATATTTATTTTGACATAGAATATAAATTTCTTCTTAATGAATCTACCATATAATTGAAATTACATACTGTATATATTAAGTCAATGTCAACCATTTAGATATAAACCACAAACATTATTTTCTTTAATTAAAATACCATTGTGAGGAAATATTTTTCAAGTTTGTATGATCTAAAAACAATGTAAATTTCCCACAAAAGAAAAAATAATTCCATGTTTTCAATGAATGGACTACCAAAGATGAATCAAACATCTTTATTTGTTAGTTATTCTCATGAAACCATAAATTTCATGAGCCATAAGAAAAAACAAAATCACCATACATGATAACACATCCCAACCAACATCCTAAAGCATCAAAATATACCACGTACCCATATCGGGTTCTTGAAAAATGAATCTTGGTGACGATGCAATATGAAAATTTATAACATGATAGGAAATATAAAATTATTATTTACATAGGGATGATTTTTTTATCAAAGATGTTATAGGTGAGGCTTGTCATGATAATTCATTAAAATGGAATTGGTAATAACCATCTAGAACTGGAAAATTGTGTAACTCAAAAACATTATTTGGAAGTTTAAAATAGATAACAGCCGTATGTATTCTACACATCTCTCAGTACATAAATAGCCATTAATGTGTTCCACTTGTATCCAAAAAACATAGTTTTGTAATTTTAAATACAACTAGTGGTCCCTCTTTGTTGAGATGGTATGTGAGTATGATATATTCTATAATACTAAATATAGGATCGAAATAATAGAGATACTATATGGAGTATATAATAATGATAAAAATACAATAGAGGGTGAATTTTATACTTTTAAAAATACCTTTGGAACTTTTAAAATGGTTATATTTAACAAGGTTAAACAAGGTAATTCACAAAACCTCTAGTTCTACACACTTTCTTGATTCCGGAAATATGATTCTGAGAATGTGAATCCAGAAATATGGTTTTGGAAATTGAAACTTAATGAAATTTTACAAAGATGAAGATTATATCTTAAATCTTATAGAATCTTACTAAATAAGAGTACAAATGTAAGGAAGTATAAGCTAGTTATACATTCCTCAACATTACAAATGAAGTGGAAAACTTGTAACAAAACAAGTAACAAGAAATAAATATTTTAACCCAAAGAGAAGGTATCCAACAACCTTGTATAAAGGTCCCTTGATTTATAAATTCAAGAAAGTATGTCTTACCCACACCAAGGTAATCCCTCGATACGAAGATCAGAGTCTGTCTTGCTATCCCCGCAATCCATCAACATTAAGGTAGTTGGCACCTCTGTCTTCCTCAGCAAGGAAGCCCTCAACTTCAAGGTAGTCAGAACCTCTGTCTTCCTATCCTTGGAAGTCCTCAATTGTACACAACAAAAATCGGAGTTTCACAAAGAAAACCTGAACAAGTAGTTTAGTACGCACAAAGAATTAAAGTCTCTATCTATAAAAATCACATCAACAGCATGTAATATCTAGATTGATCAACTTTTTGTGGGATCATTCAAATGAGCTCCTATGTTAATGCATGGATTCAACAGTCATCTCCTTCCTCCAAAGATCATATTTTTCCTTGAATTTCAGAGGGACCTGTACACATGTCACTCAAACAACGGTTAGTTAGTAACTGAAAACCCCACATCGTTTTATAACAAAACAGGTGTAATAAAAATATGGTTACATAACTAGAATCAATATTCGGAATGTAAGGAAATATGAAAGTTCGAAGTCTATCCATAAATGATTTCGGAGTATATAATACAAAGATATTCAGATTCTGTTTTCTAGGAATTTGAAACCTGAACTCTATAGATTTCCGAAGTATGAATTTCAAGGAAATTCAGAATCTGGATTCTCAGGAATTCAGAACCAAAACTTAAAATGTTTGGAGTCAGATTTCATGAGAATTTAGAGTTAGAACTCATAAGAGTTCAGAGTGTGTATTCAGAGAACTCAGAGACAGAACTTTGAAATGTTCGTAACCAGAATTTGTACTCAAAATTCAGAGTCAGGACTCAGAAAGTTCGTAACCAGAATTCCTATTCATAATTTTGAGTCAGAACTTAGAAGGTTCGTAACCAGATTTAGTATTCGTAATTTGGATTCAGAACTCAGAATGTTCATAATAAGAATTTGTATTCGTAATTCATATTCAGAACTCATAAATTTTGTAACTAGAACTCTAATTCATAATTCTTAGTCAGAACTCAGAAAGTTCTTAATCATAATTCTTAGTCAGAATTTGTAATCCGAATTTTTAATCAGAATTTTGAGAATTTGGATTCTAAAACAGAATGCTTCATATCTAGGTATTTATAGGATCCCAAGGTTTTAGATTCAAACTGAATTTTACACATAGGAAAATTATGATATGATTAATGAAGATGAGCTAAGGATAAATTTTTAAGGGGAAGGAAATTTTTCCTTATAGAATTAAAACACAGGGTAAAAATATATTTTCCTTGAGATAAGGTGTTTTTTATTTTCAAAACAATAAGAATGGTAATGTAATAAGGAAACCAAAATGACTCAACAATCTCCCCAAGTATATAGGAATGGAAAAGACATAAGGAAAATCTAATTGACTCAACAATCTCCCCCTTTTTGAAAAGCACAAACATATTTACGAAAAAGAATATAAGGACTTAGATAATTCTTCTGGACTTTGAAATAAAACTTCTCTCCCATTATTCATGGTCAATGATGAATACCACTAATTCCCCCTTAAGATTTAGAACACTAAGGATCGTATTATAGATTTTTGAAATAATAATTTTCATTATCATGAGTATGGAAATCTTCCTAATAGAAAACTCCCCCTTAGATAAACTCCTCCTTACATAGGGATATTTCTTCTTTACATAGAATGTAACACCCCAGGTAAATAAAGAATATGACATTTTCACATTTATCCATATTTTAGAATAGAATATTAATATAACTTTAAAGGGGACACTATGCTCGATGGCGTACCCAATACGCAACAACGAGTTTCTTGGGAATCTTACGTTGCACTCTAATAATAAAATAATATTATTTGAAATTGTAGTTAACGCCTAACCATTGTAATAGAGGGAATGAACAGAACTAACTAGAGAATGATTATATATGTTTGTCAAATATTTTTACTTTTTACAATAAATGGTAGAGGATTAAAAATGCGAATAAATCCAATTTTAAGCGTAAACATTCTAATATTCTTTAAAAGGTCGATTAACCGCCTTTTGATGACGAACCTCATTTAAATCCACTTTTTGACAATTTTATGTGTTATATTTGAAAAAATAAAATTCTTATTTAGAATCGGGACATCAAAATTTACTTTGTGTAAATTTTTCGTATTTTTCCGATAATGTTCATTTTTTAAATGAATAGTGAAAAATGTTGTATTTTAATTCAAAACCTCTTTTTAATCTAATTTATTTATATGATTAGATTATCTTTTGAATTGTTTTTAAAGTGGAATTAGAATATATTTTTTCCATTTAATCCAATAGTGGTCGTTGGAATTAATTTTACTTTGAAATCAGACTTAAACTAGTGTCAATCTTTTGATACTTATTGTTTCATAAAAACACGCTATTTGCTCTGACAGCAGGAATTAATTATTAAATTAATTAATGTAACTTATATGTTTTAAATTTTTTAAAATAGACATCATTTTTTAATTCGGAATATCAAATATATCCTATGGTGAATTTTTTGTAATTTTCTGAAAACCTTCAATTTTTGATGAATAGTGAAACCACTAAGTGGTAGTTAAAGAAACTGATTTTTCGTTTAAATGAAACCTTACCACTTATGTGATTTGAATTTCAAAAATCCAACATACATGGTTTTCATTAATAATTAAAATGTGGTTCAATGGGATTAAAATAATTGTTTGGTGAATAGTAACTTTTAAGTTTATTAATCGCGATTAAAGGTAATTACTGTAATTTAAGGTAAAAAATGTTTTAATAATATGAAATGACCTAGACACATGTCCTACCCTCATTGGATGTGTCATGGACGACCAAGAAAATCCATGGGTCAACTTGGGGACCCCATGAAGCCACTTTGGTTGGAAAATGACATTAATAACTTTTTATTTAATGTTAAAATTAAAATGTCACAAACATGTGTTGTTTTACTAAAACAATTTTTATATGGGGTTATACAAGTCATATTTTTGACTATATATATTCATTAGAAAGATAAAATTATTTCCTAAATCATGATATTTTTTTATAATTTTTAGACACTAAATAAATTAAATTATTTATGACACCATGATGATGCAGTGATTACCTCATTATTTAACAATTTATATAAAATGAAAAGATAATGTAAAACTAAGACCTAAACTTGTCACAAACCTATTTTATGGGTTTATTTCAAAACCTTATCACCTTATACTATAAATATATCTTTTTGTGACCTTTAAAATCTGAAAATCATTTTATAATAAAGTAGTATTTTATAACTTTCCAAGAGTGCCCCTCCTTTTCTCTTATAAAAGGCCCCCACCTCTACCACCTTACACACACCTCTAAAGCCTTTGGATCGGCCAACCCCTGACCATTTCATCTCTACACATCCCTATAATAATCATTGAAGCCTCACTTTGGGCATAATCCTTTCCAAGGAAGCCTTTGAGCTCAACTCAAAGAGAGTTACCCGATTTAAAGGTAATGTCTTCCCTTGTGTTCTTTTGTTTTATTTTTCTTCTCCAAACCCCTAAACTCTTTTTATTGTTTTTTTTTGTATCAAAACCAGTATCTTAAATATACTAGGGTGTTGTTATAATAATTATTTGAGCTACAATTTCACACACCTCCGTCTAATGGTTAAAGAACATACGGTTTCTGTGGATGGTGAATTACTGCCTCACGAAACGATGATTGTTCAATATTATTTTAACACCTTCAAAGGTGGCCATTAATATGTCACTATATTTATATATGATATATAATATGTTTATGTTTTTCTTAATCTTCTGTATTTTTCATTTATGTCATACCTTTACGGTTTCCATTATGGGTAAACGCGATATCTTCATTTTAGGAAGTGCGGACTACCGCCCCCTCAAAGTGATTTGATTCGTTAATGCCATATGTGGGACGTATAAAGGATGGAATTAATGGTATTACATATGATATCCTACTGGAATTATAATATACCTATATATCATTATTATTTAATTCCATTGAATACAAAATAAAAAGAAATGAAAGTAGCGTTCATGCGTACGTACGGCTTACCGTCTCCATGAACAGTACATTTCATTTCTTATCTCCAAATGTTATGTACTATTATAAGTACATATATATAATGGATATATATGTAATATATTACATCTAAATGAAGGATATCATTCTGGAATTATAATATGCATATCTCTCATTTTGTTTTAATTCCATTAATATGACAAAAAAATGAAAGTAGCGTTCATGCGTATGTACGGCCTACCGTCTCCATGAACAGTGATTTAAATTTTTTTATCTCCAAATGTTATGGATTAGTATAAAATTAATATGTACTGGATATATATTATATTTAAATCATTAATACTATTTTGAATATGATTTACTCATAACTACATGGACAATCATTTTCAAACAAGTTCATTTTTGACTCATGTACCAAACATCGACAAAAACGTCTAATATGAACTCACATTATTAACCAATTATTATATCATTATAATATGTGATATAAACTGAATAATAATCTTTAAAAGGGGTCCTTAAGAAATTATAAATTGACCAAAGTTTATTATTCAAGAATATAAAGAAATGAACAAGACAAGTCAGACTTGAGGTAAGGGATCCTACCTCTCTCTTTCTTTTTAAGCACTCTCTTTTATGTCATTACCTTTAAGATCATCTTTCTTATGTTTGTGGATGTTCTTTTATATTACTATTACTGTAATTTTTATGTTCATATTATGAGAGACTCTATTTGATCTCATCAATCCATTTTTGGAAGTTTTAATTGGCGCTGTTAGGCTGCCGAGTTTTTGTAAGCGATTTTTCATCTCACTTTTATTCCCGTGACATTTATGCTACATGTGCCACCATTTCCTTTGAGTGGTGTATGTACTTCCCATTATTATACTCCTTGTGTAATATGATTTCATTTATGGGTATTTACATATTCATTGTATGACCCTTCTTCAATGGTGTGTACGTTTCGAAAGTTACCCAAGTCGGTAAGGGAACCTTTCACCCTCCCTTTTTTAAAAAGACTTATTTTGTTATGTCTTTTAAATTAAATCTTCTTATGTTGGGATATGTTCTTATATATCCTTATTGATGTAAATTTTATTTCCAAGTGATGAGATACCCTTTTTATCTATCATCAAATCATTTTCTGAATTTTGAAGTGACGTCGTTAGGCTGTCGAATTTTTGCAAGGGAACTTCTTAACCCAATTTTGATTCTTTGGGATAAACTTGTACTCTTTGAATATGTCGTTCTATGAATATGTGTGAATAAAATCTGATTGTTTTACACTTAATATCCACTTATATTTTGTTTATTCGTTTGTCACACATAATTATTTAATTTATTTATCCTTAATACAAGGATACCGTCTTTGTAAGGGACTTCGTCTCAATCTCCTTTCATTGAGGCATATTTTGTTTTATACACAACTTTATTTTATATGGTGTATAAACCCCTTTGAATATTACTTTTATACAAAAGGAATCTTTTTTCTAAAAAGTTTTTTACTAAACGAAAAAAATGAATTTTTCTTTTAACATACGTGGTGACAATGACCTTTTCTGTTGGCGCGAGTATTATTTGATCTTTGGCATCCTCAACAAGCCATAATGTTTTTAAAATAAAATAAATACCATATACTCTTTTATGTATTTTGGTATTGAAAATTGTTTTGATAAAGGATTATGTTATGTCAATATATTTAAATGATATATTGTGATTGAAATGTGGAAATGTTATCATTCCTTTATGTTGGTTTTATGTGTTATAATTTTATAATGGTACTTGGACATTTGACGGGTGGTTACGTGATAAACTATATGACAGGTGGTGTCGTGAATACCAGGACGGGTGGTTACGTTATAACCTCCAATGCATTGGGTATGGAATTCGGCCGTATGGCTATTCCATTAAGTATGTATGGAAGTTGGCCGAATGGCTATTCCATTAAGTGATATGTGTGGAAGTCGACCGTATGGTTATTCCACTTAAGTATGTTTATGTCCCAAGTTACCTTTATATGTTATGTGATCTTTATATGGGTTTTATGGTAATCTTTTGGTTACAGAAGGGTAATTAATGAAATTTTATTCAGTGAAGAGTTTTTACTACATTGAAAAGGTGAAAAGTATTACTTTGATAAAGTATACATGGTTTACTTGTTGTTTTGAAAAACTAACAGTTTTCATTCTTTGTGTATCCCTTACAGAGCTTTTTATGCTCATCCCAGGTTTTGGAAATGTTCTTCACAGGACTTAAAGTGGAATAGGGTAAAGGATGGGATCAAGGGAAAGTCATGCTACCTAAAACATGGAACTAGACATGTTTCTTTTTAAGAGTTTTTATTTTATGGAAACTTAGTAGAAGTTTCTAATTTGTAATCTTTTGAGATATAATAGTTATGTACTAATTCTATAAAACTCTAAACCTGAAAAGATCCTCAATTTGAATTATTCATTTAATTCAATATTAAGTAAGGTTTAAGGTCGGGGCCTTATAGTTGGTATCAGATTTCGGTTTAGATAACTTTAGAGGTTAGGGTATTCTTTAAGAATAAGTGACACTACCATAATTGTTAGAATTTCAGAAAGAGTCCTAGTTTTAGATAAAGTGAATGAGTAATTATATCTTAGTGTTTATCTTCCTCATTAGTACATGATGGTTTTTTTGATATACTCACACTGAAATTTATGTTTTTAGTGAATGGATGGATCTAGCAGGCACCAAAGTGACAATAGGTTTGAAGGAAACTGTGGTGGTTCTCTGATTAAGAGATTGGATGAAATTGGGGATTCAATGAGGAAACTCGTGGTTGTTCTAAACCAACTATCAAGGAGTCATGATCAACCACTTGTACCTTGGTATGTTCTGTAATGCATCATGTACGAGATGACCAATCGATGTGGAAGTTCAGGTAATAATTAAAAAGGTAACCATTAGGGTTTATATGATCCTTACTTTTGAGATAATTATGTGTTGTTATATTTTATGATGGAAAATGAAAGTCATGAGATAAAATTGAGGTTAAAATATGTTATGATTATTTTTGAATATTTTATCTCATTTTGGGGAATTATTTATGAATTATATAGTTTTGGAAAAAGGACAACACGCAGACCGTGTGACAACCCGTCGCGTCGGACAAATCTACGGGAATCGAACCCACAACCAAAGTGCGACTGGTATTTATCGTCTACCACTGGACTACGTGAAGTCCCTGGTTAGTTTGACTAATTATTTTTAGTTAGATGATGTTAGGAATAAATATTAAGTTTATTTTGGGTTATCTATGGAAATGATTAACCTATCATGGAGGATATGTGATTAGGTTAATTACTTTTCAATATGAGAATTTAAGAGCAACTGATGTTATTTGGAGATAAAAGTTAATTTGTACCTTGGAATACTATGTGATTAAATCCTTAAAATATTTGGGTTTCAATCTTAGTTTGGTTTACTTTGAAGAATTTTATGGACAATTGTTTGTCGAATGGTCTTTGTTGAACATGGGGTTTTTTTTTGGACAAATTTTGGAGATTAAGAATGGATTTTCTTTTTATAAAGGATTATACTTTTGTGGGTTATATGATCTCATAATAAAAATTTTGGTTTTGGATTTTTTCTAAAGACATGGGAAATATATAGTTCTCTTTTGTGGATTAGGTGATTCTCCGGAAGTTGATTATAGTACTCTTAATGCGAACCAGTCTTCCTAAGTACTCGTCTTTTGGAGAAAATATGAGTTTGATTAAGGAATCTAGTAAAAGTTGAAAGTCTACATGACAAGTAAGTATGTTTCATTATAATTTAGTTAAGCTCAAAAATAAATTCCTCAATGAAGAGTAACTTAAAACAAAAACGTTGTCTATTATCTTTTCCTGCTGGGGAATCAAATACTGGTTAACCCATTACAAGTTTGTGATTTTCTTATGGTTAACTTTCTCCTAGACATGTTTACTATCACTCTCCCTCAGAACATGACCCTTTTTTTCCTCCATGTCCATATTTTCATACTTGGAATCCCAGTATGGGTTAACTCGGGAGACCTTTGTACTTCTCTTTATTTATTTTAAAGTGACAGTTTTACTGACTCTTGTTCCGATGTGGGATTTTCAATTAAATTTCCAAGCCTAATTTTAAAATTGTGAGGACGCAATTCCCAAAAGGGGGGAAGGATGTAACACCCCACGTAAATAAAGAATATGAAATTTTCACATTTATCCATATTTGTGAATAAAATATTAATATAACTTTAAATGGGATGCTATGCTCGATGGCGTACCCAATACGCAACAACGAGTTTCTTGGGAGTCTTACGTTGCACTCTAATAATAAAATAATATTATTTTAAATTGTAGTTAATGCCTAGCTGTTGTAATGGTAGGAATGAATAGAAATAACTACAAAATTATTATATATTTTTGTCAACTATTTTTACTTTTTACAATAAATGTTAGAGGATTAAAAATACGAATGAATCCAATTTTAAGCGTAAACATTCTAATATTCTTTAAAAGGTCGATTAACCGCCTTTTGATGATGAACCTCTTTTAAATCCACTTTTTGACAATTTTATGTGTTATTTTTGAAAAAATAAAATTCTTATTTAGAATCGGGACATCAAAATTTACTTTGTGTAAATTTTTGGTATTTTTCCGATAATGTTCATTTTTTTAATGAATAGTGAAAAATGTTGTATTTTAATTCAAAACCTCTTTTTAATCTAATTTATTTATATGATTAGATTTTCTTTTGAATTGGTTTTAAAGTGCAATTAGAATATATTTTTATGATTTAATCCAATAGTGGTCATCGGAATTAATTTCACTTTGAAATCGGACTTAAACTAGTGTCAATCTTTTGATACTTATTGTTTCATAAAAACAAGCTATTTGCTCTGACAGCGGGAATTAATTATTAAATTAATTAATGTAACTTATATGTTTTGAATTTTTTAAAATTGAAATCTTTTTTGAATTCGGAATATCAAATATATCCTAGGGTGAATTTTTGGTAATTTTCTGAAAAACTTCA
Organism: Viscum album; assembly: GCA_963277665.1. Classification (NCBI taxonomy): domain Eukaryota; kingdom Viridiplantae; phylum Streptophyta; class Magnoliopsida; order Santalales; family Viscaceae; genus Viscum; species Viscum album. The sequence continues at coordinate 1,836,462,698 of OY728147.1, forward strand.
ATTTTTGATGAATAGTGAAACCACTAAGTGGTAGTTAAAGAAACTGATTTTTCATTAAAATAAAACATTGCCACTTCTATGATTTGAATTTCAAAAATTCGACATACATGGTTGTCATTAAGAAGTAAAATGTGGTTCAATGGGATTAAAATAATTTTTTGGTGAATAGTAACTTTTAAGTTTATTAATCGCGATTAGAGGTAATTAGTGTAATTTAAGTTAAAAATAATGTTTTAATAATATGAAATGACCTAGACACATGTCCTACCCTCATTGGATGTTCAATGGATGACCAATACAATCCATGGGTCAACTTGGGGACCCCATGGAGCCACTTTGGTTGGAAAATGACATTAATACCTTTTTATTTAATGTTAACATTAAAATGTCACAAACATGTGTTGTTTTACTAAACCTATTTTTATATGGGGTTATACAAGTCATATTTTTTAATATAAACATTCATTAGAAATATAAAACTATTTCCTACATCATGATATTTTTTTATAATTTTTAGACACTAAATAAATTAAATTATTTATGACACCATGATGATGCAACGATTACCTCATTATTTAATGATTTAAATAAAATGAAAAGATAATGTAAAATGTAAGACATAAACTTGTCACAAACCTATTTTATGGGTTGATTTCGAAACCTTATCACCTTATCCTCTAAATATATCCTTTTGGGTCCTTTAAAATCTGAAAATCATTTTATAATAAAGTAATATTTTATAACTTTCCAAGAGTGCCCCTCCTTTTCTCTTATAAAAGGCCCCCACTTCTACCACCTTACACACACCTCTCAAGCCTTTGGCTCGGCCAAACCCTGTCCATTTCATCTCTCCACGTCCCTCTCTTCATCATTTAAGCCTCACTTTGGGCAGAATCGTTTCCAAGGAAGCCTTTTCGCACAAATCAAAGAGAGTTACACGATTTAAAGGTAATGTCTTCCCTTGTGTTCTTTTGTTTTATTTTTCTTCTCCAAACCCCTAAACTCTTTTTATTACTTTTTTTGTAACAAAACCAGTATCTTAAATATACTATGATGTTTTTATAAGAAGTATTAGAGCTAAACTTTCACACACCTCCGTCTAATGGTTAAAGAACATAATGTTTCTGTGGATGGCGAATTACTACCTCATGAAACGATGATTGTTCAATATTATTTTAACACCTTCAAAGGTGGCCATTAAGATGTCACTATATTTATATATGATATATAATATGTTTATGTTTTCCTTAATATTCTGTATTTTTCATTTATGGCATACCTTTATGGTTTCCATTATGGGTAAACGCGATATCTTCATTTTAGGAAGTACGGACTACCTCCCCCTCAAAGTGATTTGATTCGTTAATGCCATATGTGGGATGTATAAAGGATGTAATTAATGGTATTACATATGATATCCTACTGGAATTATAATATACCTTTATATCATTATTATTTAATTCCATTGAATACAAAATAAAAAGAAATGAAAGTAGCGTTCATGCGTACGTACGGCTTACCCTCTCCATGAACGGTACATTTCATTTCTTATCTCCAAATGTTATGTACTATTATAAGTACATATATATAATGGATATATATGTAATATATTACATCTAAATGAAGGATATCATTCGGGAATTATAATATATATATCTCTCATTTTGTTTTAATTCCATTAATATGACAAAAAAATGAAAGTAGCGTTCATGCGTACGTACGGCCTACCGTCTCCATGAACGGTGATTTTAATTTTTTTATCTCAAAATGTTATGGATTAGTATAAAATGAATATTTACTGGATATATATGATATTTAAATCATTAATACTATTCTGAAGATGATTTACTCATAAATACATGGACAATCACTTTCAAACAAGTTCATTTTTTACTCATGTACCAAACATCGACAAAAACGTCTAATATGAACTCACATTATTAACCAATTATTATAACATTATAATATGTAATATAAACTGAATAATAATCTTTAAAAGGGGTCCTTAATCAATTATAAATTGACCAATGTTTATTCTTCAGGAATATAAAGAAACGAACAAGACAAGTCAGACTTCAGGTAAGGGATCCTACCTCTCTCTTTCTTTTTAAGCACTCTCTTTTATATAATTAACTTTAAGCTCATCTTTATTATGTTTGGAGATGTTATTTTATATTCCTCTTACTGTAATTTTTATGTTCATATGATGAGAGACTCTATTTGATCTCATCAATCCATTTTTGGAAGTTTTAAGTGGCGCCATTAGGCTGCTGAGTTTTCATAAGGGATTTTTCATCTCACTTTTATTCCCGTGACATCTATGCTACATGTTCCACCATTTCCATTGAGTGTTGTATGTACTTACCATTATTATAATCCTTGTGTAATATAATTTCATTTATGTGTATTTACATATTCATTGTATGACCCTTCTTCAATGGGGTGTACGTTTCGAAAGTTACCCTAGTCGGTAAGGGAACCTTTCACCCTCCTCTTTTTAAAAAGACTTCTTTTGTTATGTCATTTAAATTACATATTCTTATGTTGGGATATGTTCTTATATATCCTTATTGATGTAAATTTTATGTCCAAGTGATGAGATACCATTTTTATCAATCATCAACTCATTTTCTGAATTTTGAAGTGACATCGTTAGGCTGTCGAATTTTTGCAAGGGAACTTCTTAACCCAATTTTGATTCTTTGGGATAAACTTGTAATCATTGAATATATCGTTCTATGAATATGTGTGAATAAAATATGATTGTTTTAAACTTAATATCCAATTATATTTAGTTTATTCATTTGTCACACATAATTATGTAATTGATTTATCCTTAATCCAAGGATACCGTCTTTGTAAGGGACTTCGTCTCAATCTCCAATCATTGAGGCATATTTCGTTTTATACACAACTTTCTTTTATACAGTGTATAAACCCCTTTGACTTTTACTTTTATACAAAAGGAATCTTTTTCTATGAAGCGTTTTACTAAACAACAAAAAGGAATGTTTCTTTTAACGTACGCGGTGACAATGACCTTTTCCGCCGCCGTGAGTATTATTTGATCATTGGCTTCCTCAACAAGACATAATGTTTTTAAAATTAAATAAATACCATATACTCTTTTATGTATTTTGGTATTGAAAATGGTTTTGATAAAGGATTCTATTATGTCAATATATTTAAATGATATATTGTGATTGAAATGTGGAAATGTTATCATTCCTTTATGTTGGTTTTATGTGTTATAATTTTATAATGGTACTTGGACATTTGACGGGTGGTTACGTGATAAACCATATGAAGGGTGGTTCCGTGAATACCAGGATGGGTGGTTACGTTATAACATCTAATGCATTGGGTATGGAAGTCATCCGTATGGCTATTCCATTAAGTATGTGTGGAAGTTGGCCGAATGGATATTCCATTAAGTGATATGTGTGGAAGTCGACCGTATGGTTATTCCACTTAAGTATGTTTATGTCCCAAGTTACCTTTATATGTTATGTGATCTTTATATGGGTTTTATGGTAATCTTTTGGTTACATAAGGGTAAGTAATGAACTTTTATTCAGTAAAGAGTTTTTACTACTTCGAGAAGGTGAAAAATATTACTTTGATAAAGTATACATGGTTTACTTGTCGTTTTGAAAAACTAATAGTTTTTATTCTTTGTGTATCCCTTACTATGATTTTTATGCTCATCCCAAGTTTCTGAAATGTTTTTCATAGGACTTAACGTGGAATAGGGTAATGGATGGGATCAAGGGAAATTCATTCTACCTAAAACATGGAACTAGACTTGTTTCTTTTTAAGAGTTTTTATTTTATGGAAACTTGGTAGAAGTTTCTACTTTGTAATATTTTGAGATGTAATAGTTATGTCCTAATTCTCTAAAACTCTAAACCTAAAAAGATCCTTAATGTGAATTATTCATTTAATTCAATATTATGTAAGGTTTAAGGTCGGGGCCTTATATAGAATTATTTTTTCCTTTCTCTCCCATTGTGATTTTAAAAAAGAAATTTAAAGAATTTGAAAAAAAATATGGTAGCTGAAATATTAGTACGAACATCCAAGAAAAACAACCAACCACAATATCATTAGGATTGGAAGAATTTTTACAAGGAAATACAGATACAACAAAAGATCAGATTTGGATCTATTTTTGCTTCTTTTTCCTTTGGTATCAGCTTCTTCATGATGGTTTTCAGCTTCTTTAACTCTTTGTGATCCTCCTATGCTTGCTTCTCTAAGGTTTTGATCCTATCATCTTGATCATTAAGAACCTCTACATGGGCCTTTAGCAAGTCATCTTGTTTCACTATCTTTTCTTGAATATCGATCCAGAGATACCTTTTTGTTTTCCAACATTGGAATATATAACTCAACTTTCCATTCAGATCGTTGACATCTGGAATCTGAGTATTTTGTTCAAGATTTATCTTTTCCGGAAAGCTATTTGTGAGATCCTTGATATTACTATCTTGAGTGTCAAAAGAATCCTCAACATCATTTTAAAAGTCATCAAGCTCTCTTAGATCTTTGACTATATTCTTTTACCCGCTCACTATTTCCTTGCAAGATTTTTTGTGGGATTCATAGGTGATAAAAACTTCTTGCAATCATCCTCAATCTTTATAAACCTATCCATCACTATGGACATAGAATCTGATTTCTAATTCATGCTATGTCGAAGAATCTGGCATCTGGAGTCAATTATTGAAAATATCGGAATGGTGTCCACAAATTTCTTCAGGTACTGAATGACAAAATCATGTCCTAGAGCTGATGATTCAAAATCTAACACTTTGGCTGGTGATGGTTCTTCCTCTATCTCAACCAGCTTCCTCTTCGAATATCCTCCAACTTCTTTCTTCTTTAATGAAATTTTGGATGGTGTGTCAACAACCACTTGTTTTCCTTTGTCAATTTTTGGAATAGCTTCTTCATCTAGAGACTCATGCTCACTCTCAGACAATTGAACAATCATATCTTTATCAATTTTTTATTTATAAAATTCTGCCTCAATATCCTCAGGGTGAATGAATTGATGATTATAACTCTCTTCCTTAGATAATTTTTTCACTTCATCTTCATCCTTATCATCAATTCCAGGGGTAGCACGTTTTGAGGATCCAACTTGAGAAGTCCGGATTGACAACATTTCGGAAGCACTTCCCTTTTCATGATAATATTCAACTTGATTAATCAGATCATCAGTCTGACTACCACATTCTTCTTTTTCATGTACATCTTCCATAGTTTCTACCTGTTCAGCAGCCTTTTCTTAAACTTTTTCCATAGTCATAAACTTTTTTACCAGTGTCTCAGGTAATGTTTTAACTCAGAAAGTTTTCGGTGCGGGAATGTTCTTAGATTCTATTTCAGTAGCCTTCAAAAGAGATTTCACAATCTCTGCCTCTGACAGCTTCTTCTTAAGCTTCTTCTCCTTATCTTGATTTTCAAGCTCTTCAACAGCTTTATCTTTCAATATTTTGGCCTCTGCAAGGTCTAGACCAAACTGTGGCTCCCATTATTTTCGGTTCTTCTTATCCTCCCTCCATTTGGAAAAAACTTCATCAGGATAAGATTTCTGCTTCTTGGGCTTTGGAGGTGCGGTTTGAGCTTCCTTAGCTTTAGGGGTTTCACCTTCAACTACTACTTCCTTCAATTCTATTTTCTTTTTATCTATCTAGATGGTTCATCCTCTTCATCATTTTTCGAAATGGCTTCTTCCTCTTCCACTAGCAGATCATAAAACTCTTATTATTCTTTAGAAAATCCAACATTCATTCTTTTCAAACTGTCATCACTGACTAAAATCACTTTCCAATTCCTCGGGTTAAAACTGCAATGAATATTGAATGATTCAAGACACCAAACTATCAACATGGAGATTAGTTCAAGATACATGATTATCTGTGCTCTCAAATTCACATTCTCGATATTCTCTATCGTTATGAGAATATGCCTCATCATATTGATCTTCCTTTGATTTACCCAAAATTCCAAGAAATACATATCACTTTTCTTAAGAGTGTCCTTGTCACCCTTTCTCAGTACGATAAAACCCTGAACCCATAACTGTAGGATCTGATTTTTGTTAGACAAGTGAGAAATTTTTGTGGTTTTGATATCTATAAGTCCAAGACACTTTATAGCCTTTACCTCGATAAAACTTCATTGTACATCCAGTAACTTGTGAGAACAAAATTATTCTTCTCCTTCATAGGATAACCCTACAAAGCTATAAGCCTTGGTGTATGAATGTTTATATGTCTTTCCATAACTCTTGAGGGAAAATTTTTCTCTACCATCATTCTTAAAGAAACAAGATGACCCATAAAACTCTATCAACAAATCTATATACACTACATCCTGAGCTCTAGGAATTGATATGGACACACTCTCCCATCCATGAAGCTTGATATTATTGGAGATAATAGATTCATATTTGTTGATTATGTTAGGATGTACCTACCTCTCCCTATATATTTTCCACTCCGCAATCGGCTTGATAGTAGACATCTTTTGAGGTGGAACTTCAGCAGACATTCAGACTTGAGAGCGCATTGGAAATCCAGAACGGGCTTTTGTAGTGGGGAAAATCTTAGACAAGCAAAAGCTTTGAAAATCGATGTGGGAAAACCCTCGGGGGTCACCTTTATATAGGCATTGATGTGACGGTTCATCTTCCCATCTGAATACATTGGCTGAGAAATCGTCTAAACAGATCTGACGGTTGAAATGATAGCCACAAGGAAAAAATTCAATGAATACGATCTTTTGATGTTTTTAAAGAAAAACATTCGGATTTAAGGAAACTATAATCTGAGAAATTTTACAAAAAAAATAAACTAACAGCAAGTAAAAGGTTATTACAAAAACTCAAGGAAGAATCATACCTTTCGGATTGTCAGGATAATTATTCGTATTGAGGAAAATTATTCTTGAAGAACTTTAGATTCCAAAAAACACGAGTACGAAAAAAACACGTAGAATTTTATTATGAAAAATTCAAATACAAAAACATTTCATTACAAAATTTTCAAGTAAGAAATTTTTCATTACAAAAATTTCCATTACGAAAATCTTCATTACCAATATTTCAAGTACGAAAAACTTCATTACGGAAAATATGAAAAACATCATTACGAAAAATATGAAAAACTTCATTACAAAAAATATGAAAAACTTTATAGAAAATGTACTCCCCCTATAAAAAGGAGTTTATTATTGTATGGAGATTGATTTCAACAGAAAGTTAACAAGGAGGATTACCTTATGGTAATCATTCCTAACTTATTTTTAATGTATTAAAATCTATCAGAGGGTAAATATTTTGTGAAAATATCAGCAAGTCGATCTTGCGTTCAGATAAATTGAACAATGATATTCCCTTTTTGTGTGAGATCCTTATGAAAGTAATGCCTAATATCTATGTGTTTTGCATGAGAGTGATGTGCAGGATTTTTACTAAGGGATATGGAACTTGTATTATCACACAAAATTTTTGTTTTGGTAAAACTCATACCATAGTCTGTGAGTGTGTGTTGCATCCACAACACTTGAGCACAACAACTTCCAGCTGCTTCAAATTCAGTATCAGCAGTGGAAAGTGCTACTGAGTGTTGCTTCTTGCATGACCAAGAAACTAATGAATCCCTTAAGAAATGACAAGTTTTGGATGTAATTTTTCTATCCATTCTACATCCACCAAAGTCAGCATCTGAAAAAACGTTTTGAAACAAAATCATTTCCAGAAGTATAAAATACTCCTAAATCCATGGTTCCCTTTAAGTTGCGAAAAATTATTTTCACTGCCTTTAAATGATATTCCTTAGGATTGGATTGATATCTTGAACATAATCATACTAAAAACATTATGTCTAGATGACTAGATGTCAAGTAAAGTAAACTTCCTAACATACCTCTAAAATTTGTTTGATCTACTGGTTTCCCAACTTCATAAAGATCAAGTGTATTTGAGGTACCAATGAGAGTACGTATACTCTTAGTGTTTTCATATCCATACTTTTTGAGAAAATATTTAATATACTTATGTTGGGATATATAGATTCCTTCTGGTTTTTGAGAAATTTGATAACTAAGGTAAAATGATAACTCCCCCATCATACTAATTTTAAACTCATATTTCATTAAATCCACAAAAGAATTGGTTAAAGATTACTGAGTTGAACCAAATAAAATTTCATCAACATAAATTTGAACAATCAAAACATTTTATCATCTTTATTTGTAAAAAGGGTTCGATCTGCATTTCCCTTAACATAATTTTTTTGAGTTAAAAATTTTGTAAGTCTATCATACCAAGATATAGGGGCTTGTTTAAGAGCATACAATGCTTTGTTAAGTCTATAAAAATGATCAGGATGTTTTGTAACTTCAAAACCAGGAGGTTGTTCAAAAAAAATTCCACTTGAACATAACCGTTAAGGAAACCGCATTTCACATCCATTTGAAAAAGTATTAAATTTAAGAATGTTGCAAAGGCAAGTAAAATATGAATAGATTCAAGTCTAGCAACTGGATTATAGGTTTCTTCATAGTCTATTCCCTCTTGTTGATTATATATTTTAGCAACTAATCTAGATTTATTTCTTACAATGATTCGATTTTCATCAAACTTATTTTTGAAGACCCATTTCACTCCAATAATAGAATTTTCCTTAGGTCTTTCAACCAAGTTCAGGACTTTATTCCTTTTAAATTAATTTAGTTTATCTTGTATAACTTTTATCCAATCATAATCACCTAAAGTTTCATCAATGCTTTTTGGTTCTAATTGGGAAAGCAATTATAGATGGTCTACTTTATTTCATAAACAACTTCTAGTCCTTACAGGTTGATTTATATCACCAATGATACTATCACTGGGATGATTCTTAAGAAACAACTGATTTGGGTTTTGTAAAACCTATTCATTAACATGGGGTAGAAAGTCTTCTGGGGTAAATGTTTCATAATTATCTTCTTGTACATTTTCCTTATTAGAATGATCTTTTAACTAAGGTAGATATTCAGTTTTTGAAAAAACATCTGAAGATGTAGGTTGGGGTTGTTTAAAAGCAAAGGGATCAGTTTCATCAAATTTCACATGTACTGTCTCTTCAACAGTAAAACTTTTTTTAAAACTCTATATGCCTTAGAATTTCTGGGGTAGCCTAAGAAAATTTCCTTATCATATTTTGGTGTAAATTTATATAGATTATTTTGTTGTAAATTTATATAGATTATCTAATTTATAATGCCTAGTTCTATGGGAGTCAGAGGAAAGTGAGGACCCTCCTCCTGGGTGGACGATAGGAGATGATGAGGTACTTCATTTTTATGGACGAGTGTCAGTACCAGGGGATATACACGAGGAAATGATGCGAGAGTTTCAGGCTTTAGCTAGGGTAGTTCATCCCGGAGTTACCAAGATGTACCGTGATATGAGATGTCAGTACTAGTGGTCGGGTATGAAGAGAGAAGTAGATGTTTTTGTTACAAGATATTCCACCTCTCAGCAAGTGAAGGCAGAGCATTAGAGGAATGTTGGACTGTTACATCAGTTACCTATTCCAGAGTGGAAATGGGATGATGTCACGATGGACTTCATGAATAGATTGATGAGGTCACCTCAAGGCAATGATGTCGTGTGGGTTGTTGTGGACAGACTCACAAAGGTAGATCACTTTTTTCTGATCAAGGAGGCCTTCGGTGTTGACGAGCTTGGGAAGTTGTATATCTGAGAGGTCGTACGTCTTCATGGGGTTCCTTGTTCTAAAATTTCGGATTGGGATTCCCGTTTTACATCTCATTTCTGGTAGAGTATTCATAGGGCATTGGGTACACAGGTTCTTCTGAGCACAGCTTATCACCCTCAGACCGATGGTCAGTCAGGGCGTATGATATAGGTGCTTGAGAATATGCTGCGTGAATGCATCTTAGACTTTGAGGGCTCTTGGGAGAAGCATATACCCCTAGTCAAGTTTTCTTACAATAACAGTTTTTAGGCAACTATAGAGATTGAACCTTATGAGGCCTTATATGGTAGGCCATTCCGATCACCTTTGTGTTGGATAGAGGCAAGTGAGGCAGCTTTACTGGGACCACGTATCGTGGAGGAGACTTTTGAGTAGGTCCAGTTGATTCAGAACCGGATGGCTACTACACAATCTCATCAGAAATCTTATACTGATTGCCATAGAGGACCCTTGGAGTTCTTGGTCGAGGATCAGGTTTTCATGCATGTTTCACCGAGGTTGGGACACGGGTGGATCAGGAGACAGGGTAAAATTTTACCGAGGAATGTGGGGCAATTTTAGATTCTGGAGAGATTTGGGCTGGTTTCCTATCGGTTGCAGTTACCACAGAGGTATCGATCCATGCACGATGTGCTCCATGTATCTTAGTTGCATCTCTATCATTCAGACTCGTCTCATGTCTTTCAGCCCGAGGAGGTTGAGCTTGAGGTAGATGCATTGTTTGAGGACCATCTGATTAGTATCTTGGATAGTATCACGAAGGTTCTCTGAGGTCGGTCAGTTCCTCTCGTATGGGTGCTATGGCAGAATGGCCGAGTGCAGGATGAAACCTAGGAGCGGGAGACAGATGTACGTGCTCAGTGGCCAGAGCTGTTCTAAGCTTTATCTTTGCCACCCTTGGAAGGGAAATTCAGGGATGAATTTCTTTAAGGGGGGAAGTTTTTAAGAACCCGGTTCAAAGTTTTGAGGTACGGGTTTCTTCCTTTCTCTTTCCTTAAGTGTTTTTGATAAAATAAGAAAAATGGGGGAAAATCTTAAATTTTGGGACTACACACCGTGTATTATTCAACACGTCATGTAATTTGGTCATGTGGGATGAGTACATAGGGTGTGTAGCCATGTGGGTGATGAAGGGTGTAAAAAACGACTACACCCTGTGTAGTGGGTATTTACACGTCGTGTAGTCAGTCGATAGGAAAATAGTAAGGCGGTGGAAGCAGCAGCCAGCGAAATGGCAGTATATGCTGTGTAATTAGAAATACACTATGTGTACTCATGTTGGCAGATGAACAGTGCGGTGGTGCCGCCATAGGAATAGTTAAATGAGAAAAGTACACGTCGTGTAGTCAATATTACACACCATGTAGTTTGTTTTTTCTCTTAAAATGGGAAATATCCAACCCTGTTCACAGGATTGGCTTAAACTAGAGGAAGGAGTAGAGAGAGGAGGTCGTACCTTCTAGGATCTCCCGATCGAGCGTCGAGAATCCGTTTTCACCTCTGACGATCTCATTGGAACCGCACGGGTAATCCCTCCACTCTCCTTAAGCCATTCTTGTCAATTCTTCATCTAAGGGAAGTTATTTGAGTTTGAACAGGTATTTCTTTCACCTCAAATCTACATCGTTCTTGGACGATTCGATGATCGTCGTTCACGTATACCATTCTGGGGCATTTAAGGTAGGTGGATTTGTGTTTAAATTCCAACTTTTGTGTGTTTTTGTGTACCGTTGTAATACGCTCCCATGAATGTGGTGTCGTATGGCTGAGTCCTTGTTGAATTGAATACCTAGAATTATATAGGTAATTAAATGTGATAATAAACTGTTTTTTGGGATCGCTTCTTGGATCCATGACCACCCCAAGGGTGTGTTCCTCTATTTAGCCGTTTGGCCTGATACCCGAGGGTGTGCCATTGTAATAATTTTTATTGAATTTCCTTGATAATAATTTCATGTGTATTGCTTGTTTATATGTTGGGCTTGGCCCGGTTACTTTCTTAGCCTGAAGGAAGTGCTTTACATAGCCTAAGGGCAGTGTTACCTTTAGCCTGAGGGCAGTGGTTATTTCGGCCTGAGGGAAACTTCTTTCGTACCTATGATCAATAGACTTTGTGCCTGAGGGTGACACTTCATATGCCTGAGGGAAATATCTGTTATGCATGTGGGCAATTTTCTGTGGGTTACATTTCTGATTACCTTAGGGTAAGGGTTTGCATGTCTAAGGACACTGACTATTTACATAGAAATTCACTGTGGGGTTTTCCTTATAATGAACGATTAAATGACTAATAAAATGGAAATATAACTAGTAAAGTTAGTTACTTTTGAGTACTGCTTAGTTTATTTCATTTTACTATTGCACACTATTATTGCATATTTTCACACAGTTGGGCACAGACCTTTGGTGGGTGCCTATTGAAATTTATTTCTCACACCCTATTTGGGTCATGTCTTCATCCCAAACAGATTACATTTCTGCAGGTGTGGATAAGGTCAAGGGTCCCTATATAGGTTAATGATTTTTGCTGAGGAGTAGGGGTTCATGGGACCGAGCTTAGGATCGCGATGCTACCGGCTATTTTATTTTTCTTTTTTGTACTCTGTATTGTATTGTACTGTTTTGTAACATGTTCTAGCTATTTTCTTAGAACTTGAGACATGTGTCATCATATCTATATAACTGGTTTGTTATCTTTTACTACAGTTGTTTATATTAAATATGTATAGTTTATTTCTTTTGTTGTTGTTGAATGTTTTTATTATTTCGTTGCGCTACACTTTAACAAATAAGGGCATAGTTTCACCACTATCAGACCTGGGCACTCGCTGCTAGTCGATAGCCTCTGGCATTTGGGGAAATACACTTGAGGTCATGTGACCAACTAGGTTCAGGGAACCCGTTGAGTGGAACCCGGTCCCGGGATGTTACAATTATGTTACTTATCCATTTTTAGCAGTTTCACTATATGTAATTAATTATTTTACCATTAATTAATTTTCATTAATTCCACTTACATTTAATTAGAATCACACAATGTTCCATGCCATCCAGGCATTACCAAACCAAGTCCACAATTTCACAAAAATATTATCTCAATATTTCATCGATGAAAGCTCTAACACCATGGGTATTCATCATATATTAAATAATTTTTTAACAGAATTATTACATTACAATAATTCCAGGAATTCTATTAAAGAAACACTAAGATACCAAACACAAGGGGCTCAATATTATGAATACATGGATTACATGTTGTATTTTTTCAACTATTGAAGGAGCATAGAACCATCCATCCTCGAGAAGCTAAAACATAATGCACATGGCATAACTCATGAATATTCACATCCATTAGAATGGGGTTAAGCAGGAAAAGCTATCTTATGTAGTGGGAAACAAAAGAAGACAATCAACCAATAATAATCAACATGAATCCAACATTCATAACTAACATGTTTCATCCTCTTCGATGTCCTTCCTGAAATCCACATTCATAACCCAATGCATCCTACCAGTCTATGAATCAAATGATATTCCAACCCCTAAGCATTCCTGCCTTATATACCAAAAAATCCTCCCAAGCTAACCCATCCTAGGATCACACTACAACACCAGTAGTCATAAATTAGTCAATAAGAAACATGGATCTAAGAATAATTCATGGAATCTAGCCTTCACAAACAATGGGAACTCATGACTCCACGAATAAGGCTCTTGGCCTTTACAAGAAATAGTGTAACATAGAACCCTTACATGAATTATATTTTATCAAAAAATAGGTTATTTAATATATATTATATTAGCTGGCTCATTTTAATGTGAAAACCAACATCCATTCCCTTATCAATAGTTTACCACAACAACATCCAGAATAAAAAACATGCCTCTTTAACTTCATCGAATTAATTTAATATTAATCCCAAATTTTTGTTCATTACCAATTTACATCTTGAAGAACATTCTATTCAAAGGAGTAATAGATATATCACTATCTATAAAAAACAATAAGTAACAACATTAGATCGATACCAATTTATTTCTCTGGTTTAAATATTTATTATAACAATTTAACTGTAATCTAAAAGTATAAATCATAATAACTCTATAGTTTCACATATAATAACATAGAATACATGAATACCCAACCTAAAAATGTTTTAGGTGTTCTTTTAATGAGAAAATAAAACACAATATATCATTATAACCTCTCCAAGAAGACAACATCAACCTAAGGTCATGGAGACACCACCACAACAACCAACACCTATGAAAATTCCATTAGAAACATGCAGATCACATACCATTATAAGGAAATGAGGAAAAAAGTATATGACCGCCGAAGAATAGTGGTAGAATATTCTTTATATAAAATATAGATTGACACTTCTTTGTTGAACCAAAATATGCAGTGCATAGGAATTAAGAAAAATCTCTAGGTAAGACACAATCTAAGGATACAACACTATGCACAACTCCTATGGGATGGAAAGAAATGATCAAGAATTACTCACTAGGGAAAAATAAGGAAGAACAAGTGATGAAGATATCTCAACCCATTAGAATATTTAACGTAGTAGCGGTATATGATACACTAGATTTTCCATTAAGATCATATTTATCTAAGATCACATGTTTTGACCTATTAAAGGATTCTTGAATATTAGGATAAAAGATAGTATTTATGGCCTTTTAAATGTCCTTAAATCCCTTAAAAAAGCTTAAATGTTTATTAAGACAAATGAAACATCAAAATGGTGAAAATATGGTATATATGGAAAAAGCATGAAATTTGATGAAGGAAATGACATAGTTCTAAAAACAATTTTCACGAAACCATTTCAATGCTACCATTTTAGTGCCACGGTTTTTGTGCCACTATTTTAATGCCACTATTTTAGTGCCACTGTTTTTGTGCCACCATTTTGGTGCCACCATTTCTGTAATTATCCAAAGAAACGCAGATCTTGAAACCCGGTTCAGAGAACAGAAACATTGTAAATGTTTTAATGATAAGTAATTTTGACTTCCACAAACACCTACAACATAAGATTTTATCAAGGTAATGAATCAGAGATGTCTGGGACATTACATCAGATAACTCTACAAAAATTGTCATCTCTGATAATTCAAAACCAACCAATATAATAAATAGAAAAGGGGGTCTGAGAAACCCATCTTTGAGATACCTCTCAAGGATATCTCCACCAAAGGAGCTCAAATGCTTCAAAAATGAACACATGAAACCATATGACACCATAAACCAGATTCTAGACACTCCCTAGTGGGGGGTAACTCCCAAAAGAGGGAAAGTAACACAAGCGACAAGTGAAATACATCTCATAACCAAGAATGGTCTACAACCATGAACCAAACATCAATAATAAAAAAGAGTTAAACATCAAACTACTCAGGGTACAGAGCATGTATCTGTGACTCGCATTCCCAATTACTCTCCTCCATGCAATAGTTCCACATCAAGATACAAACCATTTCAATAACACACATGTGAAACACCTTCTCCATGTGGTCCTATATCGCTATAGGAAGCTCCTCGATAGTCGTATCATCTTCATCAACAATCTCACCCCAATTGATGACAAGAGAGTCATCATGTAGTTAACCATAGATTTGTGACACATGAAAAACATTTTTTATCTGGATCACCTATAGGGTAAGTGATACCTGATACCTCACAACTACAACACAACCCAACACCTCAAAAATCCAAACAAAATGGGTAGAAAGCATACTAACAAGTCCAAACCTTCACTCCCCACAATAGAGAGTCAACTTCAAAAAAACATGACCCCAAAAGTCAAACTCAAGAGGTCTCCTCCTATGATCAACATAATATTTATGATGATCTGGTGTGGGCTTTATCCTCATTCTAATTACATGAACCATCTTCATTGTATTTCTGTACTATCTCTGGACGAAGAATTGATGAATCTCCCACCTTACTCCAACCCAACTAGGAGTGGAAGGATCAGCCGAACAAGGCATCAAACTATACCATACCAATAGTGGAGTGGAATCTATTATTTTATGAAAACTTTGTCAAGGGTTGGTGCCTCATCCCCATATCTGCGATATCCGAGACATGAGAGCACAAAAAGGCATTAAGAGTAAGAATATTCCACTCTGTCTGACCATCTATATGTAGATGAAAATAATTTATAAGGCATGGATATGAACCGAATGCATACTAGAGACCAATCAAAACACTGGTGGTCATATGGTAGTCTCAATAAAAAAATCCCTTAGGACTCTGTGGAGTCTCACCACATAATCTATATACTTCCTCGATAAAACCTACATTTAGCTCAACACCTTGATCACTATGAGGTGGCTGATTTTTTCAATCGATCCACTAGCACCAATATAGAGTAATAGACTTTCTATATTTGAGGTAAATATATAACAAATTCTATATAGTTGTCCCCCCACTTCTACTATAGAATATCCAATGGTTGGAGAAAACCACCGAGAACACGGTGCTCAGCCTTCAACTTCTAGGTAACCAAACATCGAGACACAAACTCTGCTACTGCTTGGTTCATCCTAGGCCACCAAAATATACTCCTCATGGAATGATACATTTTCATCAAGCTAGGATAAACCAGTAAGGTTAATCCCTGAATCTCCCTGAGAACCATATCGTGAATCAATAATGGAATGAAAATCGTACCATGAAACAACACATGATGATATTCATCCTCATACCAACCATTAAATGCTTCACCAGAAACAACTCGGTCTTTCAAGACCACTACCTCATGATTCCCCAATTGGGACACTTCTACCAACTTCTCCAAGGATGAATACACTTTCACTTGGAGAAGAAAACCTCTACCCCCAACTCCTCCCATATTTAGATGCAACACTGAAAAATATTCCATCACTCTCCAGGAATCACTAGATTCACGCCATACATCCATCCAACGTTATTATGATCAGTAAAAACAAAAATGCAATCACTGATGCGGTAATGTCTCTAAAACATCAGAGTGAAGGCCACCACTACCAACATGAAATTATGGGTGGCATAGTTATGTTCAGGGGGATGCAAATATTGATACCCATAAGAAATGATCAATCTCTTCTACATCATAACAAAACCTAAACCAATATGTAAAGTATCACTGAAAATGAAAAAGAGAACCACCTTTGTTGGCAGAAAAAGAACTAGAGCACTGACCAACATCTGCTTAGATACTCGAAAGATGCGTGACACTAATTAGTCCACATGAATTCCTAATCCTTCCTAGTATACACCTTCAATGGGATCACAAATGAAGATAAATTTACCATGAACATCTGGTAATAGCATGCCAATCCAATGAACCTTCACACCACTTCCACTATCTTGGGGATAACCCAAGACACAAATTCTTTTATCCTCAATGGATCCACAGATAATCCCTTCTAGAAAAAAACATTCCCCATTAAATGAACTTCTCAAGCCCAAAACTCTCTTTTCAACAACATCCCCAATAGTAGTTGTTGATTAAGGACTCTCATAATGGCATGTAGATGATATACACACTCCACCTCAGACATAGAGTACACAAGGATGTCATCAATGAAAACCACCATGAACATATCCAAGAACCTGAAAAACACAACATTTTACAACCCCATGAACACAGCTGGATCATTTTTCACACTGAACAACATCTCCAATAACTCATAATGCCCATGATGACAACGAAAAGTGGAATTTGGAATATTCTCATCCTTTAATAAAATCTGTTGATTCCTGGACTACAAATCAATCATCAAGAACCAACTTTCACCAATCAATTGATGGAATAAATCATCAATACATGGAAGTGGATAGTGATTCTTCACTTTTATCTTATTCAAGTGGTGATAATTGATATAGAACAGCAAACTGTGGTAATCCTTCCTCAAGAACAAAACTGGTGCACAACATGGTGAAAAACTAGGCTGAACATAACCACACTAAAACATACCATTCTGTAGTATACACAGCTCCTATAACTAAAAAAGGTTCATCCTATAACAAGACATAGAGATGGGAGACTCTTATTGTTGTACCTCAATCTCGAACATGATCACTCGATGATGGGTTAACAATAAAAACCATTATTGAAAGTCATCTGGGTGCTCTTCAACAACCCTAGGAAACACTGACTAATTAACCTATGATGAAATCAATATCAGTTAGTCTATCAAGGGTAAAAAATAACAAACACAACTCTAACTCATACGAGTGTCTCGCTCACCAACAATCACTACTGGCTCTCTATCGGCATCGAAGAACACCACCATCCTCTAGAAGAAATCCACAATAGATTAAAATGAAAACAACCAATCCATGCCACATCTAAAATCATATGTTTTTATCTGTAAACATATGAAATGTCCCAATGAGTGGTACATACCTATAACTGGCTCACAATCCTAAAATAATTAAAACTATTTAGCTCAACCTCTAACTGGAATAGTCAACAACAAGGGCTTTGGAAGCCTCTCTACCTCAAGTCCTAAAGCATGGAAGAGGGTGCATGATATGACATAGTGTGTGGATCCTGAGTCAAAAAATTCATACACCCAAGTAGAAAACAACCAAAGTGTACCTAAAACGACATTTAGATCACCTAGTGTTGGAAATGCTAAATATTGAAGTTGACTAGGAAGTGCTCCATGACATATATGACCCTGATGATGGTCACCACCACTGTCGCACTCTATTCTCAGAGGATGAGGAGGATTCCAAGGTTATACTCTACCTAACCCATCCTCTCTCTACTAATCCACATATTTTTCAACCTGCTACACTTGGATGGAATTTCCACAATGGAGGAACCTAGAATGGAACACTTAATGAACACTGACCGATTTGAATAGTCCTGCACTCTCACTACTGATGACCTCAGCCTCCAGAATAAAAGAAAGAGCATGATCCCTTGGAAAATGAATAAGATTCATTGCCCCTTGTGAATTGAGTTACTGAGTGCTAGGACCTACCCCAGACTGAATGATAAATATTCTTCCCATTAAACAGGGAACCGCAGATTACATCTCTTCTTCCTGGAGAATCCAAAGAATCCCCTCTCACGAAGATATAGATTTTGATAATGTTCTATTTATGACCTCTTCCCACTCTAGAACCACAATATATGTATTTAACATAAATGGGGTGAACTGGTGCGGGAAATCTAGATGAAAAGCCTCCTCAAATTTCTGCGACATGGCCTCCTTGTGTGGAAGAAGAACATAAGCATATCATAAAAGGTTCCTCGAATTCATTCAAAACAATTCAATACTAGATCTCCCTTATCTAAGGTTAGTAATCTCATGGTTACTATATGATATCATAGTAGAAAAAATAATATTGAATCTGAACATGTCTTGGAACTCCACCCATGAGATCGTTGACTTCCTCGTGAACTCTAAGGAATAAGAACCACCACTGGCTTGCTACCCCGCATAGTATCATCACAACAATTGATACCCAATGCTCATTTATTTCATGGACTAAGCTGAAATATATCTCAACCTCCTCCAAAATGTCTTCTATTCTACATATGAAACAAATCCCTCATACTTATATATACTCTCATGATGAAACTCTCAGAGTGTCCACCTTTATGTGTCGTCATCGTCGACCTCCACTCTAAGGCGATCCACTTGACCAGGCTACATGAAATCTCTTGTGGGAACCTAATGAGGATGTAGACCAAGATACATACCTAAAAAATAACAAAAACATAGAGATAATAAACCTGGAATACAGATCTATAAATATTAATTAAGTGGTTTATTTTATTCATTTTATGTTAATCTAACCCAATGTAGGCCCATTCAAACACATGATAAAAATGAATGATGTGTGATCCATTAATAGGTCACTACCCCGCAATAAGTATCACCTCATTTTGTACCCACTATAAACATAAGGATAAGTGCGTCAGACCACATGGGGCCCTAAATACATGTGTCTTAGCCAGTCTCCATTTTTATGACACTTGGTAATCTTGGCTGACACTATTTCCCTAACAACCCCTAAAACCTCACCTGTGCCTAACTCCAAACTCCATCCAATAAGTTAGGAAGAATTTTTATACTACTATTTCATGACCCCCTCCCCACAAAGGTTTCCCCTCCTCAGTCGGCAATGTGAGATGTGAGATAGTGACACATGATCTCTACCTCTAGTAGGCCCCAGGATGGTGACTAGCACCATGGGTATAATAATAACACAAATTGGAGGCATTTTTCTCTAAGAAAACACATGTTGAAGAGAGAGATAAGACATAAACCAACGAACTCCAACTCATTCTACAATATAAAATGAAACCTATGTACACATATGTAATGTCATGAAAAGACAACTACAATTGTAAGGGGAAAAGTGCATGTACCAAAAGAAAGTAAAACAAAATTGACCATGAATCCCGAATAGCTCCTTCATCCCCAAGAATGTATTAACCATCCATATCCCCAACCTACTTTAGATGACATGTTGAAAAAGTTTTATATACACAAGGTGATTATAACAGTATACTGATAAGGATCCTCTCTGGGGAATCTTGTGCAAAAGTAATGAAAGCATGATAAGGCATACTGAATAATAAGTAAAACTGAATCTCAACCTAAACATGTATACTATGCTCCCATCCTCACCATGGATACACTCACTATGTACCACATACAAGAGTTTATAATATAAAAATGAATTTAAAGGGTACCTTTCTACCACTTCCCAAGTGTTTTCCACTTTTCCACAACATCGCATGTCCAAAACATCACTCTCTAAAAGGCTTTCCCATAGAATCCAAGGTGTATCCACACAATATGAACCTCGTAAAACACCACCACTATATCCATATAACCAAAACAATAGTTAGTTTGGGTGGGAAACCACATCTAGCATAATGTGTATCATATGTCAGGAATTATACCTAATTTAATTACAGCCCATATGTCATGTAAGGGTCTTCAATCCATCATAGCCTATACACGTTAAACCTATAGTAGTCCATAGAAATCAATATACAGAATATATGTGTGTGAGTAACCATGAGCCCTCAAATCCCTCTACACACATATATGGGGAATAATAATTGTTGTGCCTTTGAGAACAAGTATCTACCAAGAGAATAGAGCGAGGCCAAAGGGGGTAGTCATCAATCAATATTTCCA
Source organism: Viscum album (assembly GCA_963277665.1). NCBI lineage: Eukaryota > Viridiplantae > Streptophyta > Magnoliopsida > Santalales > Viscaceae > Viscum > Viscum album. The sequence goes on from OY728147.1 coordinate 1,836,483,650, forward strand.
GCAAAATGGTTGGAAAAACTCCCAGAAACAGTCAGAATCCATAGGGTTTTAGTATCCCTAACTGATAGGTTGAAGTATCATTTAGAAACACAAAAAGTAAACAATATAATATATCTCACAACTATAGTATGGGAAAAATTTATTTACTTATCCATTTTTATCTGTTACGCGTTACGTAATTAATTATTTGACCATTAATTAACTATTATTAATTTCACATAAATTTCATTATCATCGCACCAGGATCCATGCCCTCTAGGAAAAAAAAATCTATGTCTACAGATTTTCAAAAATATTACCTCAGAATTGCATCCCAACAAGCTTCAACCCCATGGGTTAACATCATTTATTCCATCATTTATTAACATAATTATTACTTTCTCATAATTAAATTCATTCTAGATAAGAAAAACTAAGATACCAAACACAAGGCTCTCAACACAGTGAGTAGATGGACTACCTATATAGCCTCTTCCACCTATTCTAGGAGCATATAACCATACATACTTTAGAAGATAAACATTTAAAGAACATGGAAAACCCCAAACATATTCTCCTCCTTTAGAAAGAGGGTAATAATGACCATTTTTCTTAAGAAGTGGATAAATTAATGAAGATAAAAAACAATCCAGATTCAAAAGGAATCCATCTTTCATAACTGACTCATTTTATCCTCTTTAGTGTCCTCTATGACACCCACATCCATAAACCAATGCATCTTGCATCTCTAGGCATAAACCGATTCACCAACCACCGGGAATACCTACCCCACATTACAAAATAGACTCTCGGGCATCGCCTTCCCATGATCAAACCACAATTCAAGAAACGTGAAAATAATCAATAAGAAACTGGGAACTCGGACCAAAAAAGTAATCTAGCCTTCACACACAATGAGAACTCACAAATATAAGCATATAGATCATGTAATTTACAAGAAAGATGGTATCTCAGAACCCTGCCATGAATTATTATTTATTAAGAAACAAATTATATAATCCTTCTTGAATTATCAATATTATGTAAATATGAATATCTCCATCTATTTGATTATCAATAGTTTACCACATCAACATCATGATTAAAAAACACGACTCATTATCATTATAAAATTTATTTCAATTAATACCAAATTTATGTTATTTACCATTTTACAATGGGAATGACATACTAAACAATTTATGCATAGATATCACTATATCTAAAAAACAATATGTAAAAAAAATAAGATTGATACCAATATATTTGTCAACTTCAAATATTTATTATGGTAATTCCATTGAGATCCACAATGTTAAAACATAAAAACTCTAGAGATTCACATAGAGTAATAGAGAATCCATGAATCCACTACCTCAAATAGTTTTATACATTCTTGAAACGAGAACCAAAAACAAAAAAACCAGGAAAACCTATTCTTGAAAATTGCATCCACCTAAGGACGTAGAGACACCACAAACCCAACTAACACCCAAAAACTCTAGTATAAACATGTAGAAAACATACCATAACATGGAAATGAGGAACAGAAGGAGAGGAACCCCAAATAAAAGCCATAGAACATACCTTATATTGAATGTAGATTTACAATTCTTGGTCACACCTAAACAGGGGGTTCACATGCATAAGAGAGAAACTATAAGAAAGACATGATATAAGGATACAATACTATGAACCACTCCTATGGTAATGAAGGGAAGGTTCAAGTGTCTATAACCATAGAATAATAAGGTAGAACAAGGTATGATGATATCTTTTCCCTTTAGAGGATTTAATAGAGTAGTGGTTTAAGATACACAATATTTTCTATTAAGATTAGACCTATCAAAGATCAATTGTTTTGACTGATTAAAGGCTTCTCGGCTATTAGAAAAATCATAAAGGTTTTATGGTGATTGAATAGTCCATAAATCCCTTAAAAGAATTCCCCAAATTCATTTTACATTAAATGAAATGTCAAACATGTGAAACTGAAGGAAATATGGAAATAATATTCAATGATTAAAACACAAATGAAACAGTTCTAGAAGAACTATTCATGAAACGGTTTTGGTTCCGCCATTTCTATGTCACCTTTTAGTGCAACAGTTTCGGTGCCACAGTTTATGGGACACCATTTATGTGCCACTGATTCGGTGACACCCTTTTGGAGCCACTGTTTCTATGTGAAAATTTCTGCGCCACCATTTCTAGGACACTGTTTATTCGGTGCCACCATTTCCGGGACACTATTTAGATGGAACTATTTATGTTCCACTATTTCTATACCACCATTTTGGTGCCACAATTTTGGTAATTTCGAAGAGGAAATGACATAGTTCTGGAATCACTACTCATAGAACAAAAAATTTGTTAAATTGTTGGGGATATGTCATATTCACATCCTCAAACACCTCCAACACCAAATTATAGAAAATAAATCGATCAATGTGGCCCATTTCATTACAAAACTTGTGATAAATCACCATTTGATAGTTATAAAATATTCATTTGTGAGAAATTATCAAAAACTAATTATAAAAAATAAAAAATTATCGAAATATATTTTTTATATGGTAATTGTTTCCAAGCACATGTGATGTTGTATAATTATAATTCCAAAATAATCTCTGGGAGAAAGTATCATAACATGTGATAATTTAATTATTTTCTAAAAAAATGGTTGCTTTTGGTTCTTGGACCCCATTAAAAACATCAGTTTTTGACATTTCCACATTTATAACAACAGTTCTATGAAGAGGCATTCATTAATATTAACATTTTCACTTCTAATATAGATCTAAATAGTTTGGGTTATACTTTACGTTAACATAAATGAAACATGAGATACAGATTTCATTATATTTTTGGGATCTTCAACACATGTTTTCTTATTATGATAATTTTTATACATATTTTGATGACAGAGATAGATTATGATCGCATGTGGGTGTGCATGTAGCATTGGAAAACTTATGATACACATGATTTCAAGGGTACCTATAGATTATTTTTCATGTTCAATGTTCTTCAAATGTATTGTTTTCTATACCTTACTTATGTTGATATATTATGAATTCTATTGTATCATACAATGAAATGTGTTCTTTTGGGGTATTTTTCTAGGAAACTAAGGTAGGTGGACGATTACGACTTATTCATCCCATGGAGGGGAAGTGAACATGACTTTTGTTGATGATATCGAGTAACCTATGCACAGGGTTTGGATATGGATGTTTCTCAGGGATGTTTAGTGGTGAACATGAGGACTATAAGTTTCCAAGGGTTATGTAACTTGATGATTAGGGGATAATGAGAAAATGGCCTTCTCGATGCCCATTTTTGTCGAGTTGCACAATCACACGATGCTGAGAAGAATGATTCATTATCCTCAAGGATAATACACAATTCTTCTAACTCCATGATTATTTGTATGACATGGAGCTAAATCATGTAAAATAATGGCATTATAGAATCTTGGTTAGGGAACGACCACTCGGTATTGGATTGTGTGAAATAATGCCTATTACACATTTATTATTATTATATCATATAATTGCATACATGAGAAAATCAGGTTATGGATGCAAAGAGAACTGAGAATTATACTAACACCATTCTCAATAATTTATGTGATCTTATAGATTTCTTGAGATAGCTGGTGAATGTAAAGGGACTTGTACTATATAGCTATGCAAAATATCAAAGATCAGGTTGTGGGGTAGGACGAACACTGGTGGGAGTTTCATTTTATCATTTTCTTAATAATTTTTTTTATTTACCCTGGAATGAATTACACCTTTTGGGATATGAATTTATTTTATATTCATGTATGACATATTTACCTTTACATATAATACCTAGGATTATTTATATTATGTTAAATTATTTTTTATTCATCCGATGACATTATACTGAGGGTAGTGTCTACCCACTAACTGACTCAGACCCTCACCACTATCAAGAAACAACTTTCTTACAGGGAGGCTCACATTAGGTCTTATATAATTCTTGATCAACATTAGTGGTTTGTGTTGGGGAGTTATAGAAATATTTTTAGGTAAGATTTATCGAGATTATGTAATGGTTAGTCACTACACCATTTCCTAAATTACATTATTGCATTTAAGGGTTTATAAATTACTATATTGTATCATTAAATGAAATAGGATGAATCCTCATGAAGAATGTAAAGTTTACTACATATCATTTCCTAGTTAACAAAGTATGAGAAAATTTATATAACACAAAATATAAAATTTGATATGGTAATCATTGAATTATAAATTTGGTGAAATTATTTTAATGGTGAGAAGTGTAATATATAAACTGATCATGAGATATTGAAAACTATCTTCTCATATAATGAGATAGTCATGTGCCAATAATTATAGTTTCACACTAAAAAGATAAAAGGTACTGATTCTCTATATATAAAAAAACATGGAAATCAATCCTTTATTATCATGGAAAAAGACCCAAAACTCAATTATTTTTAGAGGATTAATCATGTAAACATAATGAGGAGAGATAAATTCTGACTAACCTAAGTGTCTACTCATCCATACTTTCACATGAAGATCATGTAAGCCTATAATAATGTTGTAGATATACATAGAAAGGTATTGAATACTCTAAAGATTAAATCTTCAAATGAGGTGGTTATAAAAATGAGAACTAATATATGTTTCACGTATATATTACAACTAATGAGGTAGAGTTTTGATAATACACATAACTCATCATTCATTATCCAACCAAGTGGGAGAATGGTGTCTTGTGATCCAAAGTGAATCATCTTGTGGGATGACATGAATATGGAAATCATTGGGTTTATATCTGAGTGTTTGATATTTCATTCATTTTTAGAATAATGATATAATCTTATTGTTATAATGTAACCATTACCCATACCTATATGAATATGGAAAAACACCACAACATAATTTTCCATTTGGATCCCTAAAAATTATAAATTCCATAATGATATATAGTTTATAGTTGGTCACATTATAAAATCATCCAATTTTATTACAAAAAAAACATTTCTCCCTAGAATAGATCACCATGAGATATATATATATATATACACATATATGTATATATTTGTGTGTGTGAGTGTGAAGTTGTAAGAATGCATGGAGTTCCACTATCAATAATATCTGATCATGATATAATGCATACCTTGAGGTTTTGTAGATTTTTTCATAATGTGTTGGAGACAAAGTAGTGCTTTATCACTACATGTCACCCTCATATAAATAATAAGTTATAGAGATGAATTTAAACTTGTATGGATAAGTTAATATTTTTTTTTTGAAATTAAAATGTTTATGGGATAAATACCTCCCCTAGAAGAGTTTTCATATAAAATTATTTTCATTCTAGAATTATGAAAGAATTATATGAGACATTTAATTAGTAGAGTTGTAAGGTTCTATCATACTATGATAATGATGGTGGGTGGAAGCACATAGATCATGGTTGTGTGAAATAAATTACCTAAATGTTTTAAACCATTCAATTTCATATAAATTCAACACAATGTTTAAATTTTTTTTAAATAATCCTTTATGATATCTAGAGTTTAAATTTATTGATAATTTATTTCCCTTAATATCTCCATGGAATAAGGTCATTCTATTTGGGATACAAATAAGATGATACCTAGATATGTTGGCCTTTTTAAGATCATTGATCATGTTGGAGTCACATCAGAACACAGAAAAATATCATATATTACATGTGCATGATTTCTTCCACGTATTGTTTAAGATTAACCATGTATCGGATCCATAAAATTTAAGAATATAATAATTTTTGTAGCTGAAACCAGACCAATCCTATGAATAAGAACCTTTGGAGATAATAGATCAAAGAGATAAAATGATTTTTAATAATTCCACTGATATGGTTATATTTATATAGGGAAATCATTTTTTGAGGTTTCTATATGGTAAAATATGAAATTTTTGAGGGAAAAGAACCATCACTTATTTCATTCCATGTAATAATGTTTTAGGTGGGAATTATTTTAAGGGGGTAGAATTTAATGGCTTTTCTTTTTCCATATTAAATAATGAATTTTTTTAGTAATTTCATTGCATGATACAATCAATTCAATCATACATCAACATATTATATGGACATTAATAATAATGTTAAAATAAACCCTAATATAGTAAACTGTTAAAATCTTCTACCTTTTGAATATATATAATTTATAAATGTTAATTTGAAATAATTTTTTTCACCAACTCCATTTTTTATATTTTATATTCTATATTGAAATTTATTTTAAAAACATTATAATGTAAATTTGATTACACAAAAATTATTTTGGATCTCCTCTCATGAAACATTACATAAAATGGAATCATTAGTTTTATTATAAGATTTTTTTTGTTAAAAATGAAGTTTTGTGAAAAATAAATTTTTTCTAATTTTATCAATATGTTTAGATATATATGATTTTTATAATTATGTAGTTAATTAATAAAATTTTATTTATTGGATAACATTATTAATATTATTTATTATTTATTATTATATATAATATTCCCAATATTAGTAGAACTAAAAAATAAAAGTTCAACAAAAACAATGTTATCGGTTTTCTCATTGAATGTTTTTTTAATGGTGATATTTAGATGACTATTTCCTTGAAAGACATATACCTTTCAATTTATTTTTTATAAATCAATTATTTTATTTTATATTATTAGATAATATAATTTTTTCTTATATATAATTTTTTAACTAAAAAGTCTAATTTCATAAAAATGGGTTTTACATGAATTATTGTGTTTTATTTATAATTTACATATAAAAAAATAGAAAATTGAATAGATATTAGGATTTTAAAATTTAAAATTATAAAGTTTAAATGAGTTAATGATTTCAATATTAATTTAATTTTTCATAATTAATTACTATGTTTTAAAAATGTTACCCATGTAAAAGTAAAAATTTGTAACAAGAATATTATTATGCGTAAATTGTAAATAAATTTTATAAAAATGATACAAATTATTTAATTGCGATGAATTTTTAAATTATTTATTCCCACACCACAAAGAGATCCACTTTTTCTCTATTGATCCTTGAAAAGTGTCATCGTATTATGGAAAAAGTATGCCAACTTCGAGAAGTTCCCTTTTCTTATATTGTACAAGGATACCCTTATAACATTTATATAATTGATTATTATTTCAATAATTTCTCAAAACAAACAAACAAAAATTACTCTCCTTGATGTCCATTAAATTACATAAAGACCCTGACGTTTATAAATTATACTAATTCCCTTATAACTACTATTTTCATCAAATAAAAAGTTCATGGTCTCAATGTAGGTATTAAATCATTTTAAATGTTTGTTTATTAAAAATTATGTTCTAAAGAAATAATAAGTAATGTGAAATAATAAAATTAAAATAATTAGTTTTTTGATATGTTATTATAATAATTGTCTGACAGTTATTTATTATCTTCCACATACTATGTAAAGTTATCCCCATTGTTAGTGAGTGTGTGAGGATTACCAACTACATGAAGAGAAAAACTCATCTTCTCATAACCACCCCCATGGATATTATAAATGATTTATTTTACTATAAATGATTTATATTATTCAACTATGATTCTAAAATGATCATATATTATTCATATCCCCCCCAGTGATTCCTTGCATAACAAAAATGTTATTCATGATTTCTATAGACTACCACATCCATGAATGGTTATTTTTTATTTTCCTTCATTTAAAAACATTTAATGTTAATATTTTATAATGTATGATTACAACTTATATATATAATTGATTGATTTATTTAATATGATTAGATTTTTAGTAAATAAAAATCAATGATCACTAAAATGTAATATGTAAGTATTGGTTACCCAAAACTAGATTATTATCATTTCAGTTTTCATGAAATTTTAATATATCTCCCATGTAAATGTATCATAACACTGAAATTATTTATGAAAAATAAATTTAATTTCCTTAAACTGTTTGAAAATGATAGTATTTGTGAGAAAAATAAGATTGTTACCTGTTATACAAACCTAGTTTGAAAAGGTCATGATTATTTAAATATGATATTTTAAGGGGATTACAATAATATAACACATGAATAGAATAGTTTATAATTAATTATATCAATCAAACAATATATATACATGGTTATAAAATGTGTAATAAATATGATTAATTTTATGATATAGGAGGTTAAATCACATTAATTGGTATCAAGGGTAATGGTAAGGTATGTTAAAAAATCATATAATTGAGTTAAAAAGATTCTTATTTGTAAATTATTTTACAAAGACATTCCATTTTAAATGATTTATATTTTTCAATTCATGGTAAATATGTCTTTGGACCAATTCCATTTCCATAAAATGTTTTCCAATCATTTTTATTAAAAACAAATAAATCTTTATAATAAGTGACTCGTAATAATCACTTTTACAAAAATGGATATTTCTTTTCATAATTACATACCATTATTGGGTTTTCATTAGAATTAATATCGATATACGTACAATAGAGGTTTGATTCATGTTTCACCATATGTTATTTTTTTATTTTATGATTATTTTTTGTGATCTAGGATTCATTTTCAATATATTTAATCTATGATTTTTTAGGATATTCCTTGAAACTCATATTAATTGATGAGTTTCTTATGAATATTTCATGATATCATTTTGGATATAACATGGAACTCATTTTATTTCACCATGTTCATTATATATTTATTTGAAAAGTTCATGAAATATAATTTTATATCCATAATTAATTTATTAATGTGGTGATTATTTTTTAAAAGTTCTAAAAAATGAATTGATTAAAATATGGGTTTGACATATATCTCTAAAAACTAATTGGGTAAAGAATTATGTCTAATTATATATAAATTTTATGTTAATGGGTTAATAAGTGATGAGATTCACAAAGGTTGAGTGTGATGGTGTTTCTGTCCACTCACAATTATATAAGTGAATGGGTTTGTGGGTTTGAAGGTTCAAAAAGATATTGAATCATATGTTTATGATTGTTTGACATTCATTCATATGTTTTAATTCCCATATCATATTTTCCATGTATTATTTTTTTCATCCTAGTTTGAAAGTGTCATCATATAGAATTTATGTCTATATATCATTATTATGGTCATCTATTATCAATCTATTTTATATTAAAGAAGTTATTTTTCCATATTCATACTCATACATATGTTTAATGTCTAAACAATGTGTTTTCGATATATTTTCCATTAAATTGTATTTGACCTCACACACATTTATGTTTTACCTTGCTTGATATATGTATAGGATTATATCTCTTTTAATATATAAGAATGTATTTATTTTATCATGATATATTTAAATAATGTGAGATAAGTTATTTTAGGTTTCTCTTCCCCATGACACTAAACCCTTACTTCCCAAGTTTGTTTGGATATTTTCTGATGTATAATTAATCCATTTAATCCATGAATTTTAAATATTATATATCATGGGGTGATTAAGACTCATATGATGGATATTTTATATTGATTTTTGTGATATCTATGTAGTTATTTAATTCCCTTCGTGGAAAATGATTTTTTTCCTTTTTTGGGTTTTAAAGGGATATTGAACCAATTATAGGAATGATGATTTTTTCATCCAAGGGACTAGTGACATGGAATGTGGTGTACACTTGATAAATTATACCAATTGTATTCAAATAAATATGTTGGTTACTTGGGGGTATTCATAAATATGTGGTTTTATATTGGTATTAATGATATGGGATATTTCTTTATGATAGACTATGGTTGAATCATTACAATCAAGTACTAGTTGAAATGGGTAAAGTTATCATCAATACTTTTTGTTATTAGTGTAGATGGTTGAGGATAATGTTTCAGATATGATTCATTTAACTTTTTATTTACCTATATATATATATATATAATTTAAGGATTCCATTGGTGGTGTCCAATTTAATTCATACTAAAACTCTACACGGGCACATTGGGATGTGTGAAAACATTATGGTGCATGATGCAGGTGTGGGAGAGGGCCTTATTAACAGTATATAGCTAGTTGTTGATAAATATATTAATGGTGGTAAGGTAATGAATTTTATTTATAGACTAGATAGATCCTCTATATTAATATGAAGCTTCTCATTTGGTTTTTTTTCATACAATCATCCAATGGTCTATCCTATTAACTGTTATATGACTAGAAGATCATCATATTTATTCATTATGGTAACTTGTATTTTATGATTTATACGATTTATTTATTTTTAATGATTTATCCATTTTAATTGATGATGTTGTTATAGAGGTTATACGATTCACACTATCAACCGTAGTTACATGCTACTAGTCAAAAGACTTCAGTTGTCACACATGAGTTTTATGGATTTCCTTTTATTCTGTTTGGTTTGGGTCCCCATCCATTTCTAAAGAGAACTGGGTGTGACTGGTATAAAATTTTTAGGTATTATTTTAATTTTTTCTCTATCCTCTATCTTTGGGTTTCCCATGATATTTTAGATAAAAATCATATTTTTTGGGTTGGAAAAACTAGGTGCATGGTTTCCGAACTTTTAGTAATAACTGTTCACCAAACCCATGATACTCTATGGCGGGAGACAGAACCTACTGCATGGTTGTCCACCTCATCACATCTAAGTGTGTGTCTAGTGTATCCATCAGCGGAGGCAGTCGCATAGTTTTCTCATGGTTTGGAAAATCATGAAGTCTAACTATCATGTTTGCAAGTTCATTAAAAATTAGGGTTTCAGGATTCTTTTCCACCCGATTTTTAACCTTCTCACCTCTCATTCTTGGACCACTCACCCTTATCCGCCAAAGTAGGCTCCCCCATTCCTTGAATCCTTTGGATATTCCCTATTTTGTTTGATATTTACAGATTCTTCTAGGAAACTCCTTGTAAGTTATTTCTCCCTTGAATTCTCTATTTTATCTAGGTATTTTCTTCCACATTATTTGGTTTAATTTTCTCTAGTAGGTAGGATCTGATTTTTAGGGTTAGATACTTAAATGGTGTGTTCAATATTGTTTTTGAGGTTTTTTTTAGTCCCTTTTAGCCATGGTGGTGGTGAAATTGATGTTTTGAACTAGATTCATGATGTTTATCTATATTTGAGGTAGGACTCCATTTCATATTTATTTTAAAGTTAGGTTTACATTGATTCCTTGAATTTTTCACCACTTTAAATTTCTAGGTAGTAGGTTTCCCCTTGTTTTGTAATTTTTCGGAATGGTGGGAAATGATTTTTCACCCCATGTTATTGTTAAACGGCCCAGTTGGAACTTTTAATTGATTAATGGTTTCTAAGGATATGTTTTTTTATAAATGTATTGGTGATGTTATAAATGGTGATTATAATTATTAAATATATTTTTACACAATTTAGTTCTTATCAATATTCCCACTATGAAATTGTAAATGAATTTTGGTATTAAAAATTTGTTTGGATTATAAATTGAAGTTGTGTATGGATATTTGTGAAATGATTTTTTTTTGAAAATGTTATAAGGCTTGTTTGGAATCTTGAATTAGTTATTTTAAAAAACAATCTATGAGGGATTCATTTTCTAGATGATTGATTGATGGGTGTTAATTTCCTCAGCATGGGACGTCATCCATATGATTCTTGTTTAAGTTATGGTATGCTTTTTGAGGAGCTCAAAATAGTGCCCGTTGTTGTGGGGTATGATAGTAGAAATGTGTGAATTGTTTCCTCCATTTTTTAGAATACCCCCTTACAAACATATCATGGGAACCTAGAATTGGAAATGAAAAATTTAAGATTTTTTTCAGTACTACTCTTGGTTATTGTACTAGATATTGGTCTATAGAAGGTGGATACATTGGTTTATTTCAATAGGATCTATCCCCTCGACCAGGATAGGTTGAAATAATGTTGGGAATAAAGTAACTATGATGTCATTGAGTATGGGATGCATTTTGGATGAGACACATTAATAGTATGTGATATTTATCCTTTGATTTCATAGGTGTTCCCATGATCATACAACACTAGTATTGTTATAAATTTCCCTCATTGTGTAAATATATTCTTTTTTTGGTTTTGGGTGTGATTTTGGAAAATTAAGAAAGTGTATCTTCTATTAAACTTATAAGGGCCTAGCCAAAAACATTAAATAAATTTAGAATTATGTTAATAATTCACATTGATGATTTTATCGGGTTTAGAGCATTAGAGAATTAGGTCATTACATATGTATAACAACTTGAATATTACATGTAGACACATCTACTCAATATCCATTTTTTCATAAAATAAAAACTCTTAAAAAAGAAACATGTCTATTTCCATGTATTAGAAGACGTGACTTTTCCATGATCCCATCAATGACCCTATTCATCTAAATGTCCTATGAAAAATATTTCAAAACATGGGATGAGCATAAAATGCTTCGTAACGGATACATAAACAAGGAAACCCGTTAGTTTTTCAACACAACATGTAAATCATGAAAAAATTATCATAAAGTTATACTTTTCACCTCAAAGAAGTAGAAAAAACACGTCACTGAAATATATACTCATTGCTTACCCTTTTTATAACCAAACGATTACCATAAATCCCATAGAAAATAATGTATAGTGGAAAAATGTAACTTGGGACCTAAACATAGTTAAATAAAATAATCATACAGTCGACTTCCATACATATCAATGAATGTAATATCCATACGAATGACTTCCATACCAAATGCATTGGAGGTTATCATGTTACCACCATCCTTGGTTTATCACAGAACCATGTGTCATTTGGTTTATCACGTAACCACCGGTCAAATTTCAATGTACCATAATATAATCATAACACATAAAATATTGAAAATATCGACATTACACTAATAACATTTAATTTACAATCACATGAATTAATTTCAAGATATTTAAATAATCAATCCATTTCAAAAACAATTTTCAATATGAAATCACCCAAAAATGTAATAAGGACTTATTTTCTCTTTAGAAACATTAAAGATTATAGAGGAATCCAAAAAATGATTATGGTAGTGGAGAGGTTTTTGTCTCTGCAAACGTTAAAAAAAATTCTTTTTGTCATTTAATAAAATGCTTCGTAGATAAAAGAATCCCTTTTAATGAATGTAAATGTCAAATGGGTTTATTATACACCATTTTAAATAATGAGGTGTATATTATCAAAATATTCCGCAACGTAAGGTGATTGAGATGAAGTCCCTTACCTCATGTCCGACATGACTCATTCATTGTTAACTTTTCTGAATAATAAACCTATGTAAATTTGTACATGCTTAAAAATACATTTCATGTTTATTATTCATTTTATATCACTTATTACCTAGCTATTGAAATTAGTTAATTATTTTGGTTCACATCAGACATCTTGTCGATGTTCAGAACATGAGTCAAAAATAAACTTGTTATAATTATAAATTGTCTATTTGGTCAAAAGTCCATTATCTCTAGAATTTTATTCATATATAAATATCACATATTTCTAGAATATAAGTATTTATAATTTTTTATAACATTTGGAGATAAGAAGTGAAATTCACCATTAAAGAAGACGGTAATCCCTACAGACGCCTGATTGCTACATTAATTTCTATTTCATATTTAATGGAATGAAAACATAATTATACATAATTATATTATAATTACAATATAATATAATATTTTATAAATATTACATAATTTCATTAACACCATCTTTTATATGATCCACGTATGACATGAACGAGTCATATAACATTGAGGGGTATTAGTCAACACCTCCCCAAAGGAAATTATCGTGTTTAGACATCATGAAAAGCATAAAGGTATGTTGTAAATAATAATTGAAGAAGAATAAATACCATAAAAACATAATATATATCATATAAATAAAATTCCATCATAATGGCCTCTATGAGAGGTGGTAAGAGATAATTGAACAATCATCATTTCGTGAGGTAGTAGTTTTCCATCCATAGAAAATTTATTTTCTATATCCATTAGATGGAGGTGTGTGTAAGTTTAGTTTGAATACATCTCATTAAAACAACATATAATATTTATTATACTGTTTTTGTTATATAAACAAAGAATAAGATGATCATAGTGAGTGGAAAAGGAAAAATAATGGAAAGGAACATGATAGATGGCGTTACCTCAAATTGGATAACTTATTTTGATTTCAACTAAATGGATTTATTTAATTGCCTTTTACCTAGGGGAGGTTTCTAGAAGGAATGGAGGAATTTTGGGAGCTTATTTAATAATATATTTAATGATCCAAATGGCTTGATAGGTGTGAGTAATGGGTTATAGGTGGTGTCTTTTTCTAAGAGGGAGGAGGGGTACTTTCTGAAAGTTTGAAAGTATTATTTTGTTGTTGATTTATATTCAAATTATAATAATACCAATGTGTTATAATTTGATGATCGGATGAGGATGAGTCTAAATCCTCTTATACAATGGGTTTTAGACATGATTTGGTCACAAATTTATCCTTATTATTTAGCTTTAACCCTATGTTAACTAATTTTACATTTACCATGTCTTCTTGTATATTTTTATACTATATAGTTAATATATTTACTATAAATTGAAAATCGAACCTCTACTAGTTCATTAATAAAATTTAAAACGTTATCTATGTCCTTTGGAAAAATATTTGATTTTTAGGACTATTAAATCAATTAATAAAATATCAATTTCTTTAAAAACTCATTTATTTCAATTTTTATACTATTAATATCATGACTTTTTAAAAAGCCATAAAAAATTTATTATTTCTAAAATAAAAAAATAATTAAAATGTAACATGTCATACTAATAACTATAATTCGTGTGTGGAAGAATATGTTTCAAAATAATTTTATTTTAATAATTATAATCTCATTTATTTAAACCATTCATTAATAAAGAAATCTCTACATCATCATTATTTCATAAATATATTTATTTAATTGATGTCCAAAACATAAAAATAAAATATAATGATGAATGAAATATTTTTATATTTGTAATTCGTATTTATAGTCAAATAAATCACTTATATAACACCATATAACAATTGTTTTATTTAAAGATATATAATTATGTTATATTTTCTTTAACTTTAAATTTAAAGTAATTAATTTTCATTTTCCCACAAAAGTAGCTCCATGGAGTCCTAAAATAGACACAAGGATGAAAATGGTCCGAAATATCTCATAAAATAGGGTTAGAATATGTGTTTGGGTATTTTAATATTATTATAATATTATTTCTCGCTCTTATTTACCGGATTTACCCTTTTACCATGGTAAATAAAATATTAACTGATGTTAATATTCATGATGTCTAAAAATAAAATGTAAATATTTAAACTATATAGAACTCCTGATTCCAAATATAGAAACCATTTAACCTAATATAAAACATATAATTTACATAAATTAATTGAAAATTAATTCCCGTTATGAAGACCAAAAAACATGTTTTTAAGAAGTAAAAACTACCAAATGATTGTCATTTTTTAAGTCCAATTTTAATGTGAACATACATACAGTGACCAAAATTCTATTAAATGATAATAATATAATAAAATTATACTTTAAAACTATTTAATATTATAATATATGTATATAAATAAATTATATTTAAGTATAGTTTTGAATTAAAATGCAGTATTTTTCACTGTTCATAAAAATATGAATTTTATCAGAAAAATACAAAAATATTCTTCAAAGTAAATTTTTTTATGTCTAGATTATATATAAGAAATTTATTTTGTCAAATATAACATATAAAAGTTAAAAAAATATATTTAAAAAGGATCTCTATCAAATGGCTGTAACAATACATTTTTATAAATATACTTCTTTTATTTAGAAAAAAATTAATTTGTTCTAATATCATATCTAAAAAATATATAAGATAAATTTAAAACCTTACCTTGAATATATGTCATGAATTTTTCATTAAATAAAAATCCATAAAAAGTGATATGAAAACACAATTATTCCCATTTAAAACACATCATTTATATTCAATTGGTTTTTATTTTAATTTATAATAAATTTGGTAACCAATGAATCTTTATTTAATCATGTGTAAAGAATATTTAAAAATTTAGTTGATAATATTCATTCCCGAAATGATAATGTCTAGGCGCTACCTATCATTTAAAATAATAATAATATTATTTCATTATATTTCAGTATAACTCAATGTTGTGTGAAATGTAAGATTTCAGAGAAATCAGTTGTTCTGTGTCAAGTACGCTATCTGAAGAAGTGTCCCGTTTAATAATAAATTAATATCCTATTAATAAGTATTAATAGAAAAAAAAATTGTGACATCCTTCCCCCCTTTTTTAAAATTGTGTCACCACGACATTAAAATTGGGCCTAGAAAAACCATTGAATGTCCCACATCATAAAAAAGAGTCAATAAAACTATCACATTATAAGAAAGAAAGGTAAGTACAATGATCATCCAATATAACACATACTAGGATTCCATGTAAGAAATAATAGATTTGTAAGAGAATATATGTGTCATTTTTTGATGGAGAGTGATAGAAAACATGATCAAAAGTAACTTAACTACCAGAAAACCATATACTTTTGAAAGGTTAATGGTCGTTGATTCCCCTATAGAGAATGTTAAGGGACAATTTTTTTGTAATATACTTTTCATTAAGATGAATAATTTTCTATGATATTGAATAATAAAATAAGGAAATATACATACCTTTTATGTAGAGTTTCATACTTAATAAATTTCTACCATAAACTCATCTTTTCTCCAAATGTTGAGTTTTCAAGATGACATGGTCATGCTTTAAATTCTAAAATCGACTTTTAGAGAATAATATGATCCAAAAAAGATGAACCATATATTTCCCATATAATTAGACATTAGAAAAAAACAAAAATGGTTAGTTTGAGATCTGATAATCATTAAAAGTATAATCCTTCATAAAAATAAATAGTACTCTTAATCTCTAAAATTCAAGAAACAAGACCAAAAGTTCAACAAAGACCATTGAATACACAATTGCACTTGAAATTATTCAAAAACATAAAAACTAATATTGAATCTAGAAACATATAATAATTTGACCACAGAGTCTTCCATGATAAATCATAACATTTATCTCTAAATAACATTGACTATTCGTAAAGTCTCATAATGAAAATTAATTAACCTAATCATATATTCTCTATGATAGGTTAATCATGTCCATAAGTAACCTGAATCACTATAAGTCCCAAATAAAAAGATAAATTATTCCATAATATAATTACATCATTAATCCTCAAAAGAAATATCATAGTATTCTATTTTACATAGTAATATAGTGTTCCTAAAAACGTGAACCTATTCTAAAATAACATTAATCACTTAATCAACAATTCATTTTTGATACTAAGGATATCCGTTGGATAAATCACAAGTTCCCAAAATCAAAATATTATTGATCCATTAAATTATTTAACTAAAATAATATGTTATACTATCTTGGGAATTCACATAGGATAGTTGTAGGTGATTCACCCTTTTCGCCCTTCAGTTCGGGGTTAGATTCTTGCGGCCTTGCCGGACGTGATGGGATGTCACCAATCTTATGGATTTTTCTTTTTATAAAACTCAAAAATAACCCTAACATGTTTTATCTTCAATAGTTTCCTTAAACCTATCGTTTTCATTCTAACACATTATCACATCAACATCTTAATTCATGAAAACTTATATATGTTTTCCTTTTTTCATTTCCATTAGATAAAATAATATTATTTTTAATAGAAAGAACATCATCCCCTGATCATGGTTTTCACATGGTTTCATTTTCTTCTTGTTCACATAGGTAGAAGGTCCATGCATTACAACAATGATTCATAGATCCTCAAAATCATTTTCTTACTTTATCCAAATACACCTTGTATAACAAGGTTCATAAGAGTGTTCTTAGAAAAATATTTTTGGAAAATACTCATGTTTGACATATAATTTCAAAACATCTGATAAAATATGATTTTTATAGAATAGTTGGACCGAGTTTGAGTTAAAAAATTCAATAAATGGTTCTTTTAAAATACCATATGTATGTGCAGAGAGATGATATTTTTAAAATATATATAAAAGTTTCGTGCAAGGGTCTTCTTTATCAACACCTATTTCAATATTATAATTTTTTCAAAATCTTGTGATAAGGTAAAATATTTGAAAATTCCTTGTTAATATTTACCTTTCTTGTAAATATAAGAATATTTTGAAAATAGGATTTGATTAAATACAACCCATGATCCATGATGTTTTTGAGGTATTGATGAGGTTTTTGATATCTCAAACAACTTCTTTCATGTGAGTTTAATGCTATAAATTGTTTCACAATCATCAAATCATGACTTTTCTATAATTATAGCAAGAATTTCATCAGGAATAGATAGAAATTTTGTTTGAGATCCTCCTATATCCATTTGTAATAGCCTTTTCATTATATAAAAATATTATAAAACAATGATTTAATTAAAAAATATACATAGGGACTAACCAAGTGTTAAAAAAACATAATCCCTAAATTTGCATAACCCTTCCCTCTGATACCAACTATAAGGTTTCATCTTTAATCATTACATAAAACTGAATTAAGTTAATAATTATCATTAATGATTTTTTCAGGTTTATAGATTTAGAGAATTAGGTCATACCATATACACAACATCTTTAATATTACAAAAAGACACTTATACTCACTATCATTTTTTTCATAAAACATACACTCTTAAAAAAGAAACATGTCTAGTTCCTTGCTTTATATTTCTTGACTTTACCTTTATCCTATCCTTGGCCCTGTTCATCTTTAACCCTTATTAAAAAAATTCAAAACATGGGATGAGCATAAAAAGATCAGTAGGGGAGACATAAATAAAAAAATGTTATTCTTTCAAAACAACATGTAAACCATGAATACATTATAATAATTTAATACTTTTCAACATACAGGAGTAGAAAAAACCCTTCACTGTCATATAATCTCATTGCTTAACCTTTTTGTAACCCAAATATTGACATAAATCCCATCGAAAACAACATATATCATACAAAGGAATCTTTTTACATAAACATACTTAAATGGAATAACCATATGGTCAAATTATACACATATCACTAAATGTAATAGCCGTATGGCCGACATCCATACCCAATCCATTGAAGGTTATAACGTTACTATAACGACCAAAAAATTCATTAATGAAAAATCATCTTCGTCTATTTTAATGTCTTCTTTTAGTTATGCAAAACATATTCACTTATTTTGTTTTATGTTTTGGATTTAAAAATACCATTAATAATTTTGGCCATTTCTAATATAGTTTTAGAACAGCGATCACTTGATTTTTATAAATATAGGGCTTTAACAAATCAAATTTACTCAGAAAATGGAAGTGATGGCCTCATCCAGTATACATTACCCATACGAAGCCCATTTTTTGAAGCTCAGAAAAGAGGTGGAGTCATTTGGCTTCACTCTTGACCAAGCCCAATTTGAGCTTGAATACATTATGCTTGAGTGGAACCGCCTATGGGAGAAGTGGAAGTTGATAGATATTAAAACTCGAGCAATGTTATCTGAGCCACCCCAATAGTTTGTCACCATCACACACCTTACCCTAAGGTCTTGAGTGGGAGTTTTAAGGGGTTATGTAACAATACCCTAGTACTATTATTATGTACATTATTCTTGTATAGAGAATATACATTCCTTTTATTATTGTTACTTTGTAAATATATTTAAAGCACAAATAGTTTTTTTAGATAAAATTCATATAAAAAATTTAGTTTGTTGAATTAATGGATTTTTAAATTTAATAATATTTAATAAAATATTAGTATTATTATTAAATTACTTTTTATTAAATATAAATGATCTCATAATTTTATGAATGCAATTATAATTTTTATTAGGGTTTAAAAGCTATTTTTATCAAATCCCTTAAATTTTTGATAGGTGTCAGTTTTTATTTTAAAAGTAAATTCCAAATATTTAGAAAATTATATTGGTAATATAAATATTATTTTTGGAATTAGAAGGTCAAAATTATCCAATGATTAATTTTCCATAGTTTTCGGAGAGAGTCGAATTTTTTGGTAAAAATTAAATATTGTTTAAATATATAATGTGTTTTATGACATCATGATGTACCAATAGTGATTTAATAAAATACTATAAACATTATATTATGAAAATATATGATTTACTATTTATATAATTTGATTTTTGGTTTGTTTCGTTTATTTTACAAAGCTTTAGTGGACCCTTCAACACTTATAAAACATTTTGACTTTTTAAATTGTTTTCCTTGAGAGTGTGACTCACCTCCATATAAAAAAAAACCAATTATTTTAGGAAGTTCGGCCATTAACCATTTAAAATATTTTTTTCACTCCCCATTTTCAAAAAACAATAGTAAAAACTATGGTCTGAGTTGTGGTTTTGATTAGTTCGATGTGAGGTGTCCCAAACATAAATAATAAAGAATTCCTTCTCCTTTCCTATATAAACCCCCTAAGATCCCACATCCTCTTCACTCAAAGACTTTGGAGTTCAACCAACCCCTACCCTCATATATATATAATCCTCTCAAGGTGCCCTGATCTCCCAATAAAACTCTCAAAATCTTCTCCCATGATTTTGGGATCACACATCCATGTAAGGGATTCTAACCTACCTTATTTATGTTCAGGTTTCCTTATATTGTTACGCCCATTTATTTTCAATTATAAATGTTGGGGTATAATTTCTCACCTCCCCCATACATCTGTCTTCATGTTTTAATAATGAGAGACCCCCTTTATCTCTCATTAATTCCTTTCATGTATACCCGTTAGCATGTCAAAATTCTATAAGGAGTTTCTCTCTCCTAATATACATTCAATTAATTATATTGAATCATGAATCTAAATTTCATTACAATTGTTGATACATGTATCTATATGATCCCTTAATTTCAATTTCATGTACATATTATGAGACATCACTTTCTCTCTCATCAACCATTTTTATGAGTTCTTATGTCACGCTGTTATGCTGCCAAAATTGCGTCGTGTTTTTTCAAGCCAAAGTCCACTACTACAATAACTGCCATTAGCGACCGCCAAAAGCGGTCGCTAAAGGCCAATTGAGACCGCCAAGCGACCGCTTTTGGCGGTCGCTGTTGCTTCGTCGATAAAGAGCAATAGCGACCGCCAATGGCGGTCGCTAATTCCTCTATCGAAATACAGCAGCAAATCTGCTACTGTATGGTTGACCGGTGGAGGCAGGGGTGAGAGGGATGGTGAAGCTTCGAGTGCCGGTCATGGCGGATTTTCGGCGGCCGGAGGATATGAGGTATGTTGACGGTGCATGTGTCCGGTGGTCCGATGATGTGGGGGATGACGGGGCTCACCTACGAGGGGGTAGGGGGAAGCGACGGCCGACAAAGGCCATGAAATAGGTGGCCGGATGAAGACGGCGCGCGGCGGGGGAGGTGCCCTGATGTTGCAGCAGCGAAAAATGAAGTGGGGAATGACAGGGCGGGAAAAATCCCACGTTTCTTTAGGCAGGATTAGCAACCGCCATTGGCGGTCGCTAATAGTACTAATAGCGACCGCCAATGGCGGTCGCCCGTGTGCAGGGGCGCAGAAACTCCAAATTCTAGTAGTGGTCATTGTGTAGTGAATACCATGCCCAGTTATTTATCAATGGTATTCATAATTATGAAAATTTATGTATAGTTTAACAAGTTTCATGTATGAATTCCCCACTCTTTATCATGGAATAAAATATGATGTTTAATGAATCCATGTTTTATGATCCATGTGGCACAGTTATGCATGAAATGAAATGTTTATAAAGGGTTCTCCCTAAATGCGCTCCAATGCATTTGTTAAAGTATAGTATCATGATACATCCTGTGTAATGGGTGTTAAATCATGATATTTCAAGTGAGATGAGGGTTTATTCATGATTCATGTGTAATGAGGGTTTACTCATTTTCCATGTGAAATGAGCCTTTTATCATGATAATTCTTTATTAAGTGTAGTTTCCACATCTTCATGTTATGATTGTCATGATTTATCATGACTTTATGTTCATGTTTCTATTGTTCTTCATTGATACAACTATTTTCTAACATGTATTATATTCCTCATTTTATTCCATTTTTATTCCTCTATTAGGCTGTATAGCACACCCTTTTCTTATGCATGCCCTCAGGTTATCCCATGCATTGCTAAGTACAAGTGAATGGAGTGGTCATGTAAAATAAGTTTTCAATAAGATGTTTCATTTCATGTTTTAAGATTTTATGTAATGTCCTAAGCCATAAAGAACTAGACCTATTTATCTTCTTTGTTCTATCAGTTGACGGTTTGATGTTATAAATCATGGTTAATCATCTAATAAAGAACATGGTTGTTATAGTTTGTATCTGATGATA
Organism: Viscum album; assembly: GCA_963277665.1. Lineage (NCBI taxonomy): Eukaryota > Viridiplantae > Streptophyta > Magnoliopsida > Santalales > Viscaceae > Viscum > Viscum album. The sequence continues at coordinate 1,836,506,141 of OY728147.1, forward strand.
TTTTTAGTTATTTTTGGGGTTAGGATTAGAAAAACCTTGTGAAGACTTAGAGAAAATACTAAGTATAATAAAAAAATCCCTATGTTTTTGTGTTTATTTAGTAATTGGTTTATCCAAAAAATGAATTCATGTTTGGATACGAGCAGGTTGAGGTGGCTTTATAACAGATGTACCTAAGGGTGAAAACCCCGACAAGGAGGTCTTGGAAAGACCTCGGGTATCCGAGTAAATAAAAATGATCCTTACTTCACTCATGGCTATGAAAATCCTGAGGGATATGAAAGGTTAAATTCACAAGCCTAGTATGAACCATTATTAAGTGAATTTAAAAAATATCCCCTATGAAAATATGTTAGAAATTAGATCATGGATAACATAGATTCAAGCCTATAGATTCATAAGTTATGGAAATAAAATCTATTTATAAGTCATCTATTTATTCCTCGGATTACCCTTTATTTGTTACCCATAACTTTCATTTTATTCCAGTCTATGTTTGGTTATTGGAGGACTCAGGCTAACAACCGATGGTAAGATCAATGTGATGACTGTGCTAATGAGATTCTGAATCTGATGGGAGAAGGAATCACGAACTTTGTCATAATTCTCTCTCAGTTAACTAAATATTTAAATAGAATATTTGGTCAAGAGGAATGTTCACCACCCCCCCCCCCTCCAAGAAAGAACATGTCTCTATCGAGAGATTAATGAGACAAAGTAATCCTACTTTTAATGGATCATATGATCCCTCAATCACTAAACAATTGATCCACTCCATTGAATTATTTTTCTATCCTTCAATATTCTGAACAAGAGAAGGTTATCATGGATGCTTATCATATGGAGGGGTGAATCTGAATAATGGTGTACATTTATCCAAAAGATGAAGCCTGAGGAGGAGATCATGGCATTATAATGGAAGGATTTCTAGAAGATTTTTTTTTTATAAATATTTTCCCTGCACCCTCCAACTTGAGATGGAAAGGGACTTACTTACCCTCAAGAAAAAAAAGACAATAAATCAGTCGAAGCACATGAGTAAATCATCACATGGAATGCATGATATGACTTTGGATTTTTTGTTAACCCAGAATGTATGGTTGACCGCTTCATTGGTGGGATAAAACGTAGCATGCGGAAAGCCCTGGCAATCCGCGAATTCGAAAGCTATGAAAAACTTTTTTGATGTTCCTTCAAGGTCGAAATGGAGATTGGAGAATCTCAGTTGTCTTATGGGGATAAGAATAATAATGTGGAATTCAATTTAGACATCCTGATAGATAAATCCAATAGTTCTATGAAGATCCAACACCCTACTTGAAAAAGGGGTAAAATGAGGAACCCAAGAAATTGCATTAAAGGGATAAAAATGATTTAGGTGTGAAAGAGAAGGACACCAAGATGTTAACTGCCGATATGAAAAACCCACAGCTGCGACAGAGGAGAGGAACACTCCGTTCAACTCTCAACGCATTGTTCATTTTTTAACTGCAAAGCACCAGGGAATCATTCAAATTAGTTCCCAATGCCATGGATTTTCGGAGGTAACAAATAACCTCTAAGGCAGAAAGGGAATGCTTTTGCCATCACAACCACTAAAGTGAACCCCGACAACGAAGTGGTTTCATGTACAATTGTGATTTATTCAAGAATATTGAACGTACTTTTTGATTTAGGTTCTAAGCATTATTTTATATCCCGAATGTTGAATACAACAATACCAATACCACCAAAAATCTTGGAATTAAATATGTCAGTGAGTACCAAAAATGGGGAAATCATGGAATCCCATGAATATAACTCCTCCACTATCATAATTGGTGAATTGAACTTCCCAGCGAACCACATCATACACCCTCTAGTTTAATTTTATGCAATTCATGTAATAGATTGGTTTTCCCTATATAGAGCCAATATAAATTTCCATGATAGGTAAATAACTATCCATGTGGAGGATCGACACCAGATTATGTACAAGTCAAAGGAGGAAGATGAATCTTATTTAGCTCCATCATCTCAAGCATAAATATTTCTTCCCTACGATCCCACGTATCTAGCTCAGATTATTGAGTCTAAAGAGGCAACAATCCTTGAATACATGACTATTATGAAGGAATTATTTAAGGTTTTTCCTGAGAAATTTTCTGGTCTTCCTCCTAGAAGAGAAATGGAATTCTCAATTGATCTTATACCTGGGAAATTTCCAATATCCAAGACTCCATAAAGAATCTCTATTGTCGATATTTATGAGCTAAAAAACAACTACAAGAGAATATAGATAAAGGGTTTATATGCCCAAGTGCTTAACCATGGGTTGCACCAGTCCTCTTCTTCAAAAATAAGTATGTTTCAATGCTCCTTTGCATCAATTATTGTGAGCTTAACAAAATAATGATAAAGAAAAATTATCTTCTCCCATGAATTGATGCCTTGTTTGATCTGCTTCATGGATAAAAATACTTCTCCACGGTTGATTTTCAGTTTGGATATTATCAATTAATGGTGAATAAGGATGATAGGCCCAAGGATGCTTTTCGTACATGATACAGGCACTATGAATTCATAGTAATTCCTTTCAAACTCACTATTTCTCTATCAATCTACATGGACTAGATAAAATTATTCTTTAGATATTACCTTGAAAATTTATTGGTAGTCATTATAGATGATATTATAGTATACTCCAAAACCAATGAGGATCATGAGAAGCATCTAAGACCTGTACTAAAAACCATGTGAAAGAAGATGATCTAGGAAAAGTACATCAAGTGTGATTTTTGGTTGAAGGAGTTATCATTCATGGGCCATATCATCACAAGTAATGGGATATATGTGGATACCTCCAAGACAACTTCAATAGAGGGATGGCCGGGGCCAACCTCAGTAACGGATATCCGTAGCTTTTTGGGGTTAGCTGAATATTATCGATGATTTGTGGGAAATTTTTCACAACTATCCAACCCTCTTACTAAGCTAACTCGGAAGGGAGTAATGTTTTCTGGCACTGATGAATGCGAGGAAAGATTTAAGGAGTTGAAAGGAGGCTTATCCCATTGCATGTTCTCACATTACCTGCAAGTGGAGAACTTTTTGTGGTCTTTAGTGATGCTTCAAAGACAGGATCTGGCTATGTGTTGATGAAAAATGAAATATTAATTTCTTATTCCTCAAGGAAATTGAATGTTCATGACACTACTGTAAATCCGGCCTCTAGTGACCGCCATTGGCGGTCGCTGTTGCCTCGTCGCTAGAGGCTTTCAGCGACCGCCAAGCGGTCGCTGCAGTCCCTCTGCCGAAACCCTATAGCGACCGCCATAGGCGGTCGCTAGTCTAAAAAAAAATTTTAAAATTTTTTTATTGAATTGAATATTTGAATATATAAATATATATATATATATATATTCATATATATACTATTAAATACAATATTTTAAATATATATATATATATAATATATTTTAAATGTTTTAATATATATATAATATCAAATCATTGTGCTATAATAATTTAAAAACTTCGATTCAAGAAATAATCTCATTTCAGGTCTTTCGGAGCACGTTTTCTCCGAATGGGACCGTCGCACGCCGTTTTGGTGTTTTATGGCGCCGGAAACGCGTTTCCGGCCGCCACAGTCAAACGACACCTCCGAATGAGATGCCGTCTGGCCGACCATTTCACAATTCACACCCCGGATGTTGTCGTACGGTTTCGTGGCATTCGGAGGTCGTTCGGGTGGTTTTGACCCCCCAATGCGCCATTTCAGCGCGCGCCGCGCTGCTGAAAAGGACGCAATCGGACGTGCCGCGCGCACCGCACCTCCAATTGACGTGCGGCCTCCTCCTGCATCTCAGGAATAATATTTCTATCATTCCCGTGCGGTTTCAGGTCGTTCGGAGCACGTTTGCTCCGAATTGGACCGTCGCACGCCGTTTTGGTGTTTTATAGCGCCGGAAACGCGTTTCCGGCCGCCGCGGTCAAACGGCACCTCCGAATGAGGTGTCATCTGGCCGACCATTTTACAATTCACGCCCCGGATGTTGTCGTACAGTTTCGTGGCATTCGGAGGTCGTTCGTGTGGTTTTGACACCCCAACGCGCCATTTCAGCGCGCGTCGCGCTGCTTAAAAGGACACAATCGGATGTGCCGCGCGCAGCGCACGTCCGATGGACGTGCGGCCTCCTCCTGCATCTCAGGAATAATATTTCTATCGTTCTCGTGCGGTTTCAGGTCGTTCGGAGCACGTTTGCTCCGAATTGGACCGCCGAACGCCGTTTTGTTGTTTTATGGCGCCGGAAACGTGTTTCCGGCCGCCGCGGTCAAACAGCACCTCCGAATGAGGTGTCGTCTGGCCGACCATTTCACAATTCACGGCCCGGATGTTGTCGTACGGTTTCGTGGCATTCGGAGGTCGTTCGGGTGGTTTTGACCCCCCAACGCGCCATTTCAGCGCGCGCCGCGCTGCTGAAAAGGACACAATCGGACGTGCCGCGCGCCCCACACGTCCGATCGACGTGCGGCCTCCTCCTGCATCTCAGGAATAATATTTCTATCGTTCCCGTGCGGTTTTAGGTCATTCGGAGCACGTTTGCTCCGAATTGGACCGCCGCACGCCGTTTTGGTGTTTTATGGCGCCGAAAACGCGTTTCCGGCCGCCGCGGTCAAACGGAACCTCCGAATGAGGTGCCGTCTGGCCGACCATTTCACAATTCACACCCCGGATGTTGTCGTACGGTTTCGTGGCATTCAGAGGTCGTTAGGGTGGTTTTGACCCCCCAACGCGCCATTTCAGCGCGCGCCGCGCTGCTGAAAATGACACAATCGGACGTGCCGCACGCACCGCACGTCCGATGGAGGTGCGGCCTCCTCCGGAATCTCAGGAATAATATTTATACCGTTCCCATGCGGTTTCAGGTCTTTCAGAGCACGTTTTCTCAGAATGGGACCGCCGCACGCCGTTTTGGTGTTTTATGGCGTCGGAAACGCGTTTCCGGCCGCCGCGGTCAAACGGCACCTCCGAATGAGGTGCCGTCTGGCCGACCATTTCACAATTCACGCCCCGGATGTTTTCGTACGGCTTCGTGGCATTCGGAGGTCGTTCGGGTGGTTTTGACCCCCCAACGCGCCATTTCAGCGCGCGTCGTGCTGCTGAAAAGGACACAATCGGACGTGTCGCGCGCACCGCACGTCCGATGGACGTGCGGCCTCCTCCTGCATCTCGGGAATAATATTTCTATCGTGCTCGTGCGGTTTCAGGTCGTTCGGAGCACGTTTGCTCCGAATTGGACCGCTGCACGCCGTTTTGGTGTTTTATGGCGCCGGAAACGCGTTTCCGGCCGCCGTGGTCAAACGGAACCTCTGAATGAGGTGCCGTCTAGCCGACCATTTCACAATTCACGCCCCGGATGTTGTCGTACGGTTTCGTGGCATTCGGAGGTCGTTTGGGTGGTTTTGATACCCCAACGCGCCATTTCAACGCGCGCCGCGCTGCTGAAAAGGACAGAATCGGACGTGTCGTGCGTAGCGCACGTCCGATGGACGTGCGGCCTCCTCCTACATCTCAGGAATAATATTTCTATTGTTCCCGTGCGGTTTCAGGTCGTTCGGAGCACGTTTGCTCCGAATTGGACCGCCGCACGCCGTTTTGGTGTTTTATGGCGCCGAAAACGCGTTTCCGGCCGCCGCGGTCAAACGGCACCTCCGAATGAGGTACTGTCTAGCCGATCATTTCACAATTCATGGCCCGGATATTGTCGTACGGTTTTGTGGCATTCGGAGGTCGTTCGTGTGGTTTTGACCCCCCAACGCGCCATTTCAGTGCGCGTCGCGCTGCTGAAAAGGACACAATCGGACGTGCCGCGCGCACCGCACGTCCGATGGACGTTCGGCCTCCTCCTGCATCTCAGGAATAATATTTCTATCGTTCCCGTGCGGTTTCAGGTCGTTCGGAGCACGTTTTCTCCAAATTGGACCGATGCACGCCGTTTTGGTGTTTTATGGCGCCAGAAACGCGTTTCTGGCCGCCGCGGTCAAACAGCACCTCCGAATGAGGTGTCGTCTAGCCGACCATTTTACAATTCACGCCCCGGATGTTGTCGTATGGTTTCATGGCATTCGGAGGTCGTTCGGGTGGTTTTGACCCCCCAACGCGCCATTTCACCGCGGGCCGCGCTGCTGAAAATGACACAATCGGACGTGCCGCGTGCACCGCATGTCCGATGGACGTTCGGCCTCCTCCTACATCTCAGGAATAATATTTCTATCGTTCCCGTGCGGTTTCAGGTCGTTCGGAGCACGTTTGCTTCGAATTGGACCGTCGCACGCCGTTTTGGTGTTTTATGGCGCCGGAAACGCATTTCCGGCCGCCGCGGTCAAACGGCACCTCCGAATGAGGTTCCGTCTGGCCGACCATTTCACAATTCACGCCCCGGATGTTGTTGTACAGTTTCGTGGCATTCGGAGGTCGTTCGGGTGGTTTTGACCCCCCAACGCGCCATTTCAGCGCGCGCCGCGCTGCTGAAAAGGACACAATCGGACGTGCCGCGCGCATCGCACGTCCGATGGACGTGCGGCCTCCTCCTTCATCTCACGAATAATATTTCTATCGTTCCCGTTCGGTTTCAGGTTGTTCGGAGCATGTTTGATCCGAATTGGACCGCCGCACGCCGTTTTGGTGTTTTATGGCGCCGGAAACGTGTTTCCGGCCGCCGCGGTCAAACGGCACCTCCGAATGAGGTTCCATCTGGCCGGCCATTTCACAATTCATGCCCCGGATGTTGTCGTACGGTTTCGTGGCATTCGGAGGTCGTTCGGGTGGTTTTGACCCCCCAACGCGCCATTTCAGCGCGCGCCGCGCTGCTGAAAATGACACAATCGGACGTGTCGCGCGCACCGCACGTCCGATGGACGTGCGGCCTCTTCCTGCATCTCAGGAATAATATTTCTATCATTGTCGTGCGGTTTCAGGTCGTTCGGAGCACGTTTGCTCCGAATTGGACCGTCGCACGCCGTTTTGGTGTTTTATGGCGCCGGAAACGTATTTCTGGTCGCCGCGGTCAAACGGCACCTCCGAATGAGCTACCGTCTAGCCGACCATTTCACAATTCATGCCCCGGATGTTTTCATACGGTTTTGTGGCATTCAGAGGTCGTTCGGGTGGTTTTGACCCCCCAACGCGCCATTTCAGCGCGCGCCGCGCTGCTGAAAAGGACACAATCGGACGTGCCGCGCGCAGCGCACGTCCGATGGACGTGTGGCCTCCTCCTGCATCTCAGGAATAATATTTCTATCGTTATCGTGCGGTTTCAGGTCGTTCGGAGCACGTTTGCTCCGAATTGGACCGCCGCACGCCGTTTTGCTGTTTTAGGGCGCCGGAAACGCGTTTCCGGCCGCCGCGGTAAAACAGAACCTCCGAATGAGGTGCCGTCTGGCCGACCATTTCACAATTCACGCCCGGGATGTTGTCGTACGGTTTCGTGGCATTCGGAGGTCGTTTGGGTGGTTTTGACCCCCCAACGCGCCATTTCAGCGCGCGCCGCGCTGCTGAAAAGGACACAATCGGACGTGCCGCGCGCACCGCACGTCCGATGGACGTGCGGCCTTCTCCTGCATCTTAGGAATAATATTTCTATCGTTCTCGTGCGGTTTCAGGTCGTTCGGAGCACGTTTGCTCCGAATTGGACCGTCGCACGCCGTTTTGGTGTTTTAGGGCGCCGGAAACGCGTTTCCGGCTGCCGCGGTAAAACGGCACCTCCGAATGAGGTGTCGTCTGGCCGACCATTTCACAATTCACGCCCGGAAAAGCCACCAAATCCTGAATTTCATATACCGTGCGGATGTTTTCTTCCTCAATCTACGATAATATTTCGACTCCTGTCATGATCTTTGGTGCTGGGCTGAACTCTCTAGAACCATCAAATGCCACTCTGTCCTTTCTGAACCTGTGCTGGGGAGGGAGAAAACGCATGTGACCCATGTATGCCAATTTTTTGGAATGTTTAAGCCATACAGATTTTTTACTTTTATTGCAACAAGGGCAAGCAAATTCCCCTTTCGTACTCCAGCCTGATAAATTTGCATAAGCTGGGAAGTCATTGATTGTCCACAATAAAGCAGCATGCAGTTTGAACATTTCATTCGTTTCGCAGTCATAAGTCATCACACCATCGCCCCAAAAATCATTCAACTCATCAATCAATGGCTGAAGGTAAACATCAATCTTATCCCCCGGACTTTTAGGTCCATCAATAAGAGTGGAAAGTAATATAAATTGTTGCTTCATACAAAGCCACGGAGGAAGATTATATGGAACCAACACCACGGGCCATATGCTATGAGTTGCACCAACCATAGACTTGAATGGATTGAAACCATCTGCTGCCAATCCCAATCGGACATTACGAACATCTTTAGCAAAGTTGGGATGTCTCTTATCAAAATCCTTCCATGCATGAGAGTCTGCCGGGTGGGTTAACATGTCACTTTCATGAACTCTTTCTGCATGCCATCTCATTAAATTAGAAACTTTAGATGACATAAAAAATCTTTTCAACCTCGGTTTAAGGGGAAAGTAACGCATTTGCTTTACGGCAATCGGTTTCCCCTGTATCACAATCTGACTTTGATGAGTCTTATTTCCCCTGTTCTCTTTCCACCGGGAAGCGCCACAAACCGTACAAATATCCAAATGAGCAGTTTCATTTCTAAACAACATACAGTTGTTTGCACATGAATCTATAATCTCATATGTAAAACCTAAGTTCTCTGTCAACTTACGAGCATAGTAATACGACTCAGGAATCTTAGCGTCGACAAGAAGAACTTTTTTCAATAAAACCAAAAGCATGTCGAATGATGTGTCTGACCAATTATTCAAAGTCTTCAAATGCAACAACTCCACGATAAACGACAGTTTATTGTAAGAAGTACATCCAGGATATAATTCTGTTTTCGCATCATCAAGTACTTCATAAAACCTCCTCGAATCACGATATGCACCAGAGCGAAGATTTATCTCACCGGTCTCAAGATTCTGGATGTCAATGCCTTCAGGATCAAACCCACGTACCATTTCAGTAAGCATTTCATGCATTGGATCAGTCATCCTTGAATCAACATCCATCTGAGCTGCATCTGTATTTTGACAACGAACATATTCTTCTCCATGACGAGTCCAACTCTTATAATTTTTCAAAAATCCATTAAAGAAAAGGTGCTCCCTCACAGTATCTCGTGTGAATTGATATCTGTTAGCACATTTTCTACATGGACAACTAATATAGTCACTTTCAAATCCTCTCGTGAAGTCAATAAACTGCATAATTCCATTGAAATATTCTCTAGACGTTCGATTTGGAAGATCAATACAACTCTTATCCATAATAATATCTGTATAACAAACATTTACACAATACTTATTACATTTACATTTTTCAAATCAACTATATTCAAAATAAATATTAACCATTTGTTTATGAACCATTGATAAAATAATAATGTAACTGAAAGCTCATGTTACCTGATTGAGCTACAAACCTGAAAGGGAGGGGAGCTGAAGGCAGTGCTGTGAGGGAGAGGAGGCAGCGAAGGGGAGCTGGAGCCAAAGGCGGTGCAGCAAGGGAGGGGACGGGCGGCGGCGGCGGCGGGGAGCTGGAGGAGAGGAGGCGGTGAGGGGACGGGGGACGGGCAGCGAGGGGGGGGGGGGTGTCCGGGGTCAGGGGGGGCTGTCCGAGGTGCGGGGAGGGGTGTCCGGGGTGTCGGGGGCCTGTCAGGGGTGCGGGCAGGGGTGTCCGGGGTGCGGGGGTGTCCGGGGTGCGGGGGGGGGGGGCTGTCTGGGGTGCAGGGGGGCTGTCGGGGGTGCGGGGGGGCTGTCCGGGTTCGGAGGGGGTGTCCAAGTGCAGGGGGGGCTGCCCGGGGTGCGGGGAGGCGTCCGAGGTGCGGGGGGTGGTCCGGAGTGCGCGGGGGGGGGGGGGGGGGGGGGGGGGGGCTGTCCAGGGTGCGAGGAGGCGTCCGGGGTGCGGGGGGGGGGGGGGGGGGGTCCGGAGTGCGGGGGGGGGGGGCTGTCCGGGGTGCGGGGAGGCGTCCGGGGTGCGGGGGGCGGTCCGGAGTGCGCGGCGGGGGCTGTCCGGGGTGCGGGTGCCGTCCGGGGTGGGGGGGGAGGGCCGAGAGGCCGGAGGGCGGCGGCCGGAGGCCCGAGGGCGGCGGTCGGAGGCCCGAGGGCGGAGGGCGGCGGCCGGAGGCCGGAGGGCAGGCGGTGAGGGAGGGCGGGCGGCGGGGGAGGGCGGGCGGCAGGGGAGGCCGGGCGGCGGGGGAGGGCGGGCGGCGGGGGAGGGGTGGGCGGCGGGGGAGGCCGGGCGGCGGGGGAGGGGAGGGCGGCGAGGGAGGGCGGCGAGGGAGGGAGGGGGTTAGGGCGGCGATCGGGGGATCGGGGTCGAGGGGGCGTGGGGGTGGGGGGGCGCAGAAGCCCCCCGTTTTTTTTATGTAGGTTAGCGACTGCCATTGGCGGTCGCTATTGGTTAGCTATAGTGACCGCCAATGGCGGTCGCCCGAGTCTGGGGGGCTTCAATGCCCCCTTTTCTAGTAGTGTGATAAGAATTATCCAACACAGGATCTAGAGTTGGATGTGGTGATCATCACTTTAAAAATTTGTCAGCATTATCTCTTTGGGGAGAAGTGTGAAATATATACATACCACAGGAGCCTCAATTATATATTCACACAGAAAGAGTGGAACATGCACCAATGAAATGGTTAGATCTGATCAAAGACTATGACTGCTCAGTCCATTACCACCCTAGGAAAGTGAACAAGGAGGCAGATGCTCTATGTAGAAAAGACACATCAATTATATCATTTATGAGAATTGAAAGGGATCCAATCTTCTTATATTTGATGAATATAGACATGGGAATCATAATTAAGGGAATGTCACTAATCCTTTCAAAAATGATTTATCAACCATATATTTTGGAAAGGGTAAAATATGCTCAAAGGATTATGTAGGAATTCAGAATAAAGTGGAAGCTATTAGGAAAGGGAATCCCTCGATGATTAATGTTAATGAATATGGATTTCTGAGATTTTCCAAAAGACTATGTGTTCTCTCATGTCCAGAGCTGAATAAGGAACTTTTGGACGATTCACAATGTTCAAATTTCTCTATTCACCCAAGAAAGACAAAGATGTATCTAGATCTTCGAGAGATGTATTAGTGGGATAATAGGAAGAAGGAGAACGTTGAGTATACATCAAAGTTCTTGGTGTGTCAGATAGTGAAGGCAGAGAGGTAAAATCTTAAAGTGATGATGCAAATATTGCCCATACCAGCATGGAAATGGGAGAAAATTACTAGGGACTTTGTCACTAGACTTCTGGATCCATCCAAATGCAATAATGATATCTGGGTTATTGTAGATATTCTAAAAACTTCTGCACACTTAATATCAATTACAGAGTATTTCTCATTGGATCAACTATCATAGATATACATCAAAAAATTGGTAAGGCTACATGGAGTACCACTATAAATTGTATACAATTGATATCCATGATACACCGCTATGTTTTTGAAGAGTCATCAACATGATCTGGATACTGAACTGAACTTCAGTATGGCTTATCATCCTCAAACTGATGGCCAATATAAGAGAACAATTCGGACACTAGAATATATGAGAAGATCATGTTCAATGGACTTTAAAAGAGGTTGGGATAAACATCTTCCTCTGGATGAATTCTCCTGTAATATCAGTTTCTAATTGAACATATGAATGGCACCTTATGAATCCCTATATATGAAGAGGTGCAGAACATCGGCATGTTGGGATGAAGTTGGTGAGCATAAGATTCTAAGACTAGAAATGGTTGATGAGATGATGATGAAGATGAAAACCATTCCACAACATATAAAGGTAGCCAAAATTCGACAGAAGAGTCATGCAGATAACAGTGGATGAGACCTTGAGATCAAAGTTGGAGACATGGTGTTTCTATGCATATATTAGTGGAAGAAGGTCATTTGTTTTGGAATTAAAGGGATGTTAAGTCCTACGTACATCTGCCCCTTTGAGATTCTTGATCGTGTCAGGGTTGAGGCCTATCAACTAGCACTTCCAACTACTATGTTCAAAGTACATGATTCCATTCATGCATCCCTCTTAAGTAAGTATATACCATACCCTTGACCTTTACTCTCTTCAGAGGTAGTACAGTTAGAGGATTATCTTTATTACGAGGAGAAAGCAGTGAAGATCATAGATCATAGAGATAATGTTCTACAAAATAAGACAATGCCCCTCATCAAGGTGTTGTGGAGAAACAACAAGTTTGAAGAATCGATGTGGGAATTAGAGGAAGTGATGAAGCAGAGTTACCCACAACTATTTTAGTGTGATAAAAAGAAATTTCGAGGGTGAGATTTCTTAATGGAGAAGATTTTAATGACCCAATAATTCATTAATGAAAATTCCTCTTGGTCTATTTAAATTTCTTCTTATTGTTATGTAAAATGTATGCAATTATTTTGTTTTATGTTTTGGATTAAAAAATATTGCCAGTAATAGTGATTGTTTCTAACATATTCATTGAACAGTGATCACATGATTAGTATAAATATAGGGATTTAACAAATCCAATTTACTCAAACAATGGAAGTGATGGCCTTACCTAGTTGACTTTCCCCATACAGAGCCCATTTTTAAGAGATTAGAATGGAGGTTTCATCGTTGGGCTTCACTCTTGACCAATCCCATGTCGATCCGAAATATGTTAAGCTTGACTAGAACCGCCTATGGGAGAAGTGAAAGTTTATAGAGATTACAACTCGAGTGATGTTATCTGAGACACCCCAAGAGTCTGTCACCATCGTGAACCATACCCTAAGGTCTTATGCGGGTGTTTCAAGGGGTTATGTAACATGAACCTAGTACAATTATTATGTACATTTTTATTGTATATGGAATATACATTATTTTTATTATTGTTACTTTGTAAATAGTTTTTAAAGCACAAATAGTATTTTTAGTCAATATTAAACTAATAAATATATTTTGATGAATTGATGGATTTTATGAATTAAATAATATTTGGTAAAATATGATTATTATTATTAAATTAATTTTTATTAAATATAAATTATCATTTAATATTATTAATTCAATTGTAATTTTTATTAAGGTTTGAATGTGGTTTTTGTCAAAACGAATGAATTTTTGATAAATGACGGTTTTTATTTTAAATGTAAAAATTCACATATTTAAAAAATTATATTGCTAAAATAAATATTATTTTTGGAATCAGGATATTGAAATTATCCAATTGTGAATTTTTCATAATTTTTTGAGATAGTGGAATTTTTGGGTAAAAATTAAATATCATTTAAATATTTAATGTGTTTTATGACATTATAATTACCCAATAGTAATGTAATAAAATACTATAAACATTTTTTTCGGCCAATATATTAATTACCCTTAAAATAATGTGATTTTTGGTTTGTTTGATTTATTTTACAAAGATTTAGTGGACCCTTCAGGACGTATAAAACATTTTTTCTTCCTAAATTGTTTTCCTTGAGAGTGTGACTTGCCTCCACATAAGCAACCCTATTATTTAAAGATGTTCGGCCATTGTCCTTATAAAATATTTTTATCCACTCCCCTTTTTCAAAAACCATGGGTAAAAACCATGGGCTGGTTTGTGGTTTTGATTGATTTTATATGAGGTGTCCCAAACCTAAATAATAAATAATTACTTCTTATTTCCTATATAAACCCACCGAAGCTCCCACTTCCTCTTCACTCAAAGCCTTTGGAGTTCGACAAACCAATTCACTAATCTCTCTACAATCCTCTTGTGATTCCCCAATCTCCCTAGAGGCCTCTCTTAAGCCTCTCCCATGCTTTTGAGATCACACTTCCAGGTAAGGGATTCTCAATTTCCTTATTTTTGTCCAAGTTTCCTTATATTGTTATGTCCTTTTATATTCAATTATAAATGATGGGGGTATTATTATGAACCTCCCCCATACTTACCTCTTCATTTTTTTTATAATTATAGACCCACTTTATCTCTCATTAATTCTGTCCATGTATACCTGTTACCTTGTCAAAATTCCGTAAGGAATTTCTCCCTCCTCATTTACATTCTAGTAATTCTTTATTATCATAAATTTAAATTCCATTACAATTGTTGGTACTTGTATCTATTTAACCCCATTACATTACCTTTCATGTAAATATGATGAGACACCCATTTCTCTCTCATTAACCATTTTTATGAGTTCTTATGTCATGTCATTATGCTGCCAAAATTGCATCTCGATTTTCCATGCCAAAGTCATTGTGTTGTGAATATGATGCGCAATTCTCTATCAAGGGTATTCACCTTTATGAACATTTACCTATTAATTAAATAGTTTCATGTATGAATTCCAAACTCCTTTATCATGGAATAAATTATGATGTTTAATGAATCCATGTTTTATGATCCATGTGGCACACTTATGCATGAAATAAAATGTTTAAGAAGGGTGTTCCCTAATAGAACTCTGATGCATTGGGTAAAGTATAGTATCAAGATACTCAATGTGCAATGAGTGTTGACTCATTATAATTCAAGTGAAATGAGGGTTTACTCATGATTCATGTGCAATGAGGGTTTACTCATGCTCTATGTGCAATGAGCCTTGGCTAATGCTAATTTCATGTTTAGTGTTGTTTCCAGATCTCTATGTTATGATTATCATGCTTTATCAATCCTTTAGGTTCATGTTTCTATTGTGCTCCATTGATATTCCTATTGTCTAACATGTATTATATTCCAAATGTTATTCCATGTTTATTCCCTTAGTAGGATTTATATGTCAGCCTTTACTTATGAATGTCCTCTGGTTATCCAATGTAATGCTCTCTATGAGGGAATGTAGTGGTCATGTAAAGTAAGTTTTCAATAAGATGTTGTTTTTCATATTTTAAGAAGTAATATAATGTTCCTAAGCCCCAAAAACACATGACCTCTTGATCATCTATGTTGTATTAAGTGAGGGTTTTATGTAATAAATCATGTTTAAATATTTAATAAAGAACATGGTTGTTATAGTAACCACCCATCCTTGGTTTATCACAGAACCACCCATCATTTGGTTTATCACATAACCACCTGTCAAATTACCATGTACCATTATATAATCATAACACATAAAATATTCAAAATATCAACATTAAAAAAATTAAATTTCATTTTCAATAACAAGAAATCATTTAAATATATTTAAATAATCAATCCATTAAAAAACCATTTTAAAAATAAAAACACCTAAAAATGGAATATGGGATTTTTTTTCCTTTTAAAAACATTAAGGCATATATAGGAATCCATATAACGATTACGATGGTGGAGATATAATTGTCTCTGAAAATGTTAAAAAAACTTTCGTTTGCCGTTTAGTAAAACGCTTCATAGATAAATTATTCTCTTTAAATGAAAATTAAGGATGAAGGGAATTATTATACACCATTTATAATTAATAGGTGTATATTATAATTATATGCCTCAATGAAAATAGATTGAAACGAAGTCCCTTTCCTCATGTACTATTTGACTAGTTTATTCATTAATTTCCTTAATAATAAACTAAAGTTAATTCCTACTTTTTTCAGAACCATTTTTTTATTTATTTTTCAATTTATATCACTTATTACCTTTCTATAACAATTAGTTAATTACTTGAGTTCATATCGTACATCTTGTCGATGTTAGAAACGTGAGTTAAAAATGAAGTTTTGATAATTATAATTTTTTCATGTGGTCAATATTAAATTATCTATAAAATATTATTCATATATATATATATATAAAGTATATCCATTATATATTTATTTATATTATTACATAAAAATTATAGATAAGAAATTAAATTCACCATTCATGGAGATTTTAAGTCTTTCGTGCGCACAAACGCTACGTTAATTTCTATTTCATCTTTAATGGAATGATAAAAATAATGAAACATAGGTATATTATAATTCCATTAAAATATCATATTTTATATTTGTTACATTACTTCATTAATTCCAACCTCAAAACGTGTCATTTATGGAATGAATGAGTCATATCACTTTTGAGGGGGTGGTAGTCTGCACTTCCACAAATGAAATTATAGTGTTTGAGAATCATGAAAAGAAAAAATGTATGTTTTAAATAAAAATTACATAATAATCTATGTATTATAGACATAATATATAACATATAAATGTATTTCCATCATAATTTCCACCATGAGAGGCGGTATGAGATAATTGAATAATCATCGTTTTGTGAGGCAGTAGTTCGACGTCCACAAAAACAATATGTTCTATACCCATTAGACGGAGGTGTGTATAAGTGTAGTCAAAATCACTGTCATTAAAACAACATAGTATATTTATTATACTAGTTTTTTATAAACAAATAATAATAAGATCATAGGTTTGGGAGAAGTAAAAACAAATTAATGAAACTTGAGAGAAGACGTTACCACAAATCGGGTAACATCCTTTGATTTGAGCCAAAGGGATTTCATGAATTGTGTTATGCCTAAGGGATGTTTCTAGGAGAAAAGGAGGAATGTTGGAAGATTATTTTTGATGATTTTGGATGAGTCAAGGGGATTTATAGGTGTGATTAATGGGTTATAGGTGGTTTCCTTTTATAAGAGGGATGAGGGGCACTTTAGGAGTGTTTGAAAGTATTATTTTATTATTAGTTTATTTTTGAATAATATAACACCAACGTGGTATATTTAAAATATCAGATGATTATGGTTCTATAACATCAAATAAAATGTGTTTTATAAATGTTAAGGGTAACAAATTTAACCTTATCTTTTAGCTTTAACCCTTAGTTAACTAATTTAACTTTTACCCCACCTTCTTTTTTATTCATACTATATTGTTAATATATTTACAATAAAATTCCAATACAACCTAAAGTGGTTAATTAATGAAATTTTCAACATTATAAATGAAATTTATCTGAGTATTCGATTTTTAAAACTATTATATCATTTATTAAAATATTAATTAATTTAAAAACTCATTTATGTTAATTTTTATACTATTCATATAATGAAATTTTAAAAATATATAACAACTTGATTATTTCTATAAAACATAATAAATTAAAATATAACAATTCATAATAATCCCTAAAATTCAGGTATGGCATAAAAATATTAAAAATAAATTTATTTTATTATTTATAATCTCATTTATTTAAATCATTCATTAATAAAGAAATCACTACATCATCATTGTGTCTTAAATATATTAATTTATTTGATGTCTAAAAATTATAAATAAAATACCAGGATGTAAGATATATTTATTTATATTAAATTATTATTTATAGTTTAATTTATCACTTATATTACCACATTTAAAAATTATTTAAGAGAAAGATATATTTTTATGTAATATTTTCCTTTACTTTAAATTAAACGTGATTAAATGTCATGTTTACACACAAGTGGCTCCATGGGGTCCTAAAATAGAACCAAAGATTCCCATGGTTTGACTTATCTCATCCAATGGGGTTTTAAAATGTGTTATGTCAGTTTATTATTATTATAATATTATTCTTCACCTTTATTTACAAGATTTACCCTTTAATGACGTTGAATAAAATATTTACTATAAGTACATTCATAATGTCTAAAAATAAAAAAACCTTCATACAAAATTTATAACTCAATATTCCAAATATGGAATCAATTATTTTAAATTTAAAACAAATAATTTTCAATAATTAATTTATAATTAATTCTCATTGTTAAAACCATAAAAACGTGTTTTTAAGAAGTAAAAAATTCCAAAAGATTGACATTTTTGAGTCCATTTTCAATGTGAAATTACATTAAATGACCAAAATTGGATTTAATGATAAAAATATTATCCAATTACACTTTAAAACCATTTAAAATTACAACCTATCTATATAAATAAATTTGATTAAAATGTAGTTTTTTGATAAAATGCAGTATTTTTCAATATTCATGAAAATATTAATTTTTTGAAAAAAATACCAAAATATCATCCAAAGTAAATTTCTATTTTCTGATTCTAAATAAAAAATTTATTTTGTAAAATTGAACATATAAAATCTGCAAAAACTACAATTAAAATAGTGATCACCATTAAAAGGCTTTAAACTTCATTTTTAGAAAAAAAACATATTTTATTCAATAAAAATAAATATGTTCTTATATAATATGAAGAAAAAATATAATATGAATTTAAAACATTACATTGAATACATATCATATACTTTTAATTAAAAACAAATCCATAAAGATCGATATGACAACTCAATTATTTTTTTAAACACATCTATTATAATTAATTTGTTTTTATTTCAATTTCTAATAAATTTGGTAACCAATGAATCTTTATTTAAACATATTTAAACCATATTTTAAAATTATGTTGATAAAATTGATTCCAACCATTCAAATGGATATGAACTAACTACCAATTAAAATAATAATATTTTTATTGTATTATATTTTCGTATAACTTAATGATATGTGTAGAGTAAGATTTCATAGAAATATATTATTGTCTTTCAAGTACTCTATCTTAATAAGTGTCCACTTTAATGTAAAATTAATATCTTATTCATAAATATTTATAAAAATCCAAAAGTTATATTTTATAAATACATATTTCATTACAAAACATGTTAAAAAACATTATGAATGAAAAAGTGTTTTCCCAATCTCTCATTATAATGAATAATGAATGTTTTTCATATTTTTTTCACTTTATATTTATCACCTATAAACTTTATATATCTCCATGAATGAGCCTTTTGTTTAAATAAAAGGGAAATGGATCATGTTTTGTTTATTTCGAAATAAAATCTTTTGAAAACAAATTATTATAGTTTGAATTTCAAAACTAAAAATCAATTTTTTTTATTTAAAGGATATTCATTGGAAATATATTAATCAGGGACTACCTAAAATGTTTTAAAACTATTTCATATACAGTTTTATTTTTTTAGTTCTTTTACTTGTTCTAGAATTGGTTATGTTACCCTTGGGAAATGGTGGGTGTGTAGTTTGAGAGTGGCCCTCAACTCACATGTATGTGATGTTTTGTGTCAGTTTAATCTTGGTTTTTCTTGTTTTATTCATTGTTCATTTTTTATGTATCTTTATTTGTAAATATAAATCACGTAAAATCCCGAAATGATTTTGAGTTTGGTTTTATTCAATGATTATTTTTTACTTGTATATTTTATTGGAAAAACCAGTTTATAATAACTCTATTAAGTCCCTTGACACTTTTTTTAGCCTCAAAGGATCGAGAACACCAATTGTGCCTTTTTATATATTGGATCGGGTGACCAATTAAGGGTAGACCTGTGTTTCTTCATGAAAAAATTCAATGAGAGTAGGTCGGCTATTTTGATGACATTTCTTTTAGAGCATACATTCTTACATGGGTTTGTCATGGTAGAAGGATTATGATTGTTGTGCTCAAGGTGTGGGTGCTAGAATACCATAAAAAACTCTTGCTCATTACAAACCTTAGGATACCATGGGATGTCATGGTTTTTTAGTGTCATTTGTTTTTTGTATTGTATGGTATTGGTAAATGTAATGGGTGTTCAGTAGTGTCCTATATGAGCTCACAGGGCCCATAAATACTTGTGTATCTAGGGAAATATCCTTGGAATGATCTATGTGATGGTGGAATGACTAGTGTATAACCACTAACAATATGACTGAGTCACCAATCGATGATAGTTTCCCCCTTGAGTATCCTTTCGGTCTTCGTTAATTATGAAAATTGATTAGAAAATCTTTGTTTTGGGTAATTTGAAAATTGGGTTTCTATGAAATGCATTTTATAGGTAAAAAAAATTAGAATGTTGTTGGTAAATTTTTTTTAAAACTTCTAATTATTTTTTGAATTAAATGAAATTATTAAGATTTTACGTGAAAAGATAGAAATTGATTTTTGACTAAATGTTTGATATTTCTTGGAATGTGGTTTTTGAAATTTAGATGGGATTTAAAATTATTGTGGATAATGGCTTTTTAATGGAGAAATTTATGACTTATAAATGTAAGGTTCATTAAATTGTGTCTCTTTGGTGTTTTTATGAGTGACCACATGCACTGATATTTATGAGAAATTGGTTTTTTTCCCATTATATCACAAGTATTTTCATGGGTGAGGCATATGGGACACCATATGGTAGGTGTAGAAATAATTCAATCATATTTTCTGTTTGAAAGTTATTTTATAACTTGTGGTGGTGTGTCGTGTGCCTTGTATTTTATGGAAGTGATGTTTCTTTTTTTATATTTGATTTGAAGGATCCATGTTGTTGGAAGTTTTTGCTGACAATGTTAGTTGTCTTCCTTATTCCATAGTGTCATCCATCATAAAAGGCTTGATCGATACCCAAGATGAATCATTAAGGGATATATATCTGGTGAATTATCTAGTTGATCAACCCATAGACATTGTTATTTAGTTACGAATGTTAAACCACCTTCTTTTCCATGGTTAATTTTAACCTCTTGGTGAAGAGGATTGTATAAAGAGTTTTGAGAGGGACTTCAGTTTCCATAGGTTTCCTAATGAATCTAATGTAACATTTTTTACCATTACGCTCGAAGACCCATCCTACAAATGGTGGAAGTCTTTTACTTAATTAATTTGGATGAAAATTCATACGTAGTTGTTCTTCAAGTCATCATTGATCCAACATTAATTTTCTTAGTGGATGACATTGAAGAAGAGGAAGGATTCTTGCAGTCTTCATCAAGGCATTGGATCAGTTATTAAATTGATTTTCTTATTCTTAGACCAATCAGAATATGAACTAGGGTATGTTAGAAATGATCCTGTGAAGGATCATCATTTCGAGCATGGTCTTTGTTCTGATCTGTAGTCAATGGTTAGAGAGCTCAATCTAACAACATTATTTGATGTTGTATTCCAGGACATTTTTATTGAAGCTAGGATTGAAGGATGGCCTGATATGGACAATACCCATTTATTCTAAAGAAATGGTGAAGAAGATTTTGGTAATAAAAACGGGAAGTAGTCTGATGCTAGTGGTTATGGTATATGAATTAAGAGGATTTAAGACCTATCATTATCCTCTTCAGGGTTCAATGTTATGAGCTATCATAAATGTGGCCAAATCATTAATAAGTGACCATCATGCTTGAGTGCTCCAAAAACCTTCCACAGCAATGGAGGTTTGGGTAAAACGAATTTATTATATCGGGTGTTTCCAATAAAAACTATTAATCCATACCTGACGCATCAATGGACACCCCTTGTTGTTTATTGGTGTAGGGTGTTGTTCTGGATCTGTTCCGGGTCTCGGTATCTATAATTTTTATCACTTTAATAGTCAATTCTGATGGCATTCTATTGTAGTTTTTTTTCTTTTCTAATAGTGGGTTTTTTCAAACCCTTTTAAAATCCGATTGCAATTGAATTGTGTTTTGTGTTGTTTTGGTATGTGTCTTTTATTAGGGGGTTCTGAAACCTAACTGTGAGGCATGAGATGCTTCAATATTAATAGCTCCAACCATAGGTCCTATAGTGAAGCCGGTGCATTGTCAGGGGAACCCCAATGGTGCAAAAAGGATTGGGTTTATGTTTTATTAACTACGTGGTAACTGAAGGTAGTTTTGGACTCATGTACAGTTGTCTTGTTTTCATTTGTTCTGTTGGTTGATGGTGGTGTGGGAACCTTGTTTCCACATTTTTTCATGTTGGGGTATGAGATTATTCTCATTAGTTATAAGGAGGAATAGCCATCTCATTTTCTCAATATAGGAGTGGCTATTTTCCATTGAATGTGCTCTTCTTTTTTATATCCCTTACATATTTCACGTGTTAGTTATGTTTTGTTTGTTGGTAGTTATACGGGGAACATTGAGTCGGTGGTGTATGCCTGTCATAGTTTTTACGTTTCATTATATGTACCCTCCCTCCCCTCCCCATTTATGGGGATCTATGGTTCAGGAAGGAATGTTTTCATGGTCATTTGATCTCATCAGTTCTTATGTTGGGGAGACCCCTTTTGGGTCTCGTTGAACTATTCCCTTTAAGGAATGTAGTTTAAGACATTCTTCAATGGTGGAGAGTCTATTAAGGCCTCCCTGTGTTGGGGTCATGGTTCTATTCATGATATTGGTTGGTAGTGGGATTTCTTATGTGGAACCACCTATATCTATGCCCCTTTTTAATAAAAGTTTGGGATGTGAGTGTTCTAACATTAGATTAGAGTGAGGGGTTAAAAGGTAATAGTTTGATGTGGATTAAGATCGTTGGTTAGTTTTGAATAGATGGTTGTATTCTTCTTAGTGTCATTCAGGATGCTATGTTTTATGCCCGAATTAAGGGTTGTGGGAAATTTTATGTCACTGGACAGATCAACTAGAGGTGTTTATACTCTTGGGGTACGTGATACTTAGTATGGAGACCAATTTGGTCCCACAAGTTATACTTATTTGATTCTATTCTTGTTGATGGGGTTTTTTTAGCTTATTCATTATCATTCTTTTTAATTGAATCGGTCTATAAAGGATTAGTGGTTCTGCTCTTGGATTAAACCTTGGGTCATATTTCAGGGGGTGGAAGGCATTATGGTGGGAAAAATTATCACACCCATGTTTTTATACTTTCTATTATTCATGTTCGGGTCAGGTCCCCAAACATTTTTCTTGAGAACCAAGGGTAATTTGTTTAATATTTTGGGGTATTATATTTATTTTTCATTATTTTATCCTCTCTCTTTGGGTTTCCCTTGATTTTTGTGGGATAAATGAGAATTTTTTGGTTAGAACAACTAGACGCACAGTTCATGAATAGTTTCTTGTAACCATTCACCCATCCAAGGACACCATGTTGTAGGAGACAAAAATTCCCATATAGCCTTTACACGATCATGCTCATTGTACCTAGTAAGCGTCTGTCAAATATCTTCTTCAGTAGAGGTGGCCTTTAATTTTCCACACTATTTTGAAACCTATGTTTTCTAACTGTGTGGCCTTCCAGATCAATTTTTTTTTTGTTTCTTTTCCACCCTTTTTAAATCCTTATAACCCCTCCTTCAATACCCCCTCGACCTCTTATGGACCCATAATATCACCCCCTTCCTTATCTCCTCTCAATCTCCCCTATTTATGTGGGGTTTTTTTATTATTCAAATAAAATATTTGTATGTTATTTATCCCTTGATTTATCTCTTTTATCAGGGTTTGTCTTCACCTTTCCTGGGTTTTCATTTCTTTATGGGTAGATATCTGATATATAGGGTTTGTATCCTAAATATGGGGTTCAGTCTAGTTTTTTAGATTGGATGGAGTCCCCCTTAGGTGTAGTGGTGGTGCAATTGATGTTTTTCAATGGATTCTGGATGTTTATTTACCCTTAATGTATAACTCCACTGAATATTTCTTATAATGTGTGGTTTACGTTTATTTTATTATTTTCTTACCTCCTTTAATTTATATGTATTAATCTATTATTGTTATAATAATTAAATATTGTTAAATTATTTGGTTTCAAGATGTTTTGTGATCATTTGGAATAGTTGAAAAGGATTTTTCACCCCATTTTGTTGTTAAATGGAATGGTTTCATGTTTAAGTTAATAATGGATTTTAGAGACATGGTTTTCATTTTATAAATGTATTGGAGATTTTAAAAATGGTTATTGGAGTTTTTAAATGGATTTTTTTAACAATTAAGTTCTTTTCGATATGCCCATTTGGCCATTGCAAATTTGTATTGGTATCGAGGGGTGGTTTGGATTATAAAATGGAATAGAGTATGGATATTTGTGAAATTAATTGTTCTTATCAAAACGTTATAAGGCCCATTTGGAATATTGATTAAGTTCATTGAAAAATATATCTAGGAGGAATCCATTACCAATTTGATTAATGAATGGGGGGAAATTTCTTATTCCTTGGGCTCCCCTAATATGATTCCTGTTTAAAAATGGTCTCCTTCTTGAGGATTAAGTATTGGTGATAGTTTTAGTGGTGTATAATAGTATACATGTGAGACTTGTTTCTTAAGTTATTTGAATCCCCCCCTAAGAATATAGAATTGGAACCTAACCTATAAAAGATGATTTTTGAGAATGTTTGATGCACTAGTCTAGGTTATTGTATTAGATAATGGCTCATAGCATGTGGATGTATAGTCTTACTGCTATGGGATCGGTCCCATCAACCAGGATTGGTAAGAAGACAATTGAGCATTATGGAATTATTGTGTCATTGAGTAAGGAATACCTTTAGGTTGAGTCACATGTATAGTATGTTATGGTTCTCCTCTGAGATCCTATGTATTCCCATGATGATCCGACGATAGAATAGATATCCATTTCCCTCATTGTGTGACTATATCCATTATTATTGGTTTTGTGTATACTTTTGGAAAATTGACAATGTGTGGTTTCTTTTAAAAAGGTTTTAAGAAAAACATTATGAATGAATATGTGTTTTCCAAGTTTTTCTTTATAATGAAAAATGAATGTTTTTCTTATTTTTTTCCCCTTATCCTTGTCTACTATGAACATAACTTATCTTCTTTAATGAGCCTTGTTTTATATGTGGGGTAAATAGGTTTTATTTTCATTATTTTTAAATAAAATGTATGGGAAAAAAATTTATAGATTGTATTTCAGACCTAAAAAATCAATTTTCTTTATTTAGATTATATTAATTTGGAATAGATTAATCTGGGACAACCTACTATATTTTGATACTCATACCTATTGTGTTTTCTTGTTTATATTCCTTCTATATATTCCAAAATTTGTTTAGTAACCTCAGGTGATCGTGGGTGTTTGAATGGAGAGTGACCCTCGGGGTAACATAGACTTTTTTTTGGTGTCAGGGTTATCTTTTCTATTATAGTTTTGTTCATTGTTTAGTTTTGATGTCTAATTATTTTCTAAATTAAAATCATGTAAAGTATGGAAAGAAATTTGAATTTGGTTTCCTTACATGTTTATTATTTTATATTTGTTATTTTATTGGGATAAACAATCCTCAATAACTCTATTAATTCCATAGTACTTTCTTCCATCCTCGGAGGATAGACAACGCCTCTCTGGCCTTGACACGGATCATCTTGGGTGACTTTTTAGGGGCTACCTAGCCTGTTTTGTGACACTTGTAAAGGGGAGGGACATCTAAGGTTCAAAAAACTATTTTTGTTCACACTGATGTGAGCTATTCCTAGGATCCCACAATTATGGAATGTTCTATTCCTCTATGGTGCATAATGAATGAATAAAATAGGTTTACCCATCCATTAAAAAGTCAGTTTAATAGTGAATATCAACATAACAGATGATTATGGGTATGAAAAAATGGAGTTTATATTTAGTAATATTTATAATCATTATATCAACATGTTTATTATTTTCTAGATTTTTTATTTTTTTATCACTCCTACAACAAATTAATATGTTTTGATAAGTTATTATATCATTTATATCACTACATTCTTCATAAAAACATACATTAATTGAGCATTAAATTTGTTTCTAATATTGATAAATCACAATCAGTTTTATTTTTCTAAAAAATATGTTGGATTTAACATATTTCTCTCAATTATTGGTTCACATATAATACATGAATAAACAATGTCTTGAATCAATTATATGATACTACTGGAGATATTATCTTGTAAATATAATCTAATAAAACTATTTTCTTTCTTTTTTTATTTATTTCTTCAAAATAGATAAAATCCCTATAAAATTTTATCTAGGTTATGGAAATAATTTATATCATTGGATAATCTATTTGTTCAATTTATTTCACGAGTGTTTATTTAGGGATATTGATATAAGGATACCCATATTAATTTTATAATATATTTTAATTTTTCGAACAATAAAAATCCCTAAAATTTTGAATTCTATGTTCTAAAAATTATTTATGTCATGTAATATTAGTTTCCTTTAAATACTATTTTTAGGCTTAAGTGTTATAGTCATTATGTTTCTACTCCTCTCTCACATATTTTATCTATTTATGGGTTCAATGTGTCAAGGGGTATAGTAAAAACTAATAAATAACATATATTATATTCTTTTTTCCTTAAAATATAAGTTTTGATTTGGAATTAAATTGGGTGATATTTGATTCCAATTCTATTATTTCTTCTCATAAATACCATAATAAATTCATTATATGTCTTTGGAATTGGTCGAAAACTTTTTCTAGTATGTAATAATGAATTATATCAAGCAATATGTTTTATTGTACATTAATAAATACATATTTTCATTCCTAAAATTATAGTTTGGATGAGTGTGGTGTAATTCATAATAAATAGTTTATTGGAATATTTTTCCACTAAAAGTTGTGAAATCTGATTATGCTAAGATTCATTATGTATTTCCCATAGATTCTTATTTTTTGATATTAAATATTTTAAAATGAATATTCAAAACATTAAATAAACCCACTCTTGAAGACCATAATTGTAACAAACCAACCATGGTCATCCCTAAGCTGGTCACCCGAGCCAGTCCATGACATGACTCGAAGGGTGTTCCCGATCACCATGGGCTGGCAACCAGTGTCGGGTATCAAAATAAAAGAAGAGGGAACGATTTAGACCAATAATAATAGGATCAAAATATAAAAAATTGAAAATGCAGCAGATCTAACCACAATTGAATCTCAATAAAAGAAAAATAAAGTCTAATACGAATACAACTAAATAAAAATAACACAAAAAGAACCAGAAGCTACAACAGAATAAAACAACCAGCTATTAGCACGATCTCCATGTGAAATCTTGGTCACCTCCAACCATAAGACCACCATGCTCTAAGAGATACTTGAACCAGAAAAACTTGAAAAAAATATGAACCGACAAAATAGTTTGGGTCTACCGATGCCGAATGGTACAAGTAGGGTCTGAGCTAGACAGCTCAGTAGGCAATCACCAAAGATTCCATGTGTTTCATATCCCAAAACAATCTATTAACACTAGTTTGAAAATAATTATATAAAAATAGGTTTTCTTTATTTTTATAAATAAAAAATTTTCATTCCATTCATCCAAAATAGGCACACCATGTTTCAATATTCAAAATAGAATTTTCTTTTTAAATTAAAAAAAATCAACAACACCATGGCTATGCAAAAATAAAAACTGAACAAACAAACATTAAATGTAGAAAATAGTAACAAGCAATACAGATAGTAACCGTGGGTGATCCTAAACATCCCTAGAAGACCCCTGGACGTACTCAGTTTCAGAACCACCTGTAGGCGTATGGTGAAGATCCTAAGTCTATAACCAACTAGCCACCCTAACTGACCAATACAGTGGCAAAGCCCACCTGCCGACGTATGGTGAATATCATAACTCCCTTGCATGCGTGAATAATCTCACCACACTTTCCTACCCCAAACACATATGATTCATATACATTCACCCATAAATGGATACCCTAGATAGAATCACCCCAAAAATACACATTCGATCATTTCATAACAACAATGTGCCAATCGGTCCATCACCCCATTTAACATTCAAACCATTTCATAAAATGTTCAAATTTTCCCACTGGGAATTCACATTTTATGAATCACATCATTTTGTAGAATCAACACAAAACGTCAACTTTAAAAGTACAATGCCAAACAGGACTTCAATATTATGCACCCAAATACATTTACCAAATCAGTTCCAAATCATTTCTAAAACCATTTCCATGTATACAAAGACAAACGGTCCATTAAACCATTTGAAACCAACCGTGTCCCAAAATGCCCCACGGTTCAAATTTATAAGAAACAAAAATCAATATAAAGCCACATTAAATACCAATAAATTTTTTAGCAATAAAGATCCATTTTAAAAGGATAATAATGGGAGAGAGAAGAGAAAACATTTGATAAATCAAGGTTCATGTGTAACATCCTTTTTAAGTGTAATTTTCACTGGAATGCCCACCCATGTGTGCACATATTGCACCCATGGATGCACGAACATACAAAGAAACCCTTTGATGATCTATAAGAATACCCAGAAACAATTTTCCAGAAATACGACTTCCCTTAAAACCAAAATAATTGCAACATCTCTCATAAGTATTTCAAAAACTTGAAGGAATTTTCCAAAACATTCCACCACGAATAATCAAGACATAAATAGGCTCCCAAATCACTTTCAATGATTCAATTCATGTTTAAACCAATAAAACATATAAATCCATGTTTAAATAATAAAACAAGGGCTCAATTTATTTTTTATAAAACAAAAGAAATTTTATCAAACACTTTCAAGGCACCAACACATAAGCATAATCAAGGAATCCTTTTAAATTCCATTTTTAAAAATTGTAACCAATATAAAAACAACATAATAATTTAACTATAATATTTATGTAGGTGAGAATAATGTTTAAAAATTAATCCAAAGTGTTCAAGCATCAATGGATTGCAATGGAAAGGAAAATCATGGAAACACCTACCTCAACGATGTGTGAATGTAATAAAACATCAAGGGAGGAGAGATCTAAGACCCACGGACCATCCGCATAGCCTAGCCACAAGAAAAACAAACCACATGAGCCAACCCTAACACTAGGGCTCAACCATGTTATGAGACCATAAATAAAATCTATGAAACAAAGCGGGGAAGAGAAGGGGAGGAGATTCAGTGAAGGAAACATGAAGAATCACCAAGCATTCTTGAGAAATTACCCCAAAATTTACCCAAATCAAAGAAGAATGAATGGGAGGACCCCTCTGGTTGATAGAAAACACCTAGGTCTTCATTTGAATGGTATAATCATCTAAAACAGAGCTCCAACTCAAAATTTATAAATCCCTCAAGTGGTTGCACGATTTTTTTGCACGGTTTGTCAAACCGTGCGCAAACTGTGCGAGGGCTACTGGAAAACTTCTGAAACATAGCATGGTTTGGTGGCATGGTTTGGGGAGGCCGTGCTCAAACCGTGTGACCCCGAAAATTTTCTAAAAACCCTCAAATTACAACCCAACACTAGGGAAGTCCACCCAAAGATCCTTCATTGTTTTAAACACAATATAGGGACACCAAGGGCATCACAAACTATCCAACATGCCACTTTTCATCCCACAACATTCACAATAACCCTGAATATTTCTAGAATAAAACTAATACAACCAAAACACATGGACTTTTTTTTGACTCCCAACTCGAACCTCAACCAAAAGATCCACCATCCAGAATAAAAAATAAGATGAAGGAGTATCTGAGGTCAGGGTGTGACAATTCTCCCCACCACAGACACGTTCTACCCCCAGAAAGTCACCCAGCCGATAGTCAACCAGAGCTCAAGTCCATTCCCGAAAAAAACAAGGGGAATTAATGAACCCCGGGATGACTATTCACTCCACAATTCCCACTAGACCTATTAAGAAGAAACCACCACACATAAATGAGGACTATGGGAGAACACGAGAGGGTTCTCCCCACCACAAGAACTCCAATAATGAAAAAAAAAACATTTAAACCTCAAACAATACCCACACTGCAATCAAGAAAAAGTGATTTCAACATTTAATATTTCAGGGTAGCTCGCATGATTTGGCTTCACGGATTACCAAGTTGTGCACCAACCATGTGAGAACTATTGAAAGGGATGGTCACCCCGCATGACTTGGTTGTGCGGTTTCAAAACAGTGTGCCAATCGTGCCAACTCCTCTACCCAGAAATGACACCAAGCCACACGGTTATGAGACCTACCGCACGACTGTGTGCTTCTCATGCAGTTGGATCTATCTGCATGGCTAGGGTCGCAGAGATTCGACTAACCATGTGGTAACTGTGCGGTAAATGTGCTTCACCTAGAATGATCTCTCAAAAACACCAACATCCAAAAATTTTGACTGGGCTCAAACACGAACTTCCTTGTAAAAGATTGACACTACTGCCACTGAATCAAGGAACATACCACACGAACCGAACCCACAATACATCCATTATAAAAATATTCATCATCTCTAAATGAGCCTTGTAGAATGTTAAAATTGAGACCATTTTACGCAAAGACAAGAAACACTCAAAGGAGGATGAAAATTTTTCAAAGGCCACATTCAGATAGATAGAAATTATTGGATTATAATATATAGAGTTCATCTTACCATTACCAAAAAAATTAAACTTACAACAACAAGGAAATAAGAACAAAGAGATGTTAAAAATTTCCATCCCAACATAGAAAAAAATAATAGGTTGTAGTTTCACACCCCCTGTCACTCTTTACTATGCACGATATTCACCCCGAGGCCTGTGGTTGGGGCTCTGATGGCTGAAGCATCTCTTGCCTCATAGTCAGGAAACACATAATTTGATCAAGACTTATTTTTCTGATAGGGCTTTATACAAAACTTTTCTGAATGACCCAAATGGCCAAAACATTGGAAAGTCTTTGGAGGAATATGAAAAGACATGTATGAGTGACCAAACCGACCGCACTGGAAACAGACAAGTGAACGGACCGATGAACTAGAAGCCAAAACCGATGAAAGAGATTTTCCAAAAATTGGCTCCTTTGTCATACCCCACTCACAAGATGGGGATACTTAATGAGAACCCACTACCATAGGATGTATACTGAAAACCAATTCATCCATAAATGCCTCATCCACCAACTTCTTGAAACAGGTTTCATTGGATGGGAGTATTTTCTCATCAATTTCAGGACGAAGACCCTAGACAAAGATAATGGACTTTATCTAATCCTCCAATTCTACTTCCAAATAGTATGGGACCAGCTCTCTGAAATGGTTAACATAAGACTTTATGGATTGCTGGTCTTACTGAAAATCCTACAGCTCGGTCACCTTCCCCTACTTCCCCTCCTCCAGTATTAACCGTTTGGATGAAAGTGGCCTTAAAAACCTCCCATGACATCTCACATTCCATCGATGACGGGGAAACAAACCCCCACTTGTCCAATATTGGACCCTCAAACAACCTTTGATCTGAATGAACCCTAACAACATCAATAGTTCCTAATGACTTAAAAACATGCTCAAATTCTTAAACCCACTACACTGCCTCAAACGAATCCCGATCAACACTAAAAACAGGAAAAACATGTGAAGGAAAAGGAATCGGGCATGACTCATTAAGAAAATTGGGGACCATTTGGGTCGACATTTTCTGAACAACACAAAAATTGCATACCAAATCCAAAATCAAACTAAGGAAAAAACAAAGAGGAACACCTCAAACCCAAACCAATAGGCTCAGAAGCCAAGTAAAAAAAACACCAACTGAATATCCTTTTTCAAAAACCGTCATTTTTCTTTTTGATACTAAAAATGTATTCATCCAAGGAAAATTCCCAAATACCAAAAACCCATTTTCCATGAAATAAAGAAATTTCTAAAATCATTTTCTCATTCAAATCCACTTTAGAAAAACCATACCAAACCTTTATCTCAAAAACCCAACCCATGGTATCTTATGAATAATTACATGTCTGTCAATCCATCTCCAATGCCATATGCCAATACGCACTTCCCACACATACCCACACACATTTCAACATACATAAGAAATACCAAGGGCCACATTCCATTAACATTCACAAACTGAAAACACCTTTAATGTTGGAAAACCCACTTTACCAATTTAAAACCATTTCATGGAAAATAGTTATGTTTTCAAATCCATTTAAATTTCAAAATCCACATTCATTTTCAATATATAGTTACAATAACTAAATCAAAAATAAAACACAACCAACTATAGACTAGGAGAATGAGTGACTAGTTCATATGCCTAACCCGGTGACATGGTGGTGGGTCATGCCCCACGTAAGTCATAATACTAAGAGGACCTTAAACCGGGCACTAAGACTCTGCATGGGTCACCACCCCATGTGAGGCTGCAAAGTGAACTAATTCTCCTCCATTGTCATCCTTCAATCCAAAACCACCTAATAAATGAGAATCAAATCCTGGACTAACGCTGGTAACTAAGGTCTCGTCACAAGTAGTGGTGATCAGGCACTGACCCATAACCTACCTCCTGAACCCTGATAGTCCTATTCTCTTTCTACCAGACACCCCAAATAACAAGGGCCTCCTTTGAAACCATTTTTTCATAAACCAACCTGGGTTGACCCTGAGCTGGTCACCCGAGCCGGTCCGCGACATGACCCGAAGGGCATTCACGATCTCCACGGGCTAGCAACCAGTGTCGGGCATCAAAATAATATAAGAGGAAATGATTTATGCCAATAATAATAAGATAAAAATATTAAAATTTTATAACGCAGCAAAACTAAACACAATTAAAAGTCAATATAAGAACAATCTAATCTAAAACGAATAGAATTAAATAAAACTAACACTGAAATAACCAGAAGCTACAACAGGATTAAACAACCAGCTATTAGCCTGATCTCCATGTGACCTCTTGGTCACCTCCAACCATAAGACCTCACTTCTCCAAGAGATACTCAAACCAGAAAAACCCGAATAATATATGAACCTGCAAAACAGTTCGGGTCTACCGACACTAAATGGTACTTGTCGGGTGTGAGCTAGACAGCTTAGTAGACAATCACCAAAATTTCCATGAATTTACTTTCCCAAAACAATCTATTAACACTAGTTTGAAAATAATTCTATAAAATAGTTTTTATTTATTTT
The DNA here is from genome assembly GCA_963277665.1 of Viscum album. Taxonomy (NCBI): domain Eukaryota; kingdom Viridiplantae; phylum Streptophyta; class Magnoliopsida; order Santalales; family Viscaceae; genus Viscum; species Viscum album. The sequence continues at coordinate 1,836,538,851 of OY728147.1, forward strand.
TACAAATAAACAAATTTAATTCCCTTCTTCTAAAATATGCACACCATGTTTCCACATTCAAAATTGACTTTTCATTTTAAATAAAAAACAAATCAACAACACCAGGGTTATTCTAAAAATAAATAAACTAAAAAAATAAACCTTCAATGTTGATGAAAGTAACAAGAAATATTGATAGTATCCATGAGTGATCCTAAACATCCCTAGAATACCCCTAGACGAACTCGGTTTTGGAACCACCTTCCAGCATATGGTGAAGCTCCTAAGTCTATAACCAACTGGCCACCCTAACTGAGCAATCCAATGGAAAAGCCTGTCTGGCCTAACAAAATCCAGGGGGTACCAACCTGTCTAATAGGGGTTGATCAGCAACTGTCACTCGATCATCTAAAAGACACCCTGGAACCCATGGTGGTGATAATAATACTATGTAAGTAAGAAGGCCCTCGCACGTGTGACACATCTCACCATATTTTCCTACCCCAAACACGGATTATTCTTATACATTTACCCATAAAGGGTTACCCTAGATAGGAGCGCCCCAAAAATACGTATTTGATCATTTCATATCAACAATGTTCCAATCGGGTCGTCACACCATTTAACATTCAAACCATTTCATAAAATGTTCAAAGTTTCCCACCGGGCATTAACATTTTATGAATCACATTCTTTTCTAGAATCAACATAAAATATCACCTTTGAAAGAAAAATTCAAAACGGGCCTTCAATATTACACACCCAAATAAATTTACCAAAGCAGTTCCAAATCATTTCTAAAACCATTTCCATGTATACAGAGACAAAGAGTCCATTAAACTATTTAAAACAAATCGCGTCCCAAAATGCCCCAAGATTCAAATTTATAATAAAAAAATAAATATAAAGCCACATTAAATACCAATACACATTTTAGAAATCAAGATCCATTTTAAAAGGATGATAATGGGAGAGAGAAGAGACAACATTTGATAAATAAACGTTCATGTGTAACATCCTTTTTAAGTGACATTTTCACTTGAATGTCCACCCATGTGTGCACATAGTGCACACATGGATGCATGAACATCCAATGAAACCCTTTAAAGGTCTATAAGAATACACAAATAAATTTTTCCAGAAATATTACTTCCCTTAAAACCAACACAATTGCAACATTTCTCATAAACATTTCAAAAACCCTTCGGACTTGTCCAAAACATTTCACCATGAATAATCAAGCCATAAATAGGCTCCCAAATCACATTCAGTTATCCAATTCAGGTTTTAACCAATAAAATATATGAAACCAAGTTTAAAAAATACAACAAGGGCTCAATTTCTTTTTTATAAAACAAAAGGCATTTTTTCAAACACTTCCAAGGCACTAACACATTAACATAATCAAAGAATCCTTTTAAATGCCATTTTTTACAACTGTAAACAACATAAAAACAACACAAAAAGTTAACTATAATAATTATAGAGGTTCGAATCATGTTTCAAAATTAATGCAAAGTGTTCAATCATCAATGGTTTGCAATGGAAAGGAAAATCATGGAAACACCTACTTCAACGGTGTGTGAATGCGATGAAACTTCAAGGGTGGACAGATCTAAGCCCCACGGACCATCCACCCACCCTAGCCAAAAGAAAAATGAACAACCTGAGCCAAACCTAACCCTAGGGTTTGACCATGTTAGGAAACACTAAATAAATCATAAGAAATAAAGAGGGTAAGAGAAGGAAAGGAGATTCAGTGAATGAAACATGAAGAATCACTAACCATTATTGATAAATTTCTCCAAAATATCCCCAAATCAAAGCCAGAAGAAGGGTAGGATCCCTCTGATCGATATCTAACACATGGGGCTTTATTTGAGAGGTGGAATCACTCAAAACGGAGTTCCACGTCAAAATTTATAAATCCTACAAGTGGTTGCACGGTTTTGGGGCACGATTTGTTAAACCGTGCGCAAACCGTTCGAGGGCTACTCGAAAACTCCTGTAACATCGCATGGTTTGGTGGCATGGTTTGGGAAGGCCGTGCTCAAACTTTGCGACCCTAAAAATAGTCCAAAACCCCTCAAATTACACCCTTACACTAGGGAAGTCCACCCAATGATCCTTCAATGTTTTAAACACAATATAGAGACACTAAGGGTAACACAAACTATCCAACATTCGACATTTTATCCCACAACATTCACAATAACCATGAATAATTCTAGAATAAAACTAATAGAACCAAAACACAAGGAATTTTGTGAGACACCCAACGCTAACCTCAACCAAAAGATCTAACATCAAGAATAAAAAATAAAATGATGGATTATCTGAGGTCAGGGTGTGTCAATAATAGTTTAGTGCCTTTGAAAACATGGAACACAATATTTTATTCTAGGGATAGAACTTCAATTTTTCCCAAATTGATCTTACCATTCAGTATGTTTTTTTATAAATATAGTTCATAAAACTTGTCATTATAATCTATTGAAATGAAATGTAATAATGGGTGAGCTCATATGTTCATTATTGTTAAAAAAGTGATATATGTAATAATAACATGAACATAAATGTATACAAACTTGATAATAACATATTAAAACCATACCCTACATATTAATGATCATAATATCGAGTAATTACATAATGATTATAATTTCATAAGAAAGAAATCTCAAGGAATGAAAATAATTCGAGTAATCATATCATAAAATTTTCATAAGAATATAATTGTTGAATAAACATAAGCATATGAAACAAATTCAATATTATTCAAATATCACCTCCCATGACATCATATAGGAAATATTTCCATGTTGAAGTGGTTTCACTCCCCATTCTTCTGATATCATTCTTGACTAGGTTCAATTTTTACTATATCCTTGTCTTATTGATCCATGTTCCCCCTGTTCCATCCATATCATACTGAACTAGGCTTACTCTCCATTATATATATTACTTACTAAACTAGGTTCAACCATATTCCACCCATCTCTTTATGTATTATTTTCACTCCTAATTATATCGATGTCTTACTAAATCGGGTTCACCCCATATTCTATATTTGTCTTAATAAAATTGTTTCACTACTCTTTCTAGACATGTCTAAATGAGTTAGACTCACTCCCCATTATATTCCACTCTATATCATGAGATATAAATCATTATCCAATGAATAATATAGACAAAATAAATTTAAACGGGCTTTGGAAATAACCTATTGGTCGTCCTTGTTTATAAGCTAACCAATTTCTTTAATTATAATGTAACCACTGTCACATGAATAAAATTATAAATATTTGGGAAAAAAGATCATTAAAAATTTTCATATCATAACCTTGTAAATGAATTTGATATTATAAACATTTCAGAATATCATAACCTAATAAAAAATAAAGGTTTCATAATAAATTAAACAAACAATAACCCATGGAAAGAAGTGGGTTTCATAAGCATATCATCATGGTATAACCCATGAAAGAGAAAACAGTTTAATAAAAATCACTATATCAAAATATAAAATAGTAAAAGATAAAATATGAATGGTTTCCTTGGATAATATCTCTAGTAATATATAGGCAACCCCAGTGGATTTCATCTTAGATTGGAATTAATTTTTAAATATAATTTAATACATTTCTTGATTAAAATCTCTTTTCCACTTTGAAAAAGTAATTTTTAAAACATAACTCATTTTTAAAACATTTATCATTGACAATAACCGTGAATATATATAAATTATTTTTTAAAATTAAATTAAATCATTTATTGGGGAAAATCACATTTCCCCATTGTAAATCACTTTTTAAAACATAAAACACTTCCAAAATCCTTTCCACAAGGAAATAATTCATTTAAAATATAAAAATAAATAGAATATTAATTAAATTATTTTCATTTAGAAAAAAAATTTAAAAAATTTAATGGAATTTTATAATCATTTAGCAGACATGATAGTGGGAAATATTGTTCATGTCATTGATGTTAAAAAAAGTTCATTCCTCATTTTTGGTAAAAACAAATGAATAATTATTTTGGAAAATGATATGAATTTTCCCTTAAAACATTTTTATAAATTAAAAATTTGTTAAAAAATTATTTAAAATTTTTTAATAAAATAATAGAACATTTATAATATCTATTTTATAAAATAAGGTCTTGAAAGAAATAAGATTTCTAGCTGAAATGACCAATAATTTTATGTTTTGATAAAATAATTTTATTAATTATTTTATGTTCTGAATATTTTAAATTGTTACAATTAAAAGAATATATCATTAATAAAAAGGTGATAGTAAATTTCATTGTAATTACTGTAAGTTATATCATTAGAAATTATCCTTGGATACTTAATCGTAATCAATCTCAACAAATGATGATATTGTAACATAAAATCTCTACCACTTTTGTAACATTGAATCCTCATCTACAAGATGTAATTACATAAAATATATTCTAAAATATCCTGAGGATAAATAATTTCATTATAATATATTTTAATGGTGGTATATATACACATCATGATAAAATATATTTGCATATCATAATGTACATATGAAAGAAGAAAATTAAGACAAAAATCCCATTCCACATTGGTAATATTTTGGATTATAATTCTAAATAAATATTGACATAAAATGAATCATTAAATATAATGGAAATAATGATATTCATGATATAAATTTTCAAAAGGGGTGGTATATAAACAACAAAAAAGAAAGAAGTGGTGAATTTTCATATGTCTACTATAAATAAAAGAGAGACTAAAAATCCCATTACCTAAACTATTGAATGTTGTCATACACATTAAAAATTATTATATAATAAATATATGTTTATTATACATATAACATAGAAAAATATTAATACTCATAATACCATATATGACTTTATTATGCCCCTTAATTACCCATTTAAAATCAATTTCTTGTTAATGTTTCATTTTAGGTAATAACCACTTTGTTTTTTGTATTTTTTATGATTTTATATATTTTTGGTATTCTAAATTTGATTACTGTTGAATAATATATTTAATGATAAATATTATATAAATATAATATATATTTCTTAAGATTTTATTTATATTATTCTATAAAATATACTGATAGTAAATTAAATACATTGTTCCTCAAGATAGTATAGTATACGTACAGATAAACACTTTGTCCATTTTCTTGTTGCATTAGAAAAAAGATATTTAAATAATATATTATCATTTTAGAATAATTTTATGTTAAATAAATCACATATTTTCATTAAAATCTACCAAAATAAATTATATTTAATGCGCAAATGAATCATATTTCTTTGCGAGAAGGTAGTATGTCATACACATGAATGATGTTATCATTTTACAACATGATGATGAGTAGGAAAGTATGTGAGATATAATAATTAATAAATAATAATAGAAGAATAAATTTCATAATTATAATATATAAAATATAAATAAATCATTATTTCCTATGGGGATAGATAGTAATGTAAAAAAGAACGACATCAGTTCGCGAGACTATAGTCTGTTGTACACATGAATGCTGCTTTTATAACCTAATTGATGGAGTTGGAAATATTGTAGGTCATTCCATAAAAAATTAAAATATTATTATTTAAAATATATTGATGTTATTATATAATCTTGAAATAATAAAAATAAATTAAGGTTCATAAAGAAATAAAATAATGATGCTCGTTGAAGATCATTACCTATTGTTTTGGTATTCTCTTTATGTTTGAAAAAAATCCTTATAATGTTCAATTTATGCACGAAATAAAGATTATAATATGACGTCTGGGTTGTTTGGAAGTGATTAGTGTAGTTAATTACTCTTCCAAATATTTTTGATAGTGTGAGTAAGTGAGGAGGTGAGGTGGCCTTTTATAATTGTGAGAGTGGATACTCGTGGAATCATGGAAATGAATTGAGTGTTTCATATCTTTAATTATGTAATAGGGTCCAAAATGAACCATTACCGAACCTTATTTGTGGGATTGTAAAAATATGGACCGAAATTATTTCTCCAATACGTATATATATTATTTTTATCCTTATCATTTTATTTTAGCCTCCAGTAAACCCATTTATACCTTAACCATGATAACTATTTTTTTGTTTCATTCACTGTTTGTTATGGTAAAAAAAAATTTGAACACATTAATAATATAAATAATCATGATTATAAATATTTAATCTATTTTTTTAAATTCCAATCACATAATTGTAGAAATCTAATTTAAAATTAATCTCACAAATATGATGAGAAAGCGGGTTTTTAATGAAAAATTGTTCAAATATTTATAATGTTTTTACATCAAAATTTATTGTGATATTGATTCAAATGATATAAATGGACTAATTGATGTAAAATTTTACCAATTTAACTATAAATAAAAATTATAATTTAATTTAATTTTGAAATTATTTAATGAAAAATAAATTTTAATCTAAAATTTATCAATTTACACTAACAAAAAAATATCAAAATTAACAAAATTTAAATATAAGATAATTATGATATTATGATTATAAAATAAAAATTATATTATTAAATAAATTTCAGAATTGTGTCAAAAAAATATAATTCTGTCGAAGAAAATTTAAAAATTATTTTCCGCATAAAAAGTAAACAAAACTACCATTTAGAAAAGAGACAACATTTAAGTGTAAAATATAATTTATTATTATATATTTTATAGAAAAACATAAGATGATTTTTATGAATATTATTTAATATATAGTATATAAATTTATTTTAAATAATTCCACTAATGATTTTAAAAACTAATACTATAAAACACATTATTGTGTATAAAAAATATTTTTTTTTAAATCATTTGTATTACAAAGTTTTTATTTTAATTTTTGAATAATTGGTCATCAAATAATTAATTATATGTTAATTTGTAAACCATATTTTTTAAAAAAAATTATTAATATGAAATAATTTTATTCCAAAATCAAGGTGATAACTTTTATATTGCATAATAATATTTGAACAGAATGTCAGGTTTCTTTTAAACTCATTGTTGTGTGTAACTCATGGTAATCATGGTATTGCGTGTAACGCAAACCAAACATATTCATTCATGTAACACAATCCCAAACCATTTTTTCATTTAATATAAGAAATACTCAGTTCTCTCTTGCAGTGTAACATAATTTCTATGTTGTGTGAAATAAAAAATTTCTAAAAGATTAAAATAATAAAAAATATATATATTACACAAAATCATGTGGTGTTACATCCCACCCAAATTATAATGAATTTCACTCTCAAAATGTATCTTTTCCATAAATTGGATAACATTTAAACATTCCATCATGGACACTAAAATCATATAAATGATTCATTAATATTTTCTTAAAAAAGGAATGTTGGAAACATATATTTTACCCAATGTAACAAATAACTTCTTTTACACATAAAGGAACATTTGGGGAAAGTGAAGAACTATAGACAAGAGAGAAAACTAAAACCCAAATACTGAGGGATACTGATAGATAACATTTATTAGAATAATGTTTGAGTTAAAAATATGGTTGAGAACCACAATAACATATATCTACATTTATTTAATAAAGAATGTTATTCATTACAAATGATGTTATTAGGATAATATTTTTTCATGGTAATTTTTTTGATGTTCAGAAATTTTTACAAGAAGAAGAAAATAATTTATTTAATTCGATTTCATATGCATAATCTCACCCTTTGGTTTTTTTGTTATAAACTTCCATATCAAAACTTATTCTATGTTATGACCTTTTATTGACTAAATCACTGAATAAAATTAATGAAACAAGCATACATAATTAATTATATATGTAGTTATTATCAAAATAAAATGGTTAATATAGGATATCCAATATAGATAAATATTCATTTGGTGATGTAATAAATTAGTATCTAAAAACTCTCATAATGTTCAAGAAAAAACATTTCCTAAATAGTTATAATTTAAACAATTAAAACTATTAAAAATTATGTCTTTATAATGATGTTAACTAAATTTATAAATATAAACAGAACATTAATCCTCAATATAACATAATGTGGTTCTACTATATCACATAACAATCATTTCAATAATTTCAATAGGTATTCTCTTCAATCATGGTAATAACATGAGTTATCATAAAATATTATTGAAAACATATGGGATTCCTCATTCTATATATAAAACATATTTTATTGGATATATATCATAAATCCAAAAATGATATAGACACATTCAATGTGAAAATCACTACATTTTTAATTAATGGTTTTTTAATTATTAGGTAATTAATACAATTATATTTACACTTTCCAAATCAATCATCTCTTTATCATGAAATAATTCACTAAAAAGGAAGAACATATTTTGTTTTATCATTCCCTTAATAATTTATATTCCATAAAAATATAGTTTCAGTTAAAAAACATTTCTTTTTCATCAACATAATTTAACAAAATCATTCAAATATGTTACGGAAAACATATAATGAACTTTGAATATATATATATGTATATATATATTAATGATTCATATATAATAATATTTTAATTCTAAAACATAAATACTTCATTCCTCAAACTACCTTTTCAATCCATTATCAAGGCTTCATTATCTCATTCATTAACATATCTTTCATTTCATATGACATTTATAATCTCCTCATCATGATAATTATAACCATTTCTCATAAAACCTTTCTGGTTTTATTTATGAAATTTTCCATTTGGAAATTTATTTTTATAATTAATATAACATCTAGATTAAATTTATTAAATATTATACGATTTATTAGGGAGATGATTATGATCATCTATTGAGTTAACCAAGTAATTCATATTACTATTGTAGTTACATTATTTTTATACATCTTTTCTATATTGAAAACTCTTCCTATATCACTAGTAAATTCACTTGGATGTTTCTTCCACCACTCACAATACATAGGAAACTGGATCTTCGTTTCACCAAGGTCTCCACTACAAGATCTATCAGGAAATTTTTTTTATTTTCATATATGGTTAGTGTGATAGTTCGTTACATAACATGTTGTTAATCATGTTTCATGAAAACTGATTATTAATGATCACAACATAAATCACTCTAATCATCGTCCAATTTGGCTTCTCATCCTAATATTTTCTATCACATACCTAATTAACACAATTTATTATATTTTCAATTTTTAAATAAAAAATTATGTTTATAAGGAATAATAGTCATATCAGAAAACCAAATAATCATGAAAAATCCTTTATATGATGTCTACATAATGAAACCATTATTTCAATATATGAATCCATTGTTTTTATCTAGGTCATTAATTTTAATCCTCTTTTCAAATCTTTCATGATGGTTCGTAAAGAGGTTGTGAATTTCTAAAGCATATCCCCCAATAATGTCAAAAAAAGTGTGCTACATGGACTATTATTATTCACCTATTCTATATTGAGTCTAGCTCAATATGGTGTTATCAGGGCTGTTACCCCTAGGTACATATGTTCTGGGGTTACATCCACATCTAGTATCCCAAAAGCGGCATATTTCTAATAACCCACTCACCTTATTCATTACTAATATTACTGTACATTTTCTTATACATTGAATCATCCTTGGACTTATCCACAAACATGTTCTTTAGGATATCACTATGGTTTTCTCATCCTAGATTCCAAATGTTGACTAAATCATTTTTCTTATACAAACAGTAACATCCTAGGATTTTCATACATGGATATTATGTATTTTATAGAGAGAATTTTAAAAAATTACATAAATATATGCATAAGTTCCATAATATTTTACTTCTTAATGAATTTGGGGACATAATATTCATATATGGTGAATGATATTTAATTTTTTTCTCAATGGACTTCCCATTTTTTAATTTTAAAATACATACCCTATATATAATGTATCTTTGAAAATGGGGAATGAAAAAATTTTAATAGGAGATCATAGATCCTTATTTAGGGTAAAAAAGTGAGATATGTTAACATAACATGAACATAAGGGTATATTACATGAGAATAGAATACCAAAATCAAACCTATATATAGAGGAAAATAATATTTAGTGATTACATAAATATTGTAATTTTAAAAGACATGAATCATAATGAAATAAAAGAACATGTGTCATGATTTTTTTAACAATGTCATAAGACACAAAATTAGTGTATACCCATAATCATAGAAAATAATTTTCATATTATTTGACAATAAATGTAAAGGAAATCATTATAGACAAATTCACTTACTGAAATGGGTTCACTCACCATTCCATCCTTCTCTCACTAAACCATTTTAATTACTTATTATATCCCTCTATTAATAAAACCAGGTCCACTCTATGTTCTTTTCCTGACATACTGAACCAGACTAACTCATCAATTTCCCCTTTTATATTTAACCAATTTCACACCATGTTCAATCCATGACTTACTAAATAAGTTGAACATCCTAATCTACCCTTGTATTACTGATCTGAATTCACTCTCTATTCCAACAATTTTTTACTGAACCAAGTTCACTCCATGTTCTAACATTGTATTACTATATCATGTTTAATCCCTTCTTTAATCCTACATATTTCATGAGAAATAAATACTTACCAAATTCATTATAGTGATATGTTGGTCCCATATCTCTTTAAATATATCATATCAACCACCCTTTTATATAATGTAACCATCATCCTTACTTAAAATGTAACCACCATCACATGATGAAGACCATAAATATGGGTGTTACATGATCATAAGAACTCAACATATAATAACCCATGAAATTGAACTAGTGTTATAAATATTTTTATATTTCATAATATAGGGAAAATTGGTAGGTTTGATTATCATTTCATCATAGAAATACCCATGAAAATAAGATGGCTCAACAATAATTTCCTTATGGTGTAAACTATGGATGAGTAACGGGTTTCATAATCATCATCCAATAGAAACATTGAAAATTTATGGAATGAATATAAAAAAAATTCTTTGTAAAATTACCCAAAATACATTTATAACACCAATGAATGTGATCATATATATAATGTAACCATGATATATCATATAAAATGTTTTATGTGAAAAATATCCATTCCAATTTGAAACAAAAATAAAAAAACATTAAAAACATTTTTATTGAAAATAACCTTGAAAACAAATAAATATTTTTTTCAAAATAATATAAAACATTCCTTGAGGAAAATATCATTTCTATTTGAAAAATGTTTTTGAAAACATAATCCACTTTCAAAATATTTTTTTAAATCATTTGCATAAAATATTTTATACAACCAAATATTAATGGAATAATTTTCATTTAAAATAACCATGATTATTTTTAATTTAAAATTGAAATAAATTATCTTTCATGATAGTATAAAATATTGTTCATTCCATGCATGTTAAAAATAATGATCCATTTCACATATTCTGTAAAATCAAATGGGAAATGGTTTAAAAAATAATATAATGATTCCATTCCAAAAAACTTATAGTCAAACATGGTTAAAAATTTCTTTGAAAAATAATTTGTTAATAATTAAACAATCATACAAACATTTTTTGAAACCATGGATTTTGGAAGAAAATAGATTTTTGGATGAATAGTGAAATAATTCATGTTTTCATGAAATAAATTAATTATATTAAATACCAATGAGAGGAAAAAAATTTACCATTACAAGAATATATAATAAATATTATTTTATGAATATATTTCATTCAAATTATTGAGTTGTAGATCATGATATTTCAACATTGGAGACTTAATCATTATCAATCTTGATAAATGATAAGATTATAACATAAAATATTTACTAAGATGGTAACATTAAATCATAAGAACTGAGAAGAAATAAAATATTTGAATATAATGTTTATTGAAGATAAATAAATTCATGATACTACTTGTAAAAGGTGTTATATATACACCTTTTGAAAGGATATTGGTTTATAACAAAATGTACACCTCAATAAAAGGGAAATTGTGGAAAAAATTCCTTACATCATCAGTAATATTTTTAATACTAACACTCAATAAATAATAACATAAAATGAAAATATAAATATACATAAAATAATTGTATTCATGATATAACATGTCAAAATGGAATTATATATATTACAAAAAATAAACAAGTGGTGAATTTTCATATGTCTCCCCTAAATAAAAGAATGACTAGAAATCCCCTTAACTGTGTTTGGAATTCCAATACAGTCATTCAAAATTCAAATATAATAAATTTAATATTATTATATATATACATATTTGAGGGAGGATGTCGAGAAACTGGCTGGAGCTCGTGATGAAGAATGAAGACTAGGGTTTCCTTGCTCGCTGAATCAACTAAATATGGAAGATATCTTCTTAAATTCAGATATATTCAACTCTCACACGAATGCTCTTAGCGCTTCGGATGGTGTAGATGAAAAGAAAGCAGAAATCCCCAGGGAGAGGTCACTCGGGGTTAGTGATAACAACTTTTCCTTTTCCCATTTTAAGGTTTTGTTTGCAGGAATCAGAAAGAAGGGTTCGGTGGCCCATGTCAAGGAATATTCAGATGCGGTTGCTAAGAGATTAGAGTTGGGGTCTCACTCAATAATTTCCAAGCTGATTCTTCCGAAGGGATCAAAACTGTGGAAGATGGTTTACCTCGAACAACGGCTTTTAGAGATCTGTGGTTTCAGCTCCTGGAAATGTGTATCCCTCGGGAACGGATTCTACCCCTTGCTCTTCCCCTCGGAGGGTCTCAAGCTACGAGCATGGGGCTTTGGCTCACTTTCTTTCAAGCCTGGAGCTCTTCGCATTAGAGAATGGGATAGAAATTTCAACCCAATTGAAATAGGTAACACTTCAGCACAGGTTTGGATTATAATTTTTGGCCTAAATTGGATACTGTGGCATCCTAGGATTCTCTATGATATAGCCTTAGCTATTGGTGTTCCAATCAGGATGGATAAAGAGACTGAAGTAGCCAGGTACGGTCACTTTTCTAGATGCCTTGTAGAATTTGATCTTTATTCTACATTGATTGAAAGATTTTTCTTATCCACTAATGATGAGGAATTAGTGCTGAAAATTGAGTATGAAAGCTTGCCTAAATTCTATTTGGATTGTAAAGTTATAGGACATGATGAAACTAATTGTAGGAGGCATATGACTTGAAAGATTTTCTCACTTCGGGGGCATGATTCTAAAACATGCCCCAAACTTCAAATGGAGAAACCTGGCTCTATGCAGGTTCAAACTGAGATGCATTTATCTGAGAATAAGCCTATAGTGAATGGACAATCTACTGACACAATTATAGTGGATGCCAGTGAAAATTTGACCCCTAGGAAAATTAAAAGATCATGGGCAGATGTTGTGGAAGAGGGACACATGGAGACCCCTACCTTGTCTATTTATAATCCTGTTAATGGAAAAACAGGTCCTATTTTGGATGTTGATACAGCTCAAGATGTTGAGTTTAACCCTGCTTATGCTGCTCAGATTATCACTGATGTTCAGCAAGATGATCAAGCTGTATTTCAAGCTTGTTCTGGTAACAAGGATGCATCCCGTGTCACGACCCGTCCTCGGGGCCCGGGTCGTGACTACCCCAAGCCCGCCTTCCATAGGCCAGGGGCTGGAGACTAGCACCAAGGCGTAAATCCCGGTAAAAAGGGAAGGCATTTCCTTTGTAAGGTAAACAAGCACCACAGAGTAAGAAAGCGGAAAAAGTAAACATTAAGTAAAAGTTGGTACAACAGTAAGTGCGGAAAAGTAAAGGGGGCCGGAAATACTAGCCCAACTGTAAAGTACAACTGAAAGGGGAAAAACAGCAACTGAAATAAAAAGCTTCAGCATCGAGCCGTCCTCTGGAATCCCCACTTGAAGGGTGGGTACAGATAGCCTCCATAGCTCCTTGGTCTAGCCGTCCGCTCCGAGTACACCCCGCCTAGTGGTCCACCTCCAGGTATCGTCCTGCTCCGCAAGATTCCACCACGATCAGCACTGTCCGTCGTCTGCAACCAACACAACGTAGTGCGGGAATAGCCCGTGCAGGGGTGAGTATAAGCTACTCAGTAGGGACCCCGAGACCCCCGAAGGTCTCCCAGAATCCACAATGAATAATCCACAAAGGAAAGATACAATCACGAAGTAACATCCGACACGGCTTAGGTATATGCCCATACATAAACCTAAGTCATCAATTCTCATTCGGCTCCAACATCTGAGCCCAAGTACAACCCAGTCCACACAGGAAAGCAAACGTATTCCACACAAGAAGCAAAACGTAGTCCACACAGGATAGCACAACACAATCTGCATAGGAAAGCAAACAGGATTCAGCTCACATAGGTATACTTCTTCGAAAGATGATAGAGATGATCACTGATCCATCTAAATCTTCAGACACACAAAGGATCGATAGGTACTAACCCCCGCAATGACCCACACAGGATCAGACCCACACAGGATCTGTAGGTGCTGGCTCACACAGAACCGCTGAGCACTGACCCACACAGGATCGGACCCACACAGGATCGGTAGCACTGATCCACACAGGATCACTGAGTGTTGTAGTCATTGTCGTCGAATCCACTGAGGATCTCTGTACAGTCGTCGTCACAGTCATAGTAGCAGTTGCAGCCAGCACTAGGGTTCCCACACACAGCAAGCTCGTTCGGGAGGGTCCGCTCCACGATCCGAGAGGCTGATACATCAACTGACACATAGTCCAGAGTTTATGTATCCAAAAGTTCCGTATCGTCAACAGGAACTCAACGTCGCAGACGGCGCGTCAATCGGACGCCCGGTCTGAGAGTTATTGTTTTTTTCGTCCAAGGGGCCCGATTGGTTTTTAAGGAAAAATCAACCCGACCGTACTCCACCTGTGTCCAAACCATGGGCGGAGTAATCCAAAAGATCCGTCTCACTAATAGGAAACCGACAAAGTCGACGGCACGTCAATCGGACGTCTGGAGCGCAAGATATGAGTGTTTCCGCTCCGAGGGCCCGGTTAGTTTCGTGTACGAACCAACCCGGCCAAACTCAAAGTAATCCAAAACCTTGAGTGCAATATACCGAAACGATCGTCTCGATTCAAGGATCGCATCGCAACTGACGGTTCATCGATCGGAGGTACTTAGCCCAAGTTATGGGCAAAAGACCGAAGACGGTCCGAAAACGGGGGTTTCGGGCCTGGACCGACCCGGCCCGAGACCCCCCGGTCGGCCCGAACCGGGTCGACCCACCCCGGGTCCAGGTCGTCTCGGCCTGGTCACAGCACACCCAGCGCGCTAGCCAGCTCAGCCAACGGCCAAGCCGTTTTGGCGGGGGGGCGTCTGCCCCCTGGTGTAACCGCGGCCCCCCAATTAAGGGGGTCGTTTTTGTATAGCCGGTCGGGGGAATTAATTCCCCCAGCTCCCCTTTGTCCGGTCGGCCGATTCTGCAAACGAGGATCGGCGACGGCTGGTCCTTCTTCCTTCGCCGACACCGGTGGCCCAGAACCGCCCGCCGGTCACCTTGCTCCGCCGTGGCCCGGAACCGGCCGCGGCTTGGTTCGTCCGGCGTGGTGCGACAGCACCGCGCCCCTCCGCCGCGACCCCGCTCCGGCCGCGGCGTCTTTGGTTTTCTTCGACGCGGCGTGACGGCGTCGCGTCCTTGTTCATCTTTACGGCACGGCGCGACGGCGTCGCGTCCTTGTTCAACTTCACGGCGTGGCGTGACGGCGTCGCGCATAACTTTCCGTGTAATTCTCACGTGGTGCGACGGCACCACGCCATTCCATTCCATCCACAAAGAATCAAACAAGGATAAAGGAGGAGGGTCGGCCGTGTTTGTGCGGTCTGGCCCCCTCCCGTTAATCGGTATCATTTGGTCGTATATCCACGAAGAACGACAACTAGAAAAATCACGAACGATAATAATTAAATAATCCCCTACTTTGATAAAAGAGATGACGAACGTCGGCGTCGCGAAGCGAGGATTCGAAGACGTTGACGGAGATTTCGTCGCGGAAAACCATCGTGGAAGAGACGTCGCAGAAGAAGAACTTCGTGGAAGAAGACGTCGTGTCGCGGAAGACGGTCTCTGAGGGCTCGGCGCTCCACGTCGGAGATCGTTCGTTCTTCGCGTTCTTCGTCAAAGGGAATGAAGAACTCAAGACTTCCTTAGATTTTTCTCCAAAAGCTCTCAAACAACTAAACACCAACCCAAATAAAATAAGTTCTCAACTTATTTTATTAACACAACAAGGCTTTTGAAATTCAAGAGTTTGAATTTCAAAAACTTATATTTAACTCACCACATTAATTCCATAAGTTAATAATCTTAGGTTATCAAAAATTAAATGGGATTTGAGGGGGTTTAGAGGATATGATGGGGTGGGGTTCGTGTGGGCCCCACCACCCTAATGACCTCCCAATAGAGGTTGGGTAGTTACCCAACTTCTATTCCAAGGATTATACACTTAGAGTAAATATAAAAATTATAGAATAATTATAAATTAAACTTCCACAATTTTTATCATCAACTCTCGTGAAAACGCAACTCTGGAACTGGTGTTCCTAAGAAAATACCGGCGCTACGGTTCCATCAGTGCCCTCGGAATTCGATTCCGAGGACCGGTTCAAAAGATATTAATTCCCGCTCGTTCGTTCACTGAATGTACCCGAGCTAAACTTTGGATAGAAATTCCGGGCACACCGGGCCTTGGAATCAAGTGCCATCTGAAACTGCGTTCTTGTAAAATTCCAAAGAAAATTAAGAAAAAAAAATTCCGTTGAATTTTACGGGTCTTTACATCACTCCCACCTTAGGGTTTTACGTCCCCGTAAAGATACATCAAAAACTAGGGAAACAAATGTTGGTACTAAGCACGCATCTGAGCCTCCCACTCCCAAGTGCTCTCCTGGAGGTTCTCGTGCTGCCATCTAATGCGCACTAGAGGAGTCGAACATCCACGTAGAACCCACTCTTGTCGATCCTCGATCTTCACTGGGACCTCTGCAAAAGTCTCCCCATCATCAACGTCAAGCTCCCCATGGTCAATGATATGTGTCGGGTCGTGCACGTATCTCCTCAGCTGAGATACATGGAAGACGTCGTGCACTCGGTGCAACTGAGGTGGTAGAGACAGACGATAAGCCACCTCGCCAATCCTGATAAGGACCTGGAATGGTCCGATGAAGCGTGGAGACAACTTGCCACCTCGGCCAAATCTCTGTAATCCACGTCGAGGTGGGACACGCAAGAAGATGTGGTCGTCATCCTCAAACTCTAGTGGCCCCCGCCTCCTGTCAGCATAAGACTTCTGCCGGCTCTGAGCTGTCCTCATCTGCTCCTGGATGACCTGGACCTTCTCTGTCGTGGCCTGGACCATCTCTGGTCCCACAAGTGCTGACTCCCCAGGGTCTGTCCATCACAAAGGAGATCTGCAAGGTCTGCCGTACAATGCCTCGTATGGTGCCATCTCGATGGTGGAGTGGTAGTTGTTCTTGTACGCGAACTCCACAAAGGGTAGTTGGTCCTCCCAACTGCGACCAAAGTCGAGGACACATGCGCGGAGCATGTCCTCGAGAGTCTGAATGGTCCTCTCCATCTGACAATCCATCTGAGGGTGAAAGGTTGTGCTCAGACGTAGCTGTGTCCCAAACGCCTCCTGCAACCCCTTCCAAAGCCGGGAAGTAAAGAGAAAATCTCGATCAGAGATGATAGATGATGGCACACTGTGAAGACGTACAATCTCCTGAACGTAAATTCATCCCATGCTCTCCACTGAGCCATGCTCTCTGATGGGTAGAAAGTGCGCCGACTTGATGAGTCGGTCGACAATCACCCAGATGGAGTAGTGACCTCTGGAAGTGTGTGGAAGTCCAGTCACAAATTCCATATATATCCCGTCCCACTTCCACTCCGGGACCTCTAAGGGTTGTACCAAGCCCGCTGGTACCTGGTGTTCTACCTTCACCTGCTGGCAGGTGAGGCATCGAGAAACAAACTCTGCCACAGCCTTATTCATGCCCGGCCACCAGTGCTGTCGTCTGAGGTCCTGGTATATCTTCGCCACTCTAGGATGTACCTACAAAGGAGAAGAGTGAAACTCTCTCAGCACATCCTCTCGTAAAGCAACCGGTACCAAGGTACGTCCTCTGAAAAGGACATCATGCTCTGCTCCAAAGGAGAAACCATCAGGTGC
This sequence comes from Viscum album, assembly GCA_963277665.1. Taxonomy (NCBI): domain Eukaryota; kingdom Viridiplantae; phylum Streptophyta; class Magnoliopsida; order Santalales; family Viscaceae; genus Viscum; species Viscum album. Next base: position 1,836,557,025 of record OY728147.1, read on the forward strand.
TTGTCCTGAGGATATCTGTGCACGCCGCGTCTCACAGTTAGCGTCCCCACGCTGTGCCTCTCTGACCCACTGCAGTAGTGGAGGAGTGACTGTGAGAGACTGGAGGAAGGCTGCTCCATCTCTATCCACGAAGGATATCTGCAAAGAGGCTAGCTGCTCTGTCGCCTCCTCAAGTAGCTGAATGCTCATCCTCCAACTGAGAGCATCGGCTACCACGTTCCCCTTACCAGGAGTATAGACTATCTCAAAGTCATAGTCCTGGAGGAACTCGAGCCATTGCCACTGTCTCAGATTTAGATCCTTTTGAGAGAAGATGTATCTGAGACTCTGATGGTTAGAAAAGATTGTAAAGCGCTCGCCCATCAGGTAGTGTCGCCATGTCTTCAGAGCGAAGACCACTGCTGCTAACTCCAGGTCATGGGTAGTGTAGTTCTGCTCATGCGGCCTCAACTAACATGATCTATAGGTGATCACTGCCCGCTCCTACATCATGACACATCCGAGTCCGGTCCCTGATGCATCTCAGTAGACTACGTACCCTAATCCCTCCTCAGGAAACCTCAAGATAGGTGCGCTGGTCAATCTCTATCTCAGCTCCTAGAAGCTCTGCTGACATCTATCTGACCACACGAAGGGTTTCCCCTTCTTCGTAAGAGCTGAGAGTGGTGCCGCAACTCTGGAGAAGTCTGGCACAAATCTCCAGTAGTATCCAGCTAGTCCCAAGAAACTCCGCACCTCCGTCACGCTCCTGGGTGGCTCCCAAGCTAGCACTGCCTCGATCTTCGCAGGATCCACTGAAACTCCCGCCTCAGAGATGACGTGTACCAAGAAGTGGACCTCGTGTATCCAGAACTGACACTTCAAGAGCTTTCCATAAAGCTGGTGATCTCGGAGTGTGTCTAATATAACCTGTAAGTGGTAGGCGTGCTCCTCCTCAGTCGTCAAGTAAATCAAAATTTCTTCGATGAAGACCACGACAAATTGATCGAGGTATGGCTGAAAGATCCTATTCATGAGGTCCATGAACACTGCTGGAGCATTGGTTACGCCGAAAGGCATAACCAAGAACTCATAGTGGCCATACCGACATCTGAAGGCCGTCTTCTGCACGTCCTCGTCTCGAACTCTGAGCTGATGATAGCCTGACCTGAGGTCTATCTTTGAGAACCACCGTGCTCCCTTGAGCTGATAGAAGAGGTCATCAATCCTCGGTAGCAGATACTTGTTCCTCATTGTCACTTGGTTCAGGCGACGATAGTCGACACAATGTCGCAAGCTCCTGTCCGCCTTCTTGGCGAACAATATCGGGGAACCCCAGGGTGAAACACTGGGTCGGATGAACCCCTTGCCTTGCAAGTCCTCCAACTGTACCCGCATCTCTCGAAGCTTTGCGGGGGCCATCCGATATGCTGGGGTTGATATCGGGGTTGTCCCGGGGTATAGGTCAATATAAAATTCTACCTCTCTGCGAGGACGTATCCCTGGAACGTCGTCGGGGAAAATGTCCGCATACTGATCCACCACTGCAGGAAAACCAGGACTTCGCGCGTCAACTTCTCCTAGGATGAGGCTAGCCAACTGATGAGTGATGGGCTTTCCTCTCCTCTGTGGAAGTCCATCCTGTGCTGCGAAGGCTTCCTTCTCGCCGGTGAAGGTGAACCTGCCCCCGTCGGTACGTACACATCGCACCTTGCACCTAATACAGTCAATCTGTGCATGGAATGTAGACAACCAATCCATGCCCAAGATGACGTCGTAAGGCCTCGACGCTGATACAAGAAGATCCCAGCCGAAGCTCTCGCCTCCTAGAGTAAGCTCACACTGCCGGCACCAGTGCGTAATCGTCGAGTCTGCTCCCGTAAGAGTCTCTAGCCGTAAGGATCGAGCCAACGGCTCTGTCAGAATCTCCAAGCTCCGAACAAGGGCAGCGTCTATGAAAGAGTGACTTGATCATGTGTCTATAAGAACTGCAGAAAGGGTGGAATAGACACAGATAGTACCTCGAATCATATCGGGCACACCGTGGTCGTAGGCCTCTGCTGCCTAGAGTTGTGCCTATCTCTGCCCGCCAACTCCCTGTGGTCGGGATGGACCTCCTGGTGGTGGTGGTGGTAGAGCCTCAAAGTGTCGCCCACCACCTGCTGCTCGGCCAGCTCCTCTGCCTCATCCGCCTCCTCCCTGTGGACCGCCATGGTCGACCCTCTGCCTATGCCTCGGTGGTCCCTCAACCGTCTTCTGCTCCTCGGCACCGTAGGTCGGGCAATCACGAGCCATGTGGCCCTGCCCGCCACATGAGTATCACTGCCTACCTCTCGAAAGACTGGCACTGTGCTGTGTGCCCCGCACTACTGAGCCAGTGTCCTGAGGTCGTCTTCCTGAGGTTCTGGTATTCTTGGACCCATGATTCATCCATCGACTGCCTGCTGCAGAAGACTCTGCTACGTGCCGCCCTGCGGTGGGTCTCGGCACTGGTGTAGACTCAGCAAGAAAGCTCTCAATAAAAAGGGCTCGCTCCAGTACTCCTGTCTGAGTCAGAATGCTGAGGGAGATCAGTGATGCCCTGATCTCGTGTCTCAATCCCTGCTCAAAGGTCCGGGCCCAGAAGAATGGGTCTCCTACCATGTCTGTCGAGTAGTGCGAGAGATCGGTAAATATCATCGAGTACTGGGCGACCGTCATGCTGCCCTGCCGCAGCTGAAGAAGCTCCTGGATGCGCACCGCACGGAGGGTGGCTGGGACGAACTCCGAGCGAAAGAGGCTCTCAAAGTCCATCCAGAGAAGAGATGCCTCATCATGCACCTAGAGCATCAAGCTCCACCATCTGCCTACTACTGCGTGCAGTAGGATCACTGCGAGGATCACCATGAGGTCTTCTGGTGTCCTCACTAACCTGAAAACTCTCACCACTGCCTCCAGCCAGTCCTCGGCTGCCTGGGGGTCCATCTCCCCGCGGAACCTAGGCGGTCGCTGGAGCTGGAACTCATGCAGTGCACTGAGGCGACGTGCATCGTCAGCAGATGGGGCTGGAAGCATCGGTGGCTCGGCGGGTAGAGCTACCGCCGGTGCCACTGCTGACAAAGGGCCATGCATCGAGGCCTCGTCACTCGGTGGGATATCGTCACGCTCAACTCTCGGAACCCTAGCTGGCTGCCGTCGTGGGGACATGCTGAAAAGGAAATAGGTGTGCCACGGTCAGAACAGTATAATTGGTGAGCTGATTCAAGTAATCACAAAGAAAACTTGAAACACACATGCAATCAATGTTTTCGTTCATTAAGTCAGAAATCAGAAGTCAGGGTCCTGGTGTACGGATATGTCGGTCGCTGCACCAACACTGGACTCCCTGGACTGATAACCACACCCAATACGTTAAACACTATTGCTTCACATAAAAAATATCAGAGTACGCGGTAGAACCGAACTCCTCTGATACCAATTTGTCACGACCCATCCTCGGGGCCCATGTCGTGACTACCCCAAGCCCGCCTTCCATAGGCCAGGGGCTGGCGACTAGTACCAAGGCGTAAATCCGGGTAAAAAGGGAATTCATTGCCTTTGTAAAGTAAACAAGCACCATAGAGTAAGCAAGCAGAAAAAGTAAACACTAAGTAAAAGATGGTACAACAGTAAGTGCAGAAAAGTAAAGGGGACCAGAAATACAAGACCAACTGTAAAGTACAACTGAAAGGGGAAAAACAGCAACTGAAAGAAAAAGCCGCAGCGTCAAGCCGTCCTCTAGAAGCCCCACCTGAAGGGTGGGTAGAGATATCCTCCATAGCTCCTCGGTCTACCCGTCCGCTCCGAGTACACCCCGCCCAGTAGTCCACCTCCAGGTACTGTCCTGCTCCGCAAGCTTCCACCACGATCAGCGTTGTCCGTCGTCTGCAACCAACACAACGTAGTGCGGGCATAGCCCGTGCAGGGGTGAGTATAAGCTACTCAGTAGGGACCTCGAGACCCCTGAAGGTCTCCCAGAATCCACAAAGGATAATCCACAAAGAAAAGATACAATCATGAAGTAACATCCGACACGGCTTAGGTATATGCCCATACATATACCTAAGTCATCAATTCTCATTCGGCTCCAACATCCGAGCCCAAGTACAACCCAGTCCACACAGGAAAGCAAACGTATTCCACAAAGAAAGCAAAACAAAATCCACACAGGATAGCACAACACAATCCACATAGGAAAGCAAACAGGATTCAGCTCACACAGGTATACTTCTTAGAAAGATGATAGAGATGATCATTGATCCATCTAAATCGTCCGACCCACAAAGGATCGATAGGTACTAACCCCCGCAATGACCCACACAAGATCGGACCCACACAGGATATGTAGGTGCTGGCTCACACAGAACCGCCGAGTGCTGACCCACACAGGATTGGTAGCACTGATCCACACAGGATCGCTGAGTGCTGTAGTCGTCGTCGTCGAATCCACTGAGGATCTCTATACAGTCGTCGTCACAGTCACAGTTGCAGTCGCAGCCGGCACTAGGGTTCCCGCATACAGCAAGCTCATTCGGGAGGGTCCGCTCCACGAGCCGAGAGGCTGATACATCAACTGAAACATAGTCTAGAGTTAATGCATCCAAAAGTTCCGTATCGTCAACAGGAACTCAACGTCGCAGACGGCGCGTCAATCGGACGCCCGGTCTGAGAGTTATTGGCTTTTTCGTCCCAGGGGCCCGGTTGGTTTTTAAGGCAAAACCAACCTGACCGTACTCCACCTGCATCCAAACCTCGGGTGGAGTAAGCAAAAAGATCCGTCTCACTAAGAGGAAACCAACAAAGTCGACGGCACGTCAATCGGACGTCCGGAGCTCAAGATATGAGTGTTTCCGCTCCGAGGGCCTGGTTGGTTTCGTGTACGAACCAACCCGGCCGAACCCAAGTAATCTGAAACCTTGAGTGCGATATACAGAAACGACCGTCTCGATTCAAAGATTGCATCCCAACTGACGGTGCATCGATCGGAGGTTCGCATCCCAAGTTATGGGCAAAAGACCGAAGACGGTCCGAAAACGGGGGTTTCGGGCCTGGACCGACCCGGCCCGAGACCCCCCGGTCGGCCCGAACTGGGTCGACCCGCCCCGGGTCCGGGTCGGCCCGGCCTTACGCGGCCCGGCCTGGGCACAGCGCGCCCAGCGTGCTGGCCAGCTCGGCCAACGGCCGGGCCGTTTTGGCAAGGGGGGGGGGGGGGGGCGCCTGCCCCCCTGGTGTAATCGTGGCCCCCCAATTAAGGGGGTCATTTTTGTATAGCCGGTCGGGGGAATTAATTCCCCCAACTCCCCTTTGTCCGGCCGGCCTGCACCGGCCTGTCGATTCTTCCAACGAGGACCGGCGACAGTTGTTCCTTCTTCCTTCGCCGACACCGGCGGCCCGGAACCGGCTGCGGCTTGGTTCGTCCGGCACGGTGCGACGGCGCCGCGCCCCTCCACCACGGCCCCGCTCCGGCCGTGGCGTCTTTGGTTTTCTTCGACGTGCCGCGAAGGCGTCGCGTCCTTGTTCATCTTCACGGCGCGGTACGACGGCGTCGCGTCCTTTTTCAACTTCACGGCACGGCGCGACGGCGTCACGCATAACTTTCCGTGCAATTCCCGCGTGGTGTGACGGAACCACGCCATTCCGTTCCATCCAAAAAGAATCAAACAAGGATAAAGGAGGAGGGTCGGCCGTGTTTTTGCGGTCCGGCCCCCTCCCGTTAATCGGTATCATTTGGTCGTATATCCACGAAGAACGAAAATTAGAAAAATCACGAACGATAATAATTAAATAATCCCCTACTTTGATAAAAGAGATGACGAACGTCGGCGTCGTGAAGCGAGGATTTGAAGAGGTTGATGGAGATTTCATCGCGAAAAATCATCGCGGAAGAGACGTCGCGGAAGAAGAACGTCGTGGAAGAAGACGTCGCGTCGCGGGTCGGTGTCGCGAAAGACGGTCTTCGAGGGCTTGGCGCTCCACGTCGGAGATCATTCGTTCTTCACGTTCTTCGTCAAAGGGAATGAAGAACTCAAGACTTCCTTAGCTTTTTCTTCAAAAGATCTCAAACAAATAAACACCAACCCAAATAAAATAAGTTCTCAACTTATTTTATTAACGCAACAAGGCTTTTGAAATTTAAGAGTTTGAATTTCAAAAACTTCCATTTAACTCACCACATTAATTCCATAAGTTAATAATCTTAAGTTATCAAAAATTAAATGGGAGTTGAGGGGGTTTAGAGGATATGAAGGGGTGGGGTTCGTGTGGGCCCCACTACCCTCATAACCTCCCAAGGGAGGTTGGGTAGTTACCCAACTTCTATTCCAAGGATTATACACTTAGAGTAAAAATAAAAAATGTAGAATAATTATAAATTAAACTTCCACAATTTTTATCATCAACTCTCGTGAAAACGCAACTCCGGAACAGGTGTTCCTAAGAAAATACCGGTGCTACGGTTCCATCGGTGCCCTCGGAATTCGATTCCGAGAATCGGTTCAAAAGATAGGAATTCCCGCTCGTTCGTTCACTGAACGTACCCGAGCTAAACTTCGGATAGAAATTCCGGGCACACCGGGCCTCAGAATCAAGTGTCGTCTGAAACCGCGTTCTTGTAAAATTCCAAAGAAAATTAAGAAAAAAAATTCACTTGAATTTTATGGGTCTTTACATCCTGAGTCCCTCCTGGTATTGATTTGGTGTCTATTCAAGCTAAGACTCAAAATGAGGCAAGAATTGTTATATAGCAGGTCTCTGCCTCAGTCACTCCCTCAAAGCTGACCACCCAGGTTGCTACACCTGGATCTTCTAGGAAAACTGAGCTACCTTATTTAATATCAGAACCATTAGTTGTGGCTGTAAAAGCAGGAAAGGACTCTCATACACATTCTGATTTACCAGAAGTTGAGCTGACCAAATAGACATTCAGGAGCTGGATTCTCAGACCACTCCTTCGGATGATAAGAAGGTGAGTACATCCTTGGAAGTTCCATATGATCAACATGATGTGGTTAGTGTGCAGGGACTGAGCACCCCAGCTACGCAAGTGTGGTGTTCAAAGCATGGGAAAGATTTCAATGAGGAGGTACAATAGGATGCATGGCAGAAGGTTAGAACAAGAATCCAAAAGAAGAATGATAAAAGAATTGATGAAATGAAAATAAGAGAGATGTCTCAAGAGGATAGCTCTGATGAGGACTTAGAAACCTTTCTACAAAAAACTGCGGAAATAGAAGCCAAATACAATGGAGGGTGATGGAAGGGGCATAGGAGTAGGCGCGTAAATATAGATCTCCGGAATGATATGCGGAGTAAGGAGAAGATCATCGCGGAGAAAATCAGAAAGAATATTGGTTCCCCAGAAAGGGGTTCTTGAAAACTTCGTTCTGTTTTATTTGCTTTTGATTTTATCTTTCTTGATGTCTCTCCGAACTTTTTCTTTTAATAAAATAATTTGGGGCCTTCCCCCACCTTTTAAAAAAATATATATTTCATAACCATATTGAAACATATCATACGATTTTTTTCTTATGACATTTAATTAACTGTTCATTAATAATTCTATATTGATGTTACATTCAAAGTAATAAATTATTTGTTTTTTAAATATGTTTTGGTTTATTATATTTTTGGTCCTCCTACATTGATAACTATTCCATATTATTTACAATTATAACCCGGATATAAATATCTTATTTATTCTATATATATATATATATATTTATTTTAATCTACATAATTTAGGGATTAGAAATGAAATACATCGTTCATGGATGCAATAGGCCATACTTATGCCTCAACATTATTTCTATTTTATTTTTTGAATTAAATAAATAAATATAAATAGTATATTATTTAAAAAATTAGAATTTATCACATATTTTCATTAATCTCGTCCTTATTCTATGTAAAGCATGAATGAAATACATTGGTTTACGAGGCGGTAGTATGATGTACACATGAATGATGTTATAATATTCCCATAGATGAATAGTATGATGTTATTTGTGATATACTAATACTAGAATCATAGTAACATCATTAATATCATTTATAAACAATAAATCCATCATTTTTAACAACTGTGAGAGGTAGTAATGAAAAAAAAACTATATCGGTTTGTGGGGTGGTATACATCCACACACATGGAAAAAATATTTCACAAACCATCTGAGATAATTGGATGTGGTTTTATTTTATGAATTATTTTTTAAAAAATATTTTAATAGGAAAAATATTGATGATATTAAAAAATCATGATATAATAATAATTGAGTAATGTGGTGAAAGAAACAAAATAACCATTCTCGTTGAAGAACATTGTCTTCTCTTCGGGTATTCTCTTATATTTTAACTAAGGCCTTCCTAGGTTAGATTTATGCCAAAATAAGTCTTAAAATATAGGTTCAATTTATTTGGTAATTTATTTTTGAATGTATTTTCTGATTCAAATAGGTTTTCATGTGTGAGGAAGAGAAAAGAGTGGGTGGCCTTTTATTAGTGGGGGGGAGGACATACATAGTATTTTCTAAATGAATTGAGTGGTCTCTTGTTTTCCATATGTAAAAATTGTCACAAAAAGAACATTATCGAACATTATATGTGTAATGGTTGAAATAATCTAAGAAATTGTTTTTAGAATAGTTCATATGTTATGTTTTACCTTATTATTATAGTTTATGCCCTTGAAACCCCATATTTTCTTTAACCATGTTAATTAATATTTTACTGAATTAACTATTTGTTTTTTACAATGATTAATTGGAAAATAATTTATAATATTAATTATTTTATTCCAAAAAATTTAATAAACACTTCAAATTTCAATTAATAGAATTGGAAATTTTTAATTTAAAATTAATCCCATAAACGAGATGATAATGCCGAGTTTTATAGAGGAGATGTTCAAATGTTTACAATGTTTTTATTTATAAATTCTATATTAAATTGATTCCCATGAACTATAATGAAATAATAAATATATTATTGAACTAATTAATCTTTAAAATAATATTTAAATATAATTTACCTGTATGTTTTATTTAATGGAAATTTTATTTTTTAAATAAAATTGTGTTTTTTCAATATTCATCAAAAAAAAATTAATAAAACCAAATATTATAACTATGAAATTCATGATATGGTGATTTAAAAAATAATTTTTTTCCTTCAAAAAAATAATTATGAAAGTGTAAAAAATTAGTGTTATATATATGATCTCTATAAAAACATGACAAACTTCTTGTTTGAAAAAATAATGTTTTAAATAATGAAATTATTAAACTTTTATTGAATATATCATATATAAATTTAATTAATATCTTTCACAAAAATTATTTTAATAAATTAATCTTGTAAAACTTGTTTTTTCATATAGAATAAATTAATTTTTAATATTTCATTTATATTCAAAAAGTTATAATATTTATTTAAAAATTAATGGGAAATATTTTATTCCTTATATATACATGTGTAAACCATATTTTCATAATTTGGTTAATAATATTCATATCCTCTATTTTGATGGCTATGTGATAACTATTATAATATAGAATAACAGTTTAGTAGTATATCATGTTTTGTTAAAACATAATGTTTTGTGTAATGAAATATAAACATTATATTGTATGCTAAAAAATACTAACGTAGTCTTGTAACTAACTCAAAACAAACATTTTTATGAAATGAAATAATAAATCATTTATGTCATGTAACACAATCGAAATTCCATTCTAGGGATAATGATAAATATCAAAATGATTAAATTAACTTCAAAAATTCATTTCAAAATATGTTATGGTTTTACACATAGAGATCTTGATATGTTATTTCATTTCATACATATTTCTATGCATGATAGAACATGATAAATTTATCACATTCCTTATATGGATGTTATTCTGGTAAATTATTAATTATTATTGGTAATCTATAAGATAATTGATAATTTTTCCATCAACTAATAGATTATATATCCACAGACATAGATTACAAACCTTTTTTCATTGTAGGTACAAAACAATTCATTTTGGATTACCTATCATGTGGAAACTAATTATATTAATATTTAAACTAATATATTTTTAGAGATTATCTAATAAAATGAATGTTGATATATTTTATTTTATTTCATACACACTTTTTCTATTATATGGAGATAGTATTATTGTATAATAGAAGGGGTGAAGAGGTTACTACTTACTATGAATGATATAGTAAAACCCCACACATGTTTCATTGGGATTATTATAGTAATTATTATCTGAGATCCATTTAATTAGAAAAAACTAGTTCAAAATAATTCATAGGAACTATTAATTGAAATTAAGATATACATTATAAAGGTAGTAATGTATATATCTATATATGATGGATTATGCCAATATTATTTTATATTTAAATGATAAAATCATTAACACATTTCTAATATTATTATATTATCTTTACTATAATGTATTTATGTATTTTATTATAGTGGTATCTCACTGGAAGACTTTGTATCACTGTATAATTTCATTCATGGTATATACATAAAAAGGTTATAATTTATGTTTTTAAATAGGTAAACTTTCACTTTAATATTATTTTCTATTATTGAACATGTTTTTGGTTTAGCGAACACTTAATATATTAAGGATTCCAATATAATTATTAATATTATATAATAATACTATAATACAACTCAGTAAATCTGAAAATCACATCCCACAATATTTTGTTTTATACATTGTGTTTATTATAGCATTTGGTGATTTGGAAGAACATCCAAAATATTTGGGGGAGTTATATAAGACCTTTAGGATATTGACCAGGTCATTAGAAAATTTTCTTAGAGATCATGTAGAGTAGTTTGTCAGAGTATCATCATGGAGATTTTTTTTTCAGCAATCAATATGTATAAAAAACATAGAAACAATAAATATGGTGGAATATTGGGTTAATAGGGTATTTTGGTTTCCATTTTAACTACTACTTTTATAAAGTCAATACTCTGAGTCTCATGATTCATGATTATACACCATAAGAAATAATAATATTGTATTATATAATTTTTTTAACAAATTATTATAATTAAATATATTTTTATATTTATCAAACCATAAAAAAACTAATAGTGTTTTACTACCATTTTTTAGTGATAATAATTGTAATATCTCTATCCATGTTATTTATTAGAGAAATAAATTGTTTTACATATACATTCTAATATAGTAGTTTTTGATTTTTTTAAAATTTATGTTAAAAATCAATCTTGGATATGGTATTTAATGTATATCAAAACAATATAAGTAAATAAATTAGAGTTGGGTAAAAATATCATCTACCACATTACTATTTTGTCAAAAATTCTAATGTTGTCTATTATTGTAATAAGGGTCTAAATAGTTTTACCATCTAAATATAGACAATGTTAGCTTTATAACAACCTTTAGCCATGTTGTAAGGGGAATATGAGCTAACTTAATGCACATGGAATGAAAAATATCTATCAATACTATAAGATAATTTATAACTACTAGTATCTTTATTATTTAGAGAACCTTTATGGGAACATAAATGTAATTACATCAATAGACTCTTCTGGTTTCACAATAGTCAATATTTTTTAGTGTTGTGTTAATATAGAGATCATTTGAATGGATTGAACATATTCTATTACATCATAAAGGTCATCATGATTAAAATACCTCATCAAAACCATAAGGTCACTCTATTAAGGGGTGAATTAGTGCGACCTGATCATTCAATAAAACATTACATTATTAATTATTCCGTCATAATATTTTGACCACTATATTAATTAATATACATGGATATTATTTTGAATTAACAAAAAAAATTACCACATAATATATAGTAAAGAAATAAATGGAATCGTCATATTTTAGTTTTACAATGTTTAATCCTAGTGTGGGTATCTATTCCCTATTGTGATTGGTTCTCATGTATGATATTGATTTTATCAATTATATATAAAATTTATTTTAATGGTTGATAATGTCACAACCTTAACACAACACCAATATTGATGATTCTTAGTCAATATGTAACCATATGGAACAGTCCACATCCATATCCAGGGAAAAACTATCTCTTAAAATGACATTGTCTTCTAATATTAGTATAGTCTATTGATTTTTTTGAAAAATATTATGCTAGATTCATCATATCTTCAATAGTAATCAAACATCCTATCGTGAACAAGATATTTAATTAACATAATTACACTAGTGCAGAAAACGTTTTTTACGTCGGTTATTTTTTATTATTTACGTCGGTTTTTAGGCGACGTTAATACGGACGACGTTATAAATAACGTTTTTTACGTCGGTTATTTAAAACCGACGTAATATCCCTAACTTCACGGTGGTTATCACGTCGGTTCATATAATAACCGACGTGATAAATATGCGCGGGGGGCTTTATCACGTCGGTTATTCCCTAAACCGACGTGATAAAAGGCCTGGGATATCGTTTATCACGTCGGTTATGTCATAACCGACGTGATAAACCCTTCCCCTGGCCTATTACCACGTCGGTTATTTAGGAAACCGACGTGATAAAAAGGCCTGGGAAACGTTTTAGCACGTCGGTTATTCAATAACCGACGTGGTAAATCGATTCCCAGGCCTTTTATCACGTCGGTTATACTAAGCACCGACGTGATAAAATCCCCGGGAAAGGTTTATCACGTCGGTTCTAGAAAAAACCGACGTGATAAACCCCTACCGATTTATTTACCACGTCGGTTATTTTATAACCGACGTGAAAGAATTTTTTTTTTTTTTTTAAATAATTGCACTGCTCTCACCAAAAAGCAACCAGAAACCAAACAAAAATAACCATGCCAGCCCTCCCCCAAGCCCCAACTGAACCCCACCCTCATCTATACCCACCTAACAACCTGGCCAGCCCTCCCCCACCACATTGGAGCCCCACCACAACCCTTGGACACCCCTCCCATATCCCTTGGACACCCTCCACCCCTTGGACACCCCCAAGACCCCTAGTACAGCCTCAAACACCCATTGGACACCCCCCCACACCTTGACAGCCCTCCCAGACCCCTTGGACACCCCCCCCCCCCTCATTTACACCCAACCTGCCCCTTGGACACCCCCCCACCCCTTCGACAGCCCCCCCACCCTCATTTACACCCCCCGAACACTAGGACAGCCCCAAACACCCCTTGGACACCCCTCCCATATCCCTTGGACACCCCCCCACCCCTTGGACACCCCCCCACCCACTGGACAGCCCCCCACCCCCTGGACACCCCCCCGACCCCTTGGAAACCCCCCCTACCCCTTGGAAACCCCCCCTACCCCTTGGAAACCCCCCCTACCCCTTGGAAACCCCCCCATCCCCTTGGACAGCCCCAAACACCCCTTGGACACCCCTCCTATATCCCTTGGACACCCCCCCACCACTTGGACACCCAACCGACTCCTTGGACAGCCCCAAACACACCTTGGACACCCCTCCCATATCCCTTGGACACCCCCCACCCCTTGGACACCCCCACCCTCATTTACACCCCCCCCCCCCCCGACCCCTAGGACAGCCCCAAACACACCTTGGACACCCCTCCCATATCCCTTGGACACCCCCCAAACACCCACCCACCCCCTTGGAACCTCTCCCCCCATACCAAAATCCAGACCAGAAAAACCATCAACAGTAGACCAAAACAAGAAGTAGAGAAAAATTAAACATTCACTTATATAACATTCAAAACTTACAATGTCAACTTCAAAAAAAACTAAATCCAACCTAAACGACTACGAAATACACAATTACATTGACAATATTCAAAATTACATTTTACATTACAAACAACTAAAAGTCAATCGAACCTGTAAAATAATTTGACCACTCCACTTGTAAGTGTTTGATATCTTCAGCAGTAAAGGGTTGAGGGTCATCAAAAAGCTACAAAGGAAAAGGATAGTAGTCAACGTGTATAATGAATAAATCAAATTGAAATATTATTAGAAAGAGGAAATCTTACCAGGTCAAAACTCAGAACTGTCCCAGTTGTTATTATTTCATACATAAATCTTAACATGTAATATCCGCATTCGATGATGCCTTGTTGCTCATGACATTTCTGTTTGAATGAGTGTAAATTCAATATATTATTTTTATGTAATAAATCAAAATGTACAAATTATAAATGGATATTTACCTTCGCATGTACATATTTGATCTTGTAATTCCTTTTCTTTGCGCTTTTTCGAAAGTGGACCCATGCCCTGTTAGAAAATAATACGAATGGGGTAAATTTAAAATTCATTATAATATATAAAACTATTGTGAAATTGAAACTTACATTTCCAATATATTCTTAAAACTTTCTCGCACATCATCATGGAGAGAGCATATCCAATAAAGTGTTTTCTCCCTAGGGCAAAAAACCCCTAACATCCAATGATCCCTGAGAAAAGGAAATTTAACGTTAGTGGTTTTTTATGTTAAAATATAATTAACTCTTTGAGAGGGATGTGTTTCATACCTCTCACAAAAAGGCATCATCCAACACTGTGTGATTACATTCTTTTCAAATCTATCAGCAATATAAAGCATTCTTTGTTCCTCATCCAATGCACATGCTTCAGGGGAAATCAATTGTGGGTCCATGAATCCATATACATCTGTCAGCTCATTCCTCTCACAAATTTTATACATATACCTAATACAAAGCAGACATAAGTATACATTTTTAATAAATATAACGCAAGGAAAAGGAGTTAAGACTTACATGATAAAAATTTGCACCACGTTGATGCCCATCTTATCTCCAGTGACAAACTCCATGATATCACTTTTCATAATCCCCACACATAGTTCACGTCCACAGACATGAGCTTCCATTGTAAAGTCATAATGATCCGCCAACAAATTTGAATATCTTGAAAATTTGTCAAGACTGCTAGTATCTGCATCTGATGTCATAGCTATCTGTCTTTGTTGTTGTCTATACAGTATTTCTTTACCTTTGAAGTATTCCTGTAAAAATAAATTGAAAAATATATTAGTTTTCAAATGATAAAACATTAATAAAAATATAAAATAAAAGATATAACATACATACCTCTATGGTAATGAGTCGAAGAAGTCTGGATGGCCAAAGTAAAAAATGGCCGATACTATGTCCAACTGTCGTCACCTCATCTGTAGGTAATGGTATCCGAGCTGATCTATCTATAATATCCTGTACAGTGACCCTCTGATTCTCTACCTCTAACTGTTGATGATGAACTGTATCTCCTATACAATATACCATCCCATATGCAACTATATGATGTTGAGGATCATCAACATACAACTCACAATAAGTAGGTAGCTGCGGCGGAGGAGGAGGATCAAAAATGGGGTCCGCAGGCTGAGGTGGGGGAGTGGGAGCTACTGGGAGAGGTGGAGTGGGAGCTGCACCCTGAAATTGTCTTTGCAAGTCTGCAAACATTAACTGCACCGATGCTCTAATCTTGTCCTCCATTGTCGCATTAATATTATGGACTTCAGCCTCCAACGATTCTATTTTTTTTTATAAACTCCCTCAACGTTAGAAGTTGAGGAACGTGGCAACACTTTTCTTACCGATACACCTGCCGAATATCCTCTTACACGGCCAGGATGTTCGGGCTTTCCCAATGCCACAGATAAAATATCTTCCCTCCCAGATGGTGTAAATGTCCCCTGTGAACTCTGCTCCTCAAGAGAGTCCTGTAATAATTAATTGAACTTTTCTATAATGATTGGAAATATATGACGAAAATAGTAAACTTAAATAAATAAAATAGATATCTTACAATCCTCTCAACTACGAGTCTCGATTCTTCCGAAAGATATTGTCCTTTTTTGCCCTTCCGAGCTCTTTTCCATTTCTCATGTCTAGATGGAGGGGATGGAGGGGCCACCTCTCCAGAGCTTGAAGACTCAGCTCTTAGTTGTTGAAATTTTTCTGCCATCATTTGTTCTTCCAATAATGCATACCCTCCCCGAGATAAACTATGAGGGTATACATTTTTAGATTGGATCTCTTGATGAGCTTTCCTTGTTTGCTGTAAATTAAGAATAAGTAATCATTAACAAAACAATAATAAGATCATTTATATAAGAAAGCTTATAAAAGTTTACATTGCCCTTACCAAAAATGATTCTTTTCTTCTACTTTCAAAAAATTGTCTCCATGTGTCTTCATCTATAAAAGGATATATACGACATGGATTCTCACGACTCCTATGACCATAAATGAAATCAGATGAGAGGGTTGATTTGAAATCCCTCCATCTCCTAGCAGCCAACGATAAGCATTTCTTCCTGACTCCTCCAGTGTCAGGAATATCAAATGTCATCTGATAAAAAAGAGGTTAAAAATATTATATATACTAGAAACATTTAAAGAACAGTCAAACAATAGCAAAAGATCTTACCAAAATGGTCTCCCACAGCTGAGAAATTATCGCCTTATCCACACTTCTCCAATCATCATAAAGAATGCTTACTTTGCTCTTAGCCTGAGTTGCTACAAAACCCTTAAAATCTTTAGCATTTGGACCTCTAGGAAGATCATTCTCATCAAACTCCACGACTATCCTCTCCTCCTTCGTACGGGCAAGTGATAATTTTGGTAAACGTGTTCACCCACGCTTACCAACCTTTGAACTCTTTTTCGTAATAGGAGCATGTGAATGTTCCTCCCCAGATGTATGACCAATATGCTCATCTCCAGAATCATGTGGCTGATCAACTGATTGATCTGTCATTTTCCTTCAAATCAAAAAAACAAACATTAGTTCACAAATAGAAAAGTGTACTAAATTACATAATAGTAAACATCGGTAATATGATAAGCATGTTAAACAATGATAAACATGGTAAACACAGGCAAAATGTTGCCAAGGAGTTGGCATAAGAAAGCTGAAAAGTGGACTCACTGATGCCACCGGCCGGCCGCTGGCTCACCACCGGCCGGCCGGTGGAGCAGACAGCCTTCCTCTGTCTGGACCACCGGCCGGCCGCTGGATCACCACCGGCTGGCCGGTGGACCAGACAGAGAGCCTTCCTCTCTGTCTAAACCACCGGCCGGCCGCTGGCTCCTCACCGGCCGGCCGCTGGTGATCCAGACAGAGAGGAAGGCTCTCTGTCTGGTCCACCGGGCGGTCGGTGGTGATCCAGCGACCGGCCGGTGGACCAGACAGAGAGCCTTCCTCTCTGTTTGAACCACCGGCCGGCCGCTGGCTCAACACCGGCCGGCCGCTGGTGATCCAGACAGAGAGGCTCTGTCTCTGTCTGTACCACCGGCCGGCCGCTGGCTCACCACCGGCCGGCCGGTGGTTCAGACAGAGAGCCTTCCTCTCTGTCTGAACCACCGGCCGGCCGCTGGCTCAACACCGGCCGGCCGCTGGTGATCCAGACAGAGAGGAAGGCTCTCTGTCTGAACCACCGGCCGGCCGGTGGTGAGCCAGCGGCCGGCCGGTGGTACAGACAGAGAGGACCGGTTGCCGGTGCGCGCAGGACTTCTCCTCTTTACGGTTTTTATTGTTTTATCGTTTTGGTTTGATACATATTTTAATAAGTAAAAAATTTACAGTATCTAACATTATATGAAAAAACTAAATGTAAACAAGATATATACTTGTGTTACCTGTAATTTTAGGAATGTACAGTTGGATTGTTTTCCCAAATTCCTTCGTCGTGATCGTTCCTAATGGCACAAACCATGTCTTCAACATACTCATCATTATGTTCTGTTAATCTTTCCATGGAAGTAGGGATCTCACATAAATCAGCATCTTCATCAAATTCATCCTCACCAACATATTGGTTTTTCCCTTGTAAAACAACAGCCCACTGCATATCTGATTGATCTACTACATAGAAAATTTGTTTGGCATGTGTTGCCATTATAAAAGAATCAGCTGTGTCTTCCAATCTATTCAGATTAACAAGTGTCATTCCAAATTCATCGTGTCTGACACTGTTGTTACCGATAAACCATTTACAGTTAAAAACGGGAACTTTAATTTTAAAGTAATCAGCCTCCCATATGTCTTCAATCACTCCATAATATGCACTTGATGCCGAAATTGGGTTTCTGTCCTTAGCACTCGAAAAATGCATTGCTTCTGCAAACACCAATACACCACTATTCTGAACTGCACTTCTGTTGTCCTGAGCTTTCGTATGAAATGTATAGCCATTAATGTCATAAGCGGACCATGTTATCACATTTAAAGATGGACCACCCACTATCCATTTTAATGTCTCTGATACATCTGATCTACCAAGCAAGGTCTTTTTAAACCATGGCAAAAAAGTTTTGTTGTGCTCATTCAAAATCCACATTTCTTTCTTCTTTGGATGACATTGTTTCAACTCATTAATATGCAATGTGATATACGGTTGAACATCAGCTATGTTATTCAAGATGTATGATTCTAACTTCTTCATATGTTCAGCTGACAGTGATTTGACTTTCAAGCCACGAATCCCCTTTCCCTCATTATTAACCCGTTCATGGCGAGATGGAGGCAAACCTATGTGTTGCGCCGTAGCCAAGTAACTCGTACAAAACTCTGCTACCTCCTCAGAAATATACTTTTCAATAATGGAGGCTTCAGGTCGATATGGATTTTTAACATATCCCTTTAATATTTTCATATACCTTTCAAAAGGATACATCCAACGAAGATATACAGGTCCACAAAGCCTTATTTCTCGAACCAGATGAATCAGTAAATGCACCATCATATCAAAAAAAGTTGGAGGAAAATACATTTCCAAATGACAAAGTATAATAATTGCATCCTTTTCCAAAATGTTCAAAGCATTCACATCAATCGCCTTGTTGCAAATTGAATTGAAAAAATAACACAACCTCATTATAGTCTTTCTGACACGGATGGGCAATATTCCACGCAGTGCAACTGGTAGAATTTGTTGCATCATGACATGACAATCATGTGATTTCATACCTATCAACTTCAAGTCTTTCAATGAGACAAAATTTTTTACATTTGAAGAATAACCTTGAGGCACTTTGATATCATGAAGACACTGACAGAAGCTACTTTTCTCCCTCTTCGATAATGTATGACAAGCCGGGGGAAGAAATGTTCGTCTTCCTTTAGGAGTGGGAGCTAACTCTAAACGTATTCCCATTGACAGTAGGTCTAACCTTGCATTCAACCCATCTTTTGTCTTTCCTTTAATATCTAGCAATGTTCCGATCAAAGAATCACAGATATTCTTCTCCACGTGCATGACATCAATATTATGTTTGACTTCATGATACCTCCAATATGGTAGCTCAAAAAATATTGACCTTTTCTTCCAAATATGTCTATCATTACCAGATTTCTGTGTCTTTCCCAATGTCACATCAAGGTTTTTCACCCTCTCAAAATACAATTCTGGGGATAAAGGTTGAGGTGCAGTATCAAATTCTTGTGAGCCATTGAATGCCTTTTTTAGTCTTCTATAAGGGTGATCCATAGGCAAAAACTTTCGATGACCCATGTACACTGTTTTCCTCCCATGATGCAATTGACAATATGACGTCTGTTGTTCGCAAATTGGACATGCTTTATGCCCTTTAACACTGTATCCAGACAAATTTCCATATGCTGGGAAGTCATTTATAGTGAATAGAAGCACTGCATGCAGTTGAAAATATTCCATTTTATAAGAATCATACACCCTAATACCATCAGCCCATAAAAGTTTCAAATCATCAATCAGCGGTGACAAGTATACATCAATATCATTGCCGGGTTGCTTTGGACCAGAGATCATGATACTCAACATGACATATTTGCGCTTCATACAAACTTCAGGAGAGAGGTTGTAAATTACCAATAAAACAGGCCATGAACTATGTGTGCTACTGAGGGTTCGGTATGGATTCATTCCATCTGTGCACAAGCCTAGTCTCAGATTTCTAATTTCATTTCCAAATGTAGGGTACTGGGCATCAATTTTCTTCCATTGTGGACAATCAGCTGGATGACGTATTTTTCCATCACATACCCGCTCATCAGCATGCCATCTTAACCTTTTTGCATCATGTGAATTAGCAAATAAACGTTTGAAACGAGGAATTATAGAAAGATACCAAAATACCTTTGAAGGGAGCTTTGTAATCTCTACATCAGCTTGTGATTTTTCTTTCACCTTATACCGTGATGTCCCACATTTGGGACACTCTTTCAGAAATTCATATTCCTTCCTATATATAATGCAGTCATTCGGACATGCATGTATTTTCCTGTATCCCAATCCCATCGGGCATAATATTTTTTTGGCCTTATAATGTGAATCTGGAAGATCGTTATCTTTTGGAAGAATGTCTTTCATCAATTGTAGCAGCTCTGTAAAACTTCTGTCACTCCATCCATGTTTCGCCTTCAGGTTAATCAATCTTAACACCGCCGACAAAACCGTAAAATCTGTACAACCAGGATATAATGGTTTTTCGGCATCACCATATAGACGTGCAACTCTCGGTTCTATCTCAATTTGTTCTGCTACAATATCGCGAATCATTTCATCAATTCCATCGGAGTTACCATCTTGCGATTCATTATCATCAGTGACATTCTGTCCAGTTTCGCCATGCCAAATCCAAGGGTTGTAACTCGGATTGAAACCATGACAAATCAGATGATCTTTTATCTCTCTACTTTTCAACTTCTTCATATTCAGACATTTCAGGCATGGACAGAAAAAAATGTCACTACTTGGAACATTTCGTTTAGCAAATTCCAAAAAGGCATCAACACCTTCCTCATATTCATTGCTCATTCGATGTGCCGTAATCCAACTTCGACTCATTATTACCTATAAAAAATAGCAAAAATATATATATTTTTTAGATAAGACAAATATATGTTTATATGAAAAAAATCATAATTTGAATATAACAATTTTGAAATATAAAACAAATCGATGTGTAAACCCCCCTGGACACCCCCCGACCCCTCTGGACAGCCCCCCACCCCTCCTGGACACAACCCCCCACCCCCGACCTGCTTGGACACCCCCCTGGACACCCCCCAACCCTCTGGACAGCCCCCCCACCCCTCCTAAACACCACCCCCACCCCCTACCCCCTTGGACACCCCCCTGGACACCCCCAACGCCCACCCACACCCTTGGACAGCCCCCCACACCCACCCACCCCCTTGTAAACCCCCCTGGACACCCCCTGACCCCTCTGGACAGCCCCCCACCCCTCCTGGACACCACCCCCACCCCCTACCCCCTTGGACACCCCCCTAGACATCCCCCAACCCTCTGGGAAGCCCCCCCACCCACCCGGACAACCCCAAATACCCTCTGGAGAGGCCGCCACCCACTTGGACAGCCCCCCACACCCATCCACCCCCTTGGACAGCCCCCCACACCCATCCACCCCCTTGGACACCCCCCTGGACACCCCACCGACCCCTCTGGACAGGCCGCCACCCCCTTGGACAGCCCCCCACACCCACCCATCCCCTTGGACACCACCCTGGACACCCCCCGACCCCTCTAGAAAGCACCCCCACCCCTCCTGGACACAACCCCCCACCCCCGACCTGCTTGGACACCCCCCTGGACACCCCCCAACCCTCTGGACAGCCCCCCCACCCCTCCTAAACACCACCACCCACCCCCTACCCCTTGGACACCCCCCTGGACACCCCCCAACACCCACCCACGCCCTTGGACAGCCCCCCACACCCATCCACCCCCTTGGACAGCCCCCCACACCCATCCACCCCCTTGGACACCCCCCTGGACACCCCACCGACCCCTCTGGACAGACCGCCACCCCCTTGGACAGCCCCCCACACCCACCCATCCCCTTGGACACCACCCTGGACACCCCCCGACCCCTCTAGAAAACACCCCCACCCCTCCTGGACACAACCCCCCACCCCCGACCTGCTTGGACACCCCCCTGGACACCCCCCAACCCTCTGGACAGCCCCCCCACCCCTCCTAAACACCACCACCCACCCCCTACCCCCTTGGACACCCCCCTGGACACCCCCCAACACCCACCCACGCCCTTGGACAGCCCCCCACACCCACCCACCCCCTTGTAAACCCCCCTGGACACCCCCGACCCCTCTGGACAGCCCCCCGCCCCTCCTGGACACCACCCCCCACCCCCTACCCCCTTGGACACCCCCCTGGACATCCCCCAACCCTCTGGAAAGCCCCCCCACCCACCCGGACAACCCCAAATACCCTCTGGAGAGGCCGCCACCCACGTGGACAGCCCCCCACACCCATCCACCCCCTTGGACACCCCCCTGGACACCCCACCGACCCCTCTGGACAGGCCGCCACCCCCTTGGACAGCCCCCCACACCCACCCATCCCCTTGGACACCACCCTGGACACCCCCCGACCCCTCTGGACAGCCCCCGACCCCTCTAGATAGCACCCCCACCCCTCCTGGACACAACCCCCCACCCCCGACCTGCTTGGACACCCCCCTGGACACCCCCCAACCCTCTGGACAGCCCCCCCACCCCTCCTGGACACCACCACCCACCCCCTACCCCCTTGGACACCCCCCTGGACACCCCCCAACACCCACCCACGCCCTTGGACAGCCCCCCACACCCACCCACCCCCTTGTAAACCCCCCTGGACACCCCCGACCCCTCTGGACAGCCCCCCGCCCCTCCTGGACACCACCCCCCACCCCCTACCCCCTTGGACACCCCCCTGGACATCCCCCAACCCTCTGGACAGCCCCCCCACCCACCCGGACAACCCCAAATACCCTCTGGAGAGGCCGCCACCCACGTGGACAGCCCCCCACACCCATCCACCCCCTTGGACACCCCCCTGGACACCCCACCGACCCCTCTGGACAGGCCGCCACCCCCTTGGACAGCCCCCCACACCCACCCATCCCCTTGGACACCACCCTGGACACCCCCCGACCCCTCTGGACAGCCCCCGACCCCTCTAGATAGCACCCCCACCCCTCCTGGACACAACCCCCCACCCCCGACCTGCTTGGACACCCCCCTGGACACCCCCCAACCCTCTGGACAGCCCCCCCACCCCTCCTGGACACCACCCCCCACCCCCTACCCCCTTGGACACCCCCCTGGACACCCCCCAACACCCACCCACACCCTTGGACAGCCCCCCACACCCACCCACCCCCTTGTAAACCCCCCTGGACACCCCCGACCCCTCTGGACAGCCCCCCGCCCCTCCTGGACACCACCCCCCACCCCCTACCCCCTTGGACACCCCCCTGGACATCCCCCAACCCTCTGGACAGCCCCCCCACCCACCCGGACAACCCCAAATACCCTCTGGAGAGGCCGCCACCCACGTGGACAGCCCCCCACACCCATCCACCCCCTTGGACACCCCCCTGGACACCCCACCGACCCCTCTGGACAGGCCGCCACCCCCTTGGACAGCCCCCCACACCCACCCATCCCCTTGGACACCACCCTGGACACCCCCCGACCCCTCTGGACAGCCCCCGACCCCTCTAGATAGCACCCCCACCCCTCCTGGACACAACCCCCCACCCCCGACCTGCTTGGACACCCCCCTGGACACCCCCCAACCCTCTGGACAGCCCCCCCACCCCTCCTGGACACCACCCCCCACCCCCTACCCCCTTGGACACCCCCCTGGACACCCCCCAACACCCACCCACACCCTTGGACAGCCCCCCACACCCACCCACCCCCTTGTAAACCCCCCTGGACACCCCCCGACCCCAAATCCATGCACCTATGCCATGGATGTGTGTGAATAAAGTAGTAACAACTGTAAAAGGGCAACCCATCCAAATGGACACGTCCCAACCCTCTCGGGGATTTATAGAAAACGATGAAAAATTAGTGAAATCATAAAATTACTCAATATTGCAAGTCGAACAAATAGATCTAGGGATGATAAATAAGATTATGGTGCCAAAACGAGTTAAAAGGGTTCGCAATCGAAGAATCTTAGCTAGTTTCAACAGAAAAATCACAACACATATATATTTACTATCCGCGAAAAAAAACGAACGAGTGGGAGGATTACCTGAGTGCTGCGAGTTTAGATGATTGATCCGAGGAGATTAAATATGAGAAACGATGATCGCAAAACGAATCTAAACCAACGAAATGGACGAGCCGATTCGGGTTTACGCGCGAGAGAGACGAGTCGCGACTGTCGAAGGTAAACTCGCGAATGACAATCCACGGGTCTGGGTAAATTTTTAATTGAGTTATCACGTCGGTTATTCAATAACCGGCGTGATAATTGTTTTAAAAACATTTATAACGTCGGTTATTTCAATAACCGACGTAAAAAACTTCCTCCGATTCATTGTTTACGTCGGTTATATAATAACCGACGTAAAAAATGGCTCAAAATCCGCGTTTTTTTACGTCGGTTATGGAATAACCGACGTCAAAAACATCTGCGGATTCTTTTTTTACGTCGGTTATTTTATAACCGACGTCAAAAAGCCTTCAAAAACCGCGTTTGTGACGTCGGTTATTCAATAACCGACGTGAAAGGGCCTTCGAAAACCGCGTTTTTTACGTCGGTTATAAAAATAACCGACGTAAAAAACGAAGCCGCGAGATTAATAACGTCGGTTATTTGTATAACCGACGTTAAATGTGTACCGAACACAGGTTTTTACGTCGGTTATTTCTTAACCGACGTAAAAAACCTCGTTTTACATATTATGACGTCGGTTTTATATAACCGACGTAAAAAATGGTGACGTAAAAAACGTTTTCTGCACTAGTGTTATTTCTGTAAATTATAATGATTGATCATGTTCTTCTTAAAATAGGACCATGAATTCCAGCCATTCTTTTATTATAGTAGTATACATGTTATAATTGGTTTCTCTAGTATCATAATGTCTAGAAAATATTTACGATCAAGATTACAAGCCCTGAAAGTTAAATAACTCTATGTTTATTAATACACATGCATGGATAAAAACAATAATTCATTTTAGTTACTCTGTCATTTTTCGTTTTTATTTCTCTATAATGGCTTCAATGAAACAAATATATCATAAGAAAGGGAAGTATTCAAGTTTATCATTATTCTTACTTTCTTTTAATGATAATTTAAATCACAAAAACAACACCTCATATGGTTTATTATTATTCTTTCCTTCTTCTTCATTGATATACATGATAATTTATAAAATATAGTATCAGTTGTTTATCCATGATAAATAATTATACATTTTCTTCTATACTATTATATTCTAAAAATATCAATGGATTTTAATTGGATGCATCAAATATTGAATTGAAATAATATTAAACACTATAAACAAATCAATATTTCTATTTCACTATCTCCATAGAATTATGTGTGAAAACATCACATAATATGATATTAAATTATCTCTTCTTAGAGCATATATTAATTATATATGGATCATCACATTTAGGCCACTCAATTATTTCCTCATATAGTTCCTCTATTATTGATGCACATTAATAATTTTCACATCTTTATATCTAAACAAAACAAAACAGTAGAGCAATGATTTTCCAAAATCTCCCCATATAAATATCGATTGTTCATGGCATGAATAACATATCAATATTTTACAATATTATAATATATAATATTTTATTTTTATCTTACACTATAAAAAATTGAATCATCAAAAAACTCACATTAATGTAACTTGTAATATTTTAATAAAAACAAAAAAAAATCATATTCCTTTAGTGATATAAAACATCATTTGTATAAACTGGATTAACTTCTATATAATTTTTGAGATTCATATTTATTTTCAAATATCATACACATAATTTGTTATATATTCCTCATAAAAAATTACATAAAATTCTTCTTATAACTATTGAAATATACACTATAAATATCATTCATTTAAGATAATTTATATTACATATCATATAAACATTGATAATTTTATAATATTTTACTCTATAAAATATTATTTACCCTTGTGAAATATTAAGCATGGTTCTAATAACTTATATTTCACAGTATGGTCTTTACTTCTTCCACATTTCATCATAAGATTCAAAAAATGTATTTTGTATGAACTAGAATATAATATATATCATTAGAAAACAAATATTCCCAGTGAAATATGTTATAGATATAGTTCCAAATCCTGAACTTTTTCATTTCTTCAGTTTCATGTTATATTTTTTCTTATATATATTCTCCAAATAATTATGAATATCCATGGAAGATCATTTTACCCTTATCTATCATCTTAAAATATAATACATATCATTTTAAATCAATATCTCACCATAAAATATCCTAATTTAATCACTTACATATGTACTGGAATTCAAGATTCACCCTTATGTAATAAAGTGTGTCCAATAATTCATAATATCTTCTACTCGCTGGGAACCTTTTCATATTTCTTATGAACACTATGATGACACATATGTTTCAAGAAACTAATATATATGTATCACAATGTGACATGAGTAATTTTCTAAATCCAATTAATTATACTTAATACCATTACTAAAATAAATTGAAAAACTGTGATAATCATTATCTATCATGAAATATACCATCACATATAACATTTGGACTTGGGACATCACACATAAACAGCCTTATACATTTCAAAAATGCATACAAATATCATGTAAATTCAAAAGTAATACAAGGTATGCCATAAACTCATAGGGTGACTCATATGATTGTCTTAATAATTTGTGTGAATATAATTTATTTAATAATTTGTTGGCTTATTTAAAATTTTAAACTCCCAAATTTCTCAATAACATTCACAAAAATGAAAATTGAATATTCAAATTATTTTTGAGAATCTACAATAACTCTTTTTAAAAAACAACATAAAAGTCATTATGAATTTATAATACTTGTTGCACTAAAGGTTGTGTAGTAATCCACTGATGGATTTTTAAAAGAGTGTAAATTATCCTCCCATGACCTTGAACTAAACCTAGTCTATAATATTTCTTTTTCACAGAGCTACATTTGTAGTCCAATATTGTGTGAGGGTGTTTTCCTGATGTAATGGAAAAATCAATTTAGAATCCCCCATTATCATGAGGCCGTTAATTGGTGGGTGTGATTCCCACTGAAAAATAATCTATTTGGGAAACTCCCTAAACAATGTAATATAACATTATTCATGGATGTGAATATTCCTACTAATGGTTTCCGAGAATCATAGGAATATTTTAATCCCTTTAGGTAATACTGATAGGTTATATTATTATACCTAAGGTTTTGAAACACTCCCATAAGGGATTTATAACCATGAATTGTTCAGTTAAAATTAATCATGAATTGTGTCAATTTTTAAATATGTTTGTGTGGAATCACCACATCCCATTATCAAAATGGATTTAGGGGATATATTTTTTTTTAATAAATAAATTTGAACCACTATAATTAAATGTTCTTTTATAGATAAGTGGGATTCCCTGGGAAAAAAATTCTTAATTATTACTCCCCATAAAAGATAATATCTTGTGCACTATGGGACTTTATGAAATAATAGAGTGTAGAATCATAGTAGTACTTGTTCTATGAAATTTTCTACATTGAGAATCACACCCACTTGATTATACATTCCTAGAGAATCCCATAAATTTAGTGGAAATTATTTATAAAGTGCATAAACATTAACCCATACTATTAGTAACCAAAAAAATCCATACTCATTAATGTGGAACTTCTAACATGATAACCACATCCATATCAGGATATAGAAGCGGTTGGTTAGTACCACGTTTCTAGTCAATTGAGGGACACACTATACAATGCACCAGAACCCCCCCCCCCCCCTCCCTCAACATCGTCCATAATAAATAAATTCTAGAGATCATCTCTACAACCATGTAATAGTATATAATAACTAAAGATCATCTATAAATAACACATCATATATCTTCCCATAATAAATTTATTCTTAAATTTATTTACTTTGGGAATCCCACCCAAAAAAGTTTTCACTCATAGATAATCTTAACCATTTAATAAAAAACGAATCATTAAAAGGTGAATATCGATAACATATTATGAAGAACATATGATACTCCCTCGACCCTGATATTGGACTTAAAACATGATGGAAGAACACAACCTAGGTTATATAGGTTTTTGGTTAAGGTTATTTCTCTCGTCTACATATGAATATTTTGTATTAGGGTCCAAAAACACATTCCCAAATCCCTTTTGCAGAATATCTAGAGAGTGTTTAAATATTTCACACTATTCTTCTATCATTAAGTATAGATATACTACTTCAATGGTTAATAGCATAAAAATCAGTCTTATATATCTATCATTTAATCATCATTATTCATTAAATATATAATTCTCTATATATGATAATTAGAGGATGTATTTTCCACATATTATATATCATTACTCTTATCCACCATATACATCTTACATGACCACCATAAATCTTTTGGATAAAGTGATCTATTCAAACAACATCAATTTTCATTAATATAAATTAAAATATTAGTTCAATAATAATCAGATGTGTTTGGGTACATCCTTGTTTTGGCTTATACATGAACTCCAAAAAAAATAGTCTCAACAACTGATTTTCCAACTATGGAATAAATATTCATTTTGTTATAATGTAGTAGATCAAAATAACAAAATCAATGGAAATATTTTTGAGTAAATAAGGTTTTCCTTTTGAATTTTCCATTCCATCATTCAAGGGGGAGATTGTTAATTCATTAAGACTTTCCTTATAACTTTACCATTCCTCTTGTTTTAAAAATCACAAACACCTTTTCTTAAGGAAAATATTTTTTTTACCCTTATTTTACTTCTATAAGGAAAATTTCATTCTCCAAGGAAATTTACCCTTACATAGATTTCATTACCCATTTCATAATTTTTCTTGGTGTAAAATTCAGATTGAAACCAAAACCTTAGATCTATATAAATACATATATATGAAGCATTCTGTTCTAGGATCCAAATTCTCAGAATTCTGGTTACGAAACTCTGCTGAGTTCTGACTCCGAATTCTAACTAGCAATTCTGGATATGAACTATGCTGAGTTCTGACTCCGAATTCTAAATCAGAATTCTAGTTACAAACTTTCTGAGTTCTGACTCCAAATTCTGAATCAGAATTCTGGTTATGAACATTCTGAGTTCTGACTCCAAATTCTGAATATGAATCCTGGTTATAAACTTTCTATGTTCTGACTCTGAGTTCTTTGAATTTAGACTCTGAACCCTTATGAGTTCTGACTCCGAATTCTCATGAACTCTGACTCCAAACTTTGTAAGTTTAGGTTCCAAATTCTTGTGAATCCAGACTCTGAATTTCCTTGAAATTCAGACTCCATAATTCTATAGAATTTAGGTTCTTAATTCCTAGAAAACAGAATCTGAATATCCTTATTTATAGACTCTGAATACATTTCGGGTTAGACTCTGAGCTTTCATACTTACTTACATTTAGAATTTTATGTAACCATATTTTTCTTACACTCATTTTGTTATAAAACGATGTCGTGCTTTCAGTCATCGACTAACCATTGTTTGAGTGACACGTGTATAGGTCCCTCCAAAATTCAAGGAAGAATATGACCGTTGGAGGAGGGATCCGGCCATTGGATGAGGGATCTGACCGTTGGATCTGTGCCTATAAATAAGAGATAATTTAAAAGATCTCATAACAACACTTACGACAGAACTCTGAAAACTGTGCTTACATGCGGTTGAAGTGATATCAAGAGAGAGAGTCTCTTATAAACTCTCAGGCTTCGTGCATAATTTTTTTAATTTCTCATTCAAAATTTGCTTTGTGTATATTTTCTTAGTACAAAGGTTTGATTTCCTTGAAATCAGAGACTTCGGGTTGTGAAGTCAGAGGTGCTGATTTCCTTAAAAATCGAGGGCTTTCGGGGATAGAAATACAGATACTGATCTTCGGATTGAGGTCATACCTGGGTTTGGGTAAGACAGGATTTTTTGAAATTATAAATCAAGGGACCTATTATCTAGGGTTGTTGGATACCCTCCTCTTTGGGTTAAAAGAGTTACTACTTGCTACTTGTAGTATTTTGTTTTCCACTATGTATTTGTATTGTTGAGGAAAGTATAACCTTCTTTTACTTCCTTATATTTGTACTCTGATTTAGTTAAATTCTACACGCTTTAAGGTAGAATCTTATTTAGTGTAAACTTTTATCAAGTTTAATTTCCAGAATTACTTTTTCCGAATCAAGAAAGTTAGTAGAGCTTATAGGTTGTGTGAATTTTGGTTATACAAAAATTCCTTAAGAATTTTTAAAGTATAAAATTCACCCCCCGCCCCCTTGTATTTAAGCATCTCATTACTACTTATTCGATCCTATATTTGGTTATTATGGAGTATATCATTCTCAGACATACCATCCAATGATTGGTATCAGAGGTTTGGTTCAATCTGAATTAATCTTGTGATCATTAGATTCAGAAGGGAATTCTCAAAATTGAACTTCCATATTCAAACTTTTTCAGTGCCTTTTTTTCATAGTCATGTAGTTCGGATTCATTTTATCTTAGATATAAAATATCTAGTTCTGTGCTTAAGATATTTTATCTTGTTTACAAACTCATACTACGGATAAGTATGTGTGCCAAAGTTTTTCTTAAAGATGGAAGGAATCAGTGTTGGTTCCATAGACAATCTCAATCCAACTAGACCTCATATCATTGATGGAAATTATTATAAATATTGGAGAGATCATATGAAGACATTCATTATAAATACTAGTGTTGATAATTTTTTTATTCTTACTATAGGATATAAAATCCCTAACAAAGAAGATATTACCTTTACTAATCAAGAAAAGCATGAATATCAACTGAATTATAAGGTACTCAATACTTTACTTTGTTCAATGACTAGAAATATATATAGCCATATTTCATCTTTTGAAGCATAAAATTCTATATGGAAGAAACTTTAAGTTACTCACTTTGTTACTTCAAATGTTATTGAGACCAGAAGAGCCATGCTCAGAGTTGAATATCATTGTTTTAATTTTCCTTATAGAGAACCCATATGCAAAGTACAGAAAAGGTTAATGACTATCGTGGATATCTTACAATCTATGAGAGAAAAAGGTTTGGATGTTAAGGCTCTTGTTGATAAGATCATAGATATCATTCCAAATGAAAGGGAGTCCAAGAGGACAGCTATTGATGAGAACAGGAAAGTCACTCAGAGTTCCTTAGATGAGTTGTTTGGAACTCTTCTTCAGCATGAAACCAGAATGAAAAGAGATGCTGAAAATGTTAAGAAGAAAAATGGTAATGAAGGAGTTTCTTTTACAACCACCTCTAAAATTATGAAATCCAAGACCCTAGAAAGGGTAACTAGATCAAAGTCAAAGAAAGTCATTATTCAGTCAGAATCTAGTGATACAGAAAAGTCAGAGAATGAATTAGCTAATCTTGCTTAGATAATGAACAAGATTGTAGCTCAGAAGAATCATCCGAATAAGTATAATAAGAAATACTGTAGAGATAAGAAATATGGAGAAGTCACTTGTTATGAATGTATAATAATAGGGCACATCATACCTGATTGACCCTTGTTGAAAAAGAAGGAAAAGAAGGAAAGGAATTTAGAAAGGAACAAGAATAAATTCTATTAATCAAAGCACAAGATAAGTCTTGAAGCTAATTATACATGGAGTGTTAGCTGTGGAGACTCTTCAGAGAGTGAATCTTTTGAATATGATTCATCAGCACAGAAGAATATGGGATTCATCTCTACTACTTCTTTCCCTAATACATGTCTTATAGCCAAGGTACGCTCTGCCAAGGCTTTAAAAAATTTATATCTTGATAAGATTTACTATTTCAATGATAGTACTTCAAATGAAGATACTTCATCCTCAAAAAATGATGAAATACCTTCATATGAATAAGTTTCTAGATTTTCCAAGTTACTTGAAGCAAGAAATTGTAAAATTTATAAGAAATTATACAAGGAAAATACTAGGGAATAAATTCTTACAAAATAGATTTCAGATCTTTCTAGAGATCTTAGAGATAAAGATGAGCTTTTAGAAATACTTTCTAAAGACCTTGCGAAAGAAAATTCTATTAAGGAATAACTTTCTAAAGATCTTAAGAAATATATTTTAGAAATGAATGTTTTCGATGAAAAATCTAACTCTAAAGAAATGATTCCTAAGGATAGGAATTTAGTCATTAGACTACAATCTGTAATATTCCCACTTAAGAAGCTTCTTTCAAACTTTACCTACAGGAAGAAAAATATTAACAAGATTTATTCTCAAATTAAACCTCAAGGAAACACTCTGGAGTAGGTTATACTCACCAAAAACCTGTTTTCAAAAACAACAATTTTGTTCTTTCTAATGCCCATTTTTTTACTAAATGTCAAAGTGGTGGGCATTAGAAGAAAAATTGCTCCTTGAATAAAGTTCCATCTCTTGGGTTTCATATAACTTATTTTTCTAAACAAATGTGGATACCCAACATTTTTTTGTCTAACAATTCTAGATCCAAGAAAGTTTGGATTCTAAAAACCTCACTTTTTCTTATTTTTAGGAAAATAGAAAAGTTACCAACAATAATACGTGGTACATGGATAGTGGATGTTCTCGACATATGACTGGTAACAAAAACTATTTTGAAAAGATTATCAAGATGAAATGAGGAAAAGTAACTTTCAGAGATAATGCTCAGTGAGAAATTATTAGTATAGGTAACATTATTCTTCTTGGAAAAACTTGGATTCAAAAGTTTTATTTTGTAAGGGAATTAAGCACAACCTCATTAGCATAAGTCAGTTATGTGATGAAGTCTACCTTGTGAATTTTAGTAATGATAAGTTCTTAGTACAAAATTCCAAGGAATATTTTATTCTCTCTACCCATAGGTAAGAGAATGTTTACACATTCAACTTAGAAGATGATAGAAGCCAAGATCTACCTTTCCATAGTGCAATGGAAGATCATTCTTGGTTATGGAATAGAAGTCTAGGACACTGTAACCTTAGGAACTTGTGCAAACTTTCTAAGAAAGGACTACATAATGATCTACCAGAGCTTATATTTGATTCTTCAAAAGACTATGATCCTTGTCAATATGGAAATTAACATAAATCATGTTTTAAA
Organism: Viscum album; assembly: GCA_963277665.1. Classification (NCBI taxonomy): domain Eukaryota; kingdom Viridiplantae; phylum Streptophyta; class Magnoliopsida; order Santalales; family Viscaceae; genus Viscum; species Viscum album. Next base: position 1,836,590,168 of record OY728147.1, read on the forward strand.
TCACTTAGTGAAGTCACAACTACTGTTGCATTACATTTAGTGCATATGGATCGCTTTGGTCCTACAAAAACTGGAAGAATTGGAGGAAAATATTATGTATTTGTTCTTGTTGATGATTACATGAGAATTACATGGGTTTATTTTCTAGCAAAGAAGTCTGAAGCTTTTTCTTATTTCAAAAGTTTTAGATCCCAAGTTAAAAATGAGAAAAACCTTCCATTGATAACTATTCATTGTGATCATGGTGGAGGTAGAATGGATAGAAAGAGCACATCTATAACCTGTCATTTCTTAAGAGATTAATTAGTTTCTTGGTCTTGCAAGAAACAACACTCAGTAGAACTTTCCACTGCTAAAGTAGAATATATAGCAACTGGAAGTTGTTGTACCCAAGTTTTGTGGATGCAACACACACTCACAGACTATGTCTTGAGGTTTACTAAGACTCAAATTTTGTGTGATAATAAAAGTGTCATTTCCCTTAGTAAAAACCCTGCACATCACTCTCGTGCAAAGCACATAGATATTAGACATCACTTTCTTAGGGATGACACACTTAAAGGATATATCATTCTTTAATTTATCAGAACTTAAGATCAACTTGCTAATATTTTCACAAAATCATTACCCTACTATAGGTTTGAATACATTAAACAGAAGTTAGGAATGATAACCGTAAGGTAATATTCCTTGATTAACTTCTTGTTACACCAATCTCCTTATAGTAATAAACTCCTTTTCATAGGGGGGTTACTTTTGATTGTAAGTGTTTTTCATAATTTTCATAATGATATTTTTCATAATTTTCATAATTATATTTTTCATAATTATCGTAATGATATTTTTTATAATTTTTATAATGATATTTTTCATAATTTTCATAGTGATGTTTTTCATAATTTTCATAATGATGTTTTTCATAATTTTCGTACTTGAAATTTTCATACTTGAAGTTTTTCTTAGTGATGTTTTTCATAGTGATGTTTTTCGTAGTGAAGTTTTTTTACTAAAGATTTTCAAACTAAATCTTTTCATAATAAAGATTTTTGTAATGATAATTTTCGTAATGAATATCCCTATACTCGTTTTTTTCATAATCAAGTTTTTTCTGAAATATAAAGTCCTTCAAGAAAAATTTTCCTCAATACGAATAATCTTCCTAGCCATCCGAAAGGTATGATTATTTCTTGAGTTTTTCATAATTAACTTTTACTTGTTGTTATATTATTTTTTTAAAAAAATTTCTCGGATTGAAGTTTCCTTAAATCCGAATGTTTTCCTTTTAAAACCTCAAAAGATTGGATCCTACCCAATTTTTTCTTGCACCTTTTATTTCAACCGTCAGATCAGATCTGAAGAATTCTCATCCATTGGATTCAAATGAGAAGTTCAACCATCACTTCATTGCCTATATAAAGGGGACCCTCGATGGTTATCCCACATCGGTTCTCAAGATTTTGCATCTCCAAGATCTGCCCCTCTACTTAAGCCCTTTCCAAATCTTTCAGAACTGCTCCAATCCGAATGTCTGTAGAAGTTCCTTCTCAGGAAATGTCGACTGTCAAGACGATTTCAGAGTGGAAAATATACAAGGAAAGGTCAGTCCATCTGAACATTTACAGTAAGTACGATTCTATTATCTCAAAGAACACAAGGCTTAATGGGTGGGAAAGTGTAGCTATTTCAAAGATAGCAGATCAGGATGTGGTATATCTGGATTTACTCATAGAATTCTATGAATCAGTTTGCTTCTTTAAGGAAGTTAGTAAAGAAAATTTTTCATTTAAAAGTTATGGAAAGACTTATAAACTTTCTTATACTAAGGTTGCAAGCTTGGATGGGCTATCTTATGAAGGGGAGGCTGAATTTTTCTCTCAAAAACTGCCAGAGGTTAAATGATATTTCAATAAGGAGAAGGCTATAGAATGCCTTGGGCTCAAAGATGTAAAGACACCAAAGATTTTCCATATGACTACCAACAATTGGATTCTACAATTATGGGTTCAGGGCCTTATCGTACCGAGGAAGGGTGACAAGGATACCCTGAAGAAAAGTGACATGTATATCTTGGACTTCTTGGTAAACCTAAGGAAGATCAACATCATGAAGCACATTTTCATTACAATTGAGAACATCATGAATGGAAATCTGAGAGCTCATATTATTATGTATCCTGCTTTACTTTCCAAGCTCATAGATTGGTGTCTTGAATCATTCAAAATCCCCTGCAGTTCCAAGCCGTGGAATTGCAAGGTGATTCTTATCAGTGATGATACCCTCAAAAGAATAAAGATTGGTTTCTCCAAGGAGACAAGAGAATTTTATGATCTACCTGAGGAGGAGGAAGAATCCATTCCGAAGATTACAGAAGAAGCTAAACCTTCAAAGAAGTATGGGAAAAAAAGAAAGTTGAAGGAAGTGGAAGAAACAGACAAAACCCCTATGTCTATGGAAGTCCAATCCACACCTCTTAAACCCACGAAACAAAAATCTTACCCAGATGAAGTCGTAGAAATGTGGAGGGAGGATAAAAATAATAGAAAATTAGGGGAGCCACAGTTTTGTTTGGATCTTGCTGAGGCTAAGGCCTTGAAAGAGAAAGTTGTTGATGCGCTTTAGAAGCAATAAAAAGAAAAGAAGCTGAAGAATAATATGTTAGAGGCAGAGATTGTGAAATCTCTTTTTAAATCCACTGGAGTTGCATCTGAACAAATTCCCGTACTAAAATCCTTTATTGTAGAACAATTTTCTGAGACTTCGGGAAAGAAATACATGTCTCCGCAAAAATCCCAAGAGAATGGAGTTGAAAAGGAAGCTATGTAAGAGGTTCAAGAAGTTGATAATAATGGTGGATTTTATGATATTATTATACAGTTTGAAGATTATCTGGAAAAGGAGAGTGCTTCCGAAACATTGTCAATCTAGACTTCCAAAGCCGAATCCCCAAAAATTGCTACTCCTAGAGCTAATGAGAAGGGTGAAGAAGAGGAAGTGAATAAACTGTAAGGGGAAGAGAGTCATAACCCCAACTTCATTCATCCGGAAGACATGGAGGATGGAACTGAGAAAGATAAAGTTGATGAAGATAAGATTGTTCAATTATCTGAAAGTGAGAAGGAATCTCTTGATGAGGAAGTTGTTCCGAAAATCATTAAGGGTAAACAAGTGATTGTTGATACATTAAACAAAGACATTTTGAAGAAGAAATAAGTCTGAGGAACCTATAAGAGGAAGTTAGTATAGTTAGAGGATGAACCATCTCCAAGTAAAATGTCTGATTCGGAGTCATCTGCCATGGGACATGATTTTGTTGTTCAGTCCCTGAAGAAGTTGGTGGATACTATTCCGATCTTCCCAGCAATTGATTCCAGATGCCAGATTCTTCAACATAGAATGAATCAAAAGTCAGACTCTTTATCCATGGTGATGGATAGATTTTTTATGATTGAGGCTGATCACAAAAATTTCCTGATCAACTATGAAGCTCACATGAATTCTTGTAAGAAAAAGGCCAGATGGTCTAGGAAAATTGTTGAACATTTGGAATATCTTGATCAATTTCAAGAAGATTTCAAGTGAGATTTTGATACCAAAGACTCGAAAATCTAGGATCTTACAGATATCTTTAAGGAAAAGCTAACTCTAGAACAAAATAATTGGATTCAAGTGGTGATAGATCTAAATGGGAAGCTGAGTTATTTTTTCCAAAGTTGGAAAACTGAAAAGGATCATCCGATTGAGATGGAAGAAAAGCTGGTGAAGCAAGATGAATTTCTAAAGGCTCAGGCAATGTCCTTGAAGGCTCAAGAGGATAGAATCACTCCCTTAGAAAAGCAAGCTGAGGAAGATCACAAAGAGCTGAAGAAGCTAAAGACAATCATGAAGAATCTCATGCCCATGGAAAAATAAACAAAATAGACCCAAGTTTGATCTTTTTTTGTATTTTCCTTATACTAATTATTTCAATCTTAATGAAATTTTTCTTTCTTTCTTTGTTTGGATGTCTATACTAATATTTCAGGTACCAAATTTTTTTTCCATTCCCTAAAACTTTTTTTAAAATCTAAAAGGGGGAGAAGGAAAAAGAATTATAAAGGGAGAAGGAAAAAGATTTATAAGTATAGAATAAATATCCCTAAGTAAGGGGGAGTTTTCCATTACTAAAATTTTTATTGTCAAGATAATGAAATTTCCCATTCTGAAAATCTAGAATACGATCCTTAGAGTTTCAAAGCCTAGGGGTGAGCTAGTCGTATTCACCATTGATCATAAGTAAAGGGGGATAAGCTTTATTTTTCAAAGTCTAGAAATTTATTTTATGTCCTTATATTCTTTTTCGTAAGGATGTTTGTGCTTTTGAAAAAGGGGTAGATTGTTCAGTAAATGAGTTTTTCTTTATGACTTTTCCATTCTTTCATTCAAGGAGAAGATTGTTAAGTCATTAAGACTTTTCTTATGACTTTACCATTCCTCTTATTTTGAAAATCACAAACACCATATCATATGGGAAATTATATTTTTATCCTTGTTTTACTTCTATAAGGAAAATTTCCTTCTCCATGGAAATTTACCCTTACCTAGATTTCATTACTCATATCATAATTTTTATTAGTGTAAAATTCATATTGAAACCAAAACCTTGGATCTATATAAATACCTAGATATGAAGAATTCTGTTCTAGGATCCGAATTCCTAGAATTCTGGTTATGAACTCTGATGAGTTCTAACTACGAATTCTGGATACAAACTATGCTGTGTTCTGACTCTAAATTCTGACTACGAATTCTGGATACGAACTCTGCTGAAGTTCTAACTCCGAGTTCTGAATCGGAATTCCGGTTACGAACATTCTATGTTCTGAATCTGATTTCTGAATCAGAATTCTGGTTATGAACTTTCTATGTTCTGACTCCAAATTCTGAATCATAATTATGGTTATGAACTTTTTGAGTTCTGACTCCGAATTCTGAATACGAATCCTGGTTACAAACTGTCTAAGTTCTGAATCTGAGTTATCTGAATTCAAACTCTGAAACCTTATGAGTTCTGAATCCAAATTCTCATAAACTCTGTCTCTGATCATTGTAAGTTCAGGTTCTGAATTCCCTTGAATCCAGACTCTGAATTTCCTTGAAATTTAGACTCCATAGTTCAATGGAATTCAGTTTCTGAATTCCTAGAAAACAGTATCTGAATATCCTTGTTTATATACTCTCAATTCATTTCTGGTTAGACTCTGAACTTTCATACTTACTTTCATTCCGAATTTTATGTAACCATATTTTTCTTACACTCATTTTGTTATAAAATTATGTCATGATTTCAGTTATCAACTAAACGGTGTTTAAGTTACTCATGTACAGGTCTATCTGAAATTCAAGGAAGAATATGACCATTGGAGGAGAGAGCCGACCATTGGAGTTGTGCCTATAAATAGGAGCTCATTTGAAAGAGCTCATAACAGCACATACGACAGATCTCTGACAACCGTTCTTACATGCTGTTGAAGTGATTTCTAGAGATAGAGTCTCTTATAAACTCTCAGGCTTCGTGCATAAAGTTTTGAACTACTCATTCAAACATTTCTTCATGCAGATTTGCTTAGTGCAGAGGTTCAATTTCCTTGAAATCAGAGACTTCGGGTTGTGAAGTCAGAGGTGCCGATTTCCTTACAAATTGAGGGCATGTGGGGATAGCTAGATAAATACCGATATTCATATTGAGGGCTTACCTGGGAATGGGTAATACATACATTCTTGAAAGTATAAATCAAGGGACCTCTTATACAGGGTTTTTTGACACCCTCCTCTTTGGGTTAAAATAGTTACTACTTGTTACTTGTAGTATTTTTTTTCCATTTTGTATTTGTATTTCTGAGGAAAGCATAACCTTATTTTACTTCCTTAAATTTTTACTTTAATTTAGTTAGATTCTATACGCTTTAAGGTAGAATCTTATTTGGTGTAAACTTTTGTTAAGTTTCATTTCAGGAATCACTTTTTCGTAATCACGCATATTAGTAGAGCTTCGAGGTTCTGTGAATTTTGGTTAACAAAAATTACTTAAGAATTTTTAAAGTATACAATCCCCCCCCCCCCACCTCTTGTATTTGAGCATCTCATTACTACTTATTTGATCCTACATTTGGTATTATAGAGTATATTATACTCAGACATACTATCCAACAAATATAGTTATATATCATACACAATATATCTTATTTCATAGGGATCTTCATTATCACCTAAAATTATTATATATTAAATTTTATCTTTATTGAATTATTGAAAACAAATTCATAGCACTTTCTAATAATCCAATTTGTAACCTCAGTCACCGCATTTTGAATTTATGTAAATGTCAATTTCAATTATTCAAATATCATTTTTAAATACAATATCATTATTCCCCTTAATAGATAATAAATTCAATGGTATTTATATAATGTAAATTCCTACTCAAATCACACTACAACAGGGATATATAAATTTCATGTCATCCCATTTATTCAAACCCAAAACACTTGAGTGAATCATTTTACAACATTTATATAAGAAAAGATCCATAAATTATTTACATTTAACACTATATAAATATTATTTTGAATGTAAATTAAGAGATATTAACTAAGAAGACAAATATGTACATAATATTTTTAACATGTGATACCAACTAAAAAGTGTCTTTAATACAAACAATTCAATCATATTCTTCAGCAATTAGTCACCAAAATTCAAGATAATAAACTTATGAAAGTCATACATCAGTATACATGTTTATCGACCTTCATGGGATATTGAAACATTATATAATCCTCTCTTTAATAATAATTTTTATTCAGTCAAAACATAAAATTAAAATTATGGGTCATACATCATCCTCTACTTCATCTAAAACTATCATAATTTCATATTCACATTAAATTATTCTATATGCAATTTATTTTCAATTTTTAAATCCCACATAACAAGAAATATAACACCAATTCCCCACCATAGATTATATTATATTGAATGTAATCAATTTATTTAGATCATAATGACAATTGAAATGATTCAAAGATCTAATTTTCAAAGATATACTTAATGAAAAATCATTATTTTTTCATAAAACCAAAAATATTCTTGATAAAATAAATTATACATGAACATAAATTCAATTCATAAATTAATAAATAAACAAATTATTGAAAATTTGATGGATACTAATATACTTTTTACGAAGAGAAATGTGATGAAATTTGTTACTGGTCCAATGAACCCTTTACTTTGTAGTTCAAATATTACTAGAAATATTCATGACTTACCCTTATATGATTTTATATACATGATCCACATTCTAAAAAAATGAATAATTTTTTTTATTAATAATTATTATTATGTGGAATAAGATTTTTCAAATCCAATAGTAATGAATATATATTATTCTTTTCAAAAACTATCTTACTTTCAAAATTGGTTTGTCTAAACAATTATTAATTCTTTGGGAATCTGAATAGTATGCTTGGAATTCTATATCAATTCCATGGTGATTTGACCTTATTTTTCATCATTTACTTTTATCTTTAAATCAATTTTTATGAATTTCTTAAGGTATTGTCAATTTAGTTTTCAACTATATATAGATCTATAATAGTCTATGGTTACCCTCTTTAGAAAACTTCTCTTTTTCTTCTTTTTTGATGTCTTCCACCGAACTAGAACTTTTATTATTTTTTTGATTGATTCCATTTATTAATTCATAATTATTCCTATAAAAATTACATTCATGTACTATTTGATAATATCTATTATGTTGTGTTTTACTTAATAACTAAATTATCTCTTTATTGGATTATAATTTTTTTAAAATATTTTTTAACATGTCTTTTTTCATTTTCTTATTCCCCAATAAAAACTCTACTCCATTTAGTATTTATTTCTTCATATACTATGTTATTATTCAATTTAATTATTTTGGTTCACATTAGGTTTATTCATACTTATATAAATCACCATTATTACCACTCCCATTTTAATTTTCAAGGAAATTATTAATGAATATATATTTTTTATAGTGGATGTATTCCCTCTCATCAAATTATATGATTTTTGTATTCTACACAAAAGGTTATATATAATCTATGTATCCTCTACTAGTTAATCCAATCATCTTATAATATTAATTAATTGATAAATTATTCTAAAATTAAATTAAATATTTCTTTATCCTTCCAAAATAAAAGAATAGCCTACAAATCTTATTCTTCTTTCTTTATATGCAGTCTAGAAGGATTTGTTCCCTCGATATTTTTGGAAAAAACAGTCCATATTTTATGTTTTATTATTGGGTCCACATCACATTCTCTTTATAATATCGACCCTTTCTATTGTGGTGAGATTAGATGATTTTTTCATTAACATATTTTCCAAGATTTTGAATTATTTAATGTACAAGAAAATGAACCAGTAGTAATGAAAATTTATTTTAGTTGGAAAATTGTTCCTTTATCACAAAGAATGAAGTAAAAAGATAATTAGGTTATCTTGATGAATTATTTACATTTGAATAAAAAAAATTGAAAAAGGAATCTCCCTATCTCCATTCATGAAATCATATATTCACTTGATACATTTAAATATATAATTTATAATATTAATATGAATATTATTTCAGAAATTTTGGTCATCAAAATATATCTATTCAAAAGAATAAAATGAGTCATTGTCTTTACTATTCAAGCAGTATTATTCAAGAGGATTTTTATCAGTTGAAATAGATGAATAAAATAATTGGTTTCCATAACATTATAGATAATTCTCATTACCCATATAAGTCATTCACAAATTATAATGATCTTTTTTCATCATTATCTACATTATATTTGATAAAATATCTGTGATTGTATTTAAAGTTGTAGAACCTATACTTTCTATCAATGTCATCTCTTGAACATATTCGATGACTATCCTCATTTATACTAGATAAAAATCTGTTAATGAAAATAGAAAGTCATAAAATCCCTAAAATATGTCATATATGACATGAAATACCTCAGTGTGATCATTTGATCACTATGTAGAGGGTAAGTCTGCGCATATTTTTCCAAAGTATTTTCTAAATAAATTTATCCGTAGTAATATTTGATACACTATATTGGATTTTTATATATATATATACATATATATAATTATGAACTATCAACACTATCTTACCCCATGTAGAGATGTAAATAAATAAAGTGAAATAACATATTGAATTATTACATGATTTGATCCCTATGTGGATATCTACACATAAGATTGATTGTAACTATCCCAAAATGAATTCATTTCAATTGCTGAAAAGTAATTGTAATGGTATAAAAGTTATCGTCCTTAATTAAACACCAAAATAGATAGTTTTTACTCTAGAGGAATCCTTATGGAAGGGAAAACATACATATTCCTTATAAAATAAATATATCATTCTTGTAGACTGTATTATGACTATAGTATATCCTCTAGACTAGAATGAATATGTACATGATCCCCCCATATATAATAGGAACACATTATTCCTCTATTAAAAATGATATTCATTATAAAACAAATTTATTTTCATTACAATGGCATATCTTCCCCACCAACAGTTGGTCTCTGACATTCGATATACCTTATACTACCATAGCAAGAACATTTTCCATTTGCCTCTAGTATGCTAATTCCAAAATCTAATACATGATTAGGATTACTTTCCTTACATACTCAATTCCTTTGAGTATGTCAACAAAAGTTATTAACAATTATTTTTTTTAATTCCCTCTATCGAATCTATAATATTATTCTTCTTTTGTGGATACTGTTATATAAGGATAACATTGGATTTTAATTTTCTATAGATTCTACTTCAATGTCATATCCATAAATGATAATATAATTTTAATAATAAGTAAAACCTTATGATTTTTTTATTGTTATCCCCCTCATACTTGATAAGGAAGATATTATGTAGAATATAATATCAATTATTATTCTACACACAACAACTGCACTTATAATATTATGTCCTATTCATAAAATCACATGAAATTATTTCTATATATTAAATATAAAAATATTACCATGTTCTATATAATGATCATCTCATTATGTTCCTTTTATTCTCTTAACATAATAATATGATCCTTCTATCCTAGATTTTAGTTCCCTCATTTTCAATTTATCTACTAGTATTCCATAAATACCCTTGTTACATTTATACTTATAAATTATTTCCTCTTGTAGTTATGAAATCATTAATTACTATTACTTTTTTTAAATATCCATGTTTGAACATCCAGACATATTATTGTAGTTACTTCATAACACTCACCATTTAATTATATACTAATATCAACATAAATCATGGATGAATATATAATTTAATTATGATATATAATAATTGATGTTTAAAATATCATTGTCTAAATTTAATCCCTTGAAACATTGAATTTTGTAACTATTAATCATTACATATAAAATATACTATGTTATTTAACACTATTGAAAGGTAAAAAATCTGGTAAATACACAAGATTATGTTATATTAGCATCAAGAGATTATTTTTTATTCTAAAATATCTTACTCATTATTACGCATATATATATATATTATCTTATATAATATATTACATATAATTGCATCTAATACATTACCAAATATCCATTCTATAATATTTTCTATATCATTTATAATATATTACCTATAATAAATCATATAACACATTAATAATTTTATTCTCTATATAATTTTATATATGATTTTAGTATATTATATATTATCTAAATATCATAGGTATCATAGTATGAGTTTTAACTCTTCCACATTTCAATATAATCTACAAAAAAATATGATACATAAAAAAAAGGATTGGTAACTTATAACCTTAAATCCAAAAGTTACATATAACATATGTTATATATCATTTTTAAACTCCAAAAAACATTTCTAATAATTCATCTACAACTTAGAGTTATTCTTACATGTTATCTATATTTCTCTTAGGAAGACTAGTTTACCCATACATATAAACTTTAATGCCTTTATGTTTCAATTGAATTGTTTAGTCCATCATTAAATATCCACAATTATACCCTTATATGTGAATTTTAAATTTATAGTCACTCTTAAGTATCCCAAAAAGTATTTTCTCATTTATAAAATCTTATACTATCTATTTAGACTTATGTATTTCCTTTTATTACTCTGATAACTAATATTTATCATGAATCTAACTATTATGTATCATAGTGCGACTTATGTAATTTTTCAAATAAGATTACTCCCACAAAATAAATGTCCATATTTCCTTTTATAAAATATATTTACCCTTTAACATCACACAACATACCATTAAATATCGAAGTATCACTTTGGACTCTTCTCATTTCTAGTATACATGTTATGGGAAACCCGTACATATCTAACATAAATTCCATGGAATTATTCCATAATCCATAGACATTATTGATGATTCATATATATAGATGATATTAATAATTTCTATAAAATATATTTCATTTCAATTTATGTATAACTTCATAAGAACAACTTAGAAAATATTTAAACCTTTTTATGAACCTCTACTCACTCCATCTCATTTCAAAATAAAATAAATAACATTACAAAATATTAATACATTTTATAATCTATATAACATGATTACCTAATTAATCATGTTGTATATGAGAACTATGCTACATTCATTCAATAAAGATTCACTACCATATTGATTATTAACCATATATTTAGTATTCTCTAGGCTACATCCAAGATATATAATTCAATAAGGGTGGTAGCATTTCTATAAGATAAATAATGGATAGAATCTCAATAAATAAACCATATTGATTCTTATATAATAAATCCTTGTATATTAACCATCATATATATATAACATAAATTTATCACATTATCCAATATCACTTTTCCTTTATTTAAAATAAAATAATAGCTTCATAATAATAATATATGTTTTCATACATCATTGAATCTACATATCTATGAACTCCATGATGTAGTATATTTATCACTTTCTATTCCAATATATGAAGGGAACATTATTGGAATGTACCATGATATAAAATAATACATACAACTCATTGGATTTATATTTTAATCATATTCATTCAATATTTAAATTAATTGGAATCTTAATTATCAACAAACATCATAATATATGGAATTACTCATTATTAACAAATTGAAAATTAATTAATCAAATTTAATTCCTTTCATAACAATTCAATTGTGATATCCAAATAGTCCAATGTATTATCAGGTTATATTTATGAAATTTCTTAATGAAATATATAATTTTTTTTGTTAATGATATGAGTGATGATTTAAAGATAATGTGTTCAGGTTGGAAGGATTAATGGAGTTGTTCCTTGAGTAATTTTTTCCTGAAAACCTTCATAGGATAATGTTTTCTAATTTTATAGTGTTTATGAAATGGTAAGTAAAAATAATGGAGTATTATTTAATAATCAACAAAATTATTATTTTATCTTCTTACATTAGCAGGGATGGATTATAGAATGACTAATATTTTTAGATAGGGTAGATTTTATTTATTCATTCACATGATATATTGTTTAATTATTCTACATTCTCCAAGTTAATAAAAAAAATTTGTTGGATGATATGGGATATAACTGATGTAAAAAATTTGGTGGTTCAAATTATAGTTGAATAACATGTGAGGAATGATCTAGAGTGAATAAATATAATTGAAAATAGTGAAATCTATGTGCATCTGTTATGGGTAGTACATTTTGAATTATTAAGCCTAAAAAATACTCTAGGAATCCTTACAATTGAGGGTAAAATTATTATAAAATTTTATATAATAATTTGAATCATATAATATATGTAAATGTTTGTAATATTTGTAGTAAATGTTTCAACATCAAATGGTTTTCTAAATAAATCCCACTATGTGTTTTTCACATTAACCTCACAAGACACAAGAATCACATACCCAAATAGGTTGGGGGTTGATGGGAGTTATCCAAACAACAATATATAGATATAATTATGTAATCTAACTTTGTAGTTATGGAGATTAATATTCTTCACCTTATTTTGGGTAGATATTTTAGTGTTATGTTCATTTTGATGGAATATGTATAGTTTATAAATTTGAAAAATCTACCACAAATATATGTGAAGTCTCACCTACTTCTAGTGATGAAATTTTGGTATCATAAATTTTTAAATATAGTTTATTTGATATAGTGGATTTTCAATTCATAATATATTACAAACTACTATAACTTATTATTATTAATATAGAAGCATCTTTGTATCTAACCATCCTTGATTATCCATTGGTAATGCATATAGAGGGGTGTAAAATAGTGTTTATCTTATATTCTTATAGTAGGATATTATATAAATCCTTGTGATTGTATCACCCTATAGTATAAGAGCATAGATGTAATATTGGATATATACAAGTTAACACTATTTCAGGGCCATATTTTTCGTTGTTGAAGGTGTATCTCATTATCCATTCAGGATTTTCGTATATATGTTCTTATTAGACTAATAAGAAATTAAATTATGTTGGTTTGAATATGATCATGGAAATGTAAAAAAATATTACTATTAAAATGGATAAATTTTCATTTAGGGAAAATAAATCTAATGAGTAGATGATCATACCATTAATATTGGACCTTTTTTGATATGTTCTCCCATTAAAGTTCTAAATATTAATTTTTGAATGGTTGGAAGAGTTCATGATCGAGATACTCGCTAAAAAATATAGTTTATATTCTATAGTATTATATAACAAAGGCCATTTTAATAGAAATGAAAATTTAGTTACATTAAAATTATCAAAATAGATTTATTTGATACATCACTTCCCTATTATGTGCCACCGTTATTTTCACAAATAAAGGAGATAGTATATTACGATTATGTGTATACTGTGAGAGATTAAACTAAGTGATAATCATGAATAATTACCCATTACATGGAATCAACTATCGATTTGATCAGTTTAAATGGGATATGTGGATTTCTATAATTAAAATATATTCACAATTTTCACTAACATTCCATAACAATGGAGGAATTTCTTATTAAAAAATTTTAAAGATGATGGGGAAACACTAAGTATTTTTTTTACAAATTTGGTTAATGAATATGGTTGAAATTGTAATGTCCCTAATGAGTTAAAAATTTTAACCATTGTCTAAATCCTTCATATAAGTCATTAATTATGATATCCTCACATAATTTAATTCCTATGAAGAGTATGGAAGGAATATAAGGATAATATTGGATAACCGACCAGAAAATAACCATAGATTTACTATTAAAAAGAATCTTTGTTATGATTCGATATGTTAAACTCATTTGAATTGAAATATAAAATGTTGGAATTTCAATAGACTATAAAATGGAATATGTGTTTATATTGTGTAAATTTCCTTCAGTTTCCCTTGAAATCATATTCATTTATCATCTTGTATAATATTATTATCACATAATATGAAAATTTAAAATAATGGGATATCTTATGAATTAATTGAAATAGAAGGTTGTAAAATTATATATTAATGATTATTGTAACTAATTTTTTTATATAAATAAAAATGTGTTTGAACTCTTATCTTATCTAGATCATATATTTGGTGCAAAAAATATATGTTTACCCAAAATCCTCTTCAAATGGTCCAAATTTTGATCTCATGTAATATCATGTTTTCGAGATTATTGTTTATAGTAACCAAAGTCACATGAACAGAAATGGCTGGCATATGATTGATAAATGTGTGTTGTTATACGAAACATAATATACATATGTTTTCATATCATTAAGCATGATTAGTGGTATACATAGATAATTAATCCCCAATAATACATATTATTTTTATGATAAAAATATTTAAAAATATATTTGGGTTCAATACCACCAATCATATGATTTCAACCTTATTTATGCGCCATAGATATAGAACATTGTTACTAATTACCTCATTTGGAAACCATGATCTTAGAACACTATAAATAAAAGTGAATTTTTGGGGGTTATTTGTGCATATATATAGGATTAAAACTCCCACTAAATTTCCCATAGAAACTATATTATGTAAAATCACTAATCAAGTGTTGAACAACTATATGACAACCCATATCTTTAATACATATAATTTTATGACTTGTAAAATAAAATCACATGTAGTATACCCCATAATATCATAAATCCTAGCGCCATCAAGAAATTAGCTACATATCATGTCTACTTGATATATGGTTATAATAATATTATTAAAATCATCATCAACATATAAAATTCCATATATTTTAAAACTACCTAGGATAAGTTGGGGACATAAATAACAAAGGTTATACTTATAAAGCCCAGTAATTGAATAAAAAAATAATTTTGTGATAAAATTAATAAATATCAGTCAATAGAAATATCAATTGAAAATAAATATGTATATAATAGTAATTTGGAATAGTGAATCATGATAAAACATGACCTTATAATAGAAACACATGGATGTGGAAACAAAATTTGAAATTACATCATAAACACACGCCAAGGACCAAAACCAATACATAATAAAATACATTAAAAATTATCATAATGCATTTGGTTTACTTAGAAATCCCATTTAATATATATTGTGAGAATAAAAACATACCTAATGTATTGGAGTTAAATAAAATACCAGGCACAACCATTACTGTCATATCGTGTATATTCATATGTGTTCCACATAGACAATTTAAAATGTGTTAATATTTCATCAAATTAAATCCAAATATTTAAGAGTGTGGAATAAATAAATAAAATTAAATAATAAAATTATAATAGGTATGTATAGGTTAATACCATTGAGTATAAATGTATATTATATTCACATTACAGAGGTTCGTAATGGAGGAATTATGGGACAATTATAGTGGCATTTTGGGAGTAGATAATGAATCATGTGAGTTTTTAATGTTACTTAAAGGGGTATTTGAAGACATGGAAATAATAAATTAAGTAAAAGAGATATGTAAGAAAAAAAATCTAACATGAAAAAATTGAGAAATTAAATGACATATGAAAAAAGTGCCTTGAATAACATTTTGGCATAGAAAAATCTGTATGATAATTTAAATATCATAACATGGGTACACCATTAATAATGGGAGTGATTAATATGAGTTTAAGGTGTTTATAATCACATTTAAATTTTATGTAAAGTAATCATAATTTTTAAAATCATATCTGAGCAATTGTAACTTTTTGAAATGTTCTATTACATAAATATAGTGCTTTAATAATGAGGAGAATGAGAGGATCCATTTCCCTGAGAGGGTGTTTCAGAAATTATTAGAGGATATTTTTGAGTGTTTAGGTAAAACCTATGAGGGATTTATATATGAATGGGAATATTATATTAATGTTCTAATGAGTTTTTAGTTAAGAGGAAAGGTAGCTATGGTGGGTTTATATCGGAAAAGATATGGGAGTTCTTTAGTAATTTAGAAAAATAACTTTTAGACACTATAATAAAGTGGGGGAAACCACAATCCAACCCATTTGTTTCCAATGGTTTCATAAATATAGGAGTAATTTTAATTAGTTTATAATTATAATAATTAAGAACAAAAAAAATTATCCTTTTTTGTGTTTGGGAGTCATGTTTTAAAATTCCAATTTTTAATACATAACATTTGATATAGGTTTTGGAGGATTCATAAAATTATTATATAATTAATAAAATAATAAAAAAATATTAAAAAATATATTTAAATTTCATCATGGATACTATTAATGGAACATATTATATCACTTTTGGGTCATTTTGATGTCATAATACATAACATATATTTATAAAATATTTAATTTTTACCCAAATAATCAAATGTTTCAAAAAATAAAATGTATTTAACCATTGTATAATTTATATTGGAAAATTACATATATAATATTTATTTTACCAAAATATTTTTATAAATATTATAATTGTCATTTTCAATTAAAATACATATTTTTTAAGATATACTTTTGTTTATAATAACTGTTTTTTTTACCTTCCAAAAATTAAATTTTCATTTTTTAAATTATTATATTATCAATATATAAAATTTGATAATAATATTTCATTAAAGTATCCATTATTTAAAAAATTCATGAATTTATCAAAATAAATGCTTTAATGGCAATTGAATATTTCCAAAAAAAATTAATTCAAATTTCATTTTATTAAAGTATATTTTTATCTTAATCTTTAATTATTAACATATTAATTAAAAAAAGTAAAGAATAAATATAATATTTATTTAATTGAAAATAAATTTAACATATTAATACTATTAGGGTATTGATCTATATCTCTTTATTATACTAGAAAATACACTAAGGGTAAGGTTATCTATGTTGAGACTTGCATGGGGCGGTTTAACATACATAGGTGGGGTTATGATCTTAATGAGATTGAACATTCCCAGTAAATAGATTTTACCATGATTTTGTTATTGAATCTGATCATGGTCATGGAAAAGGGAATTATCTAGTGATTATATTTCACACTTAAGGTTTTATAATGGGATTCATATGGAATGATTTTACCGATTGAGTAAATCACTTATTTTGTATGTGTCAATTGGATTTATCATATAGCTTAATATATACTAAACATATGACCACTATTCAATTAATATACTTTTAATTATCATGATTAATACTATATATAATTTTTAAAGGATAAAATAAGAGAATTAAATGTGTTTTCTATAACAACATTACATTATAGGGAATCTAATTTTGTCACAAATGATATTTTATTTAAAAACGTTCAGGTTGTTAAATTATCCCCACTTCAAAAAAAATCCCTTGAAATATGCATTCCATATAATATAATAGATAAGGATACTTATTTTTCAACACCTTTTATGATTCCCAAGATGGTTCCTCAACTTTTTGGAAATCCCATAGAACCTGATCAGGGGGTTTGTCTTATTTCATAGAAGATTGTCTATATGATATAAGATCTTTACAAAATTTTCCTCATATGAGATATAAACCTAAAATGGTAATTTCTATTGATTTTGGACAAGTGATGGATATTTAATAAACTTTCTCAAGATGGAATCATGGAACACATGATGTACTTGAGAAAGGTTATGTTGGTGAACTAGTCGACAGACTACCTCTATAATGTGATATATGATCATAAAGGGACCAATGTATCATAGAATGACATTTCCATTATTCCATAAAACCACGAATTAATTTTTCATATATTGTATAATATCAGGTTCCTTAATCTTAATGTCTTCTACTTAATTCTGTAATGTCATATTTTGACACCACTTCTCATATATAGCCTCATAATGCGCAACTTAAATGTTATAATGGAAGGTGATGATATATGAGAACTCTGTTATGGTAATGTGAAGATCCTAACAACCATGAAAATTAATTAACCATAATTAAATCATATCAAAAAGGTTTTTATTTGTCCTTTTGGAATTTTTGTCCATTTATGGGTGATAATTATTGTCATGGATCCATTTTTATTCAAAACATAATAAAAGGATTCTCCAAAAAATGTGGTAAACCTCATATTTTGATCAAATATAACACAGAGTAGAACTCCATTAAATCATAGAAAATAACTTATGAATATCATATTGAGTAAGTCAAGAGTAAAATCTTTCATGACAAAAATAAAATTCATAGACATGATGAAGAGATCGACTACCAACCAGATAGAATTATTATTTGTAGGTTTATTGGGGTGTGCATTGATAAAATCCATGGTTATGATATAAAATTTCCATATTTTAATAGGAAATTGTTTCATTATAACCATAGTATTCATTCATTAAGAAATGAAATACATGTGAACCATTTATCAAGATAAAAAATCTAAAATCACTCTCTTCAAGTTATCCCAACATAAATTTGAAATAAAAAATTTATATATCATAGTGATTCATTGATTAATACATACGACTTAAATTTTCAGGTTATATATATGTTACCACTTCATTTATTGTTTTTAAGGGCCACATATTTTGTTTAAAAACCTTGTAACATTATCTTTGGAAATGTTAGACACCAAAATAATCACTACAAAATTCTTCAGAAATCCCAACACTTTATGATCTTTATTAACACTTGCATGCATGGATGGTTGAGAAGTGATTTGAGAAATGTAGGAAAAATATCCTTTCATTATTTTCATATCCATGCTCTTTATTTCTATGTTAATTGGGTCGCCTATGGTCCTTGTCATTGATATAGTTGTGAGAACATTTATAATAAAATCATCTTCCATTTTTTTTTATTTCCCATGATGGTATTGGATTAAACAATCTTAATCCTTGGTCATCTAAAACCACAACTGATGGTGGATATTAATGAAATTTTTTAGAATATATACTTTGGTTTTTATGGTGCAAATATTTCTCACACTTGTACTCAGGGAGATTATATCCCCAAATATCCAATGTGAATATCACACTCTCTAATTCTAGATCCTGAGTTTTATAGTTCATTCGATGAATCATTATTTTATGGGAGGCACACACTATCATATTTTCATTTTTTATGAGCGCACAACCCAATCCATTTTATGAAGTGTCACAGTAGATAAAAAATATATTAACACTAATGGGTAATGTGAATAAAGTAACAATGATTTATTTCTTAATTTTCTCATTAAAACTAACCTCACATTTATGATTCCATAAATACTTATCTCATTTCAAAGTTAGATTATTTAGGAGGCTTCACAGTCATGAGAGGTTACCAAAAATAATTATTATAATATCCATTTAATCCCATAAAACTATGTATTTCCATAATTAAAATTAGTCTATTTATTCATTCAATTGCCTCTATCTTCAAATCATCCATCGATAACACTTTGTTGGTGATAACATTACCTAGTAATGTTACTTGGTACATGTAAATGTTTGATTGAGAAGTAAAAATATTAAATGCGTGGTAATTAGACAATTCTCTAGGAAACACATCTGTTAATTCCCTTACCATGGTCATGTTATAAGGCCCCAGCCTTAAAAATTACTTAATCTTGAGTTATTTCAAGAATACATGTTGAGGATCTTTTTAGGTTTAGAGTTTTAAATAATTAGATCATAAATCATGCATTAAACTCCACATTTAAAAAAAGTGATTACATAAAAGATAGTACTCATTTTTCCATCATCGAAAACATATTTAAAATAAAACATAGATTCTTTCTTGACACTTCCTTGACACTATCATCACATCATGTACCTTTCCCTTGACCTGTGAAAAACATTTCAAAAACATGGGATGAGCATAAAAATCTCAGAAAGGGGTATAAAATTACAAAATGAAAACATTAGTCCATTTATTAAATCATACTTTACTCATAAAACATAATAATTTTAACATACCTCATAAAATCAAGAATAAATCATAGAAATCATAAGACATAAAGGTAACTTGAGGCATTCCTAACATTCTTCGGTAGGGAGTAACCCTCATGGTTACGTTTGGAATAAACATCACAGTATATTCACTAAATCTCTTCAGATAAACCTTAATGTTTAACCCCTTCACATTACTCAATGCATTGGAGAGCTATATCGGGCTCAACCACCCTTAGTTTATCACAGAACCACCTGTCTTCATAAACAATACCCAAGAACCATAACATAATCATATCATATAAAACATGCATAAAGGAAACATAACATTTCCACATTTCAATCAAAAGATATCAATACAATACATTGATATAAAAAAATATAAAAAACATTTTCAATACCAAAATAAAATATAAGTTAAACATGTTATTTATTTTTCATTTAAAAAAAGGTTATGGCTTGTAGAGGAATCCGAAAATCAAATAATGGTCATAGCGGTGGAGAAGTCGTTGTCGCCGCATACGTACGACAAAAAAAACATTCCTTTTTTCATTTAGTAAAATGATTCGTATAAAAAAGATTCCTTTTTAATAGATGTAAAAGTCAAAGGGGTTTATACACCGTATAAAATAACATTGTGTATAAAACAAGATATGCCTCAATGAAAGGAGATTGAGACGAAGTCCCTTACCTCGGGTCCGACTTGACTCGATCGTTCTTTAACCTCCTGAATAATAAACATGAGTTAATTTATACTATCTTAAGAACATTTTTCAAGTTAATTATTCCTTTTTATATCACTTATTACCATGTTATGAACACTATGTAATTATTTAAGTTAATAATGGTCATTTTGTCGATCATTGGTACTTGAGTCAAAAATAAACTCTTTATAATTACAATTTGTTCATGTATTCATTATATCCAGAGTTATATTCATGATTTATAAATCATATATATCATATATATCCAGTATATACATGCATTTATAATATTACATAACATTTAGAGGTAAGAAATGAAATGCACCGTTCATGGAGACGGTAAGCCGTACGTACGCATGAACGTTACTTTCATTTCTATTTCGTATTTTATGGAATGGAATCATAATTATATAAAGGTATATTATAATTACAGTATAATAAAATATATAATATCATTAACTCCATCCTCTATATGTCCCATATATGGCATTAACGAATCAAATCACTTTGAGGGGGCGGTAGTCCGCACTTCCTAAAATTAAGATATCGCATTTACCCATAATGGAAACCGTAAAGGTATGCCATAAATGAAAAATACAGAAGCTTAAGGAAAAAATAAACATATTATATATCATATATAAATATAGTGACATCTTAATTGCCACCTTTGAAGGTGTTAGAAGAATATTGAGCAATCATCGTTTCGTGAGGCAGAAATTTTTCATCCACGGAAACAATATGCTCTTTAACCATTAGATGTTGGTGTGGGTAAGTTTATCTCAAATAAATCTTATAAAAACATACTATTATATTGAATATACTATTTTTGTTTCAATATAAATGAATAAAAATAGTTTAGGTGGTTGGAGAAGCAAAATAAAACAAAAGAAAATTAGAGAAGACTTTACCTTTAAATCGGGTAACTCCTCTTGATTTGAACCAAAAGGGTTTCTTGAAGAGATTTCTGCCTAAGGTAAGGCTTCTAGGATGAAGATAGGGATGTGGAGAGATAAAATGAGCAGAGATTGGCCGAGCCAAAGGCTTGATAAGTGTGGGTAAGGAGGTATAGGTGGGGGCCTTTTATAAGAGGAGAGGAGGGGCACTCTTGGAAAGTTATAAAATGTTACTTTATATTAAAATGAGTTTCAGATTTTAAAGGCCCCACATTGATATATTTAGAGGATAAGGTTATAAGAGTTCTAAATATACTCATCCAATAGGTCTTTGACAAGTTTATGTCTTAGATTTTACATTATCTTTTCATTTTATTTAAAGCGTTCATTAATGAGGTAATCGCTGCATCATCATGATGACATAAATAATTTAATTTATTTAATGTCTAAAAATTATAAAAAAAAACCTATGATGTAGGAAATATTTTTATCTTTAAAATGACTATTTATAGTCTAGAAGATCATTTATGTAGAAAAAATTAAAAAAAATTACTCAGGTGATACATTCTTTATTGATATTCTCTTTTCGTTAAAAATAAAAATATAAAGTGTCACTTTCACCCAAAAGTGATTCCATGGGGTCCCTAAGTTTTGCACAAGGAATCCCATGGTCTACCATGACACAAAAATTAGAATTAGAACACATTTTGGGGTCATTTTTTATTATTATGATATTATTTTATTATCCTTAACTACCCGATTACAAATTAATCAAGATAATTAAAGATAATTACCGTCGTTACTATTCATAATGTCCAAAAACAAAAGAGTCTTAATTAAATAATTTGGAACTTCTGATTACAAATATGGAATTCATTTTACCAAATTCTAAACATAGAAATTGCAATAATGAATTTAAAAATAATTCCCATTGTCAAAACAAATAGCAGGTTTTTTTGAAACAATATCTATGAAATGTTTAGCACTTGTTTATGGACAATTCCAAAGTGAAATTAATTTTCATGAACACCATTGGATTAAATGGTAAAAATATATTCTAATTACACTTTAAAAACAATTAAAAAGATAATTTATCCATATAATTAAATTAGATGAAAAAGCAGTTTTGATGTAAAATGCAGTATTTTTCACTATTCATTAAAAAATGAACATGGTTAGAAAAATACCAAAAATTTATCCAAAGTAAATTTCAATGTCTCAATCATAAAGAATAAGTTTATTTTGAAAAATAGATCTTATAAAATTTTAAAAATATAGATTTAAAAATGGTTCTCCATCAAAAGGCGGTAAAATAATCTTTTAAAAATATTAGAGATTTCTATGCATAAGATTGGATTTATTCTCGTTTTATGCCTCTTAAACACTATCTAATTCATAAATAGACATAGATAAGAATATATATTATTAATTACTTACTTGGGATGTTATATCCTTCCCCCCTTTAAAAAATTGTGTCCCCGCAATTTATTTACTTATCGAATAAGTGGGGGTATTTATCCCTCATTGCATTTTCAGATTCCCATGTTGCCTCTTCAATCATGTGATTTTTACACAAAATCATTACTTGATGAATCACCTTATTTTGAAACACTTTCTCCCTCTGGTCAAGAATCTAGACTGTTTGTTCCTCATATGATAGGTTCTCTTCCAACTGAACTACCTCTGGACTCAAAACATGAGATGGATCTGGCACGTACTTTATTAACATTGAAACATGAATAACATTGTGTACCTGAGATAAACTCGGAGGTAAAGCCACTCAGTATGCAACTGATCCAACTCTCTCCAGAATTTCATATGGTCCAATGAACCTTGAACTCAGCTTTCCTTTCTTACCAAATCACATCACACTTTTCCATGGAGATACTTTGAGAAAAACATGATCACCTACCTCAAAAGAGAGATCCTTCCTCCTATTGTCTGCATAACTCTTATGCCTGCTCTGAGCTGTTATCATGTGTCTCTGTATCAGCTGAACATTTTCTACCAACTCTTCTACATATTCTGGTCCCATCAACTTCCTTTCACCCACTTCATCCCAAAAAGCTGGAGTTTGACACTGCTTCCCATATAATTCCTTAAATGGGGCCATCTGTATACTGGAATGAAAACTGTTATTATAAGAAAACTCAACCAAAGAAAGATGTTGGTCCCAACATCCCTGATAATCCATCGAACAAGCATGTAGCATATCCTTCAAAGTCTGAATCATTCGTTATGACTTCCCATCTGATTGAGGATGAAAAGCTGTACTAAAATTTAATTTAGTACCCAATGACTTTTGAAGGCCTTTCCAAAAGTTAGAAGTGAACCTGGGATCACGGTCAGATACAACGGAGAGAGGAACTCCATGTAACCTGACTATCTATTTAAGATACAAACGGGAAATTTGGTCTAGGGAAAAAGTATCTCATATAGAAAGGAAATGTGCAGATTTAGTAAATCAGTCAACAATAACCCAGATTGCATTATTACCTAGAGTTGTCTTCGGCACTCCCACAACGAAGTCCATGGATATATTCTCTCATTTCCACTATGACACTGGTAAAGGCTGAAGAATCCCTTTCGGTAACTGCCACTCTACATTAACCTGTTGACAATTCAAACGCTTCATAGTAAAATTAGAAATATCCATTTTCATTCTGTCCCACCAGTAATACTCCTGAAGATCTCTATACATCTTAGTACTGCCTGGATGAACTGAAAATGGATAACTATGAGCTTCACATAACAACCCTCTCTTCAACTGTGAATCACAAGGCACACACAATCTCTTCCCAAATCTCAAAACACAATCATTATCAATGTTGAATTCAGGCAACTTACCCTTCTGAACCAGCTCTACCTTTTTCTACAACTCATTGTCTTGCTTCTGTGCTTGCTTAATTCTATCTGATAGAGAAGATTTCACTAATACCTGAAACAAAATAGAAGAACATCTTGTACCAATAACTTCTATGCCAAATTTCATCAAATAATTAACCAAAGGATCACGATCCAAATGTAACATTGTTAATGAAGCATTACTTTTTTGACTCAAAGCATTATCCACTTTATTTTCTTTTCCCGGATGGTAATGAATTGTACAGTCATAATCCTTGATTAGTTCTAGCCATCTCCTCTGTTTCATTCTCAATTCTTCTTGAGTGAATATATACTTTAAACTTTTGTGATCAGTATATATTTAACACTTTACACCATAAAAATTATGCCTCCAAATTTTTAAAGCGAAAACAACAGCAGCTAATTCCAAATCATGTGTAGGGTAATTTACCTCATGAGTTTTCAACTGACATGAAGCATAAGCAATTACCTGATAATTTTGAATTAGGATGCAACCAAGTCCTTTTAATGAAGCATCACTTTAGATAACAAACTCCCCATTCCTGGAAGGTAGTGCCAAAACTGGAGCATTCACGAATCTTCTTTTCAGTTCCTGAAAACAATCATCACTTTCTTTTGTCCAGATAAACTTCACACCCTTCCTAGTTAGCTTAGTTATTGGACTAGATAACCTAGAAAAAATTTCTAACAAACCTTCGGTAATAGCCTGCCAAACCAAGGAAGCTACGAATCTCAGTTACATTTGTGGGTCTCGGCTATTCTTCAACGACATTTGTTTTTACAGGATCAATAGTTATTCCATCTTTAGAAACAATATGACCAAGGAAAGAAATTTGTTGCATCCAAAACTCACCCTTGCTGAATTTCCCATAAAATTTATTTTCATTTAAGGTTTTCAAAATAACCTTTAAATAACTTGCATGCTCCTCTTTACTTTTAGAAAACACCAAAATGTCATTAATGAAAACAACCACAAACTTATCTAAGAACTCATGGAAAATTCTATTCATAAGGTCCATGAATACAGCAGGTGCATTGGTTATCCCAAAAGGCATAACTACAAATTCATAATGGCCATATCTTGTATGAAACGCGGTCTTCGGAATATCTTCTTCCTTTACCTTCAACTGATGGTACCCCGATCTAAGGTCAATATTTGAAAAATACTGAGCTCCCTGGAGCTGATCAAACAAATCATCAATATGAGGAAAATGATATTTGTTCTTAACAGTGATGTTATTCAAGGCTCTATAATCAATGCAAAGTCTCATTGAACCGTCTTTCTTTTTAACAAATAAAACAGGAGCACCCCATGGTGATTTTCTAGGTCGAATGAAAACTTTCTCTAATAAATCTTGCCATTGCTCCTTCAACTCTAAAAGTTCAATTTGAGCCATTCGATAAGGGGGTTTTGAAATTGGCTTAGCATCGAGAACTAAGTCAACAGTAAATTTAACTTCCTGATCTGGTATTATTCCAGGCAACTAATCAGGAAAAACATCAGGATACTCATTTACCACTGGCACATCATTAATCTAAACAGTTCTTTTGTTTTCAACAATATATGCAAGGTAACATTCATTTCCATCTTTTACAAGTTTCTCAGCCTCTTGATATGATATCAACAGTAAGGGTTCATTATTGTACACAAAATGAAAGTCTTTCTGAAAATAAACTTCTTTATCTCTACAATCAATCTTAGAATGGTAAACAGAGAGCCAATCTATACCCAGGATAACATCAAACTCTACTAGAGGTAAAACAATAAGGTTTTCAAGTAGGTTCTTTACAAGGATAAGGATAGGAAGATTCTTATAAATTCTTTTTGCCTCAACATTTACCCCAGGTGTTTTTACCACAAGTTCAGGAGTCATTTCTTGAGATGGTATTTCCATTTTACTAGAAATGTTTTCAAAGATGAAAGAATGTGTAGACCCTGAATCAACCAACACACTGGCATAATCTGAAAAAAACAAAGTACCTGATACCACTTCATTTGATGGGACAACATCTGCTGAAGTAGTTGCAAAGGATTTCACCACCCCTTTTTGCTTGTAGTCTAACAACTTCCCATCACTCGAGCTCTTTTTCGGACACTCGTTTGCATAGTGACCCATCTCATTGCACTTAAAACATTTCACTAACTGTAAATAAACTTTGTTCTTACCATCGCCTTGATCTTTTTCAGTGCAATCACGAGCCTTATGTCCCATCCTACCACATCGGTAGTACTTTCCAGAATTCAGAAGACATTCCCCAACATGCCTTTTACCACATTAATCACAAACTGGAAACTTAGTTTTCTTACCATCAGACCTTTTTGAAGAATTCTTCCCTTTCTCCTGCCACCTCGGTCTCTTCTTCTGTTGGTTGTTATAGGACACTTGATCATCGGAAAACTCCATTTCCACCTTCTCAGCACATAGAACAAGATTTTAATAACTTTTGAACTCACGAGAATCTAATGCCCTTTGATATTTTGGCTTTAATCCTGAGTAAAAATGATTGATTTTACTATCAAGGTCTCAGATAAAATTTGGAGCATACCTTGACAATCGAGTGAACCTCTCTTCATAAGCAGCCACTAAGTCATCCTCTTTCCTCAATTCCAAAAATTGTTTTTCCATCCTAAGTCAAAAAACCTTAGGAAAATACTTCTCAAGAAACATACCTTTGAATTCATTCCAGTCGAGAGCATCAATCTCATCAGCATCCCTGATATTTTTAACCATCAACCACCACTGATCTACTTCACCCTCCAAACGGTAAATAGCAAGACTAACCTTTTGATTTTATAAACACCCCATGACATCGAAAATCTTATCCAGTGCATTAATCCACCCTTCAGCTAGTACAGGGTTAGATGATCCTCTGAATGATGGGGGATGTTTCCTCATGAAATTTTCCACCACTGACATGTTCATATGCGGTTGATCTGGCTAATCTCGTGCATCGATACTACCACCATTTATCGCTTGAGTCAATTTCACCATTATTGTAACAAACTGTTCAGTTCCAATTCTGACCATCTTAGAATGCTGATTCGGAAGGTCATTTCCTTATGTATGCCTTCCTAGCACTGCTTCCCTATTTCCTCTGTGGAAAACCATTTTGAACAAACAAGTCTTAGATGAAGCAACATGGTAATCTTAAAATTATATATCATTTCAATTTGACCATAAAAAAAATATTTTTGGATAATCATTTATTAGATATATAACTCCTAAAGTTATCTAAACCGAACTTTGATACCAACTATAAGTCCCCAACCTTAAACATTACTTAATCTTGAGTTATTTCAAGAATACACGTTGAGGATATTTTCAGGTTTAGAGTTTTATAGAATTAGGTCATAAATCATGTATTACACTCCACATTTAAACAATGTGGTTACATAAAAGATAGTACTCATTTTTCTCATCATCGTAAACATATTTAAAATAAAACATAGATTCTTTCTTGACACTTCCTTGACACAATAATCACATCATGTACCTTTCCCTTGACCTATGAAAAACATTTAAAAAACATGGGATGAGAATAAAAAGCTCAGCAAGGTATATAAAAGTACGAAATGAAAACATCAGTCCATGTATGAAATCATAATTTACTCATAAAATATAAGCATTTTAACATACCTCATCAAATCATGAATAAATCATAGAAATCATAAGACATAAAGGTAACTTGAGGCATTCATATCATTCTTACATAGGGAGTAACCCTCATGGTTACGTTTGGAATACCAACCACAGTATATTCCATAAATCTCTTTGGAGGAACCTTAACGTTTAACCCCTTCACGTTACCCAATGCATTGGAGAGCTATATCGGGCTCACCTGCCCTTAGTTTATCACGGAACCACCCATCTTCATAAACAATGCCCAAGAACCATAACATAATCATATCACATAAAACATGCATAAAGGAAACATAACATTTCCACATTTCAATCACAAGATATCAATACAACACATTTATATAATAAAAAATATATCAAAACCATTTTCAATACCAAAATAATAGAGAAGTAAAACATGGTATTTATTTTTCATTTAAAAAAAGGTTATGGCTTGTAGAGGAAGCCGAAACTCAAATAATGGTCACGGCGGCGGAGAAGTCATTGTCGCCGCATACGTACAACAAAAAAACATTCCTTTTATCGTTTAGTAAAATTCTTCGTATAAAAAATATTCCTTTTGAATAGACATAAAATTCAAAGGGGTTTATACACCGTATAAAAGAAAGTTGTGTATAAAACAAAATATGCCTCAATGAAAGGAGATTGAGACGAAGTCCCTTACCTCGGGTCCGATATGACTCGATCGTTATTTAACCACCTGAATAATAAACATGAGTTAATTTATACTTTATTAAGAACCTTTTTCAAGTTCATTATTACTTTTTATATCACTTATTACCATTTTATGGACACTGTAATTATTTAAGTTAATAATGGTCGTTTTGTCGATCATTGGTACTTGAGTCAAAAAAACTCTTTATAATTACAAGTTGTTCATGTATCTATTATATCCATAGTTATATTCATGATGTAGATATCATATATATCATATATATCCATTATATACATGCATTTATAATATTATATAACATTTAGAGATAATAAATGAAATGCACCGTTCATGGAGACGGTAAGTCGTACGTACGCATTAACGCTACTTTCATTTCTATTTTGTATTTTATGGAATGGAATCATAATGATATAAAGTTATATTATAATTCCAGTATAATATCATATATAATATCATTAACTCCATCCTTTATATGTCCCACATATGGAATTAACGAATCAAATCACTTTGAGGGGGTGGTAGTCCGCACTTTCTAAAATGAAGATATCGCATTTACCCATAATGGAAACCATAAAGGTATACCGTAAATGAAAAATACAGAATATTATGGAAAAAATAAACATATTATATATCATATATAAATATAGTGACATATTAATGTCCACCTTTGAAGTTGTTAGAAGAATATTGAGCAATAATCGTTTCGTGAGGCAGAAATTCTCCATCCACAGAAACAGTATGCTCTTTAACCATTAGATGTAGGTGTGTGTAACTGTAGCTCTAATAATTCTTATAAAAACATCCAAGTATATTGAAGATAAAATTTTTGTTACAAAATAAATGAATAAAAAGATTTTAGGGGGTTGGAGAATCAAAATAAAACAAAATAACATTAGAGAAGACTTTACCTTTAAATTGGGTAACTCCTCTTAGTTTGAACCAAAAGGGTTTCTTGAAGAGATTTATGCCTAAGGTTAGGCTTATATGATGAATAGAGGGATGTGTAGAGATAAAATGATCAGATTTTGGCTGAGCCAAAGGGTTGAGAAGTGTGGGTAAGGAGGTAGAGATGGGGGCCTTTTATAAGAGGAGAGGAGGGTCACTCTTGGAAAGTTATAAAATATTACTTTATATTAAAATGAGTTTCGGATTTTAAAGGTCCCAAATTGGTATATTTTGAGTATAAGGTGATAAGGGTTAGAAATATACTCATCCAATAGGTCTTTGACCAGTGTAAGTCATATATTTTACATTATCTTTTCATTTTCTTTAAATTGTTCATTAATGAGAGAATTGTTGCATCATCATGATGTCATAAATAATTTAATTTATTTAATGTCTAAAAATTATAAAAAAATACTATGATGTAGGAAATATTTTTAGATTTACAATGAATATTTATAGTCTAATATATCATTTATGTAGAAAAAATTAAAAAAGTTTTACTCAGGCGATACATTGTTTAGAGATATTCTCCTTTCTTTAAAAATAAAAAGATAAAGTGTCACTTTCACCCAAAAGTGATTCCATGGGGTCCCTAAGTTTGGTACAAGGCATCCTATGGTCAGCCATGACACAACCAGTAGCATTAGGACACATTTTAGGGTCATTTTTCATTATTATGATATTATTTTATTATCCTTAACTACCTGATTACTAATTAATCAAGATAATTAAAGATAATTACCGTCGTTACTATTCATAATGTCCAAAAAAAAGAGTCTTAATTGCATAATTTGGAACTTCTGATTCCAAATTAGGAATTAATTTTACCAAATTTCAAACATAGAAATTGCAATAACGAATTTAAAAATAATTCCCGTTGTCAAAACAAATAGCGGGCTTTTTTGAAACAATATCTATGAAAAGTTTGGCACTTGTTTATGCCCAATTCCAAAGTGAAATTAATTCTAATTAACACCATTGGATTAAATGGTAAAAATATATTATAATTACACTTTAAAACCAATTAACAAGATAATCTAACCATATAATTAAATTAGATGAAAACTCAGTTTTGATGTAAAATGCAGTATATTACACTATTCATTACAAAATGAACATGGTCAGAAAAATACCAAAAATTTATCCAAAGTAAATTTCAATGTCCCAATAATAAAGAATAATTTTATTTTGAAAAATATAGCTTATAAAATTGTCAAAATATATATTTAAAAATGGTTCACCATCAAAAGGCGGTAAAATAATCTTTTAAAAATATTAGAGAATTTCATGCTTAAGATTGGATTTATTCTCGTTTAAGCCTCTAAAACACTATCTAATTCATAAATAGACATAGATAATAATATATATTATTCATTACATACTTGGGATGTTACACATGTCATCAAAGATACTATTTTTTAGAACCAATAACTTGAGGTAGATAATATTTCTTGAAGGTAAATGATATATATTATTCAGATGCTGATACCAAGAATATTCATTCTCCTCCTTTCACTAGTATAATATTATAAGGTGATTTGGGATACATAGAGTAATTTAATTCTTTTGGAAATTCATGTTGGCTATTTATATGGAATGAAAATATATACCCTAAATGTCATCAAATTCTAATAAATGTAATATCACTGGTTAAATATGGATGTTCATCACAAAAATATTGATATGTGGTGTTATATATGTAGGATTAAATAATTTAAATATTTTCCATTTTCAATGAAATGATTACATACATGATTTGTAGTGGTATTTTAATTTTTCTACAAAACATTATATATTTGAATCAATGCGTAGAACAAAAATCAAGAAGTACATTTTATATTCTTGTATGAATAAATACATTACTTTTCAGAACACCATTATTGGGATTCATCTCCACATTTGTAATGGAATATTCTCACCATTTATCTGTAAGAATTGGATTCAGATGTCACTATTTGTTATTGAAAACACTTGGCTTAGTGAATTCGGTTTTATTTGTCTATATTAATTATAGTTGAAAATTTATAAAATGGTATAGGGGGTGACTGGAGAATTACATTCATTCATAAGATTGGTCAGTTTCTCCCATCAGCAATCGCAACTAAATAACCATCCTTCCCCAACCCAAAATCATCTCATTGTCCACTTCAAGTAATTTATATAGTTCTGGTTACCACCCAATAGAAAAGATAGCAGTTAAAATATTTTACCACCATTATAATTCACCATCACACCATCATTATTAAACACCACTTTCTTCTTCATATCCTTATGAGAACCATGAGATTTAGTAATATGAATTTTGTAGAGGCCTGAAAACAAAAATCCCTAAGTTGTTGTCTACCATAATTAGATTGTAATGATTAATAGAAATCAAATACCATAGGACAAAATAGTGTTTTATTTTTGGTAAATGAGATACATAAACAATCCATTCATTAAAAATGAATACACTAATTATATAATAAATTTTTTTCTTTGGAGGAAAAATTTATTCCATCTATGATATCCTTGCATATATTTCATAGTACACTTCATTGATTAATGTAAAAGAGAATAAAATTTAGGTGATCTCAAATACTCAGTAATATTAAAGTACATCAGGTGAAATAATGAATCCTTGAAAATAATAAATATATAATATTAAATAACTGAACACTGAAACAATTTTATTAATAAACTGAGAATGAAATATATTAAGAGAATATTTAATAGTGAATATCTCACGGATAATAAATTCTTAATCAATATGAACAAAATTATTAATTATTGGACATATTGTATCTGGAACTTGAACCATTTTACCCTCAAGATCTATCCTCAAGATCGATTATGATTATGGGTAGAAACCCATTAATTTTTCTGGAAAACAAAGTCAAAGGTTTTTTTCCAACTAATTAAATATCCTGATATTACAGATGCATCAAGGGGCTGTAAAATGTCTGAGGCTCACCCATTACATCAAGTCCAACGCATTCCTCAAATTTAGTAATCAATTTAATTAATAAATAATGTTATATATCGAATATATGTATTAAAAAAATAATATAGATTTATAAATATTTTCATAGATAATCAAATAATAGTCAAAGAAAACACTATATGTAAACCGATATACTGGTTAATAAATAAATATATAAATTATAAATGATGTTGATAATTATATAAATTTCAATATCAAGTGATCATTGGAAATTTAATATTTCAATGGGACTACCAAATTAATTAAAGAAGTGGATGTAAATTATATCCATGGACAAATAAAACATAAACAATCTTGAGGAAGAATAAAAATAGTATAAATATAACATATCCCATGTGGATTAAAAATAAGATTTTTCTATTGTGGATTAATTGAAATAGAATAAAATCTTCTTTTATAGTCTTCTTGAAGAAAATATTTGTTTGTTTGGAAAAATCGTTAGTAATAAATTTTCATTTAAATCACATTTTTAAAATAATTTACATAAAAACCAACCTTTTAAACATGAATACCAAGGTTCATATATATGGATGTGGGTAAATCCATACATGGCCTATAAGGTAAAAATAAAATTCATTTTGTTGGATAAAAATGATAGGAAAATGCCTTATTTTGAATGAGACTAGAAGATTCCTTTGAAAAAAATTGTAAAAGAAAAAGGGTTAAAATATATTTAATAAATTTATATAAAAAGGTCAAAAAATTAAATTTAAATCAATTTTATAAAATATGTTTTTAATAGAAAACAAATTCTCTAACTAAAAAGTTAAATGTAGTTGGTTTTTCTTAAAAAAAATGATGAAAATATTTTTAGTAGAAATGAATGGAAAAAGAATGGTACTGATAATGGAAAAGGGTAATGAATAACCAAAGGATATAAAAATTTGGGGTTTTATTTGAAAATGGTCAAATAATTTTTTCAAATGGTAATGAAATATCATAAAAACATTTCTTGATGAAAATAATCATTATGCATTCCAAAGTGTGACATAACACATTGACACATTTTAAATCATAAGCCTAATAAAGGAATAATGTTAAATGATAGTTTTAAATATGATAAATAAAAAATTATTAATGATATAATATATCTAAAGGGGATATATATACAACACAGAAAACATGTAAGTGCTGAATATGATATTTATCACACATAATTAGAAGGTGAGATGAAAATCCATTATCCTGAGTCTGACTTCTGTTTTGTGTCTTTATATTTCGTAACAATAAACTTATGATATTTATTTAAATTCATCAGAAGATTTTAATTTTCTTCATAACATTTATTTGAATTATTACCATGTTTTATTCAACTACATAAACAATTAGTCTTATATCAGGTATTTTTAACCAAATTCAGTTTATGTGTTAAAAACAACTTTAGTAGTTTTTCTTTGGACAAAGGGTTAATTATATTACATCACCAGAATAATAATAATTAAATTATTAAATTATTTTAGCTTAAT
Source organism: Viscum album (assembly GCA_963277665.1). Taxonomy (NCBI): domain Eukaryota; kingdom Viridiplantae; phylum Streptophyta; class Magnoliopsida; order Santalales; family Viscaceae; genus Viscum; species Viscum album. The sequence continues at coordinate 1,836,624,724 of OY728147.1, forward strand.
GTAAACTTTTAAAACCAATAATTATATATGGTTACTAAAAAATGACCAATTATAAAATACTAGATATGAAATGTTGTAGGTCTTCATGAGTAGCCTTCCCATTTTTCAGTGGTCGTTATAGAAAGAAAAAACATAAAATAAATCAATCCAAAATGAAAAGTATATCATAAATATAATATTATATAATCATATATAATTATATATATATTTATTGAGTTTTAAAAGGAATCACATCATATGGAAGATGTGGTAGTCCACACATCCATGTATAATGTTATCACAATCTAACTCTATTAAAGTGTAATAAAGAAAAAATATATTTTTTTTTTCAAGAAAGGTAATTATTTCATGAAAACCATATATATGTTTTTAGGTAGAATTTAATTAATTAAAACTATCATTTATACATTCCATGTATCATGTGATTAAATCATACCACTTTTAGGATGTGTTGTCCACACTTTTAAAAATGATATTATCGTATTCCCAAAAAAAATTGACCATAACGTTTTGTGTTATAAATGTATTAAACAATTAGATAAAAATTATAAATATCCTATATAGAATATATAAATATATTTTCAATAATAATTCCTATCCATTAGTAGTGATGATAGAAAAATGAACAACTTCATTTCGTGAGGAGGTAGTTCACCATATATATAAACAAAATGTTCATAACCCATGAGATTGATGTTTGTGTCAATATTGGTCGAAAAAATAACATAAATACATTTTAAAATATTTAAGATAATATTTTTGTTATATATTCAGGGAATAAGTATAATTTAAAGAGTGGGTAATGAAATTAAACTAAGAAGGATGGTGAAGGATGTTACCTCTTAATGAGGTGACTCATTTTGGTTTGAACCAAATGGAATCAATGGATACCATTATGAATAATTTAAGGATTACAGTTTATGGGGTGGTATTATGAGGATTTATTTTTTCATATTTTCATTGGACGAATGTTTAATGATAGGTGTGATAAAGTGAGAGGGTTGAGTTCCTTTTATAGTGCATAAGGATTGGTGATGTGGTAAATTTTTAAAACTGGAAATACATTCTTTTTCCCCATTTAATGTGGATATAATATTAATAAAAATTATATTAATGATATTATAGGGTCTTTATATTTCAACAGAATGGATTTTTTAAAATTTTCTAGGTAATTAGGTCCCTTAATATTAAAGTTTTGTCCCCAGATAATGTAATTTACACTATATCATTATTATTAATTTTAATTAATTTCACTAATATTTTTTGTAAAAAAATAGGACCCTATCAAAAATTATAAAATTTTCTGATTCAAAATATTCAATACATTTTTATTAGTACAATAATAATGTGGCATAAATTAATTTAAATATATTTTTTCAGATGAGATGACAATGTGGTTTTTTAATGTAAACATGTAAAAAAGATTACTAGGCTATTATATAAAATTTCAATGGAAAATTAATTCCAAAAACCAAAAAAAATATTAAATGATATAAAATTGAACTAATTATTATTTAAATAATATGTAAAATATAAATTATCATTATAAATGAATTAATATAATATGCAGTTTATAATTAAAATTCAGTATCTTTCGTAATTTATTAAAAAGTAAAACATCACATAAAATATCAAAAATTTACCCAAAAATAATTAGTATGTTATGAATTTAACTATAATTTTTATTTTTAAATATAAGATTTATAATATTAAAAAACATTGAATTTAATATAGGTTATCTATTAAAATTTGGTAAATATGGATAATTAAAAATATAGTTTTTATGTGTAATATTGTTTTTGTTCTTATTGCATGCCTATCAGACCTCTTAGATTAATATATAAAATATGAAAATGAATATATAATATTTATATTACAATAATATTAATGAATAATTTTGATTAATTTAATTTATTAGGATAAATATTCTTCGTGAGCATATAAATGGTTTTCTATAAAAACATTCCCATTATATTCAATTGGTTCTTATAATCATTTATAATTAATTTATAACCAGTGAATTAATTTCATATATATGAAAACCATATATTTTCATATGTTAGTTAACAATATTCATAACCACTTCATTATCATCTATTTTATATCTTGTTATATTAAATAGTAAAATTTTAATAATATATTTTTTTAATAAAGCTCAATCTTGAAATTAATGAATAGCATTTATAAAACTCATTATAGAGATCGATGTATAGTAAATCAGTGACACATTCATTGAATGTTATAAATTATATTTAATTTATTTAATATATTAAATATCATATAAATTTTCAAGATATTATATTCCCCTATGTGCATGGTTTTTTGTTTCATATAAGAAAACAAATACAATGACCCTTCATTAGATATTTACAATTTTACATTCTTCCCACCTTAATTAAATTGATCCCTTGTAATTTAAACTCCATAATTGTGATATATTGTTTGATATTTTATATATTTTAAAATACCACATCTTGAGAAGGGTTTGGAATAAAACCTCTAGAAATTAGGGATTGAGAAATACAAAGGTCCCATGGAATAACAAATAACTAAGTCACTGAGTATGAGAACATTATTGGAACGTTTAGATATGCACATAGAGTAAATGTGTAAATATTTATTGAGGCTTATTGAGGTAATAAATAAAAAATAATTTAATTATCAATTTAAAGTAGAGGGCCTCAAATCTAAAAATATATGATGATTTAAAGGACTACTCATTCAACAAAAACCAAGGGATTAGGTTCACATTTTTTATGATCATTTTTTTTACATTGAGAAAGTCCATTATTTCCTAAGAATATATTGAAATTAACATACATTATATTTATTAATTTCATTTGAATTATTAAATTTTTTTTTTCTTCTCTCAAATTATAATTCATCAATTAATTTAATAAATCAGTATCCAAAAATAAAATTTGATCCCACAAGCACTAAAATAAACATTTAATGGATTATAAATCTAATAAAAAAGTAAAATGTCTTTTCATTTCCCTCTAACTATTATAAAAATAAAATATGGTTAAGATATAAATCTCTAAACCTAAAAAATGTTACAACACTAGTTCATCATTAATATTAAATCATCAAAATGTTTTCTAAAAACAATGACATGTTTATAAGGACATTTATTATGTCTATGGTTAACAAGAAACCTACGAAGTACAGCCAGAACTGATTGGTTTTCACATGTGATATAGGTTTTCATTTTATAAAAAAAGTTAATATTACTTTCAAAATAAATATGATGGAAATCCTAAAAATAATATTAATCAGAATATTGATTCATAAATATGGTTTTCAATACAACACCAATACATAAATACATTATTCACTTAATTCCACATAGTAACTTATATGGTATAGATTTTATCCTCTTTAATAGGGTATTGGATTGGGTAATTTAAAAATTCCCCACATTTACATAAAATAAATATAAATATTCCATAGGATGAGTTTCATTTCCTTTCATCAAACTATTCTTTTTTTTTCTCAACAAATATTTTCATTATGTCCTTCATTCCCACAAATAATGTTTTTCCCTATTCATTTTCAACACATTCATAGGTGTGTCCTTACATATTTATTGCATGGGGAAAATTTGTAATTATTATTTCTTGGGTATCCTCCACTTGATATCTTATAAAATTATATCCTCTCTTCTTTTTTATGTTTAGAAGTCGGTTATGGTATATGTTTTTAATCATAATTTCGGGAAAACTAATTATTCATAAAGATGATATCATTCAATCCTATCAACACCTCATTTTATCTTGTCACCACCATTTACTTCATGTTAAATTTTAACATGACTCATTCAGGTTCCAACCATTGACTGAAAATAGAAATCATAGAGTGAGAAACAATAGTCATTGAAAAATGAATAATCATTTACAGGATATCTAAATCATGACACATTAGCTTCAATCTAAACCTCATTTTTTATCAAATATAACTCATTTTAAAAATAATTAATAATGTTTTTTTATATAAAATGTAAATTATATTAAGAATATCCCCTGGGAGGGTCAAACCAAGTGTGTAGTAATCCCTATTGTCGTATACCTGGTTATGCCTATTCAGGCCTGACACTCCTTTTTTGAGTTATTACTCCTTATAACTTATTTTCTATAATCATGTCTACTTATAATATAAATATAGGGATTTATTTCTAGTAATACCCACATAATATCTAATTAACCAAAATTAGAGGGTCTTTTCAATACTTATCCTCAAATTATATATTAGTGTTATATTCTCTAATCTATGTTTTCCTAAATGTAGTTCTATGGATTATAATAAATTCTCATTGATACCAACTGTAGCAACCCAACCCTATAAATCCCATAGCTGGTGATTAAAAACATTACAATAAAATGATCACAAGGACCCAAATCCTATAGGTCCAAATATTTTAGTAGTATTGCAAAAATTTCATATTCACCACTAAGTTAAAAAACAACATTTTTCACTCAAATATAGTCAATTAGGACATTATATAACATATAAATAGGAATTATAATTGAATAAGTATAGTACATATACATAAATTAAACTATTATATCCAATAATTAAATATTTTTATAAAAATTTAACTATCAATACAATCAGGGAGATGGTAGGTCGTATACACATATGAGTAATGTTCCCATTTTTCAATGATCATTATGGTAATAAGGTAAGTAACAATAATAATTCTATGATTTTCATTACATAATAAATAGAATATTATTTAGTAATATATACTAATATATAGAATTCTTGTGATGTAAAAAAGAATCACTTCATGTCGAGGAGTCGGTAGTCCACTCGTCGATGAACGACCTTTTTAAGTGTGTGAAATGGTAAAAAAATAAAATGATATATATTTTATTTAAGTAAAGTTAATTATTTCATGAATTATATATTTATGATCTGAGTTTCATATATTATTAATTAGAACCATCTATTATACATTACATGTATTATGTTATCAAATCGCGTCTCTTTTAGGTGTTGGTAGTCCACACTTTCAAAAACGATGTAATTATATTCCCATAAAATTAAGTGCATAAATATATGTGTTATAAAAGAATTATAGAAGTATAAGGAAAAAAATTATAATCATACATAACTTATAAAAATATATTTTCCATCAAAATTTATATTTATGAGTGGTGGTAAAGGAAAAATGAACAACTTAGTTTTGTGAGGAACTAGTTCATCATACATGTAAATAGTAAATTTATTACCCATTAAATAGATGAGATTTTAAGTTTGAGTATAATAAATAAATTCAAAAGAATATTATTATATTTATGGTAATGTTGTTTCCATATAATCATGGATGAATAAAAATTTATATAGTGGAGAATGAAAAAAAAATATCTTGAAGAAAGATGTTACATCTTAATTGGGTAACTACTTTTCATTTGATCCAAAGGGATTACATGGATAGATTTATGAACATTATGAGGATTCTAGATTTAGGGTATAATATTTAGGATCATGTTAAGAATATATTGGTCATGGTATTTTTTCTTGAGATATGTCAGGAAGTGGGAGGGGTGAGTGACTTTTTATTGTAGAGAAGTTTCACTCCTGTAAATTTTAGAAAAAAGAATTCCACCTATGATTTACCTAATTAATGTATCCCCAATAACAGTCCAATGTATATAAAATGGAAGATATGATATATATATATATCTATTAAATGATTTTTGGGCAAATATTTAGGTTATTTTGTCTATTATGAGTAATGTTTGGTCCCTTTTTATGTTAATCTTCCCCCTAATCATTATAATTAATTTTAATTACATTCACTAATAATTTTTTTTAAAAACTATGTTGACCATATAATAAATTATAAAATATACTAATTATAAATATTTAATCCTTCTTTCTATATTAAATTCATATAACTTTTATAAATTATTTAAAATTCAATCCCAAAAATTGGACAAAATTGAAAATTTATAAAGTAAAAAGGTTAAAAAGTGTGTTCAATCGTTATATAAAATATCAAAGTCAAATTGATTCCAATGAAGTATATTATATTAAATGACATAATATTTATATAATTATAATTCAAAACCATTAATAAATATAATTTATCCTAATAAATTATTTCAACAATAAAACTTTTTTGAATTCAAATTCAGTATTTTTTTACTATTTATTAAAAAATGAAATTTCATAGAAAATTACCAAAAATTCACTCAAAGCTATTTTTTATGTTTCAATTTTAAATATTTTTATTTTTGAAATATAATATTTATAAATATTTTGAAATGGTACTTAAAAAATAATCTCTATTAAAAGATTGTAAAAGTTGCTAAATAAAAACTATATGTTTTTAAATGTAATATTTGGTGTGTTCTTATCTCATGACTACCAAATAAGATTGACTATTATAAAATATATTTTAGTAAATATTTAATATATGTATATATATATCATTAACATAACTCAAAAATTTTATTAAAATAATTAATTAATATAAATTATATTTTGGGGAATAAAAATATTTTCCTACGCATACATTTCTTTTTTATTCAAATGGTTATAATATTCATTTATAATTAATTTATAAAAAGTTAAATCAATTTATATTTGTGAGAACCATATATTTTTATATGTTTCTTTAATTCTACTGATAACCACTAATTAAACGGATATGATATATCATATTATATAAAATAATTACATTTTAATAATATATTAATGTTCATTAAGACATGGACATGAGTGTAATGAACACAATTAAAGAAACTTATTGTTGTGTGTGACATATGATAACATAGTGTTTCATGTACTTAATGATATAAAATATATTTTATTTATTTAAAATATTAAATAAATTATAAATTCATGGGATATTATGTTCCATTTTTCCCTTGCTGTTGTGTGTCACACATACTATCAAATTATGTTTTTCTACTTTAGATTTTTGGGGAGGTAAATATTTCAATATTGAGGGAAGATTATAAAATTTTCTATTAAAATTGATATTCTAGAATGGATATGGATTTTAATAAGCACAGATTTAGTCTTCCAATAATGCAGTCAAATTTATATTCAGTATAATAAAACATATGGAGGCCTATCATGAATGTGTTATTTTCCTCGTAAGTCTTGATAGAATTTTTATCTTATTTCATGATGCCAAGATATCCCTAATTTTTTATTTAAAAAGTGTGTTGAAATAATTAATTAAATATTAATTTTAGGAATTCCTTCTACACCATATCTTTGATATCATTATTGGGATTTATATTCTTGAGAAACATCTAGCATTGGTCTATTTCTACAACCATGAAATTAATAGATTACACAAACATATCTCACACATTGAATTGAAGGATAGTTAATATAGTTTTAATGGATAAAATCTATGATTTCATAGTTAAGGTATCTTAAGATCCAATGAAATTTGGAGGCATTTATTACATAATGGTTTCAATATCAAAATTCTATTTCTTAATGGGATTTAGGCATTCCTCTTATTCATGTTTTAGTTCAAAACATGAGTCAATTTTGAAAGTACAGTCACAAATTTTTTTATTCTAGCTCCCATGAAATTGGGTACCTCATTTGGTCAGTCTTCATATTTCCATTCACATTGGTTATTGAATATGTTCCTCCTATTTTAATCTATTTACTCAAATAAAGGGAAAATTATGGATGATTATATTTTAATAATTACTAAACATCTAAAAGTTAAATTATAAAAAATAGTAGAATAACTCATAAATAACATATATTCATTAAACTATGAATTTATAATCATTATTTTATGTTATCCTTGATCAATTTTCTAGTATAAAATATTATGTGGATTTTTATTCTATAAAAATTGTTCAAAATGATCTTGTGAATTTAACAAATCATATTCCATAAGAGTGTTAAAAAAGGCATACATATGTTCATGATCTAGTCTAGCATAATAGGATTACTTTTGGGTTATTACTCCTAGTTACATCGATGCCAGAGCCACATACACTTATATTATATTGATAGATATTTCATTGTTTGGAAACAACAATATTTATACATTAAAAAAATTATGATTGATTTAATATTTTTATTATTATCCCAGAGGATTTTGTCATTACCTGTCCAATTTCAGGGCTTGAGCCACAACTTCCTCAAGCCCAGCATCATATGCTAGGGGTGGCGACTAGAACTTAAGGCATAAAAACATGGGGATTCATTTACCTTAGAACATGTAAACAATCACACATAACCTACACAAATTAAAATATGAAGTGGGAATGAAATATATGATGAAACACTGAAATATATAAAAAAAATACATGAAAAACTAAATAGTACAAGTATAATAGTGTAAATAGAAACTAAAAAAGAAGAAAAAAAATTTCCCAACCTGAAAAGTGTCACAACCTTGCAGTAAGTGGAAAAGGAAAAATAACTGAGAGATACCTGCTACTAAATCCCATGTTATGACCACGTACATGCTCTAATCACTCGTATCTCTATGCTCTTATGAAGTCATGATTGACATGTCTTTAATATGCATGAGGCACCACATGTGTGGCCATAGCCCATGAATGGGTGAGTATAAAAATACTATGTATAAAGTCCTAAATATGTGAAGGGGGAGCCATATAACATACTCAAAAATATGAAAGAAGTAAATAGTAAAATTTATAATAAAATGAGTATATCACAACCCAACATGAGAGTGATGTAAGTTCATCCAAACACAAGATGCTAGAAACAGGTAAAAGAGGAACTTCACGTCAAGTCTTCACTTCCTATAGTATGAGATTTGAATCGACCGAACATGAAAATCAATACATATAAATCATGTGGCATTCCTTAAGAATCTTCACCTCTCCTGGATAGAGAGTATCCAAACCCCAAGGAGTGGGTACTAAAACAAGATATATATATATATATTCATCTAATAAAACTCAAACAAGGGAGTAAGGGGATCTCTATCACATAGCTCATATTGGAAAGAAGAGTCCCAACAGTATCAGATGTAACTACAATTAATAACCACAATCCCACACATCTACTCTGAACTGCAAGTCAAAGGGACTCAATAACCACACTTTGATACTATCTTTTTAATATGGAAATTTCTTTCCCTAATGTTTTTTAGGTTTAGTCAAACAGATGTGTCTTGGTGTGAATTTTTTTCTCTTCCTCGAGTGTCCAATTTTACATCAAATAACAATTTTTCAATATAAGGCATAGTCAAGAGGTCATATATCAAAGTCAAGGATTGATTCCCATCTTGGATATAGGGTAAAACATGGAATATTCACCAGGGAACCACTTCCAAGCCCTGGGAGAGGGTTATCCCAAAACTGCAATGGGGGACAACTACCTAGCCCAGCTAGATGTAAGCCCGGAAATTTCATTGGGGAACACTTTTTAACACAGCTATAGTAATGTTCAAAACATACATGGTCATCCATGTTGGATAGTACCTCTCAGAATCCAATGATGAACTCCACTGACCATTCTTGCTAGATAATACCTCTCATAAAGAACTGAGGTTATACATTAGATATCCATGAAGTATGGTACCACTCAAAAAGTAAAGAGGAACACCACTGAACATCCCTATGAGATGGTACCTCTCAAAAAGCACCGAGGAACTTCATATGCCATCCCTATTATATAGTACCTCTTTAAAATCTTAAAGAAACTCTATTTTCCATCCCTTCGTGATAATGCCTCTCGAAATTCACTGAGGAACTACGCTATCCATCCCAACTGGATGGTACCTATCAAAGTGCACTGCTTTAGTCATCAGGTGTTACCCCGTATATGCGTCACACATGGAAAATCTACCCTTGTTTCTTAGAATTCACTAAGGAGGGCTCCATAATGTTCTATATGAGAAAACCCTGAGGATATGATACTCACGGGCAAATATATGTGTCCAAAAAAGGGGATACGATAGTTATAAGATTCATAGTGGTACACAGAGTGTATAAGGACCACACATTGTGTGACCCCAACTCATCACATATCCATGTAACTAACCATATTTGGGAACATCACTATGACCATGAAACCCTAGGCATGACAAGGTACTCCCTGAGTACATGGAACTTCTAGTTATAAAGACAATGGATGCACAATGCACTTCGTTGATTTGGAGGGAAAAAAGTTTAATTTCACTAACATTACTCCTCAAAACGACCCCAAAACATTTGACCATATCTCTTCATAGATCTTCTCCACTTTCAATAGATAGGGTGATGATCTAAGAAAATAGTTATATTGGATGATTTTATAAGTTTCTTACACCAATATTCCATTTAAGATTCCACAATTAATGAGATCTTGATGAAGGATTCTCACATCCATACAGATTTCACCATTGTAGTCTGTGTCGAAAAATGAACTACATAAACTACTCATTCTCCACAAATGGGTGTACGATGAAAATTAGTATATCGATGCATTTTTCTAAAAAGGAATACAATGGGTCCCATACCTCGATACTGAAATTAATTATGCGGATTATTCCATTGTGATCCTCATGTAAAAACACATGGGATCGACAACTTGTTCATTCAAAATGGATACCCAGTGAAAAAGTTTCATTTCATAGAAATACGTGTGAACTAGGCCTCAAGGGGTCCGCAGATCAACATTCATTCAAACACCAAAATGTAATCTTGAAATTTCTACCCAATGTCTAGTGTCTAACCACCACTGCAGGAAAGTTAATTAAACATCGCATCTAGACACGACGTCGAAAAAATAACCCCAAATAATAACAATATTATTATTATAATTATTATAATTATTATTAGACTTATGTGTTTCATGAATCCGATCAATAAATACACATACTAATATTTTTTAAGATATCAAAAAATATCCACCTCATTGAAAGTAATATATGGCCATAGACGACGTGTTAATCAGATGCTTGGATTAGAAGATATGGCCATTTAAAGCCACATCATCCCATTCTAGTCGGATCACACCACCTGGGATAGAAAGATCTTATTGGCTCGGTCTATTTTTTCCAGCACACTGCCCAGTTGTGTGGCCCATCCCACCAAATCCCTTTATTGCTAGCCCTCTTCTTCACTAGTTCTGACATCCCGATCAAAGCGATACCCACCATGTCGCACAGGTCGTTGCCGCCTTAGATCAGGTGTCGCGATGCCACCTTGCTTCGATCCCAGTCTCCCTCAAGACATGCTTCCACCCCACAGCTTCCCTACCCAAAAATATTCTCAACCTACCTCTATCCTCATAGCCATTTGTGTTGCTTGAAACTGCTCATGACCTCATCTTCCTCAAACCCCATATACATCGTCACTAGGCCACGCCATCATGGTCGAGCACAACTCTCTCACTTTGCCTCTTCATGCCATCCCAGTAATCGCTTGTAAGCCTACTTACATTCTCTTTGTAGCAACTACCTCTGATTATTTCATCATGTGCCATCGCCAGCTACTGACACCCTACATCGTCGTCGATTTAATCATCGGCCACTTATTCCATACCCCATTTAAATCCCATCGATTAGATGATCTTAGATCAAAAAACGGATCATCAATATTTGTGATGATATCTTCACAGTGCTAGCCTCTGCTCAAAGATCCCCCAGCGAATTGATTCATCCAAAAGTGGGAGATAAATATCCACAAAGAACGAATGGATTTTCAAATAAACCGTAAAATTTAAACATGGTACGATGTCCTTGTCTGTTTGGAGATTGAGGATTGATGATGGAAATGATAAAATGAACAACCAATGATTAATTGACATGAAAACAATCAATTGAGAAAATAGAAGTTGAAGAAATCCTACCAATATTGACATTTTTATCACTACTGATGCATTTTTCACACTCCTGATTCGATCCACAGATGTTTTGTAAGAGTTTCATCCTTGATGAGTAAAATAACTCATGGGAGAGGGAGATCTTGGAGGATAAAGAGAATTAGGGGATAACCCTAATCCTTAACGCTTAATTGTTTATTTTTATGAAAAATACTGAAACCCACACCAATGATCGTAGAATTTGAAACTCATGCACCATATAATTTTATTTCATGCATATGAAAAACACCAGATTATGAACTCTACATTGGTCTCAGTTTTACAATTTCATTTTTCGATCAACAATTATCTTATATAACATCTGTGGATAAATAATTATCTTTAGTTATTTTATTTATGATTTTTCATATGGGTGACTTATCTCACAGAAGTAGTATGTGGACAAATTTTATGCTCTACAAAGGGTAAATTATATGTTCCATACTCAACCAGGGCCTTATATTTCTGGTCTGAGTTATTTTTTGAAATTTACTCCATTTTCATCAATTAAATAATAAAAATTGTACATGCTTTTTATAAAATTATTTTTTCCGTACTGATCATCGAAATTTCACATCGTCCTAGGGATTAGATCTAGAAGTATATTTATTAATACTCAGAACTCTTAAAAGGGAAAAATTGGGTCATTACATCATTTTATCGTTCATGATTTTTATCCCGAATATCAAAACTATGGAAACAACTTAAGAAATTAAGCCTACCCCAGGCTCTCCCGCTACTAGGAAAACTGTGACATTTTTGTGCTTTCATAACACATGAACAAATGTGATGGTCCTTCCTCTTAAGGTATTATCATGTTGATGATGTGTGTTGGAACATAAAATTATCTAATAATTTTTCACTCAAATATAGTCAATTAGGACATTATATAACATATAAATAGGAATTATAATTGAATAAGTATAGTACATATACATAAATTAAACTATTATATCCAATAATTAAATATTTTTATAAAAATTTAACTATCAATACAATCAGGGAGATGGTAGGTCGTATACACATATGAGTAATGTTCCCATTTTTCAATGATCATTATGGTAATAAGGTAAGTAACAATAATAATTCTATGATTTTAATTACATAATAAATAGAATATTATTTAGTAATATATACTAATATATAGAATTCTTATGATGTAAAAAAGAATCACTTCATGTCGAGGAGTCGGTAGTCCACTCGTCGATGAACGACCTTTTTAAGTGTGTGAAATGGTAAAAAAATAAAATGATATATATTTTATTTAAGTAAAGTTAATTATTTCATGAATTATATATTTATGATCTGAGTTTCATATATTATTAATTAGAACCATCTATTATACATTACATGTATTATGATATCAAATCGCGTCTCTTTTAGGTGTTGGTAGTCCACACTTTCAAAAACGATGTAATTATATTCCCATAAAATTAAGTGCATAAATATATGTGTTATAAAAGAATTATAGAAGTATAAGGAAAAAAATTATAATCATACATAACTTATAAAAATATATTTTCCATCAAAATTTATATTTATGAGTGGTGGTAAAGGAAAAATGAACAACTTAGTTTTGTGAGGAACTAGTTCATCATACATGTAAATAGTAAATTTATTACCCATTAAATAGAAGAGATTTTAAGTTTGAGTATAATAAATAAATTCAAAAGAATATTATTATATTTATGGTAATGTTGTTTCCATATAATCATGGATGAATAAAAATTTATATAGTGGAGAATGAAAAAAAAATATCTTGAAGAAAGATGTTACATCTTAATTGGGTAACTACTTTTCATTTGATCCAAAGGGATTACATGGATAGATTTATGAACATTATGAGGATTCTAGATTTAGGGTATAATATTTAGGATCATGTTAAGAATATATTGGTCATGGTATTTTTTCTTGAGATATGTCAGGAAGTGGGAGGGGTGAGTGACTTTTTATTGTAGAGAAGTTTCACTCCTGTAAATTTTAGAAAAAAGAATTCCACCTATGATTTACCTAATTAATGTATCCCCAATAACAGTCCAATGTATATAAAATGGAAGATATGATATATATATATCTATTAAATGATTTTTGGGCAAATATTTAGGTTATTTTGTCTATTATGAGTAATGTTTAGTCCCTTTTTATGTTAATCTTCCCCCTAATCATTATAATTAATTTTAATTACATTCACTAATAATTTTTTTTAAAAACTATGTTGACCATATAATAAATTATAAAATATACTAATTATAAATATTTAATCCTTCTTTCTATATTAAATTCATATAACTTTTATAAATTATTTAAAATTCAATCCCAAAAATTGGACAAAATTGAAAATTTATAAAGTAAAAAGGTTAAAAAGTGTGTTCAATCGTTATATAAAATATCAAAGTCAAATTGATTCCAATGAAGTATATTATATTAAATGAAATAATATTTATATAAGTATAATTCAAAACCATTAATAAATATAATTTATCCTAATAAATTATTTCAACAATAAAACTTTTTTGAATTCAAATTCAGTATTTTTTTACTATTTATTAAAAAATGAAATTTCATAGAAAATTACCAAAAATTCACTCAAAGCTATTTTTTATGTTTCAATTTTAAATATTTTTATTTTTTAAATATAATATTTATAAATATTTTGAAATGGGACTTAAAAAATAATCTCTATTCAAAGATTGTAAAAGTTGCTAAATAAAAACTATATGTTTTTAAATGTAATATTTGGTGTGTTCTTATCTCATGACTACCAAATAAGATTGACTATTATAAAATATATTTTAGTAAATATTTAATATATGTATATATATATCATTAACATAACTCAAAAATTTTATTAAAATAATTAATTAATATAAATTATATTTTGGGGAATAAAAATATTTTCCTACGCATACATTTCTTTTTTATTCAAATGGTTATAATATTCATTTATAATTAATTTATAAAAAGTTAAATCAATTTATATTTGTGAGAACCATATATTTTTAAATGTTTCTTTAATTCTACTGATAACCACTAATTAAACGGATATGATATATCTTATTATATAAAATAATTACATTTTAATAATATATTAATGTTCATTAAGACATGGACATGAGTGTAATGAACACAATTAAAGAAACTTATTGTTGTGTGTGACATATGATAACATAGTGTTTCATGTACTTAATGATATAAAATATATTTTATTTATTTAAAATATTAAATAAATTATAAATTCATGGGATATTATGTTCCATTTTTCCCTTGCTGTTGTGTGTCACACATACTATCAAATTATGTTTTTCTACTTTAGATTTTTGGGGAGGTAAATATTTCAATATTGAGGGAAGATTATAAAATTTTCTATTAAAATTGATATTCTAGAATGGATATGGATTTTAATAAGCACAGATTTAGTCTTCCAATAATGCAGTCAAATTTATATTCAGTATAATAAAACATATGGAGGCCTATCATGAATGTGTTATTTTCCTCGTAAGTCTTGATAGAATTTTTATCTTATTTCATGATGCCAAGATATCCCTAATTTTTTATTTAAAAAGTGTGTTGAAATAATTAATTAAATATTAATTTTAGGAATTCCTTCTACACCATATCTTTGATATCATTATTGGGATTTATATTCTTGAGAAACATCTAGCATTGGTCTATTTCTACAACCATGAAATTAATAGATTACACAAACATATCTCACACATTGAATTGAAGGATAGTGAATATAGTTTTAATGGATAAAATCTATGATTTCATAGTTAAGGTATCTTAAGATCCAATGAAATTTGGAGGCATTTATTACATAATGGTTTCAATATCAAAATTCTATTTCTTAATGGGATTTAGGCATTCCTCTTATTCATGTTTTAGTTCAAAACATGAGTCAATTTTGAAAGTACAGTCACAAATTTTTTTATTCTAGCTCCCATGAAATTGGGTACCTCATTTGGTCAGTCTTCATATTTCCATTCACATTGGTTATTGAATATGTTCCTCCTATTTTAATCTATTTACTCAAATAAAGGGAAAATTATGGATGATTATATTTTAATAATTACTAAACATCTAAAAGTTAAATTATAAAAAATAGTATAATAACTCATAAATAACATATATTCATTAACCTATGAATTTATAATCATTATTTTATGTTATCCTTGATCAATTTTCTAGTATAAAATATTATGTGGATTTTTATTCTATAAAAATTGTTCAAAATGATCTTGTGAATTTAACAAATCATATTCCATAAGAGTGTTAAAAAAGGCATACATATGTTCATGATCTAGTCTAGCATAATAAGCTTACTTTTGGGTTATTACTCCTAGTTACATCGATGCCAGAGCCACATACACTTATATTATATTGATAGATATTTCATTGTTTGGAAACAACAATATTTATACATTAAAAAAAATATGATTGATTTAATATTTTTATTATTATCCCAGAGGATTTTGTCATTACCTGTCCAATTTCAGGGCTTGAGCCACAACTTCCTCAAGCCCAGCATCATATGCTGGGGGTGGCGACTAGAACTTAAGGCATAAAAACATGGGGATTCATTTACCTTAGAACATGTAAACAATCACACATAACCTACACAAATTAAAATATGAAGTGGGAATGAAATATATGATGAAACACTGAAATATATAAAAAAAAATACATGAAAAACTAAATAGTACAAGTATAATAGTGTAAATAGAAACTAAAAAAAGAAGAAAAAAAAATTCCCAACCTAAAAAGTGTCACAACCTTGCAGTAAGTGGAAAAGGAAAAATAACTGAGAGATACCTGCTACTAAATCCCATGTTATGACCACGTACATGCTCTAATCACTCGTATCTCTATGCTCTTATGAATTCATGATTGACATGTCTTTAATATGCATGAGGCACCACATGTGTGGCCATAGCCCATGAATGGGTGAGTATAAAAATACTATGTATAAAGTCCTAAATATGTGAAGGGGGAGCCATATAACATACTCAAAAATATGAAAGAAGTAAATAGTAAAATTTATAATAAAATGAGTATATCACAACCCAACATGAGAGTGATGTAAGTTCATCCAAACACAAGATGCTAGAAACAGGTAAAAGAGGAACTTCACGTCAAGTCTTCACTTCCTATAGTATGAGATTTGAATCGACCGAACATGAAAATCAATACATATAAATCATGTGGCATTCCTTAAGAATCTTCACCTCTCCTGGATAGAGAGTATCCAAACCCCAAGGAGTGGGTACTAAAACAAGATATATATATATATATATATTCATCTAATAAAACTCAAACAAGGGAGTAAGGGGATCTCTATCACATAGCTCATATTGGAAAGAAGAGTCCCAACAGTATCAGATGTAACTACAATTAATAACCACAATCCCACACATCTACTCTGAACTGCAAGTCAAAGGGACTCAATAACCACACTTTGATACTATCTTTTTTATATGGAAATTTCTTTCCCTAATGTTTTTTAGGTTTAGTCAAACAGATGTGTCTTGGTGTGAATGTTTTTCTCTTCCTCGAGTGTCCAATTTTACATCAAATAACAATTTTTCAATATAAGGCATAGTCAAGAGGTCATATATCAAAGTCAAGGATTGATTCCCATCTTGGATATAGGGTAAAATATGGAATATTCACCAGGGAACCACTTCCAAGCCCTGGGATAGGGTTATCCCAAAACTGCAATGGGGGACAACTACCTAGCCCAGCTAGATGTAAGCCCGAAAATTTCATTGGGGAACACTTTTTAACACAGCTATAGTAATGTTCAAAACATACATGGTCATCCATGTTGGATAGTACCTCTCAGAATCCAATGATGAACTCCACTGACCATTCTTGCTAGATAATACCTCTCATAAAGAACTGAGGTTATACATTAGATATCCATGAAGTATGGTACCACTCAAAAAGTAAAGAGGAACACCACTGAACATCCCTATGAGATGGTACCTCTCAAAAAGCACCGAGGAACTTCATATGCCATCCCTATTATATAGTACCTCTTTAAAATCTTAAAGAAACTCTATTTTCCATCCCTTCGTGATAATGCCTCTCGAAATTCACTGAGGAACTACGCTATCCATCCCAACTGGATGGTACCTATCAAAGTGCACTGCTTTAGTCATCAGGTGTTACCCCGTATATGCGTCACACATGGAAAATCTACCCTTGTTTCTTAGAATTCACTAAGGAGGGATCCATAATGTTCTATATGAGAAAACCCTGAGGATATGATACTCACGGGCAAATATATGTGTCCAAAAAAGGGGATACGATAGTTATAAGATTCATAGTGGTACACAGAGTGTATAAGGACCACACATTGTGTGACCCCAACTCATCACATATCCATGTAACTAACCATATTTGGGAACATCACTATGACCATGAAACCCTAGGCATGACAAGGTACTCCCTGAGTACATGGAACTTCTAGTTATAAAGACAATGGATGCACAATGCACTTCGTTGATTTGGAGGGAAAAAAGTTTAATTTCACTAACATTACTCCTCAAAACGACCCCAAAACATTTGACCATATCTCTTCATAGATCTTCTCCACTTTCAATAGATAGGGTGATGATCTAAGAAAATAGTTATATTGGATGATTTTATAAGTTTCTTACACCAATATTCTATTTAAGATTCCACAATTAATGAGATCTTGATGAAGGATTCTCACATCCATACAGATTTCACCATTGTAATCTGTGTCGAAAAATGAACTACATAAACTACTCATTCTCCACAAATGGGTGTACGATGAAAATTAGTATATCGATGCATTTTTCTAAAAAGGAATACAATGGGTCCCATACCTCGATACTGAAATTAATTATGCGGATTATTCCATTGTGATCCTCATGTAAAAACACATGGGATCGACAACTTGTTCATTCAAAATGGATACCCAGTGAAAAAGTTTCATTTCATAGAAATACGTGTGAACTAGGCCTCAAGGGGTCCGCAGATCAACATTCATTCAAACACCAAAATGTAATCTTGAAATTTCTACCCAATGTCTAGTGTCTAACCACCACTGCAGGAAAGTTAATTAAACATCGCATCTAGACACGACGTCGAAAAAATAACCCCAAATAATAACAATATTATTATTATAATTATTATAATTATTATTAGACTTATGTGTTTCATGAATCCGATCAATAAATACACATACTAATATTTTTTAAGATATCAAAAAATATCCACCTCATTGAAAGTAATATATGGCCATAGACGACGTGTTAATCAGATGCTTGGATTAGAAGATATGGCCATTTAAAGCCACATCATCCCATTCTAGTCGGATCACACCACCTGGGATAGAAAGATCTTATTGGCTCGGTCTATTTTTTCCAGCACACTGCCCAGTTGTGTGGCCCATCCCACCAAATCCCTTTATTGCTAGCCCTCTTCTTCACTAGTTCTGACATCCCGATCAAAGCGATACCCACCATGTCGCACAGGTCGTTGCCTCCTTAGATCAGGTGTCGCGATGCCACCTTGCTTCGATCCCAGTCTCCCTCAAGACATGCTTCCACCCCACAGCTTCCCTACCCAAAAATATTCTCAACCTACCTCTATCCTCATAGCCATTTGTGTTGCTTGAAACTGCTCATGACCTCATCTTCCTCAAACCCCATATACATCGTCACTAGGCCACACCATCATGGTCGAGCACAACTCTCTCACTTTGCCTCTTCATGCCATCCCAGTAATCGCTTGTAAGCCTACTTACATTCTCTTTGTAGCAACTACCTCTGATTATTTCATCATGTGCCATCGCCAGCTACTGACACCCTACATCGCCGTCGATTTAATCATCGGCCACTTATTCCATACCCCATTTAAATCCCTTCAATTAGATGATCTTAGATCAAAAAACGGATCATCAATATTTGTGATGATATCTTCACAGTGCTAGCCTCTGCTCAAAGATCCCCCAGCGAATTGATTCATCCAAAAGTGGGAGATAAATATCCACAAAGAACGAATGGATTTTCAAATAAACCGTAAAATTTAAACATGGTACGATGTCCTTGTTTGTTTGGAGATTGAGGATTGATGATGGAAATGATAAAATGAACAACCAATGATTAATTGACATGAAAACAATCAATTGAGAAAATAGAAGTTGAAGAAATCCTACCAATATTGAAATTTTTATCACTACTGATGCATTTTTCACACTCCTGATTCGATCCACAGATGTTTTGTAATAGTTTCATCCTTGATGAGTAAAATAACTCATGGGAGAGGGAGATCTTGGAGGATAAAGAGAATTAGGGGATAACCCTAATCCTTAATGCTTAATTGTTTATTTTTATGAAAAATACTGAAACCCACACCAATGATCGTAGAATTTGAAACTCATGCACCATATAATTTTATTTCATGCATATGAAAAACACCAGATTATGAACTCTACATTGGTCTCAGTTTTACAATTTCATTTTTCGATCAACAATTATCTTATATAACGTCTGTGGATAAATAATTATCTTTAGTTATTTTATTTATGATTTTTCATATGGGTGACTTATCTCACAGAAGTAGTATGTGGACAAATTTTATGCTCTACAAAGGGTAAATTATATGTTCCATACTCAACCAGGGCCTTATATTTCTGGTCTGAGTTATTTTTTGAAATTTACTCCATTTTCATCAATTAAATAATAAAAATTGTACATGTTTTTTATAAAATTATTTTTTCCGTACTGATCATCGAAATTTCACATCGTCCTAGGTATTAGATCTAGAAGTATATTTATTAATACTCAGAACTCTTAAAAGGGAAAAATTGGGTCATTACATCATTTTATCGTTCATGATTTTTATCCCGAATATCAAAACTATGGAAACAACTTAAGAAACTAAGCCTACCCCAGGCTCTCCCGCTACTAGGAAAACTGTGACATTTCTGTGCTTTCATAACACATGAACAAATGTGATGGTCCTTCCTCTTAAGGTATTATCATGTTGATGATGTGTGTTGGAACATAAAATTATCTAATAATTTATGACACAAGGGAGACGGTGTGCACCTTCTCTAGCTATTAGGGATATGCCAAGGCTATAGGCAACCTGATTTTCCCTCCACATGATCTCAAATGGCCCAAAGGCATTCGGGGGAAAGTTTGCATACTTGGATGAACCACTATATCCCACATCACAACTTGAAATATATATAGAAATATTCTAAAATCATAGAAGGAAAAAATTGGCTCTCTACAGATTTATATACTATTTAGTAATAAAAATCCTAAAAGCAACAATACTTTCC
This sequence comes from Viscum album, assembly GCA_963277665.1. Taxonomy (NCBI): domain Eukaryota; kingdom Viridiplantae; phylum Streptophyta; class Magnoliopsida; order Santalales; family Viscaceae; genus Viscum; species Viscum album. The sequence continues at coordinate 1,836,645,854 of OY728147.1, forward strand.
ATTAATACCAACATTAACAACACAATTCATTATTACACTTTATATTAGTGTTTAATTACATAATATCACACATAGTAAAATATACAATATCGATAATCCTAGTTTATTTGGGAAATTTTGTACATATAATATCAATATGATAAATGGATACAATACTATTATTGAAAACATACTCAACATGCTTATAAAAATCAACTTTCTAACACTACATGAGATAACTTGGGGATATATATATATGAAAAGTGTGATCCATAAATCCTATTAAGGGAATAAATAATGTATAACATGAAAAAATTATTACATATTATTCAAAAAGAATATAAATGTAACATTAATTTATTAAGATTAAAATTATTGAACAATGATTCATGATACATCATGTTACCATAATGAAAACATATCAGTGTGACAACAACATTAAACATGAAATCATAAACATTGCTCAAGGCTGACCACCAAGACATTATAACATGGTGGATAAATCATATAATGTACTATTTTTATAACATAATCTCATATTTGACATATCATTAGACTTAAACAGTGCGTAATTCATTAGAGTGAAATATAATTCAAGGTGCAACTCTCGATTTCATATTATGTGCATGCATATGTGTACTAAATAGATCATTCATAATAGTTTCATATTTCATCATATTCAATACCAAATTAATGGAGTGTGGAATAAATACATGTAAGTACTAAAAAATAAGGACATGTACATCTGGTTTAACACCATTGAGTGAAAGTAGATATGATATTCACATTACAAAGGATTGGCTGGGATGAACAACTAGATAATTTTGACAGCATAAACGAGGTATATAATGAATCATGGGATGGATTTATTATATTTAACGAGGTCCCAAACCACATGGAAATTATAGGGTATGTAAGGGATATACGTATGAACATAATCCAATTATAAAAATTGGGAATAAAAATCCTTATGAAAAAAATGTTGTGTGAATTCACGTTTGGCATAGAAAATTGTAGGATAATTTCAGTAACAGAACAAGGGAAAAAAATGAATAATTGGATAGGTTAATGAGACTAAAATGGTTCTATAATAATTTGGATGTAATAATGGTCATATGTGGTATGTGTAATATGATATCCCATTAACATGAATTGAAATACAAAGCCATAAAATAAATAAGGTTCTTAAATAAAGAGAATAATGAGAGGATCTCTTACCTTGATAGTTTGTTACCAACATCTGGGAGGAGCTTATTGAGAGCATGGGGACACCTTCATAGAAATATTTATAATAAAGGGAATAGTATTGAAATTATATTTTTTTAATTTAATATGAATGGGTTCCTTGATGGGATTATAAAAGAAAATATAGTGGAGTTCTTTATTGTTTCAAAAACATACATTTTGGAATCTATAAAACAATGTAATAAAATCCATAAACATTACAATGGATGTTAATCTTGCTTTATACCACACAATTTTAGTTTTCATAATTTTATAGTTCCATGAAACTATCATAATAATATAATACCCCTGGTGATGTTGATGTGTTTCGGGTTTATAAATACATTATTTTAAAACAGTAAAATATAATAAAAGTTTTTTACAATTCATAAATGATTTATAAAATTCATAAAATAATAGTAAAAAATTATTTTAATTAGGAAATATATATTTGGCCATGGATACATATTAAGGAACATGTTACATAACCTTTCGGTCATTTTGATAAAATAATTTATACTCTATAATTATATTGTATTTTTTTTACTAGAAAATTAGAATTCATCATAAAATATTGAAGAATTCACCAATGTATATTTTTGAAATGATGATTACAAAAATAATATTTAACATATATAAATATTTATATTTATATGACAATATACCCTATTAAATTAAAATCCATGGTAATGGATGAAAACTGGTTTTTTGAAAATAACATATTTTTAACCCTTATAATAATTTAATTTTTACATCATTAATTTATATTATCATATATATATACTATTTAATAATTTAATTATTTAAAAATATAATTTACATGAAAAAATCATGAATTTATTAAAATTAACGTCTTAATTCAAATTTTATATCACCCAAAAATAACATTTTATTTTTATATTATTAAAATGTTATTTTTCTCAAACTCCTTACATAATCATTTATAATTTATCAAAATTTAGGAATGAACATTATTATTAATTTATTAGAAAGAAAATTTAAACATTCATACTATTAGGGTATTCATTTATACCCCATTGTTACACAAACAAAATATACTGACTATATGTTGTGAGATCGAGACATTTTCATCATGTGGTTTGGTGTATGTGGTTTGGGATGTGATCTCGATGATCTTGAACTTGTGTTATAAGTAGTTTTTCTCATGAATTGGTTGTTGAATTATGTAGTGGTCTTGGTCAATGGAAAATAGCAGGTATACTCTCTCTATCATAAGATTTGATAAATGATCTTCATTGGGTACAATCTTACTAGTTGATGTTAACACATCTTTCATCAAAGTAAATAGGATTTATCAATGTTCATAATATATACTAATCATATAATCACTATTACATATCTATATTATCAATTACTATGATAAAATGTAGTCTTTTAATTCTAATAGGATATTAACAATGAATGGAACGTGTTTTATGTAACCATATTACACAATTATAAATTTAATCTTTTGATAATTAGAATTTTATTTATAAATGTGTTCTTGTTACACACTCCTGTTAGTTGTTGTTTTTCATAGCGCTTGTTAAGAGAAAAAATATTAAGGGATTGTTTAACCCCTTATATTATTTATTTTGTAATAATGGGAAGGTATCAAACCATCAATAATATATTCAATTTTTATATTAAATAAATGTATTAATTTAGTGTGAATTATTAACCATCTTAAATATATTAGATTCTTATAAAAATACCCATTTGCTGATATTATACTCATGTCTACAACCTACAAGCACACTGTTTCTCGCAATTGTGGTGAGATGATTCTACCCACCAGAACACCCCCTCCCTACTACTGTTACACCCACTCATCCTCACCGTACATCACCTGTAACACGTTTGAAAAAACTCCACTACTCAAACTCGGCCCCAAGATTTGTTGAGCGCGACACAGACACGTGACCTACTCACATGGTTATACACCTATTATATTTTTGTATAACATATGTGTATATATTGATAATGATAATTTTAATGTATAATTATATGAAATATATAAATTATTATATTTAAATATATATTTATATATTTATCCATAAAATTGTAAATACGTTTTATATTTATGTATGTAATTATAAATATATATATACATATTAAATAAAAATAAAAATAATATATATGCTATATATACATGTCAGTATAATTCGATATATATATATATTTATATTTATAAATATATATATATTTGTATATATATATACATTATAATATATATGCGTATATATGAAAATAATAATATTTATGTATATATATATTTATACATAGATTAATAACAACAATTATATTTATGTATATATATATATATATATTTGATGTGTGGCTATGGGTATATTTTCATTTACAATATAGGTATATATCAATATATTAATATTTACTTATATATTTATTTGTGTATATTTTCTTATATACTTATTTTTGTATACTCTTATATATAAAATATAATATAATTAATTGTATATACTTTTATATATATATATATATTGTATTTATATGTTTATTAAATTATTTTATATTCATTTCCTTTTTATAAAAATCATGAAATAATACATCTATGTGCATAACGTGTCTTGTACAATGATAATGCTATAAATAATAAATACATTTTTATTAAAGTACATATATGTATATAAATATATTGAATATTTTTACAAAAAAAATATAATTTTTTTTCATTTTATATTATGTGTACAAATATATTTAATATAATCAAAATTAAATAAAGTTATATAATAGTAAATAAAATATATAAAAAATTATTATATATATATTATTAATTTTTAATTAATATTATCATACAAAAAAATCTAAATAATGTTATTAAATAATATATATAAATTTTATATAATATAATATATATAACATATGTTTTATATTTATATAATTTTTGGTATAAAAATATTTTTGTGTGTTTATATGATAACAAACACAACAAAAAAATAAGTAATCCTTTTTTAAAATTATAAACACTATATATTGTTTAATAAATACAATTAATTTATATTAAAAAATTATATTATGAGTTATATTATACATATATTATATTAAATAAATTTATAATATATTTTTTATAAAAATCACATTTTTATTTTATGTTGTATAAAAATATATATCATATAAATAAAAATTCATATAAAATAGTATCATTTATTTAAATATTTTTTTAATAATATATATATATATATATTATTTTTTCAAAACACCCTTAAAATGTATTTATATATGGTTGAATATTTATATTTGAACATATATTTGTATTTAAAATAATGTTATGTATAAAAATATATTAATATATTAATACACACATATATATATGCTGTTTTTTAATGTATTTTATTATATCATTATTTAGTATGTTTATAATGTATTTATGAGAATTTATATAATGGGTTTATATAAGATTGAAATGAACAAGTATATATATATATATATATATTATAATGGTTTATTTAAAAAAAATAAAACATATAGGGGTTTGTTAACCACTTTTATTTATTTATTTTAAATCAATCATTTATATCTTAGCTATTTTTTGGCACATTGCTGGTAAATCTTAATATAGGGGTGTTTTCCCATAACCATATCCAAAATAAATGTTAATTTAATTTTTATTAGGTTCTTTAAATCCCCATATAAGTAAACATCACTAAATGAATATTATTTGTATTATAAGGTGAAAGGGGGGAAATAGAATAAAGAGTAATTTCTATGATGGAGGATATATAACTATATTTTCATTGGAAATGTAACTATGAGTGATTAAATTATCTTGAATTTTTATTATCAAATATGTCACATGTGAGGGACTCCTAGATTCGAGATCACCAGTGCACCATTATTCAAGAAAATATCAATATGGAGAGATCTAAAAAGATAAATTCAGTATTCCCACTCTATTCTCTTTTTCCCATTAAAGACCTATTTTCACAAGAACATTGTAGAAAAAACATAAGTGGTAATATCATTCTTATAGTTGGTTTATTATTAGGGAATTAGTAAATATAAAATATATTTAATGGGAATTCTCATTTCAAATCCAAAAAAATGAAATGTGGAGTTTTTATTCTAGACACATGACATTCCAAAATTTAAAAGCAAAAAACCATAGAACCACACGTGAATTACAAAAAATTCAATTGTTGGAGTAAAAAATAAATAAAATTGTGGTGAATTTTTATAATAACTTACTATGGAAACTAAAACTCTTGGATATAGTTTGGTTGATGGTGGATTTTTTTTACCAAAAGGAATCACCTTGTATACATTATTGAACCTCATTCATAATCATATGGAAGTAATAAATTTTTATACATATCTAAATATTGGGCGTATGCATCCTTAATATGTCTTGAGACAACGGGATAATCAATAAATCTAGGTGAATATCCAACAATAATATAAAATGAATTTATATATTCACAATGAAATAGAATGTATCTTTATCAATGGGATGATACTGGTGTAGTAGTCTAGGTTACCTTTATCATATGGGGATATAAATAGGATATTTTCATTTGATAAAATATTTTCGAATGGCTGGAGACCAAATCAATGATATATTAATAAAAATTAAAAAATTTGATTATGTAACACAAATATTTGACAAACATTAGGGATGAAAAATTTATTAAGGGAAAATTAAATGTTGGTAGAGTTTATGGAAGATGTTAAATTGTGGCCATATTGAGTTTAATCCACATGGTACCTAATATATTAATAAAAGTAAAATTTTCATTATATTACATTACAAAAAATCACCATTTTTAAAATAATCCTTCCATAATACCACATATACGGGAAATATATATGTATTGTGATTATAGAGATTTATGATATGGAAATAATTTGGATAAGAAATGTTTGTTTGGTTTTTTATATTGATATAAAATAGTGATATTTCTATCACAACAAAATAATGGATTCATAATAATGAATCAACATTATATTTCATTTTAAAATTGAATGGAATTGGAATATATTACTCTCGTAAAGATATCTATGTTATTTGGAATCCATACATTGGAATAATAAAATCATAGGATAATTCTATAATAATATGGAAATATCATGATATCATTACTAATATATGTCCTAGGTGAAAATACCAGTTAATTATAACACTTTTTGAAATTTATATTTGATCATAAAAGAAAATAAAACACAAAAATCAGTAATAGAAAAGAAAAATAAGGATTTAAAACCCTATATTGGCTACGAAGGTTCTTAAAAATTAAGAAAAAACACCTTATATCCTTATGATAATCATGAGAGTAATATTTATAGGTACATTTAGTTGATAATTATAATCAGTGTTTTTAGAGTGACGATGATCAGATGAAGGGTGGGTTAATATAGCAATTCTTAGATTATTATTTATTAATTTTAGGTATTATGATTAAGAAATATTGCTAATGGAAGATAGAATACCATGGGTTTGAACCATGGTCATTGATATATATAAAATGATTTTTTAAAATATATGAAGTTGATAATTGAAATCCATTTTTTTAATGTTACTTGGGCCATGTAAATGACATTTTTTAAAGAATTGTTATTAAAACCATTATTTCTATTTAATACTGTGTAAATCCCATTATAAGTTTTGAAATTTATTTGAATACTTTAAAATATATTAATTAAAAAATATATTTTTTTAATACTTATTCACTTATATTAATTATTATCTCATTTTTACATATTAATGATGCCACATCACTCAATGTATAACCCTTTCATATTTTAATATTTACATGATTTTTAGAATATGTCAGAAATAATGAAAAGATTCACTTTTGGATAATTTCAATATTCAATTTCTAAATATGAGGACATTTTTAGTTTGTTTTTTATATAAGAAACATAATTATGAATTAATTCATTTAGTGTATTTCAAAATCATTCATTTGGCATAAATAAATTGAAAACTAGTTTTTTATAATTTTGGTTCTTTTGATATTATGTGAATAAAATTATACACTGATTGATTAATAAATATTTTTTTTATAAACTCCCAAAACCCACACAACTAGATATAATCATTAAACGATGAATTTTACATTTATATCATTGATACTGAAAAAATATTCTGATTTGTTGGTCGGAGTGGACACTCAAGAGGGAGGTGAATTGAGTTCTAATTAAAATTTCTGTTAAAATAATGTCTATTTAAAATCCCATGATTTATAAAATAAGTTAACCTGTAGTTAATTTATACAAATTGTAAATGTTCACTTAGCTTCTTCAAGATTGATTAGATCTCAGTTAGTTTAACCACAAGATCAAACTAACTTTTGAAACTAATCTACTGGTTTACAATAAGTGTAAACACTTGCTAATTTAACTATCAAATTAGCTTTAAAATAGTTTTGTATTTCAAAGTAATAACAGCGTAATAAATAAGATTTATGTAGTATACTTTGAACTTAAATTATTGATGCACAGCAGATATAACAAGAGGTTCAGTCTCAAGCCGAGACTTAGTCCTCTCAAATTTATATAAATTTGATCCACACCCTGGATCGGGGTTAACAACAGTTTACAAAACTATCCAGGACACACAGGGACCTCTACCACTATTCTTAGTGGGAAACAAAGCAAAGACCTGGCCACACAAGGACCTCTTCCACAGTTGATGTGGGTAAACAAGAGTTAAGAGATTTGGAGTGAGGATTTGATATCCTTCAGTTCAGTACAGGAGATAGTGTGTGTATAAGAAATGCAGAGTACACCACACTGCTCGAAATTTAATAAATAAATCACGTAGAGAAGATATATGAGATTTTAGAAAGCTCTAGTGATTATCAATGTAGATCTGGACTCGTTGTATTTAGCAGGAAAGCTTCTGAGTCCTTCTCTGGTTTTTCTGTTGAAAAACAGAGTGTCGTAGTCATCTTTTCTTCTTCGGGAGTGAGAAAGATCTCTTGATTCCACGTGTGTTCTCCAGAGGTGTTGGATTGCATTCATGAGAGTTCTATGAAAGACTTGAAATCTCCTTCTTGTTCGGGATTGTTTTGTTTGTTCAGCACAGTGCTCTCGGGTGTATGTAAGTTCTTCGTGTTGTATATTCACACTTGCACACCGCTTCTCCTTCTTCTACGTGTACTGCATCTTAATCTTCCTTATATTCCATAAGTTCTGGCAGTAGGAATGATTCACTTTTCATAGGTACGAGATATGGTTTCCTGACATGCCAACAACTATCATTAAATAACATTAATTGCATTAAAAACAACAAATATGACTATTAGCATTATTTAAATAATATTGACAAAAAGTTAAGAAACGGTGTCACAATGATTATGGAAACGGTGTCTTCTTCACAGTATGTGGCTCAAGGTATGTCCATGTCACGGTGTGTAGTTCATGGTATGTGGTCATGGTGAGTCCATCACAGTGTCTGGTCACAGTGTCTGGTCACGGTGTCTGGTCACGGTGTCTGGTCACGGTGTCTGGTCACGGTGTCTGAGAAAGAGCTTAGCTAACTGTCATGGCAGTTGAGGCTAAGGTGGGTAGACCAGGTCTAAGGGGTGCAGCATATGGAGAAACTATAGCAGTGCTCTACACATTAAGATACGGCTTCAAAAGATTGATGAAATCAGTAATTATTTCACCACCATATTGCATAGCCTTTTCAAAATCATCCTTATTCTCCAAAAATCTGTCCAACAATCTGGTGAACTCTGTAAGTTTCTGAACTTGAGCTTTAAAAGCCTGAGTCACCGGAAGGATTCTCAAATTTTCCACAATATATCTAAAGTGATCTATCATATCAATTTTATATAAAATCTGGGAGAGATACAAGTCTATTTTCTTGGTGATCTCTTGTTGAGCATCATTGACTATCTTAGAATGAATTCTAACCAAGTCCAATGTTCTATCACTGTTCTGAATCACTTCTGAAAAAGATGATATATCCAAGCCACTAAAGGCACTCTGAAGTTCTTCCTTAATTATGCATCTCAGCATAGACTCATCCAAAGAAGGTTTGGAGGGATGACCAGAAGCAGGTGAAGCTTTGACATCTTCGGTTAGAACTTTGAGCTATTTCAGAACTTTTTTCAGGCATCCAGTGTATTCATCTGTAAGCTTATTTAAATTTTCCACAAGCTCTCTCATGCATTCCAGCATCTTGGTGTGTCTTTTTCCAATCTTCTCATCAAAAGAAAGTAGGTATGGATGAACTTGAGACACAATATCCCTAGCAAGGAGGGAATCAGATGGATCAGGAGAAGCAGCAACAGGTACAGGTGCAGAAATAGGAGCAGGCTCTGATCTCAAAGATAACTCATTCTGCAAACTTTCTACCATAATTTTCAGATTTTCAACATCAGCACTCAGCAGCTTATTCTCTACTCTGACTTCTTTAATTTCTCTGATCATCCTTGGTTGAATATGCAAGATAATATTTTCAAAGATAATTGATTCATCTTCTTGACTTAACTGAGTCACTGGATGAGGTTGAGTGGAGACAATTTTCTCAACTCTAGATAACAAAGTCTCTCCAAAAATTTTCATAACATATTTGGTCACAAAAGAGTGATTCTCAGGTAAGGGTGTAGTTAAAGGTAGAGGTTCAAATTCTAGTTGAGTTTCAGAGTCATCTTCAGACTCAAATTCTGATTCAGATTGAATTTGGGGCTCTTAGTCTGGTACTGGTTCTGTATGAGCTAAAGACTTCAGTTGAAACATAGAAGAAAGATCCATTCCAGTTTAGTCACTTGTTGTGACTCATTCACATCATAAAATATTTGAAATTCATACTGAGTGTACACAGAATATGTGATAGAGGGTTAAGAAGCTTCAGCAGATCCAGCTTCCACAATATCAAGGTTTTTAGGTTCCTCCCCCTCAACTTGTGCTTCCTTTCAAGATTCTTGAGGCTCAGGAACATGGAAAAGATCCTCAGGATCATCCCTAATCTCTTCAGAAAAATCTTGCCTTTCCAGCTGAAATGAAATTTACATCCTCTTTTCAGTAGAGGTAATAATCTCAGGAACTGACTATTCCACTGGTTGAGCTTCCATACTTGCTTCTTTCTCAATAGAAAGATCTTCTTCAATAAGATTTTCCTCTAAGGTTGCTTGCTATTATAAATCAGGAAAAAACAACTTCCTTGCAGCATTAGGATGAGCTTCTGGATTTACATCTGCACTAGAAGTAGGAGCTTCCTCTTCTCTCAAATTAACACCACCTTTCTCTCCTTGAGGTATTTCAGCAGGGATAACAGCAAGGACGGCAGTCCTTTCTATTTCAATAGGAGCTGTTTCCATTGGAGGTCTTCTAGATTCTTCTCTAGGAGATACTTCAGCTATTAATTCCTCTTCTTCTTCTTCTTCTGAATACTCAGCCACTTCATCTGGTTCCAAACTAGGATCAGATATATTTTTAGGCCTTCTTGGATAGTCAATAGGATTAAAATTTTTATACACTTGATCATTATCTTCAACCCACTGCTTCTTCCCGGGGTTCCAGCTAATCTTCATCCTTCTGATGATAGGCATGTATTGGCAGTAATCAAGGTCCTCTAACTTTTCTTTATTTGGTCCAACCATCCCTTTTGCAACTAACATAGCTGAAATCATCCTTGAGTAAAACAATGAGGTGGATTTGGAAGTGACTTTGATCAGCTCACAAATATGGTTGATAACATACTTACAAAGATTGATCTTATGGCCATTCTTCAACAGGTGGATCAGGAACAAATCCTGATACTTCATCACAGAAAATTCTCCTTTTCTAGGACTAATCAAATTCTGAACAAACTTGAACAGAAGTCGAGCCTCCCCATCTAATTCAGCAGCTATGGACCTTCACTTGGTGCCATTTCCAGTCAGGATCTCTAATGCATTCTCCAGGTCAAAGATGTCGGTTTTTGGAGGAGGGTCTCTCTGGTAATATTTACAAACTCCTTCATGTGTTATTCTTAGGCATGCAGCCCACAGCCTTGAAGAAAAAGAGCACTTATGACCATTTATCCATCTTGTCACCAAAAAGATTTCTCCAAACTCAAAGGAGAACTTCACATACTGATAAAAATGAGATACCAGTCTCGGGTAAATCGGTCTATTCTATCCAGTGAACTATTCAAGCCATCCTTGTTCTCTTAAAACTTTCAAAACTAAAGATCTTCTAGACAACAACAACTCTGAGAAAATCTCTTTTTCAGGTACAACTGTATGACTTACCAGGTTTGGGTTTAGATGTCTTTCGGGAGCTATCCTCGGTATCCTCTTTTGTTTCTTAGAGCGGCGTTTCTTAGACGAAGGTGAGGATGGACGCTTCATCCTTGGAATTCACTGAAGGTTTGGGCGAGAGAGAAGAGAAGATTCAAGAGAGAGTTTGGGTAAGTAATCGAATGAAACCCTTAAGTTTTATCATTTGGGAATGTCAAACGTCATAAAAACAAAAATGCGGGAAAATAAATAGCGGTGAAATAAAAATTACGGCAATATGGGTTAAAATAAGAATATAAATAAATCTTCATGGTGAGAGCGTGAGTAGGCATTACGGTGAGATGAAAAATATCCATCACGGTGAGATAGTTGGCAGTCGTCACGGTGAGACAGTGAGTTGATAGACCGTGAGCATAAATTCTTGACGGTGAGACTGTGATCATAACACAGTAACTTAGAAACAGTGAGTATGAAACCGTAAAGTAAAGTACAGTAAATTATTAAACATTAAGATCAGTAAGATATTCATTTATGATTAATCATACCAAGATCATGTATAATGTAGTCTAATCTTTCAGAATTTAATGGTTTAGTGAATATATCAGCAAGTTGATATTCAGTACCAATGAATTCCAAAGTGATATCACCTTTTTGATAATGATCCCTCAAAAATTGATGTCTTACATCAATATGTTTTGTTCTAGAATGAGAAACAGGATTATAAAAAATTTTAATAGCACTTGTGTTGTCACAATTTATTGAGACATGTCTAAATTGATATCCATAGTCTAGTAATGTGTGTTTCATCCACAAAATTTGTGCACAACAACTACCAGCAGCTATGTATTTAGCTTCTGCAGTAGATAATGCAACCGAATTTTGTTTCTTACTACACCATGATACTAGTGACTTGCCTAAAAGGTGACATGTTCCAGAGGTGCTTTTTCTATCTAACTTACATCCAGCAAAATCAGAATCATAATAACTAACTAATTCAAATGATTGACCTTTGGGATAAAACAGTCCAAAATTGGGAGTATGCTTGAGTTATTTGAAAATTCTCTTTACAGCATTTAAATGTGACGCTTTAGGGTTTTCTTGAAAACGAGCACACATACACACACTAAAAATAATATCAGGACGACTAGCAGTCAGGTAGAGTAGACTTCCAATCATTCCTCTATAAGTGGTTTGATCAACGGATTTACCATTTTCATCAAGATCCATCTTACAGGTGGTACTCATGGGAGTTTCACTACCTTTTGTGCTATCCAATCCAAAAAGTTTTAAAATATCTCTAGTATATTTACTTTGAGTTAAAATAATTCCATCATCATTTTGAAAGATTTGAAATCCAAGAAAGAATTTATGTTCACCCATTAAACTCATTTCAAATTAATTTTGCATCATTTTAGAAAAATCAGTACATAATGTAGTTTTTGAAGATCCAAAAATAATATCATCTACATAAATTTGTACAACTAAAAAATCTTTAGAAATTCGTTTTATAAATAGAGTAGGATTAGCTATTCCTTTTGTAAAACCTTTGGAAATTAGAAAAGTACTTAATCTATCATACCAAGCACTTGGAGCTTGCTTTAAACCATATAAAGCTTTTGATAATTTGAATATATGATTTGGAAAATTAGGGTTTGAAAAACCTGGTGGTTGTTTAACAAAAACATCCTCAGAAATATATCCCTTTCATATTTTAATATTTACATGTTTTTTAGAATATGTCAGAAATAATGAAATGATTCACTTTTGGATAATTTCGATATTCAATTTCTAAATATGAGGAAATTTTTAGTTTTTTTATATAAGAAACATAATTATGAATTAATTCATTTAGTTTATTTCAAAATCATTCATTTGGCATAAATAAATTGAAAACTAGTTTTTTATTATTTTTGTTTCTTTTGATATTATGTGAATGAAATTATACACTGATTGATTAAAAAATATTTTTTTTATAAACTCCCAAAACCCAAAAAACTAGATATAATCATTCAACGATGAATTTTACATTTATATCATTGATACTGAAAAAATATTCTGATTTGTTGGTCGGAGTGGACACTCAAGAGGGGGGTGAATTGAGTTCCAATTAAAATTTCTGTTAAAATAATGTCTATTTAAAATCCCCCGATTTATAAAATAAGTTAAACTGTAGTGAATTTATCCAGATTGTAAATGTTCACTTAGCTTCTTCAAGATTGATTAGGTCTCAGTTAGTTTATTCACAAGATCAAACTAACTTTTGAAACTAATCTACTAATTTACAATAATTGTAAAGACTTACTAATTTAAATATCAAAGTCGCTTTAAAATAGTTTCGTATTTCAAAGTAATAATAGCGGAATAAATAATATTTATGTATTGTACTTTGAACTTAAATTATTGATGCACAGCAGATATAACAAGAGTTTCAGTCTCAAGTCAAGACTTAATCCTCTCAAATTTATATAAATTTGATCCACACCCTGGATCGGGGTTAACAACAGTTTAAAAAACTGTCCAGGCCACACAGGGACCTCTACCACTGTTCTTTGTGGGAAACAAAGCAAAGACCAGGCCACACAAGGACCTCTTCCGCAGTTGACATGGGTAAACAAGAGTTAATAGATTTTGAGTGAGGATTTGATATCCTCTAGTTCGGTACAGGAGACAGTGTGTGTATAAGAAATGTAGAGTACACAAAACTGCTCGAAAGTTAATAAATAAATCATGTAGAGAAGATAGATGAGAGTTTAGAAAGCTCTAGTGATTATAAATGCAGCTCTGGACTCATTGGATTTAGCAGGAAATCTTCTGAGTCCTTCTCTGGTTTTTCTTTTGAAAAACAGAGTGTCGTAGTCAGCTTATCTTATTCGGGATTGAGAAAGATCTCTTGATTCGATGTGTGTTCTCTAGAGGTGTTGGATTGAATTCATGAGAGTTCTATGAAAGGCTTGCAATCTCCTTCTTGTTCGGGATTGTTTTGCTTATTCAGCACAGTGCTCTCGGGTGTATGTAAGTTCTTCGTGTTGTATATTCACACTTGCACACCGCTTCTCCTTCTTCTACGTGTACTGCGTCTTAATCTTCCTTATATTCCATAAGTTCTGGCAGTAGGAATGATTCACTTTTCATAGGTACGAGATATGGTTTCCTGACATGCCAACAACTATCATTAAATAACATTAATTTCATTAAAAATAAAAAAGATGACTGTTAGCATTATTTAAATAATATTAACAAAAAGTTATGAAATGGTGTCACAGTGATTATGGAAACAGTGTCTTCTTCACGGTATGTGGCTCACAGTATGAGCTTCACGGTATTTCTATGTCACGGTGTGTAGTTCACGGTATGTGGTCACAGTGAGTCCATCACTGTGTCTGGTCACGGTGTTTGGTCACGGTGTCTGGTCACAGAGTCTGGTCACGGTGTCTGGTCATGGTGAGTCCTTCACGGTGAGTCCTTCACGGTGAGTCCTTCACGGTGAGTCCATACTTAGACAAATATCTGTATTTTGGACTTAGACAGTAATATTCAGAATATGTATTAAGTTTAATCATTAGAGAGTAAAAGAGCTTGAATCATAAATATAAAGGTGTGATAATATATGTGAGATTTGTGATCATGCATAAGACTTGTAAATAATAAAGAGAGTAATCAGCATCCATAAGATTTGTTAGTATTAAAACATGATGTGTAGTTATGATTGAGATTGAAGAGCATTAGCAAGATGTATTATTGAGATTGAAGAGCAGTCAACAGTAATAGGATTTGTGATCATTAAAACATGATTAACACATGAGGAGTCCAACATGATTCATAGCCTTTCAAAACATATAACATCAAAGAATATTAGATCACCTACATAACCATGTAACTTTTAGGATTAGTGCTCTAGATAATTAGGAAAAAATGTTACTTAACAACACCATTTTCATTATATGATCAGTTTACCCTCTATATAAAATATTTATTTCACCGTATAAAGTATTCAACATTATTTCTATTCAATATTAATCCATGTTAAATAAATTAAAATATGATAAGAGAATATAAATATAACTCATAGACAAATAAAAATTGAAATGAAACATGTTATTATATTTGAAAACAATCAGATAATATAAGAGAGTTATATTTTCAAGTATTAAACTTTGAGTTAAAAATAATTTACATACATATAAAATTAGCTTTTCTATCCAATTTTTTTATGAAACAATTTTAATAATTCATAAATGAAAAATTATAATAAAAATGTTCGTTTAGATTACATTATACTCAAATAATATCATTTTTTAAAAAACATACCTTTTACACTTACAAGGAACAATCATTCTTTAAAACAATAGATCATTAAATTACATTATGAAATAACTATATTTCCATGAAATCTCATTTTCAATGAAAGAAATGTCTTGTTTTCACACTGGTAAATTATATTTATAGTATTCATACAAGAACCCTTAAAATAACCCTTAAATGATACCATATATATTTAATTATCTACAAAGTTAATTGGAAAAAAAATTGGGGAACACTATCATAACCCACTTTATTGGAGAGCTATATCAGGCCCACCAATCATTAAAAAATATGATTGGTTCATAAAGTAGATAAATAACAAATATTAGTATATATACATCATATAAAATAGTAAAATATTCTTTTTAACCATATTAAAAATAATTTCATTTATCTAATTAAGGAAAAATATTATATTTTTATTTTGAGAAAATTTTGTAAAACTTTCCAAGATATTTGGGATAATTATATAATCTAAAAATAATCATGGTATATTTTATATGAATTTTCCTAAATAATAAATGATTTTATGATATAAAAATTTTTTATATCATTTATAACTTTTAAATATTATTACCAAAAATTTGATAAAAAGTACATCATTTAGAAAACTACAAGAAGATTCCTTTTTTTAATTTCTAATGAAAGATAAATTTAATAGATAAATACATTCATAAATAATTTATTTTTTAATCATTTATTTTATAAAATAATATAGGAAAATAATGATATTAAAGAAAAATATTCATAAGTAATACTTAATAATGTTTTAAGGAGTTTTTTTGTAAAATCCCTTACATTGAGTTTGGCTCTTCATTTATGTTATTTAAATCTTATATAATGAACTCATACAAATTATTTAATTTCCAAAGATCGATTTTGAAATTTAATCCATTTTTTCGAATCATTTATTTAAATTATTTCAATGACATATTTAATTAAATAATCATTTAAGACCATGTATAGTGTTTCGAGGACATTAAGTTCTAAA
Organism: Viscum album; assembly: GCA_963277665.1. Lineage (NCBI taxonomy): Eukaryota > Viridiplantae > Streptophyta > Magnoliopsida > Santalales > Viscaceae > Viscum > Viscum album. The sequence goes on from OY728147.1 coordinate 1,836,662,540, forward strand.
TTTTAAAATGACATCTGTGTGATGATAATGGTCATAGTGTTGATTGTTATATAAATAAATTAATCCTAAATAATACATTAAATTTGTTTCTATTATTTTAATAAAATTTTATAACAATCCATGAAAGGTGAACAAGAATAACAATTCATATTTCTTCATGGGGGCTTTATTCTACATATACACCCAAACAACGATATAATTTTTCAATGCATGGAATTTTTAAAAAATAGATTATTTATTAAAGTTGTTAAATATTATTTTTCATATTAATATCATATATATCAATTTAATCAATCAAAATAACTAACCATATAAGGTTGTTTTTAAAACAAAACACATCACTTCGTGGAGCTGGTAGTCCATATATATAAAATAATAATGATTTAATCCCCCATATGATGTTATATAAGATTATTAAGGTCATTCTATTATCATAATTACATATAAGTATATGGTAGATAATTATTTTATGATTTATTAATGTTTATGATGGAATTTAATGAGGTTAATATTGAAATAAAATAAAATAGATTAGTTAAAATGATTAAATCCTTTTTGAGAGAACTCCTTTGGATGTCTTCTTAATAATCATTGGGATATACTATTTAGGAGGAAAATATTTAATTAACACGTGTAAACATGTCAAGAATATTTAACTTTCATGGTATGGTCAAGATACATTGATGAATGTGCATTCACAAATAGAGTAAATGTGGTGTCCTTTTATATTGATGTAATAGAATCAAATGGAATTAAATAAAAATATTAAATATAAAAAATTATTTTTCATGTGAAAGTGTAATGAAGTTGAAAAAATATAATATATGATAGATTAATTTTAAAATAATTTCTACCAACAAAATTTCATGATTTGTATGTGAAATTTTAAGCCTTTTAATTAACCAAAACCCCTTCATTAACCAATTTATTCATTAACTGTTGTAACATGTTATTCAACATTAATGGGTTTTAAATTCACTTATAATATAAATAAATATCAAAAAAGAACAAGGGGATAACTTTTAATCCATATACCATTCCACTAGTCCTCATTTATTTTTTTTCATATTGAAACCATTTTATAAAATATTATTAACCATAAAATACAATTAATGTAACATTAAGAACATTTCACATATTTAAAATTTGAATAAATCACATAAAGTATGAAATAAATTTTATCCAATTACAAATCTATTGGTTGATGAAATTATGATTAATATAAATATGATAAAATAACAAAAAATAATTTTTACGAAAAAATCTTATTGAGAAAAATAATAATTTCACCCTAAAATAATGTAAGAATATTATTTAAATGAATATGAATAGTTAAATAATAAAAGTCATAATATTTTTCAAATATTGTATCTGCATAAAATTGAGTAGAAAGTTTCAACCAAATAATTAAAAGGAAACACACCTATATTTTTTTTTTATTAATAATATATTATATTTGTTTACAAAATCCAGTCATGGGTTAAAAAATTAAAAATATAGTTTCAAAATAAATTCGTTAACTCCTTAGACATATATTTTGTCTATGAATTGTTTTATAAATTTATTAATTCATTCTTAAATAAAAATAATAACCTAAAAGTGATTTTATTTATAAAATCATAATTTTCTCTATTTATCCAACAATCAATCTTTTATAAAAATCATTAAAATGTCACCGTAATGAAATTTTAATATTAATATTATTTAAAATTTATAAACTTTTTAGAAAATAATATTTTTAAAAGAGGAATAAATGACATTAAATATTTTCCCATAAAAATAAATAAAACCAAACTTTTTAGAAAAAATATATTTGAAGCATAAATTTACTACTAAAATTGAGTTATTATTTACAAATAATTAATTAATTAATATTATTGAATAATATATTGATATATATTCCATAATTTTTTGAATCCTACCAATACCTTCCAATTAAATGACTTGGTTATGCCATTCATATTTAAATAGTAATATTTCACAGTCATCATTTCTTAATATTGTGTATCTTGTATGATATCAAACATTATATTCTTTTAAAATATATTATAGTAACATTATCTCCCCGTTAAAAAATTTAACTCTTTAAATTTTATCTAAAACTCATTCATCAAGGGTTGAACCATTTAAAAAAATTTATTGAAAAAATAAAAGCTAAAAAATGGTTAATAAAACATCCTTTTAAAAATAGGGTAAGGTAAACATGAAATTTATATAGAATAACACATAAGTTAGTTTATATTTAAGAGAACATTATTGTATTGTATGAATATTAACATGTGCGATAAAATTAAAATCCAAAAAATGATAGGGACTGATAGATAATATGATTAATAGAAATATAGTGACCACAAAACAATAAATCAATAGGGGTAATGTAGAAAATCAATTATTCAAATATGATAGTAAAAAGAAAAAATTTGTATTTCATAATAATTTTCATATGGTAGAGGGATACTTTTACAATCAATATATAGAACAAGAAGAAATATACGTACCATATTACTTTGTTTACTACCATAAAAATATCATTCTTTGGTTGTGATTTGATGTATTTTCACTTCTATATCATCTCTTACTCCAAGAAATGAATATTAAAAATTAATTTATCAAACATGAAACACTAAAATAAATATGTTTTTGATAACGATATCTAAGAAGAATAACATTTTATTCTGCATTCCTTTAAAAATTATCTTATATGAGTAATGGTTATCATAATAAAATATAATAACCAATATAGATAAACCTTTATATGATGAAATAAAACATTAATCTCAATATAATAATAAATAAGATCCATATTTCATCTTAAATAACTATATAAAATCTATTCTGGAAATTCATCAAAATATTTTGGAATAGAATGAAAACCCAAAAATAATGATTATTTTAGCACATATTCTTCCATAATTAACATAAAATCTATATCCAAATAACATCAATAACTCATAAACTTCCATTACAAAATACATATTACATAATCATATAATCTATATAATATAAAATTATTTTCCATAGATAACCTAAAATACCATTAATTCAAAATAAAACAATATATACCTTCGATTGATAATTCAATATGAATTGAAAGAACAAAAATACATGTTGGTCAAATGTATATCTATTTAAGCACCCCGTAATGCTACATAAAAAATGGGGGTTCAAAACCCATGGGGCGCAGGTACTGTAGCATCACTGTAGTGAACTGTAGCAGTGGTGTGGTACTGTAGCAATGGCGAGCACTTTAGCGGTGGCAGGTCACTATAGCAGCGGCAGGGTACTGTAGCGGCGGCGAGTACTGTGTGGTACTGTAGCAGTACTATTCACAGAGTGGGCTTTGGGCCAAAAATTTGGACCTATGGGCCATGTAATGGGCTAAATTCCCACTGGGCCTTCGGGCTATGTAATGGGTCTCCCTCTACCCAGTTAAAAGAGGTCTTTACTTTTATTTAATAATAAATGAGGCTTCGGGCCCAACATTTTAAAAAAATATTATTCACAAAGTCACTAAATCACATTTCAATCACATTGTTATCTATATGATAAGGCATATGTTTATAACATTCAATAACCCTATTATCCTAATAAAACATAAGTACCTGATTATTAAATATTTTATTACCAAAAATATTTTCTTATTCCTTTCTTTATAAATACCAAAAAAATGTATTAATGTTATTACAAAATAAACCATTATATTAAACAAAGGTGTTAAAAATACCTCAAAATAAAAAAACTGTAACAAAAAATATCAATAATCAACAAAACAAACCATCATTTAAATATTAAAATTGTATTATATGACTTTAAATTTATTTTTAACCTTTAAGATATAAACCCAAGATGGTTTCATTAACTTTTAATTTAACCTCACATAATAAAATCATAGTCTCCAATGTTATCCAAACCCCTGTCAATTTTCATGTATGACTACCTCAAACATGAACTCATTGATTTGGTGTATCAAATATAATCATTACATTTTTTATATTTGAAAACTATCAAGATGAATAAATTTTATCCAACCAAAACATTAAAAAAATCATTATTACCATATCAATTACACAAATGATGAAATTTTATGATTATGTTTTAGTGAAAAAAGAAAAAATCTTAAATATTAATAAAAAATTATTTATGTGATAATTTTTCTCTCTATGCATTTCATTTATATTACGTTATTAGTTCTTCACCATTTTCTATACTCATCCATTAATATAGTGAAAATAATATAAAAATAATGGATGAGCATAAAAAATATTAATATGGGACATATTATAATGATACATACTTACGCATTGCATAATCTCGTATCTTTAGACTATAATTCACATTATTTCCTTCCCTAGAAACCATAAGGGTAACATTTTAAGATAATTTTTTCATAACTCACACATAAAATACCATATTTTATAATTTTTTCACTTTTTATTAAAATCCATTTTATCAAAAAAACATTGTAAATAAAAATAAATTTCAATTCCTAAAAAATCATCAAGGCTATTAACATTACTTATTCATACACATTTCCACTCATTAATCCCTATGAAAAACATTTTGAAAAGAATAATTAGCATAAATATATCTATAAGGGACACCAAATTAAATAAGGAAACCATTATTTTATGAATACTTATAAATTATTATTTTTTACAAATAAACTTTGGGCTCAAAATAGCCATTTTCTAACCCATTAAATCAATTAATCTAAGGGTATATTTTCCTAAAACATTTCAGAAGACATATTCAAGGAAAAATCATATAGGTAAATATTTATTTAAAATATTGAAAAACATCATATAACATATTTATAAATGTATACCATTCAAACATAATTTAATTATCCTACCTTGAGAATTCATCATATTATAATAAAAACCCTTAAAATTAATAGATAAATCATCTAGGTTACTTAGAGGAACATTTTCATATCATTATTAAAAATGTAAAATAATTCATTAATATACAGATAGGAAACGTTATGATTACATGTAAAATAACCATAATGACTATTATTGGTTTAAGCATCACAATATATTCATGTATTTTCATCGAAGAAACCAATATATTAAATCCACCAAATTAGATAATTAATTAGAGAGATATAATGGGATCAACCACCCTTAGTTTATAACCTAACCACCAATCCCCATTAAAAATCCCAATAACCATAATAGAATACTGAAAACCATGCATCATAAAAACATTCAATTCAAATAGAATACATAATTTTCAGATATTAATATATCTCTTTTTATAAAAACCCATTTTTCAAAACTAAAAAAACTATAATAAAAGTTTAATTTGGGTTTTATTTGAAGAAAACATGAAATATTATAATGTAATAATGACATCAAATAATTATTATATGATTGTGAAATTTTTTTCTGACCATATACGTTAAATTACACATTCATTTTGGTTTTTTTTATAAAGGAAATTAAAACAATCCATAAAATATTAATTTATAATACATTTTAATTATAGTTTAAGGAATCATAAAATTTCTTTTATGTTTTACTTGTATATATATAAATAAATTTAAAAAATATGTAAACGAAATAAAAATTTGGTTTTAAGGGAAGCATTAAAAGAATATTTTTAAAAAGAAAGTCTCTTACAATGAGTCCAACTAATCACATACATTAATTAACATATTGAATAAAAAATAAGGTAATTATTTAATTTCTTGATAACTATTTTTAATTTTTACAATTTTTTCTATTATTAACATATTATAATAATTAGTTACTCATTTATGTTCATGTTGGATTTTTTTATGATATTCATTTCATATTTATATAATGACTTCGGTAGGTTAACTATGATTAAAAAGGTCATTATTAAAACATAATATAACAATAATGACGAAATAATTATCTTTTCTATATATAAATTATAATTTTAAATATAGTTTTTAAATATTGGTATGTAAAATAAACTATTTTATAATCATGGATACATTTTTCTATACGTATGTATGAGTAATGTTTATATATTTTTCAATTGGAATTATAGAATTAAGGTAAGTATTTTTTAAATTTATTATAATGGTATAAAAATTATTATATTAATTTATTAATTATACTTATATATATCTTATATGTGATGTTGTGATGAAAAGATAATCATATCGCTTCATGGAGGTGGTAGTCCATATATATGCACGAATGGAGTTAACATTATAAATCGAATGGATATTTAAGAAATTAAATGATATATTATCTGTTATGAATTATATATATATTAGGAATAAAATATATAAAAAATAATTCCATCATTATAATTATCCATGACAGATAGTAATGGAAAATGAATTAAATCAGATCACTAAGCAGTAGTCCACCGTGCACATGAATGATGGTTTTGTTTCCCATTTGAGGGATGAGGATATGGATATCAATATTAAAATTTACATAATAAAATATAAATATTATTAGGTAACCAGTTTCATTTTTTATAATAGTTGAATGATATTTTAAGGTGGTGAAATAAAAAATACAACTAAAACATTGGTTAAAACCTATACCTCTACTTTTGAATGGTTAAATTGATTAACCCACTATTCCCTATAAGTTTGGTATTATAAAAAAAGAAATAGAATAAAATTTTATGGATTATTGGAATGTATTTTGGTAAGAATTGATGAATAATGTATTTCGAATTTGGGGGAAATTAGAATAAGACATGCCCTTTTATAAGAGATGGTAAAGGAAATATTAGAATTTATTAAAATATCAGTATAATATTTATTTATTTATTTTGTAAAAATGGAAAAAAAATAAAAATATTCTAAAATAAGATGAAGATGAGTTGATATATTCTCTTATGATAATTTCTAGACATGTTTTTACCGCATTTTTCATCATATATTTTAGTTTTAACCATTTGTTAACCCCTTTCTTACATACCATGAAAAGAAGGGTTTTTCTCATTGAGGGTCGTGATAGTTACTATAAGTAAAAAAATTGAAAACAAATATACTATATTTTATATATGATTCATAGAAAAAAAATTATTTAATAAAATATTATTTCTATAAAATGTCAAAAATATCAATTTTACAAGTATTTGTTGACATTAAATTTCATAACATCATGAAAACAAATAAAATGTAAATAAAATAATTATATAAGTTACTAAAATACTATATGTATATATTAAATTCTTGTATCAAAAAAATATTTAGAATTATAATATTTTAAAAAAAATTAATTTAATTAATTTAATTTTACTATTAATTGAAAATTTAGTGTGTTTTGATTTTGTAAGCATTTGAGGTAAATATTTCTTCACTAATATTAAAAAATAAATTACCAAGATGAATAAAAATAATTAATATTTTAAAATAATATTTTTTTTGGGCACAAACATCACATGCATCAATTTTAAAAGTATTACAGTTATTAAAAGAAGAGTGTGAAATGTTTTAACTATCATTAAATAATATATTATAAATGTGATAATCACATCGAAAAAATAGAATATAACATTATATTTGGACGATTATATAAAAAATTTACTCATAAAATATAATTAATGTATGTTTTATGGAAATTTTATAATTTTAATCATTTTATTTTGTTACTTTAATTACATGATTTACCATTTACCATTGTAACAAAATTATTATATTTACAATTCAAATTGATCAAAAGGGAAAAATTTACTAAATTTTAAAGCCATGAATTAATGTATGGAATTAATGTTTACAATTTAATATAATTATAGATTATTAATTTATCTTAAAATTAAAATGGACAAACAAAATGAAAAATGGGTTTTTAGAAATATATCGATTTAAATAAAAAATATATTTACACTCAATTCAAGAATAAAATTTATTTTATAAAAATAAATAGATTATTAAAAAATATAACTAATAAATCAATAAAATTAATCATAAATGGAATTTTATTTTCTCAATAAATGAAAATAATATTAAAATTCTAATAAAAAATCAATTTTTTCACTGTTCATTAAAAATAAATATTTCCATAAAATTATATAAAATTTACTCTGAGATAATTTTTACATGATACATTAAAAAATAAAATTTTATTCTTGGAATTAAAATTCTATAATATGAATATTATCCTTTTAAATAAAATAATACAGTTCATGGAAAACCATTTTGGTCAGAAATAATCATTTTTTCATTATAAGTATTGATAATATATGAGAATGATTTATTCTACTGTTTCCTATCTTCTAACACCCTTTCCCCTCTTTTATAATATGTCCTGAAAATTGTATTTACTTATCAAATATGTGGGTAAATATTTCCCTCATACAATTTTTAGATTAATATATTTTTTATTCACATGTAAGGTTTCTCTAAAACACCTCAACCTGATGAATTGACATGTTCCTAAATAATTTTACTACACATTAAATAATAATAATAGCTTATTATGTATATGAATGTTTATCTTCCAATTTAACTATACTTGTGCACACAACATGAGATGAATTTGGACATACTTTCTTAAAACAAAATCTTGAAAATTTTATGTATATTGGATGAACATAGAGGTAAGGTTAATGGAATGAAACTGACTGTTCGTTATCCCAGATTTAATAAACTCTATTTATTCAAGGACTTATAATTCTTTTTTAGTAATCACATATCACCTTTCCATGAAGATACTTTAAGAAAAACATTTTAACCTACCTTGAATGAATGATCATTCCTCCAGTTATCCACCTAACATTTCAACCTTCTATGAGATTTCCACATACTTTTCCAAATAAAATTCACATTATTAACTATTCCCAAAACTATTTATGGTCACATGAAATTGATTTCAAATATTTTTCCCCAAAAATATATTGTCTAACAATGATTTCCATAAAATGCTTCAAAAGGATCCATCTGTATACTAGAATAAAAGTGTTATTATATAGAAACTAAACTAATAGAATATGTTTAAAATAATTAAATTGTAATCCATTAAAAAATAATTATTATTGTCCTTTAAATATTAAATTATTCACTCATACTTCACATAATTTTAAATATGAGATATACTACAAAACTTTATTTCATTACCCAGTGTCATCTAAAAGAATTTTTCAAAATTACAAGGGAACCAGGAATCTTGGACATATACAATATAGAGATAAACTTCATGAAACCTAAATATCTCTATATTATGTAGTCACAAAATTTAATAAAAAATAAAAATTATCTGGGATTATTTGGAAATGTATATATTTAGTTAATTGATAATCAATAATAAAAATTTCATTATTACCAAATATAATATTTAGTAATCACAACATGAAATCAATTATGTTTTCCCACTTCCACAATGGAACTAGATATGGCTAAATCCCAAACTTTGGAAATTTATTTTATTATTAAACTATTTATAAGTCAGATATTTCAAGATGAAATTGGAAATAACTACTTTCATTTCATACCATAAGTAATAATTTAAAAGGTCTATATACATTTTAGTACTACCAAGATGAATGGAAGTTAGTGAACTATGAGTTTCAATCGATAATTATCTTCTCATTTAGGGATTACACGAAACACAAAATTATTTTGAAAATCTAAAATAAAATTATTTTTTTAAAATTAAAATTTAGGGAACCAACATTTCATAAACTATTGAACCTTTTTTCTGTGACACACTATGTTTTTTCTAAGTATTCATAATTAATTATGACAGAGATGACTTTATAGACACATTAAAAATATTGATTATGTTTCTAAATTTTCAATTATTATGGAAAATAGATTAAATCCCTAACCATATGAGAATGTTCTAAATTTATCATGGTTAATGAAGTATTACTTTTTCAACTAAAATCATAATCTATATTGTTTTATTTTCAAATATGATAATTAATAAAGTAGTCATAATATTTTATCAATTTCATTAATCCCATTTATCTCATGTTCAACTCTTTCTATGTGAAAATATACATCAAACATTTATGATCACTATATATTACAATATTAGATCCATATAAATAATTCCACCACATTTTTAAAAAAAATCCTTATTTAATAAATAATGATTCAGTGTTGGAAAATTTACCTCATGATATTTTTATTGATGCGGAGAAGATGAAATTACATGGATATTCTACATTAATACACAACTAATTCCCCTTAATGTATCCTCACTGTAGAGGATAAAGGCTCTCATTCTAGAGGTAAGGGACAAAATTTTAGAATTCAAGGATCTTATTTTTTTGTTCCTAAAGAAAATCGTTACATTATTTTGTCCAATGAACCTAACTCCTCTTCAGGTTAATATATTTATTGCGATATGTAATTGTTCGCTGTATTCAATAAAAAATTGGTAATATACTAAAAATACATGAAAAATAAAATTATTAGTATCATTTTTAGGTATTACCCATTCCCAACAACTTTAGTTTTAGCTGGATCAAATGTTATTCTATATTTATTTAATGTGTTTCTTAAGAATGTAATATAATAAAACCAAAAAAATTTCAGAATTTTCCATGAAACTTATTTTCAATCTAGATTGAACCAAAATCCTTCGATGATTATCATCATTCTCATAATATTATTTATAATCCAAGATATTATAAATAATAACATCCAAAAACATTATTTTAAAATTCATGGATCCCATATTCATAAGATCCATAAATATATCAAAGGAGTTTTTCACCAAAAATATAATAACAAAAAACACATTGTGCCTATATCTTGCAGAAAACAATATTCTTTTAGAATGTCATCATCTTTTATACATTATATTTAAATTTTAATATAAGTTAATTTTCATTAAAATTTTAAACATTATCATTTAAAACTCATCCTTTTATAGAAATATTATAAATTTGTGTTATTAATTTGTTTTATGCTTAAAATAATGGCATGCCTGAATAATCCCTTCACATAAAATATTGGAAATAATAATTTTTTATTCTCATAATATAATACATATATAAATTTGTCTTATTAATTTAATAATAAAAAATAAAAAATTAGGTATCGAACATAAAATTATAAAAGAAAATCATTAAAAAAATATTTAATTTTTTAATAATTTGAAAAATATCAAATTATGTGACATAATCATATATATTCAAGGGGAATTTTCACACATTAGAAATATTACTTTTTTCAAATTTTGAAAAGATATTTAATTTTGTGTATATATATATATATTTGTGTACAAATATACACAGATACATCAAAAAGATATATCTCTTGAAACATTGGGAGTAATATCTTCTTCATATAAAATATAAGAACACAAAATAATGTAATTCATAATAGTAAATGTAAATTTATTATAATTATATATTAATTAACTTAACAATATATATAATTAAATAATATTTACTTTAATTAAATATTTACAATATGATAAAATATACACTCAATGAAAAATTTTAAAAGAAGAATTATATGAAACACAATAATTTTATGGGAAACATTTTTAAAATAAAAAACCTCATTGTTTAGTTTAAAAATATTAAATTTGGTAAAATGGTGATTCGAAATTGATTTTTTTTCATTTTAAATCATGCAATGTTAGAAAAAGACATAAATATCTAAACATGAAATTTTATATTTAAAAAAAATTGAAATTTAATGAATCATATATATAATACACTAATGAAAATACTTGCATGAAGATCCTGAATTTAATTTGAATGTAATTTATACACTCATATTAATATTAAATAAATTTAAGTCCCCCTATATATATTTTAAACCACATTCATTCATAATAATATTATTTATAAATGATTGTAGTAAATGATCTTGAATATATAAACACATTTATATATAGTATGAACATGAATTTGATGATTAATTAGGAATAATAGTGGAGAATCAAGGTAAGGGGATTCTACCAATGACTGTCTAATAAAAATGAGGAAAATGGCCTTCTTCCCTTTCTGATGGATTTTGAACAAGTGGAAATGATGTAAAAAAATGAAATAGTGTTTTTCATGGTTTTTCCCAATGAGGTATTCTCGTAGTGAAATAAGATACATATAGATAGTTACTCATCTATATTTTTGGGTTAAGATGATAGAAAACTAAACATAAAAAAGTGTTTTTCATGTGGTGTGTTGATTATTTGAGGTTAAAGGTGTAGATACAGAAAACATGGTGGGTTTTTCATCTTGAACATAACTTTTAAGTGAGGGATATGAACTGTGGGGGGGTTTAGTAGATTAAATTAGATGGATTTATGATGGGAAGTGGGGTCTTGATTAATATTGATTATACAATTGAGCTGTTAAATCTTAGTTTGAACTGGTTTGAAGATCACAGTGTCACCAACTAGTGAAGAGACTTTTAGTGGTGGTGGTCCACAAGGAGAATGGTGGATGATTTGTGGTGGCCTACTAGGAGGTGTTTCATGGGATTTAGTGTAAGTGTATGGAACAAACAAGGATGACACCATCGGTGTCAGTGGTGGAGTCGTGGTCTAGTCGGAGGATCGAGCTGGTTGCTCATGGAGGATAAAGAATACCTCTTCTTCATTTTTTTAATTATTTTTCCTTCAATTTATTTTGTTCTACAAATCTATTTATATACATAAATACACACACACATATTCTATATAATATTAATTAGATTTATGTATTAGAATATAATATTTATATATATTTTTATTAATATTAAATTTTCACAAATGGAAACATAAAAAATTAAATTTATATAATATAATCCATCTTTGTACAATAAAATGTTATTTAATATTACTATTATTATTATTATATTCCATGTTTCATTAATTATTTTATATGAATTTAACTTAAACCATCACTCTTCTTCTATTTATATATATATAATTTTGTTTTTATCTCTCAATATTTCATATATTATTCTAATTATTATGTTATTAACTATTTTAAATATATGTAGTTATCAATAATATTTCATGTATATTTTTTTGAAGATTTTTTTACTGAATATATTTGGATCATAACATTCATATTTTATAGGTTGTTATATATATTATTTTTGAACAATTATGTATATATTTATACATGTTTATAATACTTCTATAACTATTTAGTTCTTGTTTTTATAAACATTATAATATGTATCTCCCAGAACATGTGTTTCACTTTTTTATTTTAATATTTTTATATTTATGATTTACTAATATTTTATAATTAATAAATTTTATTATACATTTTAACTAACATTTTTGAAGCTAAATTTATAAAAGAGTATTATATTTATTATATGTTAGTTTTAAATTTTAATAAATATAAAATAATGAATTTACATATGAATATTCCAAAAACAATAAAGGGAATATTTTATCTGAATTTATAAATATGTAATATTTTCGAAATAAATTATATACACATACACATTCATATAAATAAACATAAATATATAAACATTAATATTAGTTTCAAATAAATTTTTTGAAATGGTACTACCAAATATTAAGTAAATTAGAATAATCATAATGTGTAAAAAAATACTTAGTAGATGTGTATTGAAAATTTAACATAAATTACTTTTCATTAAAACATTTAACATTATCTTTTAATTCTCATCCTTAAATAAAATTAATAAAAACTCATATTCATAATTTTTTTCTTCATAAAATAATAGCGTACATGAATAATCACTTCACATGAAATAATAAAAATAATGAATTTTTATTCTCATAAAATAATAGATATATAAATTCATCTACATAAATTAATCATAAACAATAAAAAATTATATTTCACACAAGAAATTATAAAAAATAATATATTTAAATAAAGAAATTCAATTATGCATAATTTGAAAAAAATTTAATTTAGTGAGATCATCACACAGATTCAAGGATAATTTTCATGAATATGAATGACTATATATTTCAAATCACTAAATGATAATTAATTTTGTTAATATATATAAATATATATACATACATCAAAAGGATAGATCCAATTATACGTAAATAATACTCTCATTGTCAAATATGATTTTGGAATATTTAATAATGGAAAAAATAATAGTAATTGTTATATTACTATAATCATAAAATAATTCTCTAAACAATATATATATACTTAAATACTTTTTGCATCCATGAAACAACTTCAAGAAAGGTAAAATATACCCCTAACATATAATTTTAAAATATGAATTATATAACTCATAAAAAATAATATGGTATAATTTTTTTAAAATAAATAGTAACAAATTTTATAATTTTAAAATATTAAATTGGTAAATGTCATGATTTTAATTGGAATTCATATTTATTTAAAATCATGAAATTCTGGATCAACATATCTATATCACTACAATTAATATTAGATGTCATAAAAATAAATGATTTTTAATATATAATAAATCATAGATATAATACATCGATTAAAATAATTACATTAAGAAAATCAACATTAATTTGAATGTAATTTATACATATATATTAATTTAAAATAAAAATATGCGCCTTACATAAATTTAAAACCACATTCATTCATAATGAGAATATTTATAAATGATAACCATACATTATCCTAAATATATAATAACACTTATAAAGAGTAGGAAAATAAATTTTAAGGTGAGTCATGCATAATATTTTAATATAAATAAAATTTTACATACTTTAATTTGGAGAACACAATCCCAATTAGAAATAATAAATTGTAATAAAAAACATTTTATGTTTGAAGAACGTGAAAAATATATTTATATATACATTTACTGATATTGAGTGGAACAATAGAATTATTAATAATTGAATTTAATTATAGTTTAAAAGTAAAACATCCTCTTACATGTATTAGAACGAACATAGAATCCTTGAAGAAATGAATAATCATGAGATTAATAATTCATATATATGTACACGTATAGAAAAATGTGATTTAATGTTATATAAGTTTGTACATGAATATTTTAAGAATGTAAAAATTTAATAATATCCATGTGTTTTTGAAAAAATTAAAGTATCCCTTTATAGTAATGGAGAACTACGGGAGGGCATTATGCCAATGGGTGTTGATCCAAAAGAAGGTAGTGGCCTTATACATTTCCTGATGGAATTTGAACATGTGGAAATGAAGTGGTAAAATGATATAGAGTTTCTACACTATAATTACCAATATGAGAATCTCCAAACGTAATAAGATAGTTATATATAGGTACTTATTTATCTTCTAGGAGAATATATAAAAAAATTAAACTTAAAAAGTGTTTTTCTTCGCATGGGGTGTTGATTACTTGCTAGTGAAGGAGTAGATGAAGACAATGGGGTTGGGTCATCAGTTTCATCGTAACATGTCATGAGTGTGATGAATAGTAAGGGGTTTGGATGAATTTTTTGAGAGGGTTCATTAATGGGTAGTGGGTTTGAGAACAATATTGATCGGACTATTTAGTTGTTAAGGATTTACTAGATTGGGTTTGAAAATGACTGTGTGGTTTGGTGGTGATGAAGAAACATGTGGTAGTGGTCAATGAATATATTAGTGTTCAATTATCATTGTCTAATAGGAAGGTGTGTCTTAGGGTTTTATGTTGTTGTAGGGGCCCATAGAAGATGAAAGAGTCAGTGTTAGTGGTGGTTCCCTAGTCCGGTCGGTGGGCCGAGCAGGTGCCTCAAAGAGGTTGATGATAACCACTTATTTATTTTTAATTTTTTGATCAATTTTTTATGTTATATATATATACAAATATTTTATATAATTTTTTATTTTAAGTATATGTTTGAATATAATGTTACTAATTATTTGTGTTGTTAACAAATTACTCAAAACTTCAATCTTATGAAATTACATTTCAAAAATATAATTCATCTTCATACAATCCAATGTTATTTATTATTATTAATATTATTTATTATATTTCATTAATCAGTTTTTTGAATTTTACTCAAACGATCACCTATTAATACATTTTCAATATATATATATAATTACAGTTGTATATCATAATATATCATTTATTATGTTATTTTTTATATTATAAAAAAAATTAAATTGGTAGAGTTCTTAATAATATTTCACGTATCGCTATCTGGTTCCATTTTTTGTTGAATTTATTATCATATTATCCTTTATATTGTATATTTTATTACACATATTACATTTTTATAATTATATATAAATTTATTTGTGTTAATAATACTTATATAATTATTAAATTCATGTTTCATAAAGTTTATAATTTGTAACTCCTAGAACATTTGATTCCATTTTTATTTTTAGAAGGTTATATTTTCCCATAATTAATATTTTATTAAACTTAAATTGTATTATATATTTTAAATATCATTTTAAAATCTATATTTTTAAAATTGAGTGATCGATTATTTATTTGTTACTTTAAAATTATATAAAATATAAAATAATTAATATACACTTACATATTCCAAAATAAAATAAAAGGAATATATTATGTAAATTCATAAATAACGAAAAAAATTATTAAATAAAACATTCAAGATAACGTTAAATTAAATTTTGTTTTGTTTTAATAATAAAAAAACATCAAATAAAAACATATTAAAATATCAAATTCATGGGTTGTTACATGATAGTTCCAAACTATTATATAATCCTTCAGAAAATACTTATCTCCCTAGAGATGATTAAACAAGTCATAAATATGAGGAAATATATAATAATTAATATTATTAATTTTATTTATATCTATATAAACATTTCAAGTACTCATTGTTCCATATTTTATTTAATAAATTAAGATAGTGGTACCCCATGGAAAAGCATTAGGATGAATGAAACCATTATCAAGAAACAATTTCAACACTTTTTTCAATTCCATAAATTCTACCTGAGGCATTAGATAATGGGGTTTTAAATTATCATAGAATCGGGAACTAAGTCAATAATAAACTCAACTTCCTGATCTCATATAGCCTTACAAAAGCATCGTAAAAAAATCAATTAATTATTTTACTATCTCAACATCATTAATTTGAGTTGTTCATATATTTTTAATAATATGTGAATGATAAATTTCATTTCCCTATTTTATAATTTTCTGTTTTACTTGATATGTTATCAAAGGAATAGGTTCATTATTGTATGATAAATAAAACAATTCTTCACAACAACCCCTTTATCTCTATAATGTATCCTATTGATGTAAAAAAAGAGAGCTAATACACACCCACAATAACATTAAACACTACTAAGGGAAAGAAAAATACGTTTTTAAGAAAATCCATTCAATACACAATGAAATAATGATTATTATAGTATCATTATTCATTAATTATTCTCCTTGTTTTTATTACCAATATTTTTAGAATTATTTGTTATGGTGGACTTCCCAATTTAACACATAATTTATCAAATATGAATGAATGTGAAGACACTGAATCAAAAAATACATTAACATAAAATTGGTAAATATTCAATGTACCTAATATAAATTCATTTGAATGGAAAATTCCTACTAATGTAGTTTCATTAGAATTCACCAAAAATTTATTCTTATAGTTTTGATTCCTCTCATTGTTTGGTTTTATAATTGGCCATGTTTATGCATAATCACCAATCTCAATACCATTAAAACATTTTACTGTCAGTTTATCAGAATTGGTTTTACCATTACCAATACCATTTTATTGCAACTATAAGACATATACACACACATATCACATTGAAACAACATTATAGACATCATTAGGCATTCATCAGTGTTCTTTTTTACTATAACACTCAAAAACTAAAAACATAATTTCTTTACAAATTGTGTTCCGCAATCAATCCCCTCTTTTCACTATAGCTCGAAATAATTTTTTTGTAGATTTTTAATGCATAAATGATTGTTGAAAATACTATATACACCTTATTTTAACATCAATATAATTTCATTGAACTTTTATAATATCAGGAAGCTAGTTCCCTAAAATATTTTGTCTTCAATCGAGAGTAAAACCAAGGAATCATACTATCAATCTCATACATGGATTTTTTATGTACCATGATAATAGAGTGATGTTTTATTCTTATGTGACCACTAAATATTCTATCCATTTAACAATTACATGAATTTCATTTCCATTTTAAGTATTATAATTTTTGAAAAATATTTATCAAGGAATATATCATTAAAAACAATCCATTCTTTGGAGTCAACATACTACCCTTCCGTGATATTCCAAATCATTGAAAACCACTGGTCAACTACACCATTGATAAATTAAATATCAATAGTTATCATTTGATAATCCAAACAATATATGATATAAAATACATTTTTAATTTCGTTAATCAATCTGTTATATACCATTGGTTTAGAAGATCGACTGAATGATATAGGGTGTAGTCTCCTAAAATGTTCCACTATTTTCATGTTTAGATATGGTATATTTGGTTATTTTCTATAATTGATATTGTAAAGACCCGGAAATTTCAAGGATTTTTTTTTTAATTTATTTGGAATTATACGAGTCCGCAGTTCTTGACGGCGCCTGATTCTGAGGCCCGGTGTGCCCGAAATCAATTTCTGAAGTTTTGTTCTGGTACGTTCAGTGAACGTACATGCAGGTTTTTTTATCTTTAAAATAGGTGCTCTGAATTTAAATCTTAGGGCACCGATGAACTCGTAGCGCCAGTTTTTGCCTAAGGGGACCTTTGTCGTAGTTGCGTTTGATCGAGAGGAGAAGTTAATTTTTGGAGTTTCTTTAAAAATAATAATAATAATAATAATGTGTATATAATTTTTTTTATTTGATGGTGGTTAATTCCTCCAAAGAGGAGTTGGAGGTGGGTCCCACACCCCACATAAACTCTCATGGGAGGATAATGGTGGAGGGGCCCACATGATCCCCAAACCCTTCAACTCCCCTCTTTAGCTCCCTTTAACCTCATCTTTTAACTCTCTACCTCCCTACCTTAAGTGTGCCAACTTCATCTTTTTAATTAATTGAGAAACCTTAATTAATTGGTTCATTTCAAATTAATTTAAAGTGCTTTGCATTATTATGTTGGGTGACTTTTATTATATTTGAGTTGGAAAATATTCAATGGAGGAGGCTATGGAGAATTATAAGAAAGGTGTTCCTCTCCAATGAAGAACACGTTCTTCAACGAAGAACAACTTCGACGAAGAACACGAAAGACTTCTCCAATGATTCTTCCCTTCTGATGCACCCCGACATCAAGTAATCTACGTCATCTTTGGTTTCTCTTTCCGCGTCATGAAAATGACTCTTCCTCTAATGTTTACGGGACGACACCGGTCTTCTACAATGCCCGACTACTACAACACTCATCTTCCGCGGCTCATCGACGTGCGACGTCAATTACGAGGTAAGGGGTTTTTGTATAATTTTATATATGTTTATTGTACCTTTGTAAATGGGTGATTTTTTTGATGAATTATGGTTTGAGCCTCTAACGCGGAGGGCACTGGCTAAAGAACAAGTCCGGACCCTCTGCCTTATCATTCTTGATGCGCGATTTGTTGGGTGAAGGATGAACGGAAGGGAAACATTGATTCGAAGTTGTCGTAGTAAAGAGTGGGACCCGAGGAGGCCATAGGCACAGACAGGAGCTAAAATGGACCACCAAAATGACTATGGTGGCCTGCGGAAGATCGCGACGGTGTTGGTCGCCAGCTACTGGAGGCAGCGGCCGACTGCCTGGGGGCAGTGGCGCCTTAGCGCTTGGCCGACGGAAGACCATCGCAGCACCAGCCGCAGTGGCGGCGGATCGGAACCTGCACCGCGTGGGTTCCGGGAAGGCTGTGTGGCGCCAACCTAGCGTCGTCGTTACTAAGAACCGGGGGAGCCCCCCTCCCTCCCCCCCCCCCCCCCCCCCGCCCTACTCGGCCACTGGGCCAGACCGCTTGTGCATGGGTTGGGCTTCGCCCGCTGGGCCGGGCCACGCCCTACCAGGTCAGACCCGGTTCAGGCTGACCCAGGGTGGGTTGGGCCGGGTCGGACCGGGCCCAGACCCCACTCTTCAGACCATTTTCGGTTAAATGCCCAAAACTTGAGCTACGGACCTCTGATCGACACACCGTTAGTTGTGTAGGATTACTCTGATCGATACAGTCGTTTCAATATATTACACTAAAGGGTTTGGGGAAGTTTGGGTACGGCCGGGTTGGTTCGAACCCGAAACCAACCAGGCCCTTGGAGCAGAAAAGCCAATAACTTTCAGATCAGACGTCCGTTTGACGAACCGTCGGTGGCGTTGGTAAGTTAGCTGAAAATAAATCCATTTGAGTATACCCCATGGGATTTCAGTGTACAGTTGAGATACGGTTGGGTTGGTTCGTACACAAAACCAATCGATCCCCAAGGATAAAAAGGCTAATAACCCACAGACCGAGCGTCTGATTGACGTGTCGTCTGTTGCATTGATAACCCTATGATGTGGCGTACCTTTGAGATACTTATTCGTGGGACTTCGTGACACTTATATTATCAACCAGTAGCTCATGGAGTAGATCCTCCCGAAGATGAGCATACGGAGTACGCAGAACTAGTAGCTGGCTGAGACTTGATGACTGCTTGTCTGATTTATTTCGGAGTGACTTGACTAGCCCAGTGGGGAGTAATAATATGTGAGGTGGTAAACCCATGGCGGAAGAGTGCTACTATGTGAGGCGGCAGACCCACGGTACTCGACAGGAGGAGTACCTCTGTAGGCTATTAGGGGGAGCATTACTATGTGAGGCGGCAGACCTATGGCTGGGAGCGCTACTGTGTGAGGCTACGGACTCGTGGTACTCGACAGTAAGAGTACCTCAGCTGTCTAAGGTTAGTGAGTAGCACCTCGAAGTCGTGACAGGACTACTGTGCTCGACAGAGGAGGAGTTCTCCAGCAGCCGTGGTTTCGACATCATGAATAAAATCCTAGTCTGAGCTGAGTTAGTAACCTTTGTATTTTCTTAATGATTGAGATGGGTTACTTGATAACTTAGGTATATGTATGGGCATATACCTTAGTAATGGTTATCCATTGAAATATTACTTTTTGGATTATCTTTGTTGGATTTTGTGAGACCTTGAGGGTCTCGGGGTCCCTACTGAGTATCATTATACTCACCCCTACACGGGCTGTGCCTGCACCTCGTTGTGTTGGATGCAGACAACGGAGAGCGCTGACCTATTCGGAGTGTAAGAGGACTGGACGGTACCCGGAGGTGGACCGTACGACGAGACAGTACCTAGAGGAGATGGATAGATGTGGAGCACTGAGGATGCTATCTGTAGCTACCCTTCAAGTAGAAACCTCGAAGGACGATACAGGAGATGCATTCACCTTCTAGATGTTTGTCCTTTTTTATTTGTACTAGTTTTCAGTTTTATTTGTACTTTATAGTTGGGCTTGTATTCTGGCCCCTTTACTTTCAGTACTCTTGTAATACAGTTTTCACTTGTTGTTTTCTTCCTCTTGTACTCTGGTTGTGTTTGTCTTCAGTTATAAAGGCAATGCCTTCCCAGTACTAGGGATTTATGACTTTGGTGCTAGTCTCCAGCCCCTGTCCTATGGAAGGAGGGCTTGGGGTAGTCACGATACGGGCCCCAGGAGATGGGTCGTGAAAAATTGGTATCAAAGGGAGGTTGGTTCTAACGCATAACATAGGACTCTGATATTTTCTTTCTGTGAAGCAATAGTGTTAAGAGTACTAAGTGTGGTTTTCAGTTCAGGGATTCCAGTGCTGGTGTAGGGGGCCAACGTATCCATACACTAAGACCCTAACTTTTGACTTCCGAATCAGTGCATGAAAACACTGATTGCGTCTGTGTTTTCAAAAGTTTTTTCTTTAAGTCAGCTCAAACTAGGTCAGCTCACCAGGTATAGTCTTTTGATCGTGTTGCATCTATTCTTTCAGGATGCCTCCCCACAGACGACCAGTTAGAGCCCCGAGAGTTGTACTTACTGGAAGCCCGCCAAGTGAAAAGGCCTCAGTATAGGGCCTTCTTCCAGTTGAGGCACCAGCGGAGGCACCAACGGTATCACTTCCCGTTGGTCCACCAATTCCACCATCCCCAGCAGCAGGCGATGCACGCCACGTGAGCGCGCTGCACAAGTTCCAGTGTTAGAGGCTAGCTAGGTTCTGGGGAGAGATGCACCCACAGGTGGATGAGTATTGGATAGTGGTTGTGGCGAGAGTCTTCAGACTAGTAGGGACACCAGCAGACTTTATGGTGAACCTTACTGCCAGCCTCCTTCAGGCAGCAGCAGGCAGATGGGGGAGCCTGATGCTATAGATGCATGACTAGGCAACACTTCTATAGGCAGACTTCGATATCCTATTCCGGGTGGAGTTTATACCAGCCACCCTTCGACCGGTGTGGATACAGGAGCTACTGCATCTACAGCAGGGTAGCATGATGGTGGCGCAGTACTCAATGAAGTTCACTGACCTCTCGCACTACTCCACTGATATGGTACGGGACCTTTTCTTCAGTGTCCAGACCTTCGAGCAGGGACTTAGGTGAGAGATCAGAGATTCAGCTATCTCTCACAGTATCCCGACACAGATAGGGTTGTTAGAGAAATCCCTCTTAGTGGAGAGTTTCCTTGTTGATCATTCTCCATAAGTGAGACCCACTATTAGCCGACATACAATGGAGTCTTCTGTAGTCGGTAGTAGATAGATGACGCAGAGGTCTAAGAGGATCATACCTACAGGTGGTCGATCGCACGACTAAAGTTCGGTAGTGAAGGGCACCCAGGATGGAGACAGATCCAGAGCTTCCATTAAGTGTTACTCATGTGGAGGACAGTGTCACATGGCTCATGATTGTCCAACCCGCCACTCGGACGATCAGTAGACAGATGAAGGACATTCCATGCAGAGGCAGAGGTTCGATTGTGATGGATCACAAAGAGAAGGTGACCATGGCATATGAGCTAGTCATGCAGCTGGTGGTGGATAACGCTTCGATGTGTTGCCACCACCACCACCAGGAGGTCCACCCCGACCACAGAGAATGGGTGGATAGGGGAGAGCACAGCTTCAGGCAGCTGAAGTATACGACTATGGTGCTCCGGAAGCAGGTGGACAGGAGCGGGACTTGTTCCAAACATAGTGGCCTTTGTTTATGATGATTCTAGTTTTGTTAATGTCTTTGTTTGTGGTTTCTTTGTGTATTTTTATCTTGAGATATTGTGATAAAAGACACTTGTCCATGTGTTTTTTGCTTTCTTTCCTTTTTGTGTGGTTAATACTAAGAGGTTCTGGATTAAACTGTAGACTTGACCCTCACTTTTGAGATTTCTACTGGAGGAGACCGAGTAACCATACACTAATGTTGACAGTGAGACTCAACCCTTGGAGGCGAGAGTAATAGTTGGATCTCTTGGTAGTATCATTTAGTCCTTATGACGTTTTCCAGGGCATGAATTAGTACTGTTCATGTCAGGATTTACAGTATTAGGAAAAGAATATGGTTCATCTAGGGGATGTAACCGGATTTTCCTTTTCAACAAAGGAGAAGTCTTGCAGCTCTTGTAGAATGTAGGTGAAGAGGGGTGAAGTCGAGTTCTTACAAATGGCTTATCTCACTCATAGTTCATCGAGTGAATGGCTTATGGTTTACTCTAATCTCAATAGTCTCAGGTGTATCTTCTCTCAGAAGGACCTGAACCTGAGACAGCGGCGATGGCTTGAGTTCCTCCAGGACTATGACTTTGAGATGGTCTTTACTTATGATAAGTGAAACATTGTTGGATGCGCTCAGCAGGAGGTCTGGTTTTCAGCTGCTAGGAGAGCACATGGGAGCGGGAGGCTCAAAATGCGTGCACAGAACCCACCTTTGTTTTCCTAGTGTGTGTTATAGCTTTACGGGGACATAAATCCCTAAATTTGGGGTAATTTAAAGAACCAAAATTTTCAAAGATTTTTTTTTAATTTTTTTGAAATTTTACGAGTCCGCAGTTTCTGACGGCGCCTGATTCTGAGGCCCGGTGTGCCCGAAATCAATTTCTGAAGTTTTGTTCGGGTACGTTCAGTGAACGTATGGGTGGGTTTGTCTATCATTAAAACCAGTGCTCGGAATTGAAATATGAGGGCACCGATGAACTCATAGCACCGTTTTTCGCCTAAGGGTACCTTTTCCACAATTGCGTTTGCTCGGGAGGAGAAGTTAATTTTTGGAGTTTCTTTAAAAAAATAATAAAAATTATGTGTCCATATTTTTTTTATTTTATGGTAGTTAATTCCTCCAAAGAGGAGTTGGAGGTGGGTCCCACACCCCACATAACCTCCCATGGGAGTATAATGGTGGTGGGGGCCACACGAGCCCCTAACCCTTCAACTCCCCTCTTTAACTACCTTTAACCCCCTATCTTAACTCTCCCCTCCCTCCATTAAGTGTGATAACTTCATCTTTTTAATTAATTGAGCACCCTTAATTAATTGGTTCATTTCGAATTAATTTAAAGTGCTTGGCATTACTAATTTGGGTGGATTTTATTATATTTACATTGGAAAATATTCGATGGAGGAGGCTCCGGAGAATTAGAAGAAAGGTCTTCCTCTCCAACGAAGAACAATGTTCTTCAACAAAGAACAACTCCGACGAAGAACATGAATGACTTATCCAACAACGCTTCCCTTCAGACGCTCCCTGACGTCAAGGAATCTACGTCGTCTTCAGATTCTCTTTCCGCATCATGAAAATGACTCTTCCTCTAATGTTGATGGGATGATACTGGTCTTCCGCAACGCCCGACTACTGCGACGCTCGTCTTCCACGGCTTGTCGACGTGCGACATCAATTATGAGGTAGGGGGGTTTTGTATAATTTTATATATGTGTATTGTAACTTCATACTTGGCCATTTTTATGAGTAATTAAGGTTTGTGCCTCTAATGCAGATGGAATGGGCTAACAAACAAGTCCGGACCCTCTTCCTTATCGTTCTTGATGCGCGGTTTTTTGGGAGACAGATGAACGTAAGGGAAATGTTGATTTGAGGCCGTCGCAGTGAAGAGTGGGACCCGAGGAGGCCGTAGGTGTAGATAGGAGATAAAACAGACCACTAGAATGACTCTGGTGTCCTGCGAAAGATTGTGGCGGTGCGGGTCATCGGCGCGGCGGTGGAGCAGAACCAGCGTCGCGCGGGTTCCATGAAGGCTGGGCGGCGCCAGCCTAGCGCCGCCATTATGAAGAACTGAGGGAGCCCCCCCCCCCCCCCCCCCCCCGCTCGACCAGCCTGGCCGATCCGTGGTCGGCCACTGGGCCGGACCGCTTGTGCACGGGCCGGACTGCTTGCACACCGAGTCGGATCGCGTGCGCATGGGCCTGGCTGCCTGCGTGCGGGCCGAACCGCTTGCCGTGCGGGACGGGACACCCTCGCACGGTTCGGGCCGCAACCGTCAAGTCGGGCATCACCTTCCGGGTTGGGTCATGCCCTACCGGGCTGGACCGGGACCCAGGTCAGGTCGACCCGGTTCGGGCCGACCCAGGGAGGGTTGGGTCGGGTTGGACCGGGCCCAGACCCCCCTCTTCAGACCATTTTCGGTTAATCACCCATAACTTTAGCTACGCACCTTCGATCGACAAACCGTTAGTTACGTAGGATTCCTTGGATTGAGACAATAGTTTTATGTGTATTACACTCTAGTAATTTGGCGATGTTTGGATACGGTCGGGTTGGTTCGAACCCGAAACCAACCGGGTCCTTGGAGCGGAAAAGCCAATAACTTTCAGACCGGACGTTCGTTTGACGAACCGTCGGCAGCCTTAGTAAGTTTGTTGAAATAGTTCCCTTTGATTATACCCCATGGGAGTTTGAGAAACAGTTGAGATACAGTCGGGTTGGTTCATACACAAAACTAATCGGGGCCCCGAAACAAAAAGGTTAATAACCCACAGACCGGGCGTCCGATTGACGCGCCGTCTGTTGCGTTGAGACCCCTATGACGTGGCAGGCCTTTGATATACTTCTTCATGGGAGTTCATGACACTTGGAGTATAGTTCAGTAGCTCATGGAGCGGATCCTCCCGTTGACAAGCATACGGAGTATGGAGACCTAGTAGCTGTTTGAGACCTGATGACTGCTTGTCTGATTCGTTTTGGAGTGACTTGACTAGCCTAGAAGGAAGAACTTGTAAAGACCCGGAAATTTCAAGGAAAATTTTTTTCTTAATTTTATTTGGAATTTTACAAGATCACAGTTTCTGACGGCGCCTGATTCCGAGGCCCGGTGTGCCAGAAATCATTTTCCGAAGTTTGGCTCGGGTACGTTCAGTGAACGAACGAGCGGGTTTTTCTAACTTTTGAACCGGTGCTCGGAATCAAATTCCGAGGGCACCGATGGAACCACAGCGCCGGTATTTGCTTATGAACGCCTATTCCAGAGTTGCATTTACTCGAGAGAAGTTGATAAAAATTGTGGAAGTTAAAAATAAAAATTTAACAATAATTTTTATTTTACTCTAAGTGTTTAAATACTTTGGATGGAAGTTGGGTAACTACCCAACCTCCCTTGGGAGGTTATGAGGGTGGTGGGGCCCACACGAACCCCACCCCTTAATATCCTCTAACCCCCTCAAATCACCATTAATATTGTTAACTTAAGTTAATAACTTATGACATTAATGTAGTGAGTTTAATGTGAGTTTTTGAAATTCAAACACTTGAATTTCAAAAGCCATGTTGAGTTAATAAATTAAGTGTGGCTTAATTTATTTTGGGTTAGATCCTTTGTTGCTGGAGAGGACTTGGGGGAAAAATAAGGAAAGGAGCTTAGAGATCATCTTCTTCCTCTTCGATGAAGAACAACATCCTTCCATTAAGAACGACGACGTGCCTTCCTTCCTCTTCACCGCAACACGTGAGGAGACGCCGCTTCCTCCTCAGACGCACCCCGACGTCATCTTCAAATCCTCTTTCCGTGACTCCGCTCTTGAAACCGAGGTAGGGGGTTTACGTGATTTTTCCTTACGTGATTCTCTTCCGTCTTTTATCCGCGATATTTGGACCGCATGATATCAGTTAACGGGAGGAGGCCGGATCGCACAAACACGGCCGTCCCCCTCCCTTATTGTTTTTCTTATTGTTGCAGATCGAATGAAATTGACTCGGTGTCGTCGCACCTCGCGGAATCAAGCGACAAGGATGCGCGACATCGTCACGCCGCGCGGGATCGAGTGGCAAGAATGCGCGACAACGTCACGCCGCGCATTCAAATTTTTAAACTCTCGGGCGTGGGTATTTGATTCCAAGGTGTTCGTATAATTTATTTTGGATAAATTATACCCTTGTAATGATTAAAATCATGTGTTTATTATTTTCCAATTGACAACACCTAACGCGGAGGGCGCGGGCCGAACAAACACGGGCCGACAACCCTCCGCAGCTTGTTTATCGATGTGCGGATTGAAGGACAACGACGAAGCAGGCCACTATGGCATTTGAATCCCTTTGCAGTGAAGGTCGTGTCCCGGGAGGACCGTTGGCAAAGACGGCAGGAGAAACGGACCACCGGAGCGCGTCCGGTGGTCCGCAGAAGGCGGTGGCGGTGCGCCACGCCGGCGCGGCGGCACCGGCGACCGGTGGCGACGGCGGTTCGTCACCGGCTTCAATTAGCGGCGAGGGGGGGATGCGCACCCCGCCCGCAGCTTCCGCTCGGCCGCGCAGGGCGAGCCGCGGCTGGCCGGTCGGGCCGGACCGAGCCGGCCGCGCCGGCCGGGTCGGGTCGACCCAGTTCAGGCCGACCCAGGGGGGTCGGTCCGGGCCCAGACCCCCCGTTTTCGGACCCTCATTGGTCTTTTGCCCATATCTTGGGCTACGGATCTCCGATCGACACACCATCAGTTGCGTAGCGATCGTTGGAACAAGATGGTTGTTTCGGTATATCGCACTCAAGGTTTCAGAATACTTTGTGTTCGGCCGGGTTGGTTCGGATACGAAACCAACCGGGCCCTCGGAGCGGAAACGCTTATATCTTGAGCTTCGGACGTCTGATTGACGTGTCGTCGACTTTGATGGATTCCTATAATTGAGACGGATCTTTTGGCTTACTCTGCTCGAGGTTTGGATGTCGTCGCAGTGTGGTTGGGTTGGTTCGCTCACGAAACCAACCGGGCCCCTGGAATGAAAAAGCCAATAACTCACAGACCGGGCGTCTGATTGACGCACCGTCTGTCTCGTTCAATTCCTCTTGATGAGACGGAACTTTTGGAATTATTCGCCCCAGTTTTGGTTGCTGTTGGATAGTGGCCGGGTTGGATTGTACCCGAAATCCAACTGGGCCCTTAGAACGGAAAAGCTGTTATCTTTCAGACCAGACGTCCGTTTGACGAACCGTCAGCGGCGTTGGTGATCACGTTGAGAAACGGTCTCTATGAGTATACCCTATGAGAGTTCGGGGTACAGTTGAGATACAGCCGGGTTGGTTCGGTCACGAAACCAACTGGGCCCCTGGGACGAAAAGGCAAATAACTCACAGACCGGGCGTCCGATTGACGCGCCGTCTGTTGTGTTGAGACCCCTATTACGAGGCGGTCCTTTGAGATTCTTCTTCGTGGGACTTTGAGATACTTGGAGTATCAACCTGTAGCTCATGGAGCGGACCCCCCTAGTGATGAGCGTGCGGAGTACGAAGACCGTGTAGCCGACTGAGACCTGACGACTGCTTGACCGACTCGACTTGGAGTGAGTCGACTAGCCCAGTGGATGGAGCACTACTTTGTTTGGGTGCAGACCCATGGCGGACGGAGCACTACCTGTGTGAAAATACAGACATGCGATACTCGTCCGAAGAGTACCTCAGCAGGCTACTAGGGGGTGTCCACTACTGTGTTTGGGTGACATATCTCGGCGGGAAGAACTATTGTGTCTAGGTGGTTGACCCGCGGTACTCGATAGGAGGAGTACCTCAGTAGTCTTAGTTAGTGAGCAATACCTCGGAGTCGTGACAGGACCACTGTACACTCCAGAGACGGGGCTCTTCAGCAGTTACAGTTTCGATAATGAAAATCCTGGTTTGATCTGAGACTTTTGACCTTTATGTTTACCTCATGATTGAGATGGGTCACTTGATAACTTAGGTATATGTATGGGCATATACCTGGGTAGTGGTTATCCGTTGATTTCATGATCTTGGGGTTTTCCTCATGATTGAGATGGGTTACTTGATAACTTAGGTATATGCATGGGCATATACCTAAGTAGAGGTTATCTGTTGAGATTTTATTATGGTTATCCATGTTTTTTTTAGTAAGACCTTGAAGGTCTCGGGGTCCCTACTGAGTATCGTTATACTCACCCCTACATGGGTTATGCCTGCGCCTTGTTGTGTTGGTTGCAGACAACGGGCAGTGCTGACGGAGGCCGAGTGTTTGAGGACTGGACGGTACCCGGAGGTGGACTACACGACGAGTCAGTACCTGGAGGTGGACTATACGATGAGTTAGTAGCCGGAGGTGGACTTCACGGCGAGACGACACTCAGAGGAGGTTGATGGGCAAGAGCATTGCGAAGGCTATCTGTACCTAGCCTTCAGGTAGGATCCGTGGTGGACGATCCAGGAGCTACGCCATCTGTACCTACCCTTCAGGTAGGATCCGAGGAGGACGACCCAGGAGCCGCTTCCGTTCTTCCATCTGTTGTCTTTTCCTGTTGTACTTTGTTCAGTTGTAGTTGTACTTTCATCTGGGTTTGTATTCTGGCCCATTTACCTTTTAGCACTTCTCTTTGTACTTAGTGTTTTACTTCCGCTTGTACTCTGTGGTATTTTGTTTACATTTATAAAGGCAATGCCTTCCCAGTTATCGGGATTTTTACCTTTGGTGCTAGTCGCCAGCCCCTGGCCTATGGAAGGCGGGCTTGGGGTAGTCACGGCACGGGCCCCGAGGACAGGTCGTGACAAATTGGTATCAGAGGAGTCGGTTCTACCGCAGAACTAATAACTCTGATATTTTTCTTTCTGTGAAGCAATAGTGTTAAGAGTACCGAGTGTGGTTTTCAGTTAAGGGAGTCCAGTGTTGGTTTGGGCGGCCGACGTATCCATACACCAGGACCCTGACAACTGAATTCCAACTTTGTGCATGAAAACATTGATTGCATGTGTGTTTTCCAGAAGTTTTATTTTAATATCAGCTCAAACCAGGTAATCTCACCAGGTATAATCGTTTGACCGTGTCACGTTGTTTCTTTCAGGATGCCTTTTCTCGGACGACCAGCTAGAGCCCAAAGGGATGTGTGTACTGACAGCCTGTCGAGCGACGAGGCTTCGGTACAGGGCCCTCTTGCAGTTGAGGAACCAACGGAGGCACCAACGGTATTACCATACATTGGGCCACCGATGCCACCAGCCCCAGTAGTAGGCGATGCACGCCACTTGAGCACACTACATGAGTTCCAGCGCCAGAGGCCACCCAGGTTCTGGGGAGAGACAGACCCGCAGGCGGCTGAGGTTTGGCTGGAGGCTGTGGTGAGAGTCTTCAGGCTAGTGGGGACACTGGCAGACTTCATGGTGATCTTTGCTGCCAGCCTCCTTCAGGCAGCAGCAGGCAGGTGGCGGAGCCACTGGTTTCAGTTTTGCGACGGGATGGCCTCCGCATGGGAAGACTTCGAGACCTTATTCAGGGTGCAGATTGTGCCAGTAGCTCTACACCTTGAGCGTGTACAGGAGCTTCTGCCTTTGCCGCGTGTTTTTCGATTAGTAGTCGAGTCATCTATGGGAAGTAGACAGATGATGCAGAGGTCCAGGAGGACCAGAACAGCAGTTGGACGATCTCGAGTTTTAGGACCGGTGGTGCGGGGCACCCGAGGTGGGGTCAGAGCTAGGCGTTCCAGAAACAGACAGTGTTACTCATGCGGCGGGAAGGGTCATCTGGCACGTGACTGTCCGACTCCTCGTACAGTTGATCCGCAGGCTTTGGAGGATCCACTGAGGTAGAAGTAGCGGCGGGTGCTTGAGCAACAACCGAGCATTGGACAAGGCAGTAGAGCTCCGGTAGTAGGTGGACAGGATCAGAACTAGTGGATACGTCCCTTGTACTTCTAGTTCCATGTTGCTGTTGTATTCGTGTCTTTGTACTATGAGCTGAAATAATAAAAAGACACTTATATTTGTTTGCTTTCTTGTCCTTTTGTTTGGTTGATACAGAGTGCTCCCGGTTTAAACTATTTACTTGACCCTCACTTTCGAGATTTCTACTATAGGAGACCCAGTGACCTCACACTGATGTCGACAATGTGACTCGACCCTTGGAGGCGAGAGTGAAAGTTGGATCTCTTGGTAGTTACGTCGAGGCCTTACGACGTCATCCATGGCATGAATAAATCATTCATGTCAGGATTGACTGTATTAGGCAATGGGCGTGGTTCATCCAAGGGATGAGACCGAGTTTCTCTTTTCGGCAAAGGAGAAATTTTAGAAGCTCTTTCAGATCGTAGGCAAAGAAGGTGCAGATCATCCAGGAGCGGATGAAGACTGCACAGTGCAGTAAGAAACAGGAAACTGGCACCAGTCTTGGAGACTCAGGCATGTTAAATGTTTCCATAAGAGGAAGCTTAAAGGAGAGATGAGTCTGCGAAGCAGCAGACGTGGAGGCAGAGCTAGAAGAGCAGCATGAGGTGGTGTACATCTTAACATGCTATAGCCACCCGCCTTAGTTATCCCCGCCAGGCTCAGGGAGCTGGAGGGCGGAGGAAGAGTGCGGCTGCATGCGGTCAAGGAGTGTGACCCAATGGCTCTAAAAATGATTCAAGGGACAGTCTGTGTCCACTACTAGCTGCTGTAGTAACGGACGTCGATATGAATCATTCCTTGCTTTCACAAATCTCGTTCCAGACCAAGAGTTTCCGGAAGCCGTGGACTTCACCCTCATGTCTGGAGATACCTTGGGAGGAGACTCGATAATCACACTAACACCGACGGTGTGGTCAGACCCTCGAGGTGAGAGTTTCGGTTGGAATCTCATGATGGCAGCGTCGAGGCCTTACGACGTTGATTTGAGTATGGACTGGGCAATCACAGTTCATACACAAATTAACTGTATTAGGCAAAAAGTTTGTGGTTTAACTACAACATCGGGATGGGTTTTCCTTGGTCGGCGAAAAGGAAACCCCAGGCAGCGCAGGGTAACTCTTACATAGGAGGGTGCGGCCGATCATTATTGAGTCGGTCAACCTTACCCTCATGGTAGAATTCGTTTTAAGTTTCTGTTCTAAACAAGAGTTGGAGACCTCTGAGTTCGAGAATGACGATCACGTCCTTATACGGGTCTCACCTCGACGAGGTTTACGGAGATGTAGCTGAGGCAGCGAGATATCTCCAAGGTTCATTGGACCTTTCTAGGTCCCTAGTAGGGTAGGCGGGTGGTTTACCGCTTCACCCATCCACCTTAGTTGCACCGGGTGCACGACGTCTTCCACGTATCTCAGCTGAGGAGATACGTGCATGTCCCGACACAAATCTTTGACCATGGGGAGCTGGTCTTTGATGATGGGGTGACTTTTGCGGAGGTTCCAGTGGAGATTGAGGTTCAATGGGAGCAGGTCCTTCGAGGATGGTTGATTCCTCTTGTCCATTTTCGTAGGTAGCTCGGAATCTCCAGGTAAGCACATGGGAGCGGAAGGCTCAGATGCGTGCTCAATACCGCTTTTGTGACCCTAGTTTGTGTTGAAGCTTTACGGGGATGTAAAGCTCTGAGTTGGGAGTAATGTAAAGAGCCGGAAATTTCAAGGAAATTTTTTTTCTTAATTTTCTTTGGAATTTTACAAGAATGCAGTTTCTGACGGCGCCTGATTCCGAGGCCTGGTGTGCCCGGAATCATTTTCCGAAGTTTGGATCGGGTACGTTCAGTGAACGAACGAGCGGGTTTTTTCTAACTTTTGAACCGGTGCTCGGAATCAAATTCCGAGAGCACCGATGGAACCGAAGCACCAGTATTTGCTTATGAATTCCTATTCCGGAGTTGTATTTACTCGAGAGAAGTTGATAAAAATTGTGGAAGTTAAAAATAAAAATTTAACAACAATTTTTATTTTACTCTAAGTGTTTAAATCCTTTGGATGGAAGTTGGGTAACTACCCAACCTCCCTTGGGAGGTTATGAGGGTGGTGGGGCCCACACGAACCCCACACCTTCATATCCTCTAACTCCCTCAACTCACCATTTATATTGTTAACTTAAGTTAATAACTTATGACATTAATGTAGTGAGTTTAATGTGAGTTTTTGAAATTCAAACACTTGAATTTCAAAAGCCATGTTGAGTTAATAAATTAAGTGTGGCTTAATTTATTTTGGGTTAGATCCTTTATTGCTGGAGAGGACTTGGGGGGAAAATAAGGCAAGGATCTTAGAGATCATCTTCTTCCTCTTTGACGAAGAACACCATCCTTCCACGAAGAACGACGACGTGCCTTCCTTCCTCTTCACTGAAACACGTGAGGAGACATCGCTTCCTCCTCAGAAGCACCCCGACGTCGTCTTCAAATCCTCTTTCCGCGAATCCTCTCTTGAAACCGAGGTAGGGGTTTTACGTGATTTTTCCTTACGTGATTCTCTTTCGTCTTTTATCCGCGATATTTGGACCGCATGATATCAGTTAATGGGAGGAGGTCGGACCGCACAAACACGGCCGTCCCCCTCCCTTATTGTTTTTCTTATTGTTGCGGATCGAATGAAATTGACGCGGTGCTGTCGCACCATGCGGAATCGAGCGGCAAGGATGCGCGACATCGTCACGCCGCGCGGGATCGAGCGGCAAGAATGCGCGACATCGTCACGCCGCGCATTCAAATTTTTAAACTCTCGTGTGTGGGTATTTGATTGCAAGGTGTTCGTATAATTTATTTTGGATAAATTATAACCCTCGTCATGATTAAAATCATGTGTTTATTATTTGCTAATTGAAAACACCTAATGAGGAGGGCGCGGGCTGAACAAACATGGCCCGACAACCCTCAGCAGCTTGTTTATCGATGTGCGGATTGACAGACGACAACAAAGCAAGCCGCTATGGCGTTTGAATCCCTTCGCAGTGAAGGTCGGGTCCCGGGAGGACCGTTGGCGAAGACGGTAGGAGAAACGGACCACCGGAGCGCGTCCGGTGGTCCGCGGAAGGCGGGGGCGGCGCGCCACGCCGGCGCGGCGGCGCCGGTGACCGGCGGCGGCGCGCTGACGGAAGGCTGGCGGCAGTGGTTCACCGCCGGCTTCAATTTGCGGCGGGGGGGGGGGGGGGGGGGGGGGGGGCGCACCCCACCCGCGGCTTCCGCTCGGCCATGCTGGCTGAGCCGCGGCTGGCTGGTCGGGCCGGACCGAACCGGCCGGGCCCAGCCGGGTCAGTTCGACCCGGTTCGGGCCGACCCAGGGGGGGTCGGGCCGGGTCGGTCCGGGCCCAGACCCCCCGTTTTCGGACCCTCATTGGTCTTTTGCCCATATCTTGGGCTATAGACCTCCGATCGACGCACCGTCAGTTGCGTAGCGATCCTTGGAACGAGACGGTCGTTTTGGTATATTGCACTCAAGGTTTTGGAATACTTTGGGTTCGGCCGGGTTGGTTCGGATACGAAACCAACCGGGCCCTCAGAGCGGAAACGCTTATATCTTGAGCTCCGGACGTCCGATTGACGTGCCGTCGACTTTGATGGATTCCTATAAGTGAGACAGATCTTTTGGATTACTCCGCTTGAGGTTTGGATGCCGTCGGAGTGCGGTTGGGTTGGTTCGCTCACAAAACCAACCGGGCCCCTGGAACAAAAAAGTCAATAACTCACAGACCGGGCGTCCGATTGACGCACCGTCTGTCTCGTTGAATTCCTCTTGATGAGACGGAACTTTTGGAATTCTTCACCCGAGTTTTGGTTGCTTTTGGATAGTGTCCGGGTTGGATTGTACCCGAAATCCAACCGGGCCCTTGGAACGGAAAAACTGTCATCTTTCAGACCAGACGTCCGTTTGATGAACCGTCAGCGGCGTTGGTGATCACGTTGAGAAACGGTCCCTATGAGTATACCCTATGA
The DNA here is from genome assembly GCA_963277665.1 of Viscum album. Lineage (NCBI taxonomy): Eukaryota > Viridiplantae > Streptophyta > Magnoliopsida > Santalales > Viscaceae > Viscum > Viscum album. Next base: position 1,836,697,443 of record OY728147.1, read on the forward strand.
GATTTCGGGGTACAGTTGAGATATGGTCGGGTTGGTTCGCTCACGAAACCAACCGGGCCCCTGGGCCGAAAAGACTAATAACTCACAGACCGGGCGTCCGATTGACGCGCCGTCTGTTGCGTTGAGACCCCTATGATGAGGCGGTCCTTTGAGATACTTCTTCGTGGGACTTTGATATACTTGGAGTATCGACCTGTAGCTCATGGAGCGGACCCTCCTAGAGACGAGCGTGCGGAGTACGGAGACCGTGTAGCCGACTGAGACCTGACGACTGCTTGACCGACTCAACTTGGAGTGAGTCGACTAGCCCAGTGGACGGAGCACTACTTTGTTTGGGTGCAGACCCATGGCGGACGGAGCACTACCTGTGTGACAGTGCAGACCCACGGTACTCGTCCGGAGAGTACCTCAGCAGGCTACTAGGGGGTGTGCACTACTGTGTTTGGGTGACATACCTTGGCGGGAAGCACTACTATGTCTGGGTGGCTGACCCACGGTACTCGACAGGAGGAGTACCTCAGCAGTCTTAGGTTAGTGAGCAGCACCTCGGAGTCGTGACAGGACCACTGTACACTCAAGAGACGGGGTTCTTCAGCAGTTACGGTTTCGATAATGAAAATCCTGGTTTGAGCTGAGACTTTTGACCTTTGTGTTTACCTCATGATTGAGATGGGTTACTTGATAACTTAGGTATATGTATGGGCATATACCTGGGTAGTGGTTATCCATTGATTTCATGATCTTAGTGTTTTCCTCATGATTGAGATGGGTTACTTGATAACTTAGGTATATGCATGGGCATATACCTAAGTGGAGGTTATCTGTTGAGATCTTCTTGTGGTTATCCATGTTGGTTTTAGTGAGACCTTGAGGGTCTCGGGGTCCCTACTGAGTATCGTTATACTCACCCCTACACGGGCTATGACCGCACCTCGTTGTGTTGGTTGCAGACGACGGGTAGTGCTGATGGAGGACGAGGGTTCGAGGACTGGACGGTACCCGGAGGTGGACTACACGACGAGTCAGTACCCGGAGGTGGACTACACGACGAGTCTATATCCGGAGGTGGAATTCACAGCGAGATGACACTCGGAGGAGGTTGATGGGCGAGAGCATTGCGGAGGCTATCTGTACCTACCCTTCAGGTAGGATCCGTGGTGGACGATCCAGGAGCTACGTCATCTGTACCTACCCTTCAGGTAGGATCCAAGGAGGACGTCCCAGGAGCCGCTTCCGTTCTTCCATCTATTGTCTTTTCATGTTGTACTTTGATCAGTTGTAGTTGTACTTTCATTTGGGTTTGTATTCTGGCCCATTTACCTTTCAGCACTTCTCTTTGTACTTAGTGTTTTACTTCCGCTTGTACTCTGTGGTGTTTTGTTTACATTTATAAAGGAAATGCCTTCCCAGTTATCAGGATTTTCGCCTTTGGTGCTAGTCGCCAGCCCCTGGCCTATGGAAGGCGGGCTTGGGGTAGTCACGGCACGGGCCCCGAGGACGGGTCATGACAAATTGGTATCAGAGGAGTCGGTTCTACCGCAGAACTAATAACTCTGATATTTTTCTTTCTGTGAAGCAATAGTGTTAAGAGTACCGAGTGTGGTTTTCAGTTAAGGGAGTCCAGTGTTGGTTTGGGCGGCCGACGTATCCATACACCAGGACCCTGACAACTGAATTCCAACTTTGTGCATGAAAACATTGATTGCATGTGTGTTTTCCAGAAGTTTTATTTTAATATCAGCTCAAACCAGGTAATCTCACCAGGTATAATCGTTTGACCGTGTCACGTTGTTTCTTTCAGGATGCCTTTTCTCGGACGACCAGCTAAAGCCCAGAGGGATGTGTGTACTGACAGCATGCCGAGCGACGAGGATTCGGTACAGGGCCCTCTTTGCTTTGAGGCACCAACGGAGGCACCAACGGTACTACCATACGTTGGGCCACCGATGCCACCAGCCCCAGTAGTAGGCGATGCACGCCACTTGAGCGCGCTGCATGAGTTCCAGCGCCAGAGGCCACCCAGGTTCTGGGGAGAGACGGACCCGCAGGCGGCTGAGGTTTGGCTGGAGGCTGTGGTAAGGGTCTTCAGGGTAGTGGGGACACCGGCAGACTTCATGGTGATCTTTGCTGCCAGCCTCCTTCAGGCAGCAGCAGGCAGGTGGCGGAGCCACTTGTTTTAGTTTTACGACGGGATGGCCTTCGCATGGGCAGACTTCGAGACCTTTTTCAGGGTGGAGTTTGTTCCAGTATCTCTACACCCCGAGCGTGTACAGGAGCTTCTGCCTTTGCCGCGTGTTTTTTGATCAGTAGCCGAGTCATCTGTGGGCAGTAGACAGATGATGCAGAGGTCCAGGAGGACCAGAATAGCAGTTGGATGATCTCGGGTTTTAGGACCGGTGGTGCGGGGCACCCGGGGTGGGGTCAGATCCAGGCGTTCTAGAAACAGACAGTGTTACTCATGCGGCGGGAAGGGTCACCTGGCACGTGACTGTCCGACTCCTCGTACAGTTGATCCGTAGGCTTTGGAGGAGTCACCGAGGCAGAAGCAGCAACGGGTGCTTGAGCAACAGCCGAGCAGTGGACAAGGCAGTAGAGATCCGGTAGCAGGTGGACAGGAGCGGAATAACTGGATACGTCCCTTGTACTTCTAGTACCATGTTTCTGTTGTATTCGTGTCTTTTTACTATGAGCTGCAAAAATAAAAAGACACTTATATTTGTTTTCTTTCCTGTCCTTTTGTTTGGTTGATACTGAGTGGTCACGGTTTAAACTGTTGACTTGAACCTCACTTTCGAGATTTCTACTGTAGGAGACCCAGTGACCTCACACATATGCCGACAGTGTGACTCAACCCTTGGAGGCTAGAGTGAAAGTTGGATCTCTTGGTAGTTACGTCGAGGCCTTACGACGTCATCCATGGAATGAATACATCATTCATGTCAGGATTGGCTATATTGGGCAATGGGCGTGGTTCATCCAAGGGATGAGACAGAGTTTCTCTTTTCGGCAAAGGAGAAATTTTAGCAGCTCTTTCAGATCGTAGGAAAAGAAGGTGCAGATCATCCAGGAGCGGATGAAGACTGCACAGTGCAGTAAGAAACAGGAAACTGGCACAAGTCTTGGAGACTCGGGCATGTTAAATGTTTCCATAAGAGGAAGCTTAAAGGAGAGATGAGTCTGCGAAGCAGCAGACGTGGAGGCAGAGCTAGGAGAGCAGCATGAGGTGGTGTACATCTTAACATGCTACAACCACCCGCCTTAGTTATCCACACCAGGCTCAGGGAGCTGGAGGGCGGAGGAAGAGTGCGGCTGCATGCGGTCAAGGAGTGTGACCCAATGGCTCTAAAAATGATTCAAGGGACAGTCTGTGTCCACTACTAGCTGCTGTAGTAACGGACGTCGATATGAATCATTCCTTGCTTTCACAAATCTCGTTCCAGACCTAGAGTTTCCGGAAGCCATGGACTTAACCCTCACATCTGGAGATACCTTGGGAGGAGACTCGATAATCACACTATCGCCGACGGTGTGGTCAGACCCTCGAGGTGAGAGTTTAGGTTGGAATCTCTTGATGGCAGTGTCGAGGCCTTACGACGTTTATTTGAGTATGGACTGGGCAATCACAGTTCATACACAAATTGACGGTATTAGGCAAAAAGGTTGTGGTTTAACTATGACATCGGGATGGGTTTTCCTTGGTCGGCGAAAAGGAAATCCCAGGCAGTGCAGGGTAACTCTTGCATAGGAGGGTGCGGCCGATCATTCTTGAGTCGGTCAACCTTACCCTCATGGTAGCATTCGTTTTAAGTTTCTGTTCTAAACAGGAGTTGGAGACCTCTGAGTTCGAGAATGACGATCACGTCCTTATACGGGTCTCACCTCGACGAGGTTTACGGAGATGTAGCCGAGGCAGAGAGATATCTCCGAGGTTCAATGGACCTTTCTAGGTCCCCAACAGGGTAGGCGGGGTGGTTTACCGCTTCACCCATCCACCTCAGTTGCACCGGGTGCACGACGTCTTCCACGTATCTCAGCTGATGAGATACGTGCACGTCCCGACACAAATCTTTGACCATGGGGAGCTGGTCTTTGATGATGTGGTGACTTTTGCGGAGGTTCCAGTGGAGATTGAGGTTCAACGGGAGAGGGTCCTTCGAGGATGGTTGATTCCTCTTGTCCATTTTTGTAGGCATCTCGGAATCTCCAGGTAAGCACATGGGAGCGGAAGGCTCATATGCGTGCTCAATACCGCTTTTGTGACCCTAGTTTGTGTTTAAGCTTTACGGGGACGTAAATCCCTGAGTTGGGAGTAATGTAAAGACTCGGAAATTTAAAGGAAATTTTTTTTTCTTAATTTTCTTTGGAATTTTACAAGAATGCAGTTTCTGACGGCGCCTGATTCCGAGGCCCGGTGTGCCCAGAATCATTTTCCGAAGTTTGTCTCGGGTATGTTCAGTGAACGAACGAGCGGGTTTTCTAACTTTTGAACCGGTGCTCGGAATCAAATTACGAGGGCACTGATGGAACCACAGCGCCGGTATTTTCTTATGAACGCCTATTCCGGAGTTTCATTTACTCGAGAGAAGTTGATAAAAATCGTGGAAGTTAAAAATAAAAATTTAACAACAATTTTTATTTTACTCTAAGTGTTTAAATCCTTTGGATGGAAGTTGGGTAACTACCCAACCTCCCTTGGGAGGTTATGAGGGTGGTGGGGCCCACACGAACCCCACCCCTTCATATCCTCTAACCCCCTCAACTCACCATTAATATTGTTAACTTAAGTTAATAACTTATGACATTAATGTAGTGAGTTTAATGTGAGTTTTTGAAATTCAAACACTTGAATTTCAAAAGCCATGTTGAGTTAATAAATTAAGTGTGGCTTAATTTATTTTGGGTTAGATCCTTTATTGCTGGAGAGGACTTGGGGGAAAAAGAAGGCAATGATCTTAGAGATCATCTTCTTCCTCTTTGACGAAGAACACCATCCTTCCACGAAGAACGACGACGTGCCTTCCTTCCTCTTCACCGAAACACGTGAGGAAACGTCGCTTCCTCCTCAGAAGCACCCCGGCGTCGTCTTCAAATCCTCTTTTCGCGACTCCGCTCTTGAAACCGAGGTAGGGGGTTTATTTGATTTTTCCTTACGTGATTCTCTTCCGTCTTTTATCCACGATATTTGGACCGCATGATATCAGTTAACGGGAGGAGGTCGGACCGCACAAACACGGCCGTCCCCCTCCCTTATTGTTTTTCTTGTTGTTGCGAATCGAATGAAATTGACGCGGTGCTGTCGCACCCCACGGAATCGAGCGGCAAGGATGTGCGACATCGTCACGCCGCGCGGGATCGAGCGGCAAGAATGCGCGACATCGTCACGCCGCGCATTCAAATTTTTAAACTCTCGTGCGTGGGTATTTGATTGCAAGGTGTTCGTATAATTTATTTTGGATAAATTATAACCCTCGTCATGATTAAAATCATGTGTTTATTATTTTCCAATTGAAAACACCTAATGCGGAGGGCGCGGGCTGAACAAACACGGCCTGACAACCCTCCGCAGCTTGTCTATCGATGTGCGGATTGACGGACGACAATGAAGCAGGCCGCTATGGCATTTGAATCCCTTCGCAGTGAAGGTCGGGTCCCGGGAGGACCTTTGGTGAAGACGGTAGGAGAAACGGACCACCGGAGCGCGTCCGATGGTCCGCGGAAGCAGGGGCGGCGCGCCGCGCCGACGCGGCGGTGCCGGTGACCGGTGGCGGCGGCGCGCCGACGGAAGGTTGGCGGCAGCGGTTCGCTGCTGGCTTCAATTTGCGGCGGGGGGGGCGCACCCCACCCGCGGCTTCCGCTCGGCCGCGCTGGCTGAGCCGCGGCTGGCCGGGCCGGGCCCAGCCGGGTCAGGTCGACCCGGTTCGGGCCGACCCGGTTCGGGCCGACCCAGGGGGGGTCGGGCCGGGCCCAGACCCCCCGTTTTCGGACCCTCTTTGGTCTTTTGCCCATATCTTGGGATACGGAACTCCGATCGACACACCGTTAGTTGCGTAGAGATCCTTGGAACGAGACAGTTGTTTAGGTATATCGCACTCAAGGTTTCGGAATACTTTGGGTTCGGCCGGGTTGGTTCGGATACGAAACCAACCGGGCCCTCGGAGCGGAAACGCTTATATCTTGAGCTCCGGACGTCCGATTGACGTGCCGTCGACTTTGATGGATTCCTATAAGTGAGACAGATCTTTTGGATTACTCCGCTAGAGGGTTGGATTCCGTCGGAGTGCGGTCGGGTTGGTTCGCTCACGAAACCAACCGGGCCCCTGGAACGAAAAAACCAATAACTCACAGACCGGGCGTCCGATTGACGCACCGTCTGTCTCGTTGAATTCCTCTTGATGAGACGGAACTTTTGGAATTCTTCTCCCGAGTTTCGGTTGCAGTTGGATAGTGTCCGGGTTGGATTGTACCCGAAATCCAACCGGGCCCTTGGAACGGAAAAGCTATTATCTTTCAAACCAGACGTCCATTTGATGAACCGTCAGCGGCGTTGGTGATCACGTTGAGAAACGGTCCCTATGAGTATACCCTATGAGAGTTTGGGGTATATTTGAGATACGTTCGGGTTGGTTCGCTCACGAAACCAACCGGGCCCCTCGGCCGAAAAGGCTAATAAATCACAGACCGGGCGTCCGATTGACGCGTCGTCTGTTGCGTTGAGACCCCTATGATGAGGTGGTCCTTTGAGATACTTCTTCGTGGGACTTTGATATACTTGGAGTATCGACCTGTAGCTCATGGAGCGGACCCTCCCAGAGACGAGCGTGCGGAGTACGGAGACCGTGTAGCCGACTGAGAACTGACGACTGCTTGACCGACTCGACTTGGAGTGAGTCGACTAGCCCAGTGGACGGAGAACTACTTTGTTTGGGTGCAGACCCATGGAGGACGGGGCACTACCTGTGTGACAGTGCAGACCCGCGGTACTCGTCCGGAGAGTACCTCAGCAGGCTTCTAGGGGGTGTGCACTACTGTGTTTGGGTGACATACCTCGGCGGGAAGCACTACTGTGTCTGGGTGGCTGACCCACAGTATTCGACAGGAGGAGTACCTCAGCAGTCATAGGTTAGTGAGCAGTACCTCGGAGTCGTGACAATTCCACTGTACACTCCAGAGACGGGGCTCTTCAACAGTTACGGTTTCGATAATGAAAATCCTAGTTTGAGCTGAGACTTTTGACCTTTGTGTTTACCTCATGATTGAGATGGGTTACTTGATAACTTAGGTATATGTATGGGCATATACCCGGGTAGTGGTTATCCATTGATTTCATGATCTTAGTGTTTTCCTCATGATTGAGATGGGTTACTTGATAACTTAGGTATATGCATGGGCATATACCTAAGTAGAGGTTATCTGTTGAGATCTTCTTGTGGTTATCCATGTTGGTTTTAGTGAGACCTTGAGGGTCTCGGGGTCCTTGCTGAGTATCGTTATACTCACCCCTACACGGGCTATGCCCGCACCTCATTGTGTTGGTTGCAGACGACGGGTAGTGCTGACGGAGGCCGAGTGTTCGAGGACTGGACGGTACCCGGAGGTGTACTACACGACGAGTCAGTACCCGAAGGTGGACTACACGACGAGTCAGTATCCGGAGGTGGACTTCACGGCGAGACGACACTCAGAGGAGGTTGATGGGCGAGAGCATTGCGGAGGCTATCTGTACCTACCCTTCAGGTAGGATCCGTGGTGGACGATCCAGGAGCTACGCCATCTGTACCTACCCTTCAGGTAGGATCCGAGGTGGACGACCCAGGAGCTAATTTCGTTCTTCCATCTGTTGTCTTTTCCTATTGTAATTTGTTCAGTTGTAGTTGTACTTTCATTTGGGTTTGTATTCTGGACCATTTACCTTTTAGCACTTCTCTTTGTACTTAGTGTTTTACTTCTGCTTGTACTCTGTGGTGTTTTGTTTACATTTATAAAGGCAATGCCTTCCCAGTTATCGGGATTTTCTCCTTTGGTGCTAGTCGCCAGCCCCTGGCCTATGGAAGGCGGGCTTGGGGTAGTCACGGCACGGGCCCCGGGGACGGGTCGTGACAAATTGGTATCAGAGGAGTCGGTTCTACCACAGAACTAATAACTCTGATATTTTTCTTTCTGTGAAGCAATAGTGTTAAGAGTACCGAGTGTGGTTTTCAGTTCAGGGAGTCCAGTGTTGGTGCGGGCGGCCGACGTATCCATACACCAGGACCCTGACAACTGAATTTCGACTTTGTGCATGAAAACACTGATTGCATGTGTGTTTTCCAGAAGTTTTATTTTAATATCAGCTCAAACCAGGTCATCTCACCAGGTATAATTGTTTGACTGTGTCACGTTGTTTCTTTCAGTATGCCTTTTCTCGGACGACCAGCTATAGCCCAGAGGGATGTGTGTACTGATAGCCTGCCGAGTGACGAGGCTTCGGTACAGGGCCCGCTTGCAGTTGAGGCACCAACGGTACTACCATACGTTGGTCCACCGATGCCACCAGCCCCAGTAGTAGGTGATGCACGCCACTTGAGCGCGCTGCATGAGTTCCAGCGCCAGAGGCCACCCAGGTTCTGGGGAGAGACGGACCTGCAGGCGGCTGAGGTTTGGCTGGAGGCTGTGGTGAGAGTCTTCAGGCTAGTGGGGACACCGGCAGACTTCATGGTGATCTTTGCTGCCAGCCTCCTTCAGGCAGCAGCAGGCGGGTGGCGGAGCCACTTGTTTCAGTTTTGCAACGGGATGGCCTTCGCATGGGAAGACTTCAAGACCTTCTTCAGGGTGGAGTTTGTGCTAGTAGCTCTACACCCCGAGCGTGTACAGGAGATTCTGCCTTTTCCGCGTGTTTTTCGATCAGTAGCCGAGTCATCTGTGGGCAGTAGACAGATGATGCAGAGGTCCAGGAGGACCAGAACAGCAGTTGGACGATCTCGGGTTTTAGGCCCGGTGGTGCGGGGCACCCAGGGTGGGGACAGAGCCAGGCGTTCCAAAAACAGACAGTGTTACTCATGCGGCGGGAAGCGTCACCTGGCACGTGACTGTCCGACTCCTCGTACAGTTGATCCGCAGGCTTTGGAGGATCCACCGAGGCAGAAGCAGCGGCGGGTGCTTGAGCAAAAGCCGAGCAGTGGACAAGGCAGTAGAGCTTCGGTAGCTCATGGACAGGAGCGGAACTAGTGGATATATCCCTTATACTTCTAGTTCAATGTTACTGTTGTATTTGGGTCTTTGTACTATGAGCTGCAATAATAAAAAGACACTTATATTTTTTTGCTTTCCTGTCCTTTTTTTTGGTTGATACTGAGTGGTCCCGGTTAAAACTGTTGACTTAACCCTCACTTTCGAGATTTATACTGTAGGAGACCCAGTGACCTCACACTGATGCCGACAGTGTGACTCGACCCTTGGAGGCGAGAGTGAAAGTTGGATCTCTTGGTAGTTACGTCGAGGCCTTACGACGTCATCCATGGCATGAATACATCATTCATGTCAGGATTGACTGTATTAGGCAATGGGCGTGGTTCATCCAAGGGATGAGACCGAGTTTCTCTTTTCGGCAAAGGAGAAATTTTATCAGCTCTTTCAGATCGTAGGAAAAGAAGGTGCAGATCATCCAGGAGCGGATGAAGACTGCACAGTGCAGTAAGAAACAGTAAACTGGCACCAGTCTTGGAGACTCGGGCATGTTAAATGTTTCCATAAGAGGAAGCTTAAAGGAGAGATGAGTCTGTGAAGCAGCAGACGTGGAGGCAGAGCTAGGAGAGAAGCATGAGGTGGTGTACATATTAACATGCTACAACCACCCGCCTTAGTTATCCCCGCCAGGCTCAGGGAGCTGGAGGGCGGAGGAAGAGTGCGGTTTCATGCGGTCAAGGAGTGTGACCCAATGGCTCCAAAAACGATTCAAGGGACAGTCTGTGTCCACTACTAGCTTCTATAGTAACGGACGTCGATATGAATCATTCCTTGCTTTCACAAATCTCGTTCCAGACCAAGAGTTTCTGGAAGCCGTGGACTTGACCCTCACGTCTGGAGATACCTTGGAAAAAGACTCAATAATCACACTAACGCCGACGGTGTGGTCAGACCCTCGAGGTGAGAGTTTCGGTTGGAATCTCTTGATGGCAGCATCGAGGCCTTACGACGTTGATTTGAGTATGGACTGGGCAATCACATTTCATACACAAATTGACGGTATTAGGCAAAAAGGTTGTGGTTTAACTACGACATCGGGATGGGTTTTCCTTGGTCGGCGAAAAGGAAACCCCAGGCAGCGCAGGGTAACTCTTGCATAGGAGGGTGCGGCCGATCATTCTTGAGTCGGTAAACCTTACCCTCGTGGTAGCAGTCGTTTTAAGTTTCTATTCTAAATAGAAGTTGGAGACCTCTGAGTTCGAGAATGATGATCACCTCCTTATACGGGTCTCACCTCGACGAGGTTTACGGAGATGTAGCCGAGGTGGCGAGATATCTCTGAGGTTCAATGGACCTTTCTAGGTCCCCAGCAGGGTAGGTGAGGTGGTTTACCACTTCACCCATCCACCTCAGTTGCACCGGGTGCACGACGTCTTCCACGTATCTCATCTGAGGAGATATGTGCACGTCCCGACACAAATCTTTGACCATGGGGAGTTGGTCTTTGATGATGGGGTGACTTTTGCGGAGGTTCTAGTGGAGATTGAGGTTCAACGGGAGCGGGTACTTCGAGGATGGTTGATTCCTCTTGTCCATTTTCGTAGGCAACTCGGAATCTACAGGTAAGCACATGGGAGCGGAAGGCTCAGATGCGTGCTCAATACCGCTTTTGTGACCCTAGTTTGTGTTGAAGCTTTACGGGGACGTAAAGCCCTGAGATGAGAGTAATGTAAAGACCCATAAATTTCAAGGAAATTTTTTTTCTTAATTTTCTTTGGAATTTTACAAGAACGCGGTTTCTGACGGCGCCTGATTCCGAGGCCCGGTGTGCCCGGAATCATTTTCCAAAGTTTGGCTCGGGTACGTTCAGTGAACGAACGAGCGGGTTTTTCTAACTTTTGAACCGGTGCTCGGAATCAAATTCTAAGGGCACCGATGGAACCGCAGCACCGGTATTTGCTTATGAACGCCTATTCCGGAGTTACATTTACTCGAGATAAGTTGATAAAAATTGTGGAAGTTAAAAATAAAAATTTAACAACAATTTTTATTTTACTCTAAGTGTTTAAATCCTTTGGATGGAAGTTGGGTAACTACCCAACCTCCCTTGGGAGGTTATGAGGGTGGTGGGTCCCACACGAACCCCACCCCTTCATATCCTTTAACCCCCTCAACTCACCATTAATATTGTTAACTTAAGTTAATAACTTATGACATTAATGTAGTGAGTTTAATGTGAGTTTTTGAAATTCAAACACTTGAATTTCAAAAGCCATGTTGAGTTAATAAATTTAGTGTGGATTAATTTATTTTGGGTTAGATCCTTTGTTGCTGGAGAGGACTTGGGGGAAAAAGAAGGCAAGGATCTTAGAGATCATCTTCTTCCTCTTCGACGAAGAACACCATCCTTCCACGAAGAACGACGACGTGCCTTCCTTCCTCTTCACTGAAACACGTGAGGAGACGTCGCTTCCTCATCAGAAGCACCCCAACATCGTCTTCAAATCCTCTTTCCACGACTCCGTTATTGAAACCGAGGTAGGGGGTTTACGTGATTTTTCCTTACGTGATTCTCTTCCATCTTTTATCCGTGATATTTGGACCGCATGATATCAGTTAACGGGAGGAGGTCGAACCGCACAAACATGGACGTCCCCCTCCCTTATTGTTTTTCTTGTTTTTGCGGATTGAATGAAATTGATGCGGTGCTGTCGCACCACGCGAAATCGAGCGGCAAGGATGCGCGACATCGTCACGCCGCGCGGGATCGAGCGGCAAGAATGCGCGACATCGTCACGCCGCGCATTCAATTTTTTAAACTCTCATGCGTGGGTATTTGATTTCAAGGTGTTCGTATAATTTATTTTGGATAAATTATAACCCTCTTCATGATTAAAATCATGTGTTTATTATTTTCCAATTGACAACACCTAATGCGGAGGGCACGGGCCGAACAAACACGGCCCGACAACCCTCTGCAGCTTGTTTATCGATGTGCGGATTGACGGACGACGACGAAGCAGGCCGTTATGGCGTTTGAATCCCTTCACAGTGAAGGTCGGGTCCCGGGAGGACCGTTGGCGAAGACGGTAGGAGAAACGGACCACCAGAGCGCGTCCGGTGGTCCGCGGAAGGCGGGGGCGGTGCGCCACGCCAGCGCGGCGGCGCCGGTGACCGGCGGCGGCGGCGGGGGAGCCACGCACCCCGCCCACGGCTTCCGCTCGGCCGCGCTGGCCGATCCGCGGCTGGCCGGTCGGGCCGGACCGAGCCGGCCGGGCCGGGCCGGGCCCAGCCGGGTCAAGTCGACCCGGGTTGGGCCGACCTAGGGGGGGTCGGGCCGGGTCGGTCCAGGCCCAGACCCCCCGTTTTCGGACCCTCTTTGGTCTTTTGCCCATATCTTGGGCTACGGACCTCCGATCGACGCACCGTCAGTAGAGTAGCGATCCTTGGAACGAGATGGTCGTTTCAGTATATCGCACTTAAGGTTTCGGAATACTTTGGGTTCGGCCGGGTTGGTTCGGATACGAAACCAACCGGGCCCTCGGAGCGGAAACGCTTATATCTTGAGGTTCGGACGTCTGATTGACGTGCCGTTGACTTTTATGGATTCCTATAAGTGAGACAGGTCTTTTGGATTACTCTACTCGAGGTTTGGATGCTGTCGTAGTGCGGTCGGGTTGGTTTGCTCACGAAACCAACCGGGCCCCTGGAACGAAAAAGCCAATAACTCACAGACCGGGCGTCCGATTGACGCACTGTCTGTCTCGTTGAATTCCTATTGATGAGAAGGAACTTTTGGAATTCTTCGCCCGAGTTTCGGTTGATGTTGGATAGTGGCCGGGTTGGATTGTACCCGAAATCCAACCGGGCCCTTGGAACGAAAAAGCTGTTATCTTTCAGACCAGACGTCCGTTTGATGAACCGTCAGCGGCGTTGGTGATCACGTTGAGAAACGTTCCCTATGAGTATACCCTATGAGAGTTCAGGGTACAGTTGAGATACGGTCGTGTTGGTTCGCTCACGAAACCAACCAGGCCCCTGGGACGAAAAGGCTAATAACTCAAAGATCGGGCGTCTGATTGACGCGCCGTCTGTTGCGTTGAGACCCCTATGATGCGGCGGTCCTTTGAGATACTTCTTAGTGGGACTTTGATATACTTGGAGTATCGACCTATAGCTCGTGGAGCGGACCCTCCCAGAGACGAGCGTGCGGAGTACGGAGACCGTGTAGCTGACTTAGACCTGACGACTGCTTGACCGACTCGACTTGGAGTGAGTCGACTAGCCCAGTAGACGGAGCACTACTTTGTTTGGGTGCAGACCCATGGCAGACGGAGCACTACCTGTGTGAAAGTGCAGACCCGCGGTACTCGTCCGGAGAGTACCTCAGTAGGATACTAGGGGGTGTGCACTACTGTGTTTGGGTGACATACCTCGATGGGAAGCACTACTGTGTCTGGGTGGATGACCCGTGGTACTCGACAGGAGGAGTACCTCAGCAGTTTTAGGTTAGTGAGCAGTACCTCGGAGTAGTGACAGGACCACTGTACACTCCAGAGACGGGGCTCTTCAGCAGTTACGGTTTTGATAATGAAAATCCTGGTTTGAGCTGAGACTTTTGACCTTTGTGTTTACCTCATGATTGAGATGGGTCACTTGATAACTTAGGTATATGTATGGGCATATACCTGGGTAGTGGTTATCCATTGATTTCATGATCTTAGTGTTTTCCTCATGATTGATATGGGTTACTTGATAACTTAGGTATATGCATGGGCATATACCTAAGTAGAGGTTATCTGTTGAGATCTTCTTGTGGTTATCCATGTTGGTTTTAGTGAGACCTTGAGGGTCTTGGGGTCCCTACTGAGTATCGTTATACTCACCCCTACACGGGCTATGCCCGCACCTCATTGTGTTGGTTGCAGACGACAGGTAGTGCTGACGGAGGCTGAGTGTTCGAGGACTGGACGGTACCCGGAGGTGGACTACATGATGAGTCAGTACCCAGAGGTGGACTACATGATGAGTTAGTATCTGGAGGTGGAATTCACGGCGAGACGACACTCGGAGGAGGTTGACGGGAGAGAGCATTGCGGAGGCTATCTGTACCTACCCTTTTGGTAGGATCTGTGGTGGACGATCCAGGAGCTACACCATCTGTACCTACCCTTCAGGAAGAATCTGAGGTGGACGACCCAGGAGCCACTTCCGTTCTTCCAGCTGTTGTCTTTTCCTGTTGTAATTTGTTCAGTTGTAGTTGTACTTTCATTTGGGTTGGTATTCTGGCCCATTTACCTTTCAGCACTTCTCTTTGTACTTAGTGTTTTACTTCCGCTTGTACTCTGTGGTGTTTTGTTTACATTTATAATGGAAATGCCTTCCCAGTTATCGGGATTTTTGCCTTTGGTGCTAGTCTCCAGCCCCTGGCCTATGGAAGGCGGGCTTGGGGTAGTCACGGCACGGGCCCCGAGGACGGGTCGTGACAGCACTACTATGTGAGGTGGTAGACACATGATGGAGGAGCGCTACTATGTGAGGCGGCAGACCTGCAGTACTCAACAGGTGGAGTAACTCTGTAGGCTATCAGGGGGAGCACTACTGTGTGAGGCGGCAGACCCATGGCGGGGAGCACTAGTGTGTGAGGCGCCAGACCCACGGTACTCGACAGGAGGAGTACCTCAGCAGTCTAATGTTAGTGAGTAGAACCTCGGAGTCATGACAGGACTACAGTGATCGATAGAGGAGGAGTTATCTAGCAGTAGTGGTTTCGACATCATGAATAAAATCCTGGTTTGAGCTGAGTCAATGACCTTTGTATTTTCCTCATGATTGAGATGGGTTACTTGATAACTTAGATATATGTATGGGAATATACCTAAGTAATGGTTATCCATTGAAATATTACTTTGTGAATTATCCTTGTTTGATTTTGTGAGAGCTTGAGGGTCTCGGGGTCCTTACTGAGTATCGTTATACTCACCCCTGCACGGGCTATGCCCGCACCTCGTTGTGTTGGATGTAGACGATGGATAGCGCTGACTGAGACGGAGTGTACGAGGACTAGACAGTACCCAGAGGTAGACCTCATGACGAGACGGTACCCCAAGGAGACTGATGGACGTAGAGCACTGAAGATCCTATCTGTACCTACCCTTCAGGTAGGAACCCCGAAGGATGATCCAGGAGTTTATTTCACCTTCCATTTGTTTGTCACTTTTTATTTATATGTGTTTTCAATTGTATTTGTACTTTACACTTGGTCTTTTATTCTGGCCCCTTTACTTTCAGTACTCTTGTTATACAGTTTTCACTTAGTGTTTTCTTCCGCTTGTACTCTAGTTGTGTTTGTTTTCAGTTATAAAGGCAATGGCTTCCCAGTACTAGGGATTTACGCCTTTGGTGCTAGTTGCCAACCCCTAGCCTATAGAAGGCAGGCTTGGGGTAGTCACAATACGGGCCCCGGGGGATGGGTCGTGATAGATACCACAACTATTTATAGAATACATAAACTAATCCATCATATTTACATGCTAATCTATTCCAATTCAAACAATTTTGGGTTGCTGATTCATAAGGATATCATACCCTCAGTGGATCCCAATTTCATCTTTCATTTATCCTCTATGAAAATTCATTCTGAAAATACATAGTTTAGAGTAAAAAATATTGTAATATTAAAATTATATATAATTTCACATAACCATATAGTAAAATATTTTAGGGTAGTTTTATTAACATTATCATGAACCAAACAAATATCTAAAAATGTTCTTTGATACCACGTATAAATATATGAACCTTAGATTTACTTAATACAGTGTATTTATACTAGAATTTAATTTATTTAATTCTCAATGATATTTTAGGTCAAGAGTTTTAGATAAATTTTCAAAACTGTTACTTAGGAAAACCATATTTTCCAATGTGGAGACCTATGTTTAGTATTATTTTTTTCACAACGTAATTCATTTAAAGTTAATGAATATTTAT
The DNA here is from genome assembly GCA_963277665.1 of Viscum album. Classification (NCBI taxonomy): domain Eukaryota; kingdom Viridiplantae; phylum Streptophyta; class Magnoliopsida; order Santalales; family Viscaceae; genus Viscum; species Viscum album. Next base: position 1,836,713,598 of record OY728147.1, read on the forward strand.
TTTCATTAGAAATTGTCACGAATATTTATATATAAATAATTATTTACCTAACCCATTATGAAATGCTGTGATTGATATTTTAAAATATGTAATCATTAGAAACAATCTATTATGGGACATAAAATTAAAGAATGGTATCGTTATCCCAGGAATACATAACCCCATTTTCCATTTTCAAAATAAAAATTTGGATGGAAATAAAAAATTTATTACCCACAAAACCGCGTTATCTTCCCAAATCCTTTCATAAAACATTTCACGTGAAATTTCAAAGGAAAACACTAAAACTCATAATTTATTATTTTATATCATTAAAATTTCAAAATAAATTTTTCTCAATGTTATACTTTTTAAACATAACATCACTACTTACTCCTTAGAGATCATATAAATAAAATAAAACCCATATAAAATAGAGATAAATCATCTAGGTAAATTATGTAATTATATAAATATAACTATTACATATGGTATTTCATTTACCATTACACATAGAATAACCATTGAAATTACACATAAAATAACCATCACCATTACTATTGGAAAAAAATCATATACAATTCCTATAAAAAATTATATAAAACCTAATTGGTTAAATACACTCCATTACTGAATGCGTTGGATATCTATAAAGGTTACACCCACCACTAGTTTTTAAATGAACCATCCAACCTCATAAATAATTCCAATGAACTATAAAAAATACATAAAATCATGCCTTATAAAAATATTTTTCCACCTATAATAGATTATCTTCAATTATTGATATATCCCTTTTATGTAAAACCTATTTTTCCAAAATAAAATTCCAAAATTTATTATAATATGGGTTTTAGTTAAATAAATATGTCAATATTATAAAACAATCCAAACATCCAATAATGGTTATGATGGTGAAAAAATTCATTGTCTCCATATTTGCTGAAATATTAAATTTCATTTTGAGGTTTTTGTAATGGATGTTAACCCATTCATTAAAATAATCCCTTTGATATCATTTTAAATAAATTAAAAAATAATAATTTTTCATTTATATTTCACTTATATACATATATATACATTGATATAATAATTTAAAAATGTTAATATTGAAGGAAAATATATTTTTATGGGAAATAATAAAATAGGATTGTTTAAAAAAAGTCATTTACCTTAACACTAACTAATCATGAACGATCATTATATTCATGAATAAATGAAATATGTTAATTATTTAAATGTTTTAGGTCAATTTTAGGTATAATATTACTTTTATCTCACTTATTTCTATGTTTTAATAATTAAATAATTATTCATTCAAATTCATATCAGATGTTTTGATGATATTAGGTTCATAAGTCCAAAATGACTTTAGTAGGTTGTTTATAGTAAAAGTGGAAATTATTATATCATCTAAACAATTATAATCAGTAATTAATTATCATTTTTATAACTCAATTATATTTTAAATTCAAATAAATAAATATGGTTATTTAAAATGATAAATTTTACAATCATGGAAACGGTAGGCTGTACATTAACATGAGATAAGTTTCCATTTTTTCCATGATCATTATATATTGAATGTAATTATTATTTTATCATTTTATAATTATCATAAAATCATAAATATAATATTAAATATTTAAATATTCATATATTCATATCATCCATGTGATGTGGTGACGATAAACGAATCACATCGCTTTGTAGATTTCGTAGTCCACACGTATGCCCGAATGACGGTATAATATTGTAGTGAATAGAATGGTATAAAAGTATATGATATATAATCATTTATTAATGATAAATATATTATTAATAACATATATAAACATTAATTCTTTCACTATAACTATATGCAAGATATGTTGATGGAAAATCAATTATGTCGGATCGTGAGGAAGTAGTCACTCATACACATGAATGATGTTTTCATTTCCCATTTTATGGAAGAGGAGATGGATATAAGTTTATATATTAACATAATAACATATTATTATATTGAGGATATAATATTTATTATTTTTTCCTCATTTAAAAATATTTTTATGAGGTGGAATACGAAATAAAACTAAAACGTGTAGTTAAAAAAATATACCACTTCTTTGGAATGTCATCATTCATAAACACATTATGACTTATAAGGTAGGTATTATACAAAATCCAATACCTAAATAATGATGGGAGATATAATGGGAATGTATTTGGGTATTTTTTTCCTTAAATAAAAGTATATTTATGTCTTATTAAATAAGAATAATACGTACACTTTCATAATAGAGAGTAGGAACACTTTTGGAATTTATTAAAATATTGATTTAATATAAATTAACTATGTTAATAAAATGGAAACAATATGAAGATATTATAACATAATATTATTTTTAGTATTAATTCTATAATCCAATTAATATTTTACATGTTAAGATCCCATTTCTACCCTTACTATTTTTGTTTAACCCATCTTTAATCATTTTAACAGTAACCATGACAATAATATTTTTACGATTTGACTGTCCCAATATTTATTATAAATTGGAAAAAATACCATAAATGAAACATAAATTATATTTTAAAACATATCTCTTAGGAACAAAAGGGTCGTAAATACCCTGAGGGGGAGGGGGTGAATCTGGGAATGGATATTCCATTTCAAAATTCAACCTACCCCTCTAGATCATAACCTCAATGATAAAAGGGTCACTTTTCTTTCACTTATGTGTTACTATTGACATTATTAAATACTTATTTATATGTTGATGATTATTATTTGAACATTATGAAATAATTAATTCATGACGACACATTGATTTTTATGTGGTTCACCCTCAATGGGCTAGGTCCAAGGAGCATACAACAACAATGTGTTGATGTACCAAATCAACTAAATATCATTAAAAATAATATTTGGGCTTGATCACTTGTATTATAAGGACCAGTACCTGCACAAATTTTTTGTTCATCTTAATTCTTTCCCAAGGGTCACTCTCTTTTTCTCTCTCATTGTCTCACTGCTGGTAGAATAGATTCCCTTCTTCTTATTTCTTCGCTCACTACTCTTGGAAGGGATCCAATCACAATTTATGGACTTGTATATATGTTTATAATCACTAATGAATTTATACTCCACTATATTTACATTCAATTTTGAATACCAAATTTCATCCACTGGTGAATACCCCTTTTCCACTAAGCATTGTGCAATAACCTCACAACTACCTTTGCAAATCTTACAACTTCGTAAAGCTCCCCATTTTGCAAATCCCAAACCATCACTTTCCAATCTCTATTGTCAATATTTGTTTAGATGTTCCATTTAGAAGGTCTATTGTGATACTCAGTTGAGAATCTATATAGTGAAGCTTCGTTTCAATGCTCTATTGTGAAGCACTATTGTGAAGCTCTGTTGTGATGCTCCGTTGTGAAGATCCCATTTTCACAGAGCTCAAACAAGCCGCTGCAAAGTATATCTAGTTAAGATCTATCACGAAGCTCTCAATTTTACAAATCTCAAACATGATTATGTGAGTCTTTTTAGATAATCTCCTTTGTGAACAGCATTAGTGATGATCCTTCATAAACTTCCTTCACAATTTGAGAGACTTATGGTTTTTTGGGAAAAAAATCTCTAATATTCTCAAGGGGGTTAAGGCCTATTTAAAGGTGATTACAATGACCCTAAAACCTTTCATATGAATTAAATTCCATAAGAGTCCATTTTTCAAAGCTCTAAAATTTTCATACTGCGATGGTCCATCGTGAAGCTCTTTAGAGAAGATCGTCGTAATCGCAGTTCTCACCGTCAACATTCATTATGTATTTTCAAAAACCACTTCTTGAGTCCTATATTCAATTAATTATTTCCTATTTCATATTTGGATGAGATAATCATAAAAATAAACTTTTTTCAAAGCACCCCTTTTCTGTTCACGAAGCTCGTCGTTATTGCAGAGCTTTCCATCATCTTTCATCGTGTCTTTGCAGAAACCACTCCATAAACCCCATCTTCATAGAATTCATTCCTTTTATATATTGTGATGAGATATTTAACATAATATACTTTTATATATTTCACCAAACCTCAAATTTTGGACATCAAAAATTTGGAAAGCACTGGAAACTGACACCACCTTGTATAAGTTCTTTTTTTACCACCTTTGGATCATCCATTTATTGAGATCCTACTTTGTCAACAAACACAACCAACCCACAAAAGATAAAACAATGTATTGAGTGATTTTTTACCAAGAATATCATAATATCTTGGAATAATATATTAATTTTTGAAATTCTATATATTTTAATGAAATATAATTTCCCTAAAACAAATATAATGTAAAATTTCAATGTTTTCAATTAAATTGATCATTATAGCATTATGAAAATAAAATAAAATAAATCTACATATTTAAATACATCCTTAAAAAAATATATGCATATATAAAATTAGTTATCCACATTAATTATTTCAAATAATACTACGTTTATTATTTGTATTATCATTTATTATATTTATCCATTATTTGAATAATTTTGGGGTTAAAACTTTTCAATAATTTAAGGTAATTATTTACTCACTTAAAATTAAAATTAAATTACCATAATGAATATAATTCAATTATAATTATAAATAATATTGATAACAGACCATATTATCTAGTAATACATTGGCTAAAAATATTATTTTTTTAAATCAAGAGTGTGACATTTTTTACTATTATTAAAATTAGATATAAGAATTGTCATAATCACTCCCAAATAGGAAAAAATCCCACATAGTAGAGTCATTGATGATTATGGAAAAAATAGAACAATCCAATAAAATTAATTTAGGTATTAGGTTAATTTTATAGTTCTTAACATATTATTTTGTACATTAATTAAATGATTCACTATATATTATAGTAACAAAATTAAAAAGGTTATTATTAATGATGAATAAAATAAAATTGAAATATTTAATAAATTTTTACGTAATGATTACAAATATGGAATAAATTTTTTAAAGTAAATTAATATTTAATTTTAATGATTTAATTTTAAATTAAACTATAAAAACAAAATGAAAAACAATTTTACAAAAAAAACCACCTTTTCATTCCATAAAACTTTTCTATCCTATTATGATAAATTTAGAGAAATCAGATCCCATTACATAATTGGATAAATACCATTAATGAAATTATTAATATTACCCTATATTTTTCATATGTAATATGTAGAATACCTAGATAACATTTTAATAAAAGACTCATACCCATCAACACATTCGTTATATTTTTTTACATTAAGTTGAGGAACATTTGCTTTATTTAAGTTTGTTTATAGAGAGGAAAATATATGTATACAAGTGTTTCAATAAAACATTATATTCAATGTGTTATATTTCCTCATAATCACATTTATTTTGGATTAATGACCATAATTTATCAGTACATCATTTAATAAAAAATGATGGAAGTGTAACGTTTTCATTTTCATCACATCCCAATGGAAAAAAAAATATATATAGAGTTAATCCATTTCTCAAATTCTTTTTGATTATAATTACCAAAAAATTATGGGTATTATGTATCATAATTTGATCATCCAAATGATAATCCCTCTGGGTAAATTTTAGCTCCATCCAAGAAATATTATTTTTTATAAACTAATTTAGTTGAACTAATAGAGCTGTAATTTTCTCAATTCCAATACTAGTAATATTAGATTCAATAGAAAGGAAATATCTACATTATCAATGATTATTGGTAACCTTCTTATATGTATGTTCCATTTATAAAAAATGTCATATACTGGGTTAACATAAAAAATTATGAATTTGAAAACATAACGTATAATTATAAATATGGTGTAACAATTTACATAAATTAAAAATCATGTATTCATAATATCATAATCATAAACATGGTTTCCTCCAAAATATATATAATCACAAATCTATAATAATATTTTTTAAATAAAATTTTAATTATTAAAATAATATCCTCAGAGATTCCAAAACTAGGTTTGAATTAAGGCCCATTGTCGTTCCCTAGGTGACGATCAAGTAAAGAACAATTTTCTCACCATACATGAGACTGAAAATATCATATCCCTTAATGAATGGATTTTAAAAAGGTAGATATGATTTAATTACTAAATATGTATAATAATTTTACATATTTCATTTATATAATGTATATCCATCATGATACCCAACTTTGGGGAGTGTTAATGGAAAATAGGTATCATTGGTTCATAAGGCGAAACTGAGTTTTACCAAAGAACAAAATTATCAATTTTAGTTTTATAGAATATTAAATGGATATACGACCTTATCATAAAATAATAACATATAAAAATATGGAATATAATTATGTATTTATATAAGAAGAAATTAATAATATTGTAAGGAAATCGAATGATTAATAAATAAATACATAGTCAGCAATTTTACCTCTTCTCAAATCAACTATTTGTGATTATACATAAAGTACTCCTAAAATGGATTCCGACAAAAAAAGGATTCTGACAAAAAGGATTCTAGTAGGATGTGATGAAATTTGGGATGTGATTTAGGTAGGGATTGGCTGAAAAAATGGTTTTTTTTTGTGTAATGAAGAGAATAGAGGGGGTTTCCTTTTTATATATGAGGTGAGTGGCGCATCTATATTATTTAAAAGAGGAATATGAACACACATTTCTAAGATGAAGAAGTGTAAAAATGAATTAATATAGATAATTATACATGATGAGGCCAAAATATTCCAATAAAATGTACTTTTGAAATGTTTTTTGTTCATTTTAACCTATACCTTTTAATTTAATCCCATGTAAAACCATTTTTAATTTCATAGTGGTTATTAATAAAAACTATTTTGAATATTCAATATTATCAAAAATTAAGTTCAAATTATTATAAAATTTAATTTATTATAGTTAAAAATATTTGATCCATTTTATCAAATTAAATTAATAAATTTGGAAAAATTAAATTTAATACAAATTTCACATATGCGATGAAAAAGAGTGTTTTTATGATAAAAATTCTCATCAGTATAAAATGAATAAATATCAAAATTCAATATGATATTTATTAAAATTGACTAAATATTATTTATTATATTATAATTTTTTAAATTTGGTGTTTTTTTCAAAGACCAAAACAATAAATTTATTAATGAAAATGATTACATGAGTATGAAAGACCCAATTGTTTTACAATCCATATCATAAAGAGAATGTAAATCAATAGAGATCTCATTTAACCAAGTTATGTCATGATTAAATCCTATATTAGAAAGGCCATCTGCAACCATTTTTGTTCCACAAAAGGTATGAGTGACAACATAGGTGATATCCCCAAGAGAATATAGACAATCTATCTAATGTGAAGTAACGGCTATTCAAGGTGCACTATGCCTTTACAAAGAGATTTCTCAATGGTCAAAGAATTTTGTTCGACCCAGATATTGTTCCATCCATTTTTTAATCACAACAGAAAAATCATAAATCTCTCCCATCATATTAGCTTACATGGATGAAGTGACTGCACAGCTACCATAGAAGAACCCTAGAGTCTTCCCAGGGTGTTGTCTGTAGATGGGGCCATAACTCGAGGGACCTAGGCTTCCTTTATAAGCACCATCAAAATTGATTCTAATCTATTCTAAGGATGGAGCTTTCTAGAAAACATCAATAGTGCATCTAGGAAGAGGATATATACCCTTCATACCATGCTGATGCAGAATCCTATAGTTGCTAACTATGTTGTTGCAATGACACTACTAAATTAAGGTGGCTTCATGAATGGCATTGAGGATTCTCATTTTTCCTACATTATATCTAAATGAGTAGTTGTTATGAATATGATCATTTATATCATACCATGTCACATGGATAAGCTCGTATATGGTAGTTATGAAGAGATTTTGATTTGGTGAAAGGCCATCATATCCACACACCATTGGAGTTGAGAGTTGATTGAGTCATGAAGTAACTAGCAAAAATAAACAATATGAAAAAAATAATTCCAAAGAGAAGTGTATATAGAACAATAAATAAATAATAGGTTAATTTATTCAAGATTTTGATTACAAATATGACATTTAGAGAAATCCTAAATCACAAAATATTGTATTCTTGTGATCGTGGGAACCCTTTTGCGCACAATATGCCAATAAAGTGTAAATATTGAGGGATTTAAGTATAATTTATCAAATTTGTTAGCAAGGTCATGTTATTTTCAAAATTACTATTTAGATATTCATAAAAAAATCTAGTTTGGAATACCATTACATGAAGGTTCCAAAATTAAAAAATAATCATCATTAGGAATGGGATAGTTATTAATGACCTGCTTAATATTGTCTGATATGTTAATGACTTAAGATCTAAAAATTTCATTAATAGTATTATTGATGTGCTTAGGTAGTTGAATGTGGGAAACCAATGTAATGAGTGGATCATAAGTCCAGTTTTCATTCCATATGTTCATGAAACAATATTTTTTCACCATCTATATAAAGTTAGACATTATGTTGGAAATGAAAATATTAATAGGAGGCTAGATGGAAGAGATCATATAATTTTACATTTCATTATTTAATTTATCAAGAAATAAATTTTTAAGGAAATCAATGGAATCTTTTTTATTATAAATAAGGTTTCAAGTGAGTTTGGAATTTAAGTAACCATTAATGAAAAGGACATTTTGAGGTCGATACATCCTTTATCTAAAGGCATAAAACATGTAGACGAGGTAACAGTCAAAATTTTTCTATCAAACATGCTTCCACTCAACACATTGTTTTTTATGGAATCGTTATTTTTTTTATAATATCAATAGGCCAATTATAAAGCATCATAGAGTAGACCATTATAGAGAAAATCTTGTATTTGACAAGACATATCATACTAGACATAGAGAGAGATATACATTTCTATGAGGCGAGTTGGTATAAGATTTATTCAACAATAGAAAAATAAGTAACTAGACTTGGGTCTGTCCCAAAAGATGGGAACAATGAGATATGTGATGGGAAGAAACCATTATTTAATTCCTAAAACACTAATAATATTGGATTTTTTTAGAAGGAAACCTTTTCGAAAAAAGATGTAGGATTTTTTCCAAATAAAGTTTTTCTATTAACATATACATAGTGTGAAAGGATACATTTAATAATATGGGTATTTCATTTATTACCTTGTAAAAAAGGATGATTGAATTAGCATATAAGTGATGTGTTGGAGCATTAAAATGTTTTGAAGCATGAATCAGTTTAAGCTTGTTGTGATCCACAAGGTGACTAAGTAATCTTCAGAAATCGATAAAAGAATGGAAGAGAGGGGGTAACCCTATCAGACACCATTAGTGCATTTAATGTAACCCCTAGGAGAGTGATTAACAAGGATTGAAATGTCAACCGAATTGAAAGGCGTTTTAATTTTACTGATGAAATAGTCATTAAACCCAAAATTATGAAGAAATCGGAAAACAAATCACCAATAAATGGTATTATAATATTTTTGAATGTCATGTTTGATAGAAATATTTCAACTTGTACTAGAACTATTTAAAAAATTAGTTAATTCTAAGTCATGGAAAATAAAATCATGTATGAATCGTCTATTTCCAAAACAAAATTTTTATAAGAGATAATTTTGTTGATGATAGAAGAATATTTATTGGCCAGAAGCTGGGTGATAATTTTAAAATAAGTATTAATAAGGTAAATGGGTCTAAAGGGATGATTCTATGAAGTATTCTCCATATTAGGGATTATGGAGAGGAATTGGGAGTTTATCTCGTGAGGGATCATACCCTTAGAAATGAAATTCCTAACTAATCTATAAACATCATCATGAATAGTATCCCAAAATTGCAGATTGAATCCATTTTTGGAAAAATTAGGTCCCTAATGACTATTAGGGTTTAAGTTTAATAAATTGTCTCTAATATCTTAGTCTAGGGTTATAATATTGAGAAATTTTTTTTACTCTTCACACACCACCATCGGAATGACATCAGGTAAAATGTATTTATTAATGTATTCCTAGTTTGAAAATATTTTCATTGTAAGCGATGACATGAGTGGAAATACCAACATCAGTACCAATGAGGGTTTCTCTATATCTAAGTAAGGATAGAGGTTTACATGATTTCCTAGTTCATTTAAAAAAAATTATAATTTTGTATTTCTTTTTCCATTAGGGAGATATTTAGTTTTAAAAATTGGTTTTTGAATTTTTTCGTTAAAGGTGAAAATGAAAATAAGTTTCCTAGTAATATTGATTTCGTGTTGTGGATAAAAATAAAAATTAGAAAATATAGTGGTGTTCTGTACTTCGGTAAGTTCCAATTGAAAAAGAATGAGGACACTATTAATTTTCATAGATTTTGATCAACACCAATCCATAAGAAACCATTTTATATTTTTTAATTTGATGGTACAGGGAAAAGTATCACTAAAATTGTACAAGTAAGAACATGAATTTATAATAATGTGAGCATAATAAAGATTTGATTTCCTAGCAGTGTTAAGTCTAAATGGTAAAATAGGCTTAGTGTTATTTAAGGAGAAATTGACCAGGATAGGATAGTGGTCAGATTTAAATTTAATATGGGTGATGCTATATATTTTTTCTCATTTAACAAGGGATGAAACATTTATGAAATATCTATCCAATTTTTTAGCAACCACTCTATTGTAATTTATTCAATACCATATAAACTAGGCACCAATGAGGTTAATTTCAATAAGATTTTTATCTTCAATAGTTTTATTTAATTCTATTAAACAAATGGTCGATTCTTACGGTCCCATTTCCTCATACGGGGTAAAGATGTCATTAAAGTCACCCACCAAAAACTAAGGGTCTATAATGTTATTAATATGGTGGGAGAGATCATTCTAAAATGGTATCCTATCATTGTATCTATTAATATAAATTATAAATGATCTGTAAATGTGTGAGTTTCCAATGATTAAATAACATGTAAAGGTCTTATCATAAATATTAAAAATAATATAATTATATAAAGAACAATGAGTAAAGATCCAAAGTGTTTCAATAGATTATCATTTTTTAAATGCTTTGAAAAAATTATAACGAAATTGGAATATATGAAAAAATCGATTTGGAAAATGGATTTTTGGATTACTGATTGAAAAAAAAATTAACATTATGAGTATTGAAAACATTTTTAAGATAATTAATGTTTTAGGGTATGATAAAACCCGACGATTAAAAATGAAAATATTCATTAAATATGTTTTTCGGTGTTAGATCCCCCTTTTCTACTATTTTGAATTCCTTTCTTTATTGTTGATCTTCTAGGATTTTTATCTTGGTTTGGGAATGTTTTATTTTCTTTCATTATCACATGAGAAACGAGAAGCTTTATAGTAGTACATATAATATTCTTGGTAAATAATGGGTCCCAAATTTTTTTATTGGAATGAGAAACCGGTTGAATTTCTTTTCAATCACTCATTTATCTTTCAGGATAGGGATGCCATTATTTGACATAGATCCATCCAAAATTGATGTGAAGTGTGTGTCCTTTGTGGTTTCTATCATAGAAACTGTAACACCCTGAGATTTTATGAAAAATATTATTTTAATTTCATTAATGTCTTATGTTGTATTCTACACCAAGATTACCTTGCGCTATACGTAACACCGTATTAGCTTGCAGTATACGCAACACTATTCTTGGACCGTGTTACACACAATTTTGATAATAGTTATTCTACGCAACATTGAGTATATATATATATATTAAATGTATAAATGAAATATGGTTGGATTCTGTTATACGAAACAACGAAGGATTCTTTCACAACACGCAACCCTGACTTGGCTTGCATTACACGCAATCGCGACCTTCCTCGATAGCGTGTGTTGTACGCAATACCGGGATTTAATAAACAATGTTATATTATTATAATATTGTCATGAACTAGCCGTTATGAATATTATTAACTAAATTTTGAATTTTATAACATTATTATTCATCTTACACATTTCTAGAACATGGTATAAGAACAAAATAAATTTTTCGGGTAAAATAAGTATTTTTCAAAAAATGCAGTTTTGCCGCCTTTTGATGGCGCACCCACTTTAAATCTGGTTTTTGAAATGTTTATAAGTTCAATTTGACAAAATAAAATTCTTCTTTGGAATCAAGAAATAAAAATTTACTTTGGATAAATTTTTCATATTATTCTGGTAACTTTCACATTTTAATGAATAGTAAAAACACGCTATATTTTAATTAAAAACAACTTTTTTCATCGTAATATCTTATGTAGTTAAATTATAATATTGAATGGTTTTAAAGTATAAATAGAATGTATTTTTACCATTTAATATAATTTATGTCATTAGAATTGATTTTACCTTGAATTCTTAGGTTAAATCAATTCAATCTTTTGCAATGTTTTAAACAAAAACCCGTTTTTATTCGACAACGGGATTAATTTTAATTTAATTTCTGCAACTTTTGTGTTTTGAATTTTAAAAAATGGATTCCATATTTGGAATCAGTGGGTCCAAATTATGTTAATAGGATACTTTTTATTTTGGGGAATTATGAATAGTAACTACGGTAAATTTTATTTACCATAGTTAAAGGTAAATCGGGTAATTAAGGGTAAATATAATATTTTAAAATTACCCTAACAAATTTCAAAATCCTATTGGATGACTAAAAAACGACCCATATCACCTAAGGGTCAGATTAGATTAATTTAATTAAATTTTTTCAATGAAAATAATTTAATTATTATTAAAACCAAAGAATGTGACACATTGTCACTTTCTTAAATCTTATAAGTATAATAATTTTAATCTAGTAATAAACTTCATGAAACTTCGAACATGAATAGTCTCCAGAAAGATAATACAATTATCTACATCATAGGAATTTATTTATAATTTTTAGGGATTAAATAATTATCATTTATAATGACAGAAAGATGATGCAGTAATTGTCTTATTAATGAAATATTGACAGAATTGATGTTATAAATGCCCAAATAAATGTAATTTGAGACTTTTTATGACTTAAACTAATTTTCTAGGTTAATATTACATGTTATTGTTGATTTAAGTAATTTGGTTCGAACTTATCATTCTGTTATGAATTTCATAAAAATCATGTACCAAATAGTGTCAAAATTGACATAAAATAGTTTTTAAAACAAATATTATATTATTAATTGTTATTTTATTCCTAAAAATCTAAGGTTCGGCCAAATTACTTAGATAAGATTATATATATTAATAATAAACAACTTGGGGTTCTTTTGGCTTGATATAGTAAGTTTATTAACCATATAGTGTAAGAAAACAAAAAGACACGGTAAAAGTTAAATTATTTAACTTAGAGTTAAATATAATTGATAAGGTTAAAATAATAACCTAAACTTGTATAAATCCTATTGGTTGATAGGATTTCGACCCATCCCCACTTTAACTTCGAAATAAGACCCTTTGGAACCAGTATAAACCGATTTTGACTTTAATATAAAATAATATTTTGAGATATTCCTAAGGTGCCCCTCTCCTCCCTTATAAAAGGGCACCTCCTCCCTCTCTTCCTCACACAACTTTGAGCCTTCAATCTCGGCCCACCCCTGACAAAATATCTTCTCCACTTCCCTAGTATCATCTTAGAGGTCCTGGTCTTCTTCAAAGACCATCCTTAGTTCTTTAAGTGGAGGTTAAGAAAAGGCGCGTCAAAAAAGAGGTAATATCCATTACCGATCTTTTTTAATTTCTTTCTTCTTCAACTTCTTCTACTTTATTTGTTTCATGATAAAGTAATAACATCAGTATTAATTACATACTGATATGTTATTATAAATATGAAACAACCCTAATTCACCTTCTATCCATCCTACGGAAAAATTAAATCACCGCGCGTGCGTACGTACGGAATACCGTCTCCACGCCGTGGTGTAATCTATTTTCCACAAACACCTTACAAGGATGAGTATAATGGTGTAATGAGTAACTATATATGATTATTATAGAGTTATATTGATACTGAAATAGTATACATACACTTAAACACAATTCCACGACCATGGGAACGATATCATCGCTCGTGCGTACGTATGGACTACCGTCTCCACGACGCGATGAGATTCATTCTCAATGATTAACCATTCATGAATGATTATAAAGTATATATAATATGTATTAATGAAATATATGACATAATAATGATACTGGATTTATTTATATATTTATATTTATTTCATCTACTTAATTCCATTCAATTCAATAAGGAAACGAAAACAGCGTTCATGCGTACGTACGGACTACCGTCTCCATGAACGGTGTATTTCTTTCCATTTAATGATTTATTATATATATGTATATCCTGAATATATATATATATATAAATCATGTTTTATGTTCTGGAATTAAGTAATCATGATCTAAGTAATCATATGAATAATTACAAGTCAAAACACGGACGACAAATGAAACAATTTTACCCAAAACGCTCTTTAACATGGAATTTACAAAAGAACAGGTAATATAAAGTCATAAGTGTACCATATATGATATCATAACAATGAATATGATTCTGTAATAAGTAAATGACATTATTTAAATCATTATACAGGAGGTTCGGACACTTACGAAGCAAATCGGACCTAAGGTAATGGAAATATCACAATCTCATTTTTATCCGAGATTGTTTATACTTTGGTATTTACTGGGGTGTATTTTATCATCCACATCCATGTTTCCTAAATATGTAATATTATTTCCATTCACCTACAATTGTTTAAATCCATTTTTACCCTTTTGTGAGTTTATAGTAAAATATTTGAAAGGAGTCTTTTGTCGTTTTTCGTACGATGTACTTTTTGACTTTTCCGAAAAAAGTACGAGAAGAATGTTTTTTTTAACTTAAACGGCACGAACGGATTTTTACGGTTCTATAAAGCCTTATTTTAATGAAGCTTCCTCCAAAAGATTTCATGACTATTTTCAATAAAATCTCTTTCTTTTAAAATTGCATGATGTTTTGTGAAAAGAAATTGATTTTGAAGAAGAAATGATGTTTTCCTCAAGAATTCATTTCAAGTGTTTGATCAAAATTATTTTACATCTAAGATAATAAAGGGTTCTGTTTCTATACATATTTTTACATTGATTTGACTATGTTGTGATGGAATTATGTTTATTAATCCCTTTATCATATATGAATGGTTTTATGATGTCATGTTGTTTAATAATCCCATTTTTATTACATGGGTTATGCAATGATGTATGATTTATGATTTTGTGAAACACATAAGAATGGTATCATTATGAGATTGGTGGGACCTATATATCCCTCCAATAAATTGGGTAAAGATTTTATATCTCATGAGATAGACATGGCTGAAATGGTAGGTTATACCGGTTCAGTGAAACAGGACTGAAACGAGGGTTACTCGATTCAGAAAGGGACTTTGTCCACTAAGATAGTCTTGGAAATGATTCTTGACTAACAGGAAATGATTCTCTATGATTATGTGTGTATGCCACAAAGTTTCATGTTTTAAGTTATGATTATTGGGATTTCATTTCACTACTATGATTTATCCCATGTTATGAAATTATGCTCTCTTTTGCAGGTTAAGATTTCCAAAAGTTATGTTCTTATGAATATGATGTGATTGATTTTTCTTTTGTATACCCTTACTGAGCATTTGAGCTCGCCCTTTTATGTTTTCTTTTCCCCAGGATATAAAGAAAGGTTTTAGTTAAAAAAAGGGAAGATCTTTATGGGAGATATTGAAGATCTTTCACCACGATTAGAAGATTACGTTCCGAGTTTCCAAAGACACTAAACTATTACGATACTTGTGTGTGTGTTTTTGTTATGTACTAAGTATTCCTCAAATGTAATGTAATGTCCATGTACGTCAAGATACGGGTCTCTACAGTTGGTATCAGAGGAAAGGTTTAGTCAACCTTTGGAAACTAGGATGCGAAAATGTTAGTGAGATCCCTAGAGATATTTCTAAGGTATGTCTAGGGATGTCCCTAAGGATAAGTATACGTATAAGATACAGTCCTAGAACTACGGTAACGATCATAGAATTTAACCTAAGAAGTTAGATATTGAGGATACTTCCCCTTTATTATGTTGTTTTCCCTAGCATGATTTTTGCCTCTCACACTATTCTTTTTTGGGTTTTAGAAAATGGCTGGAAACAAGATGATTCACGATAATGGAGGATATGATGGACAATGGAATGATATTCTTCATAATGAAATGGGATTTGGAAGTCCAAACATCATTATTATGCCGAATCAGCAATCTCATAATATGATCAATAAAGTAAAATTTGGTAAGTTTCCTGACTCGGCTAATAAGAGAAAGATGGAGTTTAATGATGATCATAGAGGAAAGAAAGTTCAATTTCCCCTATGTAAATCATGTGAGAAGAGGCATCAAGGAGAATGTTTCAAAGGAACTTGAAGATGCTTTGGGTGTGGAAAATAAGGACACAAAGCAAGTAAATGCAAAGGAAAAGGTTCAGTTAACAACATGGATGAGGATAATGGTATTGCTACGACATCAACAATGGTTAAATGTTTTAAATGTGGAATGTACGGGCATTATGCAAACCAATGCCCTAAGGGAAAGTCTCATGAAGATAATCAGTATGGTCGTATGGGAATTATTTATGTGGATGATGATGAAGAGACTACAAATGATATGTGAGATGAAAGAATTGTTGAAGCTCGGTCAATGGTTTAAGAATGTAGTGGAATGATTACATGTTTATCATGTGTAATGTTGTATAAGTAATCTCATGGTACTATGGAATAAAGAGACATGTAAGGATTGTTACATTGTTGTCTGATTAATGTTACCAGTATCCATGAAAGGTTATTCAGATATTTTTGGAATGTAGATGATATGCGCATAATGAAGGGATAGGGAGAAAATTAAATGTTTGATAGTATTCATGAGCTCATGACTGATATAAGGAGAAGGTTATATCATGGTTTGAGTATATAGAATTTTTGGATTTTGGTATGTGGAAAGAGTTAACTTTTGACAGCATTCATGTTTTCACTAAGGTTTAATGGGTATTCATTTTTTTTCAAGAGAATACATCATTAAGGTATTCACATGATTGGAATGTGACCAACAAGATATATGGAGGATAAATGATGGTATTCACATGCTTGGTTGGCGACATTTCAAGTAATCATTTTCTTTATACTATGATCTTGGACCGAAGTATTTTAGATAAGCCTAAAGATTGTAATGGATTATGTTAACCATAAGTTAGTATTGTTTAAGTATAGAACTTTTTTTTTGATATTATTTATGTGATGTTATAGTAATGTAGTTTTAGAAAAAGGACAACCTGCAGGATGGGCGACAGCCCATCGCTTCGGACAAGGCTGTGGGAATCGAACCCACAAACGAAGTGCGACTGGCTTTTATCGACTACCACTGACCTACAGGAAGTCCCTGTTTAGTAGAAAACTAGTTTTATTATATTAAGCAGTATGATATGTGAATTATAAGTTCATTTTAGGAACCATATATGATTAATATCACTATAGATGGACTTATGTATTTTTTGATAACTTTTCTAACCTTTTGTTTGAGACAGATGGAATGACCCATCATTCTATCACATGATCTGCTAACACATCACGAATGACAAATTCAACTTCATTTCTTTAAGAGATCAAGTGGAAATTGTCCAAAGAATGACAAACGGTGAGACTATACCAAAATCACGAAAGTATTTCTTCTAATTCCAATTTCATCAACTTTAGGGAAATGATCTTGAAAACCAAAAATGTTGTCTTAGTGCTCTTATATCTAATGAATCAGATGGTACCTTAGATCATCACAAATTTATGGCTTTTTGATTGCTAGCTTTTCCATAGCCATGTTCTCTACCACTCTCCATCAGAACATGATGGTTAGATTTCTCTTCCATATCCATATTTTCACCTATGTGGAAACCCAGTGATTAGTTTATTTGGGTAACCGTTACGTTTCATACTTTTGTTCCTAGAGATAAGTTTTGGTATTCCTTTTTACGATGTGGGTTTCTATCAAAGAAACTTTCAAATAGTAAACCATTTATAACCCTGACGAATTTCGAGGGCGAAATTCATTTTAAGGGGGGTAGAATGTAACACCCCGAGATTTTATGAAAAATATTATTTTAATTTCATTAATGTCTTATGTTTTATTCTACAGCAAGATTACCTTGCGCTATACGCAACACCGTATTAGCTTGCAGTATACGCAACACTATTCTTGGACCGTGTTACACACAATTTTGATAATAGTTATTCTACGCAACATTGAGTATATATATATATATATATTAAATTTATAAATGAAATATGGTTGGATTATTTTATACGAAACAACGAAGGATTCTTTCACAACACGCAACCCTGACTTGGCTTGCATTACACGCAATCGCGACCTTCCTCGATAGCGTGTGTTGTACGCAATACCGGGTTTTAATAAACAATGTTATATTATTATAATATTGTCATGAACTAGCCGTTATGAATAGTATTAACTAAATTTTGAATTTTATAACATTATTATTCATCTTACACATTTCTAGAACATGGTATAAGAACAAAATAAATTTTTCGGGTAAAATAAGTATTTTTCAAAAAATGCAGTTTTGCCGCCTTTTGATGGCGCACCCACTTTAAATCTGGTTTTTGACATGTTTATAAGTTCAATTTGACAAAATAAAATTCTTATTTGGAATAAAGAAATAAAAATTTACTTTGGATAAATTTTTCATATTATTCTGGTAACTTTCACATTTTAATGAATAGTAAAAACACGCTATATTTTAATTAAAAACAACTTTTTTCATCGTAATATCTTATGTGGATAAATTATAATATTGAATGGTTTTAAAGTATAAATAGAATATATTTTTACCATTTAATATAATTTATGTCATTAGCATTGATTTTACCTTGAATTCGTAGGTTAAATCAATTCAATCTTTTGCAATGTTTTAAACAAAAACCCGTTTTTATTGGACAAAGGGATTAATTTTAATTTAATTTCTGAAACTTCTGTGTTTTGAATTTTAAAAAATGGATTCCATATTTGGAATCAGTGGGTCCAAATTATGTTAATAGGATACTTTTTATTTTTGGGAATTATGAATAGTAACTACGGTAAATTTTATTTACCATAGTTAAAGGTAAATTGGGTAATTAAGGGTAAATATAATATTTTAAAATTACCCTAACAAATTTCAAAATCCTATTGGATGACTAAAAAACGACCCATATCACCTTAGGGTCGGATTATATTAATTTAATTAAATTTTTTCAATGAAAATAATTTAATTATTATTAAAACCAAAGAATGTGACAACATGTCACTTTCTTAAATCTTATAAGTATAATAATTTTAATCTAGTGATAAACTTCATGAAACTTCTAACATGAATAGTCTCCAGAAATCTAATACAATTATCTACATCATAAGAATTTATTTATAATTTTTAGGGATTAAATAATTATCATTTATTATGACAGAAAGATGATGCAGTAATTGTCTTATTAATGAAATATTTACAGAATTGATGTTATAAATGACCAAATAAATGTAATTTGAGACTTTTTATGACTTACACTAATTTTATAGGTTAATATTACATGTTAGTGTTGATTTAAGTAACTTGGTTCGAACTTATCATTCTGTTATGAATTTCATAAAAATCATGTACCAAATAGTGTCAAAATTGACATAAAATAGTTTTTAAAACAAATATTATTTTATTAATTGTTATTTTATTCCTAAAAATCTAAGTTTCGGCCAAATGACTTAGATAATATTATATATATTAATAATAAACAACTTGGGGTTCTTTTGGCTTGATATAGTAATTTTATTAACCATATAGTGTAAGAAAACAAAAAGACACGGTAAAAGTTAAATTATTTAACTTAGAGTTAAATCTAATTGATAAGGTTAAAATAATAACCTAAACTTGTCTAAATCCTATTGGTTGATAGGATTTAGACCCATCCCCACTTTAACTTCTAAATAATACCCTTTGGAACCATTATAAACCGATTTTGACTTTAATATAAAATAATATTTTGAGATATTCCTAAGGTGCCCCTCTCCTCCCTTATAAAAGGGCACCTCCTCCCTCTCTTCCTCGCACAACTTTGAGCCTTAAATCTCGGCCAACCCCTGCCAAAATCTCTTCTCCACTTCTCTAGTATCATCCTAGAGGTCCTGGTCTTCTTCAAAGACCATCCTTAGTTCTTTAAGTGGAGGTTAAGAAAAGGCGCGTCAAAAAAGAGGTAATATCCATTACCGATCTTTTTTAATTTCTTTCTTCTTCAACTTATTATTCTTTATTTGTTTCATGATAAAGTAATAACATCAGTATTAATTACATACTGATATGTTATTATAAATATGAAACAACCCTAATTCACCTTCTATCCATCCTACGGAAAAATGAAATCACCGCGCGTGCGTACGTACGGAATACCGTCTCCACGTCATGGTGTAATCTATTTTCCACAAACACCTTACAAGGATGAGTATAATGGTGTAATGAGTAACTATATATGATTATTATAGAGTGATATTGATACTGAAATATTATACATACACTTCAACAGAATTCCACGACCATGGGAACGATATCATCGCTCGTGCGTACGTACGGACTACCGTCTCCACGACGCGATGAGATTCATTCTCAATGATTAACCATTCATGAATGATTATAAAGTATATATAATATGTATTAATGAAATATATGACATAATAATGATACTGAATTTATTTATATATTTATATGTATGTCATCTACTTAATTCCATTCAATTCAATAAGGAAACGAAAACAACGTTCATGCGTACGTACGGACTACCGTCTCCATGAACAGTGTATTTCTTTCCATTTAATGATTTATTATATATATGTATATCCTGAATATATATATATATATATAAATCATGTTTTATGTTCTGGAATTAAGTAATCATGATCTAAGTAATCATATGAATAATTACAAGTCAAAACACGGACGACAAATGAAACAATTTTACCCAAAACGCTCTTTAACATGGAATTTACAAAAGAACGGGTAATATAAAGTCATAAGTGTACCATATATGATATCATAACAATGAATATGATTCTTTAATAATTAAATGACATTATTTAAATCATTATACAGGAGGTTCGGACACTTACGAAGCAAATCGGACCTAAGGTAAGGGAAATATCACAATCTCATTTTTATCTGAGATTGTTTATACTTTGGTATTTACTGGGGTGTATTTTATCATCCACATCCATGTTTCCTCAATATGTAATATTATTTCCATTCACCTACAATTGTTTAAATCCATTTTTACCCTTTTTTGAGTTTATAGTAAAAGATATGAAAGGAGTCTTTTGTCGTTTTTCGTACGAGGTACTTTTTGACTTTTCCGACAAAAGTACGAGAAGAGTGTTTTTTTTAACTTAAATGGCACGAACTGATTTTTACGGTTTTATAAAGCCTTATTTTCATGAAGCTTCCTCCAAAAGATTTCATTACTATTTTCAATAAAATCTCTTTCTTTTAAAATTTCATGATGTTTTGTGAAAAGAAATTGATTTTGAAGAAGAAAGGATGTTTTCCTCAAGAATTCATTTCAAGTGTTTGATCAAAATTATTTTCCATATAAGATAATAAAGGGTTCTGTTTATATACATATTTTTACATTGATTTGACTATGTTGTGATGGAATTATGTTTATGAATCCCTTTATCTTATATGAATGGTTTTATGATGTCATGTTGTTTAATAATCCTATTTTTATTACATGGGTTATGCAATGATGTATGATTTATGATTTTGTGGCACACATAAGAATGGTATCATTATGAGATGGGTGGGACCTATATATCCCTACAATGCATTGGGTAAAGATTTTATATCTCATGAGATAGACATGGCTGAAATGGTAGGTTATACCGGTTCAGTGAAACAGGACTGAAACGAGGGTTAGTCGATTCAGAAAGGGACTTTGTCTACTAAGATAGTCTTGGCAATGAGTCTTGACTAACAGGAAATGATTCTATATGATTATGTGTGTATGCCACAAATTTTCATGTTTTAAGTTATGATTTTTGGGATTTCATTTCACTACTATGATTTATCCCATGTTATGAAATTATGCTCTCTTTTGCAGGTTAAGATTTCCAAAAGTTATGTTCTTATGAATATGATGTGATTGATTTTTCTTTTGTATACCCTTACTGAGCATTTGAGCTCACCCTTTTATGTTTTCTTTTCCCCAGGATATAAAGAAAGGTTTTAGGTAAAAAAAAGGAATATCTTTATGGGAGATATTGAAGATCTTTCACCGCGATTAGAAGATTACGTTCCGAGTTTCCAAAGACACTAAACTATTACGATCCTTGTGTGTGTGTTTTTGTTATGTACTAAGTATTCCGCAAATGTAATGTAATGTCCATGTACGTCAAGATACGGGTCTCTACAGAAACCATGTGACTGTTTTATTCCTTAAATTTCTTCTCATTCTAGTTAGGCAGGCCAGTATTGGACATATTTTCATCTGAGATTCAAAAGAACTGTGTGACCTTTGTGTCATCTATAATATTATCTTGATATGTGCCATTTTCAACAAAATAGTTCAAATTAATGGGTTTGTAGAACATATCAAAAGAATTATATTTTTAGTCTTATTTACTATGCATTTTGATAATAATTCCATTATTAGCTGCATATATGATCCTTTCCTTAGTACTGTGAATATCATGGGTATTTGTGTCTATAGAAGTGACTTGTCCTCTACTCGGTGTAATCATTGGGAGGCCAGTGTTTAGTTCACTGAATTCACTAGTGTAAGGAACTTAAATTTTATAATTTCACTCCTATTCATTAGTAGGTACCCCTTATGGGTCAATGATGTTCTTGGGAGTGATAGGGGACTTCATATTTGACTCTCAAGTCACACTTTCAGGTTCAATTTGGTACCATTTTGAGACCAACATAATAATTATCTCATTTTCCTCAATTATAAATTTCTCTTCATATTCATTTTCAAGATATTTAACTAATATAACCCATGATTTTCCTACATCAACACCTATATGATTAAAATTATTTTATTTTGAAACCCATTTTTTATTTTTCTTTCTATATGGGTCAGTCTTATTAAATGCAGGTCCTTTACCATTAATTTGTTTCCTGACATATGTTCAATCAATGTCATTAGGTTTGGTCACCAAGTTCTTTACCACCATATAGTTCATTATTTAATGTTAATTGATTTTACAATAATCATAAAAAGGATGTTAACACTCATATTCAACCTTCACCTTAGTCCTACATTCAATAGCATTAAAATAAATACATTATGGTAGCATGGATTTCAGATTAAAATCCACCATATCTCTTGAGATTAATCTTAATAATTCCTATAAAGAATTCTTTTCATTCTTGATAGGAGTATCAATGAAAGAAAATGTATCATTTAGGATCACAGTGTACCAGTAAAACAAGTTGAAGTTATAAAATCTCACTCAAATATATTCCATGGTGTTCCAATGAGTGTTCAGGTTAAAAGAAAAATTCCTTTCAATGAGGATTTATTTATTAAAAACTAAATAATTCATATTGTCTTGGTGGGTTACTATATACTCATTTAAATTTTTTCTATAATATGAATGGTTTTGTTGGGTTAACAGTTTGAGATGTTCTCTTAATGGATATAGAAAATGATGGCTTCTGAAGAAGAAATAAGGATTTGAAATAACCTTTATGAATAATTTATAATATGAAATCTAAAAAATATTTTAAAATAATTTTTATACTGATTCGTTTTTCAGATTAATGTATTTTGAATTATTTTTTCTAATTTTTGATAAATTGGATTTAGAATTTTATTATTTTAGAATTATTAAGAATAAAATATATATAATATAGATTGAATGTATCTTATAATTTTTTAAATCGTTTATTTTTACAATGGGATATTTTTTATCAATGATATTAATTTTTTGAAATAGTTTTATGTCTGTTTATGTCCACAAAATGGATATAAATAATAACCAAAAAAAATTAGAAAATTAATTTGTTTTCATTAGTTATAAGTCCGAGACCATTTAAAAACAATATGATAATTTTTGAATTATTTTTAATTAATTGAATATAATTTAATTTGGAACACTCATTCTATTTATATTAAATGATTTTAAAATTAATTATTTATAAGTTCATTTATATTACAATATTAAAATTTAATTTGGGATAAATGGTGATAAATTCCATAATATTGTAAATATTTTATGGATGGCTAATGGATTTAATTGAATCCCCATTATAAAAATTTATTATATGAATAATTTTTAAAATTATGCACTTTATTTGAAATTTAATAGGGATGAATTTTTTGAAGTGAAACTTTATTATTAGGAGCATGGAATGAGGATTCACTATATTTAGATAATTAATTCGGTGTAAAAATTTTAGAGGTAAAAATTCATTATTATTTAACTGAAATAGAAATAATTTTTTTGTTCATTTATATTTATCTATTCTAGTTAATTAGGAATTCATAGATTAAATTTTTCTAAATAAATTTATTTATCATAGCCAAATGTGAACATTTATTATAATATTTTGTAATAAATGAAATAATTTTGAGTTAGCTAGATATTGATTATCTACTTATTATTGATATATTTTTTTATATACATAACAAGATAAATTAATATATTCTTCATATCTTATAAATTTATTTTAGGTAGTTTTCTGTTATTTTTTATCTACATAATTATTAATCTCTATAGTGGAACATTGAATAAAAATTGTGAGGTCTGATTTCCACTGATATAGATAATATATTAATAATGTCATATATTTAATTTAATGATGAAATTAATATAAATTTATCAATTTGTGTTATTTACCTCAAATTTTTTATTTATAGGGTGTTTAATGCTTAAATGTGAAAACTGCCTAATTTGGAAATATAGAATTTTTTTTATATATTTGGTTATTAGATAATATCATTTAAAATATTAATGAAATCGATGTGATTCCTTTTTTAATAGATTCTATGATTTATTTTATTCAACATTGTCTTCTAGACCAGGAGTTAATTCGTCCATCTAGCGACCTGAAAAATTAAATAAAGTTGGAGAAAGATTTTGAAGACTCCGTGGACCCCACTTCAACAACTTGATCATAAATTGATCAAAATACATACCATCTTGTTGATTCCATCTGCACTAGAATGAAAATTAAATGGGTTGTTCAGAAGTTGGAGATTATAATCATTTCCATCAATTATGGTGGCCTATGTATGCTAAAGTCTTTGGGGGAAAAATAGAAAACATTCATCCAGAATGAAATCTTGATGTTAATTGGCCATATATCTTACTAAAAAGTGATTATCAAGCTGAATGTTTCAAGATAAGTGTAAAAGATATTTTGGGACATCAATCAGGAAGACACAATTCCAATATAAAGCCATTAAATTGGCTTATAATGATGAATATTTAATTGTACATAATCTACATGAAATCATAAATAGATATTTTCAAGTTCTTTTATTTGATGAATGAATGATAGAAACAGTTGGACTATATAAGTAGGATTCCACCCATATATAAGGAGAATTTTTGATGCCATCTTTCGAGTGGAGTCCTATTGACATGCTACTGACTTAGGAATTTTCTTTTCTTTTCTTTTTATGTTAGTTTTCTTTGACATTTAACACATTCACTTTTTTATTAATGTGTTTATCATTTATTCTTCTATCTTTATTTATCTTAAAACACTTATTATAAAATTTTATATCTTCCCTCTCTCCATCAAGATCTCTAATAACATTGCAGTGATATGTGACTAACTTGATGCTCGGCTGTTGGGGAAGGTTCATGGCGTTCTTTATTATTTCACATCAAATTCAAAATGTTTTAAATATATTTTTGTGGTAATATGGCATGGGTTTGGGAGTCTTTAACCATGAAACTCTTTCCAAATCCATTTATTTTCTTTGATTAATTAATTTTCACTCCCTTTTCATAGGAAAAATATTCAGACAGTGGATTTGGGTTTTCTATAAGAGATAAAACGACATACAGTGTAGCTGAGTCTTTTGGGAATATCATTCTTGGATGAGGTGTTACACTATTTGATTATAGAAGGATGTGTGGATCGGTGTGTTAGATGAATATTAAAAGAACACACACTATATATCAAGATAATGTAATACAATATTGAGGTTTCAATAAATGAATTATAAAATTGAATTAAAAAAACAAATAATTAATGAATGAACACGTGTTATCTAACCCTAGGACCAATTTATTTTATTTATAATCTGAATTTTGTTAGTATTTTCATTTATATTATAATTATGCAATTAATTATTTTAATTTCATGTCTTCCAAAACTAATAAAACATCATTTTAAATAAATAAAAATTATTAGGTGAATTATAAATTACTTTTTGAGCCAACGATAATGATCCTCAAGTGAGGTGACATGGCCAGGAAATGTATTATACAAGGAAAACTAGAAATTTTCTTTTTCCACGCCCCACGATAGGTGTGCATCAAAACTAGCACCGTTTTCAGGGAGTTAAACAGTTATTTCATTCACTTTTTTGACGTTTATATTTTTTTGTAAATATTTTTCTTTGTTTTCATGAAATTAAAATAAAATAATCATTTTCCTTATGTATTAAAATTCAAATTATTAGGGATTGGATGATTACTCACATGTGCAATAT
Organism: Viscum album; assembly: GCA_963277665.1. NCBI lineage: Eukaryota > Viridiplantae > Streptophyta > Magnoliopsida > Santalales > Viscaceae > Viscum > Viscum album. The sequence continues at coordinate 1,836,740,385 of OY728147.1, forward strand.
CAAGAACTAGATGTGGATTATATGAATCTAAATGCAAGGGTGGAAAGGATTAAAAATACTTCGGATGACATGGGGAGAAAAATGGAAAATTAATTTGACAATGTTCGATCACATATTGAATAACATGAGCATGAACTAGGGAAAGAGCCTAATCATGCTATGGATGAAATTGTCCCACTAGTTTTTGATGTGGAAGAACCTAAGGGGTAAAATAGTATGTTCTTGATGATAAATTCAACGTCTATCAACAATTTTTTGAGGATATATATAAAAGATCATTTTCTTCTAATTTATTAGATGGTGATCATGTGAATTTGGATAAATTTTGGAGCGAATGGGTAGAAATTGAAATGAAACAGGATCTCTTAATTCCATATAATGTAGATGAGAAACCACCATTATACCACTCTCTAGCCTTGTAAAATGTTGAAACCAAACAAGTTTTAGAATTCATTTAATGTTTAGAAGAGCCCAACTACATACCTCCATCAAGTGAAGATCGATTTCAAGAGGAATAAATCACTGAAAAAGTGATTACACCAAAAGCAGCTCAGGGAGATGATCCTTTCATGAAATCTATTTTTTCTAATTTCTTTAAATCTAATTTGAGTATCACTTCTGATTTGGAATTTTCATATTTTGTATATCCTTACGTCACCTTGGATAAATATAATGAAAAGAAATTTCACCTATTGATAAACACCTAGGGCTCGCTAAGGGTATTGATAATTTACACGAGGAATCCCATGGAGAGATACTAGTGGATCTACTTAAAAAACCAAATCAACAAGATTACTACATTAAAAGGGATTATTTTAAAATTAATACTTCAGATTTAAATATTGAAACTCTCTTTGACTATTCTTTTAGAGAAACACATCTAGATAAACCACTAGATTTTGAAGAATACATTTCACATGTAGAAACTGATGAGGTGGAGGTTCCAAACATCATCTTACCCCCTCAATGAAAGCTATACCAAAATGTGAAGGGGAGGATTTGGTGTACACTATCAATAGAGTCCATCTTAATAGGAACAAAGAACGGTAGTTTGGGAAGAACAACTAGTGGTGGTTCATGTCCAATAATATCCACCCACCATTAGATTATGTATAATAGTTGGTACTACCCTATGGAGGTAGTAAAAGAAGCTAAGTCCCACATGGGGGATCATACCATGCATTATACATTAAATTTTCACTGTTAATTTAATTTTAAATGTTAGGAATTTATATTTCTAATTATGTCTTATGAATTATTTTAACATGTATCCCACTCCCTCCTATATTTTTAACTTTAATAAAATTATCCTTTCACTTAATTGAGTAATTCATTTTTTTATGTTCATGAAGGTATAAGAGAACCCCCAAATAGAAAAAAATAAAAGGTTAATTTCAAAAGGGAGTTCTCTTTTATTATTTAACATTGAAACTCCTTACATTTTTTTATTATTTAAACTGGAATTGAATTCCCGCACTTGATTTAAAATATTACATGACTTATCAAGGAGACCTGAGTTTCATTGAAATCGTGTGATGCCATGTTTTAGATTTCAAAGTTAATGAGATTTAATGAGTAAAATGGAGAATTTAATGATTAAATTGATGCAATGATATTGAAATTAAGACTCATGATTTGAGAAAATTAATCAATTCTTGTAAATGAAATTTCCTTGAAATTTTTCATGCTATGAATTTCAAAAAATTTATGTGAATTAATTTGTTATTATTAATCATGCCATGAGTGATTTTTGAATATCCTATTCCCATTCTCGAGATGATTTCTAGACCAAATTTTTGTTATTTTATCATGAACACATTTCTTCAGTGATCTTGGGACATGCCACCTTCCAGAACAATTATTAAAACTTTTTAATGTTATGATTATGAAAAAAAAAATTAAATTGACTGAGGCGATACAATAGAAAAACATATATTTACCTGAGACCCACCCTTACATATATCCTTCAGTTTCCTGTTGATTTTATGAATTGAATTTTATTTTTAAACAAAATTACAATCCAATTTTCCTTACCTACACACAATTTTGTTATTTTGGAATGGATATTTCATGTTTGAATATGGGAAAAGGGCCTCTCATGTGCGTTCATTGGGATATATATCATTTTTGGGTGGTGTAAGGTCTACGTCATCATTTTAGACACTGTATTATTAGAAAATTGGGTATGAGTCGTCATTTAATTATGATTTAATCATATCATATGGTTTTCATTATCAAATACAAAGTATAAAATATTGTTTTTCCTTTCCAGTGCGTTAATAAAAATTTAAAAAAAAACTATGTAATGCCTTCCTAGATCTTCATTAAAAAATGGTGAGAGCATATATTTCATCATTATTTGTAAGCATTTATTGACTCATTTCATAAGACATAAAAATAGTGTGGTTGTAGAGACCCATATCTTGACGTACATGGACATTACATTACATTTGCGGAATACTTAGTACATAACAAAAATACACACAAGGATCGTAATAGTTTAGTGTCTTTGGAAACTCGGAACGTAATCTTCTAATCGTGGTGAAAGATCTTCAATATCTCCCATAAAGATCTTCCCTTTTTTTTACCTAAAAACATTTCTTTATATCCTGGGGAAAAGAAAACATAAAAGGGTGAGCTCAAATTCTCAGTAAGGGTAAACAAAATAAATATCAATCACATCATATACATAAGAACATAGCTTTTGGAAATCTTAACCTGCAAAAGAGATCATAATATCATAACATGGGATAAATCATAGAAGTGAAAATGAGATCCCCATAATCATAACATAAAACTTGAAACTTTGTGGCATGCACACATAATCATGGAAAATCATTTCTTGTTAGTCATGACTCATTGCCAAGACTATCTTAGTGGACAAAGTCCCTTTCTGAACCGAGTTCACTCCTCGTTTCAGTCCTGTATCACTGAACCGAAATAACCTTCCGTTCCAGCCATGTCTATCTCATGAGATATAAAATCTTTACCCAATGCATTGGAGGGAGATATAGGTCCCACCCATCTTATAATGAATCCTTTCTTATGTGTGCCACATAATCATAAAACATACATCATCGCATAACACATGTAACAAAAATGGGATTCTTGAAACATCATGACATCATAAATCAATTCATATAAGATAAAGGAATTCATAAACATAATTCCATCACAACATAGTCAAATCAATGTAAAAATATGGATAGAAACAGAACCCTTTATTATCTTAGATGGAAAATAATTTTGATAAAACACTTGAATTGAATTCTTGAGGAAAATATCCTTTCTTCTTCAAAATCAATTTCTTTTCACAAAACATCATGCAATTTTAAAAGAAAGAGATTTTATTGAAAATAGTCATGAAATATTTTAGAGGAAGCTTCATGAAAATAAGGCTTTATAAAACAGTAGAAATCCGTTCGTGCCGTATAAGTTAAAAAAAACATTCTTCATACTTTTGTCGGAAAAGTCAAAAAGTACCTCGTATGACAAAAGATTCCTTTCATAGATATTACTAAAAACTCACCGAAGGGTAAAAATGGATTTAAACAATTGTAGGTGGATGGAAATAATATTACATATTGATGAAACATGGATGTGGATGATAAAATACACCCCAGTAAATACTTATGAATAAACAATCTCGGATAAAAATGAGATTGTGATATTTCCCTTACCTTAGGTCCGATTTGCTTCGTATGTGTCCGAACCTCCTGTATAATGATTTAAATAATGTCATTGACTTATTACAGAATCATATTAATTTTTATGATATCATATATGGTTCACTTATGACTTTATATTACCAGTTCTTTTGTAAATTCTATGTTAAAGAAGCGTTTTGGGTAAAATCGTTTCATTTATCGTAGGTGTTTTGACTTGTTGTTCTTGACATTATTATTACTTATATCATGATTTACTTACTTCCAGAATATTAAATATGATTTATATATCATATATATTCAGTATATATATATATATAATAGATAGATAAATGAAATGAAAAACACCGCTCATGGAGACGGTAGTCCGTACGTACGCATGAGCGCTGTTTTACTTTCCTTATTGTCTTGAAATGGAAGTAAGTAGATGAAATACATATATATATACATAAATCCAGTAGATTTATAATGTCATATATTTCATTATTATTTCTTATATATACTTTATAATCATTCTTAAATTGGTTAACATGGAGAATGAATCTCATCGCGTCGTGGAGACGGTATTCCGTACGTACGCACGAGCGATGATATCATTTCCATAAATGTTGAACTGAATTGGAGTGGATTATACAATATATCAGAATCAATATGATGTTGTAATAACTATGTATAGTTATTCTTTACACCATTATACCCATCCATGTAAGGTGGTGGTGGAAAATAGATTACACCACGGCGTGGAGACGGTATTCCGTACGTACGCACGCGCGGTGATTTCTTTTTCCGTAGGATGGATAGATGGTGAAATAGGGTTGTTTCATACTTATAATAACATATCAGTATATGAGTGATACTGATGTTATTACTTCATAATGAAACAACCTAAGAAGAAGAAGTGAAAGAAGAAATAAAGATGAAAGAATTGGTAACGGTAATTACCTCTTCTTTGAAGCGCCTCTTTGAGACCTCATCTTAGGGCACTAAAATTGGTCTTTGAGGAAGACCAGAACCTCTAGGATGTTTCTAGGGAAGTGGAGAAGAGATTTTTTCAGGGGTTGGCCGAGATTGAGTGCTCAAATTGGTGTGAGGAGGAGGGGGAGGAGGTGTCCTTTTATAGGGGAGGAGAGGGGCACCTTAGGAATATCTCAAAATATTATTTTATATTAAAGTCAAAATCGGTTTATAATGGTTCCAAAGGGTCTTATTTCGAAGCTAAAGTGGGGATGGGTCGAAATCCTATCAACCAATAGGGTTTAGAAAAGTTTAGGGTATTATTTTAACCTTATCAATTAGATTTAACTCTAAGTTAAATAATTTAACTTTTACCGTGTCTTTTTGTTTTCTTTCACTATATGGTTAATAAACTTACTATAACATGCCAAACGAACCCCAAATTGTATATTATTAATACATATATCCTTATCTAAGTCATTTGGCCGAACCTTAGATTTTTAGGAATAAAATAACAATTAATAATATAATATTTGATTTAAAAACTATTTTGTGTCAATTTTGACACTATTTGATATATGATTTTTGTGAAAGTCATAACAGAATTATATGTTCGAACCAAGTTGATTAAATCAACACTAATATATCATAGTAACCTATAAAATTAGTAGAATTCATAAAAATTCTTAAATTACATTTATTTTGGTATTTATATTATCAATTATGTCAATATTTCATTAATAAGATAATTACTGCATCATCTTTGAGTCATAAATAAATTATATTATTTGATGTCTAAAAATTACAAATAAAATACCATCATGTAGGAAATCTTTTTAGCTTTCTAATGAATATTTATAGTCGAATTTATCTTATGTATAACCCCATATTAAAAATGATTTACTTATTAAACTTTGATTTTAACTATTTTAACCCTTCTTTAAATAAATTAATAATAAATGTCCTAATCTAATCCAAGTGGGCCTAAATGGTCATATTTTATTCCTAAGTTTGTTTTTGGTCGAATTACACTTGTCCAATAGAATTAGGACATGTGTTAGGGTAATATTAATATCATATTTACCCTTAGTTACCCTATTTACTATTAACCGTGGTAAAAAAAAGTAAAAAGTTACTATTCACCAAAAAATTATTTTCATCTCATTGAACCACATTTTAGTCCTTGATATTAACCGTGTCTCTCGGATTTTCTAAATTCCATTCACAGAAGCGGTAAAATTAAGTTTTATACAAAATTCAGTTTTTAACCTACCACTTAGTAGTTTCACTATTCATCAAAAATTGATGTTTTTCAGAACAATGCCAAAATTTCATCCCAAGCTATATTTCATATTCCGAATTCAAAAATGAAGTCTATTTTACCAAATTCATAACATAAAAGTTTCATTAATTAATTTTATAATTAAATCCCGCTGTTAAAACAAATAGCGTGTTTTTAAGAAACAATATCTATCAAAAGATTGACATTTGTTTATGTCTGGTTTAAATCTGAAATTACAACCAATGACCAACATTGTATTAAATTGTAAAAATATATTCTAAATATACTTTAAAACCACTCAAATTAATAATTTATCACTATTAATTATTTCGATTAAAAAAGTTGTTTTTAATTATAATTTAGTAATTTTCACTATTCATCAGAATATGAAAGTTATCCGAAAAGTACCAAAATTTCACCTTAGGCTAAATTCGATACTCCGAATCCATAAATGGAGTCCATTTTGAAAAATAAAATTTACAAAATTTCAAAAAGTGGTTATTACTATTCACAACAGCTGGTTTTAATAATATCTTAATAGCATATCGTTGTTTAGCGAAACTTGACGTTGCGTACAACACACGCTATCGAGGAAGGTCGCGATTGCGTGTAATGCAAGGCAAGTCAAGGATGTGTGTTGTGCAAGCTCCTTTTGGTGTAGCGCACAACACCAGACAGAAATAAAATTAAAAGGAACATTTTTCATAAAATCTCGGGCTATTACATTCTACCCCCCTTAAAATGAATTTCGCCCTCGAAATTCGTCGGGGTTATAAATGGTTTACTATTCGAAAGTTTCTTTAATAGAAACCCACATCGTAAAAAGGAATACCAAAACTTGGCTTTAAAAACTAAAGTATGAAATGTAACGATTACCCAAATAAACTAATCACTGGGTTTCCACATAGGTGAAAATATGGATATGGAAGAGAAATCTAACCATCATGTTCTGATGGAGAGTGGTAGAGAACATGGCTATGGAAAAGCCAGTAATCACAAATCCATAAATTTGTGACGATCTAAGGTACCATATGATTCATCAGGTATAAGATCACTAGGACAACATTTTTAGTTTTCAAGATCATTTCCCTAAAGTTGAAAATTTGAATTAGAATAAATACTTACTTTATTTTGGTACAATCTCACTGTTGTTCGTGCCTTGAACAATTTCCACTTCATCTCTTAAATAAATGAAGTTGAATTTGTTATTCGTGAAGTGTTAGCAGATCATGTGATAGAATGACTGTTCATTCCATCTGTCTCAAACAAAAGGTTAGCAAAAGTTATAAGTCATTCTATAGTGAGATTAATCATATATGGTTCCTAAAATGGACTTATACTTCATATATCATACTGCTTAATATAATAAAACTAATTTCTACTAAACAGGGACTTCCTGTAGGCCAGTGGTAGGCGATAAAGGCCAGTTGCACTTCGGTTGTGGGTTCGATTCTCACAGCCTTGTCCGAAGCGATGGGCTGTCGCCCGTCCTGCAGGTTGTCCTTTTTATAAAACTATATTACTATAACATCCCATCAATAATATCAAAAAAACTTCTATCCTTAAACAATACTAACTTATGTCCAACATAATCCATTCCAATCTTTAGGCTTATCCATAATACTGCAGTCCATTCTCATAACATAGTGAAAACGATTACCAGAGATTTAATACCATCGTTGATCCCCATATATCATAAGATATATCTTGTTGGTCACATTCCAAACATTCAAAGGCCTTAATCTCGTACTCTCTTGAATACCCATTGAACCTTAGTGAAAACTTGAATGCAGTTAAAAGTTAACACTTTTCACATACCGAAATCCTCAAAATTCTATATACTCAAACCATGATATCACTTAGTCCTTATATCAATCATGAGCTCATGAATACTATCAAACATTTAATTTTCTCCTTATCCCTTCATTATGCGCATATCATCTACATTCCAAAAATATCTGAATAACCTTTCATGGATACTGGTAACATTAATCATACACTTTCAAAACACAAGGAAAGACAACAGTGTAACAATCCATAGATGTCTCTTTATTCCAAAATTACACATGATAAACATGTAATCATTCCACTACATTCTCAAACCATTGACCGAGCTTCAAAAATTCTTTCATCTCACATATCATTTGTAGTCTCTTCATCATCATCCACATAAATACTACCCATATGACCATACTGATTCTCTTCATGAGTCTTTCCCTTAGGGCATTTGTTTGCATAATGCCCATACATTCCACATTTAAAACACTTAACCATTTTTGATGTCGTAGCATTACCATTATCCTCATCCATGGTGTTAACCGACCCTTTTCCTTTGAACTTACTTGCTTTGTGTCCTTCTTTTCCACACCCAAAGCATCTTCCAGTTCCCTTGAAACATTCTCCTTGATGCCTCTTCCCACATGATTTACATTGGGGAAATTGAACTTTCTTTCCTCTATGATCATCATGGAACTCCATCTTTCTCTTATTAGTCGAGTCAGGAAACTTACCAAATTTTACTTTATTGATCATATTATGAGATTGCTGATTCGGCATAATAATGATGTTTGGACTTCCAAATCCCATTTCATTTGGTTGCTCATGAAGAATATCATTCCATTGTCCATCATATCCTCCATTATTGTGAATCATCTTGTTTCCAGCCATTTTCTAAAACCCAAACAGAATAGTGTTAGATGCAAAAATCATAATAAAGGGGGAGTAACTTAAATATCTATCATCTTTGGTTTAATCTAATATCGTTACCATAGTTCTAGAACTATATCCTATACGTATACTTATCCTTAGGGGCATCCCTAGACATACCTTAGAAATATCTCTAGGGATCTCACTAACGTTTTCGCATCCTAGTTTCCAAAGGTTGACTAAACCTTTCCTCTGATACCAACTGTAGCGGTCTGGAATTACTTCCAGTGGACTATAGTTGATACCTATCAGGGCACTCCATGGGCGGCTACACCCCCTGGGCGGGACGCACCACCATCCCCAGTGGCAGCCATTTCCTCATGAAGCCCTTGGGCGGAGAGCCATGCTTCGTCCAACGCTCACATGTGAGAGTTCCCAAGGATCGGATACATTCCTACCTCCTTTGCCTTTGATACCAACTGTAGAGACCCGTATCTTGACGTACATGGACATTACATTACATTTGCGGAATACTTAGTACATAACAAAAATACACACAAGGATCGTAATAGTTTAGTGTCTTTGGAAACTCGGAACGTAATCTTCTAATCGTGGTGAAAGATCTTCAATATCTCCCATAAAGATCTTCCCTTTTTTTTACCTAAAAACCTTTCTTTATATCCTGGGGAAAAGAAAACATAAAAGGGTGAGCTCAAATGCTCAGTAAGGGTAAACAAAATAAATATCAATCACATCATATACATAAGAACATAGCTTTTGGAAATCTTAACCTGCAAAAGAGATCATAATATCATAACATGGGATAAATCATAGAAGTGAAAATGAGATCCCCATAATCATAACATAAAACTTGAAACTTTGTGGCATGCACACATAATCATGGAAAATCATTTCTTGTTAGTCATGACTCATTGCCAAGACTATCTTAGTGGACAAAGTCCCTTTCTGAACCGAGTTCACTCCTCGTTTCAGTCCTGTATCACTGAACCGAAATAACCTTCCGTTCCAGCCATGTCTATCTCATGAGATATAAAATCTTTACCCAATGCATTGGAGGGAGATATAGGTCCCACCCATCTTATAATGAATCCTTTCTTATGTGTTCCACATAATCATAAAACATACATCATCGCATAACACATGTAACAAAAATGGGATTCTTGAAACATCATGACATCATAAATCAATTCATATAAGATAAAGGAATTCATAAACATAATTCCATCACAACATAGTCAAATCAATGTAAAAATATGGATAGAAACAGAACCCTTTATTATCTTAGATGGAAAATAATTTTGATAAAACACTTGAATTGAATTCTTGAGGAAAATATTTTTTCTTCTTCAAAATCAATTTCTTTTCACAAAACATCATGCAATTTTAAAAGAAAGATATTTTATTGAAAATAGTCATGAAATCTTTTAGAGGAAGCTTCATGAAAATAAGGCTTTATAAAACAGTAGAAATCCGTTCGTGCCGTATAAGTTAAAAAAAAACATTCTTCATACTTTTGTCGGAAAAGTCAAAAAGTACCTCGTATGACAAAAGATTCCTTTCATAGATATTACTAAAAACTCACCGAAGGGTAAAAATGGATTTAAACAATTGTAGGTGGATGGAAATAATATTACATATTGATGAAACATGGATGTGGATGATAAAATACACCCCAGTAAATACTTATGAATAAACAATCTCGGATAAAAATGAGATTGTGATATTTCCCTTACCTTAGGTCCGATTTGCTTCGTATGTGTCCGAACCTCCTGTATAATGATTTAAATAATGTCATTGACTTATTACAGAATCATATTAATTTTTATGATATCATATATGGTTCACTTATGACTTTATATTACCCGTTCTTTTGTAAATTCTATGTTAAAGAAGCGTTTTGGGTAAAATCGTTTCATTTATCGTAGGTGTTTTGACTTGTTGTTATTGACATTATTATTACTTATATCATGATTTACTTACTTCCAGAATATAAAATATGATTTATATATCATATATATTCAGTATATATATATATATATAATAGATAGATAAATGAAATGAAAAACACCGCTTATGGAGATGGTAGTCCGTACGTACGCATGAGCGCTGTTTTACTTTCCTTATTGTCTTGAAATGGAAGTAAGTAGATGACATACATATATATATACATAAATCCAGTAGCTTTATAATGTCATATATTTCATTATTATTTCTTATACATACTTTATAATCATTCATAAATTGGTTAACATGGAGAATGAATCTCATCGCGTCGTGGAGACGGTATTCCGTACGTACGCACGAGCGATGATATCATTTCCATAAATATTGAACTGAATTGGAGTGGATTATACAATATATCAGAATCAATATGATGTTTTAATAACTATGTATAGTTATTCTTTACACCATTATACCCATCCATGTAAGGTGGTGGTGGAAAATAGATTACACCACGGCGTGGAGACGGTATTCCGTACGTACGCACGCGCGGTGATTTCTTTTTCCGTAGGATGGATAGATGGTGAAATAGGGTTGTTTCATACTTATAATAACATATCAGTATATGAGTGATACTGATGTTATTACTTCATAATGAAACAACCTAAGAAGAAGAAGTGGAAGAAGAAATAAAGATGAAAGAATTGGTAACGGTAATTACCTCTTCTTTGAAGCGCCTCTTTGAGACCTCCTCTTAGGGCACTAAAATTGGTCTTTGAGGAAGACCAGAACCTCTAGGATGTTTCTAGGGAAGTGGAGAAGAGATTTTGGCAGGGGTTGGCCGAGCTTGAGTGCTCAAATTGGTGTGAGGAGGAGGGGGAGGAGGTGTCCTTTTATAGGGGAGGAGAGGGGCACCTTAGGAATATCTCAAAATATTATTTTATATTAAAGTCAAAATCAGTTTATAATGGTTCCAAAGGGTCTTATTTCGAAGCTAAAGTGGGGATGGGTCGAAATCCTATCAACCAATAGGGTTTAGACAAGTTTAGGGTATTATTTTAACCTTATCAATTAGATTTAACTCTAAGTTAAATAATTTAACTTTTACCGTGTCTTTTTGTTTTCTTTCACTATATGGTTAATAAACTTACTATAACATGCCAAACGAACCCCAAATTGTATATTATTAATACATATATCCTTATCTAAGTCATTTGGCCGAACCTTAGATTTTTAGGAATAAAATAACAATTAATAATATAATATTTGATTTAAAAACTATTTTGTGTCAATTTTGACACTATTTGATATATGATTTTTGTGAAAGTCATAACAGAATTATATGTTCGAACCAAGTTGATTAAATCAACACTAATATATCAAAATTAGTGGAATTCATAAAAAGTCTTAAATTACATTTATTTTGGTATTTATATTATCAATTATGTCAATATTTCATTAATAAGATAATTACTGCATCATCTTTGAGTCATAAATAAATTATATTATTTGATGTCTAAAAATTACAAATAAAATACCATCATGTAGGAAATCTTTTTAGATTTCTAATGAATCTTTATAGTCGAATTTATCTTATGTATAACCCCATATTAAAAATGATTTACTTATTAAACTTTGATTTTAACTATTTTAACCCTTCTTTAAATAAATTAATAATAAATGTCCTAATCTAATCCAAGTGGGCCTAAATGGTCATATTTTATTCCTAAGTTTGTTTTTGGTCGAATTACACTTGTCCAATAGAATTAGGACATGTGTTAGGGTAATATTAATATCATATTTACCCTTAGTTACCCTATTTACTATTAACCGTGGTAAAAAAAAGTAAAAAGTTACTATTCACCAAAAAATTATTTTCATCTCATTGAACCACATTTTAGTCCTTGATATTAACCGTGTCTCTCGGATTTTCGAAATTCCATTCACAGAAGCGGTAAAATTAAGTTTTATGCAAAATTCAGTTTTTAACCTACCACTTAGTAGTTTCACTATTCATCAAAAATTGATGTTTTTCAGAACAATGCCAAAATTTCATCCCAAGCTATATTTCATATTCCGAATTCAAAAATGAAGTCTATTTTACCAAATTCATAACATAAAAGTTGCATTAATTAATTTTATAATTAAATCCCGCTGTTAAAACAAATAGCGTGTTTTTAAGAAACAATATCTATCAAAAGATTGACATTTGTTTATGTCTGGTTTAAATCTGAAATTACAACCAATGACCAACATTGTATTAAATTGTAAAAATATATTCTAAATATACTTTAAAACCACTCAAATTAATAATTTATCACTATTAATTATTTCGATTAAAAAAGTTGTTTTTAATTATAATTTAGTAATTTTCACTATTCATCAGAATATGAAAGTTATCCGAAAAGTACCAAAATTTCACCTTAGGCTAAATTCGATACTCCGAATCCATAAATGAAGTCCATTTTGAAGAATAAAATTTACAAAATTTCAAAAAGTGGTTATTACTATTCACAACAGCTAGTTTTAATAATATCTTAATAGCATATCGTTGTTTAGCGAAACTTGACGTTGCGTACAACACACGCTATCGAGGAAGGTCGCGATTGCGTGTAATGCAAGGCAAGTCAAGGATGTGTGTTGTGCAAGCTCCTTTTGGTGTAGCGCACAACACCAGACAGAAATAAAATTAAAAGGAACATTTTTCATAAAATCTCGGGCTATTACAGTGGTGTTGGGTTTCACATTCTCAAGTGGATTTGAGTGAGTTTCATCCTGTGTTTTCAGTTGATTAATCATGCATTGTAGTTTAGATTCAAACCTCATACTTCTAGCCTTAAATTATTTCAATAATTTATCCACCAAATCTAAGCCATAGAGTCATTTTATCCTTTATTGCAAGTCCTCATGATTTTATGTGCCTTTTTTCTTTATAAAGAGAAGAAAGTTTTTCCTTTACAAGACTATGGATAAGGATAATATTGATGTGATTATAACTTCAAATTAATTGTACCATGAGTGATGAGATAAAATATTCATAAGAAAGGTAGATCCTTATTTGAAATTTTTAATAATAAAAAATTGAGATGCTTGAATAAATGAAAGGAGAAGCTAAATAATTTTTTGATGGCGAAAAGTTAAATTCATGAATTGATTTTTTTCATTGTAAAATAGGAAATTAAATTGATATATATTTTTTTGTACATAAAAATTTTATTATAAATTGATAATTTTTTTATTTTACTGCTTTAAAATTTGTTTATTAGTAACATTAGTGCCCATTGAATTCCTAGTTGAGATTTTATGGTTGAGAACAAAGTTTAACTATGGGGGAATTGAAAGATATAATATTTTAATAATTATTTATATTTAATTTAATTATTTAATCACTTAAAAGTTATCAATTTGTGTTAGTTACATTAAATTTGGATTTATAGGTTATTTTGTTTTTAAATGTGAAAACTGATTAATTTGGAAATATAGATAGATGTTAATTTGTTTAGTAATTAAAAAATATTTTAAAATATTAATCCAATTGATATTATTCCTTTTTAATTGGATTATATGATTTATTTTATTTATCTCTTTCATCAGGACCAAGAGTTAAATTTGGCCATCTAGCAACCCAAAAAATTCAATAATGTTGGAGAAATATTTCAGTGACTACGTGGACCCCACCCTAATGAATTGATCATAAATAGTTAAAAACACATAAAATTGGGGTGATTATAATTGAAATGAAAATAAATTTCAATGGGGTGTTTGGATGTTGTATATTATTAATATTCTCATCCATTAAGTTGGCCAATGATTGTTAAACTCTTGGGGAAAACTAGGAAATAATCAACCAGAATAAATACTCGATGTTAATTGGACATATCTCTTACTAGAATGTAATGATCATGCTAATATTTTGTAGAGAAGCATAAAAGTTATTTTGGAACATCAATCATGAAGACACTATTCCAATATTCGACCATAAAATACGATTACCATGATAAATATTTCGGTAAATGGAATATGTAGAAATTCATAAATAGACATTTTGATGATCATAAATTTGAAGACTAAAGGATGTAAACCCCTTTCCTAAAGATGATTTCAACCATTCTAAAGGATTATTTTTTACACCACAATTTGAGTGAAAGCCTATTAAAATTTTACTTGATTAGTGATTTTCTATTTTTTTAATTTATTTTAGATTTCTTTTACTTGTTACAAAGTCATTTTTTATTAAATTGTTTCTCATTTCATCATTCATATTTCTTTGTCATTAAAATTTGATAATATTATTCTCTCTCTCCCCCTCAATCCCTCATTATATCTAATCTATTTGAAATGTATTGTGAAAAACCAAGGTTTGGCCATGGGGGAGGATTCACATTATTCATAATTATTTCGCTTCAAATTCAAATTTTTTTAAATATATTTGTGGTGGAGGTGGGAATATTGCATGGGTTCGGTAGTCATCCACCATGACACTATTTCTAAATACACTTATCCTTGGTTAATTCATTTACCTCCCTTTTCATTGGAAAACCTTTCATACGGTTCTGTTCGGGTTTCCATAATAAATGAAATTGTATACGGTGGAGCCAAGTCATTTTGGGATATGATTCTTTGTTGAGGTGTTACCCTATTTGATTATTGGAGGAGGTGTGGTTTTGTGTGTGGGATGCATACTAAAATCACACACTCAATAAATCAAAGAGAATTTCATTCACCAATGATGTTTCAATAAATGAATTATCACATGGAATTTGAACAATCAATAAATAAAGAATAATCTTGTGTTATCCAACCCTAAGACCATGTTCTTATTTTCTAATCTGAATTTTGTTAGCATCTACATTTATATTTAAATTATACATATCATTAATTTATTTGCATGTTTTTCAAAACTAAAAAGTAAATATTTTTAAATAAATAATTATATTATATGATTTGGAAATTATTGATTGAACCAACTATAATGATTCTCAAGTGAGACAACCCTGGTTAGACACTCTTTTCAACTCGGAAAACTAGAAATTTTCTTTTGCAATTCCCCACGATAGGAATTCATTTGTCACTATAGAGGTTTTGGTTAATTTTTATCCACGATGATTCATTAGTTCAATGTGTGAATATTTATTTATATCAACTACAATCTATTTGGTTTTGGATATTATAATTATCATGGAATGTAATAGATGTCATTTTGGTATGTTTTTAAGAGAACATTGACAAAGACATATAGTTTTTGGGTTTGAAATAGTAATGGGGGATTCACATGGAATGTTATATAAGGATAATTTTAGTATAAGTATAATGTGTAATAAAAAATGAAATCATTTTCATTAAGTTGAATTTTTCAAAAATGAACATTTATTCATTATTTATTATTAATATTTTATAATATCAACATATGAGGTTAAACAATGATTTTGGGAACATAGGTTTTTCTATGGTGAAAAATAATATATTATTATTATTTCATAACTTTATAGGATTTTTTCTATATAAATATATATGTCATTAATCATATAATATATTTTTACATTTCTTTTGGAAAATTTATTTCTTAGTACACATATAATTATGACACTCTAATAAATGTTGAACATAAAGTAGTCTGAAGTTGGTTGAAAATATAAGCTTAAATGGTTTTAGGTGTTCATGTTTTCTTAGAAATCCTTTTGGAAAAAATTATTGAAATAAATGGTTAATGAGATGATTTTAATATTTTTTAATTGATGAATTTTTTCTATATGGTTAAAAAAAATACATTTTTTATAATTTATATCAATTTTAATTTTATGGTTATTAGCAAAATTTATTAACAATGACTGAAAACTGTGCAGAATTGAAAATATATATTCTACGACTTATTTTGATCATATTATCTATAATATAATAAAAAATAGTATTATGTGCTTATATATTTATAAATTGATTTTTTAAAATTGATTTTTTTATTCTGATTAAAAAAATAATGTTCAAATGCCCAAATATATAAAATAATAATTATTTGTAAAATATTTTAATATGATGTAAATAAAATAATAACTATAATTTTGAAACATAAATAAAATTAATAATTGGAAAATATAATTCCCATTTAATTTTTTTAAAAATAAATGGTCTAGTGAAACAAACAAAAAATTGGGGATGCATTTTACGATTCAGTTTTACATTATTACGATAAATGTTTTATTTTTATAAGAAATTTTACTATGTTAAGTTTTTTCGAAGGTTGTATTAGTTTATATTCCATGATTATAGAAATATATTGTTGTAATTATTACATATGGTTTAAATAGGGTTTCCTTAAATGTTTTAGGATAACTCAAGGAAAACAATATAATGTTTTTTCTGTTTACGGTGCTTTGTTGAATTTTAATTTTTTTAATATTTTGTTTTATATTTTTATACATTAAATGAGGTCCTATAGTTTTCAGTTATATATTGATTCTATATTTTTTGAATTAAGAATATATTATTATTTACTTGTGGAATGAATTTTTCAATAGATTGTGGTATTTTATATGTAAAATATAGCCTAAACCCTATATAAAAAAGATTGTTCCTCAATGGTATCATGAAAACTAATGGATTGGATTACAATATTTGATTATTTTATACGTTCAAGATGATTTTTATTTTTTATTTACTTGATAAATGGGTTTTATTTTTTCATACTTATGGTCATTACTTTTCAAAATGATCTATTCTCCGTGTTTTGGATATTGATTGGCTTGATTTTCCCCAGAAAAGATACATCTACCCTATCAAACAATATGTTTTTTAAGATAAAATATATATTGATAAAGAATATTTTCATACCATATTTTTGGTATATTTTAAAATAAAAAATTGATAACTATTTTTATGAATAGAAAAAATTGTAGGCGTTATGCTTTTTATCCTCAATTTTCAATTTTCGTATAGATAATTAGATTTTTCTAAGTGTGGAAGGATGGGAAATATATATGAGTGGTAGAATTTCATAGTAATAGTTTTCTGTTTAAATGAGAAGTTTGGATAAATGGATGGGGTATGAAATTTATGGTTTCGTAAGGCTTGCATTATCATAATAATATTAATTTTAAAATTTTTACTATAGTTGAGAAAAAATTGAGTAACATTTTAGTTGAAAATGATGTTTTTAACAAATATATCGGTAGTTCATAGTCAGTGAAATCTAAACCTAATCAGACTATTTTTTGAATTATTAATTAGTGAAAAGTACATAGACTATAGATTATTTTGAATAAATTGTGCATTGAAAATGTATATTAGAAAATGGGTGGTGATGTGGAATGGAATTTTAGTGAAAAGTGTAGAGGAAACATCCCATTTATTAAAAATAATCTCTAAAATTTGGTTTTATTCAGAAAAATATCAAAATAAATTACTGCTTCTTCTATCTATATAAAAAGGCTATCTAAAGGCCCTTTTATTGATTTTTTTATTATCTACCCCCATATGATGTTTTACTTCTACTCTCTGATGCATAGAATGTCAATCGAATGTATTTTTTATCTTATTATTCCTCTATTTTTATCCTTGAATTTCTCTCATTGTTATGTCAAGGTATAAGGATTGTTATTGGGGTATTAATGTGGCATATAAGAAGAACATTTATGTTTTTTATTGAATATATATGATTGTTTTGGTTACATGGACAATTTTTTAATGGTGGTGTTACCGTTTTCTAACATATAATTTTGCATGTTTTCTATATTTATCTTTATTTATGTATTTTTATAGAGTAATATTGAATGAAAATTTTATAATTTTATAATATATTTTAATAAAAATAACTCTAGTATATATATTATACAATTATATCCCTTTGGATGCAATATGAAATAGCTGCATCAATTATCTTATTATTTAAGCATGAAATGCTCATTGTTTATCTGATTAAGATAAGGAAGTAAATGATAGTGAAAAATTAAATAAGGGTCTTTCATTTTTACAATCTCGTCAGATTCGTGAAGGAAAATAATATTTATGTTTCATTCAATAATGGTTTATTATATTTTAATATTAGATGAATTGGTTGTGTATGTGTGTCATATTAACACCATACCATTTTAATATTTATTTTTTCTATAAATAAATATTGAATTGAATAGATTATTTATCATTTAGTACTAAACTATTATAAATTAAAATATATTTTATTCAGATAAAATATTACAGTGAAATATAAACATTATTATATAATGATAATGATATATGATACCTCATTACAGAAATTAAAAGATGAATAAATCTCGAAGTAAAAAAACACAAATAGAAAATCATTATCCTTTTAGTTTTACATGAATATCATCATCCCAATATCAACTATTTAAATAAAAAATATCATTAAAAATATAATAAAATAAATTAGATCTAATTAATCAAATAAGATGATGGGTTTTATTGAGTAATGTTAGGTTATATATAAGAATATATATCATTGTGGGACATATATGTCCTTTGGGATTATATGTTCATTGTGAATATATAACCCATTATCTTATATAACCATTTAGAAAATATCTCAAATTTTATTTTATTGTCATTGGGATAAAATATGTATTGATATCATAACTATATATATATAATTAAAGAGATTAATTATTAAAAATTGACCTTTATAACGTAGTCATTGAAATGGAGTGTATAAATAAAAATAACATCATGATGAAATATATATAGAAAATAGACTAAATAGAATCATTTAGTATAAATGTTCTTTATAGGGATCATTTTTTATAATATTGTAAACGAGTTAGCATCAATGGGGTTTTCCTTGGACAAAGATCATGCTTATCATGAACAAGTATGACTTAAGAGAAGTTATATTCAATAGATGTTGAAGCTCATAGAAGTCACTATAAGATCCTTGATTTCTAAATCACTACATTATTCTACCATTAATTCATTCATAGCCTTCAGTCATATGTAGAGTTCTTAAGGGGTTTTGTAAGTAAATGATGGAATGATATATATATTTAATTTTTAGTAAATAATATATATTTTTATTACTACATTTAGTTCAATAAATTTAGAATTGCACATAAATTATACATATAAAAAATAAATGCTTTTTTAAATAAAAAATGAGTTGATTTTATAAAAAAGAAATTAATCTAAAGATATATTCAGGGAAAGAAAAATATAAATTCATTATTTTCTAAATAATTAATTTTTCAAGAAAAATATTAATTTGTATTTTATAATAAAATTTAATTTTAAAACATTTCAATATTAAATATAAAAAAATATTTTGTATTTGGGAAAAAAATATTCCAATTTGATAATTAGCCAAATTTTCTCTCTTGAATAAAATATGCTACCAATGTAAAGGTCAAATATCATGGTTTTGAAAACAATGTTATTTACAAATTAATATTTTAAAAAGTTTTATTTATTTATTATATAAATAAAATAATTCAATATATTTTAAATCATAAATAAAATGTATTATATATATATAAACGAATATATTAACATGTTGTTAATGAGTAATATAATTTAAATTAGACTCGTACTACTTATTATTTGAAAAATACATTTTACTATAAAAAATTTCTTAGATATATTATTAGTTTTAAATTATAATTTAATCATCGTATGTTTAGATGTTGAATTATATTAAATGGAAATGATTTAAATTATTAAATAAGGGTAATATTATATTTTTAGTGAAAAATATTTTCGATGGTAAATAATAAAAACTAGCTAACAATGGGAAAATATTGGTAATCTTCACTAACATAATTTTTATTATATTAAATTTGCAATTATACAATATATAATACCACAATTATTTGTTTATTTCATACATAAAATATCTCTCTTTCATTTCCTTACCTATCCCACCAAACTCTTTTGTGATTTGATATTTACCCCTCACTAAACATATGTATCCAATGAAATATCCTACAATATTTCATAAAACAAAAGTGATCACGAACACCCATTTAAAAATACTATAATATATCTCATTTATATTTAATACGCATATATCTTCCTCTCCAATGTATCTATTATAATTTTTGTATCCCCTGATCTCAATAAGGTTTATTATGTCCTTTCTTTCTGTTAGTCCCTCGAATGGATAATTGTTTCCCTCGACGTGTGTGTTATCAACTCCCTAACATTTTCTTCTATACATTTATTATAAAATAGTAATAAAATTAAATTTATCACAATTAGAATAAAAAAATAAAAAAAAATTATAACTCATTAATAGTGATATTATAATAATTTAATCACATTCGAATATGTAACCAACCACATATTAGAACACGTTTTTGTTTTCCCTAGTTTAACAACAGAAAAATAATTCAATAGATTTTAATATTTTAATAACATGTAAACATAATTCTTGGAGGTATAGTATATTTAATATTAAATTATGTGATTGATATTGTTTTTAATGGGGGTAAAAAATAAGTATCTATATAAAGTGACATGTTGTGATCACCAATTTTCCCAAAACAAGTTCATCGTGAATTAAATTATAAAAAAATATGCATTATATTAAGTGAAAATGGGAATAAATAAATCATTGAAACATAATGGATAATCTATTTTGAATAATAATGTAAATATTACCTTATTATCAATAACTTTTTACTAACATCACAATTATAGATCTTGTACAATGAAAACAAAATTACAATAATTGTATGAGAAAAATAAACTATAACCAATAATATAAGTGTTTTAAATTATTATAAATGATATTTATGAAATGTAAATTCTATGAAAATGGTTCATAGGTAAGTTATTAACTAGATTATTTTTATTATTTCATATTTTATATTCCACTGAATATAGAGAGATTTCAAGGGAAGGGATTTTCTAACACTACACATCTCTCTATGTCATAATCATTCATCTTTGAAATTGGTATAAAAATATTGATTTATTATATATTGTGTTAAAATTATACATTATTTCCTATAATTTTCTATATAATATATTTTTTCCCACAAAATTATTATTTATTAATGGATTTACTTCATCAAAAATTAAAATGGTGATACGAATATTTCTAATCCTTACAAATGGATCTTTTCCTTCCATATTTGTAATAATTTATTCCAAAAATCACCCAATTACATTGGATGATAAATATTTATCATATTCAATAATATTCATATTTTTTAAATATCAATTAAAATTATTTTTTAGAGCCTTATATTTGTTATTCTTTTAAAATATATAAAAATCATAAAGGGTTTTTTATATAAATTTCTTCAACTTTTTATCAACTAATTCAAATATTATAACATGATTTTTTTTCTATTTTCATGGTCCTATATATGGGGAAATTTTTCAAAATATTTTTTCCAAAAACTATTATCCTCACTTTATAGAATTGTATTTTTTAATGTGACTGGTATCATTCTAATTTTAAGATATAGTTGATAATGTTTTTGAAAAAATAAATTTATAATATCACATTCCTTTTTCTCACATAATAAAAAAAATATATATTTCTTTCTTAAATATTGATTATCACCATATATGTGATCATGTGATATAATCAATTTTGTGGATTTAATTTTCGTTTCAAATGATTCAATTCATTATGTAATTTTTTGTGATATAATTTTTATTGTTATGAAACTAGCTTTCCAACCATGTGTCTTTCATGGTATGATGTATAATTTATTTTATAATTTTAAAATATGTAAGCATTATCATTGTGTGACTTGTTTTATCCTAAAAAAAGGCCTCCAATACATTGGTTAGCTGTTTATATATCATCATACAATTAATTCCCATGATTTTGAACCACTATGATCATATAATAATGTATAGACATTATTAAGAATAGATATACTCATAAGTGGATGTGCATAAATGATTGGGATTATCCATATTTATAATATTATTATTGGTAATGACTATGTGTAGCTATGTTCAGAGTGTTACGATTTTTTATGTTAATTCTTATGCAATAGTTCTATGTTATATGCCTATATTTTTATCCAAGGAACAGTATTATTATATTTTTTTACAATCATATTGAAGTGTATATGCCTTATCTTTTGTGGTTATATATTCTTTTATCATACTTTATAGGGAAATATTGTAGTTCCATAATTATTTTAAATTTATATTTCTCAATTCTTTTATTTTAGTTGATTCATTGACCTACAAGATTATGAATCAATGAAATGTTTTTCCTTAGTGAAGACTTTAGTTCATTCTATCTTTTTTACCATTTACTAGGTAATTATATGTAGTTTTATTATGATATGTTATTATTGTGATGGGTTTTTTTAATATGCTGAAGAAATAATTTTTGTAAATTTTTTTAGGTATAATAAAAAAACTAAATCATTACGTTCAAAAACTATGAGATTAATTTTGAGATGTAATTATTATGTTATGAAAATAATTTAAAATATATTCATTTTTATCTTATTGCATCTTATATTGTATTTGAAATATCACACCCCAACTCATTGACATGAGAGAGGCAGATGTTCTACTAACCTTAGGTGATGTCCCCCAGATAAGAAAGGGATGAAAAAAATACCAAGGGTGTATAAAAATGTTTTGGGATGTTTATTATTAATGAAAACCCAATTTCCAATAAATAAATTATGAATATAAAACCAACAATATGATCCATGAGAAATGACAATACTACTTTATAAAATTTTGACAGATAACTATATCATGAAAATAATATAAATAAATAAAAATATTCAAGAATAATAATCCAATAGATATAGACACAGGTACACAAGTGATAGCCCAATAGACCACAATATTGAAACTCTATAGCTCCAACCCCACTAAACATGATCACGACAATAAGTAATTCCACTAGAGAAGTAGGAAACAGAGACATTCCATGTATCTCTATAAACAAAAGATGCAACCACATAAATGATCCTAATAAGGGGTCAAGCATAAAACCTATTTTATAACCCAAAAATACTTACCAATATACAGTAGTCTGAAAATAATGTGTTATATAATTTTTAATAAAATATATGAGAAGTAGGTATCCAGTTAATAATATATGTAACATAGGTCCCATAATTAAAACAGTGAATAAAATAACATTATTATTCATTAAAACATGGAATCCCAAACCTATGTTCACGGAGGTATAAACAAAAATCCATTCTCTTTAACTCTCTATACCTGTGAGTGGTGAAACATTCTATCCTTATTATATCACTTGGTGACCGACAATATCTTTAATACATCCACACATGATCAATCCCAAACAATAACATTTGATTGTGTACTTCCACACATAACTTAACATCATTAGTAATTAGATAATTAAACATTTTAATATTTATTAATAATAATTAGATAATAATACCACCTTAATTTGGACACTATGTCCAATAGCATACTCAACATGCAACAATGGGTTTCACCGAAATCAAATGTATGTTACAATGAAAAATAATATATAGTAAAGAATGTAGTTATAGAAATTCCATCTGAATGGAGGTAATGAGCAGTGCTAACCGAACTATGAAAATATGGTTTACACATGTTGATATAAGGATTCATTGGTTGGAAAATAATTTAGAATTTAAAATAAAATACAATTTAATAAAAATGATATGTTTTTTTAATTGTTTAAATATGAATAATTGTGTTTATAAAATACCAAAATCAACATTTTTGGATTATATTATTAAAATATATATGCAATATAATATTTATAATTCATATTATTTGACATTATATATGAACAATACAATTTTATATATAAAATATGTATTTTTCAAAAAAAGGTAGTTTTACTTCCTTTTGATGGGAACCCCATTTCAAATATACTTTTGAAAATTTTATATGTTATTTTTAAATTAAATTTCTTCATTTGAAGTGGGACCTCAAAATTAATATTGTTTTATTTTTTTAAATTTTCTGATAACATTCATATTTAAATGAATTGTGAAAATTACTATATTGTAATTTCAAAGTATTGTATCTTCAAATTTATTCATATTTTTAGATTATCCATTTAATTGTTTTTCATGTATAATTATATTTTTTAATCCTTTACTCATATTTTGGTCATTAGAAGTTATTTCACATTGAAATTGGATATAAATGAATTCGAATCGTTTGACGATTTTTACATTTAAAAACTCGTTTTCTTGTTTTGACAATGGGGATTAATTTTAAATTAATTCCTTCAGAATCAATGTTATAAATTTTAAAAAATGGATCCACATTTGGAATCATTGGGTCCAAATTATGTAAATATGTACCTTTTATTTTTTAATATTTTATGAATAATAACTTTGGATATATTTATTTACCACTATTAATGGTACATGAGGTAAATTTGTGTAACAAATAATCTGATAAGGATAATAAAATTAACATAGCACCAAGAAAATATTATTTCATAAATAAAATTATATCCTTAACACCTAAGGATTACAATTGACTCATTTAATGAACTTTTTTTGATGAAAGTGATATTAATATAATTAAAACAACAGAAAGTGACCACATGTCACCTTATTATTTCTTATAAGTATAATAATTGTAATATAGAAAAAAATATTAAACTTATATAATCAATAGTATTCAAAATTATAATGAAAATATCTACATCATGGGATTTATTTATAATTTTAAGAGTATAAATATTTTCAATAAACACTGACACAATAGTGATACAATGATTAACTAATTAATAAAAAAATCAAAAAATTGATATGAAAAACATTTAAATTAATACAATTTGATTTAATTAGGGAACTAAATGAAATTTCAAGGTAAATTTAACATATTTTATGTGTATTAAATGGTGTTTTTATGTTATCTAACTTGTTTGGATGTTTTTTATATCAAATTAATGTAATACTATCAAAATTGACACTATAAATATTTTTAAAAAATATTTTATTAATATTATTAAAAATTATCATTGGATATTATAAGTTATAAAAGTTAATAATGTGTCCATTTATGTGAAATTTACCCAATTTAAGTTAAATTTATAGTCTATTAATATTTAAAATGTGGTTTACCAAATTAAAATTAAAATAGAATAATTAATGGTAAATAGAAAGAATAATGTTTAAAATAAAATCAATAAATATATAAAAATTATTATATTAGAAGATTTAGAACCATATTTCTATTATATTATATATAACCCATGTTTTATTAATTATAATTTAAAAAACTATATTATATTAATTTAATATTTTAAGAGTTTCTAAGCGTTCCCCTCCCATATCCTATTAAAAAGTACCCACTCTTCTCTAAGAATCACACTTCAAAACCCATTTTCTTAAGAACCTTCCTATAATACCTCAAAAAAAATTGAGATCCTATATTAGGAAGAACACCCTCTTTATTGGAGTTATGGTGTTCTTCAAAGGTGATTAACTGAAGAAGATGTGTGGTTTTATTTACATATTTTTATTTTTATTTCGCCATCCACTTCTTTTAAATATACATCATACTTGGTTAAAAAATAACACCACTATACTAATTACACATTTATGTTATTATTTTAATTTCATCACCAAAATACATCACTAATTTCATCAATTGGGAAATGAATATTTTGATTGTGTGTACGGCGGACTACGAGCTCACGAACGGATATAGTTCTTTTTTCATGAACGTCTCTCAAGACTGGTAAAAATGATATAATTAATTTTTTTATATGATTTTAATGACATAATTATCATTATAATAGGATAATAAATAAATTTTTTCACACATTCAATTCATAGAAAAATGATAACGTCATTTGTGTGTACGTGTAAACTATCACCTTCATGAAGTGATGTGAACATTTTTATTGACCACATCCCTTGTTAGATATATATATATAAGTATGTTTAATTTATTATTATGATGTTAATAATATAATTATAATTATTTAAAGATAAAATCAGAATTACCCTGTCAACATAATAATCAATTGTAAAATGGAAAAGTTACTCATGTGTACATTTTACCCATCGTCTCAATGGTTATAATATTGTTCATTTTTCAATTCAAAAATAATGGTTTGATTTAAAAGTATTATGGATGTATAAATGTGATTCTTATTTCACTAATATTATTCTGTAGATGATTTACTAAGGACCACATGGATTATTGACAACATACCATGTTCATTTTTGGAGTTAAGTACAAAATTTTGACAAAATGTCTAATATGAACTTAAATAATTACGTAATTGATATAATATGGTAATAAGTGATATAAAAATAATAATTAAGATGAAAAAGGTTTTGGAGAAAGTAATAATTAACCTATTTTTATTAATCATAAGGATAATGAAGGTAGAAGACAAGTCAGACTCAGGGGAATGGATTTTGTCTCAATATCCTTTCATTGAGGCATTTCTTGATAATATGAACTTTTATTATTTCATAAAGTGTATATAATAATTATATGAAATTTGATATCAATATTTTATCTATCATGTAGTTATTCAATGTTTTATTAAATGTATTAATTCATGGAGATTGTGATATAAATGTTCAATGTGGAATTGGATACCTTGAATGTTTAATGATTTTATTATCAATTCATTTATTTATGATATTAATATATATATTTATTCATATGGGTATAAATATTATTATACATGAAATTTTCTGTCTACCAAGTATTTCATTAAAAGTATTCGAAATTAATTTTTTTAAATTTCATTACAGAATGAAAAAATTAATATTTTTTATCTATACGATAACAATGAATTCTCTCTTATCATAACCATTATTTGATATTTTACATCCTCTATAAGCCTTAATATCTTTTAAAAGTAAAATAATTACCTTATTTCTATTTTTGGGTATATTGGTTTTGAAAAGGGGTTATTAATTGAAAAGGTAATTTTATATTAAAATGTTTTCATATGGTATTAGATGATGTTTTTAAAAGGGTTTTTTATGAATGTGTTCTATTTGTGAAATGGAACATGGAAATAATATGAAATGGGTGAGCCCAATATAGCTTATATGAAGGGTTGAGCTGCATTATTTCTCACGTGTGTGCTTGTTATAACATATATGAAGGTATTATCCCCATTAAATTTCATTGTTGAGCCCGATATATCTGATATGAAGGGTGAACCCATTAATAGATCTCGAATTCAATGGGTAATAATAATATTTTATGTATGCCAAATGGATATTCCGATTTAAAGGGGTTTTTAAGGGTTTAATGTAGTTGATTTTTTAAGACACCTATATGAGTTTCAATTACATGCTATTGGTCTTTATATTTTTCATAGAGAAAAATGAATGACTATTATTCATGTGAAAAACGTTTTATTTCAATCACTCAAATAACATTAAATGGTTTACCATGTTTTCACTAGACTAATGGTTTTTTTCTTTTATGTCCCTTAGTGATATTTTTCTACTCATCCCATGTTTTTAAATATTTTTCATATTATTAAAGTGATAATAGTGTCAATGATATAATCATAGAAAGTTGATGATTATTAAACATGAAACAAATCATTGTTTCATATTCAATTTTTTTTTGTTATAATTGAAATGGATAATATTGGAATTGTGAAATTTGTATTTCTATGGTTTTATTACGTAATAATTATAGCCTAATTCTCTAAATCACTAATCTTATAAATATCTTCATTGTGAAATAATGTAAAATTCTTAACATAACTAAAAATTATGTAATGTTTACGACTGGTTCCTTATTGATAATACATCCCAAACTATAATTTTTTTTAGTGTAACTTCCTCCCATAATTCATCCCACATGAACATGAACACATTCCATCAAATTTATGTGAAATTTCCAAATAAACCTTTTCCTGAAACATTCCTCCAATAAATTTTATTTATAAAATTACATATTAATGTTTCAAAACCACCCTACCTTCAATCACATCTCAATATGATTATAACAAATAAATTTATTGAGATGTTTCCAAATAATTTCCAATAAAAATTAAATTGAACCAATGTGTACATTTTAATGAATATTATATTGGGGGAAACCACCTAAATCGAGTAACTATACACAAAGGATCTATTATTATTCCACTGGTATCACATATTCCTTACATTCATCTATCAAAACCAAATAAGATATAATCAACAGAAATACCAACACATAGACCTGGGTATTACAAAAAAAATCAACAGTTCATCTCAATACAAATAGAGGAGATCCAATATTGGAAGCAAAAATGAGATCCAAACCTTTTACTTCTACAATCGAACAACCAAAGATTCACCATAATCATTTTCCATATATCATTGACCACAAAAAATTTCGTTATCTAGCCACAAAAGTATAGAGGGAAGAAAAGGAAACTAAATGTGAATTTATATCCGTAGTTTGGATTAAAAGTGACTGGAACTGTACAATTGACACCAGAATTATCCATTTACATAGTGAATATTTGAGAGGTAACATACACTAAAAAACCCATCACCCCAATTTAATTTTCAAGGAAACCATTACATTATGTTAATCATTTTTATTTCATGTTTCAATGTATCCTTTTACCCAATAAAATCCCTTCACACTATGAAGCAACTCAATTTATCTTCCGTGTTCAAATTCATGTCATGAATTGAGTATTCATGATTTCAATTTTCAAGTACCCAAATTTTAAATTATTCTATCTTCGCTTCATTTAACTCTTCCATAATGGTATCACAATTACTTTAAATGTAAAATAGAAAATAATAATGTTATAGAAAAAACACAAAATAGGGAACCTATATTATCCCCACTATTTGGATTTCCATCCTCACGAAGATGGAAACCAAACATTCCCTTAAAACATTTTGGCCATTTCATAAGAATAATCATTCCATATTCCCATTTCCCTATAGAGCCTAACCATGAATATATTAGACACACACCAAGGAAATACATATCCATCATAGGGTATTTTCATATTTTTCCAAAATTCATGCTTCTTTGGGGATAAAAATGCACGAGGACAAAGAATTCTATGAACCCAACTGATTACAAGACTAAAATCAAGCTAATACGCCATTAATTCAGATAAATAGAACACATTATGATGTTAAATGAATCTTTCTGGTATATATAATGGATACACCATAGGGATAACTGATTGAATAACCTATAATGGAACCACATTCCATGAATCCAATTTTCTTAGCTTCCCCAAGCATCGATGACCATGTCTTAGTGACACTTTTACATATACATGGTCTCTCACAATGAAAGATATCGATCGATGACATCTATCTACATAATATTTCTATCAGATCTGATACATAAACATCTACTTATGAATCCTAAGAATATTATCAATAATCTCATGGATATGAGTTAGTCAAATCAAAAATGAACCTCAATTTTCACCCAATATAGCAGAGAAAAACAATGAAAGTCATACACAGCCTCAAATGGGGGAAAATGGATCATCGTATAATAGCTATTATTATATGATAATTTCACCGAAGGCATGTAATACACCCATGACCTACCAAATTCTATGATACGTGCTCTAAAAAATCATTCACTATTTGAATTTTCTGTTCTGACTACCCGAACATCTGTGGATAACGATGTCAGTGAATGCCTCTAGAGATGCATGAAACCTTCCCCTTCCCTATATATTAATAATAAACATATTAGATATAAAAATTGTTCCCATGTAGGGTGAGAATAAAAACCATTATGTAATCTATAGAGACTTCCTAAAAAGTTACACTATGAGTTGAATGTGTTATCACATTTCATATAGTACAATTGGGAATCAGTTCAAAAATATTTAAAATATATAACACATTTCCATTGAAAAAATTGACAATTATTTCAACAAAATGTTTCCTTCTATGGGGATATAGTTAAAAGTGACGGAATACATGTTGATCCTTCCAAAATAGAATTTAAGGATGAATTTTACTGAAAAATAATTATGTTAGAGATTCAAATTTTTCTTGTGTTAGTTAGATAGGATAAAAAATGTATGAGAAACATTTTAGGAATGTTAAATATTCCATGTTAGCACAGAATTAATTAAATTTTATTTGGATTAATGAATTTAAAGGATGACTAAAAAATATAATAAGTGGTTGGTCATTTCACCTATACCCACAATAGAATATTGTGGATAGTCATTTTTCAAATAAAAGAATTATCTAACAAAGGTTTGGATTATTTAATGATTAAAAATAAAAAGGTAATTGTGTATACATCACATCAATTGAAAACCAAATAATTTTTTTCCAATGTCTGATATGTATTTTTTAATAGTAATCTTTACATTATTAATTTTGTGGAATTACATCCATCCAAGTTAACTTTTTTATTTTCTAACACTTAAATGGGGATAGTTATAACCCTCAAAAAAACATGTCAAACATCAAAGGAAACTACTAAGATGTTAAACACATGTTGAAGCCTATTGGAATAACATTTCCTCAACAGTTTCCAAGGGTGGGATCTTACCTGGCAGTTTGGATCTACCTCTATGTTGTCTTCATAGTTCCTTGGAAGGTAATCCCAAGAATTCATATATTTATCTTTATTGTTCTTCTCTATATTAAATCCTCTAATCAATATACGATGTTTCCTGTCAATCCCTTCAGATTCTCCCTGGAAAAATCCACTTGGATTTGTCTTCCCATCATTTGGCCGATATCTTCCCTCTCCACCTTGATCACCAGGACATCCACCTTCATTCCTTCGCCACAGTGCATGAGTAGTTCCATCTGATTATCCCAATCCTCATCCATAAAGAAATGAATGATGTCGGGAGATCCTTCCTCACATTGTTGTCTAGGGGAAATAACATCCTCTTCCTCAGAATTGTCTCCTCAGAGTGTAGATGCTGCTTCTCTTATTGGGAATCTGCCTTTGAGGCTCCTTCCACGTGTAATTGAGACTGTGGCATTAACCTGCTAAGCCACTACTCCTGCCTCTTAACTAGATCGAGTGCTCCTGGAGTTTACCCTCTTTTTTGGTTGATTGGGTCTCCATCAGTTAAGGAAAATAGATTATTCCTTATGGCCATTGGGATTCAGCTTCATAGAAACAATATATTTTCTCAGGTCCAGTGTTCCTTATTTCTTTTATTCCTTCTTTGATTGTGCATACCTTTATGAACTCATACCAAACTAATGTCATCTGAGGGATTTCCATATCCATCACACTCAGCCTTATAGGGATAGTTGGAGTTTCTCTTAATATCTCTCTGATTACATAAACTCTCAAATTGGTTATTTATGTTAAGGCAGGAGGGATCCCACTCCGAGTTGGTTCTCTGACTGGTAATCAATGGCTTTCCTGTCACATGTGCAGGCTTCTCCCACTCTATACCATCCTTGGACATACCCCTTGCTAGTAGAATTTATCACCCTGTTTTAGTTTTTACTATCTCCAACCCACACAGCCTCTGCATAAGTACATGGATTTAAACTCGCCGCACCTTTGGAATTTGGACCAGCAGCCCCATTAGAGTACCTCGGGTCCTAAGACTGAGCGTTGTAAAAATATGAAGGGGCCACGACCACAACACTAGTCCGGGAACCCTGTGCTAATGGTTTGCCGCTGGGAGGACTTGCCAAATTGCTCCGCAGCCTGTTAAAAATATCTGATACAATGGGATCAGGAGGCAATCTCATTGCTGGTTTTTTCTTTATTTCTCCATCTACACATTGGGTATCCTCATCCTTGCCTTTCCAATTACCAGAACCAACACAACCATCACCAAACCATGCAGTAGTCCTATGCGCATCTATGTACTGGTCCTAAATAGTCTTACTGAAAACCAGATCACCATCCTCTTCCACTACACTTAATTCTATATTGCACGTATTCAATTCATTTTGAACATTGGAAGGAATACATCCCCACATCATCCCTCTGACCCCTCTTGTTGACATAGCTCACATCAGTCATTCCACCAGAGGAGCTTCCGTGGAATCTGTAAGTATCATGACCCAGACGATGATAGGCAAAGCAGATAGGAACCTATGAGTCGTAGAAAACCTTTTGATTACAAAGGATCTCTCCTTCAATATCAATGACGATGAAATCCAACAGTTCCTTTAAAAAATCAACTTCTACGAAGATTCTCGGTGAGACAGTAAGACAAACCGTGCAGGTGTGGGAATCCAAACAGAGGTAACGTCTTATCATATTTCTGATTAACAGAAGATTTTCTGGATTCTAGAAAGGTAATGGGAAAACAGCATGCAAAAATCTAGTGCGCCATAAATGGGGAATCATGCTACATATGAAAATCGAAGGACAACCAGAATATATTGAACCGGATGTCGTCCAATGATCGCTGAGCATCGTCCCAAGCATAGATCAGATCATCTTCAGACAAAAAAACAAATATGAATGTACATTTAATCTAAAAGACCGACAACCACCAGATCTTGATGCTTCCAAGGAGATAAAATGAATTTGTCGAAGGCATATAACGAGGGTCGCTGCATCCCTAAACGTGCGACCAGGGAAAGATCCAGCTTTTTCAAAGCATTTCGTGAACTCCAATGGAGAAATCATAACTAAAGGAACACCATTCGCACAAGAGTGGACTTTAGGGCTCACATCGATAAGAGGAAATTGAGTGAGAGAAGACTGGTCAGTGAATGGGGAAAAGGAAAGGTCCTGCGAGAAAGATGAGATGGATGGGGGAGTGACAACCCACTCGCCAGCTTGCGTGGGCTGGGGAGGGGAGGGAGGGCGCGGCCATGACCTACGCCATTTGTCGTAATGACCTCTAGGTGGAGCTCTTGATTGGGAAAAAATGAAAATATAGTGGAATTACATAAATAGTGATATATGAGACATATATACTCGTAATAGATACATAAATTATATATTCAGATAAATATTTTTGCACATGAACCCATGGAGATGTTTATAGTTAATTAATGACTATGATTTATCAAAACAATATCATTTTAGGAAGTCAAAAAATGTGGCGGATTCTCTAATAAGAATTTATAAGGTTATCCTATCCTTTATTAAAATTTATAAGGACCCAATATTCGTGTATATTAAATATATGGATAAGAAATTCGCAATTGAAAGGATAAAATCCTGTATTTTCCAAATGATTTATCAACCATCCATCTTTTTAAAAATCATGGTGGCATTAAATTGTTATTTAGGTTTACAGGAAGTAATTAAGTATTTATGAGTTTCACATTGAAAATATTAGAGTTATGATACTTTTACAATGATTATGTATCCCTTCAAAACTATAATTGAATATGGAGTTGTTTTATAATTCTCATATATCACCATTCTCACTCTATCCTATAAGACCTACAATATATAGTGACCTTAAGAATAACTTTCAGTGGGAAAACATGAACAATGGTTTTACAAAGTACGTATATTACTGCATGGTATACCAATAAGTTATGGAAACGTGGAATAAGTCTACGAGGAATAGGTAATGATTACCTATACTTGTATTGAAATGGGATAACCTCACCATGGTTTTCTTCATCATTCATTATAAAAAATTTAAAGGCATTAGTTCTATTTAAGTAGTAGAAGTGTGACTTAAAAATTAATTAGACTTTACAGATATTCATGGGGACTTATTGTTGAGATTCATCACATTAATTGATGAGAGAGGAAAATTCTTAATGGAGGAATTCATCACATTTATTGATGAGAGATGAAAATTATTAATGGAGAGATTTTTATCACCATTAATTGAGGATTTTCCCCCAACATTAATTAATATTTAATTCTCAATATTAATGGATGGAATAATGGTTGTTGACTGCATTGATTGATTATTATGGACTTGGTGTCTATATAAGGAGGATGTATCAACATATTTTGAACAGGGTGTGCCAGCAAGATGTAGTCGGCAAGGGAGACCCAGGAAGGGGTTGCCGCGTTTGCGGTGGCCCGTGTGGCACGACGACGATGGCGCGTCGGCGTTTGACAGGTGCGGAGCAACGGTGATGCAATTGATGATAGAGGCTACGTATCGAAAGTCTTCCTGATAGAGGTGATCAGGTGGCGTGTCCCGATTGGAGATCGATGATACATCATGATGGCAAGATCATTCGGGTGTCGCAAGCTGGTGCGAGGTTGACGCATGTTCGGGTGAAGATCTCTGAGGTAGTAATGTTTCGTCGACAGAAAGGTGACGTTTTGTCACAGATTGATCTTCCGATACATGACGTCAGCGGTATGTTTATCAGAGAGATGACAGAGGCGTATTGGGGTGTGGTTTTCACACAGGTTTTCTATGCTCTCTTATTTGTAATTCAAGTTTGGGCATTACTTGGATTATTGTATTCTCTGATTCATAGTGGATATTTTGGGAATTGCCCCGTGGTTTTTTAATCCTCCGCATGGGAGGGTTTTTCCACGTTAAAAAATCCTGCGTGTTGATTTATTTATTCTGCTCATATCGCTTCCATATTTCTATGGGTTTCTCACGATATTTTTGGCAAGCAATTTTCGGCCCGGATTCGGGATTCTCCCCAACAAGTGGTATCAGAGGAGGTTGGTTTGTGCTTGCAGTTTAACGTGAGGATTTTGGAAGCTTCGAAGAGGATCACAAATGCGTGCGTGGAGCAGAATAAAGTTTGGAAATTAAAGCAGATTGAGAGAGGTGATGCACATATATGCTCAGGGGATGCTGAGCAGGGGGAGCAAGTTTTTCCTACAGGTGCTCCAGATTTTGTGGCGATCACGATTATGGGGGAGCCATATGTTTCTGGTTCTTATCTTGTTCAGTAGGATGGTGCAGATACAAATGTGACGAAGATTTCGACGTTTGATTTTCTTTTTGCAGGGGGAGCTGATATTTTTTTTATTAGAAGTGCAAAAGGACGTCGTCATATTTTCTGCAGTTGATGATGGTTGGTGTGATACCGACATATTTTCTTTCCAACTGGGGTTGTTGGATGGTTCCATTCATTAATGTGATGAAGGAGGAGATTGTTGAGATTCATCACATTAATTGATGAGAGAGGAAAATTCTTAATGGAGGGATTCATCACATTTATTGATGAGAGATGAAAATTATTAATAGAGAGATTTTTATCACCATTAATTGAGGATTTTCTCCCAACATTAATTAATATTTAATTCTCAATATTAATGGATGAAATAATGGTTGTTGACTGCATTGATTGATTATTATGGACTTGGTGTCTATATAAGGAGGATGTATCAACATATTTTGAACAGGGTGTGCCAGCAAGATGTAGTCGGCAAGGGAGACCCAGGAAGGGGTTGCTGCGTTTGCGGTGGCCCGTGTGGCACGACGACGATGGCGCGTCGGCGTTTGACAGGTGCGGAGCAACGGTGATTCAATTGATGATAGAGGCTACGTATCAAAAGTCTTCCTGATAGAGGTGATCAGGTGGCGTGTCCCGATTGGAGATCGACGGTACATCATGATGACAAGATCATTCGGGTGTCGCAAGCTGGTGCGAGGTTAACGCATGTTCGGGTGAAGATCTCCGAGGTAGTAATGTTTCGTCGACAGAAAGGTGACGTTTTGTCACAGATTGATCTTCCGATACATGACGTCAGCGGTATGTTTATTAGAGAGATGACAGAGGCGTATTGGGGTGTGGTTTTCACACAGGTTTTCTACGCTCTCTTATTTGTAATTCAAGTTTGGGCATTACTTGGATTATTGTATTCTCTGATTCATAGTGGATATTTTGGGAATTGCCCCGTGGTTTTTTAATCCTCTGCATGGGAGGGTTTTTCCACGTTAAAAAATCCTGCGTGTTGATTTATTTATTTTTCTCATATCGCTTCCATATTTCGATGGGTTTCTCACGATATTTTTGGCAAGCAATTTTCGGCCCGGATTCGGGATTCTCCCCAACAAGTGGTATCAGAGGAGGTTGGTTTGTGCTTGCAGTTTAACGTGAGGATTTTGGAAGCTTCGAAGAGGATCACAGATGCGTGCGTGGAGCAGAATAAAGTTTGGAAATTAAAGCAGATTGAGAGAGGTGATGCACATATATGCTCAGGGGATGCTGAGCAGGGGGAGCAAGTTTTTCCTACAGGTGCTCCAGATTTTGTGCCGATCATGATTATGGGGGAGCCATATGTTTCTGGTTCTTATCTTGTTCAGCAGGATGGTGCAGATACAAATGTGACGAAGATTTCGACGTTTGATTTTCTTTTTGCAGGGGGAGCTGATATTTTTTTATCAGAAGTGCAAAAGGACGTCGTCATATTTTCTGCAGTTGATGATGGTTGGTGTGATACCGACATATTTTCTTTCCAACTGGGTTTGTTGGGTGGTTCCATTCATTAATGTGATGAAGGGGGAGATTGTTGAGATTCATCACATTAATTGATGAGAGAGGAAAATTCTTAATGGAGGGATTCATCACATTTATTGATGAGAGATGAAAATTATTAATGGAGAGATTTTTATCACCATTAATTGAGAATTTTCTCCCAACATTAATTAATATTTAATTCTCAATATTAATGGATGGAATAATGGTTGTTGACTGCATTAATTGATTATTATGGACTTGGTGTCTATATAAGGAGGATGTATCAACATATTTTGAATAGGGTGTGCCAGCAAGATGTAGTCGGCAAGGGAGACCCAGGAAGGGGTTGCCGCGTTTGCGGTGGCCCGTGTGGCACGACGACAATGGCGCGTCGGCGTTTGACAGGTGCGGAGCAACGGTGATGCAATTGATGATAGATGCTACGTATCGAAAGTCTTCCTGATAGAGGTGATCAGGTGGCATGTCCCGATTGGAGATCGGTGGTACATCATGATGGCAAGACCATTCGGGTGTTGCAAGCTGGTGCGAGGTTGACGCATGTTCGGGTGAAGATCTCCGAGGTAGTAATGTTTCGTCAACAGAAAGGTGACGTTTTGTCACAGATTGATCTTCTGATACATGACGTCAGCGGTATGTTTATCAGAGAGATGACAGAGGCGTATTGGGGTGTGGTTTTCACACAGGTTTTCTACGCTCTCTTATTTGTAATTCAAGTTTGGGCATTACTTGGATTATTGTATTCTCTGATTCATAGTGGATATTTTGGGAATTGCCCCGTGATTTTTTAATCCTCCGTATGGGAGGGTTTTTCCACGTTAAAAAATCATGCGTGTTGATTTATTTATTCTGCTCATATCGCTTCCATATTTTGATGGGTTTCTCACGATATTTTTGGCAAGCAATTTTCGGCCCGAATTCGGGATTCTCCCCAACACTTATCACTAAATCAATATTCTATGTAATATTTTTGAGGTGGTATGGTAGTATGGAGTGACACTTATAATTACATGAGAGTAATATTTATGGGTTTCCTTGATGTTCAAGAGATGTCTCAAATATAATTGGACATAGACATGAGATTAAAAATTTATTAATATAAACAAAAAATAAAAATGTAAAATAACCATCCATAAATTTAATGATATGATAATATACTGGTCACACGATTTCAAAGGAAGTTCAGTTAAGTCTCAGCCTCTTGTTGAGTCCTTATATGATAATATTTTTCACTCTATAGTTCACATGGAACAATATGTGGCAATATATAGGAATAGATGTGGAACTTAGACATACTGAGATGATGTCAATGAGAGTAATATACTAGTTCCAGATCACATTAATGAATTGATAGAACTTTTTTTTATCAATTAAACAACATATCAAAGTATCAGAAATTCTATATAAGATCGTTATGAGGACACACAATGTGTTCTATTGTTCGATGTTTATATAGAGGAATAAATTTTAATATCATCTTAACTGTGGTTAATGATTATTTGGAAGAAGGAAACGTTTATCCTAAGATATAATTTTTTCGTCATGATTCTGGATTCTATATAGATTTTAACATTTCTTTTAGTTCTCCCACTGAACATATTTTATGTATATTATACCTTTGATGTATCTCTTTTTAGTAAGTACTTATTAAATAAATCACATGTACTGCACTCAAAATCTATTCAATTATAACATGACCTCTCATATTATGAACAACCAATAGATATCTTGGATCAATGTGAAAACGTTTTTTAAAACTAGGAAACCAACCTATTGAAGGATCTATGGTGAAAATAATAGTTTTATGAAGCAATGCGGGTACCATAGGATTTAATGAGACAAACATAACCTCATTTGTAATCATATAAGATAAATAATATTGAGGATTATATTTCATTTAGGAAAATAAATTATAACACTGAATGATTTTACTATTTTTTAATAAATATTGTGTTGAATTGATTCATTCTTATGCAACACCAAACAAGAAAACATTGAAATTAATTTTTTTATGAAAAAATATTGCAATAAAATATAAAAATTAATTAATCCAGAGACCTTAATAAGAAACTTTCTTGTTAAATTTAAATCAAGGAGAAATCCATATTTAAATAACATTACGACAAATATAAAATCAGTTGCCTCATTTTTTTAAAATGATCATCACAAAAATCTTTAATACTAAAATAAATAATGTTAATCAAAATATAACATAAATACTGATAAAGAATAAAATAAAAAGGATGAATTGTTTTCATAAGGATTTTTTTATATATGAGATTATGTAGCCATCAAGAATATATGGCCATTGGGATTATATAGATACTAGACACTTACGAATTTTGTGGTTTAATGATGATTTGGAATATATGGTCATTGGGATTTTATTGAAATTATGACAATACATACATTAATATCGTCACCATACTAATGAATAACTAATTTGATGGTTTATTAAAATGTTATCATTATAACATAGTTTTCGAATAGACCTATATAAATAAAAAAACCATATTATAATATATATATATATATATAGAGAGAGAGATGTAATAGAATCAAGTAATTGATGTAATAATTATGAGTCTTGTTTATTTGATCATATAAAATATTTATCATCACTTGGGTCTTCCCTAAAACATGACTAAGATAAAATTAAAAAAGAATGGATTGAGAGAAAACCTTTCTCGGAGATGCTTAAGCTCATAGAAATCACTAAAGGTTCTATGCTAGCTGAATAAACTCTCACGATAGTCACCGGTTCTTATTTCACCCTTAGGTCATATGTTGAGGTCTTAAGAGTATTTTAAGTAGATGTTAAAATGACATAAACATGTAATTATTAATTAATTATACGTATATATTCATCATTAAATGTGTTTCCATAAAATATTCAAATTAAAAAAATTAAAAAATAACAAATATTTCTATAAAATTACTGATCATATAGAAAATATATTAATCTAAATATTTTTTCTTAGCATGCTATAAAAAAAATAACTTTTTTCTTAAAATCATTTTTCAAATAGTCATTTTTTTAATTTTTTATATTAAAAATATATTTCATCAATTTTATAAATTGATTCTAATTCAACAAATTTATTATTTTTAATTTGAAATTCCAAATTAGATAATTTGTTCAATAATAACTTTTGAAAGAAATATATGTTACTGAGGTAAAATATAATTTCCATGGTAAGAGTAAAAGTGTTATTTTCAATTATTTTTTTAAATGCGTTCTGTAATTAATACCCAAAAAATAAACTAATCTATTTTACATTATTAATGTAATATAATATATATATAAATATAATATATAATATTTAACATTATTTTTCTTGGTAAATAAAATGATTTTTTTAATAAAATTATTATTTTAAAAAGTCATTATTCTACAAAAAGTCGATTTTCTATGTAAAATACATTTTTTTTAAAAAGTAAATTTATTTTTCTTATTATATTAAATAGGTAAAA
The DNA here is from genome assembly GCA_963277665.1 of Viscum album. Taxonomy (NCBI): domain Eukaryota; kingdom Viridiplantae; phylum Streptophyta; class Magnoliopsida; order Santalales; family Viscaceae; genus Viscum; species Viscum album. The sequence continues at coordinate 1,836,780,599 of OY728147.1, forward strand.
TAGATTCCATATATTGAATCATCAAATTGAAATTTGGTATGATGGGTAATCTTGTATTTTATGTGAAAAAATACTTATCATGTTAATAATTTAACATGTTTAAAAATGGTAAAGAGAGGTAATTTACAAAGACAAAAATCTCATCAATTTAAATTGATACATATAAATTTCAGAAGATATTTTGAGGTGTTAATTTTTTACCCAGAGGTCTCACAAACATTTCCTTATATCACTCACCAAGCTCCCATGTGATTTCATCTTTATGTCTCACCTAACTGATTTTTCCAAGGATGTGCCCCTCAATTTCCCCTATATATGTAGATCATATCCAATCATTCCAAAAAATGACTATTACAATGAATTACCCCTAAATAATCATTCGTTATTCATCTTATAGATTCTATTTCCAGTATTCTTATCCCTTGGTCAAAATAAGGTGTCCAATGTCCTCCATTGCTAAGTTTCCCTCTATGTGATGAATGAATCCCTCAATGAAAGTATTAATAACCCCCTAAAATTTAATTAGAGTTAAATTTCATTAAAATTACTTCTAATATGGATTAACCAAAATAATAAATACTAAACAATAACCTTACACTTTTTTAATAATGATATTATAATAAATGAATAACATTCATAGTCATATTGCCACAAATATTACTACAAGTTCTTATTTTGGTCATTTTAAACACCTGTAATAATGATGATATAAATTTATATTATGTATTAATATAAAAAAAATATTAATTTAAATATATGAAATAAAATAGTAAATAATCTTATAATTATGTTTCTATAAAAGAAACACAAAAAATTGAATGATCTATAAAATAAATCTAATTGATATGACTAAATTACATGAAACAAGTTCACCATAAATTCCATTTTCACAAATCAAAAAAATACATCTATGAATTTAAAATAAGACTATAAAAATCATTGAAACACACTTATTCAACTATTCTGAATTTTTTTTAATTTTGATGTTATTATTTATAAATGATAACCAACATCACCTTTATAAAACTTGTGAGAAACAAACAAAATTAATAAAAAATGATGATTAAAATAAACATTGAATAACAAATATTGGTGCACTATATTACTATATCTGAATATAATAATATGAAAAATAATAGAATATATTCTTAAAATATTCTATTATGATGGTCATTTTCAGTACATACAAGTATAGATAGAATCTGACCTTGCGGGAATCCAATTTAAGGTTTTTCTTAACTCAAATCCTTTCCAAGATTTACAATCATTCATCTTTCACTATAGTCATAAAATTATGTTTTTTATATGATTAAATGATATTATATTATATTTATTCATTTTAATAGTACTATTCAATTTTTACTTCAAATTCTTCTTTATTGATTGATTTCATTTTTCATAAATATATAACAATATTTTAAAAAATTATCATTATTACTAATTGATTTTTTTACACATTTTTGTAGAAATTATTTCCAAAATTGATACCCATTATTATATAGAATGTTAAGGAAATATCATCTAATTTATTCTTTATATTTCAAGTTATTCCTACTTCAAAATAAGTTGTATAACATTTTCCTCGATGTGTAGTTTTCTCTAAAAAACATAAAAATAATAAAAAATAAATTTCATATATTATTCAACAATTTTATGTATTTTTTTATATTTCTTAACAAGATAGTTGCTTAATTTTATAGCCCAATTATTCCATAATTTTTTTAAAATAATTATTTCAAAATTTATTCATTTCAATTTCATAAAAAGAATTTTTTAATGTGACTTATAACTTCATATTTTGGGAGAATATTGAAAAATTATTGTGAAAATTATTATTATTTATTTCATTACCATTTCCCACAATAAATTATATAGATAATTCCATATGGGTAACATTTATGATCAACCTCTATGTGATATTGTGATATTATTATTTCGTGATATTGAAATTTGTTATCAACCATCTTACTATTTATGTCGTTTTGTAAAGAACCATTTTAAATTATTATGGTATTTATTTTTTCTAGTTTTTTTCTCATGATATGATGTATGATTTATTTAATGTGGCACACATATATAGATATGTTTATTATTTTATTGGTTTGGTCATATATATCCCTTTAATTCAATGGTTAAATTTACATATCTTGTGATATAATTTATGGACATGATTGTGAATACCTATGTTCACACGATAATGTAGTGATATGATTTGAGTAGTTATGATGAAAATATATTTCATGGAAATTATTATAATTATCTATGTTCACAACTCCATGAATGGTCATGAATTCATGTATCTATATTTACAATATTATAATATCTTATGCTTATATATGTGGAAAATTTTTAAGTTATATTAATGTCTCCCCATGGCCCATGATTATTTTCGATTATTTATGTAATCTTGTTCCACATTTGATGATTGCTTTTTTTGTTTATATGACCCTTTATAATGAATTATTTAGAACTCATGTGGTTACATGATTCTTTTAACTAGATATTTCTCACATTTTTTTCTTGCATGATTATCATCTAACCATTTTTGAAACCCATATTATTTTCCCATACTGATTATTTTAGGTCACCACTTCTACTGTTTCACATTTACAATGTAATTTTAAATATGATTATTTATCTGTGGAGGTCTTCATTTGAGAAGATTGTGATTATGATTAAGAAATATTATGTGATGAGATATTTATGTAGATATTTTCCAATGAAACTAAATATTTGGGTTTTGTAATAGTGATATTACTATTGAGATGTAATGTCTATATAATTAAAATATTAAAACAAATATAGGTTTAGTTGATTTTATCTCACTTATAGATTTCTAAGTATTATTATTATTGTGTTTTAGTGTTAGAATGTTCAGAAGTTGACCTATTTTTTTGGGTTCATAAGATTTGGATAAATGGTCTTCAAGGGTTATTTATTTTTGTTGTTGATAGTTTAATATTGTTGAAATAATGTAATTATCTATTGATTTTTATATGTTCATATATATTCATGCTTATATTATATGAGTGGAGTGTAAAATTCATTGTATATGGAAAATTATTCTAATAAAAATATTGTGAAAAAATAATGAATTAATTTGGACATAGTTGAAGAAATTATACAATATTTGTATACAAACCCCTTATTTTTTCATCTTTGTGTTTTGGATTCATGGTAATTTTATGTTTATGTAATTGGGATTAGATGAGGATTCAACCACACACAACATGTATTATAGTAGATTTTTATAATAATATCCATTTATTATTCATATATTATTGTATATGCTATTGATCCAAATTCTATAATGATGTGCATTTATGCATTAAATTTATGGGTTTCTATCAACTATTAAATTTAGATCTATTAAAGTATTTTCATATTTTTAACATAAATAATCCCTAAGTATGTTTGATAAAATCATGGATAAAATTATTATTTTTTGTGATGATGATGAATTTTTATGTTCTTGAAACATTTAGGTTTTTAATCAATTAATGTTGGAGTATCTAGGCGAGGTTAGAGAAGTGAACATAATATTCAAAAAAAGTTCTATATAATGTGGGATGAATGTTATTGTTTAATATTGTTAAGTGTTAGATTATTAGATTATAGATCATGTAATTTCAGTTTAATAGATAACTCAGTATTGGTATAATGATATAATATCAATAAATTAATAAATTTTAATAGATAATTATAATATAATAAAAATAACCATATTATATTTATTTATAGATATTTCCATTGTATAAATTTACACTACCAAAGGTTAACATAATTTGAATTCTACTCTCAAACCACATCTTTGTCTTTGAGGAATAATTTGATCTATTTTTCTAAGGAAAATAATAATAATACACATTTGAATGTTTTTAATTAAATTATTTTGATATATTATTCATATTTATTTTTTAGAATGGGATACATATTTAAATGATATGAATAAATTTTAGAAATAAATATAGCGATATTAAATAATCAATGTTTATTTTTATATTTCAATATTTATTAAATTTTTTTAAATTTATGATTAGTTGTAAGAAAATGAATTTCATACAAATAAAATTTTCAACAACATAAAATCATTATAAAAGTAGATGATTGAGTCTATGTCCTTATTTCATGGTAGGATGTTTAAGTAATTACTTTATAAAATAATAGAATAAATTTTATTTAGGACTATCATTTCACAATGAATCTAAAAAGTATTGAAAAGGTTCATCTGATAATGAAATATTCAAAAACCCCCTTTTCACTTATTCCTCCTATGAAAGCATTACTACTTTATAAAATCCATGTAGTTTTGTTTACTTGTATATGTAAAATCAACTCCCAATTTATAGTAAATGATTCAAATTGATTTATTGTAGTGATGTAATCATTTATAATCAATTGTGGCCTTAGGATTGTTCCTCATTATCTGTAAATATTTAGTTTCACTAACCAATAATGTATATAAACATTTGAATTTAAAAACATATTCATTTAAATTTTATATATATCTAAATTTATATACATATGAAAAAACACACACACACACATAAATATATTGTACATCAATATATACTTATATTTGTATACATATATTCTTTTACTTATATATAAATAATATCACATATAAATATTAATATCTATACATTTTTATATGTGTATAATTATTTATTATTTATATTTATTTTTATTATGTTTAAATTTTTTTATAATATATATGTCTTATATTATGTGTATATATATAAATGGAGATATGATTGTATATATGTTGAAAATTTTTATACATACATAGTAAATTTCTAATATTTCTATTTATGTTATATATATATATTTGATGAATTATTTTTTTAATGAAAAGGTTAGGGAAGAAAACAAATTGGTAAGAAAATGTCATATGTTAAATAATAGTGACCACGAAAAATATTTTTTATTTTTATTGTTTTCATTGAGCTGATTGTATTCAATGGTTCTATTTATAAATTACAAATGGTATCATATAAACCACTATAGGATTATTTATTTAGTTTAAATTGATATTTTAAAAATAAATTTCAAAAAATATAGGATTTTTATTTTCAAATGGATTTCAAGAAAATTTAGTGTTTTTAAATTTTAAATATTTAATTTTTTAATCATTATTAATTAAATTAATAATTTCCTCTAGTGGTTTTTTAATAAATGAAACTAATTAGTGTTAATTTTGGATTTTTTGGTAATTTCTTGGGTTATATCTGTTTGAATATATGGTGGTATAGAGTAATTAAACTATTGTAGGGGTATTAAATAATGAATATAGTTCCTCACTAATATCTAGTTCAATAATTGTTTCAATTTTTCTATTTTTGTATTTTACAAGAGATTTTATATTTTTATTGACATTTTCTTGATGGGTAAGATAGATTATAAATAATTATAGTCAATAGAGTTCTACTATACCACATGTTTATTTAGATAGTTTTGAAATTTTTTATTTTCCCAATCTAATGAACATCTCCTTGGACTATAATATTGATTTCATTAGACAATATGTTTCATTCAGGATATATTTTTTAGAACCATTAATTTTTTTGAAATTTATATTTACAATAATTTTATAACAATTTTTTATGTTTAAAAAATGAAAGGGAGTTACATCAGAAATAATTTACATTCTACTTACAATTTAGAGTATTGAATATACCATGTTTGCACATGAAAATCATTTAAAAGGGGAAGAATATTAAATCTATGTTTTTTTATAATATAGATAGTTTTTTAGTTTATTATGGTATGTTGTTGAAGGATTTATAGGGACTTACATTGCCTAATAAAAGTGTTTTTAATGGTGTGTGAGTATTTGATGATATGTAGATTTAGAATTTATAGAAATAGTGTATTTTCAAAATTTCTTGGGTTGTAAACTCTATATTCATTATCCACCTAAGAAATAATTTTCAAAAATAATAATGACATAGTGAGAAAATCATGGATGTTAAAAATGTTCAATACAAACAATAAATTAACCATTTATATTATAAAATTGGTGGCAGCGAGGAATATAAGACCAATAAACAATTGTATGAAAATATTGATTTTATTAAAAATGGTTTTTAAATTTATATATTACTCCCAAAATATTTACTCTATTAAATATTATAATATATATATAAAGATAATTACTTGATTCCCTTCTGTGAAGATTATGATCATTTTCCATTATCTGAATCTTATCTAAATTCAATCTTAATATCAATGGAAGAGGGATACAACATTATTTTTCCTCCTTTTGTTACTATATAAAAGGTAAATTTGATAGATTTATAATATTTTGAATATTCTGTAGATATATTTGAATATTTCTTCCATTTTATTGATAGTGGTGGTTTTATAAATGAGGTATTTAGTATGTTGTCAGTATTTATCCTCTATTTTTTATTTTGAAAATAATTGTTTTTTGATTTTAATTTGGTATTTTTATATTGGATGGTATAAAATGTTGTTTTTATGGATAAAATAAGATATAATAGATATTTTGGTGAAATTTGAGGTCGATTTCTCCCTTTCCATTTGGTTTATTCTTGAAAACTCAGTTGTTTAAATGTTTAGGGTATGGATGAAAATGTTAATGGAATATTAAATTCATTAAATACATTGTAAAATATATATTATATTTTCTATAGTAAATAGAAATTATATTGTCATGACCTGTCCCCTAGGGCCCATGCCGTGACTACCCCAAGCCCGCCTTCCATAGGGCATGGGTTACTGACTAGCACCAGAATGGCATATCCCAAAAGGGATGGAATTTTCATTAATCCTGTAAACACATAGACTAGGTACAAAACAAAAGAAAATCATAAAGTAGAACTGTTGATAGAAAAAATGTGAACCATATGTAAAAATGTCTAGTGTACAAACCCAATAGAAAATAAAGTACAACCAAAAGGGGAAAACGTGATCTGAAGGTCGTTCACCAAGGATCCCACCTAAAGGGTAGGTATAACACGTCATTTGTTGTCACTATAGCTCAACACGTATATTAATCAACTCTGAGCACTGTCTAGCCTTTTATCCCTAAGTCTCAGTCAATCTGTACGTCGTTTGCACAAGACCCAACAAGGGGCGGGTGAAGCCCATGCAGTGGTGAGAATAACAATACCCAGTAGGAATATAACCGCCCAGTCCAGCCCACGATCATGTTATTGTTCTCTATGGCCCTTACCCACATGGTTTTGTTTTCCATGGGCTCTGACCCTCAGGAATTCCCCTGGAAAAGGCCTTATGATGGGAGAGGTATCCACACCACCTTATAAAGTGATGCTTCTTGCTCCTCCTCCTTTGATGTGGGATAGCCATAATACACCCCCATAAGGTCCCAACATCCTCACTGGCACATAAAATGGCCATTGTCCTTGATTCCATCTGTTTTCTTGTTTTGAAAATAGAAACTAATTTAAAATTAATTTATGTCAATTATGATTTTTGTTTTCCCTGGGCTCTGACCCCCAGCAATCCCCCAGGAAAAGTCCTCATGATGGGAGAGTTATCCACACCACCTTATAAAGGGGTGCTTCGTGATCCTCCTACTTATATGTTGGATAGCCATAATCTCCCCCTCTAGATGGGCCCATCGTCCTCGCTAGCACATCAAATGGACATTGGCTCTGATACCACCTGTTTTCTTGTTTTGATAATGGAAATTAATTTTAAAATTATTTATGTCAATTTTTAGTTTTGAATTTTGAAAAATGGATTCCATATTTTTATTCAAAAGGTATAAATTATGTAAATTGGTCCCTTTTATTTTCAGACATTTTGAATTGTAACTTCTAAAATTATTTTTATTTACCTTGGTTAAAGGGTAAATATGGTAAATAAGGGTAAAAAACATTATAATAATATAAAACTAACCTAACATGTGTCATAATTATATTCAATGAGTTTTGGTCGACCATAATCATCCTTGGGTTGGTTTTAAGACACCATGGATCCACTTGGTTGTGATAATTACATGTTATAGTAATTAATTTATAGTAAAGTGAAATATTACAGAAACAACTATCATTTAAAAAAAGATTTTACGATGGGGTTATATGTCTCATATATTTGACTAAAAATTGTTATAAGAAAGATAAAACAATTTACCACATCATGGTTGTATATTTATTATTATTATATATTAAATAAATATATTTAATTATGACACAATGATGATGCAGTGATTACCATATTAAAGAATGATTCAAATAAATGATATGATAAATATTATCATAAATGAATTTGAACTTTTTTATGACATCCAAAAATTTTATTGATGATTATGACATGTTATTATTCAGTTAATGTACTTTTTTTGAATTAATCATGTTTTATTACATTAAAAAAATCAATTAAAAAATAGTGTCAAAACATGTATAAATGGTTTGAAAGAAAATACTATTTTATTAAATGATATAATCATAATAAAGTTTTCAGAGTGAAAAAAACTTAGATAATCTTAAAAATTTCATTAATGATCTAGTTGAGGTTTTATTGAAATTTTATATTAAAAATATTATCCATAGAGTGTAAAAATAGAGTAAGACATGGTAAGCATTAATTTATGTATCTGAGGTTTAAATCCAATAGATAGCGTTACTTTTGTGACCTAAAAAGGTTTAAAACCTATTTATTTAAAGGATTTAGACCCATACTCATATTATCCTCAAAATATTAAACTTTTTAAATATAATAATTTGAAATTAAATTTATAATAAAATAATATTTCAGGACATTCCTAATGTTCCCATACTTCCAATTATAAAAGGACACCACATCTACCCACTTACTCATGCCTTTAAAGCCTCTTTACTCTTCCAAATTCTACTCAAATAGGTTCCAAACATCCCTACTTTGTTCTTAAAATCCTTAACATGGACATAAGGAAAATAAAGGAAGACCTTGCGATGAAATCAAAAGGAGTTACCCAATTTTGATGAACATAATGATTGTATGTGACAAGTCAGACTCAAGGTAAGGGACATCACCTCACTCTCCTTTCATTGATGAATATTTTGTTAATATACACCACATTATTTTATATTCTGTATAATAAACCCAATTTAATTCCAATTCAATGGGTATCATTTTTCTATACAACATTTTACTAAACATAAAAAATGGAATTTTTTTAACCTATGCGGCGACATTGAATTATCCTCTGTTGTAACCATTATTTGAAATTTGGATTCCTCTATCATAATTAATGTTTTATTAAAGGTGAAAATCCCATATTCCCATTTTGGGTGTTTTTTTATTGAATATATTTTTGTATGTGGATTGACTATTTTAATATCTTGAAATAATTTCTTTTGATTGAAAAAAAAAATTATTAATGGAATGTCGATAATTGCAATAATTTATTGTTTATGATTATATAATGGTACATAGAAATTTAATGGGTGGTTAAATGATAAAACAAAGGAATGTGGTTAAGTGATAAACCAAACACAAGTGGTTTTGTGATAAAGTAAGGATGGGTGGTGACATTATAACCAATAATAAATTGGTAAAGGAAGTCTATCGTATGACTATTCCATTTACTGATATGTGTTAAAGTTGACCACATAGTGATTACATTTATATTTTTTCACATCCCATGATAACTTTATATGATATATATTTCTTTCTATGGGATTAAAATTATATATTTGTCGCTAAAATTTTATGAAATGAGAATATATTCAGTGATGAGTTTTTACTTCTTCATAAAGGTGAAAACTATTAATTTATGATAAAGTATTCATAGTTCTAATTTTTTTACAAGACTAATATTTTCCCTCATTGTGTATCAATTACTGGGATTTTTATGTTCATCCTATGTTTTCTAATTTTCTTCATAGAACATAATGAATAATAGAGTTATAGATGGGATCAAGTAAAATTTATGTTGTTAAAAAATGAAATGATACCATATTTTTTATGGAGATTTATTTAATGAATAATATGAATAGTGAGTAGATGTGTCTAATTGTAATATTTATGTTTTTATGTATGAGTTATGACATAATTCTATAAATCTATTAACATAAAAACATACTCTATTTGAATTAAAGTAAAATTATTGACCTATATCATGATTTAGTAATGTTTAAAGCTTGGGCCTTATAGTTCATATCAAAGGTCAGTTTAGATAACATTAGGATTTTGAATAGTGTTAATAAAATATCTATATATGATTTTTTACTTAATTGTTAAATTTAAATGATATATAATTTTATGATAACCACGTTTCTTCATCAATTTTTTTTTCTTCAGAATGGATCTCTATAGAGGGAACATGGAAGCTATACATAAAATGCATATAGAGGGAAATAACCTTCAATATCAACATCCTGAGATGGTAAGAATCAGAACTGAATGGTTTAACATAACGATGGATCAGTTGAATTAGTTGATAAATAGTGGTGGTGTCCATGCATGAGATCAACCAAACAAACTGATGGGGGATATATTTATTGTAGAGAATTTCACTTGAAAAATCCTATACCATTCAGAGGATCGTATGACCTTATGCATGCTGAAGGGTAGATTAAAGCCCTTGAAAATATTATTGATGTAATGGGATGTTCATAAAATCAAGCATTTAGTCATGTTTTCTTATCATTCTGAAGGTGAATCTGATTAGTGGTGGTCAATGATTTAAATTATCATAGGAAGTGAAGGGATTTACGCCAGGGAACAGGATGAATTTAAGAATTTATTCCTTGAGAAATATTTTTCTAAGGCTATTTCACATATGATGAAAAAAATCATTTTTTTGAATTGATACAAAAGGAGGAAGATTATGTGGATACATATGAAAAATATTTCACTCATTTTTCAAGGAATGTTTCCTTTTTTTATCTGGGATATTGATATTAAGATAAATAAATTTTTATTCAGGATTTAATCTGAAATATCAAAGGTTGTTAGTTTATCAAGAGTTCAAAAGATATGGGAAACATTTCTGTTATACTATGAAGTTAGAAATGGAGTTTTCTGATGATCATTTTTTGTATGAGAGAAAAAAAGATGTGATCTAGATGGCATGAAATTCTAAAGAATTCATCCAAGAATTGTGTAGGTAAGAAATACAAATTTTTATATTGTGAAAGGTATGGAAAAATGAATCCTGGAGAATGCCTCTCAATGTACGGGAAGTGCTCTTGATTTGGTAAGACTAGTCATATAGCTCATAACTGTAAGGAATATGATAAGGCATGAAATGAAAAACCAGCATCATGATGTTTTAATTTTAATGAGATAGGACATTAAGAAAATGTGTGTACAAAGATTATTAACAAGGGTGGAAAATATTAAGATCAAAAGGATAAGGTCATGGAATTTATCAAGTATAACTGGTGGATTTCCTTTTATTATTCCCAATCAGGTGACTGAATTTACTAGAGATTTAGTTCCCATTAAAAAGCCTATTTCTGAATCCTATTATCTAATTTATCAAGTATAACTGGTGGAATTAAAAAAAGTTGGAATAATTAATTGATAATGGTTTCATAAATCATAGAACTTTCCTATGGGGTGTTCCATTAATATTTCTGAAAAATAATGATAGTTTTATGAGACTATGTATTGATTATAGTGCCTTTAATAACAAAACTATTATGAAAATGAATCAATTGCATCATATCGATTATTTTTTTGATCAACTCCAGGGATGTCAATAATTTTCAATGATTGATTTGAGGTCTGAGTACCATCAGTTGACGGTGAATGAGAATGTCATACCAAATAGTGCTTTTTGAACAAGATATGAACATTATGTGTTTTTAGTTATTCCCATTGAGTTATCTAGTTAACCTGTTGTATTTATGAATATAATGAATGGATTATTTCATAAGTTTTTTGGATTAGTTTGTGTTTAAGTTTATAGATGATATTTTTGTATATAATACATTCCAAGAGGAACATAAAAGTCACTTAAAAATGGATTTGAAAACATTAAAATAAAAGAATCTATATATAAATTTTACAATGTGTGAATTTTGGTTGAAACCAATTTCTTTCCTTGATCATATTGTTTCTAAAGATAGAATAACTATTGAAACTTCTAAAAATATTATTATAGATTATCACTAACCAACCAATATCACAGAGATTCATAGTATTCTTCGAATAGTGGGTTATTATTGAAGGTTTTTTGAAAAATTTTCTCAGTTATCTATCATACTAACTAAGATAACATGTAATGTAGTTAATTTTATATGGACAAAAGTATGTGATGATTCTTTTTAATAATTTAACAAAAGATTAGTAATTTCTCTAGTTTTTACCCTGCCTTCCAGGAATGGTGAATATTCTATCTATTGTGATGCAACATTGAAAGGACTTCATTGTGTCCTAATTCAAAATGTTCAGGTAATTGGATATGCATCACGTCAGTTGAAACCACATGAGTTAAATTACCCTACAAATTATTTGAAATTATCTGATGTTGTTTTTTCATTAAAAATTAGTAGGAATCATTTTTATGGCATAAAGTATGAAATATATTCTGATAAAAAATTATTGAAATATATTCACTCAAAACCAATTAAACATGAGGTAGAAGAGATGAATGAAATTAATTAAGTATTATGATTTCATGATTCATTACTATACATGATAGAAAAATAATTTGGTTGATACATTGGTTCAAAATTTTAGTGTTACATTAACCATGTTATGTTTGGAATGAGATCATTTAGTTTTTGATTTGATGAATTTTGGATTGGAAGTTTTTGATGATGGGAATTCCTCTATTTTGTTTCAGGTTGTTAGGAAATCTTATATACTTAATAGAATTAAGAATTGGTATAAAGAATACATTGAGTTATAGAAAATGGTATAACTGGTTCAGAAGGGTATGTTACCTAAACATAACATTAATAAAGACTGTGTATTGAGGTTTGGAAAGAGATTATAAGTGCCTTGTGATTTACTGTTGAAGAAATATATGATATGTGAAGCTCAAAATTATCTATTTTTAGTTTATCCTATATCTACCAAAATGTATAAATATCTTTGAGAGTATTACTGTTGGTCTTGAATGAAATGATATATTACTTCAATTACCATGAGAAGTTTGATTTTTTAACATGATAAAGAAGATCAGTAGATACCTAAGGGTATGATTTAATCTTTTCCAGTTCCATAGGAAAAATAGGAAAATGTGTCCATGTATTTCATCATGGAATTACTAAATTATTCTCGATGTAACAATTAAATCTGGGTTATTGTTGATCAATTGAGTAAATATGTTAATTTTATTTTTTATTCGATATACTCTATATTTATATCAACATTCTATATTGTATATTTAATGAGATAGTCAGGTTACATGGAGTTCCCCTCTCAATTTTATTTGATTGTGATCCCATGTTTACTAAAATGTTTTAGAATGTCGTTCCTATGTCATTAGAAGATAAATTAAATTTCAGTAAATCTTTCCATCCTCAATCAAATAGGAAATTAGAAAGAACAATTCATACTCTGGATGATTTTCTATGTTCTTTTTCAATGGATTACGAGGGATGTTGGGATCAACATCTTTCTTATGGTGATTTTTCATATAATAATATTTTTCATTCTAATATATCAACGGATCCATTTGATGAATTATATGGAATATGGTGTAAAACTCCGACTTTTTGGGATGAAGCAGGTGAAAAGATGTTTATGGGACCAGGATTGGTAGAAGAGTTAACAGAAAAAGTTTAGTTGAATCAGAAGCACATGAGGAAAACTAAATATAGGAAGAAATGTTACATGGATAAACAAATTAAGTATCTATCTTTTAATGTAGGAGACCATGTATTTCTCAATGTTTTCCCATAGAAAGTTTTTATTCATTTTGGTAATATGAGAACACTAAGTCCACGGTTCATTATACTTTATGAAATCCTTCAGAAAGTTTGATCAGTTTCCTACATGGTGGATTTAGCTCCATCTTTATTCTAGGTATAAAATGTATTTAATGTTTCAATATTGAGAAAGTATATTCCAAATACATATCATTTTTTAGTTCTACAGGTAGTTTATTTGGAAGAGGATATTTCTTAAGGGGAAAATCTAGTATTGAATCTTGACTGCAAAGAGAATGTGTTGTGGAGTAAGGATATTCATCATTTAATAGTTTTTTGAAAAAACCATATAGTTTAAGAGGCAATGAGGGTATCTAAAAATGCAATTATGGTTAAACAAACCCACTTATTTTATATGTAAATAAAATTTTGGGGACATAATTTCCTAAATGGGGGAAGGATGTAATATCACATGTATTTATTGAAAAATAAATTTTTATATCAAATAATCTTTGTCAATAAAATATTAATTATTAGTTAAAGGAAAATAAAATTTAGTGTACTCGACACACAACAATGTGTTTGTTTGAAATCGTACGTTTCACACACCATTGAGTTATATCAAAAAATAAAACAATAATAATATTATTATTTTAAATGGTATTTAATGCTTAGCCATTGTATTTCTAGAAATTATAAAAACAAAATAAATTATTATTACACATGTTTGTTATTTGTTTTAACATTTATCCAATAAATTTTAGATTCTTAAAATAAGAATGAATCTAATTTTAATTATAAAATATTGTAATGTTTTTAAAAAGTTATTTTCACCTCATTTTGATGTCAATTTTTTTATATATATTTATTTTTCACTTTTATATGTTCTAATTTAAAAAATAATATTCTATTTAAAATATTAATGTCAAAATTTAATTTGTTTTAAATTTTGGTTTTTTTTGTTAAAATTCATATTTTAATGAATAGTGAAAATTAATGCATTTTAACTCAAAACCTCTTAATAATATAATTTATATACATTCATATATATTTGTTTTAATTAGTAATAAAGGTTAATATGATTAGTATTTGATCATTTATTCCAATTTTCATCATTGGATTTAATTTCACAATGAAATTTGATATGAACACATGTCAATATATTGAGGGTTTTTACATTTAAAACAATTTGTTTTCTCATTTTGACAATGAGAATTAATTTAAAATTATTTTATTACTTTTTTGTGTTTTGAATTTGGAAAAAATGATTCCATATTTGTAATCGGAATGTCCAAATTATGTAAATAGTTCCCTTTTATATTTGGAAATTATGAACAGTAACTTCAATAATTATTTTAATTTACCATGGTTAAAGGGTGATTCTTGTAATAAGGGTATAAACAATTTTATAATAATATAAAACTACCCTAACATTTTTTCATATCCTATTGGATGAGATATGACCAACCATGATCACCCTTGTGTCAATTTTAGAACCCCATGGAGCTACATAGGTGTGATAATGACATGTTTAAATAAATAATTTAAAGTAAAGAAAAATAAAACATAATCATGTATCTTATTTACTAAAATGATTTTAAGTTATTACTATATAACTAAAATCTCTTTATATAAATAGAAATCATAAATATAAAATTATTTCTTTTATCAAGGTATTTTATTTATTATTTTTAAACATTAAATAAAAAAAATTTATTTTTGACATAATGAAGATGTACTGATTACATTATTAATGAATGATTCAAATGAATACTACTATAAATATTAAAATAAATGTAATTTGAACAATTATATTTAATACAATAATTTATTGTATTATTATGACATTTTATCTTTGAGTTAATGTATTTTTTATGAAATAATAATGTTTTTATGACTTAAAAAATCAATTACTAAATTGTGAAAAAATTGACATAAATGAGTTTTTAAAACAAATAAAATTTTATTAAAATATATAATGGTAAAAATAATAATGTATTCAGCCAACTAAAAAATAAAATGTTACAAATGTCATTAATGGTTCACTTGATGTTCACTTGGAATTTTATAGTAACCATAATAACCATATAGAGTAAAAATACAAGAATAAATGGTACGAGTTAATTTATTTAACTATGGGTTAATCCTAAAAGAGAAGGTAACATTTGTGACCTAAACATGTCTAAAACCTATAGGTTTATAGGATTTGGGAACATCCTCATCTTTTCCTTGAAATATATCACTTTGGAACAATTAGACTTCGAAAACCAATTTATAATAAAATAATATTTCAAGACATTCCTAAAGTACCCCTCCTCCCTCTTATAAAATCTCACCACCGCTACCAACATACTCACACCTCTCAAGGCCTCTGTATCACCCAAATTCAGCACAAATAATATCCCAACATCCCTCTCTTCCTTCTATATGCATTACCTTTAGAAGAAGGCTACTCAATGTAGCCTTTTGTCTCAAATATAAAAGAGTTTCCTGATTTAGAAGAACATAACAATTGTATGTGATGAATAAGACTCAAGGTAAGGCACATCATCTCAAAATACATTCAATAAGACATATTTTTATTATATAATACTAATTATCTAATATGGTTTATAATAAAACAATTTTAATTTTAATTAAAAGTGATACTTTTTTTAATGAAGTATTTTACCAAACGAAAAAACTAACATTTTTAATATACTTGTTGAAAACATATTATCTGATCTCATAACTGTTATTTGATATTTAGATTCTTCAATATGAATTAATGTTTTTAAAAATGAAAATAAACACTTTCCATTTTTGATGTTTTGATATTGAATATTATTTTTAAAGTGGATTCACAATTTCAATATCTTGAAATGATTTCATCGGATTGAAAAATAAATTTTATGAGTCAAATGTTGATAATTGAAATCATTAATGTTTTATAATTATATAATGGAACATTTACATTTTATGTATGGTTATGTGTTAAATCAAAGATGTTTTGTTACATGATAAACCAATTATGGGTGGTTCCATGACAAACAATGAATGCGTGGTTAAGTTATAACCTCCAATACATTGGCTATAGAAGTCAGCTGCATGGATATTCCATTAAGTGATATATGTGGTAGTCGACCATATGGTTATTCTATTTAAGTATTATTACATCCCATATAACCTTTATATGATATATATTTCTTTGTATGTGATTATGGTAATATTTTGGATAAAAATGGGTAAGAAATGAAATTATCTTTTGTGAAGAGAATTTACTACATCATAAAGGTGAAAAGAATTACATTATGATAATGTATTCATAGTTTTCTTGATTTTACAAGATTAACAGTTTCCTTCATTTTGTATCCTTTACTGAGATTTTTATGCTCATTCCATGTTTTTAAATGTTTTTCAAATGAGATAAATAACAATAGAGCCAATGATCGTATCGAGGAAAAGTTGGGTTGTTAAAATATGATATGATACCATGTATCATTTCAAAGAGCTTTTGGTTTTTGATTAAATGGATAATTATTAGAGGTTTCAACTTGTAATATTTAAGATGTTATTTTTCAGTTATAACCTCTACATCTCTAAATATAAAAAGATCTTCAATATGAATTAAAGTAAAATTATTGACATATCTCAATATTAAGTAATGTGTAAGTTTGGGTAATTATAATTTATCTTTATATAATTTGATTTCATTTAATATCTTTCATTATACACAATAATAAATTTAAATGAATCATGACATATTATTTTAATATTATATTTCACAAGGACTGTTATCACCGAGAAATTTGATTGGTGGGTATAAAGAATACTAATTAAAAAAATAATGGTTACATATGAATAAAATTAAATCATTATTTTACAATTTATTATAAGTGAAAATTAAAATTATTTGAATAAAATATAAATATTTATTAGAAAAATATTTTATATGAATACAATTCTTTTATCTAAAAATATTAAATGAATCACTATTATTGAATTATTTTAATTAAAATTTTATATTATAACTTTTTTATGCATTGAAAGAATATTTTCACATGTATAAGATAATAATAAATATAATTTTATGCTTAAAAATATAATTTCTTCTACTAAAAAGTTGTTTTTGTTAAATTTTTTATTTAATTTGACAATATTTCCATAATTTTTTTGGTGTTTTTTTAAATAAAATTAATACATATTTATAATATGGATGATAAAATTTTGTAAATATTTTTCTTCTATTTTGGTTTGATACAAATAATATCAATGTTAAAATTTATTATCATAGTAAATGAGAAAATTTGGTTTATCTAGATTAAAAATAAGTAAAAACCAATAATTTTAATCAAAAATTTAATTAGATGAAGGAAATCAAATACTTATCACTTTTGGATATAAATTTATCTTTTTAATGTTCACCAATCCCTTAAAAGTATTTATATATTATTTAAAATAATGAATGGAACAAAATGTCACTCTCTTAGTTTTAAATATTCTTTATGTGTCCACATATGAAAAATAACTATTTATTCATGAATTTCAATAGTAAATTTTTGAATAATAAAATTATATTCATGATTTTAATTTATTAATAGTTTAATGTATTATTTAATTACCTTAAATTATTAAAAAACACGAAAAACATATATATTCAATTAATAAAAAAATAAAATAAATGAGAATGAATTTATTATAAATTAATCATTTTGAAAAATTACAAAAGTTCCCCAGACCTCAATAATAAAAATACACCTACACCATTAGTAATTTACATTAATTTTGACCTTAAATATAATAAAAATCTACAAATTCTTCTTATAAAATTTCATAGACACATTATAGATATTATAGTGTTAAAAAAATTCCAACCCTATATCCCCTTATAAGAGATCTAAAGGAGTTGATTCAAAGAATATATAATCACATAAATTGATAAATATATTATATAATATTCCTTTATTCATATGAATCTATTTTATTTATCATAATATAATAAATTTTGTAACCTAAATATTCTAAAATTTTATTCTGATTATTAAAACACCATTATAAACCCTCTTTTCCATCAAATGAAAAGTGAACGTATAACTTGTGCATACATATGACTTACCATCACGACATAGTGATAAAATTGATTTTTCATCACTATATATTGTGGATCAGTATAATGTTGGGTTTAATTTTTATATAATAAATTAATTACATAATTATTTTTTTTGAAATTATAATATCACATCTAATTACTTACAATAAAATTTTTGGGGAAATGATAACATCATTTCTGCATACTTGTTTACTAACAACTCCCCAAACCAATGTGATTTGTTTTTCATTTATATTTTACATGGATAAATGAATTAATTTTATGAATATATATGGTTTATATAACATATTAATAATACTAGAAGGGTGATTTAACATTTATATTTTCTTAATTCCATTCATCGAAATAGGGAAACGACATTCATGTGTACGTATGACATAATTGATAAAAGAGGGTTTTAAAATGATATAAAGGGATAATATATGATATTATAAGTATAAATGTGAATCTTTTAAAAAAATATAATAAATTTAATTTTTTTATAATTATGGTTAGAGTGATTTCTAATAATGTAGAAATTGATGTACGTGTTTTATGCTATAAACTCATTATTAATCAAGATTGTATATCTTTAAGTTTCCAATGAGGAAATCATATAATTTATATATCAAAAAAATCATGTATTTTATTATACTCTATTTATTTCATGAAAATAAATTATACAAATCTTGTTGATTCACTATTTCATATGAAACCCTCATCAACAGTTTATGTGATTTCATTCAATAATAACTACAACTCAATTTGTGTAATTTTATAGGGAGCCTATAAAATAGGAGTATCACCAGTTAAGAGTTATATTGAATAATCAAATTCATGATTTGGGAAAGGATATAAAATATTATTATAAACATCTAATCAATATTATGAAATAACATACTTATCCTTAATGTTTAAGTTCTCACTAACTATTTGAGATAAATATCCTTTATGAATAGGTAGCAGTATTCATTCAATGGAAGCGATATCAAATGGAAATGTATTTATATATTTACACTAAATGATGAAAATAAGGTCATTTGAAATGTAGAATGACACTATCATTCCTTAATAATTTATTTTGTATTTCTATAGAGTGATACAAACTATACCCAAATTCACATCAAATTTAACTCGAGGGATAATCGCATGACTTTCAAGAAGAATATTCCCACAATCTTATATAATAGGGGATGAATATATTTGATATTGAATTATCATACCATTATTAGTTTTTTTATAATAACTAAACATCTAATCAATGATTTTTTGACCTAATACCCTTATAAAATTATATATATATTAAATATTATTTAGGTCCAGAATAAAAAAATATTTTTAGTCTTATAGTGGATGGTAAGTGCACCATTAACCACTACATTATAATGATCCAAATTCACAATTAGGATCAAATAATAATTACCATTTTCTCTTTTCGAAATATTTTTTAGACGATGATTGTATTTATTAATTAACATTGTATTGTAAAAATTGGAATAATGGATATACTCATTGTAATGAGAGAAATACTATGTTAGTGGTACATTTTGTTGATAATTTTCTTCATTCCTTCCATTGACAAGAATATTCACATAAATTAATTATTATTTTTTTCAATGGAATTATTTTCCACATGTTAAAAAAATCTATAAACCCTTCTAGAAAATTTCTTAATGCTTTTTTCTATACTTATGACACAATAGATGATTCATTTTGTTTCTTAAAAGAGATTTATTATTAAAATTTTATTGAAATTAAATATTTTCCTTTTTTTCCCCTAAAACATGAGAACACTAAGATTTCCCAATTTATATTTCTATCACAAGAACACATTTACAGAGTACATTATATCTATGAAATAATTTTATAACCAATGCCTTTTTAAAATTTTTTCTCAAGGCAACAATGAATTTTCCAACTTTTATTTTTATATCGATCATAAATTCGGAAAAATACCTTATAATTCTAGTGAAATGTTCAACATATGTACTAATGGATTCATCATACGTTATATTTAATTATTGGATTTTTCATTCCATTTTCATGTGAATACTTTAGTGAAAATATGTACTTATACATAATTCTCAAAATCTTTTCATATAATGGAGTCAATTTCTTTCTCTTGCTTTTTATTCTTTATAGAACTCCTCCATTAAGTAGTTTCACCATAAAAATGATACATGACCAAAATAACCTTCTAATGGGCCGCGATTTATATAATAGAGAATATTTTTTCATTTTTATTGATCTATTTCATAGAGATAATTATATAGTATGAATGAGTAATAGATGGTTGACATTGTGGCCTAAAAGACGCAACTGTGAGTTGTTCATTCCTTTGGTAATATAGAATTTCAGTGTTATTAATATCACCATTTATATCTCAAGTTATTTGGTTATGAATAACTGGATGATTTTGTATCTCATCTACCATTTCATTTGGTTTATCTTGAGTATGGTCATTTGATTACCCATCACATTCATTGATCACACAATTCCTTCTAATTAAAAACATTATTTTAAAATATAAAGAACACTATGAGAAATAATAATCATTGTGGTTAATCATATAATCATAATAGATCATTAATTGGATGTCTAAATTATGGCACATCCATTTCAATCTATGAAACCTTCTGATTAAATAAGTCCATTCATGGACATTATCTATATAAATCCATTATAATGGGTTATAAAGTAAATATTAATTATCCTATGAATATCCATCAGTGGTGTCTTGATAGGTGAGGAGTTTAACGACCAATCACCACGCACTAGTCAAATGAGTTAATATCAAATCCCACCTTTTAGAGTTGTTACCCCTAAGTGAACCTACTACATAACTAAAATAATATGCAGGTACATATAAATGGAATTATTTAATTATAATCCCAAGAAATGTATTCTTTACCAACAATTTATGATATTTTACTATACTTAATATTATCCCCATTGTCTTCAACAGTTTTCTATAATATTAATCTACACAATTAATTGTACATTGATTTGATAGAAACTAAGGTATCCAGAGCATTTCATACCGAATTAGTACATAATTATTTATGAATATTAAATAAATTTCTCAACAATAAAATCATAGGTACCACATATATTTAGTTAATTTGGAGACATGATAAATAATAAAACTATTTTATTAATTATCCCCAACATCCTCCATATTTTTCTTCTCACATATTACCATTATTATAAATTTCATCAATTAAATAATACGATCACGGATAGGGGGGTGAATTAGTGATGTCTTTTTCCATGATAAAAATCTATCTCATATGAAACAACAAAAGAAAAATAATTATTTTCAAGATACAGTACTCAATAAGAGTGACTAATCCTTGGAATAGTTTGTAAATAATTTAATACTACATATCCTACTAGAAAAAAAATTATTTGTATGTAGTCACAGTAAGCAAGGAATATCCTTAATCATAAATTTTATGACGATCAAATAAATTATTGAATGTTATCTCCACACTAATAAATATGTATCCAATATTTCATAATTATTGTAATATAACTTAACAAACATGCTTAGAATGTTTTTGGTGTGTTGCCTACGATTTTTCACTTCATCTCTTCTTATAAAACACTTCTTAGTCACTTTCTCATCAAGTAGTAGGTAAGAAAATCCTTCTAGATCCTTTGAATAAAAATCCATTAGATCGACTGCTAATTTAATTTTATTGTCCAATTTTTATATCTTTATATCAATTAGGAATGTTTATCAGATACCATCTGATAATTGACACAATATTTCAACATCACTTTATTCATCCGATTTCACGTAATGAAAATTATATATGGTGACATAAAAGATCATATGTTCACTGATTATAAAACCTCAAATATATTTCAACTTCATGATCAACCACATCTGTGATATCCTTTACTTGGAATCGTTTAGCCAAACATTGTATTTTAAAACGTTTTTCTAGATAGTTTTCTAGTAATTTCATCTAAAAATATTTCAAAAGTACTTCAACATTCTGAAACATAAAAAATATTTTTTTTATGTTCATTTTTAATTTTATCTTGTTATTATACTCATTTCAAGGAGAAATATTTTCAATTCCATTTTAATTTCATTCTCAATTAAAACATTAATAATAAAACATCCACTAAAAAAATTCACCGAAACCATCTCAATAATTAGATATTATTCATGAATTCATATCAGAATATTCATAATCTCAACTATATCTCAATTTTATGTAAAACTAAAATTGTATCATCATTTTACATCATGATATTTATAACATTATAATATTAAATATACATTTTCACTTATATTATATTAATTAAAAAATCATAAATAACATTAAACTAGTAATAAAAATATATTAATGGATGTTTTTTCAATTAAGAATCATTTGAAAAAACACATATATCTATTAATACTTTATTTGATAGTTCGTATATGAACATCCTGGTAATGTCTTGAATTAATTACCCAAACGATTTCACTATACGTTTAAATTCATTTGAAAAATATTTATTTTGATCATTATATTCTACCCTAAATCTATATATCCTTTTACAAAACATCCACCTGATTATAATTTATCTTGTGAGTTTGTATTATAATTGATCCATATATTTTCCTTCTTCTTTATTAAATTTTCTTCACCATAAATTGCTTATTTTATAGATTTATCTTCTTAGGAATTATCCAATAATTTTTTTTATACGGAATCTATATAAATAAATTATTTAGTATACCATTATAATCATTATAGAAATTCCTTTATTCATTATTCATAACAAATACCCAACATAAACATTATATTATCATAGCTTTTAAATGTCACACAAGCTCCACACACAACAAAAAATATTTCTAGTAGATTTTTTAGATCACATTCTAAGAAATATTTTAGAAGAAACATCCTATATAAAATAATTTTTATCCCCGTTTGGCCTTAAGAAAATGTCTATTTCTTTTCAAAGAACTGTAATCCTCAACATATTCAAAATGTCATAGAAAAAAGATTTACCCAAAAACAAATGACCTCTTTTTTTCTATATATGCACATTACCATTCCATTAAACTAAAAAAAATAAAAATACATTAAATCATGACGGTATCATGTTATATCCAGAAGTCATGAATGTAAAAAACGTATGATCCATAATAAAATATCTTATTTACTTATCAAATATCCCGTCTGAGAAAACATTCAAAACACTAATAGAGAAACAATCACAACAAAAATATATCTAATATCATCCATGAAAAAAATTTATCTAATTGAATAATGTTTGGAAAACATAATCCAATCCTCCCTATTAGATTTCACCCTAATAATATTTCATTTGTTTTCAAACATTAAAATGTTTTGTGATTTTTGTTAAGATACAAAAAATATAACCATTTCTAGTGAACCTCAAAAATGCTATTAGAAATCATATTCCAAAAAATATACCCTTTGGATTTTGTTTTCAACCATGAAAAAATTCAATAAAATATTCTACCTCAATCCATAGACTATTTATCATATAATTCTAAGCATATTTGAGAAAACATGTTGTAGGAAAAAAGAATCATTGGTGTGTAAAACCATGTAGTCCATAGTAGTGACATAAAAAACTTCTTCTTACACACTTCCTAAAACAATGATTATTCACAAAATCTTAAATTTTTCCAATATGAAAATTGAATCCCACATCCTTTAAGAAAACTATTAAAATAGTTCATGTATACTTAAATAATATATTACCCCTTTTAGAAAACTCCCTCTAAATATACACCTATATTAAAAGTTTCAAGAATGTACCAATGGATAGGTATATGTTACATCATTTTTTATGGCATGATATCACTAAGCTAATACAATATTAGGGAGGTTTTGGAAATCACATTCTTTAGCACTAAATCGAAGGATGATTTAAACCCACATTCAAACTAAACATATATATCGATTCATTCAAAAATGGATTATTAAATATTTCAGAAACATATTCTATTTTCCAAACATATTCTAATTTAATTTAAATCTTCCTATATATTCAATTTGATGAAGTGATATTTGATATAAATTTTCATTGTATGAAATTTTTTTCACCATATATTAGTGATATTTATATAACCTTACTAATCCCAAACCAATAAATATAATAAATTAATATATAAAAAAATTTATAATAATGACATCATCAAAATAATTTATGTTACATCTTGAGTGGTATCCACTAACACATATTCAGCTATTCTAGGAGTTACATAATTTTACTTATTTATATTCCAACATAAACATATTTCCCCTAGAATGAATACCTTACTTTATGTGTAACTTTTAGCAGTAAAACTTCTATCCCAATCAATATGTTTGTATCTAAACAAATCAACCTTCCATGATCATTCATAATTTATACTAGAATTAATTTTTCTTTTATCATATATAAGATTTATTTTTTCCTTCAATATTATGACATACTTTTGAGCCAATTGATAACTAGAACATATAGTTAAACCATTCAAAATATCTATCCTTGAATATGTAAGATATAAAAGACATCAATATAACATCTAAAACCCAAAATAATCCATCTCTTTTTCATTAAACATAATTACAAATCATGGTTGCCATTTAATAAATGTGTTATAAATGGAAGTAAATTCTCCATGATAAAATTCTTTACATTTTCCATAGAATACACCTATTGAGATAGGAAATTTTTATGTTTTTAATGCTATAAAATATTTTATTTCTCCCAACATGAAGATTTCAAATTAATTATTCACCTCCTTATAAATATTTAACAAGTTTCTCATTATTCCCTAAAATGATAATGTCATCAAAATGAAAAATCATAAATGATTTAAACATAATGATTTTATTTCATATAGTGGTTATAATAAATACTTTCATTCATAAAGTTATGCTTACATAAGAAAGTATCAAAATTTTAATACTATGATCTCAAAATGTGTTTGAAAATATATAAACCCTTATTCTACTTTCAAACACAACATTTATCTTTAATAATACAGAATCAACAGTGTTGTTTAATAGACACTTATTCAAAAAAAAACTCTATTAATAATAACTCTAATTAAATACATGTAAATTATTTTATTAATTACCTTTAATAGGCTGGGAGAAATTCACCCTTATGATTAAATAAAAAAATCAATCTTTCAAACATTTTTTAAGAGGTAACTCTAAACGTTACCCCATTGTCCATTGCCACGAAGGCCCAAAATAGCAGGATGGTATATAGGACCAATAAAACATGGCCCAAAAGAGTTGTGGTAAAAACACCAGAAAATGACTTGAAGGCCCAATGTGATTATTCTGCAACATGACTTGGCACCAAAAAAATGATTCCCTACCCCCTTTAAGTGAACCTCCCAAAATAAGACCATTCTTAATAAATTTATTTTCCCCCAAAAAATATATTATTACCTCATTTTTAGAAAAATTGATACTCATTCTGATAGTTTCTAATCATAACATTAATGAAAAGTAGTAAAAAAAATCACTACCATTAATTTTATAGTAACCATTACATTCCATTAATGCTTTGTTTATTATAAATTTAAAATATTGATTCAACTTGTTTGGGAACTCCCACCTTGTACCAATAATAATTTTATTTTTAGATTGGTTATATGTCCCCATGTATCATTCATATCTATATAATCATGTTATTCATTTGTAGAATAAATCCACTCTAGATGATCCAAATCTCAGTCAACATGTGTTTCTCAACTTGTGAATATAAGGATGCATGTGAAACAAATATTATATATTTTCTAATTTAATGTGTTTTTTTGTATCTCCAATTATATCATGAACATATAATTGTTATGTCATCTTAGTATGAATTGTATGATGTTGTTACTAGTCAATTGAGATAGGTTAGTCAGAATCATCATCTTGAGAATCTTCTACAATTTTACAATCCTTAATTTAATTTTCATGTTATTTTACTACAACCACCTCATATTTATTATTTTCCATATATAATTATATTTTTTATAAAATTTAATCATGTTTTTAAGAAATTTCTGATATATAGAATCAAGAATCATTCTTTTTTCTTTATTAAAATATTTTTTCCCTATACCATTAGATGTTTATCGAAGATATATTCTTTAAATCGACTCTATTTTGACATCCCAAAATTTCAACTAATATTTCCTATAATATAATGAATTTCTAACACCCCTAGGTGATTTAAACACTAGGTTTTATTATATAGAATTTTTAAACAAATCATTTCAGAGTTAACCCTATAGAAAAATATATTCATAATATATAATACTATACTGATTTCTTACCTCCAAAAATAATGACAATTATTATGTTTGATTGAAATTATTCATATCAACTCCATGGGATCGAAGGACTTCTGTACGGATGTACAGTTTTGGTTGTGGCGTGAGCAGCGGTCGCGATTTATACTGTAGCTTCGTTTTTGATCTGCATCATTGATGACTTCTCCAGCTGTTGGCTTAGTGGTGGCTGTGACGACAATGACGGGTAATGGTGGCTCTTAGTAGCTGTTATGCCTAAAGCCATGGTGGTGACTAGGGATCAATGTGGTGTTTTTTTGGTTAATCACCATTTGGAATTGATTTTTTGGGGTTTTTTTGAACTGTGTATTTTTGTACTTTTGTCTTTCGAACCTATGGTGGTTTTCCTCTGGCCTTCGGGCATGTAATGGGTTACCCTTTCCCAGTTAAAAAGGAATCATTTCTTTTCCTTTAATAAATAGGATTCTTCCCTAAGCTTTCTGAGTATTCATATCATCTCCACAAAACATATTTCTCATATTTCAATAGATCTATTTTTATATGGTGTGTACAATGGACTAAAATCATGATGAATTTAATGTTTTTAAATAAAATAATTGAACTCCTAATTTTTATATTCTCCACCATAATATTCATAAAATTATTATATAATATCAATATTTTTTATATTATACTCTTAAAACTCATATACATCTTAAGAACCTCTAATTTATTTTATGAAAAAAATAACTTGGAATATGAGTAAAATTATCAATTAAATAAAAAATGAACTTATATTTTTACATTTCTTGTTTACTCATTGGACTACATATATAAGAGTCAATCATCTCCATGGGACGTGTTGAATGTATATTAACCTTATTTTAAAATGATTTCAATATATTCTTTTTTTTTCTAGAAAATACAACACCTCTGATATCATGTTCTTGTCACACATTAAATATCATATATTATATATATCTTTGTTATAATTTTCAAATTTAATTGAAACATATTACCTATTATCTTATTCCATTTATTACTGTATTTCATCATCCAAAGATAGCATAAAATTAATTCAAAATTAAAAAAATTTATTTTTTCCGTGGTTTGTTATCATTTCATAACAAAATTATCATATATTGTTCTTTAAATTTTTTTTTGAAAAATAATAAATTTAATTCATCATTAATTTCCGAAACACTTAATTAGTCATTTTTTCCAATTAAAAATAATGCTATTTATGGATTTCACCTTATCCTCTTTAATACTGGTAGATATTATTCCATTTATTGAGAGTGATTCATCATCTAAAAAATCCTAAATTACACCATTGAAATAATTAAAATTCACTAATTGATTAAAATATTTTATTATACATGGTCATTCTCCAATTGTATCATTGAGATTAGTTTCAATATAATGTTATTTTTTTCCTCCACATTTTCATTCTTCACATCTATATTTTGAGATTTTCTATAAAATAAATATTGTGCTAGTAACATAATATGAAATAATTTTTCAATACATCCTGAATGTTTACATCATTCAAAAATAGTTTTCATGGTTTGATATCTATTTTAAATCATTAAACCAATTTTCTCAGACTTCCTTATTTGATTGGGTTGAATCCCCTTCAAAATTTAATTCTATTTTCTCTTGGAATTATTTTAATGTTAAAGATTGAACTAAAACATGTTCACCATAGTCCGATATCGCCCGTTGTATCTAAAAATAACTATATAATGAATATTTCCCCACTATAACCATTATACATTCTAGATTTCTATACCAACACATCATGAACACTCTTATGTTTTAGTTTATAAATGTGTATTGACCCCTTTTGTTTATTATCTTATACTATTTTTTTCTTCAACATAGAGTCCTTTCATCCTCAATAGAATTGACACTAGTAAAAGAATTTGTTTAATTGATTTAAAATTTTGAACATCATATTTCTCAAATCTATTAGTTTTGGATACATACATGTTTTTATATACATTTTTATCCTTATAAATTTTTTAAATATTCTTATCAATTATTGAGGATAACATTTTTTGGTCTTTATTCAGTTTTCACATTTTAAAACATTCACCAACCTCAATAAATGATTTTTGGGAATTTTAATTTCATTACAAAGCTTCAGAAGGTTTTTTAGAGAGTTCAAACTATTCATTTATTACATTAATCATTTATTCAAGATGGACAATGTGTTTTTTCTCTTAACCAAGGTACTTCTTCAAATCATCAATATATTTAAGAAATTTTTCTTTATATTCAATAATTAATTGTTCATTTTTTATCTAATAAATAATCATTCTTCAACATCTTATTCCCCCTTTCAAGTCATATTATCTTTTAGTGATATTCTTTCAATACTATTTTGAATATAAACTCCATATATCTCTATTCTTATTCTGAACTACTAATTTCATAAATATTTATCTTTTCATCATTAACTTTTATAAAAATAATTATTTTATGTAGCTTGATCAATGGTGTTTTTTATTTCTTTTTCGTAATGGTAATTTTCATCATCGCTATGAAAAAATGTCTCCATTTGGATTTAGATAACATTTTATCCATTCCAATGAAATTGATTTTTTTGTCTTTATTCTACCTGAATGATTCTCATTGTTTTCATTCAATATTCTAACATTCTTCATATATATTTTTATGGCGACCAATTTTAGGAAATGTTTTTAACATCATCATAGCCAAATAATTTCAGTGGTAACATTATTTTATAATTTTATGTACTCATTTTTAAATTAAAATAAAACAAAGATATAATTTCATAAAAAAATATTACCAAATTCACCATTTGTGTCTGATTCAATAACTTCTTCATCATTTATAATATTCTTTGGCTTTCCATTCCTGGTATCTTTGAAAGAAAATTCCTTATTAGTCATCATATTAATATTTATAACTTTCCCTCTTCTCATTTTTCATGTGACGATGGTTCTATGTAGATAATAATAAGATATATTTTTATGAACTATTTCTTATAATGATGATACTATTTTCAAAAAAAAAAAATCAAGTGTAATTTTTAATATATTTTAAACATGGGTTTAATTTTATTACTTCAAACCATGAAATCTTATGGTGCTTAAAATTTCATTTATCCTTGAAAAAAAAAATCAATAACTGATTTTTTTTCATCTATTTAAAGATATTTTTTACTTAAGATGTAATATTTTTAAAATGGATTTCATAAATTTCTTATTTCCTTCACATATGATCTTCATCTAATCCCAATATCCTTTAGTTTTACCAAATCCATTAACTCTAATAAAATCACTCTCAAAAAGTGAATATATTATTTCATTTTTAACTCTTACATCAATCACCAAAGGTTTTTTAACACAAGTTACATAGATGTCATTTTCAACCCAATATGGGAAGCTATATATTGAATATTATATAATTTCATAACCAAGAGAAAAAAGATACCGAATCATTATTTTTTCCTAAATATGATACTTTTTTTCATTAAAAATCATAACACCTTTACATTCCATTAATTTTTCAACATCTATAGGATATTCTATTATATTTAAAATTTAGTTAAGTTTTAGGGAATGAATCCTACACTCTGATACCAAATTAATGTGAAAATATTATCACTGACATGAAGAGGGGGTGAATCAATGATTTATTTTTCATTAATGTTTCATCTCTTAAGAAACAACATTTACATCCTCTCAAAGAGAGATAACATTATTGATTTTTTTTAAAAAATTCCACTACCAAAACACATGTATTTATAATGTTTAATATTAAACAAGATTATCCTATCCTTGAAATGTATGGGAAATAATCCAATACTATAAAATCCATTATTTTTTTTATATTAAACAATTAATATCTTTAAACATTGATTTCAATATAATAAAAACATAATTGCATTTGATATCTATAAATATAATGATATAACATTGCTTTCATAACAAAATTTACAAAATAATCACCAATATCTTCATAATATTGTCACTATTATATTTTTTCTTATTCACATTTATTATTTCTATAAAAAACATCTTCCTTAATTTCTCACTAAGTATTAGGTAAGAAATACATTCTTAGACTTCAATATAATACTCTATCAAATTCATCATTCATATGGATTTTTCTTCTAGTATTTTCATCTAATAAGACCATCCAAAATGTTTATTCTTTTCCTTTGGATAATTGAAAAAGGTTTCTTACACCACATTATTTTTCTGATTTCACAGGTAATTTTTTTACTTAGTGGCATAAAACTCCATTCGTTCACTAATCATAAAACACTAGATAAAAATAAAAATTCTATTGAACCTCATCCAATACATACCATTTTTGGAAATTTCTTACTAAAATATAGAATTTTATAATGTTTTTTCAGTAATTTTTTATATTATGTTCATCCAAATTAATTTCTTCAACACTCTAACGTTTTAATAATTAAAAAAATATTATTTAAAATTAAATCTTTACATTCATAATTCATATAGATAAATTTGAGTGAAAAAATGTAGGAATTATATTTTTGTTTCCCATTCAATGAAAACATGAAATTAAAAATGATCATTAAAAATATTCTCTAATATCTTTGAAAATATTATAGAATATTCTATAATGGAAAAGATATACAGTGCCACCTTTTTTTTGAAATTTCTCTTAATATCCGTGAGTGTCAAGATTTTACACTATCATTTTTCTAATATTATATAAAAATATCACCATCATAACATTTGACATATTAAAAAAATATCATAATGAACATTGAACCTAAATGAAAATTAAACCCCTAACTTTTTCTCCTTTATGAATCCATCTCAATGTATGATTTCATCTATTATGACACTGTCTGACAACTATTGTATATAAATTATAGGAAATTATTGACTGAAATTACCACTATATTCTTCTATCTTATTCATAGAATCGTAATATTTTATTCATTAAAATTTAAATTTAAGAGTGTTTTATTTGATCCTTTTACAAAATATCCATGTAATGATCATTATTTTGATGTGTTTGGATGAGTAATGTTTAGTAAAACCTTTTTCATCCTTCATAATCTTACACTTCCAAAGGATATTCCATCTAATATAATTGTTCGTATAGATTTTTTTTCTATTTATACAAAATAATTTTTCACTATATCTGTGGAATATTTTCAGCATCTATCTTTGATCATTGAAAACTTTCCAATTTTCGTTTAAGATGAAATATATCCATTATCCACATCATAATTTTTAGAGATTCTAAGAATAAAAAAACATTATACAAAACAGAAACTATTTCCATGGTATTTTTTACAAAACACATTCTCAAAATATCAGAAAACAAATTTTGTATGTACAATAATTCTATTACACATTACACCTTGATGAAGTTTCTTTATTTTTGAAACACATTGATCCACCATAACATCCCAATATTTCATCAAAAATTGATTTTATAATAAAAATTACCCATTATATGTAATATAATATATTTCTTTTAAAATAATAAAACCCTCAATTAAATATAGCTAGTAAAATGAGACATCCAGAACTCACAAAAGTAGTAACATCTGATTAGAAAAGAAAAATAAAATTTAGATATCAACCATTACTTCTCATGGATCATTGAAAAATAATTAATATAAAAAACCATCACAAACTTCTTCTAACATCCTCAGTTTAAATAATAATATCTGATCATTTCTATCATATGAAAAATTCATCATATTTTATTATGTTATCAAATAGTGCAATGGGATGTTATTATTTTTAAGACAATAATGTACAACCATTTCCAAAAAAGATAAACAATTACTTTAGAAAACTCAATCACAAAATTTCATTATTAATAACATTATATATAACTTAAAGGAAATTAAAATTTAAAAAGGGGAGAGCTAAGATACTCAAAAATTGTAAACATATGAGATATTAATTAATAATCATTAGTTATCATAAGTATAAGTGTATGAGAACATGGTCATAACATAGAACATCTCTACCCAATAAGTAACAACTAGTTAGTCATGAATTATGGAATACAATTTTATAATCAAAATCCATTAGAAATAATAGTGAGTAATCAACAATAATCAATCATAAGCCATGGATGTATTAAATAAAATTAATACATAAGTTTCTGGAATAATTATAAACAAAGAAAATCATTTTTGTAGTTATGGTTCACTACAAAGGATATCATAGTTGATTGGTATCTCTTCCCATTCCATCATATACATATTCAAGCCTCCCTCAAAAGACAATCAAAGTGGATTTAAGAACCTGGACCTTCATTCCAGGTATGTTTTTCATTTTTCTGGAATTTTTGAGAAAAACAGGATAATCTGAAAATTATCAAAATACATGCTGTGTACTTTATAAGTACACATCGTGTACACTGATTCCACGCAAGGCCATGTTCTTGCTGTGTCCAGGCCATACACACGGTGTGTAGGGGTTATGTGGAGCCCGCTTAAAGCGGAGTACAGAAAATCCAAGTACACGCTATGTACTTCAAAAGTACATGCCATGTATTTTATATTTCTTCATTAAACACACCTGTGTCACATTTGATCAACATAAACATCTTCTTCTAGGTCTCGTTTGACCGAGAGAAGCCATATGGCCGTGAACATTCTCAGAGCCCCTGATCCTTCGTCTGATCTCTAAATCGACCGTTGTAGATTGCGTTGGAACCGCAACGGTGATTTCTTCCTTATTATTGAGTTTCGTTCGATGGTTTTCCCTCTTTCTCAAGATATCATGGGTTGAGTGTTTTGGAAGTTTTCTCTGATCTTCGACGTTCTAAGGATAATCGATTATCGTGGTTCAAGTATATCGATCTCCCAGCATCAAGGTAGGTGGTTTGTTCCTTTCCATTCGATGTCTTTGAGTTTATGAGCAAATTTCCACCATTCCCCTTGATCAGGGTATTGTGTGATTATTGTTTTACCCCTGTTATGTTTCTTCCTTGATTTTATGCTTGGGTATAGGTAAATTTTGGTTACATATGAGGATAATTGATGTGCTTGGATGTTTTTCCCATACTTGTTCGGTTTACAACCTTTGGTCTTGTTCTGCCTTTGGCTGTTGTACCTACTTTCAATGCCTTGTGACCGTAGGATAAATCCCTGTTTCATGACATTCTTTTTATGTTATAGACTGGTTAGCCAAATAGCTCTGTAGGTTTAC
The DNA here is from genome assembly GCA_963277665.1 of Viscum album. Taxonomy (NCBI): domain Eukaryota; kingdom Viridiplantae; phylum Streptophyta; class Magnoliopsida; order Santalales; family Viscaceae; genus Viscum; species Viscum album. Next base: position 1,836,814,910 of record OY728147.1, read on the forward strand.
TTTGGCCATATAACATTATTATGCACTGATTGGCATGAGGCTATGAGAACCTAGTGCTATAGAATATAAGGGATAGACTGAGTGAGCTTCCCAGAGAGTCTTGGATATTATAGACTATAGGAGGATAGACTGAGTGGGATACCTCAAAGAGTCTTGGAAATTATAGGCTATAGAGGATATACAGAGTGATCTTCCTAGAGAGTCTTGGATATTATAGACTACAGGAGTGTAGACTGAGTGAGCTTCCTCAGAGAGTCTTTACTTGTTTGAATTTCCTTAAACCATTATAGGCTGGAGGAGAAATTGACCGAGGGAGATTCCTCAGAGAGTCTATGATAGACCTGAGAGTATAGGAGGATTGACCGAGTGAGCTTCCTTAGAGAGTTTATAGACCTTGGGGAAATAAGTGGGTTAGACCGCGTGATCTTCCTCAGAGATTCCCTGACTACCCTAGACTATAAGGGGAATTGACCGAGTAAGATTCCCTAGAGAGTCTTATAATTTCTTATGACCAAACCAGAGGGTTTAGTCTGAGTGCACTTCCCAGAGGGTTGTTGGTACTTCTTGGATAGAACCAGAGGGGTCGGCTACGAGTACTTCCCAGAGGGGTTCCTGTTGTGGTTAGCTATTTATTTCACTACTGCATGTTGATTTGTGGATTGACCACTGTTGTATATCATCCTGTTTACTGCTTACTATACGATTACCTGCCATATACTCACTGATTGTTAGGCACAGATCTTTGGGTGGATACCTACTAGGATTTAGTCTCACACCCTGTTTGGGCTATGCTTTTGGGCCCAAACAGAATATGTTTTTTGCAGGTATAGACAAGGGAAAGCGCCCTTCGACTTCTGGTACTTGACTTACATTAGAGTAGGAGAGAATGGGACCAAGCTATGGCTTGCAATGCTGATGAGTTTATCTGTTTTCATTTGTACTTATTTTGGTATTGCTTGTATCTCTACCATTGTGACATGTTTGGCTACTTTCCTAGATATATGTATCATGAATCATTTCATATATACATATGTGCTTCAGTTGTTTATTGTTTTAGTCTTTGACTATTTATTGTTGATGGATATTTACTACTTTGTTTACTTCCGCTGTGTACTCTACCAATGAGGGCATTGTTTCCCCATTACCACACCCAAGGCCCTCGCTGCTAGTCGGCAGCCTCTGGAATTTGGGGAAATGCGCTTGAGGCCATGTGACCAACTGGGTACGGGGCGCCTCTTGGTGGCTTCTGGAACTGGGATGTCACAAAGTGGTATCAGAGGAATTCTTTTCTCTTGAATTACTATTTGGAGCCTTTATCCAGGGATAGGATGGAATAGGTACTTGGTAACAAACTGTGCCCATGATTAGCTAACCCGTGTACAGGGAAAAGCCAATCTACCTCGCTTATTGCAGTTTCTGGTTTTTCTATGTTACAGTTGTTTTGATTTCACATGTAGTGATTCACACGCTTTGTGCTGTTAACTTTGTTGTTATTGTGGTTCTATTTCTGTCGCAACCTGATGAGATAAGGGTATTCCATCTCATGCATCATATAGGCACTTGTTAGAAATCACATACCATGCATTCTTGCCATGCCATATAGGGTTCATTAGCGATTGCATGTTGTTTTGATAAATGTTGTGTAAATTATGCATGCTTATGTGATATGTTCTTGATAGAATCCCTTCTGTTTAATAGAGAATTTGTTTGTATTGTACCTAACTTAAATGAACTCCAAATTTTGGTTCTTGAGGTGTTATGGTCCCTCATGAATCAGAACATGGTGGATCGTTGACTTGTTTATCATGTATATGACTTGTATAAGATTCCAAGCTTTGATTCGCGGGGAGTATGGGCCCTCACAGATCAGAATTTGGCACCTCCATGCTTGTTTTTCAGTGTTTTCTAGGCTTCGTTGCAGTTTTCAAGCTACTACCAAGAAAAACCCAGAATACATGCCATGTACATTATGACTACATGCTGTGTAGTTTTAAACCATTTCACTAACTGTATGAGAAGAAACATGGGGTTGTGAAAGGTCTTCAGAAACACACCATGTACGGTAGGTACACGCCGTGTAGTAGTGAGCCGTGTACCCGACCATGTCACTAACAACACGGTTTGGGAAAGTTCGTGTAGTACACGCCGTGTTTGGTACTAACACACTGTGTAGCCTTGTTCTAGGTACCTGACCGTGTAACAAACAACAAGGTTCAGTGGTATCTTCTCATATACATGCTGTGTTTGTTTGGAACATGCCGTGTAAGGGTCAGCCGTGTTGTCGTCCGAGTAACTAACAACACGGGTCATCAGAACCTTTTATTGTACACACCATGTACTTGGAAACACACCATGTAGTTTTAGTTTAATAGGACTATGTGGGTTAGCCGTGTAAGGAGATTCATGCAGAAAAATAGAGTTTAAGTACACGCCGTGTGGTGGAACAACATGTCGTGTAGTAGGGGCGTTACACGACTAGTTGTAGCAGAACTGCACGCCCATGTGTATGGCTTTAAGGAACATGCCATGTAGTTTTTATAAACTTTGTGTAGTCATGTTTGGTAAAACATGAATGTTTCATTCTCCTATTACCATTTTGTACTCTTGGGGTTTGCCTGTCTTGTTTTTGAAGAAGGCAGACGGTACCCTCAGGCTTTGTGTGGACTATTGGAAGTTGAACTAGTTGACGGTCAAGAACCAATATCCCTTTCATAGGATTGATGACCTCTTTGATCATCTTTGAGGAGCCCGGGTGTTCTCGATGATTGATTTGAGGTCTGGTTACCATCAGTTGTGCATTAGACCATCAAATATACCTCTTATAGCCTTTTGGAGCAGGTATGGTATATACGAGTATATGGTCATGCCATTCGGTCTCACGAATGCGCCATTAGCTTTTATGGCATAGATGATCCATGTTTTCCATCCATACTTGGATTCCTTCATGGTGGTTTTTGTGGACGATATCTTGGTGTACTCTCAGACTCTACACGACCAAGCTACCCATCTTGATATCGTTTTGAGTACACTGATGGAGCATCATCTTTATGATAAACTCTCAAAATGACACTTTTGGACGGACCAAATTCACTTCTTGGGTCAAATAATCTTAGAGGCAGGAGTATCAGTGGACCTAGTGAATGTGAGAGCTATAGTTTCCTAGGAGTAGCTAAAGAAAATCTTTGAGGTGGGGAGTTTTCTTGGGCTAGATGGATACTACAGGTTCTTTATTCCAGACTTTTTCACACCTAGCAGCACCTTTGACAGGTCTTACAAAGAATGGTACGAAGTTCTTATGGTCAGATTCTTGTGAGTCAGTCTTTCAAGAGCTGAAAGATAGGTTGACGTCAGCACCAATACTAGTCTTGACAGAGCCAGGAAAGAGCTATACTGTTTACTGTGATGCTTTGGGTATCGGGCTGGGAGATGTCCTTATGCAGGGAGATGGAGTCATTGCGTACGGGTCTCGGTAGTTAAGGCCACATGAGAGGAACTCTCTAACGCACGATCTCAAGTTGGTAGCTGTTGTTCATGCCTTATGTTGTTGGAGACACTATCTTATGGGAGAGAACTTTGTAGTTTTTACTGACTAGAAGAGTCTCAAATACATCTTCACTTAGCGAGACCTGAATCTGAGACAACACAGGTGGTTCGAGTATCTTCAGTCCTTCAACTTTGAGCTTGCCTATATTCCTGGGAAGGGAAATGTAGTTACTGATGTGCTAAGCAAGAGAACTTAGATACAGGTAGTTTAGGAGGCCATCAGTGAGTGGAAGCTTATGGTTCTATTCTCTAAGATGCATTTGGAGGTGCATGATAGACATGGACAAACTTTTCTATCTTCTGTAGCTTTTACCTCTACACTTCTTGATCAGGTATGGATGAGGAAGCTATCAGACTCAAAAGGCCTAGTATTGCGGGAGAGTGTGTCAGGAGAGGACCATACTCCCGGATGGACAGTGGGCGAGGATGAGATCTTGCATTTCCAGGGATGCGTATGGGTGCCAATAGATATACGCGAGGAACTGATGTGGTATTTTCATTCCTCTGTTTGGGCAGTTCATCCTAGTGTCACCAAGATGTATCGGGATATTCATTGCTTATATTGGAGGCAAGATATAAAGAGATATGTTTCTGGTTTTGTTATGAGATGTTCTACTTGTCAGCAGGTGAAAGCGGAGCATCAGCGACTGGAAGGTCTTTTACAGCAGTTACCCATTCCTAAGTGGAAATGGAAAGATGTCGCGATGGACTTCATGACTAGATTGTCGAGGTCACCTCGAGGGAATGATGCTGTTTGGATAGTCATCTACAGACTTACGAAGGTTTCTCACTTCTTTATGATCAAGGAAACCTTCAGTGTTGATGATATGTGATGGTTGTACATCCATGAGATTGTACATCTACATTGAGTTCCATACTCCATTTTTTCAAACAGGGATTCACGTTTTACTTCTCTATTCTGGAAGGGGATTCATAAGGAGTTGGGTGCATAGGTACTTTTGAGTATGGCATACCATCCCTAGAATGATTTCCAATCCAAGCGCACGATTCATGTGGTTGATGATATTCTCAGTTCTTTCATTCTGGACATTGGAGGTTCTTGGGAGAAGCATATACCTCTTGTGGAGTTTGCCTACAACAACAGTTTTTAGGAAACTATTCAGATGGAACCATACGAGGCCTTGTACGATAGGCCAAGCCGATCACCCTTATGCTGGCTGGTGGTGGTAGAGGTAGCTTTTCTAGGACCTCGTCTTGTTCAGGAGACCTCAGAGCAGATAGAGTTGATTCGGAAGAGGATGACTACGACACAGTCTTGACATAAGTCTTATGATGATCAGCAGAGACGACCTCTGGAGTTCGAGGTTGGGGATCAGGTTTTCCTGCATGTCGCACTGAGGTTAGTACACAAGAGGATTCAAAGACAAGGTAAGATTTCACTGAGGGACGCCGGGCCATTTGAGGGGTTGGAGAGAGTTGGGCCGGTTATGCATAACGTCTTCCATGTTTCTCAGCTTCGACATTACTTTTCAGACCCGTCTCATGTCTTTCAACCTAAGGAGGAGGCCATGTGACCAACTTGGTACGGGGCACCTCTGGATGGCTTCCGGAACCGGGATGTTATAGTGGACAAATCGCCTTACTGAAATCAATTCACCCCCATTCTATCTTTTATTATCCCAGAAGAAAAAATTGTTTACATAATTCTTTATAGGGATATATAATTACATTTCCACCCATTATATAATGGAAACCATACATATTTTAGAGAAAATATCATTAAAAATACATTATTTAATAATATAATAACACATAGAAAAGAAATATGTCTCATAGAAATCTCATCATAACATAATAATCATCCACGAAGGAAAAGAATGTGGATGGAATCATTAGAGAATTCATTATCTCACCATAACATAATTAACCCATGAGAATAAAATAGGTTTCATGTGATCATCACAAGACATAATCACCATATGTTATCTAGAAATTCTTATGGAATCATATGTTTATATCCCTAGATAAACATAGAATATTTAAAGAATGTTTATATAGAAAAAATTACATTAAAAATTTTATTTGACCATTTCCTTGAATATACTGAAAATATTATTTTCTCTCGGTATTAATAAAAAAAATTAAAACATTATTGAGAACACTATTTTCTTTTAAATAACCATGGAATAATTTGAGGTAATATTCAATAAAAATAACAATCATAATGGATGGAATATTTTTTCATTCCATATACATTACAAGTGAATATTATACCAAAACTTTTTAAAAAAATAAAATGTGAGTCATACATAAAACATTTTAAGTGATTCCATTTAAACATTTATATTGATTTTAAAAGGCATAAAAATCTTATTTCTTAATATATTATATATATATAAGCATAGATATTTTTTTTAATGAATATGAATATAGAATAAAAATATTCATCGATCAAGGGGGAAATAAGGTCAATGATTTTTAAAATTTATTAACTTGGTCATTTTATTTTCCAAGTAGATAAAAATTATAATAATACATTAAAATCCATGAATAAACATATGATAACAAAATATATGTGGTTTAATCGAATGAATCATTTATTTACATTAAGGAATCATTTTCATAGAAAATACTGAAAAGAAACGCGTCTGTAACTTAAAACCTTACCTAAAGCCATGTGTATATTTGTTCATGATTATATATAATATATATTTAGATAACTACTTTGGTATACACATTAAGAATTAATATTATGGTTTTAGGTTAAGAACTGAATCTTAAAAACTAAGATATGGAATCCATGATATACATTTAGTAGGTATTTACTGAGCATGTGTAATGACTCGAACTTTTAGAAATAAAATTCTTTTTGTGATGGATTTAAGATCCTTATGATGTAATGTTGTTAGAGAAAACACATCCACTAATTTTGTTATATTTTACCACTCTATTATATGTACAACTAAATCAGATATTCCTTTATGAATAATGAATAATGATAATATATCCATTGAATAATGATCATATGATTAATATATATTATTTTTTATGATAAAGTCTTCTTAACACATAAAAAATATGTGATGTGCTCGACCATTAGTATTGTACCCTATGAGTCCTATTTATCATATCTTTAAGGGAGATAGAATAACTGCGAGTTTATATTGACCAAGAATATGAAAATATATGATAATAGAAATACAAAAAACCATTTATAGGAGAAGTTCAAGATCATCAAGATCATGACCCAAACCATGTTTGTCGAACCACACCAAGAAAATCTCACTATCACACATCGTACCAATAGATAATTCACTTATGTAACAAATACTATGTATATCAACACTAAATTTATGCATATTTATATTTTCTTTCCACTAAAATAATTATTAAATTTATCTCAAATTTCTTTTACATTATATATGACTAAATTATTTATTTTTATAATGTTTTTATTTTTATGAGAAGAAACAAATTTTATTTCATGGTAATATGTAATTTAAATTAGGATTTTTTTATTCTAGAATATTATGATTTCATATTAATTTTTGTTTCCACATTGTTATGTTAACATTATCTTATAATGTTTTATCAAGTCACATTTTTCCATATTATGAATGTAACCCGTTTTATGACACATTGAAATTACTATTGAAAAAAAATTAATAATTTAATCTTTTTATATATTATGGATTCCCAAAATAGGTTTTATAGATCACCACATTCTTATGTATTCCCCCTTATTATCACATTGTATTTTAATGGCTATGGAATATTATAAGAACATTATAGAAACATTCAAAATTGTTGTTGTACCCATTTATCAATTTGATTTTCTATGTATGTAATTCAGAAAGAAAATTGTTCACATTATATTATAATATTTTTTTTATCTATACCATTATATATTAAATCCTAACATAAAGTGTATTAAAGATAATAGTTTTCATAGTTGGTATATAAATAATGTTTAGTTATTTTTTTGGATTATGATTTGAAATATATAGAATAATATTAAGGGTAAATATTATAAATAAGAAAACATCCCTAAATTTTGATATTTTATAGAATAATTGTATTCCAAGAAAATAAATCTATTTCATGATACTATAATGGGATGTAGATCTGTTATAGAAGTATATAGAGGTAACAACACTAAAAACACTATATTGAGTAAGACTTGATCCATAACTAGTGCATAATAATTTGCATTATGGAACAACTTGTTTCAAACTCCTAGGGGATATATTTGATTAATTTATATGGTTATTACAAACCATTATCATGGTAAAATTAGATTTAATCCTTGAAATTAATAGGTTAATGAATATACATTATTTATGAGTTACTCATTTCATTTTCATAGATTTATGTGATTATTAATTTAAATAATAGAATTCATAATTTTACCTTTATTCTTGAATATGGATGGAAATTTGAGGAACTGAGTCAATAACCAATGTGATGGGAATTATGATAACTGTCCAAATGAGATAGCTAGCCCAGTGGGAGTGTGAATCCAAAAATTTATTACTATACTTTCTATTTTCACCCATGTTCTGAACCAAATCCTAAATCAATAAGGATTCTAAAATCAACCTAGTAATGAGAAAATTTCAATTTATACCTTTATTGAAAAAATACCATTAAATATCCATAGATAAATTGATCCAAAAATCAAGGTAAAATGATTCATAATTAATGAAAATATATTATTGATCCTCCAATTCACCATGTAAGAGAAGATGATTCTGGCTATTTATTATATGGAAGTAAACTATAATAAATTGTGTACATTGGTCAAGAATAATAAGCCTGAGGAGGATACAAATGATATAGAGAGGATGAACTTTTGTACAAAAAAATTGATTAATATTTTCCTTACAAACTCTGAATAAAAATTGATGGGTACATACTTATCCTCAATAAAAAGGATGATAAATCTATCATGGAATAGACAAAAAATATCATAATTCATGTATGATATGAATTTGTAATTGTTTGTACCCCTGAAATTAAATATGAAACCTTTTTGTTGTAATGAAGCTATGTCTTTGAAAAAATGTAGCCATTTGGGACTTTCATAATAATGAGATATTTTTTTTGATGTTCCCTCAATGTTGATGTGGATATTATTGAATCTCAAGAGTATCCAGGGGATAAAAAGTGTGAAGTGGAGTTTATTTCTATCGGTGTGATTGAGAAAAAAAATAGTGGCATAAAATTTCATCATCCCAATTGTTAAAGGTATAGGATGAATCTCCCCTGAAATTTTATTAATGGGGGTAAGGAAATGAATTATTCATGGGAAATATTTCACCTCACTAGTGGATGATAAATACAGAATACCACTATTGTGATGGATGAAAATAAGGCTCTAGTCAACCCTTATCCCATTGTGCAATGATTCAACTACAAAGAAGAATGACACAATGTGAGTCAATGAAAAATTCAATGGTTTATTGGTGAAAATCGTCAACAACAACCCTGAGGACTAGAGATCAAGGGTGATATTATACCATAACATATATAGAGGTTCATTCATAAAAAGAAAATGTGACATGTACACTAGTTATTAATTCATGAATAGTGAACGAACTTTTTGATCCAATTTATATGAAATCATTCATATCTATAAAATTTATTAGAACAATTCTATCACCACAACAATAAATTGAGGTAAAACTATTAGTCAAAATAGAAAATGGGTAAATTATTATATCCTAACCAATAACTATTCTATTATCAAAATTTTGGTGTCTATCATCCTAGTGAACATTGAAACATTTTTTATGTTAGAATTCAATATAATTATGCATATGAATTGGATTTTATCATATATTTCCTATATAAACTATTTGGAAAATGAAATCAACCTATGTATCTTGAATAAACGTATGATTCAATACATGTTCAAGGATAATGATGATTCTTATTTACTACCAGCATCTCAAGAATGAATATTATTTCTTTGTAGAGAACTGTACATAGCTCAAATGATTGAGACTAAGGATGAAATTCTCTTAGAACACTTTCCAATTGAGAAAGAATACATTGAAATCTTTTTTATGAATAGAATAGTATTTATCCTTGATTATTGGTTCAATTTTTTTAAAAGAAATCATATACATTAGTCATTTAAAATATTAATTGTTCTGAATAGAATGATCATTGTTTAAATTTATGAGATAATTGAATAACTATAGTAGAAAATGGTTAAATTGTTTATAATTAAAATTAATTAATGTGGGGTACACTAGTTATATTCATTATAACACACCTTTTAATTGATTATCTATCACTCAATAGGATCACGATAAAGAACATGTATCCTCTTTCACTAATTGATGACTTGTTCGATCTGCTTTATGGATCCCAATATTTCTATATGATATATCTTAAATTAGAATTTTTTCATGTAAAGGTGCAGATGTATGATATCCCTAATAATACATTTTTTACCTGGTACCAAATTTGCGAATTTATGGTGATTCCATTTGGACTCACAAATGGTAAAATAATCAAAATTGAATTGATGAATATTATCTGTAGGTATTAACTAAAAAACTGTATTTTGACTTTATTGATGATATTATTATCTAATGTAATATAAATGAGTATCATGATGATAATTTGAATAATTTATATCAGATGATTTTGAAAAAAATAATGTATGGTAAGTATAATAAATTTTAGTTTTTGTTAGATTAAGTAAATTTCATGGGGCATTACATCACTATCAAAGTGATATATATGGATCCATAAAAAATAGAGATGTATGAATAGTACCCTAGACCTACAAATATAAAATAAATCAATAGTATCATAATATTATATTAGTATTATTGATGATTTTTAACAAAATTCTCATGATTTTAAATCTTCCTAACAATGATAAAATGGAAAGGATTCGATTTTTCCTAAAATAATGAACGTGAAAAAATATTTAAATTAGAGAATAAAAGGATAATCACAATACTTTTACTCATATTACCCACTTGTGGGGAAGAACCACTGATCCATAACGATGCATATAAGATGTTATTGGTTAGTTCACTCAAGGAAAATTACAATGTCATACCCTATACCTCCCAATAACCAAGGATCCATGGGTAGAATATCCAGGCTAATGATCTAGAATTGGTTCTAATGATATTCATGTCAATGAAAAGGTGAAATTATAACTAAAGTGATAAGTGGGGTATATATATGGAGCATAAAACCCTAAAATATATATTTAAAAAAATGAACATAATATGAACCCAAGGAGGTGGTTATATATAATTAAGGAATATGATGGTCCAACCAATTATAATCTAGAGAATGAATAAAATTGGATGATTCTATGAGTAGAAAAAATATATAAACTCTATCCATGATGAGTATTTTAATGGATTTAATATTCAATGGTTTGAAATAGATTTAAATTGGGTTAATAAAATGAACAACATCATACCTTTCTCAAATTACTAATCAACCATATTTTCATATAAGAATAATGGGTGTTCAAAAAAATGATGTGTATTTATATATGAATGTTGAAAATATTCTTTAGTTCAAACTCGATGAATATTGAGTTATAAGGATTGGAACTCAGATATGTTTCCCAAAAAATCTAGAACAGAAGTGGGAACTTATGGATGATCTATGAATCTAGGAAATGGTAATATGTATTGTGATTTAAAGAAAAATTTATTCTACAATTACAACAATAAAGATGGTGAGAATTTTTTATATTGATTCTTGGTATTCCAGTAGGTCAAAGATGAATGAAAAATGTCCAAGGGTATGATAAAACTATTTTTCATACCATAATTTATATAGTAAAACAAAACCATGGATTTCATCAAAGGAATCCACAAAGGCAACAAAAGGATATAACATTATCTATATGGTTTTTTTACACCTTACCAATTCATCTCATTTCTTTTCCATAATTTATATAATTATTTTGACCAAATATAAATGATATAAATTATGATGTGGTTATATTTATTGGAGATCCTATATCTATTTTATCTAAACATGTTCTAATGCATACTTTATGTTTTTATAGAATCCCTCAAAATGCCATGAATTCTAAACTGGACTTCATCACCTTATATCACTCTAAGAAGGATGGTTATAATAAAAGGAATTTAAATACTTTTGATGAGATGGTTAGATAATGATCAATTAGTTTCCAAGTGTGTTGGGATCAACACATTCCCCTAGTGCAGTTATCATATAACAATAGTTTCAATTTGAGAATTATAATGTATCACTCTGAGGCTATATAAGGGAAGAGGGGTCATGCACTAATATGAACAAATGAAGATGGAATTTAGATTTTAATGAGACCTGTTCTTATACATGAGATTTCAAAAAATGTTCAAAGAATTTATTGTTAGATGAAATTAGCACAAAGTATATATAAATTTAATGTAGAAAATTGCTGACCAGACCTGGTCATTTTGGTCAATGATAACATGTTCCTCCATATATACTCATGGAATAAATTCATGAGGCTTGGAATACTGGAAAAGAATATTCCTAGATAAACATTATACATTTATTTCAATAATTTCATCAGAGATTTGGTCTATTGAATAACACTCTCTCCCAACCTATAATAAGTACATGATGTGTTCAATATATCCCTCTAGATAAATTAAATAATTGACCCCTCACATGTACTCAAACTATATGATGATCTATTTAAATATTATATTTAATATATAGAGAAGCTAATGAATATCATAAATTAGAGAGGAAATTCTCTATGAAAGAAAAAAACTCACAAGGATAATGTGTCATGGAGGAAAAAATTGTTTGAGGAATCAATGCGGGAATCAAAAGAGGGGACTAAATAAAAGTACCCTCATCTGTTTTATTATAAAAATTTCTAGGGTGAAATTTCTGAAGGGGGAATAATGTAATGACCTAAACATTTACAAATAAAATTCCATTTGTCTTAGATAATATGTAATGTTGTTATAGAAAAAACAAGAACCATTTTGGTCATATTGGACCATTATAAGTTATATCCTAACCAATTCAAAAACAAACTGCGTCATGACTATTGATAATATATCTATTTAATAGTGATCATTTTTTCTATATTATTGGTAATGATAATGCCTTTTTGACATAGATAAATGAAGTGATGACATCGACCAATATGATTTTACCATATGAGACACATTTATTAGATATTCCAAGGGAGATAATACTAGTTGGAAATTTCTATGACATGTCCCAATATATGATCTAATAATTAAATCATGAGTGTAATTATGTATGGAATAATTTCTAGATTATCAAGATCTCGGTCCAAACTACATTCGCCAACCCACCACATGAAAATCTCATCACTGCACACCATACGCTTTGATCATTTATTAATGTAACAAATGTCTTTATATCTTGTCAATAATATCATGAATATGTGTAATTTACTTTTAATAATATAATTACTATATTTTCACCTTATTTTTTTACATTAAAAAAGGATATATAAATTATTTTAATGAAAATTATATTTTGATAGAAAAAAAATTGTATTGTTGGGTAATATGAAATTTTAATAAATTAATTCATTTTGATGAATTCATGAATTTTTAAAATAAATAATATTTTTTAGAAAAATTATTAACAAATAATATCTGTTATATATCATTGATAAAATAATTTTATGATGTTAAAATAAAATTTTTATATGGGTCAAAAAACATATATTTTAAAAAAAAATCAAATATTTTTCAATAATGTGGATTCTAATTTGTTAGTGCATTTTTTAATATCTATTTAATTATTTTTTTAAAATATTCTATTTATATAATTAACATATCATAATTATATAATGGTAATTTTTTTACAATTTTCCATGATCATAGAATTTTTGGTTAAAAATTAAATTTGGAAAAAATATATGGTGTGTATTTTGGAATCATAATGACACAAAGTGATTTAATTTTTCACATAAAAGGCCTTAAAAAAGAAATTTCTATTCTTCCTAGAAGAAAATGTGTTTTTAGGTAATTTTTTCTTTTTTTATAAACCCTTCTTGAATCCCCCAAAAAATATATTATATTTTATGGTATTAAAATCATTTCTTTATAAACATGTCCCACTTACACACCACTAAAGATTTTATTTTTATTTTATATATTCATCATGATTTATAATAATTAAAACCAATCCTATTAGAAGATACCATGGACAAAAACCCTTGTAAGGTGTTCATTTTTTATAACATTATTGTTTATTCTGAAACCTAAACCAGGGAAATAATAATGAAATCCCTACCTTTTCCTATATAAACAAACCATTACTACCATTTATCATAAAAAATCCTTATAACTTGAAATTAATATATCAATTACCCTCTAGAGCCGTACTAATGTTCTTCCATGCTCTCAAAATCTCCTCCCAGACTTTTGGAATCACTAACTCAAGTTAAGTGATCTTCTCTCTCTCCTGTTTATTCAATAACCTCCTTTGTGTTATGCCTTTTGTTTTTAATTTTTTTATATTGGGGTATGTTATTAAACATTTATTATACTTCTATTATGATTTAAATTTGTTTATATACCACATTAAATCTAATTATTCCCTCTAATGATTTATTATGTTCTCCTGATATGTCATTGAAAATATCCTATCATTTTTCTATGCCAAACATTTATTCAAGAACACTTTTTTTCTTATTGCTTTCAATTAACACTTTTTCATGTAGTAATTTTTTCATTCATATTTCTCATAGTCTATATGATGTCCAAGTGATGAGATAACCCTTTAAAACTCTATAATCCCTCCCATGATTTATTATGTACCTCTGATTTTCTACTGAAATTATACTGTATTATTTTTCATGACAAACCATTATATAGTGACTACCATTTCCATTTCAACTAATGAGAATTAAAATATAAATAACTATAATTATTTTATTATGGAAATAATTGTATTTATTCCATACTAAATAATCATGGAATTAAATGGGATGAAACATAATCTTATGTTGAATCATTTATGTGGCACACATATGGATAATCATTAAATGAAAGAGACAGTTTCACCCTAAATTATACAGCAATCCAATAACATGATATTTGTTTATTCTTATTTGGTTCAATTTAGGGTATTAGAGAGTAAAAGTATTCCATCATGGAACTATTTCAACAATGTTAAGATTTCTTGGAAGTTAGACAGGTCATATATTCATGATTCCATGTTTAATACAGTTTCTGCATTCCAATGTTTCCTTTATTCTATCATGTTGTATAATTCTTTATTTTTCAAGATTAAAATTATCACCCATTTTATTCTCTATTAAAGTGTCAATTGACTAACATGAAATAAATTTATTATGTTAGTATTTTTATATTAAATTAATAGGATTTATAGGTCACCCCATTCTTAATTATTTCCATAGGTTATCTCGTGCAGTTTTTAAAGTAACAGATTATTTGATGTATGTTATAGAATTTTTCAATATTGTTATCATACCTTTGTATCAAGATGATGTGCTATGTGACTAATTACCAAAAAAATATGATTCATTATCACTTGGGATTGTTTTATGTGTAAAATTATGTATTAAAAAATGAAATAAAATGTGTGAAATAAAAGTGTTGTTATAGATATATTGAACAATGTTTATTAATGAGGGAGGAGAATAGATTCCATTTTAAAAGTGTGAGGAGGAACATAAAATGAATTACATAAAATATTTAAATAATATATAGTAATTTTCATGTAAAAGTGACTTAAAATAAATAATTTATCAATGGAAGGGTAATATATGGTCTAGATATCATTAATCAATAATATTTTGACTAGTATATATGACAGTTTTAACCCATTTCTATTATATTAACCTCTATGATCAACTGGTTATACCCCAAACCATGGTAACCAATTTTTATATTTATTTTTATTTATTAAAGAAAAAATCTATCTATAACATGTTAAATTATATTTATTATTAAGATTAAAAATATTTAATCTATTTTATAAGATTTAATTTCTACAAGTGGTAGAAATTCATTTTAAAATACGTATAAAAATTGTAACAAAATCCATTTTTAGAAAAATAAATTTTTAAGTATAAAACTAAGTGTACCTGCATTCATAGAAAGATAAATACTTTCATATGTCTTCAAAAATATATAATAGAATATATATTCTATTAAATTAAATTAAATTATCAATCAATATTGATTTATTTAATTTATTAATATAAAATGATATTACAAACACATAAAAAAATATCATCCTGAAAAACAACTCATTTTAAATTCAAATGTTTTTATTTAAATTTATAACAAATTTATATCCAATGAATTAATTTTATAATCTTTTAATCAAAAATTTTCTATAATTGTTTCCTAAGTTATACCTTCCAATATCACAACTATTCGACAAATACAACAAAATAATAATTCAATAGTACACCATGGATGGATTTAACTTCATTTTAGAATGTACAGGAAGATATAAAAAAGTATTTATAGAGAAATATATCATACATTCTAGGAATGTTACATATATACCATTGAAAAAATACTATTGTATATACTGCAGTTCACATGGAATGTGAAGTCAACCTACTATGTGTTTCAAAGTTGGGTACATGGAATGTGATAAAAATAATATACTTGGCATGTTCCACATGATTCCCATGTCATGATGTTTATGACATCAAGACACATCATCATTGAAGCATAGTATCATATCCATATAGGCCACTATGGTCATGTAGTATAGCCTTGACCATGTCAAGTGGACTATACTTGGTGTGTAACTTAAATAAAGCCCATTTAATCTAAGAGGGGTTGATGCATGAGAAGTCTACCCCAAATTAGGTTGTATTCTAATCCATGATAGGTACCCTAGATCTAATTGGTGTGTAAGTACAAGTGGAATGTCAAGCATATATATTATGTATAAACTGAGCCTTTTGGATCTATTTCATTATTTTCCAAACTTCAATACTCATCATATAATTTTTATAAATCTATGAAACCCCATAATCACACATAAATATACATACACATTGTGTGTTCATGAGACAAAAATATCTACATTTAGGTTTTCATACCTATATAGACTACATATTCATACAATCCTACTATCCCATATATTTTTATCCCTAAAATCAATTATATTTATTTCATTCTAATCACACCTAAACATAATGGATTATTTTTTCATTAGACTTATGATTTTTTTTGATCAAATCTATGGTAATCCCATTGCATTGGTGTTTTCAAGATCATGCCTCACAATAAACCACTAGTAACCCTCATAAATTTCACATCTATTTAAAAATTTCACCATTCTGTTACCATCTGGCTGCTTTGTTTGGTAAAAGGATCTTAAAAAGGGATGCAGATCAGCTGCTTCCTTAGAAACAGAATATCTTTCTGCTCGCTCTTTTCTTCTGAAAATGACTCTCTTGAAGTCTCTGCCCTAAAGCTTTAGCTGGCTGTTTGATATGTCTTATTCCAGCATGATGATTTTATTTTCTTTTGAAGTTTGCAGTGCGATTCTACTTGATCTGATATACTTAATCTTGACTCTGTTTATGACATGTTAAGATCTCTTTTGGAGGATTTGGATGGATGCTATCCTTGGTTATGAGTCTCTAGCTACAGTACTCTTATATTGAAGTTGGACTATCTTGATGCCTCTATTCTAAAGCTCACTCGGGATGTTTTTTCAGCATTTTTTCTTCTGAAGACTGGTTGCCTGCTGCTTTTGAAGGTTCTCATATTTATATGCAGTCCAGCTTGAAGGATGACATCTCTCCACACCAAGGTTCACTGTATTTTGATGTTTTTTTCCTTGTTCTATGATGGTGTAAGCTCTTTGCACCTCGAAAACTCACTGTAACCTTTTGATTTAATAAATTCCCTTTGGCATGAATTGGGAAACCAATTCATGTCACTTTCAAAAAAAAATGGTAATTGATTGTGAATAATAACCCTATAGGAAATAGAATTGCATAGGGGATAATTTGGGTTTGATTAAAAATTATATTATCAGAATATGTTTACAGTTGTGTCGATAAAAAAGGTAAATAATCATATATTATTTCTAATGAATAAAAAACTTATTCTAGTTGGTTATTTCAATGGATATTCATGGAAATAGTAAATGAGATTAATATTCTGATTAATATTCAACTTGAATTATCCTAGTGAAAGTGATTTTTCATCGATAAATTTATTTGAAAAATGAATACCGGGGAATAAGACATAATAATTAATGTAATATTCCCTACCTCATTAGTAAATAAACACATATTCAATGGTTCAGTGATACCACATTATCAATCATTATCTCTATGAAATATATTCATCGATGTAACAATATACCAATCCTCATACCTTAAATCTAATGACAACTTTATTTTAAGATCACTCTCTCCTCTCCTAATATATCTCATAAATTCATTCTCCATTGGTAGTGGATTAACCTATGTGTTAGTTATATGATACATATTAATACTAATAAATGATAGATTAGTTTTCAATGAGTATTTTTGTTGATTATTACATATTGGTGGTTGGTTAGAACTAGAAAAATTATATTGGCATCAAAGTGACATGTGAAGTTGTGTGAAATTATTACTATTTATAATACATCAAAAAAGGTGTTTATTCATTAATTAAAAATATTACATTATTAATTTTTTTAATTTTTCTTTAGTACATTGATAAAACATATATGATTCTGATTTTTTTAATCAAAATTTGTTGGAAGTGAAAATTAACTTCTTATATTGATTTTATTACATGAGGGGATTATTTTTGGTCTCTATAAAATTATTAATTTTAATTTGAGTGAGTATTCAATCTATATTGGTTAGTATCTCATTATATAAATTATTTATTCTGATACCACTATCTATGTTTACATTTGATTAGTAAAAATTTGGGGGAAAACCGAAATTAAGAGTTTTTAGGTTTTCATGACTTAATAATGGAATTTTGGATGAAAATTAGGATAATTATTCTTTAGTGATAGAATTTTAGTAGATTTGTGGTTGTTTAATGGATACATAATGTTTATCATAACCTTTTATTTTGATATATTAAGTTCAATAGTAATTACAGAGTTGTTGAATAGTTTTCCAAACTCTGTATGGAAATCACACTCTATGGGAAATTGTTATCTATTACCATAATTTCTTCATATTAACTATAATATGGTATTATAGAGAATTATACACCCAAATATTTTAAAATAATATTTATAAAAAATTATATTCAATTAAAATGTTTAGAAAATAATGGTTCAAACTCATAATTAGTGTATATCAAATCATTTTTAAAATAATTTTGGTTTGTTATATTGGGTGTACACTGTAAAATTTTTAAAAAATTAAAAATATATTTTAAAAAATATATTCATTCATTTATTTAGAAATTAAAATGGGATATATATATATATATATATATAATTTTTTAAAAAAAATTCTTGTTTGGATTTTAAAAATTTTGTATTAATAAATTTTGTACAATTTTCAATGAGTTTCTCATTGTCAATGGTTATACTAGAAAACAATATATTTCCTAAGTTAAATTATGTATTCCCTGTTATACTTGGTTAAAATAGTCTATTCAAACATTAGTTAGAATGACTCATGTAATTTTATAGGATCATTTTCACATGGATGTTTAATTATAATATATATATATATATATATATATATTATCAAAACTCATTCATGTTATGAGTTTTTATAGTTGATGTATAAGAACTGCTTCCACATATTCCTAATTAATATATTATTTTCATTATCTAATGGTATTTTTTGGGTAGATGTTAATATTTTATAATTTAAATTTGGATTATTATAACCATATTATAAAGTCATTAACCTATGTATACATCAGAAACTAATGGTTTTGATTAATCCATTTTATTTTTTCTATTGGATCTCAATTATCTTTGATTGAAATTATCTTAATTGATGAGATAAATTATGTCTATGATTTTTATCTAATTTCCAAGTTATCTATTATTGGTTTGGATTATATTTAAATCCCTTACATTATAATGTTTATAAATATATTCTTTATTTATAAGGTAACATTTTTTTGTTAAAATGACTGATATTTGATAGATTATTAATACATTTGTTATTTGAGTTTTCAATTTATAACTTTTTCTTTAAGAACAACTAATAATGATTGGTGTATGATTTATTACACCAATTGAGATTGTGATTTATTCACTGGTTAATAATTAATGAATAATATTGAATTTTCAATTCTTGGTGTATCTAAATGAATACAGATGAAAATTTTTATAGTAAATGAACATGTAAATATTTTCAACTAATATTGTTTATCTCTATGATTTGTGTTTACCCTTGGTTTATTTTTTGTTATAAATTTGAGATAGATTATTTTTAAGTGATATATAATATTTATTTTATTATTTTATATTTATCCCATGATCATCAATGTTTATAAATATCAAATGGAATAAAATATGTTAATTTTGATAGTGTTTTAGTTTCCATGAAAATGGGTTATGTCAATGGAGATTTATTCTTGGTTTCTATGTTTTTCCATGTACTGGACCCATTCAGTTCCCTTATAAAAAATTCAAAATTGAATAATTTTCATGATATTAACCATCTTTTATATTTTTTCAATAAGGACATTTGACAAAAACCATACATTGGGAGAAATCGTAAGAAACATATATTTGATTCTGGTGGAAAAAATAAGAGACAATAACAAAATATTGACAAAAATTATAATTAGATCATATGACATAGTCCAATAAATTTAAGCCTTTGAATTATTTCTATGTGGTTTAACGTCATTATTTAATCATTTTTTAATGATTTTAAATTTCATTAGAATAATGTGATGTTTATATTAGTTTGTTTTTATAATTAATGATCATTATGAATTCATTGGTCATTTACTATAAACAAATATTTTTTAATAATTTTTTAATAGAATTTAATATTTGAATTGTTAATATCCTTGGAATTTCATTTTTTCCGTTAGAAGTTTTACTTATATAATCATTATGATCATCTATAAGGAATATATTAATTCTACATATCATACTCAAAAGGATATTAAAAAAAACTGAGTTGATTAATATAATAATAGTTAACTACTTCTGAATATCATTTTTCTTGAAAATATTGAATGAACTCCACTAGTCATCCCATTGGTTAATGTTTTATCTATGGATGAATATTATGGTTAGGATTTTTTTGATTTGATGAGATTAGATTTTTTTGATAATAGAAACATCAAGGATTAAACCATAGTGCTTAAGAGGTGGTATATGTTCACATAAATAGTAGAAATGGTACCTTGAATTATTGTGAAATCCACCAGATGTGTGAACATGGAATATAAGATTACTAGATTGTATAATGAATGGTGATGATAACAAATAATGATGATGTAGAATAACTTCATGGGCCACATGGATTCTATATCATAAATTACCCACTATATGACATGTAGTCCTACATGTCTCATATCATCTATACTAAATGAAATGATGTAGAATTAAAGAAGAATACACACCTAAATAAATAAAAACATCCTCACTCCATGTGTATAAATTCCCTAATAATGTTGATTATTTTTTTGGAAAATATAGTTTAATGATTATAGTGTAATTTACTTTTGTATATTTCTAATAGTTGACCATTTTTGTGTTAGTATTATTTCATGGATTATATGTTTATAAGATGAGAATAAGTATTTTTTAGGGTTTTGGATTTGATAACATGATTATATATCAAGGTAGATGTATGTTTATACATGGTTTAAGAAGTTAACAGATTAATGGTGGCCTAGGAACCATGCAAACTCTATTGGAGGTCAAGTGAATGTATTGTGTCTAACAAGTGGCTATAATGCCATCATATTTACAATATAGTATTAGTGTGGTTCCAAAAAAATATTGGTAACAACATGGGATGTTTTTAAATAAATCTATATTAATTTAGGTTTGTTAATTTTTCTATTCCACCCCTCTAACAATTGAAACCATCCCATTTCCAATCATTTCTCATAGTCGAATGCCCCTTGGGGTGTGTCTATTTTGTCTCTAGAGATATATTTTAGATAACACGAATATCATGATTATTTTGAGTATATTATTTAGTGATTAATGGTCATAAACTCATATCTCTCCTCCTCATCCTTAATTAAGATTCATCTTCTTCAAATTCTATCATTGTAGTCAAAACCTCAGAATTGGGATTCAAAAAATCATTTATATATTGATTTGGATCCCCTAGGTTCTTCTTGATTAGGTTGAAGTATATCTAAATTGTAAAATTACTATCCATAGTTCTCAATTTTGATTATGTTTCATTGTAAATTTATTTTTATTACAGTTTTATGTATTTTTTAACATTTTTTTTGGTATTATATGATTTATTATTGTGAATTCCTAACCCTAAATTCCTGTAGCCGATACAATATTTTAATACATTAGAATTATAACAAGAAATAAAATCTAGAAGGACATATCAGTTTGTCTATCTTGGAAATATAGATTACATTCATGATACCAAAAATAAATTGGTAATTCAAAATAAAACACATTACACAATAAACTAAAATAAGTTGCATCCTTGAAATATTATTCAATGTTCTATTCTTCATAACCTAGAGAAAGAAAAATAATAAGGGCGATCTAAAATGTTTAGTAAGGGTAAATAAAACATATGAAATAATGAATCAATCTATATGTAAATTTAAAAAACTTAAAACACACTTGATTTAAAAAATAATATATATCATAATTAATATGTTAAGGTAAGAAACAAAAATATATTCCATTAATTAATTTACTGAGAAATAAATACATCCATATATATATATATATATGAAAAATATCATGGATAAATAATTAATGAATGTAAATATAGATAATTAATTGTATATAGAAATATTTTATAAAGAACATGAAATCATATACCATTAACACCTTTCATAAGATGATTTTAAACTATGGATATAACCCCATTTAATTTGGCCTACATATTTGTCTCATTAGAACCTATTGATGCATCGAGGAGCAATATAAATTCCGATCTTCAAAAATCATTACGAGTATATATAATTCCTCATATCAAGTAACAAAAATATATAATATGCATTTTCATATTTCTAAATTGAGTAAACAATTCAGAATTATAAATATTTTCCCATCTAATTCAAATAACAATCAAAGTAGACACCTTTAGTAAATGATACTCAATTTAAGAAATAATAATATCCGTTGTTTGGGAATATAGATATTAAAGTAACATCTGATGAAAAATGATTAAAATAATGTTATTGTTTTAAGATGATTTCAACAATCACAAAAGTATGCGAGTCTACAAAGATAATATTTAAGAACATTCTATACAAGAATAATCTTTAAACATTATAAAGCATCACATAACACATTGAGACAATTGAATCATAATATCTTGAAAGGTATAAGATTAAATGATAATTATATTATCATGAGAATAAGTGGATTCATTATATAACATGTAAAAGAATGTATATAGATCAAATAGAAGTAAATTGGTGTATAATAACAGATAAGTCTTCGTGGAATTTAAATTGATATGAAATTCACTTACATTAACCTTCCTTTTTGTTGTGTGGTATTTTTCCACATGTATAGTGGTTTAATATAAGTTAATAACTAACACTAGAAAGATAATTAATTTTATAATATCATATATCCTCACCTTAAAATATCTTATTTCCCATTTATTAATAATCTCTCATTATATTCTCTATTTTTGGTGATAATTTCCTACTTATCTCATGTAGGTTTTTGAGTTGTAAATTGTTGTTCCTATTAATTATATCATTAATTAATCATATCTGGAATGTAAAACATGACATAATAAGATTATATATTATGTATATATGTGTTTAGAATAATCTATAATGTTTGGAGATAAGAAATTAAGATCACCGTTCATAGAGATGCTTGGTCGTAGGTATGCATCAACACAACATTCATTTCATTATCATATTAATATAATAAGAATAAAATTATACATAGATATTAAATAATTACAATATAATATCTCTTTCATTTATGTTACATAGGTTTTTTAATATCATTGATTATAAAATCCATGCATAGAATGAAGGAGTCACATCGCTTTGTGGGGGCAGTAGTCGACACTTCTCAATGAAATTATCGTATTTACAAAAGCTGAAAAGTATAAAAATATGTTCCAAATAATTATTATAAATTGATAAATAAATTAAAAATATCACACATATATATATATATCATATATAAAAAAATTTCCCTTTGTAACTTCCACCTTGAGAGGTTGTAATTAAAAAGGAATAATCATCTTTTTGTGAGGCAGTAGTTCACCCTACACAGAAACAATATGTTTGTTTCCTATTAGATGGAGGTGTGTGTCAGTCTAGGTTGAAATTATAAAATAAAAATAGAATAATATGTTTAGTATGATGTTTTTGTTATTTAATAATGGAATAAGAAGTGTATAGGGAGAGGATATGAAAATGAAAGAAAAGAGATCGTTGGA
Organism: Viscum album; assembly: GCA_963277665.1. Classification (NCBI taxonomy): domain Eukaryota; kingdom Viridiplantae; phylum Streptophyta; class Magnoliopsida; order Santalales; family Viscaceae; genus Viscum; species Viscum album. The sequence continues at coordinate 1,836,838,971 of OY728147.1, forward strand.
AAATGTTACCTAGAAATTGGGTAACTCCTACTGGTTTATACCAAAGGGATTCTCTAAAAGTCTTCTATACTATAATGAGGCATCATAGTTGAATATTTGGTTGTATGAAATCTATATGGGCATATATTAACTGATCTTATGTGACCAGATAGGTGTTTAGAATGGGGAAAAGTGGTGGCCTTTTATAGTGGAGGATCAATGATACACTTATAATAATTTGAAAAAGGAATTATTCCAATGTTTTTCTTGTTTCAATTCGACCCAATGTTGGACCCAATATAATAAAAGGGATTATTAGGTTGAAATATATCTTTAAAATGGATTTGGACATGTTTATTGGTCTTCTTTGGCCTTTTGATTATGTTTTAGTCCACTATTATGTTTAATTTTCACTGAATCATTGCAATTACTTTTAATAAATTTCAATAATATTTTAGGTAAAATAATAATTTTATCAATTAAAAATTATTTATTATTTTAATTAAAAATATGAATCCATTTTTCCAAAATATAATTACATGAGGGTCTTGAATTAAAATATTAATAATCTCGTGAGTGTCATGCGAATCCAAGTTTTTAATATAAAAAATGTCAATAAGATTGACAAGTTTTCATATATAATTTCAATATAAAATTTATTTAAATGATCTAAATTGATTTAATTTATATAAATATGATATAATTTATCTTTATAAAAAGTATAGAATATATTTTAACATAATAAATAAGTTACATGAAAAAGACGTTTTGGAAAAAAATCAGTATTTTTCACCATTCATATGAAAATTAATGTTAACCTAAAAATTCTAAAAATTAATGCTAATCAAATTTTTTGTATCATCTGTATATATTAATTATACTTTTAAATATCAAATTTACAAAGTAGATAAAAATTGGATTGAAATTTGGTTCTCCCTTAAAATATTGTAAAAGAACCTTAATAAAAATATAGGTTTTTATGTGTGAATTTGGGTTTGTTCTTATCTTATGCTAATAAAACCAAATTGTTAAATATAATTTTTTTGGTGAAATAAATACACTATATATATCATTAAAATAATTTAATAATAGTAATAAAATATGGTTATTGTGATTAAACTTCTTTGGAAGCATATAAATAATATCAGATCATTTGTTATCCAATTGGTTATTATTTTTTGTTTCTCATTTATTAGTTACCCATGAATTGATATAATATTTATATAAAACATAATTTGAAATAAATTATTTAATACAATTAATAATGGCTATTTTATACCATATTATATAAAATAATAATATTTTAATAATATATTATTGTTCTCTAAAACTCGGTCTTTCGTATAACCCAAGCTATCGGGGATGGTTGCTCTAGTAGTCGATGTAAGCTAACATAGTGTTGCATGCATTAAAATATATAGAATATACTATATTAATTTTACATTTTAATGTATCTGGTTAATATATTCTCTTTTTAAACTTTCAGTTGTGTGTCATAAATACTATTGAATAAAATGTTTTACATTAGAATTTTTTGGTCTTACATTCTCCCCACCATAACAAAATTGCATCCTCAAAATTAAAAATTTATCTTAGTAATAAAGTAATTTATGTAGGAAGATAACTATTTTTTAAAACACAACATCATAAAAAAGGTTAATAACACATATTACTAATAAGATAGAAATAAAATCATAATGGTCACATAACTTGGATACCTAATAAAAGAAAATAGGCTGGAAATGAAGACATGGATAGAGGGGGAAAATCCAAAAAACATTTTTTGTTGGAGTGTGTTAGAGAACACGGATAGAAGAATGTTAAAAATAAAAAATTCCTATATTCATGATGATCTAAGGGACGTTTTATTCATTAAAACTTTTTAATTCGATCCCATTTTTCATGGAGTTGTGCAATTATTTCTCTCTATAAGACTATATGTAAATATACTTAATTTTTACATTTATATAATAAAAATATTATATATTGGTCTCTCCATGATGTATTTCTATATCATCTCTTAGAAAAATATTCATTGCATGGGGTTGTAATATATAATTTCCTAAAACTTGATCAAATGTTCAACTTAAACCATTTTATAAAATGATCTTATCATTAGCCTTAAATAATGATGAAGAAGTTCTAAATTTTCACATTCCAAACATGTTAATAACTTCATCAGGTATCATCTTGAAATATTTTAATAACTCAAATAACCATAAAACATATTAGAAGCATTAATTCTTCCTTATTCCTTATTTAAGACACATATTATTGGATATATCCCATAAATCCATAAGTGTTGTAAACTCTATCAATGATAGCATAGAACACATGTTGATAAGTCATTAATCAATTCAATGATAGTGATTTTTTTTTCAAATAAATCATTTCTTCATCAAGATCTCAACATCATGAAAAAATTATGCATTATGTTCCTCTCAATCATGTGTATTATCAAAATATTATCTTTCTAATGAATAAGTTTTCATGGTAACACAATGAATATGTTCTAAAATCCATAATGAAATAGTATTTCAATAAAATTATTATATATTTCATAAATCATATGATGAGAATATCATTAACAAAATAATTTTGAAATATATTTCTTGGATCTAAATACAAAATTAAACTAATCATTTTACATTGGTTCCATCAATAAATTATGATTGAGCATGATCCCTTATCTTCATAGGTGGTATATTCCCTTGATTTATTGGGTATTCATTTGTGTAGTGCCCCATATCCTTGTAGTTGTAACAATGAATAGATTTACTTTCCTTTATGTATTTGAATTATTTTTTAGGGAGACATTTCACTCCATGTTTATAACATAATCTGAATCCATTCAAGCATTTACCAAGGTGATTATTTCCACAGTTAACACATGGGTGAAAATCATTTTATCCATTTATCTTCTTCGACTAGTTTCATTTTTCATGGGTTTCAGATAAATTCTTCTTGTATTTATTTCCAATGAATATATTGACTCAATGAAATTAATCATCCATCATGATGGAACAAAAACTATCTCGTTATATGAATAAAAATTTTGGGAGATCAGTGAACTTCATATACATGGAATAATAAATTTGAATATATTGTCAATATCTCTATCAAGGATGAATATATAATCCATATCATGTCTGTATATCATTTTAAATGTGTCTTAATAATCCACAACACAATATTATTTTTTTATGGTAGGGAACTTCATCTTAATCAGAATTTGTTGATGATGATGGAAGTATATTTCCAAGAACTATTTATTAAAATTAATTCATTATATGAGTTAAATTTCTTCTACCTTCCTCATATTATAATTTATATACCACTACTGATCATTGTCACCTTGGAGATTATACACTGTATGTTTAACCCTTTCATTTTCACTGTATTTTATGGCCGTAAATATCTTCTCTAACAACTTAATTTATTTCTCTACTACAATTGGATTAATAGAACTAGTAAATAATGGGGCCTTCTACTGAATAATGTAATCCAGTATTTGCGATTCAATATGTGAAATAACCTTCTAAATATGTGAAAGGATATTGTTTAAAACTAAATTATGTTGCCTTAATATTTCTATGATTTTCTCTGTTCCAATAACAACAATCTATGTTTCCTCAATTGGAAAATCTCTACATTTTCCATGAGTATTGACATAATTAAACCATCTAGAAACAATTTCAAAGATATTAAATATAATATATTATCTCTTAATATTAGGAACAACATATAAAGAAAAATATTATATAGTATATAACAAAAATTTATGCATCGTTAGTCCTTGAATCATAAATGTTGTTCACTTTGGGGCATATTAACTTTTAAATCCATCATAATGGTAGGTAAATAATATTTAAATTATACTATTAATATAAACATGGAGGGTCCAAATAACTAAATAGTAACGATCATTGTTGTGTACCAAGACACCCCATGTTAGGCCCATAATTTGTTGTCATTGTTATTACACCCAGGTACATCTGTGCTAGATCCACATCAACATGTAGTATCCAGACATGGTTGTATTTCCATGAATACCCACATAATATCTACCTTACCAATATTATCCAATGTTATTATATACCCAGACTCAATGTATATCTTAGGATTATGTTCCTGGGCCTATGTTTTCTAAAACAATTTTCAAATGTTATTGCTAAACATCCTTTAATACCATCTCTAATTCCCTTAACCTAGAAACACGGATCATAGGAAACATTTTACTACATTTTTATTATTATAAGGTAACCAATCCTGAAATACCAATTAGTTTTGAAGTATTTGAAATCTAGGTCACATACAAGATACCCATAATCCATTAGTGAAACAAAATAAATCATTCTACAAAATAAACTAAAATAAACTGCTTCCGTGAAGGCGTATTCAGTATTTTCTTCTTCAAAACATGTGGAAATAATTATAATAAGAGGGAGCTGAAACATATATTATTGGTTAATAAAATGGAAGAAATAATGAATAAATCTTTATAGAAATGTAAATAACTAAGAAAAACTTATATTTTCATAACTAAATAAATAATAATTAATATGGAAATGTATGAAACTGAAATGTATTCCATAAATCAATAAACTGAGAATGAACTACATCCATATAAATATGAATTAAATTTATCATAGATAAATAATATCTAAATCTAAATGAGGGAAATTCATAATTAATGTATGTCATGTCTAAGGCACATGAAAATCTATATCATCAAAAACTTTCACAATACAACTTAAAAATATTGATAGAACCCCATTTAATTTTGCCAACATATTATATCCAGAGAACCCATTAACGTATTGAGGAGAAATATGAATTTTGGTCTCTACCCATCATGACCATTCTAAATAAATCCTCATATAGAATAATAAAAATAAATGATATAAATTATAAAGTATTAATATAAAATAAATAATTAAGTATGATCAGTATTTCCCTAAATAATTCAAAAAAATATCAAAGAAGACACCAAATGTAAAATGATATTTTGTTTAAGAAAAAATAATATCAATTTTATGAGAAAATTGATATTCATGTAAAATACAATGAAAAATGATTAAAATAATTTAATTTTTTTTACGATAATGTTAACAACCATAAAAGGAATAGAGATAACAAAGTTAATAATTATGAACATTTTTGGGTGAATAATCATTAAACATTCCAAAGCACTATATACCACATTAAAATATTTGCATCACAATATCAATAATGGTATAAAATTAAATGAAACATTAATAATATGAAAATAATTGAATTCATAATATATTAGTATAAAGGAATTATATAAATCAAATAAAAGTGGATTGGTGCATAATAACAAATATGTCTTAATGGAATGTAAATTTAGACAAAATTTCATTATAATGACCATAATTTTTGTTTTGTGGTATCTATACCCATATATAGTGGTTTAAAATATATTAATAACTAATACCAGAACCATAATAATGTTTATAATATCATATATCATCTACTTATAATATCTTAATCCCCATTTTTTAACAATCATTCATTATTTTCACTATTTCAGGTGTTAATTGACTAGGATTCTCATGGATGTTTTTGACTTATAAATTGGTTTTAAAATTTATGGGATCACGATTTCATGATCTCTCTAATTCAAAACATTAATTAATTATCTTATATTTTTAGTAAAAAATTATTTATAATAATCTATTATGTTTGAATATAATAAATGAATTGAACCATTCATAAAGGCGGCAGGTCGTATGTACGCATGAATATTACTTTCATTTATTTGTAATGACAAAATAATGAATCATAAATGATAAATATTTATATTATAATTATAGTTTCATATATATTTAAAATATGTTACATATTTTTATTAATACCATCCTTTATACATTCTATGTATGGCTTGAACAAGCCACATTGTTTTGAGGGGGCGGTTGTCCACAATTACTCAAGCGCATTTATCATATTTACTTAATATTGAATGAATAAAGATATTTTATAAATATATAATTCCATAAACATAAATAAATTAATAAAATAATATTTATAATATTTAATAATTGTTTCCCTCATAATGACCACTATGAGAGGTAGTAATGAAAAAGTGAACAATCATTATTTCGTGGGGCAGTGGTTCAACGTACAAAGAAAAATTATGTTTTTTACCCATTATAAAAGGGTGTGTGTACGTTTTGGAAGAAATAATAACATAAAAAATTGATCTATATTTATTATTCTGGGTTTTATATGGAATCATGGAATAAGAAGAGAATATTGAGTGGAGAATCAAATGAAAGAAAATAGATCATTGGAAAACATTACAATAAAATCATGTAACTTTTTTTGGATTATACCAATAGGACTCCATGGATGAATTTATTCCCAAAGGGACTCTTATTGGTTTAGTTGAGGGTTTTGGGGAGTAATTTTGGAAGATATGTTTCAAACATATGTTTTTTGTGAGGTGTGAGGAATGGGGAGAGGTGGTGGCCTTTTATATTGGATGAGGACTGAAACTCCTATAATATTTTCACAAAGGAATTATTCCAATTTTTTCCATGTTGAAAGTGGATCTAAAAAATATTAAATTATATAAATTGGATTATAGGGTCTGAATATTTCCATCTAATAGATTTTGGAAAATTTTATAGGTCATTTTAGGTATTATGTTTAATGTTTATTCCCTTATTATTTTTAATTTTCTCATAATAATTTAATTAATTTTAATCAAATTTTCTAGAATATTTTGTAAAAAAATATGTTTTAAATTATAATATATTTTTATTCAAAATATTTGGCCCATTTTATTAAATTATAAACACATCAATGGTAGAAATTAATTTAAAAATCATCCCTTGAGTGGGATGACAATGCCGAGTTTTAATGTAAAAAATGTCCAAACGTTTGATAGGTTTTTTTGTAATCAATTTAAATGTGAAAATTATTTTAATGACCAAAAATAGATTGACGGAAAATATTTTACCTAATTAAAATTTAATAAAAAATAAAAAACCAAATTTAATCTTATAAATAAATTAGTTGAGAAATCAGTTTAGAAATAAAATTTGATATTTTTAACTATTAATTAAAAAATGTACCTTCATAGAAAAATAATAAAAATTACCCTAAGATAATTTTTATGTTTATATTATAAATATTAATTTTTTTACATATAATTTTTTTAAAAGGTTTACAATTGGATTTAAAATAGGGTCACCATTAAAAGGTAGTCAAAGTGCCTTAACAAATATTTGTTTTTATGAGTCAATTTTGGATTGTTTTTTATTATTCCTAGAAATAATAAAGGATAAATATAAAAATATATATTTTTAATATAAAAATAATATATTTCATTAAAATTATTCACTAATTTTAATTTATTATATTTATTAAGAGAATAATCCATTGAAAGCATAATAATAATAATATTTCTTATAATATCCATTTGAATTTTATTTTAATTTCTCATTAATTGATAACTCAAGAATTCATTTTTATTGTTATAAAATTTAAATTTTCATAATTTAGTTAATACTATTCATAATGGCTTGTTTTTATCTTATTATATTAAATAATAATATATTGATTGTATATTATTGTTCTATAAAACTTATTATTATGTGTAATGAAAGCTATCAATGAATGACTCTCCAGCATTCTATGAAAGCCAATATATGGTTATGTGAATTAATGAAATATTATATACTATATTTATTTTATATTTTAATGTATGAGGTTAATATATTTTTCTTTTTACACTTGATGTTGTGTGTCATAAATATTAATAAATACAATGTTGTACATTAGAATTTTGGGGTGTCAAAATTTTAATTCGGTCTTCCTTTCAATCAATTTTAATTTTTTTTATTATTATACACAGTTTTAGGAAAAATTTAAATTGAATTTTATATATTATTATTTATGATACTTGGGTTAATGGTTTTGAGTTACTATGTAATGATTAATTTATGAATGTATTCATATTTTGGTTATTATTTGTTCAATCCATGAAGATCATTTGATTTCAAAAGCTATCCATCATGGCATGAGAATTATCCCATTTGGTGAGGAAACTTTAAGTGCATCCATGAGACCAACGATCATAACCAGGAAGAGGCATAATTATACGACTACTATAACAGGTATTGTAGTAGGTACTTTGTGTGTACTGTTTGGTACTGTAGTAGGCAGAAATATTCACCTTGGACCACTGGTTTTGGAATGGAGTCCTTATAAATTTTGGACAACCTTTAAGGACTTAGAAACACATCAAGGCCTCTTGGAAATAAGATCAGTGCGATTTCTGCAGGCAGACTGTACAAAAAAAGAGTAGCCCCAGAAGAGGATTTAGAGAAAATGCACTCACCAGAGAAGAGAAAAATGAAATTGGAATAATGTGAGGTTATGTCTATGCCATCGAGACAGCCTGTACTAGCACGGGAATCCTAGACAAACATCTATGTGAAGGTGGAGAGCTACCATCATGATGCAAGTGTTGGGGAGGGGCAATTCTTTTTAGTTATAGTCTAGTTGAATTCCCTGATACCTTCAGGTAATGTAATCTCTTAAGCCTATGGGACATGTAATCCTTGAGCCTATGGGACTTTTAAGGGTTCCCCCTCATCCCTTGAAATTGGGTTTATCATAAATCAATAAAAATTTAAGGCCTTAGGGCCATTCGGGTAAAATCTAGCCATCAATCAATACATTTAAATGTCTATTGACTTAGTGCATTTAAAATCAATTCATATGATATGTTTACCACATTTATTATAATTATAAAAATAACCATTAATTTTTTTTCAAAACAATAAATTAATGATTTTAATATATATTTTATAAGAACCAAGAAAAATAGTCTAATTTGTGTTCTCCTAAATGTATTAAAATAGATTAAAATATATTATTTAACAAACATGGTTGATACATTGGTGAGGAAATGGGATTGGATAACCGTTTAAATATGCATTCCATAGTTAACTACATTAAATCTATGATATGAGTATTTATAATTATGGTATGAATGTTTCATTTATTTATTTATATACATTCCTTAAATTGGGAATCTTACCTATCTTTTTAGCCACTACCTTTGTTCCCCTGAAATGAGTTTAAGACTAGAAAATATATATGGCGTTTCATGGGTTATTTTTCATAATTTACAATGAATATTAAATTTCCTAATATATTTAACATTTTGAAATATTATATGAACAAAATAATGGAACATAAATGGTATTACCCTGTTTCATATTGGAATATCATTGGGAAAATTTCTCAACATTCAATAATTTGGTAAAATCCTTTTAACTAATTGTTAATTAGATAGGATTCACATACCCAACATTGATTCATTTAATTAGTTCATTGGTGTGGACATGATGGTTTGTATATCTTGTTAATAGGAACTAATATAGATTTTATTTAAAATAAATTCTATTAAACTATGTTTTGGAATTAAAATTTTTTATTTTTGTTTACAGACCATTCATATGTAGTATTGAAACACATTTTTAATTTTCCTTATGTTTTATTCTAATATTTTTTAATAAATAAATTCCCCCTTTGGTGACTCATAAAAAAATATATATTATAGTGAATTTTTTCCACAAAAGTTCATGAACCTGTAATAAAATAAGGGTTGAGTGGAATATATTTTAATATATTAATAACCATTTCATTAAAGGATTGTTTCCATATATATAATTTCATATTAAGATAAAATATATTTTAAATGAAACATACATTTGGTCATTATTTATAAAATAAAACATGTTTCTTATATCACCATATATATATGACACAAAATGAAAACATGGATAAGAAAAAAAAGTGAACATTAAAACCACTAAGATAACTTTTTTTACACTATTGAACATATTTACCATGCTTAATACCATACATTAAAAGAGTTAATAAATCATTTGAATGATAAAATATATGTGTTTTAGTTTTATGTGGGTTTTTAGGAAAATTACAATGGTGAATATGAATATATCTACAATACCATGATTAGATAATATCACATATATTTTTTCTATAATTAATAGTTTTTTATACTTGGGTTGTGCATTCCATATGCCCAAAATACATGACACATAAAATGATACCCTGTTAAAAAACATTTTGTACAGTATAATTAATCATGCTTATCTCATTCCGTATAGATATAGATGTTGTATTGATTGATATTTTTCCCTAATAATGATTATAGTGTTATTATATGATCAGATTTATATTATATATATATATATATACAATATTTATATAAAATAGAATAAATGTATTAATACTGTTTAAATATAGGTTATAGAAGTGTTGTCTTTAAGATTTTCTATCCATCATTAAGGGATGTGATTACAATAAAATGAATCTTTATACCTAGTTCATTACTCCTGAGTATTGGTTGCATTAATTCCTAAACATATTGGGTTGCATTTAATATCTTGGGATGGGTCACTAAGACCCAGACCTCTTTCTACACATCATAATATATGTGAACCTTTTGTATCTATTAATTTTTATTAGTGTTCCCAAAATTGGATATGGTCCTTATTAAAAATATCAATGTCATGGATAAGACAAAATAAGCTATTATAGGTATGGGCCCTACCAATATAGGTAATTGAAATTTATAAATGATATTGATATTAAGAATAATTTACTTTTATTTTATTACTTTACATTTTCTATTGCTAGATAAAACTATTTTATAATATATTTACATAAATGAGTAATCATATTCATGTTTATATATAGTTAATCATCATTAACTAGATGAAATTTATTGGTTCCCTACAATGTATATATTTACTAATACCCTACATGGACACCACAATGGATATGATTCTTAATATAATAAATTTTATATACCCCATTAGAGATGTATTTTTTATTCAAATATTATTCATTGGTTCTACAAGAGTTTATAATATAATATGTATCCTTTATAGTTCTAGGTAAATGTGAAAAGTGGATATTCAAGGGTGATACTTTATATCATTTATGACGTATACATAAACCGGACCTTCAAAACTTTTTCCACAGACTATGATTTTATTTTTTATGAAAAATTGGTTTTTAACTATCATTCATTGAGGAAATTATATAACAATTGATATATTTTTTCGTTATTTATTATTTAATATAGTTTGTTCTTTTTCGTACTCAAATAGATTGAAATTTTGGTACACCAACAATGATATTTAATTTTTTTAGTATGAATGTCCATAAATCTCCATGGTCATGAAAAATTATAGGGATACCCCATATCTGTGCTATTTTTACTTTGTACATTTAAAATAACCAACAAATAATGTTATATTAAACCTATAAAATTTACATTAGACTCCGGATACTTAGAGGAGTACATGGTGACTTGGGATCTTTTAATTTAACCACATACAAATAATCAATCCATGGTCTTTAAAATGTTTCATTATGGTAGTTTTTATATATTATATACAATTTCTGATATGATTTTTTATATTAAGGATTTGAATTTGGGATTTTAAAGGTACACTTTCTCCATGTATGGCCAACATGGCTACAGTGGTAACCTATCTTATCAGAGATTATCTTGTGTGCAATCTAGGAAAATAGGTATGGATGAGATATTTTACTAAATAACTCCACATTCTATTTTATAAAATATGAGTTTTAGGCCATAAATCCTGGCCTCAAGTCACTTTATTTTTTTCATACATCGTCTTTGGAATTTATAAGTATTCGCGTGTTTGATTTTTTCCGTCATTGTATATTTTCTAGTGTTTTTTAAATAGTAATTGCAATCAATTATAGGATTCTTTGAACTAAAATATTTGTAATAAATATATTGTTTTTATATATACATATATTGATGAAATATTGGTTAGTATATGATTAAAACATATTTTTTTTGTTGTAATTATACCTTCTATAGGATTCAATATTTGAGAATATTATTGTTATCTATTAAAGGTGTTATTATTACACATTTTTCACTATTGTTGTACATGATTCGTGTTATATTCATAGTTTTTATTTGTAATACTAGTACATTTTTCCTATTTTTAATATATTGTTAAAATGGTTTTATGACTTTCAATTTAATATATTATTTATTCTTATACTAGTAATCCATTGATTACAAATCCACTATTTTAATATGAATAATGTATATATAAGAATGTATAGAAGTATTATTTTTATGATAATACTTAATAAATGATTGGGTTTTAAATTTGTAAACATATTTCTTACATCTTTTTAAAAAAACATTTTGATAAACCATTTTTTAACAATCCACTTTTAATGGGAAACTATTTCAAAATGGGGTGAAAACTTAATCATTTGTGGTTCAAAAAATATTCTCATATTCCACATTTTCACATTCATAGTTTATGTTATCAACTAAAACAAAACAATGGACTATTAATTATTAATATAATAATAATTTTTTTGGTGTAAAATAATGAAAAAATAAATTCTATAAAAATGATTCTAGTGAAAAATATTAAAAAGTAATTACTTATAAATAATATAAAATATTTATAATTAAAATTTTCATGTTGTCACAAAACAAGATTTCAAATGATATATTTGGGTCTTCTCTCAAGAAAAATATGTGTGGGATGTATAATTTGAAACACATTCCATGTTGTTATCTTTTACATGTTATTTGATATTATTTCTAGAAACCAAAATATTCATTTATAATTTTAAAAAAACCATAGAATTAATTTATTCACGAATCACTAAATTGGGATAGAAATTGAAGGAATAATTTTTAAAAAATATATAAATTAAAAAAATACTATTATTCAAGTGGTGTTAAAATCTTGCACTAATTTTATATAATCTTTATATGATGAATCTCCCATTGTATGAATCTAATATTCCTGCAACCCACATTTGGGAAAAATATATACAATATTACATCATGTATGATTTATTCAATAAAGACTTTATTAGGAAAGGTATCATTATAAGGGTCATACCCACATCAATGTTTCTCTTGCATGGGACCCACCATTCAAACTACTGTAAGTAGAAACCAGTAACACAAATTTGTTGTTACACAGATGTTATATAATAAAATTCATCCAAAATAAATAAAATTACCTCCATATCTCTCTCTATGTTATGCATATATATATGGGAATGGTTTTGAAAAATGAATATTTTTATAAACCTGGAAGAGTTGATTATTTATTTTTGAGGATATCTAGATTTCCAAATAATTGTACAAACTATTATAACATTTTGATCTTCATGTGTCATACCTATTGATCAAAAAATTAATATAACAAGGAAGTTAAACATGAAGTATTATTAAGACACATTACTAAAAAATGTAAAATATTTTAACAAATAAAAACATTATAATGATATTTTTCATAGTGTTGTATTTTTATGTGTTTAACTATATGAATTTTATATTATCAACCATAATATATAATTTTCTAAATTTTTATGACATTAATTGACAAAAAAATATATTATGTTGTCCCACACATTAGAATTCCATTCAAATAAAAGACATAATAATATTAATAGAATTTGAGATTAAAATCCTAAGAGTATAGTAAATATAAAAAAAGAAAAAAATTTACTTTTATATATTTAGAAAAACTATTACAATAGTCGTATTAAATATAATATGACCATAACCATATGGGATATCATTAAACAATTTTAATGAAAGGGAAAATTGATCACAACTCAATTAATTATATATATAATAATTATAAATAATAATAGAAAATCATGAATCCTAATTATATGGGGTCGACTATATGGATCAATATTCTACAATAAGCTATATTTTTGAAGATATTTTCATTGAAACCATTCTCAAAATGGGCATCTAGAATGATTTTTTAAGATCATTTTTTGTTACACATACCTATTTTAATAAGCGAGTTATTTATTAATGTAACCCTACTAATAAGTTTATCCCTACGTATTCTTATAACATGTCTAAACCACATCAACCTATAATATTTCCGATTATCGACAATATATGTTTTTCAAATTTTCTCTAAAATAAATTCATTTATAATTTAATCTAACTGAGAATTTACACTTGTCTGACTTATCATGTTAATTTCTTATATCCTTATTTTTGAATTAGTATGTATTTTAAATATCCAATAGTCTTTACCATAATGAAAAATTAGTCTAATAAAATTCATATCATAGTTAACATTCAATTTCAAATAATTGTTTCTATCATGATGTACAGAAAAATATTTTCTAAATTTCCTCAATAATCAATAAATCATATGTGATAAATCTATATTAATGTCTCAGTGAAAATTTTGAAATGAGTTTAAATATATAAATTGATAAAATAATGAAATTATGTGATCTCCCAATATCACATCCTTAACATCACTAGACAATTATTTTCTTAAAATACACTCTTCATACTCTATATTATCCCGATGAAGGTAAATAAAATTTAATTCTAAATTGACCCTCCTATGATTTTTTATTAAATTAATAGAATGTTTGAATTATACAATGAAAAATATATCATCCAAAAAATAATTCAATTTGGTTTCTCATCTTGATTATATTTTATATGTTAATCTATGATCAATGAAAAAAAGGTATCTATGTAAATTCAGACCATTATATATTACCATCAAGATAGAGATTTTTATAGTGTATTTTACTTGAGATCTAAATTGATTCAAACACCCTTAAAACATGTCATGGATGATTTTATTATATTCAATCTTCACCACTTCTGTTTAGAGACATTTTCAGAATACATCCATTGAAACAATACTATATGAATTTTCCATGCCAAGGAAAACCATATAAAATATTATGATTTTTGTCAATAATACCTCATTAGAACTATAATTAGATAAAGCTCTCATATTATATAGTAACCCTAAATAATTAAAAAGAGGTTATTAGGAAATTTATTTTCCCTTTCAATCATATTTTTAATCACTATCCTATAAATCTTTACATTATGGATCTTAATTACAATACCATAATAATTCTGTCAACATAAAGTTTCATTTTTATACACATACAGTAAGGAATTCTTCTGAAATTCATCATGTAATTCATTATCTTACATAATCTCATAAAATATCTTATTTATACAATTAATACCCAACTTCCTTGAACATTTCCACACATAAATTAATATTTTATCTAATTCAACTACCTTATCATTTTCTATACCCCTTAAAAAATTTATAACCTAAAAAAAAGAAAATTTTGATAATAAATTTATTTTACTTCCTCTCTTCCTATATTGATATTATTTAAGTTCAATCTACAAATCATTTCTTCATTGAAGATATTTTTTATGTATCACCCATATCATTTTCAATTTCCCTTATTAGTAATATGACACATCATTAATAATGATTTATAAAATGAACATTATTTATTTTTCTATACATCTTATCTATATATCATGTTAATATATATATATATATATATTTTAATTTTCTTTATCTAATGAATTTTATCACTCATAAAAACTTTATATTTATACTCACTAACTACATTATTTTCCAATTTATAGGAATTGTGATATGGTCCCAACTATATTTATTACAGTAAAGGAGTATTGAATTAAAACTTTCTTGTCTTAATTTATATTTTATTTTTCCAAAATAATTCCCCCAAAACAATGAGTTTACATAATGAAAAAACCCATAACCAAATTTTAGAAACTAAAAGACTATACTGAGAACACTATTAGACACTTTATCAAACATATAGTGAGTGATTACTTAAATTTATCATTCCAATTTTTTCAAATGATTATTCATAAATTCCAAAATAATGTTATCATCTAGGAACCCACATAAAATTATTCAATTATTTAATTATTTAATATTTATTTTATAATTATTACAATGTATGTTTGAAACTAATAAATGATGTTGGGTGGCTAGTCTGTCATCTGGTATATGTTTAACATCTATGATAAATATTATAACTGGCCATTCTTATAATAATTATTCAATTTGGGATCTTCTTTATCATATTTTATTATAAATATGATTTTCTTATTTTTTCCAAAGGTGTGTATTTTCAATCATAAAAACAAATATAATTAGTTAGATTGGTGATCCTTCAACAATTAAAACACACAAACAAAACAAAACCATTAGTTTTATGTGATCTATAGAATCCTATTTAAAATACCATTTATGTAATAACATATAACAATATTATCATGTTGAGAAATCAAATAATTTATATTTATATATAATCCAAAAAAATTTACATCTGTTGTTCAGCTAATCTTACATGAGGTCCATAATTTTTTTTGAAATTGAGTGTCTTATTTATAATATCTACATTAATGTATATGATATTATTCCATAATAAGATAATGATGACCATTTCATCATTTAATGTTTTGTGCACTATAAAAGCATGATTTTTTTTAAAACAAATATCATTACTACAACCATTTTACACAATTGATTTTTGATATTCTAATATTTTTATCTAATTTGTATATTTATCCCAATTAACTATTAGTAAAAAAGAAAAATACATTTGAAGCCATGCATATAAAAGCTATGATTTTACATTGATATTTAAAATCTTATAAAAATAAGTATTAAAATGAAAAACTAAGTCAACATTGGTATATGAGTATGAAAGAAATAAAAAAATGAAACTAGGTATAATATATATTTCACTCAAAGAAATGTCTCTATAACATATAATACTGATTGAAAAAGAAGAAAACATTTTCATGAATTATCTATTTTTTTTATCATTAGTAGTTCTTTACAAATATTTATAATTATGAAATTGGAATGGAATAAATAATTATCCTTTTTATAAAATTAGATATGATTAAATAAAACAACCAAATAATCCATAAAATCCACAAAAAATTCATTGATTTGAATAATTTACAACACTAAAAATTATAGTAAATATTATCTATATTATATTGTATAGACTATCAAAAAATAAAAATAATGTGAAAGATAGAATTATGTTTTTTACTTTTTTATATAATAACCACTTCATAGTGTAATTAAAATTATATAATTTTAATGAATAATTTCGTATGAAAAAAATTAAAAAATTAAAAATTCATAACTCCAAGAACTTAAATCAATAATATATATATATATTACTACAATGAAATGACATTGATAATGATTTTATATGAAAACATAATACACTTATGAAAAACCTAAACAACTTAAAAATTATTTCATTTAAACAAAACAATGTCTCCATTTTTATTCCCAAAGTCATCATTAGTGTAAAAGATGAATTTAAAAAGATATGGAATAAAAGGATTTGTTGAAAATATTAAATTAATTAAAATAAAAATATATTCAAAATTAGTGGAATAAAATTCCAAAAAATTGAGAGTAAAATTTGTAGTTATGAGAATACATTAAAATAACACATAATTGAGAATGATGGTTGACAAAAGTAATGTTGGAGTAAAATAAAATGATTGTATTATAAGAATGGTAATCTATTAAAAATAAATAAATAAGACCACATTATCAATAAAAACTATCGTGATAAATAATTAATATTAAAATTTAAAATTTTCAATGATTACTAATATAAAAGTTCTTAATAAATAACAATTAATAATGGGCATCCAAAAATATATTTTAAATTGGATATATTTTTGATATGCAACCTTAATATCATTCCATTCTATAAAAAACGTAGTTTCAACATTGTTCCTAAACTAGTTATAGTGAGGAAAAAATTAAAATTATGATAATAATATAGTATCATGAAAATTATAGAATGAAAATAAATATTTATTAAATTACATAAATTATATTACATGCATTGATTATCTAAAAAATTTTTCATTCTCATTTTTAACCACTACACACATTATTTCCACTAAATATTATATAACCTTCCTTGTTGCATTACCCATTATTAATAAAAAATATTTTCATTAGAATAAGAAATGAAAAAGAAAATATATAGTTAAAAAATATACTTTTCTCAATGACATATTGGAAAATGTACATAGTACTCAGAAACAAATAATCATCCAAGAATATCATTTTTTGGAAAGTAATTATTTTTGGATTTTTTTATTTTATTTAAAATTATTAATAATAATATTTTATTTATTGGAAAATGGAAAATAATAATGAATAGTTAAATTAGAAATAATTAGTTTAAGGGAACACACATGAGTATGAATTCATTAACGTTGTAAAAAATAGTGTAAAAATTAATACACATGTGAAAACATGAATTATATTAGAGTAATTAAATTTTATTCTATTGATATGGTGTGGAATATAAATTTTTTCCTTAATACAATTATATTTGATAATTATAATTACATAAATACTAGAATAGAAGAATATGTAAAATAACTAAGAATAAAAAATAATACATAGTGTACTGATAAAGAATTTCAATTAACATTAATAATTGACAACAAAAATATAATAATATCCACTTTCCATTATATCAAGGGTTATGTTAATATAAATCCACAAAAAAATAATAGAATGATTGTTATCGTCACTTTCTCAAAATACATTTTCATATTTTAATAACATTATTCTATAATTATATTTGATACCATAATAAAATCTATCGACGAATTCTTAACTATTATACCAATGATAAATATAATTTAATTAATTTTATTAAATCATTTAATGTTAAAAAAATCATGAAAAATATTTAATTTTTCATTAAAATATTTACTATATTGAAACAGTTAAAAACTGTTAACAAACTATAAGATCATAGAAAATAAAAAAATTTCCATATTTTTTTTTCAAATTTTAATCACAATATTTCATTATTAATTAATATGTATTAAAATTTGAAAAAACATTTAATTTAAAAGTACATTTCTATATGTTGAATTGAATATTTTATATAACATACCCAACCTATATTCCACTCAATAGGATTATATTCCCAGCTATGCACATGGCCTCAATTACATCTCCTTTAACGCCAAAGGCTACTGAATAGTAGTAATGCACTCGGGTGTGTTGTTGGGGAGAATATTCCCTCTTTACCAGAGTAAAAAATAGTCGAATAAAAATAACAATGAATAGTATAAGTAGTTTAAAAATCAAACATAAGAATAATAATCAAGACAATAATATATAACAAATCCATAGGTAATATCATATCTATATGAAGATACGTTTCATGATTATTTAAACTAGTGATAATAGGTACACAATATTACAATACAATATTCTTGACAAAATACAAAAAAGACCAAAAAGTGCTATCTGCAAACCGCATGAGGAGCTTCAACTGAGTCTTATTCACCCCTTCCCCTATGAATAAAAAAAATCATCCATCAAAGTGTGGGAACATTCCCCGGACCCTACTTATATTCATGAAATCATTCTAGGTACATAATGGAAGCCCAAACAGGGTGTGAGATAACATCCCAGTAAGTAACCAACCAATAGGTCTATAAAAAATCATGGACATATAATATAAGCTATGTAGTATTCAATTTATACCATAGTTATAAATTAAAGAAATGTAATCTTTACATGGCAAGATTCTCATTAATAAAAGTGATCTATTATATCCTCACAAGTATCCCCACAAAACATGGGTTAGCTATTATAATTAGTTTATTATAAAAAATTCAGAAATAAGTTACACTAACTTACCATACATCCATTAGTATCATATATCCCATAGCCCTATCGTAAAATATAAATATTCATAACAACCATGAAAAAGCATTATAATCAAGTCAATTTTGATGGAAACATAGTAATGAAATTGGTGGAGTGTAATGATTATCCCAACAGATCAAGTCAATTTTGATTCAAGAAAGCTAAATCCTTGTGGTAAATAGGACCTTGGTATCCTACAGAATCAATATCAAAGGATAATACATATCCAAGGCATCTTCTATTGCAAAATATGATCAATGGATGAACTAATCATGGCATCTATATGGAATCAAGATTCATTTTTTTTCAACCAACGAATCTATTATAATTTCAATTCACATGTAATATATATTAAACAATTCAAATCATTAAATTTAGTCAATGAGAATACCCACCCATTAAACCATTTAGACTCAAATGAAACCAAAGATTATACCCACTAATATAACATATCACATTTCATTATATGAACACTTCATCAATATATAAAACATTTAAAGGGGGAAGAACATATCCAAATTAATAAATCCAATCCAATTTAATTATTATTGGTATTCTTCTAACTATGAAACCATTAAAACACACCCATGGGGTGGATTAAAATGTGGAAAAGGAAAAAGGCACACCCCATGGGTGGCCATTGTTGGTAAACTTCCTCCATCCAATCTCAAAGGAACTATAGGCCATCCCTAATATATTCCATTTCATTAAGTCCAATTATTCAATTCAATTTTAGGTCCCCACCATGAAAGCCTTGAAGGTGGGAAAATAGAAACTAGCTTTATAATGAATCAAGCCAAATGGGAAAATTTTAAACCATATATTGTATGTTGGTAGTACAGATCTCATCCAGTATCAACTCTTGATTTGACTTATAATTGAAGAAAATAAAATAACATAAAATGATCTTTAAATTAGTGATGATTATGTTGAACGTGTATAGTTAAACAAATACAATGAATAATGATAAATGTCAAAAAATATAGTTGATTACACACCAATTTTGATCCAATGAGACTAACAGTGGTTGATTCTGATATGAAACTGATGAATTGTATGAAATCCTATTTTAGGCTTCAAATGAGCTCTCCAAACAAAGCAACATTCTAATTTAAGGAAGTGTGAACATTATGTTTTATTTAATATATTATCTAGGGAAAATTTAGAAAATTCACCTAACATACATGGATTCACAGTTTGTCTACATAGTTATCCAAACCACCGTCAAACTGTGTAGCCTTTTCTATAAGAAGGGGAACCCATCACAGTTAGTGCACATACTTTAAATAAATATGCACAAAACATCTCTTATACCAATATCTAAAACTATAGAGGGTGTCACATGTCCATGAATCTCAAATCATACGGTTTTCCTAACTGTGTAGACTATAAGACTCCATAGTCCAGCCTCCTATTTTTAAAATTAAAAATGTGGCCTTGATGACATGGTTCCTACTAACCATGTGACATAAATCATTCTCCCCAAAAGTTTTTCTTTAGGATCCGATCATGACATGGAATTCCTAGATACATTTACGACCTCAAATATATTTCATAATAGACCATAATTAAGCATTTAAACTGAATGGGAAAGGATATGTTCATTATATGAAAACCCAGGTTCTTATAATCTACCCCCCACCTAGAGAAATTCATATTCTAATTTCCCTATCTGGGGGGGGGGGTTCAAGAAATTTTTGAGAACATCTCTAGCCACTGATTATATGAATTTTCCTATCACTCCATATTCCTATCCATTAAAAGACCTTTCCACCATTTCACCCATACTAGTGGAATTTTTTAACCTCAGAGAACCTTTGTTATACTGTCAAAGATACAAATAGGGTGCTCCAAAAAGGAAACATCTACCAATATCTCAACCACCTCAAGCTGAAGACCATGATATGGGTTTGAATGATAATGTAGCAATTAATATATGTAGAAGATTTTCTATATGGATGTGTATCTCCAAGGTAATGAAAAACTATAGCCTATAAAATTTATTATATCTATAATTTATAATGGATTAAAATATCATAGTGAATTATTACCCTATCTCTTGATCCATCTATTTCTCTACCTCAGTGACAGATGTAAACACACCTGATCCCTATCCTCATACCCTAGAGTTCATATATATAAATTTGTGTAAAAATTATTCCAATTAAATGTAGTATCCATCTATTTTTAAATCTAACAGAACAACTCATAATCTTATGAAAATTACAAGGTCCTAGTAAATCTACCTCACCATCCTATAATAATCAAAGAAGAGGTTTTAATGGCCTATTGTACAATTAATCAACAATTGTCACCTATATAGTCACCAAATAACTATTATTTTATAAGAATTTAATAAGTTTTATATGCCTATAGCATGAGACATTGATATCCATGATTCACGACCATAACATTTCCTAAATCACATGAATTAAATGATTTGATTGGCCATTACACTGAGGGTGGAATTCCATTCTCATAACCATATGTGTACTAAATTCCCAATGAAAACATTACCCAAAATGATATGTAGACCCAGAGTCCCAAATAAATTATAATACACTCGACCCCGTGAAGTCATCCTATCTCACAAATATGTATCTTCCAAATAGAATCTACACTAAAGTTACCCTTGATCGATATGAAATTAGAATCATTTGTGAGCCTCTCAATAATAACCAAAATAGCATCACTAAATCAAGGTGACCTTAATAATATGGTCATGAAATCCATCATGAAATCATTCCACTTCACTTGATAATAAATAAAAAATGTAATAGTTCATATAGTCAATTATTTACTACCTTTACCTATTAAAATGTAAAAAACTCATAAGAAAAATCACTACATCCCATTACATACCCAAAAATCATTACTAACAGAGTAAGTTATGGTACATATTGGTAACTCTAATATTCACATCCCAAACTAAGGCATGAAACTTCCACATCATCTCCTTGCATCTCTCTTATAGAACCAGATGTGTTCATGGATACACATGATCTCATCCTCACATATTATCCTACAAAGAGATGTGTCTTCACCTACCATACTCTATCACATTACTAGACCATATAAATTTGATTTCATCTATATCCTCACTCTATCAATTATGGTAGATGTCATAAAAAATGGTGAAATAAAAATTTATCCTAGTTTTTCTTACTCATCTAAGTGTATCTGAGAGAACAACATCATAATCTTTTTTGTTCTACTAGACTGTTGAAATTCTAGTATCTGATTCCTCCCACTCATTATTATATAATCTAAATTTACATTACCATGTGTTTAAGAAAGATATAATTCTAATGACTGTAGGTATTAAACACACATTATCTACCTCAAAATCTTATCATGTTGTGTAATTGTTTACTAGAGGATTTTTTGTTTCTTGTACACCTAAAACACTATCCCCATAAGTAATGTCTCTAAAATAATAGATAATGAAAAATTGCATCTAAATCAAGATAATGTATCATGTAATTCCACTCATCTAGACTCAACTGATAAGACTCGTATGACATGAATCTATCACCCTACATTAGCGTTACCATAATCATAATACTTGATGCATCAGATTACACCCTGTTAATGATACCCTATACTGGTAGTATCAGGATGTGTGTTGAAGTCAATCTCTCATTCCGCTCCTAAAAGGTTGTCTCATAAGAATCTGAAAATAAAATCTGTACACCCTTCTTATTCATGCATGTAATAAGTGATTCTAGGTGGGAAAAGTCAGGTATTAATGGAATGTAATATCCAACTAGAACAAATAAACTCTACATGTATAAGATACTCATAGGATTCTCCAATTAAACTATAACTCTCACCTTTTAAAGGTTTCTCATACTCCTATCTTTTAGATAACATAAACCATGATACATGTTTTATCCATCAATAAGAGCCACTATATGAGAATAGCATATAACTAAGGCTCTGTCAATGTATCCAAAATGATTTCAATACGATTGGAATGGTCATATAAATTTTTAGAATACAATATGATATCGTCTATTAAAACCTCTACAAACCAGCACCGATAATTATAGAACACATGGTTCATCTGAACAAAGATAAATTATGGTGTGCTCATGGGACAAGATGATATAACTATATTCTCATATAGACCATACCTTATATGAAAATATAAACAATTTATGTCTGGAGGCCAAACATGCACCAGGTGGTATTCAAATATGAAAACATATTTCAAGAATACATGATATGCTCGAAACTAATAAAATTAGAAATATATCCGTGTAAAAGGATATTGGATCATCACCATCACTTAGTCTAATTTAAAATTTACCACACATAGTCAAAAGGAAACCATTCCCCTTTTTCAGATAATGGACCTTTGAAACCCATATATAATAAATGATTTAAATAAATCCCTTTACCTACAAATCCTATAGCTACCTTCAAATGTCTTTAAACACTT
Organism: Viscum album; assembly: GCA_963277665.1. Lineage (NCBI taxonomy): Eukaryota > Viridiplantae > Streptophyta > Magnoliopsida > Santalales > Viscaceae > Viscum > Viscum album. The sequence goes on from OY728147.1 coordinate 1,836,863,040, forward strand.
TCATAGACATCCTATTAGGAGGAATGGATAATAGTTTATCTCATAAAACTATATTGATGAAGAAATCAACCTATTCTTCATTAGGTAAACAATAAAAGTCATCTAGTAAGACACCCCTAAAATGATCAACCACTACAGGAAAATACACCTTCCACACTCTATAATAATATAAATACACACTAGATATATGAACAAACATCCTTCCTAGTCCACACTATTGTGTTATATTTTGGATATCATGGACAATCCATTCATCCCAAATAGTATATACTATACCCCCTTGTGTTTTGAAATTCATCCACCAATGATTGTTGTCGATGTATTCTTGATACGCTACTATCCAGTCTATCCTGAGTATGACAACAAACTATGTCATATTGAGGAAAAAATGATTCTAGATTATGTGACACACCCAAGATCAAGTGGGAACTCCCTAAAAGACAATGCATCCACTGTTATGATTCAAAAGAGTGTTTTTATTCCATTATTCACTCAAAAATATATATAATAATTTTATTAATTTATACCATTGGTGAAGATATGAAATTATATGATGCACTTATATCAAAGGTAGATGATAATAACATAGAGGATAATAGAATCATACCACTTAATAGAAATTTTATAAACCCTTCTCTTCTACAGTAATCAATAAAGAATAAATGTGTCATAAACCATGGCCAGGTGAAATATGATCACTTCCTAGATTAGGGACACTCTTATGTCTCAGTGTAAATGATATACATACACTTTTTCCAAGACTACCACCACATCATAACGATCAATCGGTACATCTATAGATTGTTATCTGGTGCGTATCTATAAAACCAAATCTTAAACCTAGTGTTGAAGATGACCCATAAGAATCACTATTATAGATATGGTCCTAAAGAAATTTTACACAAGGCCCATACTTCTACAAGAACGTAACTTGACTATGATTTTGTTTTACTGATTACTCATGTGGCTATAACTACCCCACAGATGAAAGAAAAAATATATATGGGTACCCAAATACAGACTAGATATCATCTCATTAGAAGACTAGAAATTTAACTTCATTCCTAAAGAGGTTGAACTATTCAGTCGAGAGAATACACTGCACTTCTCTTTTCCCCGAGATTCCCTCCGGTTCTTCCCTATTATTATCACCAAATTTACCATCTCATTAATAGATTTCAGTATTATCATGTTGACCTATGATCAGTTGGAATGTTAGAAACCTTCTATGAAGCATCTAACCCTCTATAACTCATCAGCAAGGAACTTTAGGGAAAAAATTTAGAGATTAGTAAATCATTTCAAGTAATCCATGACTGTGATGGATACCTACAACAGACTCATGAACTCACTTTTCCACTCTTCCATTAGTGTATCAATTAAAAATTAGTCATTAATCCTCTTTTAAAAATAACCCTAAACTATATCACTCACCACGTGAACTTAGTTCGAAAAATTAAACTATTGAAATGATACTCCCCAATGAATATAGGTCTTGAGATTTCCCCTCCTCTCATGAGGTGTCTCCAGATTCTTTATGATCAATAAATAATTTTCTATTTGTATATATGTAGACTCTGGACCACCATCCCATGAAAATGATGAAGGATTTTGTTATGGGATCACTTGAATCAACTAATAATTATACAAGGAAGGACGCAATACCCCATAATAATTCATTATGAGTCGGTAAAAACCCAAAAAGAAACTATGACTCAACACCTAAGAGTCATAAAACTATTGATCCTACAGCTGGAACTAAAAGTGGATCGACCAATAGACCATGGCCCACTACCTCCAGAGAACAGTCATCACCATCACCATTATGATTGAATGGAGATTATGGTGGTTGCATGCCTCTACTATGCCAAACACATGACTTAGAAAGATTTATTATCAATTCATATAGATCAAAAGTGTATGGAAGTTCAATTCCTTCCTATAAATGGTTGAACCAAAGGATATGTCACATTTCAATCCATTAAATCCCATACTCTTTATGGACCAAAATATGGTGTCCACCAAATCCAAACCATAACACTTTCCATTCTATGTGACTCATGGTCCATGACTCAACATTCCAAAATTAGCTGCTCTGGGTGTCTAATGTATCCTAATCTAGAATGAACTGCTTAGGATATCACTATCACTCAATATACTATCCATGTTTTTCAATTCATAGCACATTATTCTAACACAATATCATCTATGTCAATCAAGTTACACAATATAGTGTCACACAGTAATGAAATTCACCCTATATGGAATGAAAAAATTCAAGTTATTTGAAAAGAAAAAATTGAATAAAATGACGCATTAGATAGAATACCCTGATCTCTTTGTGTTTCAAAAAAATATAACCCACAATCATATCAATAATAACATAAAAAATCAAGTGAATCACCCAATCATAGAATAAAATCAATGATATGTGTAAAAATTCAGAAAAAAATTAATTTCCATTTGAGGAAGTTTGTATTTTTCATGTAGGTGGGTTAGCTAAATTATGGAACAAATCATTACACAATCCTAATTCCTTCTTATAACTATCTATTATAGAAAAATAATAAAAATGAACATGGAAATCTCTGAAAAAACTTTTTATAGTACCAAACCTCGATCCCACTTAATAGTTCCACATGCCATGTTTTCCACATGGCCTCAACTGCATCTACCTAAATTCAATAGTCTTGTGACAAATATTAAGGGCCTATAGTGTGTCCATGGGGAGACTATAACCACATTACTAGAGTGTTACGTATCAGAATAGAAATAATACCGAACAAAAGTTGAGTAAAAATAAAACAGAAGATAAATAAACAAAATGAAAATATATAACAAATCCATAAGTAATCTCATATATAAATGATGTTATTTTTCATTTTTCTATATAGTATACAAAATAGGTATACAATAGTAAAATATGATACAAGTTTCAGAATACCAAAAATGCCAAAAAGTGCTATCTTTAAACAGAATCTAAAGCCACAACTTTGTCCTATACTCCCCTTATCCTAAGCATGGAACAAAATCAACCATTGAATGGTGGGTGATTTCCCCAATTCCCAAATAATTCTATGAAAACTATCTGATTTCCCAGTATTCTCCCAAAAATGGTGTGAGATAAAATCCCATAACCTAACCACCAAATGTTCAATAAATGTTATTTTATTTTTGATATAATCCAAACAGTATGCAATTTATACAATAATTAAGCAATACTTAGTAATATAGTTCTCATGGATTGTTTCTAATAAACCAAGTGTTCATGTATAGACTCATAAGGATCCCTAAAAAAATTTATATGATATGATAAAAAATAATATATAAACAATATATAAATAACTATGTAAAATCCCAACCCATCTATCCACTATGATGGTAGTCGGACTGGTGGGTCACATGGCCTCAAGAATACTTCCTTGTATGCCAGAGGTTGTTGACTTTTATTGAGGGTCTATGGGAATGGATGTTGGGAGAGTATTGCCTCATATAAAAGTAGCGTAATGGTATTTTATGTAATATAAAATTACAACAGTGGAAGAATTGATTATAGATTGATATAGCAGGGAAATAATAATATAAATTGAATATAAAAATGGACAATTTTAATGTACAAAGATGCATGCATGTCCAAATATTATTATTTTAATAATCAAATTCATATATAATATAATAATATATAGTAAAATACAAAAATAAATAGTGGTAAAATAGAATGAATGGTTATCTCCATGAATATACTGAACTCCATCTTATTTCATTTCTCATTACTCCTATGTACATGAAATCATCCAAAATAATGATTCCATGATCCGGTGAACATAAGATCTACTGGGTTACTCTAGTGCAATTTCATCCGGAGAACATTATGTGAAATAAATCCCAATACGTTACCACATATGGTGTCAATGACAGAAATCATCCCATTAATAATAAGTATAGTATTATGCAAGATATAAGAATAATAAACAGTAAAAAAATAATTAAAAAACACCCTTCTCAGGATCCTAAAGGATCTCTAAAAACTCTACATGATTCCTCTCATGGACGTACTATGTTGTATGACCTATATTTATATATTTTAATAATTATATATATATATATTAGATTTATATTACTTCCACCAATATGAAAAATGTACGTGTGTACATAAGTGACCATATACCTAGAATACTAGGTGCTATCCAGCCTTGGTGTAACTCATACGTCCATGAAATGTTTAAAGAAGCCTTGAAGCTCAAGAAATAGAGTACATTCGATACATATCAATAGACATTGGGATTTCAAAAACAAAACTTAGGATGTGGAGTAATCCATCATGTAAACACTCTAAACAAGTATCTTGGCATATAACCCCGTCGTTCGACATAGTATTAATGGAGTGATATTCCTTGAGTCAACACATGATGCAAGGGAGTGTGATTTTCCAAAATTCCCAAAAGATCTCTAACGATCATTCCATAACCCATTTAGGGAATTTTTAATTAACACTAATAAGTAATAACTAGATCCATGGGGAATTACATCCCATGATTCACATTCAATAAGACCATTAAAAACATATGAATTCCAGTTTTTACAATTCCAATTAAGCATGTATATAAGAAATCACTATAAACCATGGCCTTTCCTACCTCTACATTTTATTTCTAATAAACCATTTCTAAAGATAATTTAATTTCTTTTATACCATTTAAATAAAACAATGATGTCATCTCACTATGACCAGGTAATCCCCAAAATTAAAACAATTTATATTACTAAAACAAAACAAATAAATTAATAATTCTCAATGTGATCTTCAGAGGAATCATTGTCTTTGGGGAATCTAACTACTTGGGAAATATCATTTATTAAGCATACCAAGACATTATAAGTGTCTTGAATAATTTATCAACTATGTAGAATCATCTAATCCATTCAAATTTTTAATATTTTTTGCACTTATAAGCCTCACTGGTATAAAAAAATAGGTGGGAAACACTATTTATTGGTATCAAAATATGACATGTCCTATCATTCCACTTATTATGTGCTAATAAGATAGAATAGGAAAAATACAAGAATAGAAAAATCAAAAATTAAAAAAAAACTAATCATTACATATTAGTTTATAAGATAATACACCTCATCCGAGGGATTTTATTATAAAATCATGACATTTTTTATCAAAAAATTCATTTAATCATAAACAAGATTCATATTGAATATTACAATCACATGTTACAAAAGGAAACACTTTATAAAGATGCCACACATGGAAAAAAATTTAAGGCCTATCATTCCATTTTAGAGATGCTGATGTCATTTAGGCCAGACCCCACAAGGGGAAAATCTAATATTGATCCAAGTTGAATTCTTAGAAGTAATGTCATGAATTTAATAAATTTATTTTAAAAAATAAATTTGACATGGGACACCCATGGGGTGTCCATTAATGAGGATATTTTCCTACAAATTTCTATTAAATAATCAAAATATGTGTATAATGGTGAAATGATCAATTTGATATGAAGTACATAACTAAAGGGAAATGTGCAGAAAAGGCCATCTTGAAATACAATGGTGTTATTCAAAATTAAACAAAATTCACAAAAAATACATATAACACCTTCCTTTTACATAAGGTGATCTAACAATAAATTTTCATTCTTAAATATGGTTTGATTTGGATGAAACCTTCCATTCAGAGATCATCCTTGAAAACATGCAAATTGAGCTTGCACCTTGATAACTCAGGCGAGTGGAGTTTAAAGAATGAAATGTTCAAAATGAAGAAAGATATTATCAATTCATATCTATTAGGACTAGCAGTAATCATTAAGGAAATCAGACATAGGATATCCATTGATACATAGAATACTAAGGAGAGGAACCCACAATGTAAGAAGGGAGAGGTCACACAGATAGAGGAGATGAATAATGAATTAAAATATTGAAAAAAATATGATTAATGTAGTGAATAATGGTAATTCTACCATAAAAAATTGGGTCACATAATTTGGTCAAACTATTTGGAAAATTTTTGTAGCAACTATACAGAACCCATTACTTAATAAACCACCTCATATGGTTTTTACCACAAGGTTACCCTAATCATTCTTCATCCATGCAATAAAAATTTAATAGGTACTGCCTAAGTATCACTGACCATGTTGGATAGGTCCACGATTTGGGTAAATTGTGCAAATCCCATGAAGGGCAACACTGTTACCCTACTACAACCTTATGGTTTGCCTATGGGGGATTCATGGTTCCATTCAACCCATGTTCAATATAGATACTATCCAAACATTGGTATTTCAGATTACAAAACTCCTGAAACAAAACAAGATTCATGAGGGACCCCTATGGGATTTATCCAATTTTAAAAAACATTTTAGGTGTTCCAAATCTCGAAATTTTATTCCTATGATTATTTTATGAAAAGTTATTCTAATAAATTCTAAAATTATAAAATCCCAAAAAAAATTCCATTTCTCAAAACATGGGTCATAAAAAACTAAAACGAAATCAAAGTAAATCACTACATTGTACATCACCAACAACCTTTTTGTATAAAAAGATGTTTTAAACAAACCATGACTATGGTGTATAAAAAATCATATTACATGTACCAAAATCCTTCTATTTAATCATGTTTTTGACCCACTGGGGCCGAATTCATTGAATAGTGGACAAAAGAATCCTCCATGAATATTGGAAGCATCTTGATGGAAACATTGTAACGGAACTAGTGGAGTCTAGTGTTTATCTTAACTAATCATGTCCAATGTGATTCTAAAATGACATATTAAAGTGGTATAAATACCCTTGGCATCCTTGGAAATCATGGTCTAAAGAGTATATAGGTCCATGGAATATTCTACTATAAAAAAAGATCCATTTGTGATGTGTCCCTGGAATCTAAATTGAATGAATCTCCATGATTTTTTAAATAAATAATCTAATAAAATTTCAATTCAACTATCATATCTATTCAAAAATTAACAAGAATTAAATTCAATCAATGAGTATACACATTCATTAAACTAATAATATTCAATGGAAACCAATGAGAATACCCACTCATGTATCATATCACAATTCTTCATTTGAATAACTAAACATTATATAACACATATAATGGTGGTTGAGAATATCAAAATCAAGAAATTAAATTCCATTTAATTATTATTGGAAGTCCTATATCAATAAATGCATTAAAATAAACACTGTGGGAGGATTAATAAGTGGGAGATGAAAATGGACAACCACATGGGCATCCATTGATGGGGAATAACCTCCAATGAAGCTCAAATGAACTAAATAGAATCACTAATATTTTAATTTTTTTTAATTCAATTGTTCAATTCAATTTTGGGGTCGTAATGGAATGTATGGTGGGAAACATGGTGACAACTATCTTAATAAATCATCAAACTAGATGGAAAAATTATATACCACATATAGTAGGTCGGTGTTATAGTGGTCATCATGTATCAACATCTAATTCAATATATATCATAAAAAATAAACTAACGGATGAATAACATACAATTAGGTCATATTAGCTTAAACATAGACAATGTGGATTATACCATAAAGAATTAAGAACGATACAAAATTAATTGTGTATGCAATGTTGTGTATCCAATGAGACTGAAATAGCTCAATTCAAATATCAGATTGTGGAATATGATCGAATACACTTTTTTAGTTTCAAATTAGATCAATAAATGAAGCGGATGGAAAACATGAATAAGCACAAAAATTTGGTTTGATTAATAGATTTATTAAGAGTAAATTTCAAATTCCCCCAAATTACTAGGTTGCAGAGTTGGCCAAACACTGTGATAATTGTCCTCCCTTTTCTAAAAGAGGGTAACCCCACTAGGATAGTGTGAACTATTTGACTAACCTTCTATAAACCATGTGTCAAACAATTTTAAAAAACTTTATAGGTTCTCTCATGGTCATACACATAAAATTTCATGGTTTTTAAACCAAGAGGCCTATAGGAATCCACAGTCCAACCTCACCAAAATATAATTAATTGTTCAGTCTTCCCTGAATGTTTTATACTAACCATATGATTGGCTTGTTTCTCCAAAAATGATTATTTACAGGCTATAAACAAGCCCTATAAAGCCTCAATAAATTCAAGAGCACCTAATTCATTCACCAAAGGATATAACATAGGTTCTTACATGTCATAGTATGACACATCCTAAAAATTAATCAACCATAGCTAAAAAATAAAAAAAAATATCAGATAATATAAAATTTTTATGTAATTGCGAAGAAGTTATATTTTGTTTACATGTTTAATAAAAATAAATTAAAATTTATTTTATTGACTAAAAAATTTCATATTTTATTTAAAAAGAAAGAAAAGTGTATAGAAACATTAAGAGAAGTTATTGGAGAGTTAAGGGGAACTGAAGTGATGGTGTCTGAAGGGCCTCCCATAAAATAAGTTATATCAATATAGAGGTGAAGATTAATTTTTGATATTACTAATCACTCATTAATTCAAGTACCTTTTGGAATCATGAATATTATTACTTTTATTCACCCCATTCCATGTGTGAAGAATCTTAACATGATGGTTGAATAATGATCTACATGTTCTGATGATATATGCAATACTCTAGTGAATGGATGGGGAATATAACATAGTCCTAAACACCATATACGAGTTTGATTCAAAATTAAAATTATTAATTTAATTTTTAGGGGAAATATAAATACTATTCTTTGTTATATTTTCTTCCTATTAGACCAAAATCCCCCCTAAAAGGTCAAGAATTACCAAATGGTTAACCGAGCTCACCCTATGATTATTCTGTAACCCTTATTATCAAAATCATAACTCATGCTAAAAATGAAATAAATAATACTTCAATTACATGATTGAAATAATACATCTCACAAATTATCACACAACCCAAGGACATAACGGTTTATTTATTTCAAATTTTCAACACTAATTTCCATTCTTTTGACACATGTAATCATTTATTAATAATTTTTATTCTATAGAACCATTTATTGACATATCACTAAATAAATAATGTTCATAACCTATGGAATGGAAACAAAATAATGGGTTGAGATAAAATAATATATAAGGGATCAAAATATAATAAAATTATTGAAAACATGTGTGAGACATAAATATCATAAATAATTATAAAAATATAATATATGATATACTTAATCAAGTTATGGAATCATTAAATCCTAAAAATATCATCACAGAAGAACATATGTTATGAAAATGATCAATACATATCTTAATAATATTATAAGATGTAAAATGACATAAAAGTGGGAATTACTTTACTTACATTTCATAATCATTGAAACATTACATTTTATTCAAATTAATTACATCTTGATATTTAAAAAAATGATAAATGACATCAAAATGTAGTATAAAAATATGAATAATAACAAATTTGAAAGAAAACACATTAGTCAAATGGCTATGAATATACTCTCATTTTGTACACAGTTGAAAATATTACAAAACCCATCATAATGATTATAATGTGATGGAACACATTATAAAAAGGGACATCTATCTCATTAGATATAATACTAAACCAATTAATTGAAAGGTGATATATGACCCCACACTTCATCATGGATACCTATTTGTGGAACTTAAATTCAATCATGGAAATATCATAATGAACCTCAGGAAAAATGTTTTTCATCAAATTTACACAAAATATCACACAATATAAACATAAATGATTAATGGGTATATTAGAATTTTAATTTTATTTAATATTAACAATATAATTATGAAATATAGGGGATGAAAAAAATTACTACATGAGTTTTAATCCGTGGAGGAAAAATGCAATTGAAAATATAAAATTTTTCACAATATATTTTAAATGTTTTTTAAAATATGAAGTGAAAATACATTTCAAAAATATATTTTCTAGAAGTGAAAAAAACATATTTTATTAATTATTATTATGGGATGTCAAAATAAAATATTTTTTAAAATCATAATGGTTATTAAAAAAAATATTGACTTGAAGGTAAAAAAATTAATTTTTGAAAGTACCGAAAACCCCATTTTTTAATATATTCAAATAACATTTATTAAAAACCCAAATAATAAAAAAGATTAATATAAATTATTTTTAAAGTGGGTTAATGAGATTTATTATAACCATATAAAATAATACATATTTTATTTCATATCATGTAATGTGAAAATATGACGGAAGGAATGTTTCTATATGGAAAAAAATCCCCATTTATATGGATGAGTGTTATTCTTAACAAAATTACAGTTTTATATTTGAAAAATATTTTATAGAGAATTGGTTATTGATAAAGATAAATAAATTACCGATATTAAAAAATGAAATAAAATATATAAAAGGGCATTGGTATGATCAATGAAATCCTCAAAGTTATATTCAATTAAAAAATATGACCCACTGATTTAGTAATTTATTTAATGAAGCACCCCTCACTTTGGTAACATAAGAATCAATTTATTTTATATAAATATAATTAAACATACATAAAAATATCATAATATGGTATATATTTACATATTTGAAATAAAAAATTTAGGGATGACAACATATAAAAAAATTATTGTGATCAATATCAAACTATATCCCATTGATGTGAAAATAGACTAAGAAACACTTATATTATTTCCATGATGAGTGGAATTCACTATATTTACCTATTTAAAACACATTGATATCATAATAAATTATTTATTAATTATATTAAACCCAAAATATATTTATAATTTTTATTTTTATTCATTAACGTTATGTATATTTTTTCTTTTAGATATTTCCAACATTGGTTATTTATAATTTTGATTGTTTATACTAGTTTTTTATTAGGGGTGTGAGTATCCATTCATAGTACATTGTTAATAATTCCATTTATAGTATGTATATTGATATTTATTCCTTATCATGGGTTGGGATGTTTAAATTTCCCTCCATGAGTAATTTAGTCTTTATCCTATAAGATAAAAGTGACAAGAAACATGTTTCGATGGGTTTTAACCAACAACATGTGTTTTATTGACTAATTAGTTAAATATTTATTTAAACATTATATCAAAATTATTTATTTACATATTTATATTATTTTTTTATAATTATAATTTATTTATAATCATCTATAATATAATATCATATCTTTTTCAAGTAGGTGATCAAACAGAACCAATTATAAACATATCAGGATTATTGATGACTGTGTAGTGATTTAATTATAATATCAATACCCATATCACTTAATAAAATAATTTAGTGCTTATTTATATGATAAATAATATTTAAAAATTAATTATAAAAATATGTATAGGATATTCAAATATTAAATAATTTAAAATTTATGATTTTTTCATTTTAGAATGAACATTTAAAAAAATTAAATTTATGATAACTTTTTGTTGATCATATCATTAACAGGGTCTCCAATTATTCATAAAATATAAAAAATTATTTCATAGAAATAATATATATATATTTTAAAAAAATTATCATGACCATCAATATAATGTGACAATGAAATGAAAAATGAAAATCAATCATCCCATGGAGTTGGTAGTCTACACAAATGCGTGGTTGATAATTTCATTTTCAATAGAATGTAAAATTACTATAATATGGTATATAATTAAACAATATAAAATATATCATTAATATCATAATTATTTATTAAATTACCTAATATTAACATCCTTCTAATTTCATGAAGGAATATGAAAAACATTGTGTTGTGGAGGAGGGAGTCCACCCAACAGATGATTCAATATTTTATTTTTGTTAATGAAAATAAATGAGTGGTTAATTCTATAAACATACAAAAAATAATATAAACATATAACTACGACACATATTATATCATGATGATATGTAAAAAAATTGATTCCATGAAAAAAAAATTAAATAAAAAAATAAAGAGAGGTTACAAACTTATTTATTTATTCTTGGATTATCTCCATTGTGAAGGGGAATAACACTTTTTAGGATGGTATTTTTAGAAGGAAAGTACCTTTATATTGTTTATTATAATATATATTCGAGATTTGTTAAAAATATAGGATTAAATGTGGGTGGTCTTCGTGAGAGTGTATGTGAGGAGAAGAGTTCCCTTTCTAGAATTGAAAATTAGTGTCATTTTTCTAAATAAAGAAAATTTTTTCATAATGGGATGTCACTCTAAAATAAATTTATTAATATATCAAAAATTAATGGATTGTATTTGAGGGAAATTAATTACACACCTAAATATTTGGAATTGAAACATGTTGTAAACATTTATTGACTTTTATTAATTTGGTTACACACTTTTTCCACATTATCTTTGATGTCAAAATCTAGTGTTACCTATGTAAAATCCCATTATGATAGAACATAATGTGTTAAATATTAAAAAATTGGAATCTAAAAATTAAATATTGTAAATCCACTCTTTATCAATCAATTATTAAAATTGGTAAAAAAACATTTTCAAGTACTAAATTTCTAATTTAATATAAATATATTTAAAAAAAATAAATTAAAAAATAAAATTACAAATATGGTTTATTGATTACAAATAATATTATTATGATAATAAATTATATATAAAAATACGTCTATGGTATTAATAATTGGTTTCATCAGCTTTCAATTCGTAATCATATACTAATATTTTCATAATATCATGTTATTTTTAAAAAATTATTTTTATAATATTAACATAAAAATAATTTTTTTAAAAAAAATTCTTAATAATTCATCATCATATAATATGATCATGATAAATCATAAAATGAGGATATTTTTATTAAATTAAAATACAAAAATTTATCAATTTAATTTTAAATTAAACATGTAAAACGTGTTTACAAATTATTTTAATATAAAAATGAATTTTGGTTTATTAAATAATATTATATTAAAATATAATTAATATTGTGTTAATATATCATTTCACTATTCAATAAAAATATGCAAATATACTTTATATAAAATAGAAATTAAAAAATAATTTTTTTTCATCTTAGATTAAATTTAGAACAAAATAATTTTGAAAGGAATATAAATTAATGATATATATATTTATATAAATATTTTATTATATAATCATATAATCCAAAAATATAATTACATAACCCATTATGATCACCCCTTAAGACCTGAATATCATAAATTATATCAGAGTTGTTTTGAGTGCTTGTTGAGTAAGCTTGGATCTTATAGAAATATGCATGATCAAAAAATTATCCCATATACGGTTTTTTTAAAACAATAATTTCACGATATTGTTCTATGATAGGTCATGGAATAACCCTATATATTATAAATTCTATCCAGATTTGCAAAAAATGGCTTTATAAAAAATACATCCACTTCTAATTTCCATTCCATCTAACATTCATTATTGATTTTTCATTAAAAATACTTAAATTTCTTCCATATATTTTAATGGTTATTTTTTAATAGTCATGTTTAATATTCAAAATTTATAATGGTTTTTAAATTTGGAATGTTAGGTGTGAGACATGCTTTTAAATTAATATTTAATTACAAGTAATATATAGTGATATCTCAAATCATCGCTTTCTCCCCCATTAATAATATTTTGTTACATTAATTGAAATTAATACATAATAATATTGTTAGATAATATATTGAGATTTAATTTTCTATGGAGTTGTATATCATGTCTAATTACTTATAATAAGAATAATCACAATATTTGTATTTCTTGTACCCTTTTGAGTTTAATAGATCTAACGGATTGACGATAGAATATTTTTTTTTATTTTGAAGTACATAGTTCATATCTAGAGTAACAATTTGTTATTTTTTTGTCTGAGGAATGATATGGGGTTTCCTCTATTTATTATACCTAAAACACACATAACTATCCATCATCTCCCATAGTTGTTCAACATTGAGGTCCTGGTAGAATGGTGTGGTTGAATGATCATGTCAATAAAGAATTATAATCCTCTTTATCGGATTCAATGACATCCATGTTTTGTATCATCTAAATTTTTTTAGAATATCAATATTTAATGCATCATCTTGAACTCTTTATGTTTCTACTCTCACCTATATTTTAATACCTAGCCATAACTTCTCCCACCTATTGTACCAGTTAATTAACTACCCACTCATTTAAAAAACCTCAGATAATGTTTTGTGGGGTTGGTTGTCTCTTAATTTTCACTCATGCAGTCTTTTTATGTGCATTAATACGACCATTCAAGAAACAAAATATTTCCATCACATGAAACATGGGATGGAGTTATTAGGGGCATCCGACTTTATTCTTGAGTAATTCCCAGCACTAAGGTCACTAAGTGGACTCCTTCTCATGACCATAGTGTCTTATGGATAAATCGTCCATGGAATGGATTTTTATTCAATATCTACTATTTTAATTGTTTATTAAACATCTCTATAATCATAAACACTTATATGCGGATATAGTGAATTTTTTATGTTGATAGAGATGTTTCTTTGGTGCCATATCCTGTTGTTGTGATGCTAAAATCTCTCTATGGTGGCTACTGGTTTCTACCCCTACTACATTCCATTTTTAATATTGAGGATGTTGTGGGTAATCTAATTAGGATCAATGAATTTTTAATGTATGATTTAATAGTTAATACATTATTTCATTTCTACTTAAAGGAACTATACTAAGATTTATATTATCATAACCAAGCCATTATACAACTCAATGTTTTATTCAATATGAAATACTTGTGTAGTACACTTTGAAAAAAATCCTAGAGACATAGAGTTTCTTGAATGAAGATATCATATTTAAAAGTCAAAATTAGAGGATTTATTAATCCTAATCAACCCCAACAAGAATTCATTGAACAATATCCAACTAATTATTTTCGGTGTTGTAGTTATTCACATATATCATTCTTATCCTCAATGGATTTATAAAAGTATCTTGGGTAATGTACATCTTTTCTATATATAAGCACCCAGACCATTAGTGTTATATTAGATTAATATTTTCCTCTATATTCATTCTTAACAACCTATTCATTTTCAAATTTTTATTTTATTCTCTATGACCCCATCTTTCATAATTAAATCATCTTTTATAACCCTTAGGGAAATTCCATGGGTTATTTTTTAAAATTTTTATTGCATATAAATATTTAATAATTTATTCCTTCATCATCATCATTATTTCATATTTTATAAGTCTCAATATTTACGATCTTTTATGTGTTTGGGACATCGACTATGTTCACATTATAAATATAATTTTATTGATAGCTAGTTTGGTATAATCACAAGGTTTCTCATTCCAACTCCCATTATGATGGGTTTTTTTGTAGGGGTAATCTTAATGTTATCCTCTGATACCATGGTTACATATAGTTATAGACATTATTAAAACAAAATGAGTTTACATGAGTGATGAAATAGTGATAATATGGGGATATTATCATAATAATATAATAAAATAATCCATAAATTTTCATGTTCTATGAAAATATCATGTTTGAATATAGTTTTTAACCTATAAAATTATTAATTTCACCTTGGACACATTATATTTCATTATATTTCTCTTCACAACCTAAACCCCCAATTTAAGTTGGAAATCGATCCTCTAATTTGGTTCATAATTCACATGTGAACAACAAATGCATATCCACCTATATTCTTAATCCATGTGTGTAGTTAGGCTTCTATATCATGAACCTAGCGAATATTAAGATAATAACCTACATTCAATTTTTGGGATTATTACCCCTAGGTACATCAATTCCAAATCCTACATTCACTAGTAATATTCATACATGTATGTATTTTTATGGATAAATATATACTCATTATATTTCCAATATATTAGGACACCATCCTACCCATATAATTATATATTTGGTACTTACTATGTTTCTATATCCTTAATAAAAAATAATACTAAAATAATATCTAAATATAACTAAATGCATATATGATACAATCTATAGTGACCGAAGCTAATAATTTCATATATAATACATTAATCTTTTGATATAAACAATACATCTAACAAACAATCAGTAAACCGAAAGAACTAAAGGAATATATTATTGAATTTTAGCTACATAAAAAAACTTATTTCAAAAAACTTGAAAAATAAATAAATAATAATGATCCTCAATAATATTTTATTATAATATCACATGATAAAATATTCTTCATAACCTAGGGATTATAAAAAAATAAATGGGTGATATAAGATTCTATGTTAGGGAAAAACATGTTCTAATAAGATATAAAGTATTAAGAAAACATAAATATCATAATAGATAACAAAAACAACTTATATTATAAATATAAAAAAATTATAATTATATATTATTTTAAAAATATAATTATAGAATCATAAAAAATGACCTTTCTCAAAATAAATCTCTATAGTAATATAACATGTGATAATAAAAAATGCAATGATTTCATTTAAAATAATATACATTCATGAATACATATAATTTCATGGGAATTAATTATATATTCATGTTTTATAAAAACCTTATAATCAAAATGAAAATTAATCACATTCATATGTATAATAAATCATGTGTGAGCTAATTTAATACTCTACACTTATGTGAACAAACACATTATGTTTGTTCTAGAATGTGTGATCATACCCATCATGTCCACTCCAATAAAAACATAATAATTATGAAATGATAAACTATATCATGAGATATAAACATAAACCTTTGATTTTGAGGGAATACTTTGTCCTCACCCATCATCATCCATTCATATGTGTACCATATAAAATAACATAACGAACATTTTGTAATTAACACCTAGGAAAAAAATGGTATACCTAAAAATTCAAAAATAATCACATAATATATAATTAAACATTATATTTTATAAAAAATATAATTTTCATAAATGAATAATATATTAATATAATATATAGTATGTTTAGATCATCACTTCATGACAGATGAACCTTGGTTGAAAAATGGATATTTAAATGAAAATGATTTCACAATACCCTTAAAACATTTTTATAAAAGATGATGTAAAAATTACATTGAATGAAAAAAATGTGGGAAAGTGAATAATTTATATAACAATATTATCATAATTTATAATGGAAGAAACATTGATTAAATAAAATTATATCAAGAAATATACTGATTGGAAGAAAAGAAAATATTTTTGAATGGATGAAAAACCACCTTTTTATTTTTTTAATTCCAATGTTTGAAATCAGACTTCACAAAAAGAGTATTAAATTTAAAATAGTGTCTATGGGATTTATATGAATAATATAAAATAATACATATTATATTTCCCACAAAATAGAGTTGAACAATTGCTAGTAGGATATGGACATGGAATAAATTATTCATTTCTATGAATAAGAGTTATTTTTACCAACATTACACTTTAATCATAGAATATTTTTGTCAATGTATCAGTTGTTGATGATGTGAAGAATATTGTGTTGAGAATAAAATAACATTAAACATAAAATAAGGGACTATATTTACTACTAAAATCATACACTTTATATTCAATTATGAATTATTATGACCCAATGAATCAGTAATTGAGTTGATGAAATAGCCAAATAATCTGAAACACAATAATCAATAGAGACTAAGAGAATGATCATTGAATTAAAATAAAAATCTCAGATATCTGAAAATATTCTCATTTTTAATTAAATTGTGAAATTATTACACCATTGGAAAACAATTATAGCTCTCAATATCAAATCATTATCCATGGTGTTAAAAATGAGACAACTAACCCCTTATTTTGTTTCCTATGTCAGAAAAATTATCTATAAGACCAGTTATACCAATCACAAATATCATAATAAATAATTTCAAACATAATAAATAACTGAAATTTTGTTTAATTTATATTTATAATCATTATGAATGTGTGTGTTAGTTATTGTTTTCCAATTTTCTCATATTAGGTGTTTAAACTTTTTTATAATTTTTAGTCATTTCAAAGGTGTTGTGTTAGTATTAATTCCTCTTACAATTTTTTTCAATATATGTGAATTTATATTATTAAAATTCATAAATTTTACAGGTTATGGATGACTAATTTTCCTTTCATAACTTATTTTTTCATTGTTATATATGATTAAATCAAAAATGAACATTTTTTTTATGATTTTTTACATATGATTTTTTTTCATAATTAATGAATTAAATATTGTTGGATTCTTTCTAGAACTAGAAAATTTATTATTTAAATATTTATATAATGTTATAAATGAATTTATATAATCATTATCATCTGGGATATAATTTCACTTCATTGTTTATGTAGATTTTCAAACTGAACCATTCATTGGCATACCCTGATTATTCTTTATTATGATATTACTTAATTCTAATTTCATTACACAAGTAGTATAATTATATAATTTAGGTTATATTAGTTTTTTATATTATTATTTTAGACTATTTAGGAAAATGTTTAATATATATAAAGAACTACATAATTTTAATTAATAATTTTCTTTATAGTACTCTTTTTTAAAATGACTGAATAAGATAATTATTTGTTGATAATATGATTTATATGTTCTCCATTTTAACACAAAATAGACATAATGATATCATAATAATAATATTTATCATATAAAACAAATATAATTACCATCCATTTATGGTGTTGATTAAATTAATTACAAAAATCAACCATACCATGGAGGTGGGAGTCCATATATATGCATGGTTGTCAATTTCATTTTACATAGTATAGGGAAAATGAGTAATATGAATTATTATTTCATAATATAAAATTTATAATTAACATGAACATTCTACATTAAATTCCCAATTTGGTTTGAACTTGTATTGTGGTGAATAATAATTTAAATTTTTTTTGTGGAAGCGGTAGTCCCCAGAACACACGATTCCAATTTTCATTTAACATACTAGAAAAGGGGAAGGTAGTTACTGATTATAGAATAATTATAATGAAATAAAAGAAAATAAACAATACATAATTTTTTAATATGATTTTATAAATATAAACTAATTTATGATGAAATCATCATGATGAAATAGAAAAAGTAATGGATAAGAAATTATACCTCATTTCGTCAATTCTCTCTCTTGATAAGGGGTAAAACAATTTATGGGTGGTATTTTGAGAATACCAGATCCACGATAATTTTAATAAAGGGTGGACTATATATTGGGAAATATTTGGGATCACTAATTTTAGATTTTTTCTGATCATAATTGAAGATAGGATTTTGTAACACCCTGAGATTTTATGAGATATATTATTTTTAATTTCTTTGATGTTTTCTATTATACACTACTCCAAGATTATCTTGTACTATACTCAACATTGTATTATCTTGCAGTATACGCAACACTATTCTTGGCTCGTGTTACACACAATTTCAAGTTCGTTTTGTGGAAATTATTCTATGCAACATTAATTATAGATTTTGTTAAATGTATAAATGAAATAACTATTGATTATGTTATACGCAAAACCAAACAGAGCTTTCACTACACGCAACCCTGACTTGGCTTACATTACATGCAATCGAGACCTTCTTTGATAGCGTGTGTAGTACACAATACCGAGTTTCACTAAATGAGATATTGTTATAATATTATTATAAACTAGCTGTTATGAATAGTAATACCCACTTTTAGAAATTTTATAAATTTTATCTTTCAAAATGGACTTCATTTTTGGATTCAAAATATCAAAATTAGCCTAGGGTGAACTTTTGGTATTTTTCTGAAAACGTTCAATTTTTGATGAATAGTTAAAACACTGGTTTACTATTTAAAAACTGAATTTTTATTTAAATAATTATTTTTTTATTAAAATTTATTTTAGGTAAAATTAGATACATAATACCTATATAAGTTCAATGTAATTCATTGTTGTCATTTTATAATAATTTTAGATATATAAAAATTTTATCGAACTTTTCACCGTCTTTTACCCACCTCATAGGAGCATTTGCAATTGTACAAAAACATAATTTTACTACTTCTGTGAGTTGAATTTCGAAAATCTGAGAGACACGGTTAATATCATGGAGTAAAATGTGGTTCAATAAGATAAAAATAATTTTTGGTGAATAATAACTTTTTACTTTTATTCACCACAGTTATAAGTAAATAGGACAATTAAAGGTAAAAATGATATTATTATTACCCTAACACATGTCCTAATTCTATTGGATAAGTTTCATTCGACCAAATAAAACACTAGGGATAAAATATTACCCTTTAGGTCCACTTGGACTAGATTAGGACATTTATTATTATTTTATTTAAAGAAGAGTTAAAATAACTAAAATCAAAGTTTAATAACTAATTTTTTTTAATATGGGGGTATATATAAAATAAATTCGACCATAAATATTAATTAGAAAACTAAAAATTTTTTCTACATAATGGTATTTTGTTTATAATTTTTAGACATTAAATGTTTTAATTTATTTATGACGCAATGATGATGAAGTAATTACCTTATTAGTGAAATATTAACATAATTGATATTATAAATACCCAAATAAATGTAATTTTAAGACTTTTTATAAATTATACTACTATTTTAGGTTTATATGACATGTTATTATTAATTAAATTAAAGTTTTTTTAACTAATAATGTTTTTATGATTTTCACAAAAATCAATTACCAAATAGTGTCAAAATTGACATAAAATAGTTTTTTAAAAAAATATTATATTATTAATTGTTATTATATTCCTAAAAATCTAAGGTTCTTCCAAATGACTTAGATAAGGTTATATTTATTAATAATGAACCACTTGGGGTTTTTTTGTCTTGTTATAGTATGTTTATAAACCATATAGTATAAGAAAACAAGAAGACACGGTAAAAGTTAAATTATTTAACTTAGAGTTAAATCTAAATGATAAGGTTAAAATAGTAACATAAACTTGTCTAAAACCTATTGGTTAAGAGGATTTAGACCCATCCACACTTTATATTATAAATAGGTCACTTTAGAGCCATTATAAACTGAATATGACTTTATTATAAAATAATATATTAAGTTTTTTCTAAAGTGCCCCTCTCCTCCCTTATAAAAGGGAACCTCCTCCCTCTTCTCTTTACAAAATTTTGAGACTTAAATCTTGGAAAAACCCTAAAAATTTACCTTCTAAACTTCCCTAGAAACATTATAGTGGTTTTGGTCTCCTCAAAAGACCAACTCTAGTGCCTTAAGAGGAAACTTAAAAGAGCAGCGTCGAAGAGGGGTAATCTCTTCTACCAATTCTTTCATGTTTCTTTCTTCTTCAACTTCTTATTATTTAGTTGTTTCCTTATAAAGTAATAACATAAGTATCACTAATACACTTATATGTTATTTTATATATGAACAAACTCAATTTCACCTTCTATCCATTCTACGGATAATGAAATCACCGCACGTGCATACGTACGGAATACCGTCTCCACTCCATGGTGTAATCTGTTTTTCCACCACCACCTTACTTGGATGGGTATAATGGTATAAAGAATCACTATATATTGTTATTTTAACATCATACTAATTCTCAGATATTATATCATCCACTCCAATTCCATTCAATAATTATGAGAATGATATCATCGCTTGTGCGTACGTACGGATTACCATCTCCACGACGTGATGAGATTCATTCTCCATGTTAACCATTAAAGAATGATTATAAAGTATATATAATGAATAATAATGAAATATATGACATAATGAAGCTACTGTATTTGTGTATATATATATATATATGTCATCTACTTACTTCCATTCAAGTCAATAAGGAAAGGAAAACTGCGTTCATGCGTACGTACGGCCTACCGTCTCCATGAACGGTGTATTTCATTTCATTCATCTATCTATTATATATATATATACTGAATATATATGATATATAAATCATGATTTACATTATGGAAGTACGTAAATGGTGATATAAGTAATAATATCAAGAACAACAAGTCCAAACACGTACGATAAATGAAACGATTTTATCGAAAATGCTGTTTTAACATGGAATTTACAAAAGAACGGGTAATATAAAGTCATAAGTGAACCATATATGATATCATAACAATGAATATGATCTGTAATAATTAAATGACATTATTTAAATCATTATACAGGAGGATCAGTTATGTACGAAGCATATCGGACCTAAGGTAAGGGATAATTTTGCAAATCTCATTTTTATCTGAGACTGCTTATACGTAAGTATTTACTAGGGTTATATTTTTCATCCATGTCCATAAAAATGTTTTTCATAAAGTGTTTAATTTTCTTCAATGTATGTTTAAAGTCATTTTAACCCTCTTTTACTTTTACATTGTGTTATGGATAGAATATTTCTTTAGTTTACCATACGAGGAACTTTTTGACTTTTCCGGAAAAAGAACGAGGAGAATGTTTTTTTAACTTATACGGAATGAATGGATTTTTATGGTTTCATAACGCCTAATTTTCATGAAGATTCTTCTACAAATTTTCAAGACTATTTTCAACAAAATACTTTTCTTTTAAAACTTCATGGCATTTTTTGAAAAGAAAATGATTTTGAAAAAGAGAGTATATTTTCCTCAAGAATTCATTTCAAGTGTTTTATCAAAAACATTTTTCATATAAGATGACATTATTTCATATGTGTATGTTTCATGTATAATGTCTCTATTATTTACATGGTTTGATTCTTCTTATGATGAAATGATATCAATTTTTTTTATATGGATTATGTTCTGATGGGATGATGTTTAAGAAATCCATTTTATTCTTTAGGTTATGGTGAATGATTAATGTTTATGTTGTGGAACACGTAAGAATGATTTCATTATGAGATGGGTGGTACCTATATCTTCCTACAATGAATTGAGTAAATATTTATATCTCATGAGATAGACATGGCTGGAATGGTAAGATAATCCGGTTCAGTGATACATGACTAGAACGAGGAGTGAACTCAATTCAGAAAGGGACTTTGTCAACTAAGATGGTCTTGGAAGCAATTCCTTGGATAATATGGAAATAATATCATGTGATTAATGGTTTTCCACAATTACATGTTTTATTCCCATGCTATTTTATCATGATTGATGTTCCTTTATGATCAATGCTTTATGTACTGCTAAGATTTTTTTCATGTTCATGTTTTTACATTCAAATGTTTATGGGTTGTTTTATGTTCTCCAAGTTTACCCTTACTGAGCATTTAATCTCACCCTTTTTATGTTTTCTTTTCCCTAGTATATAAAGAAAGGTTTTAGGTAAGAAAACAAAAGGGGAAGATCTTTGTGGGAGATGTTGAAGATCTTTCACCACGATTAAAATATTATATTCCAAGTTTCCAAAGACAATAAACTATAACGGTCCTTCAGTGTTTGTTTTTGTTATGTATTAAGTATTCTGAAAAATTAATGTAATGTTCATGTACATCAAGATTGGGTCTCTATAGTTGGTATCGGAGGAAAGGTTTATTTAAGATTTGGAAACTAGGATACAAAAACTTTAGTAATATCCCTAGAGATATTTATAAGGTATGTCTAGGGATGTCCCTAAGGTTAAGTATAAGTATAGGTTATATTCCTAGAATTATGGTAAAGATATTAGAATTAAACCTAATATGTTAGATATTGAAGGTAATCCCCCTTATTTATTTTGTTTTACTATCATGATTTTTCCTCTCACACTATTCTTTTTGGGTTTTATATGATGGCTGGAACCCGAAGGAACTGTGTTGATCAATGTAATGGATGATGCAATGATTGTCCTCCTTAACAAACCAACGTTATGGGAGATGGAGTGAAAAATATTATTTCTATACTTACACAAGCTATGAATCATCTTGGACTTCCAAATGAGTAGAGAAGGGAACAATATTCTATTGAGTCATTCATGAGGCAACACCCACCCTCTTTCAATGGGTCTTCTGATCCATTTGTTGCTAAACAATGGATCAGTACCATTGAAAAGATATTTTACATAGTTATCTGTTTAGAACATGAAAAATTCATTTTAGATGTTTATCATTTAGAAGGTGAAGCAGACCAGTGGTGGACTCTAATTAAGAATACAAGGCCCTAAGATGAAATTGAATCCATGGAATGGGACAAGTTCAAGAACTTGTTTTTCAGTAAGTACTTCCCTAGTATTCTTCGAATAAAGATGGAAAAGGAGTTATTTGAGCTTAAGCAGAAGGATGATGAATTTGTTGGTATATATAAAGTGAATTTTACAAGGCTTGAAAGGTAAGCATATGGATTTATCAACCAACCTGAAAGTAAAGTTGATTGATTCTTCAGTGGCTTAAAACCAAGTCTTCGAAGGGCATTAGCGATAAGAGACTTCAGTAGCTATGATGAAACTGTGCGTTGTGCTATCAAGGTAGAACTGAAAGTTGGTGTTACATATCCATCTCATGGTTTTGACAAGAAACTAAAGATGGAGTTCAAGTAGAAATATCAGAATAATGGAGAAAAGAAGATGAATGTTTCTTTATGCTCAAAGTGTGGAAAGAAGCATAGTGGAGATTGTATAAAAGGTACTAGAAAATGTTTGAAGTGTGGAAAAGAAGATCATCAAGCAGTTGAGTGTCGAATTAATGGAAAAAAGTTAGCTAATTATTTGAATAGAGAAAAGATTATAGAGAATGATCCACCAACACTTCAATGCTACAATTGCAAGGAAATGTGGAATTATGCTAACCAATGCCCTAATCCAAGGGTTAATGATGATTGATATCAACAACCTCTTAAGGAAAATGACAAAGGGAAGTCACATGAGATCACTATTAGAAATGTTTAGTATGAAAACAATGTGGTGGAATGATTATGTGTTTATGCAATGGGATTCCAAAATAATGTTGTAGAATCTAATTTATAGTGTCATTGAATATTGGAATATCTATGTAATGGTTTGTTGAGGTTTTCGATAATTATATGGTACATGTAACCATGAAAAGTGATTGAAATATTTTTGGAAAGAAGATGATATGTTCATAATGAAGGGATAAGAAGAAAATAATATGTTTGATAGTATTCATGAGCTCATGATTGAGATAAGCAAAAAGTGATATCATTGCTTGAATATATAGAATTTTTGGAATTTTGGTATGTGGAAAGAGTTAACTTTTGACAATATTCATGTTTTCACTAAAGTTAAATGGGTATTAATTTTTGAAGAGAATACATGATTGAGGTATTCACATGTTTGGAATGTGACCAACAACAAATTATATCATATGGGGGATCAATGATGGTATTCACATGGTTAGTAGATGACCTTTCTAGTATTTGTTTTCTTTCTACTATGAGATTGGGCATAATTATTTCTGATAAGCCTAAAGGTTCGAATGCATTATATTGAACATTAGATAGTATTGTTTAAGGCTAGAAATTTTTGATATTAATTCTAGAATGTTTTAATAGTATAGTTTTAGAAAAAGGACAACCCGTAAGAAGGGCGACAACCCGTCGCGTCGGACAAAGTTGCGAGAATCGAACCCACAAATGAAGTGTGACATGCCTTTATCGCATACCACTAGCCTACACGAAGTCCCTGGTTAGTAGAAACTAGTTTTATTTTATTAAGCGCTATGATAGATGAAGTATAAGTCCATTTTTGGAACCATATACGATTAATCTCACTATAAGATGGTCTTATAAATTTTTCTAACCTTATGTTTGAGATAGATGGAATGACCTATAATTCTATCATATGATCTACTAATACTTCACGGAAGACAAATTAAACTTCATTTCTTTAAGATATGAAGTGTAAATTGTTCAAGGTACAAAAAACAGTAAGATTGTACCAAAATCAAGTAAGTATTTATTTTAATTCAAAAATTTTTCAACATTAGAGAAATGATCTTGAAAACGAAAAATGTTTTCCTTGTGCCCTCATATCTGATGAATAAGATGGTACCTTAGATCATAAAAAATTTATGGCTTTATGATTGTTGGCTTTTTCATAGCCATGTTCTACACCACTCTCCATCAGAACTGGATGGTTAGATTTCTCTTCCATATCCATATTCTCACCTATGTTGTCCTATGTGGAAACCCAGTGCTGAGTTACTTTGGGTGACCGTTATGATTCTAACTTTCCTATTTAAAATGAAGTTTTTATATTCCTTTTTACGATGTGGGTTTCTATGAATGAATCTTTCAAGTAGTAAACGATTTATAAACCCGTAAAATTTTGAGGCTGAAATTCATTTTAAGGGGGGTAGAATGTAATACCCCGATATTTTATGAGATATATTATTTTTAATTTCTTTGATGTATTTTATTATACACTACACCAAGATTAACTTGTACTATACACAACACCGTATTATCTTTCAGTATATGCAACACTATTCTTGGCTCGTGTTACATATAATTTCAAGTTCATTTTGGGGAAATTATTCTACGCAACATTAAGTATAGATTTTGTTTAATGTATAAATGAAATAAGTTTTGATTATGTTATACGCAACACCAAACAGATCTTTCACTACATTCACCCCTGACTTGGCTTGTATTACATTCAATCAAAACCTTTTTCGATAGCGTGTGTAGTACGCAATACCGAGTTTCACTAAACGAGACATTATTATAATATTATTATGAACTAGCCGTTATGAATAGTAATACCCACATTTTCAAATTTTATAAATTTTATCTTTCAAAATGGACTTCATTTTTGGATTAAGAATATCAAAACTAGCTTAGGGTGAATTTTAGGTATTTTTCTAAAAACTTTCAATTTTTGATGAATAGTGAAAACACTAGGTTACTATTTAAAAACCGTCTTTTTATTTAAATAATTATTTATTTTATTTAAATTTATATTAGGTAAAATTATATATATAATACCTATATAAGTTCAATGCAATTCATTGTAGTCATTTTATAATAATTTTACAAATATAAATATTTTATTGAACTTTTCACCATCTTTTACCCACCTCCTAGGAGCATTTTCAATTGTACATAAAACATAATTTTACCACTTATATGAGTTGAATTTTGAAAATCTGAGAGACAAATTTAATATCAAGGAGTAAAATGTGGTTCAATAAGATAAAAATAATTTTGGATGAATAGTAACTTTTTACTTTTAATCACCACAGTTAAAAGTAAATAGGGTAATTAAGGGTAAAAATGATATTATTATTACCCTAACACATGTACTAATTCTATTGGATAAGTGTAATTCGACCAAAAACAACATTAGGAATAAAATATTACCCTTTAGGTCCACTTGGATTAGATTAGGACATTTATTATTATTTTATTTAAAGAAGAGTTAAAATAATTAAAATCAAAGTTTAATAACTAAAACATTTTTAATATAGAGTTATACATAATATAAATTCGACTATAAATAATCATTAGAAATATAAAAATATTTACTACATAATGATATTTTATTTATAATTTTTATATATTAAATAATTTAATTTATTTATGACGCAATGATGATGAAGTAATTACCTTATTAATGAAATATTAACATAATTGATATTATAAATATCCAAATAAATGTAATTTGAGACTTTTTATAAATTACAATAATTTAGGTTAATATGACATGTTAGTATTGATTAAATTAACTTTATTCGAACTAATAATGCTGTTATGATTTTCACAAAAATCAATTACCAAATAGTGTCAAAATTGACATAAAATAGTTTTTAAAACAAATATTATATTATTAATTGTTATTCTATTACTAAAAATCTATGGTTTGGAAAAATTACTTAGATAAGGTTATATATATTAATAATGAACCACTTGGGGTTTGTTTGGCTTGTTATTTTAAGTTTATTAACCATACAGTGTAAGAAAACTAGAAGACATAGTAAAAGTTAAATTATTTAACATAGAGTTAAATCTAAATTATAAGGTTACAATAGTAACCTAAACTTGTATTAAACCTATTGGTTGAGAGTATTTCAACCCATCCCCACTTTAGCTTTGAAATAAGTAACTTTGGAATCATTATAAACCGAATATGACTTTATTATAAAATAATATTTTATGTTTTTCCTAAAGTGCCCCTCTCCTCCCTTATAAAAGGGAACCTCCTCCCTCTTCTATTTACACCATTTTGAGCCTTCAAGCTCAGAAAACCCCTTCCCATTTCCCTCCTCAACTTCCCGAGAAACATTATAGAGGTTATGGTATCCTCAAAAGACTAACTCTAGGGCCTTAAGAGTAAGCTTAAAAGAGGAGCGTCGAAGAAGAGGTAATCTCTTCTACTGATTCTTTCAAGTTTCTTTCTTCTTCAACTTCTTCTTATTTAGTTGTTTCATTATAAAGTAATAACATAAATATCACTAATATACTGATATGTTATTATAAATATGAAACAACCCCATTTCACCTTCTATCCATCCTACGGATAACGAAATCACCGCGTGTGCGTACGTACGGAATATTGTCTCCACGCCGTGGTGTAATCTGTTTTTCCACCACCACCTTACTTGGATGGGTATAATAGTGTAAAGAATCACTATATATTGTTATTATAAAATCATACTGATTTTGAGATATTATATCATCTACTAAAATTCCATTCAATAATTATGGGAATGATATCATCGCTCGTGCGTACGTACGGATTACCGTCTCCACGACGCGATGAGATTCATTCTCCATGTTAACCATTCAAGAATGATTATAAAGTTTATATAATGAATAATAATTAAATATATGACATAATTAAGCTACTATATTCATGTATATAAATATATATATGTCATCTACTTACTTCCATTCAAGTCAATAAGGAAAGGAAAACTATGTTCATGCGTACGTATGGCCTACCGTCTCCATGGACGTTGTATTTCATTTCATTCATCAATATATTATATATATATCTATACTGAATATATATGATATATAAATAATGATTTAAATTCTATATGTAATTAAATTATTATATAAGTAATAATATCAAGAAAAATAAGTCCAAACTCATACGATAAATGAAACAATTTTACACAAAATGGCGCTTTAACATTGAATTTACAAAAGAATGTGTAATATAAAGTCATAAGTGAACCATATATGATATCATAACAATGAATATGATTCCTTAATAAGTAAATGAAATTATTTAAATCATTATACAAGAGTATAAGATAAGTACGAAGCATATCGGACCTAAGGTAAGGGATAATTTTGCAAATCTCATTTTTATCCGAGATTGCTTATACGTAAGTATTTACTGGGGTTATATTTTTCATCCATGTCCATAAAAAATGTTTTTCATAAAGTGTTTAATATTATTCCATGTATTTTTAAAGTCATTTTACCCCTATTTGACTTTTACATTGTGTTATGGAAAGAATCTTTCTTTTGTTTACCGTACGAGGAACTTTTTGACTTTTCTGGAAAAAGTACGAGGAGAATGTTTTTTTAACTTATACGGCATGAAGATATTTTTACGGTTTCATAACGCCTATTTTTCATGAAGCTTATTCTACAAGTTTTCATGAATATTTTTAACAAAATCCTTTTCTTTTAAAATTGCATTGCATTTTGTGAAAAGAAAATGATTTTGAAAAAGAAAGGATATTTTCCTCAAGAATTCATTTCAAGTGTTTTATCAAAACCATTTTCCATATAAGATGACAGTATTTCATATGTGTATTTTTCAAGTATAATGTTTCTATTATTTACATGGTTTGATTCTTCTTATGATGTAATTATATCCATTTGTTTTATATGGATTATGTTATAATGGGATAATGTTTATGAAACCCATTTTATTCTTTGGGTTATGATGAATGATTTATGTTTATGTTGTGGAACACGTAAGAAAGATTTAATTATGAGATGGGTGAGACCTATATATCCCTCCAATGCATTGAGTAAAGATTTATATCTCATGATATATACATGGATGTAATGGTAAGTTAATCCGGTTCAGTGATACAGGACTGGAACGAGGAGTGAACTCGATTCAGAAAGGGACTTTATCCACTAAGATGGTCTTGGAAACAATGCCTTGACTAATATGGAAATAATATCATGTGATTAATGGTTTTCCACAATTACATGTTTTATTCCCATGTTATTTTATCATGATTGATGTTCCTTTATGATCTATGCCTTATGTACTGCTAAGATTTTTATGATGTTCATGTTTTTACATTCAAATGTTTATGGGTTGTTTTATATTCTCTATGTTTACCCTTAATGATAATTTGAGCTCACCCTTTTTATTTTTTATTTTCCCCAGGATATAAATAAATGTTTTAGGTAAGAAAAGAAAAGGGGAATATCTTTATGGGAGATGTTGAAGATCTTTCACCATGATTAGAAGATTATATTCCGAGTTTCCAAATATAGTAAACTATTACAGTCCTTCAGTGTTTGTTTTTGTTATGTATTAAGTATTCCGCAAAAGTAATGTAATGTCCATGTACGTAAATCTTGGGTCTCTACAGATTTTCCCTAATTTAAGTGAAAAATAATGACATTTTTGTGTATACCAATAAATATTCAATAACGGGAGGCCACTCTCTTGTTTTATGGGAAAGAAATTTATCAATATGTTATCAAATATGATATAAAATAGATCCATGACATTTAATGTAAAATGAAAACTTATTTTTGGAATTTTAGGACCATTACCTATAAGGTTACTCAATTTTACCATTTTTTTACACTATATTAAATTTAATTTATGTTGATTATTTATCCATTAAGTGACCAAATAAAATGGTACCGGTTATATTATTTTTACCTAATTATTCCAAAGTTGAAATTGATTTTTTCCTCTAGTTTTGAAATGTGATAAAAAAAATTATAATTTGAAATACCTACTATATAATGTATAAAAACAATTTTTCTTAAATATAACACATATTCTAAATTAAAAAATATTTGTTCAAAATTGAAAATAATAATTATAGAGTTATAAATATAAATATATAATACATATTTGGTATTTTATAATGTATTAATAAGTATCAACGTCATAATTATATACTAATAATTTCAAAAATTCATAATATTTATAAACAAATATTCTATAATATTAAAAAAATTATAAATTTATAGTAGAATAAATAAATAAATATCAGATAATATAGATATAAAAATTATGACAATATTTTCAAATACACTTCCTAAAGTTTAAAAATTTATTTTTTAATTAATAACATAAAATACAGTGAAAACTGTTTTAATAGAAAAATAAATTTTGGTAAATTAAATTTATTTTTTAATAAATAAATATATAATATTGCATAAATATATCATTATATGACACAAAAATACTTATTTCTAAGAAAAAAATTTCCATTTTCAAAAAAAAATATATTTTTAGGCATAAAAAGAATTTAAAAAAAACTGCATTTTAAAATATATATAGAAACATCATATGTCTATATATATATATATATAATTTACTAATTCTAGATAAAATAATAATTTAAACACACATAATCCATTATTATAAACACTCAAGAACTAAGAATTATATTATCTATTCTTAATGTTTAAGGAGGGGGTTAAACTTGCAAGGATCTTGGGCAATCTATGAAAATATGATCATGTTCTCTATATAATTCTTCTCAGACCATAATTTATTGATTTTTTTATATTCCAGGTAAAGGGAAAAAATATTTATGCTACCTCCATGAAATGTTTTAAAATATGTTCTTCATTATGAATACATCCGTTATCAGATAAAATTTCTTATTAATATCATAATTGATTTTTTGATATGGTTACATCAATTTATATCATCTACATTGATAGCTATATTTACATGGCCATATATAATAATTAAATTATATCACGTGTTTTCATTTAACATGGTTTTTAAATTTGATATATTATATTAACATAATATTTTTTAAGGATAATATATAGTGAAATCATAAGCTGTTATATATAACATGAATGCAAGACCCATATATTTTTAAATTATTCCCTTAAGAAGGAGATCACTGACTAATCTAGTTACCAGAGGCCCCACTGTTAATAATATTTCTAGTGGTATACCTTTGAATTAGGTTGAATAGGGTATATGATAGAACAAATTCCTTGAAAAGATATCTATGACCAGAGGCCAAAAGAATGAACTTATATTTGAGTTACCCTTATGTTGGTATCATGGACTAGAAATGTATTGAATTCTATCCTACCAATAGACCTAGAATCTTAATGAAACAAGGATACTATAACTCTAATATTCAAATGACACACTATTATGTTTATTAAAATAAACAACAAAAAATAGGTATGAGGAATCGTTTAACTAGTGGCTATGGAACGGATCATGAGAATGTCTGAGATAGAGGATTCCCAATATCGATTATTAAAAAAATTAACTACTAATTCCATAATAAATATATAACTATACAAAAATCAATAAGAATTTTTGAAATATATGTTTTCAATCTCATCATATATGGTGTAAATATAATTATTTATGATCTAAAATAGTAAATTTTGATTTTGTAATATTTATTTTTTCAAAATATTTTTATCAGGTTTATCAAAGATGATCTATGTAAGAATTTGTTTTCTATATTCATAACTATTTGTATGACCATATTAGAGGTAATAAAAACATATAATTATTATAGCTTAATATGATAAATGATATTATAAACATGTTTTATTGAATTATTTTCAACAACCTCAATGAGTGTAGGATAATCATAGACAGATCCACGACCAGGACCTAAAATATGACACCTTAGGAAACAGATATTATAACACTACAAATTATAGTTCATTTACTTTATCCCAACATTGACAATAATCTTGTGATAATATACATAAAGAGAACATATTTAACCTTCCCTAATACACCGTAACTTAGAATAATTAAAATCCATAGGCTTGGAGATATTGGAGTAACAATATATTTTCCTATGTAATTTATCATTAAAATAATTCATTAAGATCCCATTATGACATAAATTTTCTGGAATTCATTACCTAATTTCATCAATAATGTCAATATTAATTCCCCATTCATATATTGGTTTGTCCAATATTGACCATCTGACCCAATGATATTGGATTTCATGGGAAGATTCCCATATGAATATATTGACATTGATTTCAAAAATCAATATATTAATATTTAGATTCCTGCATATTGATATCACATGTATTGTAATATTGTAGAGAATACAGTTTATAATATTTATCCTTCCATTAAATTAGAGAATCTAAATTTTATTTTTTGTAATCCTCTTAATGATTTTCTTGATGATACCACAAAAATATTGGATTTTATTTCTTCTATTTGATAGTTGAGGAAGAAAATAGTCAATTATAAAACCCTTTAGGGAGACCCCAATACTATTTTCAATAATCATGGAACTATTGTTATATAATTATTTATAGATGTAAATACAACTTTTTTATATAGGGATACATGTTCTACTTATAAAACAATAATCATTTTGGATTAATTTAAAATCAAAAATATATTTTCTTCTACCATTAATGAATAAAATAATTTCATCCATAAATATGGAATGAGATATTATAATAAATCCTTATCAACATATAAAAGTATAGGCTAACCAACATTCAATTTCTTCATTAATGATCATTAAAAAGATATATTATGCATGAATAAAGAGTCAAAGATAGAGAGGGTCTCATTTGAGAAACCCACTTACTGATTTAATGAATCTAATACCCTTATCCATTAGTGAAACTAAGACAAAAGGAATGGAGAATCAATAGAAGAATATTTCACATACCCACATAGATAATTCACACTAATGTAAGATATCAATAACAACGAACTATTCTATCTCATTTTAATGTTTCTAAAAGTCCATTTTCAAATTCACATTTCTTATAAAACCACATATATCATGGTTAATAATAATATCATGAGTTAAATTATTATAATTATTAATGTTTCTTCTTTATAATAATTCATGTTTCCCCCTACTGTTTAAAAAGACAGGATAAGAGAAATCATTTTGTTGATAATAGCTAAAAGCACAATGAATATGAAATTACACCTAATTATGAGATGAAATTAACCAAATCTATTGGGAATAAAATATTTAGAGATGAGAACCCAGACATTGGTAGTGGTAAATCTTGGGAATGTACCACTATTGAAGTAATCGTGCACCTCTTTATTGGATTTTTTGGATTAGATACCATAAATAAATGTACAATGATCATTAAGAAGCCATCCGGTAAATGCGAACATTTTAAAATGAGGATTTTGATCTTCTATTTGATCAATATTTTATTTGGGATGGTTATCAATACATAAATATTCTATTATATCATATAAATTGAAATCTTACTAATATTTTAGGCATAAAAATAATTATATTATACCACTTTATTTCTCTCTAGATTAGGGACTCTAAGTAAACCTTAAATAAAGGAAACAATTAAAGGGACTATGATATTGATATTAGTAGAGTAGAAGGAATCACAAACATGTATATTATGATTCAAAATATGATTCATATCCCTATATTATAGCATAGAATATGGTCATGATTATATCCAATTTCATTAGCCTATGGATTTCATATCTCTATCATGAAAATTGTTATTTTCATGAAATTGATCTACTAGGGGAATATATTTCCATTTTCAGAGATAGAAATATTCACCATTTCATTATTCTTAATAGATACTATCAAGCTGAATGATCTCTATTTAGTTCTCTCTTATGTTGGAGTGATTACTTTAGTTATTATTTTTACATGTAATTACATTAACTTTTAATTTCTAGAGAATATTTTTAGGGTGTAATCATGTGTTACCCTGGTTAGATGTCATTAAATATGAATACACCAAAATATTAGAATCCACTTTCATCTATCCAATTCATTGAATAAATGTTTCCTTAATAATTAGACAATGATATTTTGATGTGATGATGTAGTAGTGAATGATCTGACTTATTTTTCACCATGTGTGGGGATTTGAATGTATAAACCTATAAATATCATAATGGTTGGATTAATATTTGTAGACATAGTTCTAGATTTTTTATAGTATGATTATTGTTAAACTATGTTTAATCATCACAGTTGTACCACATATATTAGATTTCATTACAAGATAGACGAGTCATAAATAATTTAATTCCTTTTTTAGATAATACTCATATATATTTTATTTAGAAATTTATATGATTATAATTTTTTAATCTCTTAAAAACCATGTAATGTGACCAGAATAAAAGGAATCCATAATTTTCCCAAGGTCACATCTTTCAAAAATATCACATTTAACATAAATGAGCATGAAAATTAAATATGTTTAGGATTTATAAACCATAATGGTAAAGTGATAAGGGGGAATCCTCAATAAATATATTCATTCTAACATGAATTCATCATGTTATGAAATATATAGTGATAGAATATTTAAAAATAATTGTTATTTTATCCTTCTCAAGTTTGAAAAAATTCACAACCAATTCAATAATGTTGTTAAAATAAGACTTTACAATGAGAAAATTAATGGTTTCTTTTGAAAAAAATGGATTCTTATTATAATAATTAATTTTATAAAATATTATTTAAAAAATACATGAAAAAGGAGAAATCATGATAATGGAATCTTAAATTCATATAATTATTCTCAAGAGTATTATGATAAAAACATTATTTATATAGAAAATAAAAAAAACATTTGGTTTTGTATGTAGAGGAGTGATACATCATTAAGAAAATACCATTAATTCTTCTACACATAAAGATATGGAGACTATCAGGGATCCTAATTTATAGAAAACATAAAATAACTTAATCATTGGTATATTTAGTACTTATTAATAGAAATTTTTAGTGTACTATGAAATTTATTATATGGATTCTCAATCAAGAGTTCTTGCGTCATCGATGAATAAAATTTAACCCATTAGAAACTGAAGGATTACATCATTATCCAAAATCATAATCAGATAGGGAGAATCCCAATGGATTCTAAAATCATATCTTTGTGTATCAAAAAATGATATATAATAAAATTAAAATAATAAAAATTTTCTTCATCTCTATAAATAATAGTTCATAAATAAGAAACATTATAGTATGATTGAATGGATTTTGGGGAAACAAGTTTACATATATAGTAGGTTTGTAATGATTCTTCAAGAACATATTAGAGATGATGAGTTGTGGGTTTTTAATTAGTATGTAAACCTGATGATTTCATTTGTGTAAAACCCATATAATTTTTATGAAATATAAATCCATAAATATTCATAATTCTTCAATAGCTTATATTATAGGTAACACTGATTTAAAATGAAACTTGATATAAAATTAAAATATTTTTTTTAAATGAAGATTATCTAGAATTCATTCTATTGAAGGTTATGAATAGTAATAAATTAATTATAAAAAGTTCATGGTTAAATATTTATAAATTTTATTCATTTGTTACCAATTGATTGTAAATTAAAATAGAAATAATTATAGTGAAATAAACATTTGTTTAAAATATATTTTATATATACATAACATATTTTTATCTTAATAAATATAATTAATTACTATTTTGAATGAATTTAATTAAAATAATATATTATCATCTATTTTAAACATTCAAAAAATGTATTTCGAGGCATAATTTAAGAATAAATATATTATTATGCATTAAATTTTTCTTTCTCTAGAATACATTTTTGTCGCATTTTGCACACATAAATTAATATTAATTTAGTCCATTTATAGTTATTGAATTATAAAAAATGAATTAAATATATCTCATTATGAGGTTCATATTTGGTAAGTAGGTTTGTTATATTTTCTGTCAATATGAATATTATCCATTATAAATTTTATCACCTTTGTAATGTGTTAATTGAGTTAATCTAGAGTACAATTAAGTGTGAATTATATAATTCTCCATTTTAATTTTTTATTAAATGGTGTTAATGAATCCCTTATCACTATATGATCAAATTATATTATTTTAAAAAAACATGTTGATAGAAATGATTTATATATTATTTAAATCAATGAATGTTTCTAAATATAATTATCTTAGTAATAAATATCCAATATATATTCACATGGGTAAAAAACTATTTATGAAAAAATAGAAATAATAATTTTAGGAATAATGAAATTATATTCAGTTTGATAATATATTTATTATTTTATGTAATAAATAATTACATTAAATTCTTACACAACAAAAAAATAATTTTTATTCAATTAATTGAAAAATAATAAAATTGAATCGAAAAATTTTAAAAATTAATTTAATTAGACTAATTTATTGTGTATCATGAATTTTATAGCTGAATACAACAAATTTTTGTTATCTTAATTGATTATAATATAATTCAATGTTTCTTGTATGTCTTTCCAATAAAATTAAATTAATATGGTCAAAATTGAAAATAATGATACTTTATCAAAATATTATCTTATTAATTTATATAAAAATCAAAAAAACATGAAATAAAAAAATTAGATATTATATAGTGAAAAATATCATAAAATGGAAATTAATGGTGCAATTTTCATGAATAATTATAATTTACAATCCATTAAAATTGAATTGTTTTTCCATATATAACAATAAAATTAGTTAACTATGGGTTAATAATAATTAAAGGGTTTAAAAAGACACAAAAACATGTGTATATACTATTATATTTTAGTATTAAATACCTTTAAAACATTAACATAGAATACGAGGAAATTTCAACGCATTTGGATTAAAAATTAATTTATTATAATTTAATCATTTGGGAAATTCATGAAGATCCCCTCACTATAATTATAAAAGGAAACAACCACTATCACTTAATTACCTCACATTGATAACTATAAATCGACCAAAATCTACCCATTCCACTACAAAACACCACTAATCACATTTTATTTATTTCTTTTCCTCCCAAAAGTCCAACCTTACTCCCGATTAAAGGATATATAAATGAGCCATTTAAAAGAATATGTACTCACCTTACCCAATCACTAAATTTCATATTCCTATTTAACTACTATAAATTAATTATATTTAAAATAAAATAATTAAATCAATGTCATAAATATTTTTAAATCAAATTATTATTATTAAAACACAATTATACATCCAATTTCCTATCATTTTTTATGTTAATGTATCTCTCGTGCATATATGTGAAATATCATCTCTATGTAGCAATACAATTAACTTTACATTAGAAAATCATATGGATGATAATTTTTATATTTTTAATGGTTTTATATGGTATTTATATCATAATTATAACACTAAAATTATAATATCACATTTACCACATAGCATACAATCCTTTTGGAAATGAAAATTTTATTCATGCATACCTTTGGACTACCACCTCCATGAAGAGATATAATTTTTTTTATCATTTATATATTAATTGGCTGGTAATGATGTTGAATTTGATGAATATATATGATATATTATATAGTAATGATCCTTTAAGGGTGAATTAATTTTTTCTTTATTTATTTCCATCAACCAAAAAATGAAAAAATTTATCATGTGTATGTATAGCCTGTCATCTCGTAAAATGATGTAATTAATTTTTCTTTATCTAACATTAATGTATGACCCTAAATAAGTTTATAATTATTATATATGATATATTTATCATTTTATTTATTCTGGATACTATATAATCAAGATAAATATATTAGTATCAGATTTATTATGCTAAAATAATCATGATAAATGTAATAGTTAACATTTGTAAAATTATGAGATTAATAAGGAATAATTGATAATGGATTTAATGAAATTTTATAAAGGGATAAAATATGATTTTATAAATACAACAATAAATATATTAAAAAATTATATAAATTTAAATTAATTATATGTGAGGTTAGATTGCTTTATACATAAGCATAACTCTAGGTATGGGTTTTACATTACTATATCAATATTTATCAACATACATTATGATTAAGTTTTAAATGCTGAAATATTATTATATATCTCTCAATAAAAACATTTATTTTACTCTCCTATGGTAATTTTTGAAAACAATTTCATTCATTTTCCCCACATTATGTACTTAAGAAACCTAAAATATATCTTTTATAAAAAATAATCATTATTTATATATTCAGTGGAAAATTTCTTTTTCTTACATATCCATATATTATTAACATATTTTTAAATAATTTTTTTACTAATAATATCTTGTTTTTAAATTTTATTTTTACTTGTGTTTTAATTTTGTAAAAATGTTTCGAAATGAATCTTCTTTTCATTTTCTAAATAATTTACTTATTGATTTTTTTTAAAAAAAAGTATCAAAATAATGTTTCATAACATATAAAACATGAATAATATTTCCTACCATCATGAATATTTTTTTATTTGAATATTCATTTACAAGATTACGTGATTATTTTTTTTACAAAAAATTTATAATGTTTTCATAGTTCATTTACCAAGAAATTTATAAATGGAAAGGTTATATTCTTAAATGATGTTCTAATGAGGTATTAATGGTATTTCTATTCATCTAAGTCAAAAAATAATTATTAAACTTATGAATAATTATGAAGATTATCCTAGGATACCATACTTATTAATTTTCAGAAATGTTTATGAATATAATGAAAATATTTTTATGAATCCCATTTCATTTTCATGGGTCATGTTGTGATGAAATAATGAAATTTTTATTAAACCAATTACTTTTATATGTGGTATTATATGAAATAATTTTTATGAAAACCATTTCTATTAATGGGATCTAATATAACGAATGATCTATCATCTTAGGCCATAAATATGTATGATTTTCATTATTTTATGGGTGTGACCTGTATCTCCCTGTAATGGTTTGCAAAAAATATTGATTTATCATGAGATAAACATGAATGGAATGGGAAGTGAACATATTTCAGTAAGTTACTCTGTCCAAGAATGATTACATTTAGAGTTAACCTTGACTATAATTTTGGTTTCTCAGTGAATCCATTATACTTTGATAGATCTAGAAATGAGCATTGACTACTAAGGATATGATTTTATTTTCCTATATGTATGATATAAATCAATGTCTGTATCTTATATAAAATATTCATTGTTCATATTCATTGATTTCCTTATGATTTATATGTTATTAAATTGCATGATTTATACCATTATTCATTATTATAATCCTTGATATGCAGGTTTTGATTTTAAAATGTAATGAAAATGTCATGTAACCTTATTCTCATGTTATGCATATGTTACCATTGATACCTTCATTATTTATTCCAACTGGGCATCTAATCTAACACTTATTTTCCTTCAAACGGTAATTTCAAAATTTATTATGTATGGTATCACTATGAATGGTTCTTGGAATAATATATTTAGTTTGAGGCAATGTACATAATTTTTAAACCAATTTTTTATGTTTCTATCTTCACAAAGATACTAGACCTATAATATTATGATGTGTATAAAAATGTTATGTAATGAACATTCATATATTAAGATGTAATAAATTTGAACTAAACTTGTAGGTCTCAATAGTTGGTATTATAATAAGGATATGATAAAATTTGGAAACTATGATGAGAAAACTATAATAATATCTCTAGGTATAAGTATACGTATAAGAAATAATCACAATGTTATAGTAATAATCGAAAATGATAAAGGTTAAACATATGTTTTAATAGAAGATACTATCATAATTTAGATATCCAATAAAATAATTTTCATGATTTTATGGTTTCCCACAATGATTATTTTCTTTCACTCTATGATTATTAGTTTTAGTGAATAACTGGAACATAAATTAATCATGATACATTTGAATAAAATGATTTTCCTTCTGAGAATCCCAAATTTATAATATATGGAATAAAAAATAACATGTATATACTCACAAAACATTCTCAATAAATGAATCATATCAACCTTCCAAATAGGAAGTGGAAGGAACAATGCTATGTTGAGTTCTTCATGAGGAAATATCTAATTACTTTTAGTTGATACACTAATTCACTAATCACTATGAAATGGATATGTACCATTGAAAATATATTATTGACTCTTAATTGTATATAAAACATGAGAATGTTCTTCTGGATGTTCATTATTTGGAATAAAATCATATATTTTTTGGACTCTTAACAAGAATAAAATAGAATAACAAGAACATAAATCTATACAGTGGGATTATATTATTATATTATTTTTCAATAAGTAATTTTCAAAATCTATTTATAAGATATTGGAGATATTAATTTATGAGGTAGAGAATATTTATATTGGATCTATTATTATTTATGAGGCTATCCTAAAAATTCATGTGAAGTACACATATGGTATTATTATTTAATATGAATGTAAATTTGATAAATTATTTATTTCTTTAAAAAAAAGTATTTTAGTTGTGTTGTATATAAGGTAATTTAGTATCTATGATGTAATTTTTCTATATTCCCTCATAGTGGAGTAGTAAATTGGATTTACCAACCATTCTCTTGTTTTTGATATTAAATGAAAAATGTAATTTAATAGAAATTCAATAACTATTGGGAGAAGAATATGAGACATTCTTTAATCTTACTGTGTTGAAGTAAACACGTTGGAAATTTTCTTAAGAGAACCTATAAATGATTTATGTTTGTAATTTAATTTCATGAGAATATCAAATTCTAATTTTTTGGGTAAAAGTTTTCTAATGATGCGAATAGAGATAGGTATCTATAAAATACACCAAAAAAATCAAGTGTTTTAAATACAATTTTTATAGGACTTATACTAATAAGTACACAAATCCAAGGTTAATAATGATGATCGACATCAATAACATCTAAATCTTGAAGAAAAATTTAAATCTCAAAAGATCCCTATTTTTTATTAGGGGAATGATAATGGTGTGTTAAAATTTTCACATACCATTTAATCTAAAACTACTAATATCTTTTTTGATAGATATACCCACTATTTTATACCTAAAATAATTTTCTATAGGTATCACAATACCACATAAAAAATTATATTGATAAATATGAGTTAATATCCCAAAAATTGTGTTGATCACATATCAAGTCAATTATTATTCTCTTATAGATGTTTTTGTGAATGTGTTCACTACTAATCGTATCATTTTTCATCTAGTTCAATTTGATGATATTTTTCTACATATTGGTTTTATTTAAATAAATACAACATCAATTTATGTGTATGGGATGTTATATTTTACATTTTGAACCATCCTCTTCTCACATATTAGTGTGATAACAAAAAATTATCACTTGCTGAAAATTATATACATTTTATGGGTCATGATTTATATTATAAAAGATAATTTTACTCATATGGCTGGGGAGAACTAAAAATTAAATATTTTCCTGTTGTAATTATTTTTTTTGATGTAATTATGAAAGTGATACTTGGGATTTAATCAAATCATGAATTTGAGTATTTAATAAAACTCATACATTGTTCTACACCTATTTCAAATACTCTATATAGAATGGGCTCAATTGAGTTTCAAGAATTGATGAAGCAAATATAGAATAATTTTGAAAAAGTATTCATTCAACCAATTGTGTCATCCTGGAGTGAACCAACCATGTATTAATAAGAATTATTGATCAATGTGAATCTGTAATGACCATGGAGATCTAAACCATATCACAATCAATAACAGGTATCTTCTGCGCTTGTATTGATAAACTATTTGATACACATTGTTGAGATTAATAATTTTTCATGGATGATCTACATTTTAAATATCATCAATTGAGTTCCATGAAAGATGATATACCCATGATAATATTCCATACAATGTATGGAAAATATTAATATATTGTGATTAAATTTGGTCTAAATAGTTCTCCCACTATCTTTATAGATTTAATAATATATTTTTAACGAATAAATAGGTCGTTTTGGAAAAGTATTTTTAGTTGATATTATTATTTATTTAAATATAAAAGAATAGAATGAAGATAATTTGATAATTTTGTGGAAGACCCAACAAAATGATTCAAATTATGAAATTTTTTACAAGAATTAATTTTGGATTCAAAATGATTCATTAAAGGGTCACATAATTTCTTGTGAGTGTATATCAGTATATCCTTATTATATAAGAGTTATGAGCATTGGCCTAAAACAAAAACAATGTTTGAGATTTATAGCTACCTTTTCATGGATGAATATTATCTACAATTTGTGGAGTTTGTTTTAATTTATATCAAAAATAATAATAATTATAAATCATTCAAGAGCAATGTTCTTCTAGATAGATGAATGTGAGGAATGATTTACATAACCGAAGAGAAGGAATGTTTGTTCAATATTTATTACACTACCCTTCTACAAATAATGGTTTTTATTCTATAGTTATGAATCAATGAAGGGGATGGGACTCATCCTACAAAATAATTATATGATTATATATTTTTCCCATGAAAATTAATATTCTAAATGAAAAAGATACCCAACTCATTTTTAGAGAAATCTATAGTAATTCATTCATTCTATATATAGAGGAACTATCTATATGGGGAAAGGTGTGACATATATACTAATCACAAAATATTAAATTATTTTTTCACTCAAATGGAATGAGATATATTCCAAAAAAATAAGGTTGGAGTTGAATAATGAATAATAATTCTCAATACATTACTACCATGGGAGAATGAACAAGGAGTTATGTTCTCAAAATCATAAGGATCATTTTATATTTTAATGGAACTAGATTAAACAAACAAAACATATTTAAGGACATGAAATTTATGAATCATGAAAAATTAATATAATGTAATAAATATTATATTTATTAATTGAGCATTCAACCGACTATCCATGTAAAGATTAACGAGATATAGAAGGATCTATTAGAGAGGAAATTGAATGTGATAAATGGTCTTGAGATTAAACTTTATTATAATGTAATGACAATATTCATGGACCATGTATGTATTCCTTCCATACTAGATTTAATAAAGGAGACAGTTGATGAAACTTATTGTTCTTTATTCATTATACATCCTAGAAGTAAAAATATGTATATAGATTTGAAAGATAATTTCTTTTTGGGTGTCTTTATGAGATATATTGTAGAGTTAGTATCTTGGTTATTGATAATTAATCAACTTAAAGATGATATAAAAAATTTAATAGGATGTTACAAAAATTATACATACCATATTAGAAATGAAAAAATACCACCATAATATTTTTTTGGACCACCCAAAAGTTCTAATTGTCATAATACTATATGTGTTGTAGTCAATCACCTTACGAAGTTAACACATATATTTTCCATTAAATAATATTTATCATGTTATCAACTTACTCAATAATACATTTGATTGAAAAATGGTTTATCATTGAAGAAAATGGGGATTGGGTTTTGTTTGTTGTCAATGCATACTAGGATGATCAAGTATTGAGTGTGTTGATGTCAATCCTCACTAGAGTGTGCCGATTCATTTCTTGAAGGGACAATGATAATATGACAACAACATGATGATTCATAGAGATGTGCCTTATGGGGTGTGTTTCACAAAATACATGAAGATTATGTAGTTGATATCTATGATTATGAGAATTTGATCCTTGAGATTCGTCAATGGTATTCATCGAGAATCAATATTTCCTATATATGGAAAAGGCAGGTTTTCAAAAATTCGTAGTAGAGGTTTTTCGAAGAACAAATGATTTGTGATTTGAGATGGGGTTTTTTCAGTGTTATGATGAGAATCAAAAACAATGAATGAAAGGGGAATTGTGAGTGGTGGTTTGAGACAGTGTGAAGGGTTTTGATGGAGAT
The DNA here is from genome assembly GCA_963277665.1 of Viscum album. Classification (NCBI taxonomy): domain Eukaryota; kingdom Viridiplantae; phylum Streptophyta; class Magnoliopsida; order Santalales; family Viscaceae; genus Viscum; species Viscum album. Next base: position 1,836,907,803 of record OY728147.1, read on the forward strand.
ATATCTGGTTAAGATGATCATTGTGAAGAAGGATTTTCTGTATAGCTCTGAGAAGAGACAAATATACTGTGAAGATGTTTTTGGCTAATCTAGATTTAATTCCTAAATAAGAAAAGATCCATGTTAGACTATTCCTATAAATAAGAGTCTACCCCTCTTCATTTCACTCAATTTTGAGAGAAAAAATCTAGGATTTCTTTGACATAGAAAAACAAGGGGTGATCCCCAATGCAATTTGTTTTATAAGATAATGAGCTTCGCAAAGGGGATTTTAAATTATTCATGATTCCAATGCTTCTATGTTATATTAGTTTCACAAATATGGGGTGTCTTGAATTAGCTATGTGAGATTCGTGAAGTAGGTTACTCTACAAGCTTGTGATATTCACAAAGGTTTGTGCACTATGAGGCAGCGAGCTCCATAAAGGGTTGTTCTTGGCGAAGGTGTGAACTTTGAAAAGTGGTGTTATTTTTGAAGGGTTGAGCTTAGTAAATTGGATTTGTGAAGGGTTTTATTGAGTATCAATGTTGAGTGGTTGGGGATTTCAGTGACCATATACTCACGTTTTTGAAGCAAGTATTGTATCACATTAGATAGAGACAAAGACTCCAATGCCTACCTGTTGAAGCAATATTCATGTCGATAAACTATGTTTGACTTATCTCACACCACTATTATAGGGGGTTTTTGGATGAATTGTGATATAAGTAATGATCCATCCCTGTAATTCTGTAAGGGCATTGTTCCTGGAATAGAGTGACCGTGACCAAACTCTTGAACTCCAAAACTGGTGAATAATCGTGGATTTAGGTACGATCGACACACAGTTGGCATATTCTCCTTGGATTTAGTACTTGGAGGTGAACCGAGTTAATGCGCATTTTTATATCCTTTCATTCATTTGATAGATAGATTTAACTAGTTCCTACCAATGTGGGAAGATGATCAAAAACTCTAAAAAGAAAAAGTTGACATCCTGATTCACCCCTCCCATGTCATGGAGTTTTGGGGTCCATCATGTGGTATCAGAGGGGGTTTACTGATGTTTTATCAGTCTTATACCATCATGTAGAATTAATCCAATGTTATGGGACTCCCCCTCTTCGATGGAAATAATTTTCATATTTGGAAGAACATATTGGGATCTCATCTAAGATCTCTTAGAATGGAATTATTATTTTATTCTATGAAAGGAATACATGTTACTGATCCATCATGGTTGGCTATGACTAATGAAGAATTAAGAAATATTTATATAGATGATAAAGCTCAAAATTCTCTCACCGCACCAATTTCTGATCAGATCTATATACATATGATGACTTGAACCTCAACAAAGTCCATGTGGGATAAACATGAAAATATATAATAAGGATATAGAAAAGTGAAGTTGGAGAAACTACACATCCATCACAATAGGTTTGACGATATGAAGATACCACCTGATGAGAATTAAGACTCCTTATTAAATTGAACTTTTGATGTAGTTGGAGCAATTAGATGACTAGGAAAATAAATAAAACACATTGATATAGTAATGAAAATATTGAGAATAATTCCACCCTTATACAATGAAAAGGTATCATCCCTTGAGGAAAGAGACGATTATGATCTTCCTCTGGATGATCTGTAGAGCACCATGGTGGAATATGAAATGAGAGTCAAACCGGACAATGCTATGACTCAAGTGAGAAAGAAAATAGTGTTAATGGCCATAGAAAAACTGGAAATTTCATGAGATATTATTGATGAAGATGAGGAGGAAAAATAAATTCTTTCTCTATTTTCCATGAAGTTTAATAAGGTGAAATTTAAATTTAAAAGGGAAGTTTCCTATGTCTTTCTTTAGTTGGGAAAATGTTGGGCACATTGCCTTAGAGTGCTCAAAAAAGTTCAAATATTGAGGAAATAAATAAAAAAACATTGAGAAGACTCAGAAATGGTTTTTAAAAATGGGAGACTTAAAATATAGAAATAAATGAAAAAAAGTGTTTTATCTATGAAGAGGAATATGATGATAATGAATTCTGTAAAGAAGAAAAACCAGAATTTAAAACTACATACCATGATTCCATCATGGATTCCAATGATAAGATATAACCATTAATAGATTGAGCTAGAGATAACCATTTTAAAACTAATGTCTAGACCATGTTAAAACTTAAGGTAGATTTTGGTAATCTTGAGAATAAGTGCAAGAGATGTAATAAATTGAATGAAATAGTAGACAATGAATTAGAATATGTTGATTATCATGAAGTAGAAATGGAATAACTGAATGAACTGGTGAAAGTACGGTCCTCAATTATTGAAATTATTAATGATATAGAAGAATTAAACCTCATAAACAAAGAATAGGTAATGGAAATCAGTTACCTAACCTTGATATAGGAGGAGATGTAAAAAACTATTGGGGGACTCGAAGAATAAGTTATTACTCTTAAGAGTATACTCTAACATGAATGAAGATCAAAAGAAGAAAAAATTTTTTTGGTTGGTTCTCATATATAGAGCTACTGTAGAGAGTAAAATGAGTATCTGATGGAGTTAAATATATTTTGAGTGATCAATGACCTACACACATGGGAAACAGTGGAATCTTTTGCAATGTAAAAACATTAAATGATGAAAATAAAGTGGACCAAAATAAAGGTAAGATGAAATTAGATCACACTAAAAACTCACCAGAAGTTCTAAAAAAGAGACCCATAAGTCAATCTAAATGGATAACATAAAACTATCCTTGAGCTTCCAGGAATGAAAAGTAGTCCTAATTATTGTCTAAGGAAGAAGGCATGTGGACAAATAAAATTGAGAAGAAATTTCCTCTAATGAAGTGTCAGTTCAGTGGATATTATGGTCATACTATATCATATTTCAAAGAATAAAGAATCTATCTGAATAGGGGAGAGATGAGAGTTCAACAAAGGAGAACAAATTCATGTCCTACTACTTACAGAAGAATCAATTCATGTGGAAATTGTATTTTCTGTTATATCATTGGCCATAATGCCATTTATTGCAGGTAGTGGAGTGACATGGACACCACATACAGAAGTATGAGTCATGTCAAAGCTCTTCAACATGATAGTATTACTCTTTCATATAGTTTTTAACCTTTGGAAGATGATTTATACTATAATGAACCCATATATATTTAAAAGACAATTGAAAGGCCATCAATTTCCAATAATCAATCCAATGTATCATGGAAAGAAAATGAGAAAAATAATAAATACAATAATGTAGAGGTAGCCCTCAAAGATACAAAAAGAAAAAACCTATGGATTCTTGATTGAGATTTTTTGTCTAATATGATAGGTAATTCAGACTTGTCAAATAATGTCAATAGGAGGATTGATGGAATAGTATGGTTTTGTAATGATGGAGCTCAAAAATCAAAGGCAGTGGATGTACTGAACTAGCAGATGGAGAGATAAATAAAACCAAAGTCCATTATGTATATGGATTATGTCATAATCTCTAATGTGTGTGTCAACTCTATGAATCAGGACATATAGTTACTTTTTATCAGAAAGGGTGAAATATCAAGGGAATAACATGAAATTAACTTATGTAATGATTCAAAACAAAATGAAACTTGTATCGGGTTGATAGTAAAGAAAACATTTTTTACCCGACTATTGAAGAAGAAAATAAACTGTTGTATCATAGATTGGTTCACATCAATAAACAATACATGGATAAGATATCAAAGATAAATATTGTCATAGATATTCTCAACTAAAAGTGTGAACGTTATAAGTCTTGTGATACCTGCATTTGGGAGAAGATGGATTGTAGTCCATATCTTCAAATGAAGAAAAGAAAACTCATCTTCTTGATCTCATTCATACTAATGTATGTTCCCTGATAAATGTTTTCATAAGTCACGGAGAATGGTACTTCACCCTGTTCATAGATGATTTTAGTATAATGGAAGGTGTTATGTCTATACATAGGAAACTAAAAGTGCTTGACTGCATTAAAACATATCGATGAAACACTGTTAATGAAATTGGATGAGCAATCAATGTGTTTTGGTTTGACAATTGATGGGAATACGTGTCCATTGAATTTGGAAATTTCCTTGAGAAGCATGGGATACAACATGAGGTAGATGCTCTGATAACTCTATATAAAAATGAAGTTGTTGAGCGCAATAATCGAAATGTGAACAACATAGAAAGAACAATGCTGATTGAGAGTCGTATTCCTCGACATTACAAGAAAGTGTCCATTCATTTTTCAGTGCATATTCAAAAATGAATAGGTCATTCTATGGGTGAGGCGAAGACACCATATAAATTTTGACATGGAAGGATTCCCTCATTGAAATAATTTCGTGTTTTTGGAGGTAAATGTTTCATCAGAATAAAAAAAATAAATCAATGGAATTATGCTGACAAATGAGATGAAAGAATATTTCATAGATAATCAATGAACAGAAAATCCTACAAGTGTTTCAATAAGCGGTTTGGAAGAATTGTGGAAAGAAGTTATGTTATGATCATGGAAGATAAAAACACAAATGATTCATGGAATTATTATGACGATTTGATAGAAGATGAGTAAGAATGTGAACATGGAAAAAATGATAATACAGAGATATATAAAGATGTACAAAACACTCAAGAGTCACATCATAATGATCACTCAGAAGATGAATCAGAAGAGGAATCCATAGTTGGAGAGACTTCAGTCAAACCCTAAAGGATAAATAGAAGATATTTGATTCATCAGTACAACTTTATTGAGGATCAGAATTTACCTACACAGACAAAACGAATGTAGAATAATGAATAATCTTCATTCCCATCATTTGTTTAACCACACTCATTTGAAGATGCTGCAAAGGATGATACATGGGTGAAATCCAGGAATGTAGAGTTAGATTAGATTGACAAAACCAGACATTGAATCTTTTCAAAAGACCTAATGTTTACAATGTGATTGGTATGATGTGTATTTATAAGAAAAAATTTGATGAGCAATGAAATGTGATAATAAATAAGACATGCTTGGTTTGTAAAGGGAATTCACAAACCAATGGTGTTGATGTTGAAGATGCATTTTCTCCCGTAGTAAGACTGGATTCAACAGGGCTATTTTTTGCCATTGCAATCCAAATAGGTTATAAATTTTTTCAAATGGATTTAAAGTCAACATTTTTAAATGTATTATTATATGTATAAGTCTACATTGAACCATTAGTGGGGTTCTTTATTATAAATGATGACCTAACGTTTTAATAATTAAAGAAATCTCTATATAGCCCAAAACAGAAACCACATGCATGGTACTCTCAGTTGGACTCTTATATGAGAAATATTGAGTTTTGATGAAGCTTAAATTTTCCTATATTTTATACTATAAATAATTGTTTATAATCCCACCATCGTGTTATTGAATGGGTAATTGTCAAATTTTTAGGCTTTAGTGTTATTTTGAGCCTAAATGTGAAAAATGACTAATTCTAGATTTTTGACAGATTTTTACGTCAAGGATATTTTGGTCATTTCCTAAAAAATATAATTCCTAATTTTCTGATTCAATTTTTTTTATAATCCTTATTTTATTTCCTTCATTTTTGTTATCTGTACCAGGAGCTGATTTAGCCATCTATAGGGCCTAAAAATTCATTGAAGTTGGACATTTTTTTGGGCAGACAGTGTGGACCCACCTACCATAAAGGAACCCCATCTTGGCATACACATATCTAAATGATGTGTTTACTCCTGGGATACCACTAGGAAATATAGGGGCGTCTCTACAATAAATTTTGGGGATGTTGGATGTCATTAAGGAGGCCATTGAATGATATACTTTTAGAGGAACCTTTCTGGATGCTTCGTCCAGAAACAGAAACCGAGAATGAAAAATTCATAACTCCTTCATCCAATTTCCAAATTAGCTTAAATTTGGAGGAGAAATTACCAAGAGATTTATGAAAAAAATTAATGAAGGGTGGAATGAGTAATAGGTCATTTATGGGGTCTAAAATGTGCAAACTTTCAGGGTTTGAATTCTACCTATAAAAGGAGGCCCTCACCTCCTTCCCAAAGCATCCCATTCTCCATCCATTACTTCAAGGCACCAAGGAGGAGATCTCCAATGAGGGAGGCTGGACACAAATCTTCCCTATTTCATTTTATTTATTTCTTTTCTTTATTTTTTTAGTTTTCATTTGTAATTTAGATTTCTAATAAAATTCATGCATTATTTTTATTTCTGTGTCCACCCATCCACCCTGTTTTCTTCTTCATCTTTTATCTTTTTCTTCTTTTATTCTTCTCATATTCTACACTGTGACCTCTTACCCTCAAATATGAGGGGTTAACCCAAGAATTTTCCTGGGGGAGGTATTTGGTAATTTCATTTATTCTGTGCTTAAATTCTGGTGTTTTATTAAGTTTGTGATGAGCAAGATTGATGTGCACGGGTGTGGAGATCGTACACCACGACGCTGATCTAAAAATCATTTATATTATTTTATTAAATATTTTTCCTCCCTTTGACTAGATAAAATCTCTTAATATGATGGATTTGAGACATTAAGTGGTTGAAATGGAATACGATGGAGCCAGGTCTTTGAAGAAGTCACACTCTCGATCGAGGTGTGCCATCAACCTTGATTATAGGAGGAGGTGAAGTTAAGATTGCTAAATGTATTCAATATTTCACACCAATAAATAAAATAATAATAATTAATTAATGAGATCTCATAATTTAATTATCAAACATAAATTAAATACCAATAAGGAGAATGATGGAACCCACAAACCAACCCATAAAGGCCAAATCCTTTCTTCATTAATTTTATTCTGTCATTATATGTTAGTTTATCTTTTATTTAAATTGAATTTCATTACATTACTAGATTAAATAAAAATCACCAAAAAGAAGTATTTTAAGTGAATTAGATTAAGTAAGTAAACGATTGATAAAGATCCTGAAGTGAGACGACCCTGGTCAGCTTCTATACCGCACTAGGAAAAATTAAATTGCTTTTTCCACACCCTATGACAGGCGTGCGTCAAAACTTGGTGCCGTTGCCGAGGATCTAATTAGTTGTTTACTTTAATTTTTCTAATTTCAAATTTTAGATTGTTTTCATTATTTTAAAAATTAAAAATTTCAAAAAAAAAACTTTTTTTCATGATGCATTCAAATTTAAATTATTCTGCATGGAACAATTACTCACAGGTGTAGGAGGAAGAACAAGACTACACTGAGGAGGCCGTCAAACAAAGAGCTGATGCACTGATGATAATAGTCAAGCAGAAAGAATGAGGCATAGCAACATGGATCTCACTAGAAGATTTGATGGCCATGGTTGATGAACTCCAAACTAACTTAAAAAGATTCAAGGCCAAGAAGGAAGTGCCACTAGTCTTTCCTGATTTCACTGAAGACATCCATGAAGTTGAATCCAAACATGAGGTGGAGGAGCCCTACTACCTACCTCCATCCAGTGAAGATCAACTCCAAGAGGCACATTCAATTGAAGATGAGATTAAAGTCGAACCGACTTCGGGAGATGATACAATCTTAAACTAAAACTCTTTTAATTTTATTGAAAATAATTTGAGTATCACCCCTAATAGTTTTGAATTTTCAGATTTGGCTATATCATATTATTACTTGGAGGATGATGAGGGAAAAGAAATTGCACCTGTTGAGGAACATTTAAAGCTCCCTAAACACACTTAATATTTACTCGGTGGAGCACAAGAATGGAAAGGGAATGTTTCACAAGTAGCAACAAATGAAGAGGAGGTTCCCTACTTCATCCAACCCCCGCCATGCAAGCTGTACCAAATTGCGAAGGGGGAGGATCTGGAATACTCTATCTATGGAGTCCTCTTCAACAAAAACAAAGATCTTCAATCTGGGAAGAGCCAAATGTGGTGGTTTAAATCAAAGAAGCTTCATCCACCAACAGATTATGGATAAAAGCTGGTACTTCCCTCTGGAGGAAGTAAAAGATTCCAGGGCCCACTTGGGGGATCATACCAAGATTTATCTTTACATGATTTCTAGTAATTTAAATTTTAAATTCAGTATTAGGAAATAGTCTATCATGTGGCCCCATCCCTCTTTTTATTTTAAGCTTAAATGAAATGATCCTTGTTATTAATTGAGTAATTTCTATTTTGTAGGATCACGAAGGCAGAAGGAAGCCCCGAGAATTAGAGGAAGAGGACCGAATCAATATTTCAAAAGGGAGTTAACTTTTTAAGATTATCATTTAAACTCCTTTCATTTTTTGGTCCAAAACATATTTTGAGCTTTAATGAATATTCTTATCACTTTTCACACATCAATTTATTTTGAAAGAGATTAAATGATTTTTGAAATAATGGATTTTAATTGATTGTTGGTATGAATTATTTTCCCTTGAAATGAATTTTCAAGCATTTTTTATGAGTTTGACTGATTTTTTAAATCCATGACCATGAAACACTGACTCAAAATACTTTTCCAATCATGTGAGGTATTCTAAACAACTTTTACATATTCTTCCTAATACCCACACTTTCTTGAGAGAAACTTGGATTTTGTGTGAGAACTAGAATTTTTGAATAATTCTCTTTCGAAGCTTTGGATTTCATGGATTGTATTTGAAATGATTAAGGAATCTATTTGGCTAGCCACATTTTATCTTGAGACCCACCTTTACATTTATCCTTCATAATCCCTTAGATTACATGAATTTACTTATAGGTTTAAGCCACATTACAAGCCAATTTTTCCTTACCTACCAGCACTTTTAGTATTTTCGTATGGTTATTTCAAGTTTGAGTGTGGGGGATGGGCCTTTCGTGTGAATTTATTGGGATATGTATCATTTTTGGGTGGTGTAATGTGTGCATCATCATTTTGGGAAATGTATTATTATAAAATTGGGCATGATTCATCATTTTATTATGCTTCTTTCATTTCATACGATTCTCAATAAAAAAAATAGACAAAAAAATTCAAAATAAAGTTGTGGCTTTCTGGAGCTTTACAAAAAAACAGGGAGAACATGGATGATATCATTATTTGTAATAATTTATTGAATCATAAACCATTTCATTAAAAGGGTAGAAGTGTTTTGATTCACATTTCAAGGGGATTTGAGTGAGGTTCATCTTGTGTTTTCACTTGATTAATCATGCATTGTACTTAAGAGTCCAACCTCCTCTTTCTAGCCTGAAACGTTTTCAATAATTTTCCCACCAACCCTAAGCCACAGAATCATTTGAATCTTTAATTAAATCCTTCATGATTGAATTAATTTTCATGTTTCATGTTGTGGAGAAATGAAAATTTTCACAAGCCTATGGTGATACATGCGATTTCCAAGTATGAGCATAACTATAGAATCAATTTCTATTGAGTGAAGAGTGACATAAAATTCAATGTGAGGTAGGTTTTGATTGGCCATGGATTGATTTATGAGGTCGAATAAATTTTAATAATTGAAATAAAAATTAGAGAGGCTTGTTATTCATATATGAGACATGATGGAATTCTATTTTGGATAAAATCATTGATATTTTCTCATTTTTGATTATTGTGTGGAATTTGATTTGGATGTAAGATGATTGCCCAGGAGTACAATGTTTAAGTGTGGGGGAGTGATGAAGCTTAAATTTTCCTATATTTTATACTGTAAATCATTGTTTATAATCCCACCATAGTGTTATTGAATGGGTAATTGTCACATTTTTAGGTTTTAGTGTTATTTTGAGCCTAAATGTGAAAAATGACTAATTCTGGATTTTTGACATATTTTTACATCAATGGTATTTTGGTCATTTAATAAAAAATATAATTCCAAATTTTCTGATTAAAATTTTGTTATAATACTTATTTTATTTCATTAATTTTTGTTATCTGGACTAGGAGCTGATTCGACCATCTATAGGGCCTAAAAATTCATTGAAGTTGGACATTTTTTTGGGAAGATAGCATGGACCCACCTATAGTAACAGAACCCCATATCATCCTACACATATCTAAATGATGTATTTATACTTGGGATACCACGAGGACAGATCGGGACGTCTCTAAAATAAATTTGGGGGATGTTTTAGGTCATTAAGAAGTCTATTGAATGACATACTTTTGGAGGAACCTTTCTGGAAGCTTCTTCTAGAAACAGACACCGAGAATGAAAAATTCATAACTCCTTCATCCGGTTTCCAAATTAGATGAAATTTGGAAGAGAAACGGCCAAGTGATTTATTAACAACATCCGTGATGGGTGGAATGCGTGAAGAGGTCATTTATGGGGTCTACAACACACAAACTTTAGGGGTTTGAATTCTGCCTATAAAAGGAGGCCCTCACCTCTTTCCCAAAGAATCCCATTCTCCATCCATTCCTTCAAGGCACCAAGGAGGAGATCTACACCGAGGGAGGCTGGAAAAATATCTTCCCCATTTTATTTTATTTATTTCTTTTCTTTATTTTTGTTTTAGTTTTCATTTGTAATTTATATTTCTAATAAAATTCATGCATTATTTTTTTTCTGTGTCCACCCATCCACCCTGTTTTCTTCTTCATCTTTTCTCTTTTTATTATTTTATTCTTCTCATATTATCCACCTTGACCTCTTACCCTCAAATATGAGGGGTTAACCCAAGACTTGGACCAGGGGAGGTATGTGGTAATTTCGTTTATTCTATGCTTAAATTCCGATGTTTTATTAAGTTTGTGATGAGAAAGAGTGATGTGCACGGGTGTGGCGATCTTCCACCACAACACTGATCTCAAACTCATTTCTATTCTTTTATTAAATATTTTCCCTCCCTTCGACTGGATACAATATCTTCATATGATGGAGTTGAGCCATTCAGTGGTTGAAATGACATACGATGGAGCCAGGTCTTGAAAGATGTCACACTCTCGATCGAGGTGTGCCATCAACCTTGATTATAAGAGGAGGTGAAGTTAAGATTGCTAAATGAATTCAAGATTTCACACCAATAAATATAATAATAGTAATTCATGAATGATATCTCATAATTGAATTATCAAACATAAATTAAATACCAATAATGAGAATGATGGAACCCACAAACCAACCCATAAAGGCCAAGTCCTTTCTTCATTAATTTCATTCTGTCATTTCATGTTAGTTTATCTTTTATTTAAATTGAATTGCATTACATTACTAGATTAAATAAAAAACACCAAAAAGAAGTAGTTTAAGTTAATTAGATTAAGTAAGTAAATGATTGATAAAGCTCCTCAGGTGAGATGACCCTGGTCAGCTTCTATACTTCACTAAGAAAAATTAAATTTCTTTTTCCACCCCCTATGATAGGCATGCGTGAAGTTTAAAATAGGAGGTTTAGATAACAATATCTATATATAAAATTCTCAAAAGTATCATATCATGGTATTGGTATACATGGATGATTTTACTTTTGGTGGAAGTAGGTAGGGATCAGTGGTTGAATTTTCTAATCACATGATATAAAAATTTGAAATGTCCTTGATTGGTGAAGGAACATACATTTTAGGTTTATGTGTGATTTATAATAACGATTACACATTCATTTCTCTAGAGAAGTATGCAAGAGAGATGCTGAGATTTTTAGAATGCATGATTCTAAACCAATTTTAACTCCGATTGTGGTTGAAAAAAACATGAAAAAATGAGGATGAGACATCTGTGGATACCACAATGTATAAGAGAATAATTGGGAGTTTATTTTACCAGAAAGTAACATGACTTGATATTTTTATTGAAACATTATTTTTATCCCTCTTTTAGAGTAATCCAAAGGAAGAACATTTGGCGGTAGTAAAAATAATCACAAGGTACATTAATGGTACCCATAATTATGGGATATACTTTAGTGTTGTAAGAAATAGTGAAATATCAACATTTTTTGATACTGACTTGGCTGGTGATATAGTGGATAGAAAGTCCACCATTGGTAGATTATTTAATATTGGGAAGAAATGTGTGGGCTAGTTATATAAGAAACAATAGTGTAAATCCCTTAGTACTACTCAGGAAAAATATTTCCCAATTACAAAATCATGCAGTCAACTACTTTGGATGATGAAACAACTATCTGATATTGGTGATGAGGTGAAACTGCCAATGGTGATTTATTATGGAAAAAACAGATCAATCAATATCACCGAGAATCTAGTTTATAATTCATGTAAGAAACATATTGAAATTAAATATCACTTCATCAAATAAATGTTTTAATACAGAATATTTAAAATGGATCATATGGGAACTAAAGAGAAAGTGGCAGATATTCTTACCAAGCTGCTATCAACAGCTGTGTTTGAAGAAAACATCGGTTGAACCTTGATGATTAGAAAAATTTCAGTTCATGATGAGGTTTTTTTACCCTCCCCATAGTTTTTATCAATATTTACTCTATTTTTAGAAGTGATTTAGGTTTATGGGGGAGATATAATCCAGGGGAGTATGCTTCTGAGCTCTATAATGTTCAAACACTAGTATTTGTGTTTAGTGCCAATGGAGGAGTGATTTGTTTAAGTAGGATTCTCTATTAGGAAGTCATCTTCGTGAATGGTTTTCTTTGTGATGTAGCGATATCTACAAAGGGTTGAGATCTATAAAGGTGTGAGCATTGCGAAGTTGTGTGCTCTACTAAGGGTTGGTCTTTTCAAAGGGGGATTGAGGAGGGTTATATTAAGTATAAGTGTTGAGTGGTAAGGTCAATTAGTGAGAATATACTCATGTCATTGATGGAAGTACTGTCTCATGCTAGAGAGCGACATAGACTCCAATGACTATCTTTTGAAGCGACCTTAAAGTCGGTAAACATAGATAGAATTACCTCAGAGTAGTGATCTAAGGGGAGTTTACAAGAGTGTTATGATGGATGCAGTGAGACATACCTAAAATTATGTAAGGGCCATGTTCCTGACATAGAGTTACTGTGACCAAACTTTTTTACTCCATAACTGGTGAAGATTAATTGATTTAGGTATGACAGACACAATATTGACATATGATCTTTAGAAATAGCCATTTGCGGTGAAACAAGTAAAAGAGTTATGATATCTCCTTTCTTTAATTTGACTAAAAGATTTAATAGGTTCCTTCCAACGTGGGAACAATATCCATAACATTAAAAAGAAAAACATGACACCCGGATTCACCCCTCCCATCTCACGGTGTTCCTGGGACCTTTAACATTAATGTAGGTTTATTATTTCATGGTGTACCACTATAAATTTTATATGATTATCATCTAAGGTTTACATCAAAGTCTTGAATTAGTAATTAGTAGGATCTAGATACATAGATGTGTTTCAACACTTCTCATCACCCAGGGATAGATGGCCAGTCTGGAAGGACCATTCAAACTATTGAAGACATTTTGAGAGACTTCTCTTTGGATTTCCATGTTTGTTGGGATCAACACTATCCATTAGTGTAATTTTCTAAAAAAATATTAACATTCACCACATCATTATTATGGATCCTTATGAATCCATCTGTGGTAAAATGTGTATAAATCCAACATACATGACTGTTGGTTATGAATGAAATCAATTGGGACCTAATCTCACTGAGGAAATGTAAACGTATGATAGATCCATTTTTCAAAACATAAGAGTGGATAAGAGTAAAAAAAATTGAGGAAAATTATCAGAAATATATAGAGTATAATGTTTTTAAAAAGTTATTCCAATAAATATATCCCTGTAATAAGGTTATGATATTTAGAATAAAGGGAAACCTAAACCCTATGTATATTTATCATTTGAAATTATGGATAATAACATGATGGATTATTATAGATACACGTTTCAACGGAATCTCTCTAAATTTAATTATTTTTTCCATTTGTCTCTCCAAAGTAAGTAAATGTAAAATCCAAATATTTCATAAGGAATTACTATATTCCATAGTGCACAATATACACAACATAGTGTTTGAACTAAAAAATAAATATTATATTGTGATAGTTATATCCAAGCAAATAAATAGGAGAGAATGAATTGTATTGACTAAATTATGAAATATAAAATGGTTATACTCATTAATATTATATCAAATATTAATTATAAAATTAACTACTTATTTTTTGGAAAGTCATTTTTTTCTTCAAATATATTTTCTTCAAAAAAATGATTTTTATTGATTTTATGGATGAGAAATTTAATTAATTTTAAGAAATTTTCTAAATTTATGAAAAAATATATTATTTTTGAAATACTTATAAAAAATTATCTTATGGTTAAATGTTGATATATTTTTGAAATGTTTTATTTTTAAATGAATAGTGAAAAATACAATTTTTTGAAATAATATATTTTCAATTATTGTATTTAAAAATTAATATTATATTTTTCTATTATTTTTAATATTTTATTTTTAATTTTAATTTAAAATAATTCATTTTGGATTTCTGAAATTGTTTTTATACTTTATTTAATAATAAAATATTCTTATTCTTAAAAGGGAATTATTTAGAAATTCTGTTTTTTTATTAAATATTAAATTAAATTATGAAACTTTTAAATTTTCATTTTGGAAAATTTGATTATATATTTTGAATGAGGAGTTAAAATTTAGGAAATATTTTTCTTATATATTTGGTCAATATGAATAATAACCGTAGAAAATTTTATTACCTTAGTAAAGGATAAAATAGGTTACTAAGGTCCAAAACTAACTGATAAAGTCATAATTTTTCATCCTAATTATTATTTTATGATGTTAATTTTACCATAGAAACAATAGTATTGAGATTGAGTTGTTCAATGAAATTTTTTCTGTGAATAATAGTTATCTGCTATTTTAATCAAATAAAGTTAAAAAATGTCAATTTACTTGTCTTAAATATATCTTATATGGGAACATGGGGAAAAATTAGTTTATGATAAAAATTAAGTGTAAATTTTTAACATAATAATTTTTTTCATGATATAAATTTATTTGATACATTTCAGCACACATAGATTATATTATAGAAATTGTAATTGTTTTTAAAGAATAGTTAGACATGTAAAATTAATGTTTTTAATAAACATATGATTTTTTATATGAGGTTATCTCAAGGATATGTGTGTTTATAAATAATATTTAGAAATATGAAATATCTATATTCATTATGGTAATTTATTTATAATTATTAAGAATTATAGAATTACCCTAAATTCATACACAATAATGATGCAGTAGTTTTTCAATTAACCGAAAAATAAAATAAATGATATTATAAAATATAAAAAGTAGTATAACATGAGATATTTATGGTGATTCAATAATAATATGTAGGAACACGTCATGATTGATATATAATAATTTTTTTTTTAATTTTACATGTATGTTGGTATTTTTAATAGTAAAAATAGTAAATAGTATAAAATTTAAGAATAATGATAATTATGGTATTAATATTTATATAAATTATTTAAAAAAATATATTAATATTTAAAAATATATTTTTAGTTTAAAATTTAAAAACAATTCTTTTAGGGATAATTAACACTATATAAGAAAAAAATCTCAACCAATTAATATTGAAAATATTTTTACCTTTATTAAAATTAAAATAGGTTAACTAAGGGTCAGAAAAAATGATATGGTTTAAAATAATAAAAATATTTCAAAAATTTATTTTTTATGATATTAAAGAAATAAAAAATTATATAATATAATAAATTTTCATTTTGTGGAATTTGGATATATAAGTAATTGATTGTAATTTAATCTTTTGGGAAATTCCTAAAGTTTCCCTCACATAAATTATAAAAGGGAACCTCCTCCATAACCTATTTAAATCACATTGAACATTATATCTCTAAAATAAACTACCAATTTATATTTGTAACTTCACTATAATCATTATATTGGTGACAGTTTCTTTAAAAGTTCAAACCTAGAGCCCTTTAGAGGAGATCCCATGATGAAATTTCGAAGAATAGGTAATCACTATAACCTATCACTTTTTTTCTTTTACCCATTCTTAAATCTTATAAATATATGATATTTATCATAAAATAATAACTATAATACAATAAATATTTTTATATTATATAATTATTATAAAAAAACCATTATACATAATATTTCCCACATGAAAAGAAATTAACACATCGCTCATGCGTATGTACAACTAGCCTTTTTCAAGTAGTGATACAGTTTATTTTTCATCAACATATTTTTCGGATTATTATTATGAAAAATTTAATTAATTTATATTTTATATATTATATAATAATTATTATTTAAATATGAATTATTATTTACATTTCTCAAATTCCATCAATTGAAAAATGAAAAAACATTTATGTGTATATACAACCTACCTTTTCCATGAACGATGTATTCATTTTTCAATTTCTACATTATATAAATGGTTATAAATTATTTATATAATTATTAAATATTATTATTATACAATTATTAAAATTTTATCTATGATTGTACTAATAATTATATCACAAGGACCACAAATTTTGAATTGAATCATGCTTGCAAACGGAAGTAGTTATCAGAAAGAATAGTTTTTTAATAAAAAATACTAATAAACGAGTAATAAGATGTCATAAATAAATAAATTTTTTATGATATAATTAATGTTATTAAATTAATGTATAATATATTCATATTTAGTATAAAAAAGGTTTTAACATGAAAAATGATATTAAATACTACCAGTTATAGATTTTAGTCTACAATTTATGTTTACGGGACACATGCCTTATAATCTATTTATTTAATTTTTTTGTGGTGTAAATACTACCCATGAATGTATTTTTGAAGTATTATCTTGAATATAAATCTATTTACATAACTATATAAATTTATTTGATTAATTGGGTATAATACTCGACTGATTAATTATGGCCTGTGTTTATATTACAAAAACATAATTATTCGATATTGTTTAATTTTAAGACCCTATTAGAGAATCATTCTCTTATATGTCCATTTTTCCTAAAATTGTATGAAAAACATAATTTATTATTCTTATAAATAATTTTAATGATAATTTTATCAATGTTTTAATTTTTAAAGAATGGAGAAAATGAATCTTCTCATCATTTTCCATAAAAGGTACTGTTTGACATTCCAAAAAAAAAAATAAGGAAGGAATGTTTTTTAACATATACACCAAGAACTGATTTATATACCATCATGACAACATAATATTTTAAATAAAAAATTACAATAATTGTAGTTTTTTTCAAACAAAATGATTTCATTTTTAATTTTTTAGATTTTCAAAAAAATATTCATGGAAATAATATTCTTTTGATTAATTATTTAAATTGATATTTTAAAATAATTTTCCATCTAAGACAAAATTATTTTATGATTCATTTTATTTACTTGTGATATGATATAAGGATACCTTACTTGTTATTTTTTTGGATGGTGTATGTTCATGATGATAATATTTTAATGAAGCCTGTTATCTTTTTCCATGGGATATACTATGATGAAATTTTATACTTTCTTGAGTTATGAGACTATGAATGTTTTATTATCCTATGGAATACATACATATTATTTTAATTTATGTGATCGGTGGGACCTGTATCACCCACAAATTAATTAGGGAAACATGGATAACTCATGTGGTAAAAATGTTATTTGTGAACCAGATTTGAAGTTGACAATTAAATATGTGGACATGGTTTTCATGTCTATAAGTTTATGTATTGACCTTAATTTTAGGTCCATATGATTATGCATGGACCTAGATTCAGGTCCATAATATTATTGTATGGATTTATTTCATATTCTCAACTTAAGGATTTATCATTATTCTAATTATATATGTTCAAAAAGTTATAAGTTTATGTAAATTCATCAATTACATGTTTTCTGAACTACCATATATTATGATATGAGACAATATTATGATCTATGATTTTTAGGGTATATATTTCAATAGTAAATATCATGTTCTTGTACTATATTTTAGATTTTAATATTATTTTGTCAGTTTTATCTCAATTTTCTTCATATGCTATGAATTGATCTGACTATTATTCTATTTCCTTTTACTAGGTTATGAGGAAAAATGTTAGATGAATTGTTTATCAAATGGTTTTACATGGATAATGTCTATTGAAAAATCTAAAAAGTGAAAATCTAAATATAGTGAGAGATAATTTTGATTTTTTTGAGTCTGTTGTTTATCAATCAATGTTATTATGTGTATTTCCAAATTATCAATATATATATACCTAAAAAATACATGGTTATGTATTGGATACATTATTTTATTTTTTACTTTGTATGTATTGATGGGGAAAATTTGTTCACACGTACTAGTAACAGATCAATAATTTTATTGATTAGGTTTTTATAATAAGAAAAATAGGGATAACATGGGGTTATTAAATTCGGAATCAAATCAGGGTCTAGATAAATTTGGATATTATGATGTTTTAATGGTAATTTATCTTAATAGTTATAGATACAATTATGTGTATATTATACAATAATTTCAAGGTCATATACAACACATTTGAGGTTTTGTGTTATAAACTTTTAAGGTGAATAATGATATTTTTGAAAACATTTATTTTTGATAATATGTTATTACATTTTGGTATGAAAAATGAATGGAATGGGATAAATTTTTATGTTAAAATATTCCATTGTTTTTTAATTTATTAAGGATGTTATTTAGGATGTTTCTCACATTTCTAGAATTTTATAAGGATTGTTTTAGAAAATGGAAAATATGTGTGATGGGTGATAACATGTCACATCTATCATGGACACAAGGCTTGAGCCCACAAATGATGGAAGACAAGGGTAAATTTCCAATAATTAGCCTATATTAATTTCTTTTTATTATGAAATTATCATGACCTTATTCTCTATAAACCTTTATCCATTTATGAGAGTTATTTTTCTCTTCGATTGACATTCTTTATTAAATTGAATCATAGTATATGTTACCACAAATGTCCTTTATATATTTATCCTTTTATGGTGTATATTTTATTGACCATTTTTATGATTGGGGATTTCAAAAAAGGTAATTTTATAAACCAAGCATTGGTTAAAAATAATAGGTAGAAATTAAAAGGGCGAGATTTGATAAAGGGGAGGGAGAGAATTTAATATCTGAATATTTTAGAAGAAAATTTAATGTTTTATAGTGTACAAAATACAAAACACATAAATTAAATGAACAATAAAATATAAAATGGGCATAATAATTAAAAATTTATTAATTAATAATTAGAAAAATAATAAAATTCTTTTAATAATGTAATTTTATTCTTAAAAAACCTTTTCTTCAATAATTAATTTTCTTTATTTTATGTGAGAAAAATATAATTAAATTCCAATTTTTTTTTTATAATTTTATGAAATAAATTTAATTTTTTAAACAATCATATCAAAATTATCTTATCATAATTTTTTTAACATTCTATGAAAACATATATTTTTAAATAAATAATAAAAACACAAATTTTATTTAAATTATAATTTTTTTAAGAATTTAAAAATTCATGGAATAATTTAGATTAGTTTTTACAAATTGATTTTTTTGTATAAAATATTCAAATTATTGGTTTTTAAGTGGATTTAATACATAAATGTTATAGAAAACATTTTATGTTAAAAAATTAAAATTTTCCATATTTTTTTGATTTAATATCAGATTAATTTCCCACGGATGAGGGTGGGTTTTTGGTGGCTTGGGTAAGGGGAAGATTGTGGGGTCATCTCCTCGGGCCTTCAGGTTTACTATCATCTCTTTCCTTTCCTTTTATTGTATAGTGGAAAATGAAATCAATGTTATATAATATTAAACTAAGTAATGAGATCCTTTTCTTTGAGTGATGAAAATTTTATTACAAATTTGGAATCAGGAGGTCAAAATTTAACAAATAGGTTATTTTTTTTTCAATAAGAATAGTAACTTTAGAAATTTTTTTACCATGATAAGTTGTAATATATGTTAATAAAATTAAAATATAACTTATAAGACCAAAATTTTTCCTCATATTTCTTATTATAAGATTTTTATTATACGCATAACACAAAATGATCGAAATTTATTTGTTTAATGGACACGAGTCCATGAAAATGACTTAAATTTTATTTAAAACAAATAATGTAAAAAAATTTCATTTCCTTTAACTTAAATATTTATGAGCTTTCCACATGGAAAAATTTATGTTAAAAATTAATGTAATTATCCATTTTTAAAATAATGAAAATTTATTCTTGAAATAAATTTATTTATTTATTTTGGGTCAACATGTATGAGATTATGACCCTTATAATAATTTATTTAAATAAAATTCCCAGATGCAACATTCATGTTTTTAACAAATATAACATTTTCATTCATGTTTTCAGGATGATATGTTTGACTATAAATGTTTAATGAAAACATAAAATATTTATCTTCATCTTATAATTTGTTTATGTTTTTATGAATAAAATTTTTACCTAAAATACTTATAAATTGGTGATGTTATAAATATTCAATTAGAAAAAAAGTCAAATAAACTTTATTAACAAATATTAAGAGTATATAATTTGAGTTATTTAAAATGATCAACAAATTATATTAATGATCATGGAATGTTATGGATCTAATAAGCAAGTATTTTTAATTTTACATGTTGACTTGATATTTTTAAATGTGAAAATAGTGAATAGTATCATAATTGACAGTAATTATATTTTATGTTATTAGTATTTTATTAATTTATTTAAAAATAAAAAATCATTAAAAACACAAAAGTTATTATTATATGATCTAAACTTTTGGAAATTTTTAATTTATGTTCTTAATTTAGACTATGTAAATAAAAATTACATCATTTTAATAATAAAAAAGTTGTTACCGAAGTTAAAATTAACATTGGCTAATGAAGGGTGAATCAATATTATAAGGATTAAAATAATACAAAGACATGTCTAAAATATAATATTTGAGGATATCAAAATTGTTTTTTGTCTTATCTGTGAATCCATGGTATTTTAAAGGTATTTTTATAAAAAAATATTTATTTTAATTTAATCTTTTGTGAAATTTTAGAAGCACCCCTCAACTCCACTATAGAAGAGAACCTCCACCATCTCATATTGTCATCACATTGACCCTACTAGATCCAAAATCCCATTAAATTTTATCTTCTCAAAATCTCAATGAACATTTTATAATTGAGGATATCTTCATATTACCAATCATAGATCTATTTAGATTAGATCCAAATGATACATTTTCAAAAATAAGTAACTAATCTAACAAATTATTTTACTCTTATACTATTTCTTACCTCATATAATGATATATTATTTGTCATAAAATAATATATAAAGTTTCAATAAAATTATTAAATGACAATATGATAAGTATAACATCATTATACACAATCATAGCAATCAAAAAAATAAATTTATTACTCATGTGTATGTGTGAAATACCATCTATATATAGTGATATAATTTTCTTTTTATCAACATAATTTATTGGTGGGTATAAGAATGATTTTAAATAATATATATATATATATATGAAATAAAAAATATTCTTTAAATTTTAATTACCAATTACCATTCATTCATTCCATAAATCAAAAAATGTAAAAAATATTCTTTTGTACATAAGACATACTATCTCTATTAATGGTGGAATTCATATTTCTATCTCTAATTTGTATGAATAATTATAAATATGTATATACTTATTATATATAATTTTTTATCCTTTAATAAAAAAAATTAATGATGAGACAAATGATCAATGTATACAAACCAAGGATTTCAAACTAATAACTACATGGAAAAGGAAGCAGTTATCACCCAAAACATTTATATTAATAAGAAATTACTAATAAATGAGTGATAAGATTTAATAAAATATAAAATGTACTATAGAGTTAATTATTAGTATAAAATTTATATCAAATAAATAATTATTATATATGATTTTTGGACATGAAAAATTACATGAAATGTTTGAGGTAATGTATAGTTTCTCACATTTATTTATGTAGGACACATGACAAATATAATTCATATTTCATTGGTATGGTGTTTATAATTCACGTGAATGAATTTTATGAGTATCATCATTAAAATTATGGTATTATATATCCATATAAGCATCATTATTTGATGGATAATATGATTAGACATATTACAATGTGGTAAGTGTTTATTTACAACCTCATCATTATTTAGGATGTTTTACAGTTAAGACTCCACTGTGGAATATTTATATTCCATGTATGTGATTTATAAAAAAAATTCTTTCTTATTATAACATAATTTTTTTGTTATTTATAACCTTGTTTTACTTTCTAAAAATTATTTTAAATGAATGTTTTTTATAATTTTCCAATAAAATTACATTGTAACTCTCACAAAGTGATTATAGAAGTACTGTTTTTTAAATTATAGAGTAATAATTTAATTTATATCCATCATTAATTAATATTTATTTAAATATTCCTTTAAAATATTTAATTTCTATTTCAATGAAAATGGTTTGATTTGTAATTTCATGGATTTTAAAAAATAAATTCATAATTGAAAAGGGATTTTCCCTCAAAATTATTTTTAGTAATAATTCAAAATCATTTTTCATATTAGATAACATTATTTTATGTTATTTGGTCTCTATTTCTGATATTAAATGACGATACCATTCTTATAAATTTTCTTTAAAGATTATGAATAGGTTAAAAAAATGTTACTAAAACCTGTCCCCTTTTTGCACAGGCTATACTGTGATGATTTTTTCTTCTTTTCATGTGGTCTTATGACCTAAACAGTCGATGAAGCCAGTCAAAGTTTAATATTTATATTCCTACTAACTACAGTATATGTGGAAAGCAGAGTCGAACCCACATGGAAGGCTATTTTGGCCACTAGTTTTCTAAAAAAAACTAACTAAAGACCCCACTGTTGTCAGCAGTGTGATTGAGTTTCTATTTTTCACTTTTTATATTTTGTTATTTATTAAAGGGAATAAATGAAACACACTTCTTTTATGTTTTTGTTCAACAGTGTATCAAAACAAGAAACATGCTAAAGATAGTAACAAAGGATTAAAACACTGAGAGATAACGATCTAAAGAAATACGTCCAGGAAAAATATCAACTCCACTGATTCTAAAAACATTCCTTCTCATGATATTGATTACAAATAATACCACTAAAAAGGAGTGATTTATTTCCCTCTCTAGAAGATAAATCACTCAAGCCGATTAACCTAGAGTTCACCACTCCTCGGTTAATCCACTTGAAAATTCTAGTTTGAAAAGATCACAGAACTAACTCGTCGTATGTCCTCTATTCCTTTATTTCCATTTAAATGTTTAAGAAAATTAATCCACATATAAACTCACTGTATGAATGTGGAAATATTAGATTAAGAATAAGTGGTACCTTTCATTTGTAGGTAATCAAAACTGACCTTGCCGATCAATTCCGATCACATTAAAATGATAGCGAGAAAAGAAAATAATGTTAACCAGTAGACTCGATTTTTACCGCGAACTGTAAGTATTTAGCCTAAAATTGCTTCCATTACATATTCTAAAAAGATTAAATTATATAGGAAAATAATTAAAAGAGAACAAAGGAAGAAGACTCCCTCTGCCTGCATCAATTACTGCTATTCCTAGCCCTCAGAACTCCGAAGAGTGGCTCTCTGAGAAGTGCTCCAAGTTCTCTACTCTGCTCCGATGTCTGGTGTGTTCGTCAAAAATGAGTCAGTCCCCCCTTCAAATTCTGCTGCATCACTATTTTTATATCTTCTGTCATCCACGACATGTCACTACTCGTCTTCCACCGACATAGTCTATTTCTTTAATGCGCACCGCACACGTGCATTTTTTTATGACAGGCACGTCGTACTAGAAATTCCCCCGTAACTAACTCCTGATGAGTTAGATAGATTAATATGGATGTGTTTTAGTCCCTTGAATGAACCTAAAATGTTAAAACAGAAAATAAATAAATGAATATGAAAAGAAAGAAAAGAAGTATTCTTTTTAATTTAAAGTTATATTACTTATTAAAAGTTAACTAACAGTAAAATAATAAAAATCTTAATGGCTATATATTATTAAATATTATTATTTTGATTATTAATTTATTATTAAATCTTATAATATTTGAAATTATTAAGTTTTTATGTTATTATTAACTACAATTATTGTTAGTATTATTAATAATTAGATAGTATAACTAATTTGATACTTAAATTATATTAAAATAAATTACTTTAATTATTTTATTTATTCAGTTGAAATTGAATTAAGATTAAACTGTTAAAATGTTTATATTAATTAAGTAATAATTCTATTTATAAATTATTATTGTTTGGATATATTTTAATAAATTCTTATTAGTTAACATATATTTTATTTTATAACTTATTTACTTATTTATTTTATAATTTTTATATATTATAATTATTAAATTTTGATGTTTTATTTACTTATTTATTTTTTTATTTTAAATCCTTTCCCCCCTACTTGATCTCTTCCACACACAATCAGGGAAAGGGAGAAAGGGTTCTGATTTCTCTAAAAACCAACGGCAGGTCTCCCTTGTAGTCCAACAACTTCTGAAAGTAGGTCCTTGCAATCTGGCTTGTGGACTGGATCTATGATAGAGGTGGAATTCTGTTCTTCTTCATGATGCACAACATCGGTTCTCCCTCAAAAGCAAAAGGGTGGCAACCTCGATGGCGACACCCTCTATTTGTAGTCTGTTTCATCAATGCAAATCGAAGTAAGGAGAATTATGGGATCAATGTGAGGTTTCTGCATTGTCTTCTGGCAATCCAAGCAGCAAGGCTCAACTCCTCCTTCACGATTCATCCCCTCCAAAAATGTCGATTCAAGAAAGAATAAAGAGACAACCCCTATTTTAGTTCAACTCCGTTGCAGGGCTACTCGTGGCATCACATCGATTCCTATTCACGAATGTAGCCCTCGGTCCTGTGTCAATTGTTGGTCTTTAGAAGTTGAGTCTCCAGATCTACAATGGTGGAAAAATAATTTGTAAAAGGTAAAGATGATATTCATCTTCAAGATTGAATAAAGGTTTCTCGAGTATGATCTGTTTTCATAATGTTTTTTTACGATGCAAAGTTTCTGAATGAATATGAATTTGGCTGATGATGAAGTGATTTAGATGAGATATACAGAGTTGTAATGGTGGAATGGAAGGATGATAATGGTGGAAAAAATTTGCGGTGTGTAAGTTGCAGTGCGTGAGGTTAAGAAATGGTTCCAAGGATTTCACATTGGCAAAAGGGTTACGGTGAGTCCATATTGCTGATGAGATAGTTTTTCTGTGAATGAAATAAATGGAAGGAAAGTAGTGGAAAGGGTTATGGTAGCAAGAGCAGGTGGTGAGATAGTAAAAGAGATTGCCGGTGGCACCATGAGTTGGGTTACGGTGAGACCATGAGTCAAACCGGTGAGACCGTATTAAGCGGTTACGGTGCCTATGTCACTGTAAATTGATTACGGTGAGACAGTAAAAGGAACCAGTGGCGCTATGACTAAAACAGTGAGACCATATTAATCGTTTACAATTCCACTATAAACCTACAAAATAGATAGAGAAAATAAAATAAATTAAAACTTAAATAAACCGTGAACAAAATACTTAATGAAAACTGAATCTGAATTAAAACAGTTGAAAACTTATTTGCAATATAAACATTAATAAATTTATAAAACGAATAATAATTAATTTAAATTTTTAATGAATACAATAAGTAAATTTTAAATTTATAAAAAATTAAAACTAAAATTAAAAAGAAACTAACTTATTAAAAGATTAAAGTAAAATTAAAAATTTATATAACAAAGTAAATTATTTAAATTAGTTACTTTAGAAAAGTTAATTAATTTAAAGTAGACAGATAATTATTATATTATTAAACCATTATGTTTATTAATGAAATAGAATTAAAGTATTATAGTGAGTTTATAAACTCAAATTTATAAAAATTGAATTATTAGATGAAAACTAAAGTTTAGATTACATTATATTAAATTAATTAATATTTAATACATGAAATGTTAGATTAATACTTCATTATCTAAGTTCAAAATGTAGAGTTAATTAATTATCTTATTACAATTAAATTCTTAACTATGCAGAACAATAACAACAATCTAAATAAAAGGTTAATAGTCTATAAAATTAAAGTAATAAATAAATAAATTATTTTATGGCTTATAATACACAATTAATTATAAAAATTGATTAATTGATATGTTTATTTATAAAAATACAAAAGTGTAAATATATAGTATAAAGCACTAGAAAAACCAATTAAATCATTAAAAATTAGTTAAAATGATGTGAAAAAACATGTGTTTTTAAGTCCACATCAAATTCTCCCACACTTAAGCATTGTTTTACCTTAAACAATCTCATGTTTTATTACCTTGGAAAACAAAAGTATCATATTCATGATTTTGATCAAAATGTAACATGTCCAGCAAATTGAAACAAAGGATAGTAACATATCAATAGGCTTTGAAAATAAATTGCTCATATGAACCTTCCCTAAAACAAATTCTCACTGGTAGTCTTGAAAACATTGAATTGTCAAGTAATGAATATGTCATGCCTCATATGTGATTCTTCTTAGTGACTAACATCAATCCAGGCTCAATCCCAAAGTCTAAGAGTGACAAGAAGTATAATTAATGTGGAATTAAGTCCTTAACTGAGGAACTTTATTCTTTGACTTTTTCACCTAGGTTCCAAAAATAAATATTTTTTTTGAATCAACCTAATGATACAAACTAAATGACTCCCATATAAACCGATTGACCCCTCTTTCATTTGGAATTCATCATTCCCCTCACCTTAATGAACTCATTTTGGACCCTAGAAACTTTATTTAATTTCTTTCAAGCCATGTATCATTGTGATAAGAACTGTGTAATGCACTTATTCAAAGTGTACAGAGGGATTATAGTAAACAGAAACACACCCAACATCTAGGGTCTCAGAGACTCACCATGGGATCCCAGATGCCCAAATTACTCCAGTTTCAAAAGATTTATATACAAACCATTCACATTGGTTCATTAAAGAAATTAATTTTAATAATTTAAAGATGAAAGAGGCCCTAGAATCAGAATCAAACTTCCAGTTCCAAGGGTTATGATCATAGTTCCACTAAAAGGTTCACCAAATCACTTTCAAAAATAGGACCTAAACCAAATTTCCATCAAATAACTATGTTGGATCACTCAGTAATCATCCAACCTCATTAATTTTAGACTCAAAGCAGTTCATACTACCAGCAAGGAAGTTTTCCTAAGATAAGACCCAATTGAGTACAATATATGCCTAAAATTATGCAAGAATTTTGAAAATATTTATCCATTTTTTACAAAATGATTGAAATTGTAGTGGGAATTGATGAGATTTCAATTAAGCACAATTTAGCATAGTCAAATATTGACCCCCTCCCCCACACTTAAAACCCAACTTTGTCCCCAAAGTTGACTTCTAAAGTGGAGAATAATAATTTAACAATTAAGTTTCAAAACAGATGTTCAATTAAGTAGATTGATGACATGTACAAAGGGTCTTATTGAAATTCAAAAATATTGTTTGCCACAATAAATAAATAATCATCAGGTTCATAATTAAGTATATGCATTAACATTTATGTCCAATGACAAATATTTCCCATAAAAGTTCAAAATATATCTTGTAATTTGTGGGTGCACAATTAATTGGGTGTAAGCAAGTTTAGAAAAATTTATTCAGTTAGATATTCAATAAAGTAGAAAAAGATAATGCTAAACACCCCATCATTAATCAGATTTAAAATACCAACAACATGTACTCGTCCACACTTAGTTTCAAGCAGTTAAAAGATTTTAATAACAATGAAATTTAATTTTTCAGAAAGGAGGCACATGCAGAATTTATGGGAAACATAGTGACATGTAT
This sequence comes from Viscum album, assembly GCA_963277665.1. NCBI lineage: Eukaryota > Viridiplantae > Streptophyta > Magnoliopsida > Santalales > Viscaceae > Viscum > Viscum album. The sequence continues at coordinate 1,836,935,750 of OY728147.1, forward strand.
CCAGATTTTCTAATACAAGAAGAATTTTTTAGTAAGCAGATTTTTTTTAACAAAATCAGGAGCAAAAATACATGCATAAAATTGAAGTACTTCCCTGATTAAGTTCTTTCCCAAAGATGATCTTGGGAATTCCAATCCTTTATTACACAACAACAACATCCTAAAAACACAGAGCATGAAAACCAAAGACAAATAACCAGCATTGAGAGTGTATACATGAAGCAACACAAGATGACTTTATACAAAGTAAAACAAGAACAAAAATAAAATTGAGCATAAAAGAATGAACATAGGTTGTCTACCATGAAGAACTGGATTTAAAGTCTTCAGTTAGACTTTATTTAATTACAATTTTTTTATTTATTAACAAAACAAAAACCATTGGTTCCCTCCCATGCAGCGCTAGGTTTAATGTCCACAGCCAGACTTTATTCAAGAACAGTTTTCAAGCACAGTGAAGGCAGCCAAGCCCTTGGGTTGTACCTTAAAATAAAGTTTCACTCTTTGACCATTGACCAGTATGGGTTTATTCTCTTCGCCTACAATTTCAACAGCTCCATTCTTAAGAACTCCCACAATTACAAAAGGACCAGTCCATTTAAACTTTACCTTCTCAGGAAAGAGTTTAAGTCTAGAGTTAAAGAGGAGGACCTTCTGTCCAGGTTTTAATTCCTTGTTTTGAATGATATAATCGTGAATGATATTAGTCTCATCTTTATAAATTCTTGAATTATCATAGCTCTCTCTCCTAATCTCATGAGGTTCACTCAGTTCAAGTAATATCCTCTCACCAGCACTCTTAAAATCAAAGTTCAGAGCCTTAACTGCCCAATAAGACTTATGTTGTAGTTCCACAAGTAAATGAAATCATTTCCAAAACAACTTCTTGTAAAGAGACATACTTATTAGGGTTTTGAAAGCAGTTCTATATGCCCATAAAGCTTCATCCAGTTTAAGAGACCTGTCTTTCCTAGAATTCGACACAGTTTTCTCAATAATTTGATTAAGTTCCCTATTAAAAATTTTCACCTGTCCACTAGATAGTGGATGATAAGGAGTACCAGTTTTATGAACACATCCATATTTCTCCAAAAAATCTTTAAATTTATAGTTCTTAAAATGTGTTCCATTATCGGTGATAAAAACTATTGGGACTCCAAATATTTTAAGAATGTTCTTATTGACAAATTTTATTACAGAATTGGCTTGATTGTTGGGCAGTGCCACTGCCTCAACCCATTTCAAAACATAGTCTATAGCAATAAGAATGTATTAATTCCCATGACATGATGGAAATGGACCCATGAAATCTAAACCTCAAACATCAAAGATCTCTACCTCCAAAATACCCTTTTGGGGTAACTTCTTACTTTCTTCCAAAATTGCCTAACCTTTGGCACCTATCATAGCTAACCAAAAAACTACTAGCATCTTTAAAAAGAGTAGGCCAATAGAAACCAGATTATAGGACTTTCTGAGTAGTTCTCTCACAACAATGGTGACTTCACCAAGGTGAAGAATGAAAACTTTCTAAGACAGGTAGCATCTCTTCCTCAGGTATAAATATCCTAAGAATACCATCAGCACATCTCGTAAACAGTAAAGGATCATCCCAATGGTAGTACTTAAGCTCAAAAATGAATTTATTTCTTTGGTTATTGGATAGATTTTTGGGAAAAAATATGCTGCCAAGTAGTTGGAAACACATGAAAACCAAGCAGATTTCCTGATAGACACAGTAAGGATCTTCTCATCAGAAAAAATAGAGTTAATCTCTCTAGGATCTTCAGAATGGGTAAGAGGAACCCTAGAAAGGTGGTCAAAAACTAAATTCTCAGCTCCATGCTTAACCTTAATTTCTAAATCAAATTCTTTTAATAATATAATCCATATAATTGTACTGGGTTTAGTTTCCTTCTTAGAAATAAAGTACATTAAAGAAAAATGATCAGTGAAAATGATGACTTTATAACCTAACAGATATTGTCTAAACTTTTCTAATGCAAACACAACAGCTAAAAAATATTTTCCAGTGGTGGTATAATTTTTTTAAGATTCATCTAGCATTATACTAGCATAATAAACCACATACAGTTTCCTATCCCTTCTCTGTCCAATGACAACTCCTACCACAATGTCACTAGCATCACACATAAGTTAAAAAGGTAATTTCCATTTAGGTGAAATAATTATAGGTGATGTAGTGAGTTTCTCTTTAAGCAGACTAAATGATTTTAAATAGTTTTCATCAAATTTGAAAGGTGCATCCTTGACTAGAAAAGAACACAAGGGAATAGTTATTTTAGGGAAATCTTTTATGAATCTCTAATAAAACCGGAATTCCCTAGAAAACTTCTAACACCTTTGAAATTAATAGGAGGTGAGAGTTTTTAAATAACATCAATATTAGCAGTATCAACTACCAATCATCTCTTAGACACATTATGACCAAGCACAATACGTTCTGAAACCATGAATTGACATTTATCCCAATTAAGAACAAGGTTGGTTTCAATGAATCTCTCCAAGAATAATTCAAGATTTTCATGACAAGTATCAAAAGTACTACCCACAGTGGAAAATTCATCCATGAAAACCTCAATTATTCTCTCAATCATATCTGAAAAGATATCCATCATACACCTTTGAAAGATGGATGGAGCTCCATATAGCCTGTAGGAAAATGTTCCAAAGGGGCATGTGAAAGTGGTATTTTCCTGATCCTATGGATCAACAGAATTCTGGTTATAACCAAAATACCCATCCAGAAAACAAAAAAATTCATTTCCAGCAAGCCTCTCAAGAATTTGAACCAAGAAGGGAATTGGAAAATGGTCCATCCTAGTGGCTGCATTCAGCTTCTTATAATTAATATAGACTCTCCATTTTTTGGTTTTCCTAACTTGGACTTCTTCATTATTTTTATTTTCTATTATAGTGAAACCTCCCTTCTTGGGGAAAACCTGGACAGGGCTAACCCAAGTACTATAAAAAATGGGATAAATCATTCCAATGTCCATAAATTTGATCACTTCCTCTCTCAAAACTTCTTTCATGTTAGGTTTTAATCTTCTTTTACACTCTACCCTAGGCTTATGGTTAGGCTCTCTAGGAATCTTGTGCATTCAAAATGAGGGACTAATAACCTTGATATCAGCTATTGTCCAGCGTATGGAAGATTTAATTTTTTTAAAACATTTAAAAATCTTTCCTCTTGGTTTTCATTCAATTTGGCAGAAATTATTACATGAAAAGCGGAGTTCTCACCCAGAAATAAATATTTAAGATGAGTAGAGATTGGATTCAGTTCAAGAGTGGGTGGGTTTACACTCAAAAGAAGAATCTTAGGACTAGTAGGTCCAATATCATCAACATATTTATTCAAAGTAGTATTGAAAGATGAATGATTTTCCATTTCATGCTCAGATTTATAGATAACAGTCCTATTGTCCATGGTGGACAACTCACTGTCCAGACTTTCTATATCATAATTCAACATCTCAATATAAGAAGAATCATCAAGTTGTATCAAAATTTATTCCTAAAAAATATCAAAGTTCTTAGAAGTGTTGGTGCTAACATAAACACCCAAAAATTCACTCAGAAAGCTCCTAAGTTCAGGGACATAGTACTCTCCTACAGCAGAAACTGGACAGTTGTCCAGATCTGGAAGATTTTCCAGATTGGTTGTTATAGCAGAATTTTCAACTTCTAAAATAGATTCAACAGGATTTTCAGCTTCATAAATGTTTTCTTCTACAGAGGATTGATTTTTATATTTTTCAATGTGTTCAAGTTGATTTTTATAAGAACATTCGGCATCAAGGAACTCTATTTTTGATCAGTTTTCAGAATAAGTTGGTTCCATAATATTTTTAAAAACATTGAACTCTTCTTCTTGTTCACCAATTTTTAATATCAGCTGACCCTTTGAAACATCAATAACAGCACCACATGTGTCCAAAAAGGGCCTACCCAAGATTATGGGCACCTCTGGATCACACTCTATATCCAAGACTAGAAAGTCAGCAGGTAGAAATAGTTTCTCAACCCCAACTAGCAATTAATCTACTCTACCCATAGGATGAGTGAAATATATATCGGCTAACTATAGTATGATTGTGGTGGGTTGATGGTCACCCAACCTCAACTGTTGAAATAGTGAGTATGGGAGAAGATTAATACTAGCACCTAAATTACACAAACAATTGAGTTGATCAGAGTTTCCTAGTGTGCATGGTATGAAAAAAATACCAGGGTATTTCAGTTTAGGTGGGATTTTCTTTTGAAGTACATCACTGCACTCTTCAGTGAGGTTGTAAGTATAAAATTTTTCAAGGGTATTTTTGTTTGAAACAATTTTCTTAAAGAATTTCATATATGATGGAATTTTAGTTAAGGCTTGGATAAATTGGATGTACACTTGAAGTTTATAAAGGAGACTAGGGAACTAAATAAGTTCATCCCTGGTGTTACTTTGAGGTTTCAGCTTCTCAGGGAAAGGGATGGGTGGGGAATTTTTTTTCAAAATAGTAGGTATATCCCTCAACTCTTCCTCACGTTTTTCTTTTACTTTATTTTTTTTATTTTTAGAAGAAGTTTCAGCTTGAGTTTCAGGTGTCAAATTCAGATTTAGATCATTTTCATAACTTTTCTGTGAATTTATAACATGTGTGCAAATAATATTTTTATTTCATCATTGAACAAGATTTTCATTTTGAGTATTTTCTTGGTCTTTTTAGCAACTGTTTAAGTATTCATCCAACTTCTAGATACAACAAGCATGAAATTCTCCCTAGGGTTAAGTTTATTTGTACTTGGAAGTTTACCTTTTTCCCTATATGAAAAATATCTGGAAAGTTGGTCTAACTGTGTTTCCATGATTTGAATTCTTACATCATTTTTCATTTTGTCTAACTCATATTGATTTTGATGTTTATTTAATTGAGCCATGTATTTTTCCTCTTGTGAATTAATTTTATTCAAAATTTGATCCAGTTTAGATGAAATTTTATTATAATTATTTCCTTGAGTGTTTGAAGACTCCCCCATTTTTTGATTTTGAATGTTCGGTCTTGGTTGGTTCTGATAATTAGGGGAAGTTGGTTGCTTAATAATTCCTTGATCCTTCCAAGATTGATTTTTATGGTTCCTATAGCCTTGGTTGTAATTTTTTGAGAATAAATCTTTTTTTGAGGCATCCTAGGACAATAATTAACAAAATTTAATGTTTTAGGTTGTTGGGAAGTTAAATCATCATTAGGGGAAAAAATTTCAGAATGCCCAAACATAGAACATTGAGTGCACTATTGCCTTAGTGACTGGTACTGATTCTTATTTTCAATTTGATTTACAGTTTGTTTTTAATTCTGGTTCATTAATGTTTGAAGTTGGTTGGTGATTTCGGCTAGTTGAGCTTGAGTTTCATTCATTGAACCAGTGTTAGCACTCATATTCACTCTCTTTCTTCTTGAATATTTATGTTGAGAATTTAGGTCCAGATTGAAAATAATTTTCCTCAACTCATCATCTATTTTATCATTGTAACTACCCCAGCAGCTTGATCCACTAAATTCTAACCAGAGGAGAATAACCCTTCATAGAAGGTATCAATGAGGATATTATATGAAAGTTGATGATGAGGACACTGCCTAATATGGTATTTAAATCTATTCAAAGATTCGTGAAAATATTCTCTATCCCCTTAGTAAAAACAAGTAATCTTAGTTCTCAGTTCTCTTTTTAATCTTTGTGGATAAAATTTTATAATGAATGAGTTGTAAACTTGATCCAAATTCTCAAAAATGTTTTCATCTAAACATAAAAACTAATTCATAGCATTCCCTTTAAAGAAAAAGGGAAAAACTCCCATCCTTAGATCATTTTCAGTGAGTCATAATAAGGAAGTTTATACACAGTGTTGTAAGAAATCTCTAATGAAGGCTAAAGATTCCTTATTAGAGAGCCCATTGAATGCAGGCAGTAGTGAAATGTGATATTGTTTCAGCTCATAATTTATGTCCCTAGGACTAATCCTAATTGAATATGGGTTACTAGACACATGGGGATGTTGAAACTCCCTCATCCATGGTCTCTCATTTTCTAAGATTTCCGGATGGTTTTGTTAGTCCTAAAGTGAAGGAACTCTATTTTCTAAGTTTTCCATTTCAATTTTGTTCTTCTTTCATAAAGCAATTAAATGTTTATCTAATTCAAGGTTTAGGGGACTTAATCTAGCACCATAAGTTCTTGTGGTCATGCAAACAAAAGTAGGCAGTATCAGCAGTAACTATTCAGAATGATAAGTAACAATTTTTTTTTACCGTTTTCAAAATTTTAAATTTTTATTAAATTTTTTATATATTTGTTTTTTTAATGTGTTTTTTTGAATAATGGCTCATTCCCTCCCTGGAAGCGGCACCAAAAACATGACATAAACCTTCTTTGATGCTGTTCAATGTTTAATATTTATATCCCTACTAACTACAGTATATGTGGCATGCAGTGTTGAAACCATAGGGAAATCTATGTTGGCCACGAGTTTTCTAAAAAAACCAACTAAAGACCCCATTTTTGTCGGCAGTGGGATTGAGTTTCTATTTTTCACTTTTTATATTTTTTTATTTATTATAGATCACAAATGAAACACACTTATTTTAAGTTTTTTTCCAACACTATATCAAAACAAGAAACATGCTAAAGATAGTAACAAAGGATTAAAATGATGAGAGTGAACAATCTAAAGAAATACGTATGGGGAAAATATCAACTCTACTGATTTTAAAAACATTCCATCTCATGATATTGATTACAACTAATACCATTGAAAAGGAGTGATTTATTTTCCTTTCCAAAAGATAAATCACTCAAGCTAACTAAACTTATAGTTCACCACTCCTCAGTTAATCAACTTGAAAATTCTAGTTTGAAAAGATCACAGAACTAACTCGTAGAGTATCATATAGTCCTTTATTTCCATTTAAATGTTCAAGAAAATTAATCCACATTTTAACTCACTGTATGAATGTGGAAATATTAGATTAAGCACAGGTGGTACATTGAAATTGTATGTAATCAGAACTAACCTCATCGATCAATTCTGATCACATTAAAATGATAGTGAGAAAATAAAAGAACAATAACCAGTAGACTATATTTTTACCCCGAACTATAAGTATTTACCCTAACATTGCTTCCATTACGTATTATAAAAACATTCAATTACAGAGGAAGATAATTAAAAGAGAACAGAGGAAGAACAGTCCCTCTGCCTCCATCAATTACTGCTGCTCCTAGCCCCTGGAACTCTGAAGAGTGCCTCTCCAAGAAGTGCTCCAGGATCTCTGATCTGCTCCGATGTCTGGTGTGTTCATCAAAAATGAGTCATTCCCCCCTTCAAATTCTGCTACATCACTATTTTTATATCTCTGGTCATCCACTGCATGTCACTTCTCATCTTCCACCGACATAGTCTGTTTTCTTAATGCACACCGCACACGTACGTTTTTTTATGACAGGCATATCACACTAGAAATTCCCTTGTAACTAACTCCTGATGAGTTAGTTAGATTAATATGGACATGTTTTAGTCCCTTGAATGAACCTGTGATGTTAAAACAGAAAATAAATAAATGAATATGCAAAGAAAGAAAAGCTGTATTCTATTTAATTTGAAGTTATATTTCTTATTAATAGTTAACTAACCGTCAAATAATAAAAATCTTAATTTCAAAATAATATTACATATTATTATTATGATTATTAATTTCTTATTAAATCTTATAATAGGTAAAATGATTATATTTTTAAATTATTATTAACTACAATTAGTGTTAGTATTATTAATAATTAGATAGTATAATTAATTAGATACTTAAATTAGATTAAAATTAATTACTTTCATTTTTTTATTTATTCAGTTGAAATTCAATTAAGATTAAGCTGTTAAAATATTTATATTAATTAATCAATAATTTTTTCATAAATTATTATTGTTTAGGATATAATTTCATAAATTCTTATTAGTTAACATATATTTTATTTTATAACTTGTTTACTTATTTATTTTATAATTGTTATATATTATAATTATTAAATTCTGATGTTTTATTTATTTATTTATTTTGATATTTTAATTTCTTTATACCTACTTTATCTCTTCCATACACAATCAGGTAAAGTGGGAAAGGGTTCCGATTTATCTGAAAACTAACGGCGGGTCTCCCTTGCAATCCAGCGACTTCCGAATGTAGGTCCATCCAGTATGGCATGTGGACCAGATCTATGATAGAGGTAGAATTCTGTTCTTATTCACGCAGCACAACATCGGTTCTCCCTCAAAAGCAAAAGGGTGGCAAGATCAACATCGACACCCTCTATTTGTAGTCTGCTTCATCAATGAAACTAAAATCAAGGAAAACGATGGGCTCAAGGTCTGGTTTCTGCATCGTCTTCAGGTAATCCAAGCAGTAGGTCTCAAACCCTCCTTCACGATTCATCCCCTCCAACAACGTTGATTCAAGCAAGAACAAAGTGGCCACTCCTCTTATGATTCAACTCCGTTGCAGCGCTACTCATGGCATCACATAGACTTCTATTCATGACCATATCCCTTGTTCCTATATCAATTGTCGATCTACATATGTGGAGTATCTAGATCTATAGTGGTGGAAAACAGGTTTGTAAAAGGTGAAGATGATATTCAACTTCATGTTCGAATAAGGGTTTCTCAAGTATGATATGTTTTCGTAATGATTTTTTTACGATTATAAGTTTCTAAATGAATCTGAATCTAGAAGATGATGAAGAGACATAGATGAGATATACAGAGTTGTAATGGTGGCTTGGATGGATGAGAATGGTGGATAAAATTTGCGGTGTGTAAGTTGTAGTGCGTGAGGTTAAGAAATGGTTCCAAAGAATTCATAGTGGAAAAAGGGTTACGGTGAGTCTGTATTGCTGATGAGACTGTGCGTCCGTGAATGAAAAAACAATATCAAAGTCGTGGAAAGGGTTACGGTAGCAAGAGAAAGTGGTGAGACAGTAAAAGAGATTGACGGTGGCACCATGAGTTGGGTTATCGTGAGCCCATGAGTCAAACCGGTGAGACCATATTAAGAAATTATAGTGCCTGTGTCACCATAAAAGGATTACAGTGAGACAGTAAAGGGAATCAGTGGCCATGTGACTAAAACTATCAGACCGTATTAATTGTTTATAGTACCACCATAAACCGGAAAAATAGACAGAGAAAATAAAATAAATTAAAACTTAAATAAATCATGAAAAAAATACTAAATAAAAACTAAATCTGAATTAAAACAATTGAAAAATTATTTGCAACATAAACATTAATAAATTTATAAAACCAATAAAACTTAAGTTAAATTATTAATGACTACAATAAGTAAATTTTAAAATTCTACAAAATTAAAACTAATATTAAAAATCAACTAACTTATTAAAAGATTAAAGTAAAATTAAACATTTATATAACAAAGTAAATTATTTAAATTAGTTTCTTTAACAAATTTAATTATTTTAATGTAGACAGATAATTATTATATTATTAACCATTATGTTTATTAATGAAATAGAATTATAGAATTGCAGTGATTTTATAAACTCAAATTTATAAAAATTGAATTATTAGATGAAAACTAGTTTTTATATTACATTATATTAAATTAATTAATATTTAATACATGCAATGTTAGATTAAGACTTCATTATCTAAATTCAAAATTTAGAATTAATTAATTAGCTTATTATAGCTAAATTATTAACTATGTAGAACAATAACAACAATCTAAATAAAATTTTAATAGTCTATAAAATTAAAGTAAGAAATAAATAAATTATTTTATGGCTTATAATACAAAATTAATTATAAAAATTGATTAATTGATATGTTTATTTATAAAAATAAAAAGTTTAAATATATACTACAAAGCACTAGAAAAAATAATTAAATCATTAAAAAGTAGTTAAAATGATGTGGCAACATATGTGTTTTTAAGGACACATCATCTTCCATAATGAATTTTTGTTGATATTTTGGCACACATATGTATGAATTTTTATGTGAAAATTGGTACATTTATCTTTCTCCAATTCATTGGTTGAATATGGATAACTCATGAGGTAAAAATGTTGTGCATGAACCTAATTTCATGTTCATAATTCTATGCATGGACCATGTTTTCTTGTGAGTAATTTACTTCATTGACCTAGTTTTCATTTCCATAATATTATTCATGGACCTGGTTATATATATATAAGATTATTTAATGCCCTGATTTCATGTCCAAAATATAATTAATGAACATTTTTCTATTTTTACAAGTTCACAAATATGTAGTTTTACGTGTATACAACAATTTAATGTCGGGTGAACCACTAATAAAATTTTTATGACTCAATATTATGATCTATGATATACATGGTATAAATAAAAATATTGTGATTGTGGTGTTATATCCTTTTTTCTCATGTATTTCTTATATTATTATTTATTCCCACATGATTATCCTTAATGAGTATTGAACTCACCCTTCTAATAATTTATTTTCCCATGTTATGAGGAAAGATAATAGGTGAATTTTTTCTAGATGGATTCCACATGGAATTTATTTATGACATTATTATAAACTAGAAAATCTGGATATAGTGGGAAAATGTAAAACTCCTTTTAATTCAGTTGTTTATGATTCCATGATATTATGTTTTTATCATAAAACTCTAAAACTATTAATATAAATAGTTTTTTTTGTATTTTAGTGATCTAATATTTCATTTTTATATAGTATATATTTAGGGAAAAAATTATACCACATTTAACTGTAAAAAATGTCGAATTATAATGATTGTTTTTTTGTAGTCGATTCAGATGTGTGAATATGAGGTGGTGACAAAAAATAAATTCTTATTTATATGTATTAAACTATGAGTTCATACCATTGGAGAAATATATTTCATATGACGAAAATTTGGTTTATATGATGGATCATATAAATAAACCACATTATAGTAAAAATATATATTAATTAATATGAATGTTATCACCTAGACATTGGATTACTGGTTATTTATTATGGCTAACTAAATTAAAAAATTTATATTGTTATATATGTAAAAAATTAATTAATTTGTTATCAATTGATTATAAATGTAAATTAATATAATTTCAACAAACAAAAAAAAATTAATTAGAAAAATGTTTTTTATATGAAAAATTTATTTATATACAAATCAATTAAAATAATTGCTTTTTAGAATAATTTTTATCAAATTTGTATATTATAAATTTTTTTAAGGTCCAACAAAAAATTTTATGCACATAAAAATAAATCTAGTTTTATGCTTAAAATGTACTTTTACGGAGAAGTTACTTTTTTCGTATTTTTTATAATAATATTTTATTTAATATATCCCACTTATTTGTATTGAATTAGATAATATTAATATAATATTTTGAATCATTAGGTTTAAATTTAATAAATAGTATCCATTTTTTTTGGTCGACATGGATAATAACTGGAAAAAAATTATCATCTCGATAAAGGCTAAATCAAGTTAATCTAGATTAAAACTAAGTGTCAAAGACATAAAATCTTCAAATAAATCCTATTTTTTAATTTTAAATAAACCCTTAAACATTATGATCAAAATTTATTCATTTAGTTGAAAGTTATTCTTTAAAAATATTTATATACTATTTAAAGGAAAAACTATAAAAAATTGTAACTCTCTTAGATTTAAATAACATTTATGGGTTCACATAGGTCTAAATTATAGTAATGAATGAATATTATTAGTAATATTATAAATTAATAAATTATATGAATATTATTAATATAATACCTATTTTAGGTATTATATAGTTATATTAAATTCATATAAAACAACAAAACAATAGTTATTCAATTAATAGAAAAATAAAATAAATGATTTTGAAAATATTAAAAGTGAAATGATTTAATTACATGATAGTGTTAAAAACATGTTAAAAATTGAATATTATTTTCTTTTTAAAATAATAAATTCAAATTGAAATTTCATCTCTTAGTCTTCTAAGTAAAATTTAGTGCATAGTTTCAAAATTGACAAAAATGATATTTTATCAAAATATTATTATTTTTAAATTACATAAATATATAAAAAAATCTTAAAATAATACATGTTATATACCAAATTTTCTAGAATTCCATTACCTAGAAATTTATGGTCTAATATTTAACATGTATATAAAAATTATAACCCATTAATATTGTAAGGTTTTTTACTATAGTTAAAATTAAAATTTGTTAAATATGGGATAATAAAAAAGATAAGTATTAAAACGAATGGAAAACTTGTAGAAATTTTATTGGATGATCAGAATATGACTTAATCATACCATATCATATAATAACTATTCATTTGGTTGAATTTGTTTTGAGAATTATTTTACTATAATTAAATATTTATTTACGTTCCAAATGTTCCCCTCACATCAATTATAAATGGGACCATATTCATCACTTAATTACGCACAATAAAGCATTATATATCAACCAAAATCAACTAAATACTCTTCTAAACATCTAAATCCACATTATAAGGAGTATTTTATTCTTAGAAGTACCACCCTAGAGCCCTTTAAGGGATATCTAAAGTAGTCGTTTCAATGATGTTGTAATCACCTTACCTGATAAAAATCATTTATACTCCAATTTAACTCCAATAATTATTTTTAAATTATCATAAGATATTAAATTATGTATCATAAATTTTATTATTATTATGAAATATCTACTATACATTATATTTATCATCATTCATTAAGTGAAAGGATAACTTGTGAACATGTACAACTTACCGTCTCCATATAGAGATACAATTCATGTTTCATCCACATATATTATGGATGGGAATTATGAAGTTTTTTATGTGTATTTGACATTTTTTTCATAATTATGGTTCTTGAATCTTATAATCTTTTCTACCTACTTACCATAAAATCCTTAGGGATATGATAATGTTATTCTTATGTTCATGGGGACAACCACCTCGACAAAGAGATGTGATTAATTTGTCATTTAAATTTTACTTGTATGGAAATGAGGTTGTGTTTGATTAATATATATGTTATATATGATATAATAATTTTACTTTAAGGGTGAATTAGTATTTATGATCATTCTTTTCCATCTCTTGAAAAATAATAATTATTTTCATGCATACATATAGCCTACCATCTCCATGAACATCTTAATTTAGTTTTTTATATTGATAATTTAGTGATTACACAAAATATGAATTTAATGAATATAGATGATATTTATATCATAATTAATTATAATTCCCTAGCCTTAAACATTACTTAATCTTCAGTTATTACAAGATTACACATTGAGGATCTTTTCAGGTTTAGAGTTTTAGAGAATTAGATCATAAAACTTACATTACATTCCATATTTAAACAAAGTGGTTACATAAAAGATAGTATTAATTTTTTTCCCATTAACGGAAACATATTTAAAAATAAATCTTGGATTCTTTCTTGACACTTCTTGACACTATCATCATATCATTTACCTTTCCCTTGACTTGTGAAAACATTTCAAAAAAAACTTGGGATGAGCATAAAAAGCTTAGTAAGGGATATAAAAATATGGAAAGGAAATATGAGTTCATATATACATAAGAATGAAATCATACTTTACCCATAAAACATAGACACTTTAACATACCTCATAAAATCATGAATAAATAATAGAAATCATAATACATAAAAGGTAACTTGAGGCATTCATAACATTCTTACGTAGGGAGTAACCCTCTTGGTTACGTTTGGAATACCCACCACAATATATTCCCTAAATCTCTTCTGAGAAACCTTAACGTTTCACTCATTCGTGTTACCCAATGTATTGGAGAGCTATATCGGGCTCACCCACCCTTAGTTTTTCATGGAACCACCCGACTTCATAATAATTCCCAAAAACCATAACATAATCGTATCACATAAAACATGCATAAAGGAAACATAACATTTCCACTTTCCAATCACAAGATATCAATACAACACATTGATATAAAAACATTATGAAAACCATTTTCAATACCAAAATAAAAGAAGAGTAAAACATGGTATTTATTTTTCTAAAAAAAGGTATGGCTTGTAGAGGAAGTCTAAACTAAAATAATAGTCATGGCGGCAGAGAAGTCGTTGTCGCCGCATACGTCCGACAAAAACATTCCCTTTTGTCATTTAGTAAAACGATTCGTATAAAAAAGATTCCTTTTTGGATAAACGTAAAAGTCAAAGGGGTTTATACACCGTATAAAAGAAGTTTGTGTATAAAACAAAATATTCCTCAATGAATGGAGATTGAGACGAAGTCCCTTACAAAGACGGTATCCTTGGTTTAAGGATAAATGAATTACATAATTATGTGTGACAAATGAATACACAAAATATAAGTGGATATTAAGTGTAAAACAATCAGAGGTTATTCAAACATATTCATAGAAAGACATATTCAAGGAGTACAAGTTTATCCCAAAGAATCAAATTTGGGTTAAGAAGTTCCCTTGAAAAAATTTGACAGCCTAACGACATCACTACAAAATTAAGGAAATGAGTTGATGAGAGATAAAAAGGGTATCTCATCACATGGACATAAAATTTAAATCAATAAGGATATAGAATAACATATCCCAACATAATATTATGTGAATTAAAATACATAACAAAAGAAGTCTTTTAAAAAGAGGAGGGTGAAAGGTTCCCTTACCGACATGGGTATCTTTTGAGACATGCACCCCGTGAAAGAGGACAATACAACATTGATGTAAATACTCATAAATGAAAGTCTATTACACAATGAGTAAAATAATGGGCAGTACATACACCACTAAAAGGAAATTGTGGCAAATGTAGCATAAATCTCATGGGAATAAAAGTGAGATGAAAAATCCCTTACGAAAACTCGGCAGCCTAACTGTGCCACTTAAAACTTCCAAAATGGATTGATGAGATAAAATAGGGTCTCTCATCATATTAACATAAAGTTTAAATAAATATGAATATAAAATAACTTCCCCCAACATAAAAAATAGAATCTTAAAAGAAGTGACATAAAGGAGAGTACTTAAAAAGAAAGAGAGAGGTTAGATCTCTTACGAAAATTCGGTAGCCTAACGGCACCACTCATAACTTCCAAAATGGATTGATGAGAGAGAATAGGGTCCCTCATCATATGAACATAAAAATTACAGTAAGAGTAATATAAAATAACATCCCAATAACAAGAAATATGAGCTTTAAAAGGAATGACATAAAAGAGTGTACTTAAAAAGAAAGAGAGGAGTAGGATCCCTTACCTCAAGTCCGACTTGTCTTGTTCGTTTCTTTATATTCCTGAATAATAAACTTTGATCAATTTATAATTTCCTAAGGACCTCCTTTAAATATTATTATTCAGTTCATATCACATATTATAATGTTATAATAACTGTTTAATAATGTTAGTTCATATCAGATGTTTTTACTGATGTTTGGTACATGAGTCAAAAACGAACTTGTTTGAAAAATGATTGCCCATGTAGTTATAAGTAAATAATTTCTAGAATAGTATTAATGATTAAAATATCGTATATATCTAGTACATATTCATTTTATACTATTCCATATCATTTTGAGATAAAAAACAAAAAGCACCGTTCATGGAGACGGTAGGCCGTACGTACGCATGAACGCTACTTTCATTTTTTTCTTTGTCATATTAATGGAATTAAAAATAAATGATATATATATATATATATATATTATAATTACAGTATAATATATATTTTATATAGGTCACATATGTTCATTAATTTTATTCTTTATACATTCCATGTATTGCATGTACGAGTCACATCACTTGAGGGGGCAGTAGTCCACACTTCCTCATATGAAATTATCACATTTACACAACATGAAAAGAATAAAGGTATGTTTTAAATTTAAAATACAGAAGCATATAGTAAACATAAATAACATATATATCATATATAAAATACAGTTACATCATAATGACCACCTTTAAATGTGTTAAAAGAATATTGAACAATCATCATTTCGTGAGGCAGAAAATCGCCAACCACAGAAACAATATGTTCTTTAACCATTAGACGAAGGTGTGTGTAAGTGTAGCTCGAATCCTTCTTATAAAAAAATCCTAGTATATTTTAGATAATGGAGTTTTTAGAAAATAAATTAATAAAAAGATTTTAGGGGGTTGGAGAATCAAAATAAAACAAAAGGACTCAAGTGAAAACATTACCTTAAAATCAGGTAACTCCCTTTGGTTTGAGCTCAAAGGCTTCCTTGGGAAGAATTTTGCCCAAATTGAGGATTAAAGGAGTTATAGAGGGATTTGGAGAGACAAAATGGGAAGGGGTTGGCTGATCCAAAGGCTTTGGAAGTGTGGGTGTGGAGGTAGAGGTGGGGTCCTTTTATAAGAGGAGAGGAGGGGCACTCTTGGAAAGTAAATAAATTTTACTTATATTTTAGAATGAGTTTCGGATTTTAATGGTCCCACATTGATGTGTTTCGAGGATAAGGTGATAAGGGTTTGAAATCCACCCATCCAATAGGTTTTGGACATGTTTAGGTCTTATATTTTACATTATCTTTCCATTTTAATTAAATTGTTAAATAATGAGGTCATCGCTGCATCATCATGATGTCATAAATAATTTAATTTATTTAATGTCCAAAAAATTATAAAAAAAATACTATGATGTAGGAAATCTTTTTAGATTTATAATAAATATTTATAGTCCAAAGGATCATTTATTTAGACAAAATTAAAAATATTTTACTTAGGTGATACAATCTTTGTTACATTTAACATTCTTTAAAAATAAAAAGATAAAAAGTCACTTTCTCAAAAAAGTGATTCCATGGGGCCCCCAAGTTTGGAACAAGGAATCCCATGGTCGGACATGAGATAACCAGTAGCCTTAGGACACATGTTGTGGTAATTTTGTATTATTATGATATTATTTTATTATCTTTAACTACCTGATTACTCATTAATCAAGATAATTAAAGATAATTATCGTCGTTACTATTCATAATGTCTAAAAATAAAAGAGTCTTAATTACATAATTTGGAAATTATGATTCCAAATATGTAATCCATTTTACCAAATTCCAAACACATAAATTGCAAAAATTAATTTAAAAATAATTCCCGTTGTCAAAACAAATAGCGGGTTTTTTAGAAACAATATTTATGAAAAGTTTTGCACTTGTTTATGCCCAATTAAAAAGTGAAATTAATCCAAATGACCATAATTGAATTAAATGGTAAAAATATATTCTAATTACACTTTAAAACAAATTAAGAAGATAATATAACCATATAATTAAATTATATGAAAAAGCAGTTTTGATGTAAAATGCAGTATTTTTCACTATTCATTGAAAAATGAACATTGTGAGAAAAATACCAAAAATTAACCCAAGGTAAATTTCAATGTACCAATCATAAATAATATGTTTATTTTGAAAAATAGAGCTTATAATATTGTCAAAAGTTTGATTTAAAAATGGTTTGCCATCAAAAGGTAGTAAAACAATCTTTTAAAAATACCAGTGTATTCAATGCTTAAGATTGGATTCATTTGTATTTTAAGCCTCTAAAATTTATTGGATAGAAGTAAAAACATTTAACAAACATATATAATCATATTTTAGTTATTTATATTCATTCCTGTAAATACAACGGCTAGGCGTTAACTACCATTTAAAATAATATTATTTTATTATTAGAGTGCAACGTAAGATTTCAAAGGAACTCGTTGTTGCGTATTGAGTAATCCATCGAGCATAGCGTTACATTTAAATTAATATTGACATTTTTTCAAAAAATAGGGATAAATATAAAAATGTCATATTCTTCATTTACCTGGGGTGTTACATCCTTCCCCCCTTTTGGGAATTGCATCCTCGCAATTTTAAAACTGGTCTTGGAAACATCATTGAAAATCCCACATCGAAACAAGAGTCAATAAAACAATCACTTTAAAATAAAGAAAGATAAGTAAAAAGGTCACCCGAGTTAACCCATACTTGGATTCCAATTATGAAAATATGGACATGGAGGAAAAAACAAAGGGTTATGTTCTGGTGGAGAGTGATAGTAAACATGTCTAAGAGAAAGTTAACCAGAAGAAAATCACAAACTTGTGATGGGTTAACCGGTATTCGATTCCCCAGTAGGAAAAGTTAACAGCCAACATTTTTGTTTTAAGTTAATCTTCATTGAGGAATTTATTTATAAGGGAACATAATCACTTATCATGTTGACTTTCAACTTTTATTAGATTCCTTACACAAACTCATATTTTCTCCAAAAATGAGTAATTAGGAAGACTTGTTCACATTAAGAGTACTATAATAAACTTCTAGAGAATCACCTAATCCACAAAAGAGAACTATATACTTCCCATGTCTTTAGACTTTAACCAAAACCAAAACAAAAAAGGTTAGTACAAGATCAGATAATCCAGAAAAGGATAACCCTTTATAAAAAGAAAATCTATGCTTAATCTCCAAAATTTGTCCAACAAAACCCAAAGTTCAAAGAGGACCATTCGATAAACAATTTGTCCATAAAATTATTCAAAGTAAACCAAACTAAGATTGAAACCCAAATATTTGAAGGATTTATTCACATAGTCTTCCAAGTTAAATCGTAACATTTATCTCCAAACAACATCAGTTGCTCTTAAAGTCTCGTATTGAAATGTAATTAATCCTAATCACTTATCCTCCATGATATGTTAATTAATTTCCATTGATATCCCAAAATCAACTTACTCTTAATTAATAAAATCATCTAACTAAAAAAGAATCAGTCAAACTAAACAGAGACTTCACGTAGTCTACTGGTAGGCGATAAATACCAGTCGCACTTTGGTTGTGGGTTCGATTCCCGCAGCTTTGTCCGATGCGACGGGTTGTCACACGGTCTGTGTGTTGTCCTTTTCCCAAAACTATATAATTTTCAAAACATTTCCCAAAACGAGATAAAATCTTCAAAAATAACATAACATATTTTAACCTCAAGTTTATCTCATGCCTTTCATTTTCCATCATAACATATAATAACCTAGAATTACCTCAAAAGTAAGGATCATATAAACCCTAATGGTTACCTTTATAATTATTACCTGAACTTCCACATCGATTGGTCATCTCGTACATGATGAATTATTTAACATACCAATGTTCAAGTGGTTGATCATGACTCCTTGATAGTTGGTTTAGAACAACCACGAGTTTCCTCATTGAATACCCTATTTCATCTAGTCTCTTAATCAGAGAACCACCACAGTTTCCTTCAAACCAATTGTCACTTTGGTGCCTGCTAGATCCAACCATTTACTAAAACCAAAAAGGTCAGTGTGAGTATATCAACATAACCATCATGTACTAATGAGTAAGATAAACACTAAGATATACTTACTCATTCACTTTATATAAAAACTATGACACTTTCTAAAATCCTAGCCAATATGGTAATGTCACTTATGCTTAAAGAATACCCTAACCTATAAAGTTATCTAAACTGACCTCTGATACCAACTATAAGGCCCCAGCCTTAAACCTTACTTAATATTGAGTTATTATAAGATTACACATTGAGGATCTTTTCTGGTTTAGAGTTTTAGAGAATTAGATCATAAAACTTACATTACATTCCACATTTAAACAAAGTGGTTACATAAAAGATAGTATTCATTTTTTTCCCATCAACGGAAACATATTTAAAAATAAAGCTTGGATTCTTTCTTGACACTTATTGACACTATAATAATATCATGTACCTTTCCCTTGACCTGTGAAAACATTTCAAAAAAAAACTTGGGATGAGCATAAAAAGCTCAGTAAGGGATATAAAAATATGGAAAGGAAACATGTGTTCATATATACATAAGAATGAAGTCATACTTTACCCATAAAACATAGGCACTTTAACATACCTCATCAAATCATGAATAAATCATAGAAATCATAAGAAATAAAAGGTAACTTGAGGCATTCATAACATTCTTACGTAGGGAGTAACCCTCTTGGTTACGTTTGGAATACCCACCAAAGTATATTCCCTAAATCTCTTCGGAGAAACCATAACATTTCACTCCTTCGCATTACCCAATGCATTGTAGAGCTCTATCGGGCTCACCCGCCCTTAGTTTTTCACGGAACCACCCGTCTTCATAATAATGCCCAAGAACCATAACATAATCGTATCACATAAAACATGCATAAAGGAAACATAACATTTCCACTTTTCAATAACAAGATATCAATACAACACATTGATATAAAAAAATTATGAAAACCATTTTCAATAAAAAAAGAAAAGTAAAGTAAAGCATGGTAATTATTTTTCCTAAAAAAGGTATGGCTTGTAGAGGAAGCCGAAACTAAAATAATGGTCATGGCGGCGGAGAAGTCGTTGTCGCCGCATACGTACGACAAAAACATTTACTTTTGTTGTTTAGTAAAACGCTTCGTATAAAAAAGATTCCTTTTTGGATAAACGTAAAATTAAAATGGGTTTATACACCGTATAAAATAAGGTTGTGTATAAAACAAAATATGCCTCAATGAATGGAGATTGAGACGATGTCCCTTACAAAGACGATATCCTTGGTTTAAGGATAAATCAATTACATAATTATGTGTAACAAACTAATACACCAAATATAAGTGGATATTAAGTGTTAAACAATCAGAGGTTACTCACACATATTCATAGAACGACATATTCAAGGAGTACAAGTTTATCCCAAAGAATCAAATTTGGGTTAAGAAGTTCCCTTGCAAAAATTTGACAGCCTAATGGCGTCACTACAAAATTCAGGAAATGAGTTGATGAGAGATAAAAAGGGTATCTCATCACATGGACATGAAATTTAAATCAATAAGGATATATAAGAACATATCCCAACATAATAGTATGTGAATTAAAAGACATAACAAAAGAAGTCTCTTAAAAAGAGGAGGGTGAAAGGTTCCCTTACCGACATGGGTATCTTTCGAGACATGCACCCCGTGAAAGAATGACAATACAAAATTGATGTAAATACTCATAAATGAAAGTATATTACACAATGAGTAAAATAATGGGCAGTAAATACACCACTCAAAGGAAATTGTGGCAAATGTAGCATAAATCTCACGGGAATAAAAGTGAGATGAAAAATCCCTTACGAAAACTCGGCAGCCTAACGACGCCACTTAAAACTTCCAAAATGGATTGATGAGAGAAAATAGGGTCTCTCATCATATTAAAATAATGTTTAAAGAAATAGGAATATAAAATAACATCCCCCAACATAAAAAATAGGAGCTTAAAATAAGTGACATAAAGGAGAGTACTTAAAAAGAAAGAGAGAGGTTAGATCTCTTACGAAAATTCGGCAGCCTAACGGCGCCACTCAAAACTTCAAAAATGGATTGATGAGAGAGAATAGGGTCTCTCATCATATGAACATAAAAATTACAGTAAGATTAATATAAAAGAACATCCCAATAACAAGAAATATGAGCTTTAAAATTAATGACATAAAAGAGTGTACTTAAAAAGAAAGAGAGGAGTAGGATCCCTTACCTCAAGTCCGACTTGTCTTGTTCGTTTCTTTATATTCATGAATAATAAACTTTGATCAATTTATAATTGCCTAAGGACCTCATTTAAATATTATTATTCAGTTCATATCACATATTATAATGTTATAATAATTGTTTAATAATGTTGGTTCATATCAGATGTTTTTGCCGATGTTTGGTACATGACTCAAAAAGGAACTTGTTTGAAAAATGATTGCCCATGTAGTTATAAGTCAATAATTTCCAGAATAGTATTAATGATTAAAATATTGTATATATCCAGTACATATTCATTTTATAATATTCCATATCATTTGGAGATAAAAAACGAAAAGCACCGTTCATGGAGACGGTAGGCCGTACGTACGCATGAACGCTACTTTCATTTTTTTTCTTTGTCATATTAATGGAATTAAAAATAAATGATATATATATATATTATAATTAAAGTATAATATATATTTTATATAGGTCACATATTTTCATTAATTTCATTCTTTATACATTACATGTATTGCATGTACGAGTCACATCACTTGAGGGGGCGGTAGTCCACACTTCCTCATATGAAATTATCGCATTTACACAACATGAAAAGAATAAAGGTATGTTTTAAATATAAAATAAAGAAGAATATAGTAAAAATAAATACCATATATATCATATATAAAATACAATGACATCATAATGTCCACCTTTAATGGTGTTAAAAGAATATTGAACAATCATCGTTTCGTGAGGCAGAAAATCGCCAACCACAAAAACAGTATGTTCTTTAACCATTAGACGAAGGTGTGTGTAAGTGTAGCTCAAATAATTCTTATAAAAAAATCCTAGTATATTGAAGATACTTGATTTTTTAGAAAATAAATGAATAAAAAGAGTTTAGGTGGTTGAAGAAGCAAAATAAAACAAAAGGACTCAAGTGAAGACATTACCTTAAAATCGGGTAACTCCCTTTGGTTTGAGATCAAAGGCTTCCTTGGGAAGACTTCTGCCCAAAGTGAGGATTAAAGGAGTTAGATAGGGATGTGGAGAGAAAACATGGGCAGGGGTTGGCCGAGCCAAAGTCTTTGGAAGTGTGGGTATGGAGGTAGAGGTGGGATCCTTTTATAAGAGGAGAGGAGGGGCACTCTTGGAAAGTAAAGAAAGTTTACTTTATTTTAGAATGCGTTTCGGATTTTAATGGTCCCACATTTATGTGTTTTGAGGATAAGGTGATAAGGGTTCTAAATCCACCCATACAATAGGTTTTGGATATGTGTAGGGATTATATTTTACATTATCTTTCCATTTTAATTAAATTGTTAAATAATGGGGTCATCGCTGCATCATCATGATTTCATAAATAATTTAATTTATTTAATGTCTAAAAAATTATAAAAAAAATACTATCATGTATGAAATCATTTTATCTTTCTAATGAATATTTATAGTCCAAAAGAGAATTTATTTAGACAATATTAAAAATATTATACTTAGGTGATACATTCTTTGTTACATTTAACATTCTTCAAAAATAAAAAGATAAAAAGTCACTTTCTCACAAAAGTGATTCCATGTGGCCCCCAAGTTTGGCACAAGGCATCCCATGGTTGGAAATGAGACAACCAGTAGCATTAGGACACATGTTGTGGTCATTTTGTATTATTATGATATTATTTTATTATCTTTAACAACCTTATTACTCATTAATCAAGATAATTAAAGATAATTACCGTCGTTACTATTCATAATGTCAAAAAATAAGAGACTTAATTACATAATTTGGACCTTATGATTCCAAATATTTAATAAATTTTACCAAATTCCAAACACATAACTGCAAAAATTAATTTAAAAATAATTCCCGTTGTCAAAACAAATAACGGGTTTTTTAGAAACAATATTTATGAAAAGTTTTGCACTTGTTTATGCCAAATTAAAAAGTGAAATTAATCCCAATGACCATCATTGAATTAAATGGTAAAAATATATTATAATTACACTTTAAAACAAATTTAAAAGATAATATAACCATATAATTAAATTATATGAAAAAGCAGTTTTGATGTAAAATGCAGTATTTTTCACTATTCATTGAAAAATGAACATTGTCAGAAAAATACCAAAAATTAACCCAAGGTAAATTTCAATGTCCCATTCATAAATAATATGTTTATTTTGAAAAATAGATCTTATAAAATTGTCAAAAGTTTGATTTATAAATGGTTTTCCATCGAAAGGTAGTAAAACAATCTTTTAAAAATACTAGTGTATTCAATGCTTAAGATTGGATTCATTTGTATTTTAAGCCTCTAAAATTTATTGGATAAAAGTAAAAACATTTAACAAACATATATAATCATATTTTAGTTATTTCTATTCATTCCTTTCAATAAAACGGCTAGGTGTTAACTAACATTTAAAATAATATTATTTTATTATTAGAGTGCAACGTAATATTTCAAAGGAACTCATTGTTGCGTATTGGGTAAGCCATCGAGCATAGCATTCCATTTAAATTAATATTTACATTTTTTCCACAAATAGGGATAAATATAAAAATGTCATATTCTTCATTTACCTGGGGTGTTAAATTAATATTCTCTATATAATATAAATATGATAAATATACAATGAGAAAAAACAAATTATTTGAATTAATGCTGATAAAAAACAGGAAACACCTAGAAATAACGATTTTAATACAGAATGATTGATAAAATTTGGGTAAAAAATTATAAAGGGTTCATATAAGATTTTATTCATATAAATTTTATTATATTATAGAATTAGTAAAATAATAAATTTTATTATTCAGGTCTTTAAGAAGATTTTTACGAAGGTAAAAATCGAGGTAAGTATATTATTTTACTATCACAATGTGCATCAGGATTATTCATGATTATGTTTCCAACGATGAAATATTGTGATCAATATATCAAGAAAATCATTAATTTAATTACCCCCAATTTTTATGTTTAAAATAAATTTTCTTATTTCTTTTTCATAACCCCATGTACTCAGGAGACAACAACATGTTATTAAAGAATTCCTTTAATTCTATCATCAATCGAAAAGTCATTTTCATCCATATCCATGTTTTCCAAAAAATAATTCAAATATGGTTTATAATATTATTCCATGATTATTTAATTGAAATTTTGACCAATTTTTTAATTTTTAAAAACAATTTTAAAATAAATTTTGAGTCATTTTTCAAATGATTGACAATATAAATTATCCTATAAAAGTATGAAATTAATATATTTATTATTATACGAAATGAAAATTTTGTATCGCTTTCATGACTAGTTTTTCATTAAAGATTAATTTAAAAGTGTACATGGTTCTTTTTAAATAAATTTATTTTGTTTATAACTTTTCATTTCTTTATTATTATGTTATTTCTTAATGGAAAGTTCAATTTTCATATGATTGTTTTTATTATCCTTAAATTGTATTTCTATTCAAAAAAAGATATTAACTCTGGATTTCAATTATTATTTATAGGGTAGATGATCCATGGCTGCCATATTTGTTATTTCTATGGATATTATCTGAATATTATGAGATCATATTGATAAATAAAATTCTTTTAAACATGTTATAAATTGATGAAATAATTAAATGTTTCTAAACCTTGTTATTTCATTAGGGTATTTTATGATGAATATATTATAAAAATCATTTAATTCCTTATGTTATAATACAATGAATATAATGTGATCTATAAGGAATCATATACATTATATTCATTATGTTATGGGTGGGACCTATATCTCCCAATAATGTGTTTCTTGAATAATGACATGTGATTAGATAAATAATTTTTGATTTAGGCATTTATCACGTTTTGTAAAGGACTATGTCCACTAATATAGTATAGGGAGTGAACCCATTATACTTTATATAATTGAGAATGAGTCCTGACTACTAAGGAAATGGTTTTAGATGATTATTTATATGGCAAAAATTAATGTCTTATAGCCATTTTAATCATTTATGGTTCATGATCATTTATTCCCTTATAATTCATATGTTATAAACTTCCATGATTTATTCCATTACTTAATATTATTATCTATTATATTAAAGTTATGGTTTTCAAATTTTATGATCATGTTATTATGACCTTCTACTCATGTTATACATTTTTTATCATGGATATCTCTCATGATTACCCTTATATAGAATTTTATATAATAGTTTTCTTATTTTATCCTTCCCTAGAATATGAAAAATGGAATTATGTATTATATGAATAAGAATGGGGATATTTATGAAGAAATAATTGGGAGACTATCTATGTATTTTACAATCCAAGGGCTTATGTTAGCATGTTTTCAAATATAGTAAACATAAAATATTCTATCATGAATAAGAATGTTATTTAATGATAATACATATATTAAGATGTAATATATATGAATTAAATGTATAGGTAATTATAATTAAAGATCCCCATTGTGAATAGATGAATATCCATCAATTAAATTTTTAGAGTTGGTATTTTAATGGAAACTTATCATGAAAAATAGGAAAAATTATTTCATGTAAGGGAGAACTGGGGAGTTATAACTTGAGGCAAATAGATTCGAGATATAAGAGATTAGTGTTCATGGAAAATCATTATAAACATCAATGGATGATATTAATTAGGTATAGAATTTTGTAATGGATGAAGGATGAATGATGAGGTTAGTGTACCTAGATAATGAGGTAAGTATAAATAAAGAAAGAGCATAAATGTTCATATTGTGAAACACGTAATGGAATCCATAGATTTTTGAATGAAGATATATATATTGACATTGATTCATTTATTTCAAATTTTTATATTCATAGTATATCAGTTATAGAATAAACTCAGTTGTTTTTCAAATAGTCTAGGTAATTATTTCTTTTAAATTTTGTTTCAAGATGAAAAATAATTTTTTAAATTTTATGATTAATTGAAATAGTTTCCTTCAATTAAAATAAATTGAAAAATTTCTATATTAAAACAAACCTGAGAATTTCAATGATTTTTTTATACAATCAAATTTTAAAATATCTAAATTCTGATAGTGTTTTTAAACAGTTAACTATTAAAGATGCATATTTTTGTAATATTTATAATTTTTAAATGTTTATATGACATTTTTATCTGAATGACATGTTTTTTTTAAATACTCTATTTGATTAATGGACATTTATATAAATTAAAGAATAGTGTTATTTTGGGAATATGAAAAACAAAGATAGTTCTTTTGGTTAGAAGAATCCTTGTATCTCACACCATTGAGTGGGGGTACCACAATTTTTTATAGAAGGACATTAATAAAAGTATTCTATGAACCGCATGATGATTTTTTGGATTTTCAAATTATATAGAATATTATTTTTAGAGATATGATATAGATTTTCTTATAGGTACATGGACATATTTTTTAGTTTCATGGGTTAGAATTATCCCTTGAGGTTACATATCAATATGATTCTAGTGAGCATGGTGTATTGGGATACATAAAAACTATGAGAGAATGTTTTTATATCAATTTTATATGTAGGTGTCTTATTATGATATTATAATGTCAATTACAAAGTGTAATTATTGATATAAAATTTATATTTATTTATTTGAAGTGTATGATGATGTATTTTAGATTATCACTTTTGGTTTTCCAGTGATACAAACCACTATGTTGGAGAGATTTTAATAAACATAACCTTCATAATTATATTTTTTAGAAAAATATTGTTATGTATTTGTTGGGAAATTTCTAATTTTTATAAATTCTAGGGTAGTAATTTTCATTTGGTATTAGTTGTTATATTTTTAGGATTTATGATGAGATTTATGGTTTTTTGGCTATCATTTGAAGTTATATATATGTTTTTAGGATATTTATAAAGGTTCATGTGTTCTTAAAGGACGAATTGAAAATGGGTATAGTAGTCAAGGTACCAATTTAACTCAAAGGTAGGTCCATCAAAAGTCTAGTGGATAAATAATGTATATTATACCACAAAAATTTAATTAGATGTTTTATAGGGGACACAAAAACTCAAATTCCCACTTAAGTAGTTTAAAAAAAATTCTTAATACATTTTGGTAATTATCACTAATTAACACTTATAACCTCAACCAATTACCATTTTCACCAATTATTCATGGTTGAAGACCTCTTGATGGATCCAAAATTCCCATCTAAATGTCCCTCTAAACTTCCATGAGAGTAAATCTTGTTTTGAGTGGATTCTTCAAAAATTAAATCTTGGTAACTCATCTCTCCCCACATCCTCCTATCTTAATATTTATTTTCTTATTATTATCTTAATATAGAATGCTTCTCAAAATTGGTATTTTCTAATACCATGTTGATAACCATTTTTATCACTTGTCTTCATATTGATTAGGGAAGTGAATAATTAAATGGGAAAATTTTGTATCCTTCATCTAAACTTTTACCAAAGTCCCATTAAAACATTATTTTTAATTAAGTTTCCATAATTTTAGACTATAGTATATGAATTCATGGGTATATTATATTTATGGTTTCATTCAAATTGTAGGATAAAAATATTTTTTTTGTTATTATATATTGGTTCAGCAAGGTATTATTTATGTTTCAAATATGGTTATTTTTGAATCATGGTTTAGTAATTATGAATTGTAATAGAAATATAATTTGAATATTATAGGGGGTCTTGGCTTCTATTATAACATGAATATAAGATTTTTGGAATTATAAATTTCATTGTTTATCATGGTAGTGAATTATAAAATCTGTAACTAAATGTCAATTATATTACTCAAACATGTCTATAAATATGACTATAATGTTTATAATAACCCCTAAGTTATACTATGATAAATATATTGATAATTTCCACTGAAATATTTTATAAAAACCATGTTTATGATACAATTTTGGTATTTCATAACTTATTTAAATGTATTTTAAAATCTATTCTATAATACCTATGGTTAATACAAGGGTGAACAAATGGGTTTTTGATAAAGGTATAATTGTTCAAGAAAAACATTATTGTATAAAACCAATGATAAATGTTTTTATAAATCTATTATGAATGATTAATTTCATTATATAATGAATTTCATCATAATTGGAATATTGTTTTCTCCTGTTAGTAATTTCCTTGCCCGCCCACCCCCCCCCCCTCAAGTGATTTCATGCTGATAAATGTTATAAGGTTTTTATCTCATTTTACTCATAAAAAATATTTCCCCTAATATGTATTCATATATTCCCAATTTTCTAATAAGAAATTATCCCAATAAAGACCTTAAATTTCATGATAATGTTTATATTATTGAAATTATTATGTATATTTGTTTTTTTCAAAATGTTTTTCATTTACTTTTACCATAGAAAGTGAATTATATTACATGATGTTGAGATAACCTTCGTTAAAACATGAATTTTAGTGACATGAATGATGGAATATATTTTTTCTATAAATTGATATGGAATTTATAAGGAAAATATTTCCATCAATGTAATTTCTAACATAAATTACCATATTGTGTTTTCAATCCTTAAAAAATATAATAACATTATCATAAATTTTTTTAATTACTCTGTTAAATTATTCAATTTATTTTTCAAAAATAATTCTCCATTAAGGTACTCAATAATTATTTTATTTTTAAAGGAAATGAATTCCATATAAAATATAAAAACCTCTTTTATGTTATAATGATTATATGGGAACACATTTTCGATATGAAAAAATATTTATTCAAATTATTATATTGATAAAAATAATTCCAAATGAATTGGGAAATTTTTTAAAATAAAAATTGTTTTGAACTACCTTTATTAAAAAACTATGGTAATTTGCCTCACCCTATATGAGATACACTCCAAGGAAATATTAATAATATTCAAAGTTGAACCAGTATCCCACCTATTTTTATTACATGATAAAACATTTGGATATATTCACCATGAATATTTTTATATTTTTCAAGAGTTATTGAACTATAGGATGACTATTATAACATAGTTTTCATTTGAGGTTCTCTGTTTTCAAAACACGTGAGGGGAATATAATCCATTATATTGTGTTATTACTAGATTGTAACTTATGTAAATTTTTTTATTATTGGTATATTTTTATTTAGTTATGCCTGAAAAATATCAAAATAATATTAAAAATGAAATTATTCAATGTAAATAAGATAATTATTATATCTTAAAGAAGAAATCGTATCCATTTTTTATCGAGTGTGTATATGTATGATGGATATGATTCCATGAAAATGATCATTGATATTATCTAATATAAGTATGTTGGTATATATATATGTATTTTTTATTTATAATTGTAATACATTAACACTTTCTATTTATGTATCAGTTTTTATAGTGTATGTTACAATAATTCCTTACCATTAATGTAGGATGCGCTCAAAAGAACCTAAATATAATTCCCATTTTCTTATTCCATAAAATGGTCAATATGATTTATCATACTAGATAAAAAATATTTTATAGTTTAATATATGTTTTTAGGAATGAATTATCATGGGTGAAGATGTGACCGTGTTAAATATATTTAAATTCACTAATACTTCATTCTGTATGTGACCCTCTTGATTATTCATATCAAACTCTATGTCAATCTTGATGTAGGTTTGACATGATTACAAACATATAATAATAGGATTTTTCTGTAATAGTTGATCATTATAGTCAGATAAATTCATTGTAATTCTATTACTATTATTTTTTTTGATTGTTATGAAATCTATTTTATCATATATATATATTTTTAAATTGGTAGACCTAGAATTCCCAGATATTGAGGATACTCTATAGTTATCTGGGATGAAGATCTATATGACCACAATAATGAAACACTATATTCCAAAGGATTATAATTAGAACTGAGGGACTAATCTATGTAATTGTTATAATTTTTCCTTGAATTATAGTTCATTTTATAGTGGGAATAATCTAAAAATATCCATAACATATTTTTTATATGCATAATGAAATAAAAAAATATTAAAAAAACTGCACAATATATATTCTATACAAAATCACATTAACTAATTTCTCACTATGTTGATCATATATACAAAATAGAGTATGGAAAAAATAGGAGTCCTATATTCTTTCTTCATGACTCATCTTAATTTCTGATGCATGTCGAGCGTCTACAAAATTTTCTAATTCCGGAGCTATGATTTGACATCATAAAAAATTTAAAGTATTCACACGCACTAGAGTTATAAAACATGGTGTGAGAAATGTATATTATAATACTCTCTCCACATTCCCCTAATATAGGAAATAATATAAATGTACTAATTAAGAAAATAAACATATAACACTAGAGAGTCAGAAAACATGTCAAACCCAATCAACCATTAATTATTATGATTCATGTCATCATGTTCCAACTAAGACACCATGACACCAAATAATATTAATGTCAATACTACACTAGAATAAAATCATCAACACATGAAATCAAACTTATAACCCAATCCATACCCAGAGACTCAAGGAATAATATTCACCACGACCTCACCACTACTCTATATAATAGGGTATGGTCATATAACATTTTGTGAGGCTCAGCCATATTAGTCAAGGGAGGTTATACATCAATTTACTACCTCTACCTTATAACTCAATGTGGGTCCCCATGTCCATGTATAAACATATACTTTATCAATCACAATATGGTCCACCGTCCTGGTATCACATCACAGTACAACTAGACTTACCCTCTCACTCATAATTATCCATTACCCTGATAATTGTGTTCTACCTCATGGTGAGGTCAATGTTTTCACTGAAATCATTCCATCTCACTCATGATATAACCATAATGTATACAAAATAAGGACTCCATGTCACTCATAATAGTCCATATATTGTAATAACAATCATTTAGTGTTCAGGACTAAAAATCCCCATCCCCCTAACGAAAACTTATCTCTTTTCCCAAGATAAATGAAAATTACATAAATAAAACAAGTGATTTATTCATGGTTTTAGATAAGTTTAATTTTGAGCATAGTATATCTCATTTTCAGTTTTAAATCCTTAAGGGGTCCTATGGTTGAATGTTTAGTGATTTGTATAAACATTTGTGGTTCATGATCTTCCCATGTTTAGGAGTAACCACATAGTAACGATGTGATGTGGCTCTATTAGGTCTAGTGGTGATTTTCAAGGATCATCAAGGTTTTTCTAACCAAGAATGCTTCCATGAAGACAAGGTAGTGAATTTTATTAAGATGATATCACATGGCATCAGAAGGGAGTTTAAACCATTTTTTTCACAGGTTACTATGTAGTTTGGATTTCAATGGTCAATGTCTACTATATTGTTAATGCATGATTTTATTGACCATGTATCCTCATCATGTGTCCTTTATTGGTTTTATAAAATCATAAAAACAAACCTCATACCATCATTTGTTTAACTCTAATCACCATAATCACTCATTATCTTTACCTGAACCATCCTTACACTCCATTGGAATCTACCTTTGAATCCCTGGTGATTCTTGATATATTTTGATGGATATATTCAAAAAATGTTCAGATATCCTCTCATTTTTTCAATTTTTATCTAGATATATCATTGATATCTTTTCCCCAAGTCTATTACAAAATAATTGAGTTGTTATTATTTGATTTAAATTGTTTAATGGGGAATTAATGAAATTAATTTATATCTTGGACTAGATACCTTCATTTACCACCACCTAATTCAATGTAATTTATGTTTCTTCCATTTGAGAGGTAGGAGTCTCGATGAAAAGTATTTTTCTTATAGAAAAAAGAATATTGTAATGAAATCCTTTAATATTTGAATAAAAAAATATGAATTTAATAGTGATATGTGTGAAGTAAAAATCCATTATTTTTACTAGATCTTGAATAGATACAAAAATCATTTGTGAGGGGGGTTTTATTTAAAAAAAATCAATATAATCATCATTTTTGGGATAAAATTCCACAAGGATAATTTGAAATGATGGGAATTTATTCTCTTAAACATAATTTTAAATTTTAGAACATGGGTAAGTCCAAGGGATACCAGTTTTGATATAAAAAATGGATTAATTTTTTATATAGAATTCCTTGGATGTTGTGGTGTATTGACTCTATCTTTAGGCCCATTTGAACATTGTTAGAAGATAATACATGATTTATCATTCATTACCATATAATATTTTTTTTTGTATTAATGGATTTATTTGTTATTTACCCATATTTAATCCCAAATAATTTACCTCCATGTTCATAAGGTTTGGGGTATGGATTATTTGAAATGGGAAATCAATGGAATGCATTTTTAAATTATTTTTTCTTATGTATTTATTTATAAATATAGTTTTCATGTAATCTATTATCTATTTTTTCATGGTGAATTAGGTTTTATATATTAATTTTTAATCCTATAATTCATTACCATTAACCCTATATGTGACACTAGGTATATAATTACTTCATTTATTATGAATTAATTAATCAATGGTGTGTTAAATATATTAAAGGTTCCTCCTAGACATTGATGTCTATAAGTGGTCTTATATTATGGTGGGTGATGTTCAAGAGAAGATAAAATTTTGGATTATGTTTTGTTATGCATTTGAGACTATTGGAATTTTATTAATTTTTTCCTCACATTTGTTTTATATTTTCCATTGTACATTATTTTGGATTCAAATTACTATAATTTTTCATTTCTATAGAAGATATGACTTAGTGATGTTTATGATTAAATTATTCCCTTTAATCTACATGTTGATTCATAGGTTCTTATCACTACCCTGTAGTGATATGGAAATCACATCAGGCCTTGTAGTGGGATGATTCAGTGACATGTTCGGTCAACCCCAATTTCCCTGTAATAAATTCTATCAGAGACATGCCCAATGAGAAGTGTTGTGACACTAACTAGGTTTGGGTTGAAATTCATCGATAGAACTAAGTTGGATCATCATTATTCTAGTAGTTAGTATAAATATATGTTTTCCCAGTTCACTTTCATGTCTGATCTTGAGTTTCTGTGGGTGTTTTAGTGTTCTTATAGTAGTCTAAAATTTATTTTGGGGTTATCTTTATAGACCTGAATATTATTTTTTATATGAACATGTTTGTTAATTATTATTATATTCCTCATTCAATAAATCAATAAATTCTTTAAATTCATGTTTTTTAGGGATTTAAAATGAATTCTAGATGTTTTTACTAATTTAGATATTTTTTCTTAATATAGTTGGATGTTTTAATTTCTATTCGATATATAATGCCTATTAGAATTTATCTTCAAAATAAGAGAGAGTATGTTGAAAAATAGGTTTTATAATAGATTCTTATTTGGACCCTTCATTGATAGAAGTTTTCATTTAGACAAACTAGAAATTGAATTAGGTATGTATTGTACACTAGGGACACTCTAAGAACCATACATTAGAGTTTACCTAAAACAATACATATAACATTCAGAATTACAAAGGACACCATGAACCAATGTGGTAACTTTAATGTATTTAAATAATATTCTTCTTCTTTAATACTATAAAATATTATAATGTTAGCTTCACCACATACATTTTTGATGGACTTGCACAGAAATATAGAGAATCTGTTGTGAATGTTCTATTTCATGAGGATCATATATATACCTCTTCCAATAATGTATTTAATGAGTATTTTTACATGAAACAATTTCATATCAGGAATACATGTGTTTTTGTGACCTTATAGATTGGATAATGTTCAGTTATAGATTATTCCAACCATTAATCTGAATTAGTTCACTTATCACCCAATCATGTTTCTAATTACTACCTTAAGGATTGATGTTTCATGAATTTTTTGATAAACCATATTAGATCAATGTTGATTATCTTGTTTCCATATAGAATTTATATTGTTTTTGATAAATTATTTACTGATTACATATTCATTTCATAGAGGACAGGTCCTGGTGCAGCTTCAATTACAACACCTTGAATATAGAATATGTCTTATGGAATGAATGGAAAGAAAGTAATGGCACCCATAGGTAGTGGATATGGTGAAAATTAGAAATTATGATTGAGTAATGTTACATCTAGTGTAGTAGAATTGGAAACAACAAAATTAATTATAGGAAAACACAAATAGAATTCTATATTTAGGGATTGGCTATATATCTTAAAAATGTATTTAGGAATGTGCCTTTAGGCTGGAAGGATGGATCCATTACTAAAAAAATATCTTAATTGTATTATTATATATTAAAATGAGGTATATATCACTCTTAAACTGAATGATTATACTCATAATGTGATGATAGTATATGGAGGATTATAGGTTATTTGTCTTTATGTAATAAAGTATGCTCTTTATTAATTTGATATAGGACAAGCTTCGGTGGGAGGTATAGTTTTTATTTCATCATCTATGGTTCTAAAAATATTTAAAAATAGAGCATATCATTCGTTCATTTAATATAGGTTTATTGATAATCTAGAGTTTTTGTGGAGGTTATTCCATTCATAAAGGATCATTACATTTATAAGGGACGAAATACAGAATTAGGAATTAAATTTTTTTAGTGTTGGATTATGATTTTCGACTATGAATTCAGGGGGATTTAATATTTGTTTATAGTTTTATCTTCGTTATTAATATTTTCATTGATTAGATGACCATTTTTATAGCCCAGATCAAATGTTATCATCATTATGTTCATTTTATCTCTTCTTATGGTCTTCTTCATGTATTTTTGGGTGAGTGAGATCCTAGATCTAGGACATTGGTTCATGCTTTTAAATATGTTGGAATTATCTCATTCTAGTGGTGAGAGATTTTTGTTTTCATCATTGATCTGTATCTGATCAGTCTAATTATTTTTATGGTGATTTCATACCCAAAGGTATTCCATGATGATTTTTATTTTATACCACCCTAGAGTGAGGTCAAATTCAATTTTGTCCTACTTTATTGTATGTGACCCATTTTATTCCATATTATCATATATAACCCCTTTATATGAATAAGAATAATATTCATCTTGAGGAACTTTAGGGTAATTTATTTATTCATCCTAGAATTCCACCATAGTTATAACTAGTTCTCTATGAAATTAAATATGATACGAGCCTCTGGATTTTTTTGATTAATAAAATATAAATTAGGTGATTATTATGAATAAATATCCCTAATATAGGATTGATGATCTAATTGATCAACTCAGAGGATAAAAATATTTTTCTAAAATTTTCATGAGATCTTATTACCATTAGATAAGATTTTGAGAATATGATATACCAAATTAAATGTCTAGCATTTGAGACTAGTATTATGAGGTCCTTTCTACTTCTTTCATTCTTAATAACCTCCCATGGTAATTATGAAAAAGATGAACATGATTTTTCACTGGTTTAGGGAGTCATATTTAGTTATCGATATAGATGATATTTTGATGGACGCTAAATTATATGAGAAACACAAGGATTAGTTTTATGTCATCATTATAATATTAGAACCAAAATTCTATAATTAAATCATTGTAAATGTGATATTTACATAAAATAAGTGAAATTTCAAGAAGAATATATATCTGGGTGGGAAATAATTGTGGATCCAAAAAATAACTAAGTGGTGATGTCATGGGAGAAACTCAAAAATATGTTTGATAATTACAGCTTCTTAGGATTATCTAGTTATTATTGGAATTATTATGGATTTATTCATTATTACATATACTATAAAATTTTTGACCTAATATGGTGTTATTTTCAAATGGAATTATAATCGTTTTTGTATTTTGAGGAAATGAAACTAAAATTTACTAAAATCTTGTTTTTATGATTCCTATACTATCTTTCATCTATGAAATTCATTAACACATCATAGTAATAGGGTAAGGGTGTGCATTAATATAGGGAAAATAGGTGGTGGGATATGGTTGTAGATAATTACACCCTCATAAGAAAAACTATCCTCCAATATAAATTTAGTTGGAATATGGGATACATGCTCTTAGGTATTAGTGTCACAATATCATTGGGATTTATTTACAATATATTCATATCATAGGTTCTTGATTTAATTTTTTTTGCATTGAATGATGTAATTTTGTAAAAGATATACTAGGATAGGTATCAATATACATTTAATATATGTAATATATATATATATATATATATATATCTGGAAAAGGAATTTGGTCACTAATGCATTAAGTTGGATGTTAATTAACTATGACATGATGATATTAGTGGAGGAGTTTTCCCTAATGAGTTTATTTATTGAGATGATCATAGAAGTGAATGTGGTTGTGGAAAGATGGTTGTAGCTTGTGAGAAAGCTGAATTTTTAATTGATGATCATATTTTTCTTTGGTAAGAAACATACACTGATTTTAAGTATTTTATTAAAATACTTAATGGTGGGGATACATCTGTTGATTGGTCTCTATCTCAAAATGGTTCATTTTTTCTAAATAATTTTATTTACTCAAAAATAATTGAGGAATGAGTTAATGGATTATGGACATAGATCTATTTGGTCCGTAAACTATAGAAATCCCAAGAGGTATCATGAATTGAGTGATTTATATATGAGGTTGAGGATAAGGTACTTGGTTTTAACTTTAAAATAATGATTTCTTACATTACAAAATAATAGTTTAGTGAACTAGATACCTACAATATTTTTTCTTGATTTAACCATTCTTGTTTTGAAGTTAGATGAGATATCCAAGGTCTTTTCATGAGTTTACCATAAAATCCTAGTGGTATGTATAGAATTTGTGTATCATTTATCAAAAAATGAAATGATCTCATTTTATTCCAACAAAGAAAATTATTATGATGTAAGATATTAGGAACCTATATATTTTGGAGGTCATGAAGCTCTATAGAGTTCCCACTACTTTTTAAAATAGTTACATATAAATTAAATAATAGTTTAGAGTGGTTTTCATGGGGAGGTGGGTACCAAATTGAAGTTATGAAATTTGTATCATTCTTTTATGGATAGGTATAATGAGTAATAAATTTTTATTCTTGAGGATATTCATTAGGTGTACATTCTAGATGTTGAATGTTCATGTGAAAATCCTATACCATTGGTCATGTATGACTATAACAATTGTTTTAATGCTTTGATTAAAATGGAACCATTAGAAGATTTTTATGGGTAAAAATGTCAATATACTATATATTTGGTAAATTTTTAGGGAACGTATTTATTTGGAAAATTTCACATTCAGAAGATAATGGATAATGCGAAGCCGATCTGGATGAGGTTTTCCAGAACATAATTTTTTTAAAAATTCTATACTGACCATTATCAAAACCCATTGATGTTTAAGGTTACTGATTTATTTTTTATTATATTTAAATGGTTTTTTTACAACATACATTTATTAGATGTATTTTAGGTTTGTTATCACTTTTGATATTATTGAACTCATTAAAAATATAGATTATTATTTTGACTATATATCCTACATGGTGTTGACACATGGTGTACATCATGATTCCCAACCAACAATATATCAATTGAAACCTTCCCACATGAGATAGTGGGAGGATGTTGATATTGATCCTAACACCTAATTTTTTTGATCCAATTTCAAACTATGTATATCTATGATTTTTTTTTTAAATAAAACAATTATCGTAGCCCTTATTTTTTTGTTGTCCAGAAGGGATGGACATGAGAGGTGGGAGCATGATGAATCTATGTGGCATCAGTCACCTTATTTATACGTGAGCCTAATATATGGCGTTCTTTTCAGGGACATTATGTTTCATAGGGGGACAATTATGATTATATATGGTTCTCATGTATGATTAATTTTCAGATTAGATTGATTGTATTGAGGTTATAAATGTATAAGGGAGAAAGGGGTTTTTTAGAGAGTGGGATAAAATATTCTGGGAGAATTGTATATACATTGTTAGGAGTAACAATATTATATCATTGTGAATTTTATCTACAAGATCAAGTGGATATTTTCAGAGTTTTATCACAATTTCAATAACTATTTGAGCCACCAGGAAAAAATAGAGTGTTAGAGGATTTAATAATAGAGGTATTCACATGTATTAAAAAGCATTTTTAAAATGGTGAGGTTATATCTAGGTAACCATGACATATTTTCCTGACGGTTAAGTTACTCAAACACTGTTATCAGACAAAATTTCCAACCATTTGTCCTGTATGAATTTCATTGATTTTTTATATTACACAGATAAATTTGGTTTTCTTAACTATAATTACCCCTTAATCTCCCATTTCCCCAACATAAAACATCCATGATTTTATATATGACACTTCCCTCTATTCAATTATGATTATTGATCTATTTGGGTGGATTTATTTGGGTTATGTTCATATAAAATCTCAATTTCGATACTTTTCTCTTGAGCTATCATCAATCTCATTTCCCCATGATCATTTAGAACACAATTTTGATGTGAATAATAGACCTAAATGGTTTCATGATGAATTTTTGATGATCATTTTAGATATAGTCTTGTGTGGGATGTATTAATTTGTTTCGCATTACTAATTTGAAGTCATTGACATTTCCTCTATTGGAACTATTGGTGTCTAACCCAATGTATTCTTTTCTAGGTATAACATTAATATTCTTGTTAAATACATTTAATATTGAATATTAAGTTGATTATTTTGTGTTTTTGGTTTAAAACTATATTAATAAGTTTTACACGATATTTGGTGGTGGCAAGAAATTTATTCCAAAGGAATTAGTTTTATAAAAAAAATTATGAACTCGTGTTTCATAAAATGACATAATAATAATTTGAAATATCATGTGTGGATTTTATTTCAGTTAATTGTATTCATTTCAAATGTGGATGAAATCATGTTACATTATTTTATAGGGGACTAATATTCACTATATTGATAGTTGTTCATGGGTGTTCCTAGTATTGTCAACTCTATATTGTAGACTATTTTCACATTGATGGTTGATATAAAACGAAATCCTATTCACTACCATCCCACATATTTTTTCATTATATGCTTGGATTTCAAGATTATTTAGCATAATTTAGTCAAATATGATCTACCTTCATGTTTTTAAGGATTTTGATATATGATATTATTAATGATAAATTATAGATATGTTATATGAAAATGTATTTTCATATTAATTTCTTTATGAATGACCTTTAGTTTGGAATAATAGCATAAATTGTAGAATTATGAATGAATTTATAAATATTCCAAGTGGTATCCAACTTGGAATTTTACCACTCCATTCATATGTATTCTTGGTTTTATAGGGATAATTTAAATGAAATGGTGTCACTTAGTTTGGTGGGTCCTGAAATTCGACATAATATCATGTTGGTGTTAGATAGTGGTGACTGATAGTCAAACAAAGACAAACATTTACATCGGAGTTATTTTGTGTTTTAGACAATTTATATTTTTTTTATTTTTTAACTCATATTTGTTTTATAATCTGATATTTAACAATTTTTCTATATTAATATTATAATATACATTTATTTAAGATATGATACATGTATTTATGATGTTCAGGGTTAAATAATTCCACTGGTTTCCTTTATTGATACATAATTTCATCTTTATAGCCTTTAGTGATTAAGAACTTTGTTCAGGTGATGTTTTGGGTGATGCTGGTGATTTTTCATATAGATACAGGTTGGTTGATTAATAAAAAATAGGCATACCTCACTACCCATTACATAACTCAAAAACACTATAAAATGATAATAGATCCAGATGTAACACTCATCTGAAACTTCGTGTAACATCCATGAACCAAAATGTGGGTTCTTTATACATTATAATTTCACCAAAAAATGAATCCACTAGTGTCACATAGACCAATACCAGTCACTAATCACCAGCACCGAGCCCTGTCATGTCACTGGTCAAACTATCCGAGGACTATCCCAAATGTAGCTAAACTAATCCCCCATGAAACTTGTCGTTAAAGCATTTATGGTTCAATTGAAATACATCGGGTATACTAAAAAATGTCATAGGTATGTATATAAACTTGTGAACTAGAGGAAACTCATATCCTTTATACCCCTTAAAGTCTTATAGAACATCACACATATAATGCTCACAAATTCTAAATCCACCATGAAGAGGGAGTTACTCACAACAAATGAGATGAAAAAAATCTCTATAGTGACCCATATAATTCATATATAGATATAACATCTTATTAGATAAATGTTAATTTCATAATATAATTATTTTTTCCTTAATATTATATGGACTTGTATCATTGGAAACATCGATACATAAACAATTTGTTCGTAAGATACCAATATCATCCTCCCATATACTTATTCATAAATAGAAGCCTTATTAAAAAAATTAAAACATTAAACCTTTATTCACAGCTTATTCAAAGAAAAAATAATAATGGGTAAGATTATATGATTAATATGGTTAAAAAGGGAAATATTATTTATCACAACAAAAATGTGGAAAAGAGAATGAGATATAAGTAATTAATTTGAAAATAATACCCTACATATCAATGATTGTAATTGCGAGTCATGGAATAAATATTTAATGTTAATAAAACATTAATCATTATTTAATCCAAGAAAATGACCCATCACAGCATAACATTGTTCTCATATATAGATTTTTGGAATTAAAATAATAATTTAAAATCATTTTTTAAGTAGTCATGGATTTCTTCCAAGATGATCATAGTGGATTGAGTTCAATTACTATGTAATGATAGTAGTCCATGTTCACTCTTAGGACTATTATAGTGGAAATATTACCTTACTAAATAAAGTTCACACCATATTTATGTCCCTCTTATTTAAAAAGTTATCATTCATTACTAAATTAATTGGTCGTATATATAAATATAGTCCTCTTTATCATATAATGAAAATCATATAGATGTCTTCTATAAAATCATGATAAATTCATCATATCATAACTCTAAAAATATGATTTTCAAAAACATTTCATCATAGAATAATCCATGAAAAATAAATAGGTTTCATAAACATCCTTTCATCAAAAAAATAGATCATCCAGATAAAGAATAAGGGTCATACCCTTAGTTCATAATCCTATACAAAAAATAAGATGTAACACCCCAAGATTTCATAGTGTGTTATTTCTTCAAAATAATTCAATAACTTGCACTACACGCAACACTGAGTTCAATTGCACCATGACTTACCAAAAAAAAGCCATTAAAAGAGGTCATGAATAGTATTAACTAAATTTTAAACTTTATATAATCCTTATAATTTTAGAATCCATATTATGAGTTTCTTAGTCATAATGCAAGAACAGATTCATTTTCAGTATTGCACTTTTATCAACTTTTGATAGTGAAACCTTTTTAAATAAAATATTTTAAACTTTTTGACTAAATGGAGACATCAAAAAATTTAAAATGAAACATCCCAAGCTTCCACGGTACGCTTTCCTTTGAATAAAACAGTAGCGTGTGTTGTACGCAACTTCGAGTTCTAACACACCGTAACCAATCAAACTAGCTGTTATGAATAGTAATACCTACTTTTTGAAGTTATATATATTTTATATTTTAAAATGGACTTCATTTTTGGATTCGGAATATCAAATTTAGCCTAAGGTGAAATTTTGGTACTTTTCGGATAACTTTCATATTTTGATGAATAGTGAAAATTACTAAATTTTAATTAAAAACAACTTTTTTAATCAAAATAATTAATAGTGATAAAT
Organism: Viscum album; assembly: GCA_963277665.1. NCBI lineage: Eukaryota > Viridiplantae > Streptophyta > Magnoliopsida > Santalales > Viscaceae > Viscum > Viscum album. The sequence continues at coordinate 1,836,978,131 of OY728147.1, forward strand.
TATGAATTTGAGTGGTTTTAAAGTATATTTAGAATATATTTTTACTATTTAATATAATGTTGGTCATTGGACAAAATTTTACAATTAAACTGAACATAAACAAGTGTCAATCTTTTGATAGTTATTATCTCTTAAAAACACGCTTTTTGTTTTGACAGCGGGAATTAATTTTAAATTAATTTCTGCCACTTCTGTGTTTTGAATTTAGGAAAATGGATTCCATATTTTGAATCAGGATGTTCAAATTGTGTAAATAGGTAACTTTTATTTTTATACATTTTGAATAATTACTGCGGTAAATATTTTATTTACCATGGTTAAGGGTAAATCCGGTAAATAAGGGTTAAAAAAATAATATTATAATAATACTAAATTACCCTAAAACGTGTCATAACCCTATTGGTTGATACATGGTCGACCATGGGCATCTTTTTGTCTATTTTGGGACCCCATGGATCCACTTGTAAGTGATAATGACACATTATATTAATAAAGTCAAAATAAAAATAAAAATGACACAAGCATATATCTTTTAGAACAACAATTTTTACATAGGGTTATATATGTTGGATTTTAGATTATAAATATTCATTAGAAAGCTAAAAAGATGTCCTACATAATGATATTTTATTTATAATTTTTAGACATTAAATAAGTTATTTTATTTATGACACAATGATGATGCAGTAATTACTATAATAGTGAAACATTAAATTAATTGATATTATAAATACCCAAATAAATATAATATGAAACTTTTAATGAATTAAACTAATTTTCTAGGCTAATATGATATATTAGGATTGATTTAATGGACTTTGTTCGAAGTAATAAATCTGTTATGAGTTTCACAAAAATCAACTATTGAATAGTGTCAAAATTGACATAAAAGAGTTCTTAAAACAAATATTATATTATTAATTGATATTAAATTCCTAAAAATCTAAGGTTCGGCCAAGAGACTTATATTATGATAGGTTAATCATTAATGGACCACTTGGGGGTCGATTGGATGTATATAGTAAGTTTATTAACCATAATATATAAAAATACAAAGAGACATTGTAAAAGTGAAACTAATTAACTTAAAGTTAATACTTAAAGATAAGGTTAATATAAGTACCCAAACCTGTCTAAATTCTATTGGATGAGTTGTTTTCGACCTATCCCCACCTCATCCTTTGAATAGTCAACTTTGGAGCCTTTAGAAACCGAATATGAATTTATTATAAATTAATATTTCTAGCGTTTCCAAAGGTGCCCCTCACCCCTCTTATAAAAAGGGCACTCCTCCTTCTAATTTCTTCACACCTCTAAAGCCTTTTGGTTCGGCAAAACTCTGCCCAAATACTCTCCCAACATCCCTCACTACAACCTAGAGGCCTTAGTTTGATCAGAAAGCCAACCTAAGGAGCCCTTTTGATCAAATCAAAAGGAAGAACCCGAAGAAGAGGTAATGATTTCACCACCCTTTTCTAAGTTCATTTCTTCTTCCACTTCTTCTTCCTTTGTTCTTACCATTCTAAAATAATAACTCCAGTATCTTACATATACTGTGATGTTATTATAAATATGGTACAATCATATTCAGTATTCTATCCACCCTTTGAATAACATGTCACCATACGTGCGTACGTACGACTTACCGTCTCCACGTCGTGGTGTAATTGTTATTCAATATAATATTATTTGGATGGGTATAATAATGATGTGTAACTCATGTAAATAATAAATATAACATGTTAATTATTCTGTATATATGATATACCATCCATTTATATATTATTTTAACATCAAAAGAATGATATTGTCGCTCGTGCGTACGTACGGACTACCGTCTCCACGAACGCGATGAGATTCATTCTCCATCGTAACCATTCAAGTATAATTATCATTTGATGATTTAAAAATGATGTTTAAGGACTGGATATCATTCTGGATATGAATAAGATACAACAAACATGTCTTACGTAACAAAACATATGAAAGAAAACAAGTAAGTTAACACCCGAAACAACGATAATACTAAGATACCAATATTAAAAGATCATATATGATATCATATTAATATATATGATTCTTGTATAATTTAATAACAATTATTTCACCATTATACAGGAGGTTAACCTACCCCAACCAAGGAAAAGTACAAGGTAAGGGTTATTTCACAATCTCTTCATTATCCGAGGTTGTTTATACGTAATAATCTACTGGGATTTCTTTATCATCCACATCCATGTTTCTTCGAAATGTATTTCAAAACATATTTATTATTTACGAGAATATGGGTTAAATTCATTTATACCCTTGTTTGACTTTTTGTAAGAGGTTTATAAAGGAATCTTTCTGTCGTTTTCAAAACAAGGCCCTTTTTAACCTTTTCGACAGAATTAAGATAAGAATGTTTTTTTTACTTATACGGCGGGTGCGGTTATTTTCCGCCGTTATAAAATCGTCAAAGAATTCCTTACAAGCTTACAAGAATATTTTCAAGAAAATGTTTTATTTTATATGGCTCTTAAATTATTTCAAAAATAAAAAGAGATATTTCTCTAAAAAGTGTTTTGATTTCATCTATGTCAACATCCTTTAATGGATTTTACGCTTATTTGAAGTTGATTTATTATAATACAAAACTTCTATATTGTATTGAAGGTTTTGTGATATGTTTGACTGTGGATGTGCTATTTTATACCATTCATAGTTTATGGTGAAACTATTGACATTTCGTATTCTAGTTTTAATCCGAATGTTTATGTTATATTTCAAACTTTCCTTCAGATGAATGTGCTAAACAAGTATGTTCCGGGTTGGGGACCGGTAAAAGTAAGCCCTCCAGGTTGGGGACTGGTTAAAGTAATCCCTCCAGGTTAGGGACTGGTAAAAGTATGCCCTCCGGGTTGGTGTCCGGTTATTAGAGGCACTCCGGGTTGGTGTCCGGTTATTAGAGGCACTCCGGGTTGGTGTCCGGTTATTAGAGGCACTCCGGGTTGGTGTCCGGTTATTAGAGGCACTCCGGGTTGGGTTCCGGTTAGAAGTAACCCCTAGGTCTTGGGATGAGGCCTAGACAAAGAATTTAACATTTAGCATTATGCATTCCAACATTATGAAAGTGGTTATTGATTTTTGCATGTGATTATTCGATTAGTAGAATATCCATGTGAACAAGTAAATGGCATTATTTCATTTTACTTTTGCCATACTATGTCGAAGTTCAATTTTAAAAGGCTTTTGTTTTAGTAATTCATTGCCTTAAATTTTTATGCTTATTTTGAATGTTCCGCTATATTGTTATCCTTACTGGGCATTTGAGCTCACCCCTTTTCTATGTTTTATTTTTCCCAGGTAGTGAAGAAGTAAATTATGAATGACTTGCAGGGATATTATGAGGGGTTAATAGTGTGGATATGAAGACTTTGTTATTGTAGTAGTTTTTCACTTTGAAATGTAATGTAAAACTTTATGATTATATCTAGTGTTTCCAAGGCTACTAAACTAATCGGTCTTTCGAGATTTGATCTTTCTTGTGATCATGCCAATGTTATGTAATTAATGCACCGACTCTGGGTAACTGGGGTCGGGGCGTTACAGTTGGTATCAGAGGAAGTTTAGTACAAACCTTGGAAGCTAGATTTAGATAAACTCTGATTAGAGCACGTAGACCTAAGATGAACTTTGAGGATTAGTATAGAAGAACTTCCTAGAATTTTGGTATTGTAGAGATTTTGTGAGTTTTCCGAGAAATACATCCCTGTCTGGATACGAGCAGGTAGAGGCGGCTCTGGCACAGATGTACCTAGTGGTAAAACCCGAAAACACCGCTTTGAGCTAGACTCGAACGGGAACTGGTGCACGACAACGGGCCTTGCTGCACTCTTGGTTACGACACTCCCGGGGGATATGCTTAGGATAACTCTCATTTTCTTTACAAATCATTATGAAGGGTTTATGAGTATATACTTCCTCAAAGAAAACATTTTTATGATTATGGATTATATCCATAAATAGTTCAATTTATGTTAAGTGTTTTATAAGTATGGGATTATGTATTTTTATTCATAAACTGATCTAGTTTATGCCATTGTTTAGAAATGGCGCCCAGTAGAAGGAATGAGAACTCTAGAAATACACATGATTCAAAGAGAAGGAAGGATCATATCTTTCATGGTCTTAAGCTAGAATTTATAAGAGAAATAGTCTCCCATGTATTATCATCATATGAAGAAATAATATCATGTGTTGATAAGATAAGTAAAGAGTTTACTGAGTCCTATGGCTTTGAAGGGAATCAAGAGAAGAAAAGGATGGAAGAGAGAAAGATGGATAAAGGGAAAAGGGAAAAGAAGAATTTTCCCATATGTGGTAACTGTGGAAAGAAACACCCTGGAACTTGCCTGAAAGGAATGGGAGTTTGTTATAAGTGTGGAGGAAAAGGGCACAAAGTACGTGACTGCAAGGATAAGAAAATGGTTTTAAATGTACAATGCTTCATTTGCAAGGAGTTTGGACACTACGCGAACCTATGTCCCAGTCATAAGACTATGCCGCAAATGATGTTATTGGATAATAACCAAGTTATGATACTATCACAGATGAAGAGGAATGATTAGAGTTCTTATGTTGATTATGTCAATTGAGTGTTGTATCAACAATGTACTTGTTATAATAATTATGGAGTATATAAGGATTGTACTGCAGTACTATTTCATTAAGGACTTGAGATTGTGTGGAACAAAGAAAAGTGACTCAATAGCAGGATAAATTTTTGGAAAATATATGGTTGAGAGAATGATAAATCATAATATAGTTCCGATACTGAGGTAGTAATTTTGGAATAATATGTGATTGTTTTGAATAAATTATAATGGATATTCTTGACTACCTTGGAACTAATTAATTATTTGTATATTCCATCATTGTTGGGGTTTAAAACATTTTTGGATTAATGAAGTATATCCAGCTTTCTATATGGAATAAGGGAGCATGAATGTAATCAATAAGGAATATGGTAATTCAGGATGTTTCGGTGTATTAAAAGAATACATGATGAAGGTATTCATATGCTATTACGGGGTAAAAAGGTTCTACATTATGTTTACCTTACTTATAAATGTTGGACTGTGAGTTTGGATAGAAGTATTTTGGATAGTTCTAGTTTGGATTATTTTGGATTGCCATAAAAGGACAACCCGGAGGTCGGGCGGCAACCCGTCGCGTCCGGCAAGGCTGCGAGACTTGAACCCGCAACCGAAGGGCGACAAGGGTGTATCACCTACCACTGGCCCACGAGATGTCCTGGATTAAATAAAGTAGTTTTTTAAAAGATCTGGTAGATGAATTATAAATTCATTCATTTTGGAACCCTCTATGAATAGTATAAATAGAATTTTTTTTACGAGTGAATGATGAGTTTTTGGTAGAAATTTATTAAGGGATAAAACTCTAATTTTAAAGTAAGTATATCTCCTTATGATCTTAGCCAATCTCATAAATAAATTCCTCATCATTAATAAAAGCAACTTAGAACAAAAATGTTGTCCTAGATGGTACCTTAAATCATCACTAATTTATGGCTTTGGGATTGTTGGCCTTTTCATAGCCATGTTCTCTACCACTCTCCATCAGATAATTGATGGTTATATTTCTCTTCCATATCCATATCTTCCTACATGGAACCCTAGTATGTGTTATTTTCGGTAATCTTCATACTTTCCACTCTTTATTTTAAATAGAGGCCTCATTAATTCATTTTTCGATGTGGGATTTCAACTAAGATATTTTGAAACGTCAAAAATGTGTTATCCTAATAACCTATGTTTTGTTGAACCGATGGTATTTCAAATCATCATAGATTGATGAATTTAAGGACCTCAATTATACACTTGTTTGTGATTGATGACCTCAATCACTACCTATAAATATTTACGTTTTTCCTCCGATTATATGTCTCTAATTTCCACCAATGTTCTCCTAATCGAGATCATAATTTGGTGGTGACCCTTTGATTTCTCTTTTCCTCATATTAAGACTAAATTTTAGTAACGCAATTTCTGATGTGGGTTTTCCCACAAATATATTTTCTACTTTCAACCTTTTATTTTTGAAGAACAATTTCAAATTGCGAGGACGCAATTTATTGAAGGAGGGGAGAATGTAACACCCCAAGATTTCATAGTGTGTTATTTCTTCAAAATAATTCAATAACTTGCACTACACGCAACACTGAGTTCAATTGCACCATGACTTACCAAAAAAAATCCATTAAAAGAGGTCATGAATAGTATTAACTAAATTTTAAACTTTATATAATCCTTATAATTTTAGAATCCATATTATGAGTTTCTTAGTCATAATGCAAGAACAGATTCATTTTCAGTATTGCACTTTTATCAACTTTTGATAGTGAAACCTTTTTAAATAAAATATTTTAAACTTTTTGACTAAATGGAGACATCAAAAAATTTAAAATGAAACATCCCAAGCTTCCACGGTACGCTTTCCTTTGAATAAAACAGTAGCGTGTGTTGTACGCAACTTCGAGTTCTAACACACCGTAACCAATCAAACTAGCTGTTATGAATAGTAATACCTACTTTTTGAAGTTATATATATTTTATATTTTAAAATGGACTTCATTTTTGGATTCGGAATATCAAATTTAGCCTAAGGTGAAATTTTAGTACTTTTCGGATAACTTTCATATTTTGATGAATAGTGAAAATTACTAAATTTTAATTAAAAACAACTTTTTTAATCAAAATAATTAATAGTGATAAATTATGAATTTGAGTGGTTTTAAAGTATATTTAGAATATATTTTTACTATTTAATATAATGTTGGTCATTGGACATAATTTTACAATTAAACCGAACATAAACAAGTGTCAATCTTTTGATAGTTATTATCTCTTAAAAACACGCTTTTTGTTTTGACAGCGGGAATTAATTTTAAATTAATTTCTGCCACTTCTGTGTTTTGAATTTAGGAAAATGGATTCCATATTTTGAATCAGGATGTTCAAATTGTGTAAATAGGTAACTTTTATTTTTAGACATTTTGAATAATTACTGCGGTAAATATTTTATTTACCATGGTTAAGGGTAAATCCGATAAATAAGGGTTAAAAAAATAATATTATAATAATACTAAATTACCCTAAAACGTGTCTTAACCCTATTGGTTGATACATGGTCGACCATGGGCATCTTTTTGTCTATTTTGGGACCCCATGGATCCACTTGTAAGTGATAATGACACATTATATTAATAAAGTCAAAATAAAAATAAAAATGACACAAGCATATATCTTTTAGAAAAACAATTTTTACATAGGGTTATATATGTTGGATTTTATATTATAAATATTCATTAGAAAGCTAAAAAGATTTCCTACATAATGATATTTTATTTATAATTTTTAGACATTAAATAAGTTATTTTATTTATGACACAATGATGATGCAGTAATTACTATAATAGTGAAAAATTAAATTAATTGATATTATAAATACCCAAATAAATATAATATGAAACTTTTAATGAATTAAACTAATTTTCTAGGCTAATATGATATATTAGGATTGATTTAATGGACTTTGTTCGAAGTAATCAATCTGTTATGAGTTTCACAAAAATCAACTATTGAATAGTGTCAAAATTGACATAAAAGAGTTCTTAAAACAAATATTATATTATTAATTGATATTAAATTCCTAAAAATCTGAGGTTCGGCCAAGAGACTTATATTATGATAGGTTAATCATTAATGGACCACTTGGGGGTCTCTTGGATGTATATAGTAAGTTTATTAACCATAATATATAAAAATACAAAGAGACATTGTAAAAGTGAAACTAATTAACTTAAAGTTAATACTTAAAGATAAGGTTAATATAAGTACCCAAACCTGTCTAAATTCTATTGGATGAGTTGTTTTCGACCTATCCCCACCTCATCCTTTGAATAGTCAACTTTGGAGCCTTTAGAAACCGAATATGAATTTATTATAAATTAATATTTCTAGCTTTTCCAAAGGTGCCCCTCACCCCTCTTATAAAAAGGGCACTCCTCCTTCTAATTTCTTCACACCTCTAAAGCCTTTTGGTTCGGCCAAACTCTTCCCAAATACTCTCCCAACATCCCTCACTACAACCTAGAGGCCTTAGTTTGATCAGAAAGCCAACCTAAGGAGCCCTTTTGATCAAATCAAAAGGAAGAACCCGAAGAAGAGGTAATGATTTCACCACCCTTTTCTAAGTTCATTTCTTCTTCCACTTCTTCTTCCTTTGTTCTTACCATTCTAAAATAATAACTCTAGTATCTTACATATACTGTGATGTTATTATAAATATGGTACAATCATATTCAGTATTCTATCCACCCTTTGAATAACATGTCACCATACGTGCGTACGTACGGCTTACCGTCTCCACATCGTGGTGTAATTGTTATTCAATATAATATTATTTGGATGGGTATAATAATGATGTGTAACTCATGTAAATAATAAATATAACATGTTAATTATTCTGTATATATGATATACCATCCATTTATATATTATTTTAACATCAAAAGAATGATATTGTCGCTCGTGCGTACGTACGGACTACCGTCTCCACGAACGCGATGAGATTCATTCTCCATCGTAACCATTCAAGTATAATTATCATTTGATGATTTAAAAATGATGTTTAAGGACTGGATATCATTCTGGATATGAATAAGATACAACAAACATGTCTTACGTAACAAAACATATGAAAGAAAACAAGTAAGTTAACACCCGAAACAACGATAATACTAAGATACCAATATTAAAAGATCATATATGATATCATATTAATATATATGATTCTTGTATAATTTAATAACAATTATTTCACCATTATACAGGAGGTTAACCTACCCCAACCAAGGAAAAGTACAAGGTAAGGGTTATTTCACAATCTCTTCATTATCCGAGGTTGTTTATACGTAATAATCTACTGGGATTTCTTTATCATCCACATCCATGTTTCTTCGAAATGTATTTCAAAACATATTTATTATTTACGAGAATATGGGTTAAATTCATTTATACCCTTGTTTGACTTTTTGTAAGAGGTTTATAAAGGAATCTTTCTGTCGTTTTCAAAACAAGGCCCTTTTTAACCTTTTCGACAGAATTAAGATAGGAATGTTTTTTTTTACTTATACGGCGGGTGCGGTTATTTTCTGCCGTTATAAAATCGTCAAAGCATTCCTTACAAGCTTACAAGAATATTTTCAAGAAAATGTTTTATTTTATATGGCTCTTAAATTATTTCAAAAATAGAAAGAGATATTTCTCTAAAAAGTGTTTTGATTTCATCTATGTCAACATCCTTTAATGGATTTTACGCTTATTTGAAGTTGATTTATTATAATACAAAACTTCTATATTGTATTAAAGGTTTTGTGATATGTTTGACTGTGGATGTGCTATTTTATACCATTCATAGTTTATGGTGAAACTATTGACATTTCGTATGCTAGTTTTAATCCGAATGTTTATGTTATATTTCAAACTTTCCTTCAGATGAATGTGCTAAACAAGTATGTTCCGGGTTGGGGACCGGTAAAAGTAAGCCCTCCAGGTTGGGGACTGGTTAAAGTAATCCCTCCAGGTTAGGGACTGGTAAAAGTATGCCCTCCGGGTTGGTGTCCGGTTATTAGAGGCACTCCGGGTTGGTGTCCGGTTATTAGAGGCACTCCGGGTTGGTGTCCGGTTATTAGAGGCACTCCGGGTTGGTGTCCGGTTATTAGAGGCACTCCGGGTTGGGTTCCGGTTAGAAGTAACCCCTAGGTCTTGGGATGAGGCCTAGACAAAGAATTTAACATTTAGCATTATGCATTCCAACATTATGAAAGTGGTTATTGATTTTTGCATGTGATTATTCGATTAGTAGAATATCCATGTGAACAAGTAAATGGCATTATTTCATTTTACTTTTGCCATACTATGTCGAAGTTCAATTTTAAAAGGCTTTTGTTTTAGTAATTCATTGCCTTAAATTTTTATGCTTATTTTGAATGTTCCGCTATATTGTTATCCTTACTGGGCATTTGAGCTCACCCCTTTTCTATGTTTTATTTTTCCCAGGTAGTGAAGAAGTAAATTATGAATGACTTGCAGGGATATTATGAGGGGTTAATAGTGTGGATATGAAGACTTTGTTATTGTAGTAGTTTTTCACTTTGAAATGTAATGTAAAACTTTATGATTATATCTAGTGTTTCCAAGGCTACTAAACTAATCGGTCTTTCGAGATTTGATCTTTCTTGTGATCATGCCAATGTTATGTAATTAATGCACCGACTCTGGGTAACTGGGGTCGGGGCGTTACATAAGAAATATCATAGGATTTCATCAAAGATTAAAAATACCTTTAAAAGATCACTTCAAATATTTCTTAATGAAAATATCCATTTTAGTGGGAATTAAATTCTTTAGATATTAATAAAGTCTAAAAAATTAAGAAAAACATTTACATTAAAATGAATAATGGAATATTATAATTGAGGATTCAAATAATTGAGTAGTCTTGATGGTGGGAAATTCCATTCATGTAGTATAAGTTAAAATAAAACATTCATTTCACAATTTTATAAAAAATGTACAAAACAACTTGTTTAAAATACAATAAGAAGAATCCTTGTAAAACATTTTCCAAAAAAACTAATGATGGTTACAAAATTAGTATAAAAATTCACCTAAAAATAGTAAAATCATTTCTGAAAATATTATTAAGGCCTTCAGGCACCCAGGCCTTCAGATCAATAAGGCTTTTAAGTCAGATCAAGGCCTTCAAGCCACCTCAAGCATTTGAAAGCCACCTGATATGTAGATGCATAGAAATATTATACAAGGAACCAACTTTAGAAAAGGATTCAAGATAAGGGCGCATTCACTAGAGTAGGGAAAACATATATGGAAGAATGAGAGGGTATGACATTGCTATTAGTAACGGGCATGTGAATCTATGCACGAGAAAGATATCCAAACAGCCATGCAAAGGTGGATAGTTGATCATGATGCAGATGCTGGGAAGTGGATGTTTCAAGTAGTTATAGTCTGTATTATTTCTATAAGACCTACAGTTCCTGTAATCTCTCTAAGCCCACGAGAAATGTAATCCCTAAGCCTACAAGCCTAGAAAGTGTTCCTCATCATCCCATGAAAGGGGGGTTATAAAAAATGAATAGAAAAAGGGCTTCGGGAAATTTAGGAATTAAATATATGTAATATTTATAAATAATAATATGATAATATAATTATTTAGTTTCTTTATAGAATGATCATGTGTTTTATTTATTTGATCTTGATCATAAACAATCCCAATAAAAAATGACATCATAATATAAAAACCTTACAACTATGGTAATATTCAAATAAAAACTTCATTAAGAGATATACATAGATGAATATGTAAATACCAATAATTTTCATGAGTATATTTGAAAAATATAGTCATTGGCATGGTATAAATCACATAAAAGAAACAGTTCATCTGTATGGATTATATCACATAGTAGTATATGAGAGATGACAATTCATTTTCTCATGTATGAATTCACTAATACATGTTTGAAACTCCTATATAATTAATATAAAAATTCTAAAAATTATATAAATAACCACAATCCTATATATATCATAATATATTTTATTTTTGGACAATATATTATCCCCAATTTATGAAAAATAATAATAATTAAAATCAATGTTTCGAGAGATAAATGTTTTGTTTTTCATTTATGTTTTGGTTTGATAATTTTAGTCATTAAACATTGATCATTATTTATTAATATGTAGAATTTAAATTATAATATAAATACAATATATACTTATTAAATATATATTTATATTCATCAATGAATGTAGATATAAAATAATCAATTGCCCAATTTTTGGAGACGATATTACATACATACACACGAACGATGTTTACAATTTTAAAAAGATACAATGAAAGAATGGAAAATAATAATTAACCTTTTAGAAATAATTATTATATCAAATAAATCATTATATTCACTAAATCAATCCTAATTATCAACCAAGTAAAACATAAATGTAAAATATATAACATCACTTCGAGGAGGATGTAGTGCACATGTACGCAGGAGAGAAGTTATAATTTTCATGTGGATTGTATAGTAAGAAGGAAAATGTTATATTATTAATATATAAGGGTAATTATTTCCTAAATATCATATATATAGTTTTAATTCACCATTATATCCATCAATTATAAGAGGTTATGGAAACTGAATTACATCGTTTCATGTGGCAATAGTCTGTCGTACCCAATATTTACATGTTTGTTTAAAATTTTATTGAATAAGAGATTATTTTAGGTTATGAAATTAAAATAATAATACAATTTTTTTTAAGATACATATCTAATTATAACATTATTATTTTTTAGTTTTTTATGGTGGTGTGAAAATAAATAAATCAAATATTGTCAGTTAATAACATTACATCATCTTTAGAAACCCGCTATATGATTTCAAAAAATCTATAATAGGATGAATATATAATAATAATAAGGCCACCGATAAATTATATGAGAAAACATGATTTTATTTATGAATTTATTTGTTGAAAATGTTTTTATATGTGAATAAAAGAGAATAGGTTTTACAATTTCATAAGTGAAGGGAGGGGCACCTATAGAATTTCACACAATGTTAAAATATAAAGAACTCATTATCAAGAAAATTGATTTAAAATTTCCATATATATTATGATAATATATTATGGGGTTTATATACCATTAAATATTAAAATTTGGATACGTTTATGAGGTTTTATAAACCTCATCTTTTAGTTTAAACCCTTAAATAAACTATTTTAACATTAACCTCAGAAACATCTATTTCAATATTATGGGGTAAATAATGTTATTATAAATGAAATAATTAATCATAAATGGACCATGTATTATATTTAAAATAATATTCCATTATACTGGGTGAATGTTTTAGTTTCTATAAATTTTAATTAATTTAAAAAATTTGTGGTCATAAGTATCACTAATGTCAATTTTGAAACTATCAATTTTATTTTCATTTTATGAAATCAATAAAAATATAGAATAAAAATATATTATATTCATAAATGCCTGAAATTGTATATTTATTTATAAAATTCATGTAATACTATTTATCACTTAAATTATAATACATTTTCATTTTTATAATCATTTATTTTATTTATCTTATAATTGTCAAAATACTATGTTGGTATTTCATAATCCTTTAATGTTTTTATACAATTAATAATAAACTAAATAAATAACAATAAATAAGACTAATTTAATTATTTTCAATATAACTATTAATATTCATTGAAAACGTTCTTTTGTTCATTTTCTTGGAAATAATTACATTAATTAAAAAAATTCGAGCCTAAGGTTATAAGGTTCATATTACCTTCATCTGATAATAATTAATATAAATGTTTATTTCCTTATGACTTATATTTATACATGTCTAACCTAATTTATCTATTATCTGTAGTGATAATCGTTTACTATTTCTAAAATTCATTATGTCCCATAATTATGTTGTAATTATTAAATATTTTTACTTGTTTTGATTAAAAATATAGACTACATTTCACCATATTTATCCTCTACATGTGTTAGAAATTCAATTCATAAGTATCCCCCAAATCATTATGAAAAAACATTTCTATAAAAAAGACTTCTTTCTATCTAGAAATATTTTTATACCATCATCACATATAACATTGATTCTTATGTAATTAATTATATTATTTATAAATAAATTAGATGTATATTATTTTATGATAAATATTAAAATATTATGTTTCATTTATAATGAAAATAATACACATTTTTAAAGAAATCAACATCTTCTACTATTCAATGAAAAATCAATATTTTTAGAAAAATTAATAATTTCAAACTATGTTAATTTGTAAATGAATAATTAAAAATGTATGTTAATTTTTAAAAATAAAAAATAAAAATGTTACTGAAATTATTTATAATTTTTTCACATTAAATAAAATAAAAATAATTTTTAGAGAAAACAAATTTTGTAATAAAAAATTGAATTCACTAAAAATGGCATACTTATTTCATAGGAATTACCCAAAACATTTTTATTGAGTATAAAAATTATATAATTCCAAATTTTGATATTCCAATTTATACCACAAAATTTATCATCTTTGATATATTGTTTGTATTTAATTTATAATATCTTAATATTATATTTCATTTCATTAAAATAGAGTGTCCAGTGTAGTGTAATCCATAAAAGAAACATAATTTATTAAAAAATAAATATATTATAAAATCATGATGTGTAAAGTTATACCCCCTTTAAGAAATTTCATCCCCCCAATTTGAACTTGTGCTCAGTAATTGTAACATCCCATTTAATTATATAATAAGAATTTTTTATATATATTAACATATATTAATTAGATATTAAATTTAGTTTAAAGGTAAAAATATCTTTGACAGCATACCCAATAAGAAACTATGATTTTCTCCAAAATATTTTTCCGCATAGAAGAATCAATTATACCAAAAAAATAAATACATTATTAATATTATTTTTTTAATTGGTAGTTATTTCCTTCTCGTTACATTAGTGATAATGAATAGAACTAACTATTTTATGTTTACACATATTTGTTAATTATTTTTATGTTCTTCCAATTAATTTTATGGGCTAAAAATAAGAAGAAATACAATTTTAGGCATAAAATCTCTATTATTTTAAAAGGCAATTTTACTTCGTTTTGATGGAAAAACCATTTTAAATTAAATTTTGGACTTATTATTAATATATATTAGAAAAAATAAATATATTTTTATAATAACGAAATAAAAATTTAGTTTGGAATGATTTTTGTTATTTTTTGATAAAATTCATATTTTAATGAATAGTGAAAAATACTACAATTTAATTCAAAAATGATTCACCATCTAATCTAATTATACTGTTATATTATTTTTTTAATTAGTATTAAATTATAATTAGATTATATTATTATTATTTAATCCAATTTTTTCACTATATCTAATTTAAAAGTGAAATTTGATATAAACGCGTGTCAATCTTTAGATGGTTTTTACTTTAAAAAAACGTGTTTTTTCATTTCGATAACACAGATTAATTTTAAATTAATTACTACAATGTGCATGTTTTAAATGTAGAAAAATGAAATCCTTTTTTGTAATAATAGGGTAAATTTTTTGTAAATATGATTCCTTTAATTTTTTTAATTTTATAAATTATAATTAGGAAAATTAAATTTATCATGGTTAAAGGTAAATCATTTAAATTATGTTAATAAATAATATTATAAAGATAATAAAATTACCCTAAAACCTGGAAAATCTTATTGGATGAAAAATTCAACCATTGAAAACTAAGTATTATAATTGACTTATTTAATGGACTTTTGAAAATTAAACTGATATAAATATAATTAAAACAAAAGAAAGTGACAACATGTCACCCTATTATTTCAAATACGTACAATAGCTTTAATATATTTATAAATATGATATAACTTCAATAATAAATATTATCCAGAAATATAATGAAATTATATAAATAATTATAATTTATTTACAATTTTTATAGATCAAATAATTCCCATAAATTTTGACATTATAGTGATACTATAATTATTTTATTTATATATATATCTAATAAATGACATGAAAGTTATAAAAAATTAATATAATTATAACTACTAATGGTACACCATGATTTTTAAAGGTGAATATCACATATTAAAATCCAATTAAATTATTTTTCTATTTGTCATTTCAATTTTAGGATTCTATTTAAATTCAATGAAATGAATAGAGTCAAAATTAACAATAATGATATTTAATAAAAATAATATTTTAAAAAATTATTTCAAAATCATAAAATTATTAAAAAATTAAAAATTTAAATTAATAAGGTCTAAATGTTCATAAATTATCCATTAATGTGAAATTTACCCCAAATAAGTAAAATTAATAGCCATATAATTTTTAAAATGTTGTTACCACAATTAAAAATAAAATATATTAATAATGGGTAAACCTAAAAGTTAAGGTTTAAAATAAAATAAATACATTTATAAAAATTATTGGGTAAAAAAATTTACAAAAATATTATTTTTATAATCCACATAACTCATTTTGGTATCATTTATATTTAAATATTAATTTATATTAATTAAGTATTTTAAGAGTTTCCAACAGTGTCCCTCACCTATCCTATAAAATGGTACCCACTCTTCTATAATACTCACACATCTAAAACCACATGGTTCTACCACGTTCTTCTCCAAAACCATTCTAAAATCCCTCCCCACATTATTGAGGCAGAACATCCTCTATAGATGTGTTATTGTGTTCTTAAAAGGTGATCAACTGAATTAGAGATATCATTTTCGATAAGTAATTAAATTTTGTTTCTTCTTCCACTTCACTAAAATCTCCCCCAACTATGATGAAATAATATATAAATTATAATAAATATATTGATATGTTAATATGTTAATATAATAACATAATCCGTCCCCAATTTTATCAAATTGGAAATGAACATTTCATTCGTCTGTATGGTCGACTACCACCTCATGAACTGAT
Organism: Viscum album; assembly: GCA_963277665.1. Lineage (NCBI taxonomy): Eukaryota > Viridiplantae > Streptophyta > Magnoliopsida > Santalales > Viscaceae > Viscum > Viscum album. The sequence continues at coordinate 1,836,994,793 of OY728147.1, forward strand.
ATAGTTAGTTTTTTCATTACTATCACTCAAGAAATGTCAAAATGATGTAATTAATGTTTTTATATTTTTTTCATGAAATATTTATCATTTTAATAGAATAATATAACAATTATGTACTTTCTATTCACATAAAAAAGATAACACCATTCATGTGTTAGTGTAAAATATCACCTAAGTGATGTGAATCATTTTTACTCACCACCTCACTTGTATGATATATTATTATAATTAAATGATTATTATAATTTTAATAATATAATGATCATTCTAGAAATATAAAATAATAAATACCATATTTCTAGAATTATCAATGAAAAATGGAAATGTTACTCGTGCATACATATGGCCTCCCTTCTCCATGATTATAACGACGCTCATTTTTCTTAACAATACTGAGTGGTTTGATTTAATAAAATAGCTGATGCACATAAATGATAATAGTTTCATGAATATTATTCTAGATATGATGACCTTATGACTTCATGGACTATACTCATCATATGTTGTTCATTTTCTAATAATGTACCTAATATCAACCAAATATTTTATGTGAACTTAAATAATTATATAATTCTTATAAAATGATAATAAGTGATAAAAATGGAATAATAAACTTTAAAAAGAATCTAAAAAATTTATAAATTGACCTATTTTAATTATTCAGCAATATAAATATTGTATGATACAATTTAGACTTAAGGTAAGGGACTTCGTCTCAATCATCTTTCATTGAGGTATATTTTGATAATATAAACCACCTTATTTTATACAGTGTATCGTCAACATCTTTGAATTTTTACATTCATCCAATGCATTTCAAATGTAATATTTATATACAAATCATTTTACTAAATGACATAAGGGATGTTTTTTAACATATACTATGATAACTAAATCTCTACCATCGTGACCATTATTTGGTATTTGGCGTCCTGATAAAATAATGGAAGGTGAGCCTATGATAGAATTCTAATATATTGGGTATTTATATGGTTTTAAACTTTTGGGATTATCTTAAGATATTTAGGGAATATACTGTTATTGGTATTCAAAATATAACCATGAAGGTTACTCCCTATATAGCTATTGAAGAGACATTGTAAGTATTATATGGATGCCATAAGTTATATTTATGATATATAATTTCAAAGATGTTTTTCATAAATTTTTTGATTTATTAAGTTATGTTAAAATATTAAGTTTTATGGGTAAAAAATATGGTATGTTGAAAATTATTTCATGAGTTTAAAGTATCCATGGACTAAAAATCTAATATATGTATGCTCAGAATGATTTTTCGTATATGGGATAGGGTAGCTAGGATTGGAGGACATTGATAGGAAAACAAAATTCACAATTAGATTCCTTAGATGGTTGGAATCAGAAATGAACTATTTGTTGCCGTGATGGAATAAATTTACTAATGATAAAAATGCTGAAGGTATCCTTCTACAAGAACAAGAATATCAACCATAGAGGGACATGAGAGTAATGGATCATTCATGGGGTAACATCCCACATCATTGAGAGGATTTTCTGACCCCATTCTAGATAAAGGTTAGATTAAACAACTGGAAAATATTTTCAATGTCATCAGATGTTCATTAAATAAAAAATTTATTCCTGATGATTAACATTTTGATGGTGAAGCCAATCAGTGGTGGTTTATGGATAAAAATTTGAGGTACATTTTTGATATTAATTCTCTTTAGTGGGATAAATTAATAATAGGTTTCTTGAGAAATATTTTCTTAACGCGGTTCAACTTTTCATGGGAAGAAATTTATAGAATTGAGGAAATATTAGGATTATATGGCTACATATGAAGGAGAATTCACTTGAATAAAAAGTTATACTCCAATTTTCATATAAGATATTGATTAGAATAATAAAATGTATTTACATAAGATTAATTCAAATGTATCGAATGGAATTGTCTTATAATGAGTTAAAAACTTATGAAAACGTTATTTATTTAAGGAGAAGGTGGATATGGTGTTTTCCAATAATCATGGGTTCTATCACAAAAAAAAAAAATAAGAGATTGAGGTTCTAAGTGAAACAGAATAATTCTTCCAAAAATAACGATGTTATGAAAAATTATATTACAGTTTGTGAAAATTCTTATAAAATAAATACTCAAGAATGCTTTTGAATTTGTTAAGTGCTTACAATGTGGTAATATCATACTTAACTCTCATAAATGTATTGAAAAAGATCAAGGAAATTGAAATAATAAATATGATTTACATTCAGTTAAATTTTTTATATGTAATGAGATTGGTAATTATGAAAATGAGTATCCGATGAAGAATTCGAATAATGGAAAGTAGTTAGACTATAAGTAGAAAAGAGTAGTGAAATCCTTTGAAACTACTTCAATAGACATTGTTCAATTAAATTTTGTGGAATCAGGTATATAATTTGTCTATTCAAATTATTCCAATGTGTTTTTTAATTCATGTTCTACACATTCATTCATTTCCATGATATTTTATGGTAAATTAGAAATTCCACTATAAGAAATGAATCGAAATCTTATGGAGAAAACACGTGGAGGAAATGTTGATGTAATAAAAAATTATTAGAATCTTACTATATTTATATGTGTAATGATTTTACCTTTAAACCACATTTTTTCCTCTGTAAGAGTTTGATATCTTGGTATGGATTAGATTTTGGTTTACTAGTCTAAGATTGACTATAAATATAAATAAGTTTACATTCAAATAGGATAATACTATTTTTGATTGAATAGAAAATTATAGTTGATAATATATTTTGAAAACAATAAACTAATAGAATATTTAAATTAATGTTATCTTGGATATATTATTGAAAATAAATGATCATTTAATATTAATGATGTGCCAGTGGTAAATGAGTATCTTTTTATTTTTCTTAATGATTTTCCTAGTATTATATCTGATCAAAGAGTTAAATGTATTATTGACTTAGTTCTTGATGATAACACAATTTCAATACCCCCTTATCGAATGCCTCAAATTGAACTTTTATATCTGATGAATCAATTATAATAGTTATTAGATAAAGGTTTAATTAAACCTAGAAGGTACCATGGGGTGATCTTATATTGTTTATTAAAAATTTAGATGGTTCAATGATGATTTTCATTGATTATTGAGCCTTGAATAAAATCACTATTAAGAACAAATATTATTTTCCACATATCAATGATTTGTTTGATTAGCTCCAGGGAGAAAAATATTTTTCAAAGGTTGACTTGAGGTCATGGTACCATCAGTTCAATGTAAATGAATAAGACATTCCAAAACAACATTTCATACTAGATATGACCATTATGAATTATTATTTGGGTTTTTTGGGATATCTATAGAACCTACTTAATTCATGGATCTTAATAATTATTTATCATGTGTTATTGGATATGTTTTTGGTTGTGTTTATTAATGATATTTTGCTATATTCTAAAATTAAAGTGGATAACTGAAGTCATTTATGGTAGGTCTTTCACACTTTAATAGAAATGAATCTATATGGGAGATTATGAAAGTGTGTTTTTTAGTTACAACAATTTTTATTTTTTGGTAACATTGATTTTAAAGATGATATAATAGCTAATCATGTGAAAAGTTATTGAAGAGTGTCTTTGACCAACAAATATAACAAATATTCAACGATTCATTGGGTTTTAGGCTATTACAAGTGGTTGGATGAAAACATTCTACTATTATCTTTCCCAATGACTAAGTTAACTCGAAAAGGTGTTCATTTCATCTGGAAAAAAGAATATGATGATTCTTAATGGGAATTTAAAAGATGATTATTGAATGCTCAAGTTTTGAAACATCCTTATAGAATTGTGAATTTGTTATTTATAATGATGATTCAATTGAATAGAGTTGGTGGTATCCTAATGTAAAATGATAAAGTAATTTATTATGAATCATGTTAGATAAAAATAATTAATTTAATTAACCTAAAAATGATTTGGAATTTGACATTTTTGTTTTTTTCTTAAAATTAGGAGGCATCATCTGTATGGAGTAAAATGTGAAATATATACTAACCACAAAAGTTTGGAGTTTATATTAAATAAAAAATAATTGATCATGAGATATAGAATATGGTTCAAACTAGTAATGGATTATTTTTTCATGATTCATTAATATCTAGAAAATGAAAAAATGTCACTAATTATTTGAGTATAATATGTAATTATTCATTAACAATGCTACACTTGGATCATGATCCTTTGGTTAATGATTTCATAATCATTGGATTGGAAGTTGTTGGTGTAAAAAATCCTTATCTTTATATCACTTGTATATGCAATTTTATTTATCAAACAGAATAAAGCAAGTGTAGAAAGAATATAATGAGTTTTTGATAAAGGTAGAATTTTTTAAAATGGGTAAGTTGATGGAATTTTATAATGATAATGATTTTGTTTTGAGATTTGGGTAAAGATTATGTGTGTCTTATGATTCACAGTTGAATTAAGAGTTTTTATATGAAACACATAGTTCATCATTGTAGTACTAAGACATAAAATGATCTTTGGGAGTATTAATTATGGGATAGAATGAAATAAATAGATATTGATGACTTTTCTATGAAGCGTGACGACCAGACCCCAGAATTCCCAAAGCTAGTGCCTTGAATCATGATGTTTAACTTTTTAAAAAAAACTTCCACTGATAAATTACACATCTTGTCGCATTAATAGTATCAAATTTAGTTCAGGTTGAGGAAATACAATCACTTCTGTCATGCATCTTCATCTGAAAAATGATACTTGAAAACCTAATTTCAACAATGTAGGGTTAGTATAAGAATTTACAAGAAGGGGTTTTAAAAAAATATAATAAACAAAGACAACTTCTGAAAAATTCATTTAATTTTTTCTATAAAACATTTCATGAAATGCTGAAACACATGTATTATAACATAACAACTGTTTAAAAATTAAATGAGCACTATTCAAAGAATACTAACAGAGTTACAAGGAAACATGATTCAATTATAGGCATTCTCATACAAGGTAATTAGTAAAAGACATTCCATGTGAAAATGTAAGTAAAAAATTAATAACTAAAAGTATTACATGATCAGAGTTGTAAATAAATATTAACATCTATTTCATGATTTACTACTAGGAATAATACACTGGATAAAGGCTTTAAGTACTGTATAAATACTATTCTTTAACATTTACTTTTTCTAGTTCTCTTGGGAATAATCTCTTTATCCAAGAATATTCTACCAGTCAAATATTCTTCTGGTTGATTAAATTTTATATCCATAATGAGGAAAGTGTATATGCTGAAAATCATAACCATACTGTCCCGGCCTCGAGCCCAGACCACAAACAATCATTTTTTCAAGGCCTTGTTCCAAGACTATTGTTTCTCTCTTGATACCAACCGATGCATCGAGGGGATATAGAGTTCCCCACTCATCACACACTAGGTCCAATTCATTCCCCATATCTCTAAATCAAAGTGCACATAACACTTCGATTTAGTAATTTACTTATTACATATCATTTTAAGTGTCACATATTTCTTGTTTCCTAACATCAAATTATTCAAAGTGTCCCATACCACGTTGAATAATTTAATTTAACATTTCATATTCTTCAACGTGTCCCATACCACTTTGAACTATTTAATTATTTAATCCATATTTTTTCATGGTAGTTAAATTTAATCCTTTATAATTTACATATATATAAAGTGAGTCATGCATTAAGAGGTTAATAAAAAAACTGTCAACTATATGAAATTTTCACTGAATGGTGAATATAGTAAGCGGACTATGGAATATGTGATGACAAACAAGGTAATAAAAGAAATATAAGTTTTTTCACATGTAATAGTAACTATAAAATTAAGAAACCTTACTAATAAAAATTTATATTGGAACTTAATATGAATGAATAATTAATTAATGAAAGCCCAAAAATTTCATGTGGGGGTTTATGCTTGCAGATGCTCAAAAATTTATTGAAACATGATTTTTTATAACCCATTATAATGTCAATAATAGAAAACATGAAACTAAACCATAACCAAAACCTTTTAATATGTAAGAAGATAGGTGACTCGTACATATGAATATAAATGTTTCAAACCCCTAATATAATACCCCTGAACTATACACAACAAAAGTATTGTATTTGTAATATCTACACTTAGGGTTTAGTGTTGTGTAAATTTATTTATACACCAGGGTATATATAAAGAGCAGTGTCTAAACAAAACTAAATATATTCTGAAAACACATGTTTCATATTTCCTTTGAAAACCCTGGAAAATTCTAAATAAAATTAAGGAATAAAGATTATGTGTACACCTATATTTTCACATATTTGAATATAAATCATGTATTAAAGGGGTTAATCCAAAAAACTGTTGACATCCACAAAACTATATCATATTAAAAACATTAATTAACTAGAGTCCCTAAAACTCTAAATCAAAACATAAAATTAAATGGGTTATATAACAAATAAAACATAAATTTATAATCGAGTTCATACGAAAATTATTTGGCACCTCACTGTTTTATACCCATTACCAGTATTAGTTAACCAACTGTGTATAAAATAAAGATTAATTATAAAAGTTGTTTTTATGAAACACATTCACAGATTTCTTAAAAAAACGTATATACATTTTTTATTACATAGTTATATATTCTTATACCCTTATAGAACCTCGACATCACAAACCCTTTCATGTTAAGGGGGTTTAGATCATCATGTTTGGAAAAGGCCATTCCATTAGAAGGAAGATGGTAGTTCACACTCTTAATTTTACATAAATATATACCATTAACCATAAATATATACATATTTTTATTTATATAAATATATATATACAAATTATATACTCCAATTTTTCATGTATAAATTACATTTTTATGTTCATAAAACCTTTTGAACTCAAAAACTGAAGACTTAGTGTCAGCCTACGATAAGATTTCAACTAAACAATAAGGTTACATATACATTTTTTTCAGTATACATATATATATATATATATATATATATATATACGTTAAAATAAGAAATAAAAGGAAACTTAAATCCATTACCTTAGTTTGAGGAGAGGGAGTGGCTTGGGACAACTCATGGGAGCCTACTGGGGTTTTCTTGAAGCTTGAGTGGGGGAGAACAGAGTGGTTCTTAGGGTGTAATCGGGTTGTTAATAATCTATAATTTGTATCAAATACAGTGAATCTTTTAAAATCTACCACTGGAGAACTGAGCCTTGTGTGATTTATTAAAATGTCATGGAAGGCATTGTCAAAAATGTGTGACAGGAGGGGGGCCAACATGGTCATTGGCGTGGAAAACAAAGATGAAGGGATAGCTGGGTACTGGTCTAGCACAGGTGGGAGAGGAAGGAGATGGTTCAACAGAAGAAAATCAGAGGTTGAATGGATGAAAAGGATATGATCAGACCTTGATCCAAAGTATGGGGGTGTATTTGTGATATTTAAAAATTATGGGTGGCTCAAATTATATCTGAGTTTTGATCGGACTGCATAGATAAATGTAACATTTTAAAAAAACTCATACTATCACGATTAGATCACAACGGATTGAAGGAACAACAAAGAAAGGCGTAGAATACCGCGACTTCTAAGAATTGAGTCCCAGACCAAGATGGATGGCCCCAATCACTCGTGACATGATCCTACAGCCTAGATCCTATTTTTATTTAAAAACATGTCCATCATCGAATCATAAGGAAAAACCACAGCTCATTATAAAACATGAGTTTCGATACTAAGCTCAGAAATCACAAAACTCACACATGGGGGCCTTATACACAAGATCCCCACCCCCTCATAGGCCTCGGCCTACCCCTTCCTTGATGCAGCCTCATGCCCACATTGGTGCGCTATGATCCCTCGTGCTCTCTTATGTGCCCTTCGGGGAAGCTATGCCCCCTGCTTGGGCCGGCCTGAGCTGAGGCTGAGGGCTAAGCTAAGTCTCCATGCGCGAGCTGCCTCTCTTGGCCTGGATAAAGGGATTGACCTAGTGGGATTATTTATATTCATAAAATCAATCTTTCAAAATTATAAATCCATAAGAAAATAAATACATTCATTTTAACAATATAAAAAATATCTTAAAATTTATAAAACATGATTTTTTTATTTAAACATTGAATGATTAAACAATACAAATTTAATTATAACATGTCTTAACTAAGAGTATTTTTAAAATTATTTATAAACACTAATGTTTTAAAATAAAAAAATATAAATTGAAATTTAATAATTCCATAAGAAAAAATTTATAATAGTATTATTGAAATCAAAAACATTGTTTGGTTTTAAGCTTTAAGAATGGGAACATTTACATGATATTTGAATTATTTGTTAGATGTTATAAATCCCCATCTCATTTTAAATTAACCTATGTGTAACTCATAATATTAAACCATTGTCCTTTTAAATATCATAATAAGAGTTTGTGTTACATTTTCATAACTTATATGTTTTGAAAAAATACATTATATATATTCTATTAAACCACCGAAAAGACCAATGACTATAAATAGTCATTGGAACTCAACTATCGCAAACATATCCAACAATCACACAAGGGTAACAGTCGGGTAGATTCCTTTTAAAACCTAACATTAGGGTTTCTTAAACCCAAGAAAATTGAATAAGATGGTGTTTTATATAACACTGATGGTTAGTACTACTTTCATGATTATTATGGTGATGTTCTTCATTATGACTGACCTGATGGAGCTTCTATATTTATCAGGTCTCGTTGCTTCTTTAGGGGCCCTTATAGTGGCTCTGATATGGTTCATAATAGGTATCTTTGGTTAACATAATTTCATATTGATCTTGTTCTAATATAGACACTACAGTGTTTTATTTTATAAAATTAATTTGTGTTTAATTTAAATGTTTTTGTTTGGTTGAAAAGAAACTTAAACAAAATAAAATCATGATATTACTATTACAAGGGAAATATGTTTTGGGGCATCCCAATATCCCCCTATACAAAGAATTGTTTCTTTTCAATTCATTTCATACAACCACACTAAAGAAAACTCCCTGACATTATTTACCACATTAACCATTGTGGAGTATCCTCAGGTTTGGTTAGATAAATACCCAGGTTGGTGTTCAGTTCTTCTATTTCCTAGGCCCAAACCCACCTCAATCAATAAGGTTTAATCTCATGCAGTGTACACTCAGACTTCCAATAGGAGTCTCAAATTGTAGAGATATCAGAGATGTTCAAATTAAAAAAACTCTCTAAGGACTTGGAGAACCTTCTATTGTCTAAGGATGTTGATGACATCGATGTGGTCATACAAACTAATGCTCAATATTTGGTACATGATAGCTGGGAATAGGTCCCATTCCATGGAAGCCTCTTGAATCCTTACCCTGGCCGTGAAGTTTTTGGATTGTGTGAAGCATACAAAAATATTTTCCTAGTACATTCCCCTTTACCTATACTCAGCGAGATGATTATTGGCTATGTGATAGTAGATTTTGGAATTCCCTTGGCATGAATGGGGAATGTCTGGACTATTCAATATCCCATAAGGATGTTTTCTTGTTTGTAAAATGTTTGCAAAGGGAATTTATTCTTCCTCATAGGTTCAGACTATAATGGCCTCCAATATCACAATGGGATGAGATAAAATGTGGGTTTGTCCTTCCATCTGTAAATAGAATTTTTTTAAGAAAGTCCATTTAGTGAGACACAAAACTGAAAAGGTAAATTGAAGAAGAAACAACGAATTGTATTTTCATAAAACAATTAGAATAAAACACCCAGAACTAATGGTTTCCCTAATTCCCAGTTACATGAATTCCCAAAACAATTTCAAAACTCTCAATCACCCTGAACCAAATACAACCTGAGAATTCTGGTTTGATCTCATGGGAGCACTTATGATGTCTCCATAGTGTGACATGAGGGGTGTATAGTTTAGAGACATCCATATTTACTTGATATATATACACAGAACGAGAGGCTTCAAATTCAAGAATTCTGAGGTCCCTTACTTGATCATAATGGCCATATGATAAGATTTGAAACATATATTCTACGCAGAAGTCTCCCGCTCCTATAGTTTCGTGGGAATCCATGAGGGACTGGATGCCTTCGGCTGTAGTGACGCATCTAAATAGTCATTCTTAGATTTTCACCGATGTGAGTAGGATGGAAATTGGGGTTTCATCATTAAGAGTTAGTGCAAACCCGCTCCTCGGTGGAGTTGAAGTACACAAGGAGAGTTGGACACATCATAAAGGTGTTTTCATGTCATAAGAATATGGGAATCATTTAAAAAGTTATCAAGGATGACTAAAAAAATTATGGTTTTTAAGGCCTCATTTGGAAGAGAAAAAATATGGTCCTTTTTATTTTCAATCTGATAATTAATTATATTTCATATATAGTATTTCTTAAGTAAATTTTTCTTTGTTTAGTTCTGGTTTTACAGTATTATCTAAACTGAATCCTCTGATACCAACAGTAATGACCCAACCCAGAATACCTGGAGTTGGTTCCTTCAATCATGATGTGTAATTTTTTAACAAAAACATGCACTGAAAAATTACACATCGTGTCCCATACTGAGGATCGAATTCGGTTTAGGTTCTGGGAAACTAGTTACTTCTATCAAGATTCTTCAGCTGAAAACGGATATCTAAAAAATTTATTTCGAAAATGTAGGGTGAGCATACGAATGCCCGGTAAGAGGTTTTAAAAAAATATAATAAACCAATAAAACTTTTGATTCATTCTTTCAAATTTTTCTATAAAAAAATTTATGAAATGATGGAACACATGTATCAGAACATAATAATTGTCTAATAATTAATAGTCCAAAATTCAAGGAATACTAACAGAGTTAAAAGGAAACACTATTCAATTATAGGCATTCTCAAACGAGGTAAGTAGTAAAATACATTCCATGTGAAAATGAAAGTAAAAAGATAATAAATAAAAGTATTACTTGATAAAATTTGTTCTTAAATAAAAACAATGATTTCATCCTTTACTACTGAGAAACGTACACTAGATAAAGGCTTTGAGTACTGAATAAATACTATACCATAACTTTTACTTCTTCTGGTTCTCTTGGGAAAAAGTTCTTTAACCGAGAATATTCTACTAGTAAAATATTATTTTGGTTGATTAAATTCCACAGACATAATGAGGAAATTGCATATGTCGAACATCATAACCATACTATCTAGGCCTCGAGGTAGGACCATATATAATCATTTTGTGAAGGCCTTGCACCGGGACAGTAGTTTGTCTCATGAGACATACCGATGCATTGAGGGGCTATAGCGGGCCACACGCTCACATACTAAGTCCAATGCATTCCTCATCTCTCTAAATCAAAGCTCACATGCCACTTTGATTAAGTAATTTATTTATTACTTATCATTTCAAGTGTCACATATTTCTTTTTTCCTTAATTCAAATTATTCAAAGTGTCCCATACAACCTTGAATAATTTAATTTAACATTTCATATTATTAAATGTGTCCCATACCACATTGACCAATTTAATTTGTAATCCATATTTGGTTAGGGTAGTTAATTTTCATTATTTATCATTTACATATATGTAAAGTGAGTCATGAATTAAGAGGTTGATAGAAAAACTATCAAATATATGTCTTTGTCACTGAATGGTGAATATAGTAAGAAGACTATGGATTATGTGATTACAACCAAGGTAATAAAATAAATACATGTTCTATCACATGAAATAGTAATCTCAAAATTATAAAACCTTAATAATCAAAATTCATATTGTAACATCATCTGGATGAATAATTAATTAAAGACAAACAAGACATTTCATGTGGGGTATTAAGCTTGGAGATGATCAAACATTGTATGCTAACATACTTTTTTATAACACATCATAATGTTAAAAATACAAAGCATGAAACTCAACCACATCCATAAACATTTAATATGTAAGAAAATAGAGGACTCATAGATATTAATATAGAAGCTTAAAATGTGGGACATAATACGCATGAACTAAACATAATAAAATTATAGTATTTGGAACATCCACACTTAGGGTTTAGTGTTGTGTAAATTTATTTGTACACCAGGGTATATATATAGACTAGTGTTTAAAAAATACAAAATATATTTTTTAAAAAATGTATCAAACTTACTTTTCCAACTTTGAAAAATTATAAATAAAACTAAGGAACAAAGTTTATGTGTACAACTATATTTTAACATATCTAAAAATAAATCATGTATAAAAGGGGTTAAACCAAAAATCCATTGACACTCACACAACTTTAACATATTAGAATCATTAATTTAATAGAATACCTAAAACTCTAAATCACAATATAAAATTAAAAGGTTTTCATAACATATAAAATGTATATCTATAACTAAGTTCATACCAAAATTAGTTGGCAACTCCATGTTTTTTACCCCATTGGAGTATTAGTTAACCAAGTATGTATAAAATTCAAATTAATTATAAAAGTTTTTTTATGAAAACATTCAAAAATTTCTTAAAAAAACGTATATACATTTATTTATTACATAGTTATATATGCTATTATGCTTATTGAACCTCTACATCACACACCCTTGCGTGTTAAGGGGGTTTAGATATTCATGTAGGTCAAAGGTCTTTCCAATAGAAATAATATTGCAATTCACACTCTTAACCATACATACATATATACCATTAACCATATAAATAAATAAATAAATAAATAAATATATATATATATATATATATAAAGTACATAATCCTATTTTGAATTTAAAAAATACACCCTTATGTTTATAAAACTTCATGAACTAAAATACAGAAGACTTAGGGTTGGAATACGAGAAGATTTCAACTAAACTGTAAGGTTACATATAAATTTTTGTGAGTATAAATATATATGTATATACCCTCAAATAAAAAAGACAAGGCCACTTAAATCCATTACCTTGGTTTGAGAAGGATGAGTGGCTCAAGAGAACTCGTGGGAGCCAGCTCGGGTTTGCTGGAAGCTTGATTGGTGGAGAACCGAGAGGTTTATGGGGTGGAACCGGGTTGTTTATAATCTATAATATCTATAAAATATAGTTGATATTTTAAAATAGACTACTAGGGAACCGATCCCTATGTGATTTATTAAAAGGTTATGGAAGTCTGTTGAAAACACATGAGAGGAGGGGGACCAGTGGGGTCATGGGCATGGAAAAAAAGAGGAAGGGAGAGGAGGGTATTGGTCTGGAGTAGGTGGGAGTGGAAGGAGACAGTGTTGGCGAAGAAAACAAGAGGTTGAATGGATGTCCAGGATTTGATCCATCCTTGATCCAAAGGTTAGGGTGGATCCACAAGATTTAAAAGGATGGGTGGCTCAGATTAGACCTAAATTCTGATTGAACCACATAGATCAACACATCATTTAAAAAAACATAGGCAGTCATGATTAGATCTCAACAGATCGAAAGACCCACAAAAAATGTGGAGAATACCGTAGCTTCAAGGAATTGAGACCCAGACCGACATGGACGGCCCCGATTGCTCGCAACATGATCCTTCGGCCCAGATCCCGCTTCTCTTTAAACAACATGTCCCGCATCAAATTGAATGAAAAAACTGTGGATCCTTATAATCCATGAGCTCTAAGCATAAGCTCAAAAATCACAGCACACATAAGGGGGCCTAATACACGGGATCCTCCCCGTAGGCCTTAGCCTACCATTTCCTCGCCATGAGCTCGCACCCACGGTGGTGCGCTATGATCCCTCATGCACTTCTTGTTCCCATAGGGGAAGTTATGCCCCCTGCTCGGGCCAGCCTGAGTTGAGGCTGAGGGTTAAGCTCAACCACCTAGAGCGAGCTACCTCCCTTGTCCCGACTAAAAGACTGGCCCTAGTGGGCTTATTTTTTTAATAAAATCCAGAATTAAAAATTATAAATTCATAAGAAAATAAATACTTTCATTTTAAATAAATTAAGAATATCTTTAATTTTATAAAACATGATTTTTTTTATTTAAAAAATGAATGATTAGAAAATAAAAATTAAATTATACCATGTCTTAACGATGAGTATCACTAAAATTATTTATAAACACTAATGTTTTAAAATTCATGGTTATAAATTGAAATTTAATATATACACATGAAAACTTTTATACTAGTATTATAGAAATCAAAAACATAGTTTGTATTTATTCTATATAGATTAGAAAATTTACAAGATATTTGAATTATTTGTATGATGTTTGAAATCCTCATCTCATTTTAAAACCACTTAAGTGTAACTCATAATATTAAACCGCTGTACTTTTAAAGATCATTATAATAGTATATTTTAAATTTTCATAACATAAAATTATTAAAAAAATATATTATATTTTTTTAAAGAACCTAAAATACCAACGGCTATAAATAGTCATTGGAACTCAATGGTCCCAAACATATCCAATGGTTACCCAAGGTTAACGGTCAGGTAGATGCCTTATAAAATCTAACATTAGGATGTCCCAACCCCAAGAAAATTGAAGAATATGGTGCATTATATACAACTGATGGTCAGTATGGTTTTCATGATTATTGTGGTGATATTATTTGTTATAACTGACTTGGGGGAGATTCTTTATTCACCAAGTCTCGTTGTTTCTTTAGGGGACCTTCTAGTGGATCTGATAAAGTTATTAGTTTGTATCATTGGTAAACTTAATTTCATTTTGATCTTGTTGTAATGTAAACACTATGGTGTTTTATTTAATAAAATGACATTGTGTTTAATTTTCATGGTTTTTTTGGTTGATAAGAAAATTAGACAAAATAAAATCATGATATTACTATTACATGAGAAACAAGTTTTGGGGAATCAAATGAAGTGTTAGACTTTTCAATAGCTTAATATAGAGCCAAAAATGGAAAAGGGGATGATTCAGCCATAAGAAATACAAAAGTTGAAATTGGAAAATATATCCATGGATATTGTATTTGTATTACTAAAGACATATTTAGGTTACAATGCAATTTGGTTTATTATTGATATATGGACTACCTATGCTCATTTTCATCCTATTCAAGATACTTTTTCTCTATTTCAATTTTTGTTGTTGTCTCTTAATGATATAGTCAGGTTATATTGAGTTAATCTCTCCATTTTAAGTGATAGTGATCTCATTTTCACGTAAAACCTTTGGAAAATACTTTATAAGTAATTTGATATTGAATTAGATTTTCGGATAGCTTCACATCATGAATCATATGGTTAATCAGAATGAAAAATTCAAAAAATAGAGGATATGCTACTTGACTGATCAATATATTACCAAGGCAGTTGGTATCAACATCATTATTTGGTTGATTTTCATTATAAAAAAAGTTTTTATTCAACTATATAGATAGCACCAATTAAAGAATTATATGGAATGGGGTATCGAAATGAATATTTTTGGGTTGAAGTTGGTGAAAGGAAGATGATGGAACCAATAGTGGATGTAGATATGGAAGTAAAAGTTTAGTTGTTTTCAAAAAATATGAGGAACGATCATAGAAGGAATATAATTTTTGTGGATTATCGAAGGAAGGATCATTATTTTGAGGTTTGTGAGAATGAATTTCTCAATGTTTCTCAGTGGAAAAGTGTGATATATTTTTATATGAAAGGGAGGATGATCCCACAGTTCAATGGACCCTATAAAATTCTATATAAATATGGATGAATTTTCTAATGAGTGGATTTACCTGAGATTTTATCCAACATACACAATGTTTTTCATGTTTCAATGTTATGAATTTATATGTAAAATCCATCTAAGGTTTTGAGACTAGAAGTAGTTTAGTTGTAAGATAATCTTTCTAATAAGGAACATCCCATCTAGATTCATGACCACATAGAGAATATGTTATGGTATAAGGTGATTAATCGCCTCAGGGTTTTGTAGAAAAACCATATGGTTGAAGTGGAAACATGGATATCAAAAAATTCTATGAGAGAGAAATACACCCAATTATTTGATATGTGAATAAAATTATGATGATGAAATTTCCAAAAAAAAGGGGAAGGATGTGACATCCTAAGTAATTATAGAATAATAAATTTTATTTTCAATTAAAATTTATGGTTTAGATATTAATTTTAGTTTAAAAGGGAATAATATCCCTAATAGGTTACCGAACATTCAACAATGAGTTTCTCCAAAATCGTATGTTGTACATAGGATTGAGTAATACCAAGAAAAGATTAATACAACATTCATATTAGTATTATAAATGGTAGATATTTCCTTGTTTTTATATTGAAGGGAATGAATATAAATAATTATTTTATGTTTAAAAATATTTATTAAATTCATTTACATTTATCCAATAAATTTTATGGGCATAAAGTAATAATGAATCAAATTTTAGACATAAATGTCTAATATTTTTAAAAGTTTTTTTAAACCATTTGATGGAGAACATATTTTAAATCTAGATTTTACACAGTAATTAGATTTTTTAAAAGAAATAAAAATCTTCTTTAGAAGAGGGGGATAAATAATTATGTTTGATAATTTATTGATTTTTTCTCATAATATATATATTTTAAAGACTAATTAAAACACTAAATTTTAATTCAAATCTAGTTTGGAATCTAATTAACCTATATTGATTGATTAAATTTTTAATCGATTTTCATGTATAATTAGAATAATTTTTCCTCATTCAATCCAATTTAGTCATTAGATGTAATTTCATAATGAAATTAAATATAAATGCACGTGAGTCTTTTGAGGATTTTTACTTTTTATAACATGTTCTATAGTTTTGACAATGGGGTTTAATTTTAAATTAATTACATAAAATTATTTATTTTAAAATTTAAAAATGGATTCCATATTTAATAATAGTGGGTCCAGGTTATATAAATAGTATATTTTTTGGATGTTATGAATAATAACATTGGTAATTTTTATTTAGGAAAGTTAAAGGAAAATCGGGTGAACTATTGTAATAAATAATATGATAAGGAAAATTAAATTAACCCAACACATACCATAATACTATTTGATGTATACAAGTCAACCTCTGACACCAATGGATCAGAATTGACTCATATAATGAACTTTTTTTTTTATAAAAGTGATGTAAGTAGTATTAAAACAAAAGAAAGTGACAATATGTCACCCTCTTTTTTATAAGTATAACAATATAAATATAGTGTTGAATATGATATCACTTTGATAATAAAAAGTATTAATAAATATAGTGAAATTATCAACATCATCAGAATATTTTTTTAATTTTAGAGATCAAATAATTATAAATAAATACTCACAAAATAGTGATATAATATATTTATAATAAATGATTATATTATTAACAGAAATATTATATAAATGACGTAAAAATTATTATAATAAATATAATTTGAAATAATTACTGTATTTCATGAATTTTTAAGGTGAATACGATATATTCGAATCATATAAGATGGTTTGGTTCAATGTAATATCTCATTTTTAAATTTATTAAAATTTAAAAAATTTAATAGGGTCAAAATTGACATTATTGATATTTTATAACAATAATATATCAAAAAATTATACAAAAATAAAAAAAATTATTTAATATTTATAAATTTTATATGATATGGTCTAAACATTCATTAAGTGTTCATTTATGGAGAATGAATCCCATATAATTAAAATTAATATCCACTTAAAATTTAAAATGTTATTACCATAATTAAAACTAAAATATATTAAGTAAGGATAAACCGAAATGAGAGGTTTAAAATAAATTCAACACATGTCTAAAAATTATTTGGATGAGATGATTTTGAACCATATTCATCTTATATTATTCATAACTATTATGGGATTCATTTGTATTTAATA
This sequence comes from Viscum album, assembly GCA_963277665.1. Taxonomy (NCBI): domain Eukaryota; kingdom Viridiplantae; phylum Streptophyta; class Magnoliopsida; order Santalales; family Viscaceae; genus Viscum; species Viscum album. The sequence continues at coordinate 1,837,012,679 of OY728147.1, forward strand.
TTTAATATATATTAATTAAATATTTTTAGAGTTTCCAATCATGCCCCTCCCCTCCCCGTTAAAAAGGTAGCCACTCTTATCTTTTACTCACACATCCAAAACCATTTGGTCCGGTCATGATCAGCCCAAAACCATACTAAAATCCCTCACCCCGACATTATTGATGACTTGTTTTTGGTAGAGCACTCTCTATAGATGAGTTAAGGGTTTATTCAAAGGTGATCAACCAGTAAAGAAGTTTTATTTTCATTATGTATTTATATTTTATTTCTTCTTCTACATCCCTAAAATCTATTTAAACCATGATTAAATAATAACTAAAATATCCTAAATGTATTGAACTATTATTATATTAATTTCATCACTTATATCCATCTCCAATTTCATAAAATTGGAAATGAACATATCATTCGTTTGTACAGAGTACTACCCCCTCGTGAACCAATATAGTTTTTTATTAAAATATCTCAAGACTGGTCATAATTATAGATTAAATGTTTTAATATGAAATTAATGACATATTTATCATTATAAAAAAAAAATATAACAATTTTTTCATTCTCTACATACACCAAATGATGATGACATTGTTATTGTGTATGTGTGAACTATCACCTCCATGAAGCGATGTCAATAATTTTTATTCACCACATCATGGGAATGATATATACGCATATTTAAATAATTATTATGATATTAATAAAATTATGATCAATTTAGTAAGTGAAAATAATAATTTCATTATTTCAATAATAGTTAATGAAAAATGGAAACATTACTCATGTATATGTATGACCTACCACGTCCATGATTATAAGATTGTTTATTTTTCATAAAATTATTTAATGGTATGATTGAAAGGTATAATTGATATTTAAAAATGATAATAAAATCAAGAATGAAATTTTTAGAGATAATGAAATTATCACCACATAAACTATTGAATTCATGCCATGTTTAATTTTAACTCAAGTACCGAATATTGACAAAATTTCTTATAGGAGATTAAGTAATTATTTATTTTTTATAACAATATTTTAAGTCATATAAAAGGAAAAATAAATATTAAAATGTTTCCTATGAAATTATAAATTAACCTAAGTATCTTATTCAATAATATAAATATTGTACGAGATAATTCTAACTCAAGGTAAGGGGCTTCATCTCAATCTCCATTCATTGAGTCATATTCTCATAATATACGACTCCTTATTTTATACTTTGTATAATCAACACATTTGAATTTTTAATTACATTTCAATTTTCCCAAAATAATTTTTTTTATACGAATCATTTTACTAATAAAATAAAAGTAATGGTTTTAACGTATATGGAGACAATGGAATTTCCTCTACCGGGACCATTATCCGGTGTTTGGTTTCCCTTAAAAGCCATAATGTTTTTAAAAAAATAAATATCATTTTCTCTTTTTAGGTATTTTTTTTGAAAATTGTAATGGGAATTGATTGATTATATTATTATCTTGAAAATATATCTCAACAATTTCAATGTGAAAATGTTATTTTTTCTATTATTCTTGTTTTATATATTATGATTATGTTAAGGTTATTTGGAATTTTTTGTATATGGGTGGCTCCATAATAAACTAGGGGAGGTTTAGTGCATGATATATCTTTATTTAATTGGGTAATGAGATAGAGTTAAATTGTTCAGTTTCTCTTATGAGATTTCAGAAATATACTGTGATGGGTATTCCGAACAAAATTGTGAAGGTTACTCACCATATAGCTTGGAAAGATACAATATATGTATGATATGGATGCCCCATAATACCATTATTATTTATAATATCAAAAAATATTTCCATAAATCTTATGATTTTTGATTTATGTTATAAGATTATGTTTTATGGGTGAAAATTTATGGAGTTGTGAAAAAGTATTCATGAATTTAAAATATTCATAGACTAACGATTTGATTATTTAATTTATATCACTTAATTAGATTTTTTTTCTCATAAAATGTTTTTAAAAATTATTCCATAGTGTATTAAGATGGGTAATATAAATAAAGATGTCAAGAATATTTTTATCAATAATAATAAATCAAGTTTTATTTTAAAGAGTATTATTTTGTTAAAAAAATAGATAGTGAGTTGACATGTATACTTTATAATATTTGAGCTTTTATATATTTGTTATGTCATACCTTTATAAAACTCTAATCCTTAAAATATCATCAATTTGAATTATTGACTTAACTTAAGATTATACAATATTTAATGATGGGGCCTTTTAGTTGGTATGAGAGGTCAGTTTTGAATAACTTTAAGGTTAAATATATTGTTAATATAATATCCATAAATGATTTTTAATTTATTATAAAATTGATATGTTATAGTATTGAATTATTATATTGTTTGTAAATCTAAAATATTCTTTTTTGGAATGGTTTTCCATAGAATAAATGATGAAGTTATGCTGGGAAAACATTGAGAAGAAAATAACCCTCCAAATCCACAATTTGAGATGTTCAGATTCACAACTATTCAATTTTTTGAAGTGATGGGAAATTGACCTAGGCTATCAATGGTAGTGATATCCCTCCATGAGATCAGGTAGATCAAAAAGAGACGAAAATTTCAGTAGTGGATCATTTCATGAAGAAACACACCCTATCATTCAAAGGATTATCTGACCCCATTCTAGCTGAAGGGTGGTGTAAATCACTTGAAAATATTTTTGATTTCATGGAGTATTTAGAAAATCAAAAGGATAGTATTTCTATTTGCCATTTTAAAAGAGAATAAGTTCATTGGTGGTCTATGGTTTTAAATTTTAGGTACATTGGAGTGATTAATGCTTTAGATTTGTTTGAATACAAAAAGATTTTTCTTAATAAATAATTTCTTAAGGAGATTTGACATAGGATGGAACACCATTACTGGAATTGACATAAGATAAGAATTTGGTGGCCACATACAAATAAAAATTAACGTGAAAGGAAAGGTATTATCCAAATTTTATCTAATATTGTTATTTTAAAATCATTCATTTTTTACTTATGATTAAATATTATATATCGAAGGGTGTTGTATTATCATGAGTTAAAAAGATATGAGATACTAGTTTTATGTCCGGAGAATTTGTAAATAGAGATTATATATGATCATTTGAACATTGAAAAATAGGATAATAATTAGTTAAGTTGGGAAGAAAAGAAATAAATTCATAAAAAAAGTACTTATTGTAAGAAATATATATTTATAGATTGTGAAGATTGTGGTAAAAAGAAAAATGGAGAATTAATTTTGATTTTTGGTAAGTTCATCTGATGTGGTAAAATGTGACATATAGTGTGTAACTGCATGGAAAAAGATCAACAAAAGGGTATGAAAAAAAATTCTGATATGTAGTCTGTAAAAGGATTTAAATGTAACGAGATGGGTCATTAAGAAAATGAGTGTCCAAAAAAGAATTTGAATATTGGGATGGAACCATAAAACAAGAATAAAGGAGTGTTGATATTCATTGAATACACTTCAAATGATGTTGGGACATCTAATAGAGTTGTATTTTCTATATTGTTTGTTTATTCAGATTATAACAATGTGTTGATTGATTCATGTTTTACACATTCATTCATTTCTGAAAATTTTTATTTTAAATTAGAAATTCACTATCAATAAGGGAATTCAAAACATATGGTAAAAACAAATAGATTAAATTATTAGTAAAAAATGAAATTATAAGAATTTTCGTGTCCTTATCTGTGGAAAGTAATTTTCTTTAAAATCTTTTTTTCCTCTCGTTGAGTTTAATATCATTTTGGGTATGGATTAGATTTATGTTTTCCATGCTAATATTTAATATTGAGCTAAGAAAGTTTCTTTTCCAAAATAATATCATTTTTTGTATAAGAATGAACCCTAACCGTTGATAAAATACCAAGAAGCTAGAAATCTATTAAAACATAGAAATGAATGTTATCTTGCACAAATTGTTGAATATAAAGCAACTGTACATATTAATGATGTTCCAATAGTAAATGACTATCTTGATGATGTTCATGATGAGTTTCTGGGTATTATACTTGATTGATAAGTTTAATTCACTATTCACACGGTTTTTCATGAAAGGCCAATTTCAAAAACCCCTTATCAAATGAATGAAATTGAACTTATAGATCTGAAAAAACTACATGAGTTATTACATATTGATTTCATTTGAACTAGAACATCACCATTGGTTATTATATCGTCATTGTTAAAAATAAATATTGTCCAATGAGAATTTGAATTGATTATAGATCCTTGAATAATATCACTCTAAAGAACATGTATTTTTTCCTCATGTCGATGATTTGTTTGATCAGATCCATGGAGCACAATATTTTCAAATGGTTGAATTAAGGTAAGGTACCATCAAGTTGAATTTATTATAAGAAAAAATTTCAAAGACTACAATCCGTACTAGATATGAACATTATAAATTTGTATTTATTCCATTTGGATAAAAAATTATACCTATTGTATTCACGGATCTTATGGTTATAATATTTTGTGATTTTTTTGAAAATTTTTGTGTCTGAGTATGTTAATTAGTTTTTGGTATATTATAAATGTAAATGGAAGCATGAATGTATTTTAAGGTATTTTATTCAATCCATAAAAGAAAATAAACAATATGAGAAATTTAAAAAGTATGAGTTTTGGTTAAAATAATTTTAATTTCATGGTCACTTTTTTTTGAATATGGAATAACAATTGATTGTTCTAAATGAATTTTTTTAAAGAATGTCCAAGACCAACAAATATAATAGATACATGTATTTTTCTTGGTTTATTAGGCTTTTACTGGAGGATTGTTGAAATTCTTTCACGATTATATATCCCACTGAATAAGAACACTTGAAAAGGTGTTATATTCATTTGAATAAAATAATGTCATGATTGTTTTTAAAAATTGAAAAGAAGACTGGTGAATTCCCAAGTTGTTGTATTACCTTCCACAAAATGGTAATTTTGTTATCTATAGTGATGTTTCATTGAAAATACTTGGATGTGTCCTAATATAGAATGATCTCGTAATTTCATTTGGTTTATGTCAGTCAAAAAATCATGAGTTAAATTATACTTATTATGATTTGGAATTATATATGGTTGTTTTTTATTTAAAATTTTGGAGGAATCATATTTATGGATTAAACTGTGAAATATATACTGAATAGGAATGTTTTATGTATATATTAACTCTAAAAATTTAATATGAGTCAGAGAATATGGTTGTAACTAAAAAAGTTTTATGACTTTATTATTTATTAACATAAAATAAAATAAAACAACGTGTTTGGTTCTTTGAGTCAACAAATTAATGATACATTATGTATTTTACTCTATGAACATGATCCTTTTGTTAATGAATTGATGAAAATTAGCATGTATTTTTTTGGTGAATGAGATCGCTATATTTTTTCAGGTATCATTGTAGTCATCTCTATGAGATAGAATTAAAAAAGTATAGGTGGATAACTGTGAGTTGAAAAAAATGTATAATTTTTTCAAAATGGTATGTTTCATGAATTTAATATTGATAATTATTGTGTTTTTAAATTTGGAAATAGACTATGTGTACCTTGTGATTTATAGTTGAAGAAATAGATTTTATTTTGAGCTTATAGTTCTCCATTTTATGTTCATTCTGGCATTACTAAGTTATACGGAGTCCTTCTAGAGTTTTACTAGTGGGATAACATGAAAACGATATTACTGGATTTACTATGAAGTGTTTTAATTGACATCAAGTTAATGTAGAGTGAAAACATCCAAAGGGGATGATTCCTCCTTAACCCGTACAGGATTTGAAATGGGGAAATATATCCATGGATATTTTAGTGGTATTACCAAATAATTCTCATGTTAACAATTTGATTTTGTTTATTCTTGATTTATTGACTAAATATACACATTCTATTCCTATTTCAGATACATTATCTCTACATAATATTTATCTATTGTATCATAAATGTATTGTTATAATACATGGATTTCCTCTCTCAATTGTAACTAATTATGATCCTAGATTCAATTCTATCTTTTTAAAAGGCCTTTTCATGTAATCAGAAACTGAAAAAAATTATATACTACTTTTCATCTCAAATCTACTTTTCAATCATAATGAACAATTAATACATTGGAGTATATTCTATAGGAGTGTTCAATAGATTTCCAGGGAACTTGGGATTAAAATATTTGTTTAGATGAGATTTATTATAATAACTGTTTTCTATCTAGTGTATAGTTAGAACCATTTGACGCATTATATAGAAAGTGGTGTCAAACTACTCTTTTATTGTATGAAGTAGGTGAGAGGAAGTTCATTGGACAATAATTGGTAGATGTGATGGAAGAAAATGTTCATTAGATTCAAAAACACAAGAGGATATCTCAGAGCAGGCAAAATAGTTATGAATATAACCAGAGGAAGGAAAATTCTTTTGAGGTAGGTGATCATGTCTTTCTCAAAGTATCTCCATGAAAATCTGTGTTGTGTTTTTGTTTGAAAGGATCGATAATAGAATAATTAATTGGAGCCTATGATTTCCTAGAGAAATTTGGATCTATTTCTTAACAAGTGGCTTAAACGTGGAGTTTATCCCAAGTACATAATGTTTCTAAGTATTCAATGTTAATAAAAGATATGATAGATCCATATTATGTTTTGAGTTAAGAAGTTGTTTAGTTGGAAGAGAATATTTCTTATGATAAACAACCGGTCTAGATTCTTGACCATAGAGAGAAAGTGTTTTAGAATAATATTATTCATAATGATATAGTTTTATTTAAAAAAACATATGGTTGAAGAGGAAATATGGCTATCTAAAAATGCAATGAGGGGAAAATAAACCCCTTTTTTGATAAGTGAATAAAATTGTAAGGATAAAATTTCTAAATAAGGGGAAGTACATAACATCACAAGTAATTATAGAACAATTATTTTTCATATCTATTAAATTTTATGAATTATATATTAATTTTATTTTAAAAGGGACACTATCTCTGATAGTGTACCTAACACGCAATAATGATTTTCTCCAAAATCTTATGTTCCACACAAGTATGAGTTATACCAAACCAATAATACATTATTAATATTATTTTTTAAAAGTATATTAATTATCTGGCTGCTATATTGATGGGAATGAAAATAAATTACTATTTTATTCATACACTTATTTATAAAATATTTTTACTTTTTCTAATAAATATGATGGGATTAAAATAAGAATAAATCCACTTTAAACATACAATTTCTAATATTTTGGAAAGGTAGTTTTACCTCCTTTTGATAGATAACCAATTTTAATTCTTGTTTATGACACATTAATATGTTTTATTTTATTTAATAAAATTTGTATTTGATGTGGGACAATAAAATTTAGTTTGGATAATATTTTGATATTTTTTGGATAAAATTCATATTTTAATGAAAAAATAGAAATACATCAATTTAATTGAAAATTTATTTTTAATTTAATTTATTTATATTGATAGATTATATTTTTAATTTTTATTAATGTTTAATTTGGTTAATATTATATAACACAACCCAATTTTGGTCATTGGGATTATCTTCAAATTGAAATTATATAGAAACACATATCAATATTTTGATTATTTTTTACTTTAAAAAATGTGTTTTCTCATTTTGTCAATGGAAATTAATTTTAAACTAATTAATAAAACTAATGTGACTTATATTATGAAAAATGTATTCCATTTTTAGAATAATTGGGTATAAATTATGTAAACATGTTCATTTTTTATTTTATAAATTTTTACATTGGTAGATTTTATTTATCATGGTTAAAGGTAAAATAGATAAATTTAGGTAATAACTAATATGATAATGATAATGAAATCACCCTTACCCCCACCAAAATCCTATTAAATTAATAAATTTAAACCCTTAATGCCAAAGGACCAAAATTTAATCATTTAATGGACATTTTCAATAAACATAATATAATCATTATTAAAACAAAAAAAAGTGACAACATGTCACCTTATTATATCTTATATGAATATTATTTTTAATATAGGTATAAATATAATATAATGTAGTTACTAAATAGTCTCCTTAGATAAAATGAAAAAATATATATCTTGAAAAAAATTACAATTTTTAGAGGTCAAATTATTTCCATAAATACTTACAAAACAATGATACATTAATTATTTTATTATTAGAAATATCAAATGAATGATATTAAAATTAAATAAATAAATATAATTATAATTAATTATGGTTCTCTGTTAATTTTATTGGTGACTATGACATATTATAAGCCTATTAAATGGTTTTTTTTGAATTTATCTCTCGTTTTTTGTTTTATTTAAATTCATTGAATTGAATAGTTTCAAAACTGACACTATTGATATTTTATAACAATATTATTTTATTAAATTATTTTATTATCATACAAATATTTAAAAACTATAAGGTGACTGAAAAAAGATCTATATGTTCATAAAGTTTCCATTTATTGTAAATTGACCACATATAAGTAAAATCAAATGCAAATTAATATTGAAAATGTTGTTAACACATTTAAAATTAAAACAAATTAATTAAAGTTAAATTGAAATCATAATATTTAAAATAAAATAAATTCATGTCTAAACCCTATTTTATGAAATTTTTTAGAACCATAGTCATCTTATATTCGACACAACTCATGTTGGAGTCTGTTGAATTTAAAATTTGATTTATATTAATTTAATATTTTAAGAGTTTCCAATGGTGTCCCTCCCCTCTCCTATAAAAAGAAACTCACTCTTCTATATTACTCACACTTTTAACAACGTTTCTGTCCATCAATGTCTACCCAAAAAAATTTATAAAATTTATCCATACATTCTAGAGCCCATATTTTTGTGAGAACACCATCCATATAAGAGTTAAGGTGATCTTAAAAGGTGATCAATCGAAGAAGATGCATCATTTTTATGTATTTCAATTTTATTTTTTCTTTCACTTTCTTCAAAACTCTTCCACACATGATGAAATAATAAATACAGTACCCTCAATGTATTGATATGTTATTATTCTAATATAATAACCTAAATCCAACTCCAATGTCATTAAATTGGAAATGAACATTTCATTCATGTGTATGGAGGACTGCCGCCTCATAAACAAATATAGTTCATTTTTCTTTATCATATCACAAAACAATTCATAATGATGGCATTGTTTTTATATTTTATTCTGATGACATATTCATCATTAGAATAGAATAATATATCATTTATATTCTTACATTTTATGCACATAAAAAATGATAACGTAGTTTGTGCGTGTGCGTGTGTGGGAACTATCACCTCCACAAAGCGATGCGAATCAGGTTCTTCACAAAATTACTTCAAGAACACATAAATAATATTGTAATTAATAAAATTAAATTAATAATATTATTATCATTCTATAAATATAAAGTAATAATTACCTTATTTTCATAATGGTCAATGAAATATGGAAACATTACTCATATGTATGCACGTCCTTCCATCTACATGATTGCAATATATTTACTTTTTCATAATAGTGATTAATTGTTTGATTTAAAAGTATAATTGTTGCCAAAAAATGATATCAATGTCATAAATATTGTTCCCGATATGATGAACTTATGACCACCGGTACTATTGACATCATACCATGTTCATTTTCGGGCGATGTTCTGAATATCGAAAAAACATCTGATATGGACATAAATAATTATGTAATATTAAAAACATGGTAATAAGTAATATAAAAGGAATAATAAACATAAAAAGGTTATCAATAATCTATAAATTAACCAGTGTTTAATTTTCTGGAATATAAATATTATATGAGTCAAGTCAGACTCAATGTAAGGGACTTCGTCTCAATATCCATTCATTGAGAGATTTTTTAATAATATACACAAACTTCTTTTATATGGATTATAATCAACTAATTTTAATTTTTTAATTTCATTAAAAAAATTTAAAAAGTAATATTTTTATGTGAATCTTTTAACTAAATGAAAAAAGGAATGTTTTTTAACTTATATAATAATAGTGATAAATCTGCTACTATGATCATTATATGGTATTTTTATTCCTCTAAAAGTTGTAATGGTTTTAAAAGATTTTTTTATTACCATTTTTCATATTTTTTATTTTTGTATTGATAATTTTGTTGAAAATGTATTGATTATAACAATATCTTGAAATCAAAAAATGTGATTACAATTTGGATATGTTATTTTTACATTTTTTATTCTATGTGTTATGATTATGTTAATGTTATAGGGAATTTTTTATATATACTGGTGGATCTATTGTAAATCTATGGTGGATGAGCCTGTGATAGCTCTCTAATGAATTGAGTAATGAGATGGAGTTAAACAGTTGAGTTTGTCCTAAGAGATTTACAAAAAATACTCTGATGGGTATTCCAAATGTAACAATGAAGCTTACTCCGTATGTAGATATAAAATCGAAAATTTAAGTATGATATGTATTCCACGAGTTATTTTTATGATTTATAATTTCTAACATGTCATTCATAATTTTTTGATTTCATTTGTCATGTTAAGAGAATAATTTTTATTGATTGCTTGTATGAAATTGTTAAATGTTTTCCCATGTTTTAAATATTCATGGACTAATGTTTTCATTCCATCTTTTATATCCCTTAATAATATTTTTGTGTTCATACCATGTTATAAAGATCTAAATGGGAAAATAGTAAGTCATGAAAATTATTAACATAGTAAATAAATCATGTTTTATTATAAAGTGTTTTATTTTGTGAAAAAATTTGATAGTGAGTAGACGTGTTGCATTGTAATATTTGAGTTGTTATATAATAGTTATGTTCAAATTCTATAAAACTGAAATCCTAAAAATACATTCAATGAGAATTATTTACTAAAATAATGATTATGAAGTATTTAAGGTTGTGGCTTTATAGTAATCATGGGTATGGAATTTGAAAATTAAATTATGGAAAACCCACATTGTAAAAGGGTAGGAAATCACCCTATTAAAAATAATAATATGGAAATACCAAGGTCTTACTATAAAATAGAATAATGTGATTCAAAATAAGATAAATTTTTTGGGATGCTAAAATATGGACATGGAGGAGAAAAATTATGTCTATGGACTAATTAAGAGTGTTAGATAACATTTTTAGGAATTATATTACTATTACAGAACCATAGGTTTATGATTGGTAATAATACCAGAAATTCAACAAAAACTATCATAATAAAATATTTTTTTTCATAATCATGTTAAACACTTTTGCCAACGATCCCGTACCCTAGAGGTAAGGGATCATTCTTGGCATCCAAGAGACCCAGGTTCAAAACCAGGTAGAGGCGAATTTCTGGGTTACTATAGCAGGCACTGTAGCATGAAATGTAGCAGTACTGTAGAAGGCACTGTTTGGTGTTGTAGCAGCCAAAATATTCACCTGATTTGGGCTTTTGGGCCACCAGTTTGGGCCTACGAGTCTGAGGGCCTTCGGGCCATCAAAGGCCTTCGGGTCATAGGGCCTTCGGGCCATTGAAGACCATGAAGTAGCCTAGTTCACACAGAGCAGGCCCCAGATGAGGACCAGAGCACCAATAGCAGTCACCAGAAGCATAGCTAACCGGATTGGAAGAATGAGAGGGTATGGAAACCGCCATCGGGACCAGGAACCGTACAAGATTGTTCGGGGCAATGCTAGCCAACCAGCAATGCAGGTGGGGAGCTAAAGGCAATCAATGATGCAGAAGCTGGGGAGGGGAAGTTCTAGTGGGCTAGGCCTATGGGTCATGTATTGGGAATGGTATGCCTTTGGGCCTTTGGGTCATGTATTACAGGTCATGTCGGGCCTTGTGCCTTGGGCCTACGGGTCATGTACGGGTTCCCATTCAACCCTTAAAAGGGGGATTATCTATAATAAAATAAAAAGAATGCCTTCGGTCCATTCATGCAGTATATATTAACAAAAAATGGTTTTTATAATGGTACATAATTCTAAAAATGAATAGACATTTATATGAAGAAATAAAATAATTAACAAAAACATTTACACAATAACAAAAATGGTTCTACATTGATCATTTCATATATAACCCTATATTTTAAATGACATTAATATCAAAAATATTAAACAATATGTTTCTCATCAAATCTATTCTTATACCATTAAAAAAATTCCCAATATTTTAATTTTATTATTCCAAAAAAAGTTTAAGTTTAACATCATGTTAAAGGTAATGGTTAAATATTCCTCAACCTAAATAATAATTTCCCCAAATATGATTAATCACCATTAAAATCACTATATGATCATATAATGTAGTGAGATTCCCTATGAAATCCTGAATAAAATATTACTACTAACTTGAATAGTAATCCTTAGTTTGATAATAAATATCATTAATGTATCCCCATGTAAATGAATAATTTCTCAACCATAAAATTCATTATATCTAAATATATAATTAAATTAACATAAAATCATAGACTAAAGAAGGGGGTTATTTAATCCTCCTTATAATATTATTCCTAAAACCTAAAAAAATATCAAATAACCTAAAAACCATCAAATAAAACTATAAATGAGGTATATATACTTATTAACATATTGTCAGTATTAAATACATAACCCTGTTATGGTATATGTAACTCTTTTCTTAACCTCTCATTGAAATATATACCCTTACAAAAACATACAAAAATTATAACAAAAAGTTTATATAAACCCTAAACTAAAAAAATGTGATAAAATTTATCAAAGATAACCTAAATCATTTTATCGATACTATTGAAAAAAATATCAAATATAGAAATAAAAAATTATGAAACAATCATTTGGTGTTTCACTCTCACTGATATAATACATCTATAACATAATTCCAAAACCCCAAAACACAAACCCTCCAATGAATTCATTTCATAAATTTTCATAACATAGGTCTTTCCTTGTAGTATTAGTTAACCCTATTATTATGTATTTGGTTTTAATAAGTGCCATATTGTCTACCTAAAAAGGCATTGAACTATAAATGATTCCTTATGAGGAAATTCACATACCTCAAAGAATATATCAAATTTTTCAAAATAACTAATTTATCATTTTCCTTCATTTCCACAGAGAATAGATCTTCTCATTCCTTCTAATGTTTACATTAATTTCTTCTTCCCATATTTGGTACATGTGGGAGAAAAATAATCTTTTCTCTATAAACTTCATGAAACTCAATATTTATCTTATTATCTTGTCAAGAAACACACCTGTTTTGATATTTTTAATCATATAACGAGACAAACAATTTGAAATAATCACATGTACTTGCATTCCAGATACTATTTCACTTAGTTTCTATTGGTTATAATAATTCCAATTTTCATCGTATTCAATTATACCAAAATTCCTCCTAGTTCAACCCATGGGCGAAAAAAATATTGTTTTAAAAACACTAATAGTATTGAGAAATAATAAAATATAATTCAAATTGTTTTTAAATCATGAAACATTTTTTTCAATCTATTGAATTTTTGGTTTCACAATGTTCATTCATGATCACAGTCTCTTCACATCCTTTATAATGGTTCTTAATAAAAATGTGAATTATCATAGGAATATCCCCCAAAAGATTCAATCATGGTATGAGTTAATATAAAACTCACCATGAACCAAAATAGTGGATGTGATATAATTGACCGACACATTTTGGTGTTATTACACCAAGATACATCTTAACTAAAACAAAATCCACACGTACTAATTAGAAATGGATGTTTTTATTATAAACCCACACTAATTTCATTACCAGAACAGAAGAGGTTATCTTATAAATACGGTTATACTATGTATTCACATTAAATATATATAATACAATTTTATAATGTTTTTTAAATCATTATTTAATAAGAATTGTAGAAACAAAAAAAAATACACAAATATTATATATTATTAAATAAATTTTCATTATATAACATATCATTTGATGCTAGAATCGTATAGGTCTAGTAGATTTGGATTATTGGGTAAATAATTTTTTATGGGATATATATATCTTACCCCAATTCTTTCATTATAACCGGAAACCCACTTGGACATGTCATAATAGAAATCATTCTTTATAACCTATATAAAAAAAATAAAAGAAAGGGTTATCTTAGGTGCTTAGTAACATAAAAATAGGGACATATAATTAATCACAAAAACATAGTATAAGAAAAATGCTATGATAAAATGATATTTTATAATTTGTGTTGAATATGGCATGTGTCTAACAAAAGTAAAAGTAAGATGAAAATCTATTTCTTAAGGATTGAATTATTTCTTATGTGTTTGATCCACATATATAATAAATATATATTTATTAATAATTTATTATAGAAAAATAAGAATTAAAATCAAATAATATTTTATTTTATTATAATGAAATATTAGAAATTTTATAAAAAAATTATATAACTATTACGGGGTATAAATGTAATAGCCAGAGATCTTATGGACCTATTTTTTTCAAATAAATTAATTTTTTTATATCTTGAAATACAGTAAGAAAAAATTTAGTTTTTCAAGGTGAAAAAACAAGGAATAGGTTACACACAAGACATATTTGGTATATGTTACATGAAACACTGACTTGGTGTATTTTACATACAACGCAGTCATAGTCTACGATGCATGCATCACTGATTTGGTGTATGATACAAGAAACAATGAGTTTCTACTAAACAAATATTTTATGTTTTTAATTAATTAAATATTATAATTATATCCTAACTATTAAATATAGAAATATTAATAGTAATAAATACTTTTTAAATATTTTAAATATTTTTTTAATTTAAATGAAATATATTTTTAATTAATGATATGATTTTTAGAAATTTCCTTGAATGTTTAAAAATATTGTTTTATCAAATAAATTGATTATAATACAAAAATAATAAAATATATTTCAGACACATTTAGATATTTTATATTATAAAAGAAAAATAATTTTTTAATTCAGAATGTTTAAAATATCCTAGAGTGATTTTTTTGGATTTTTCTGAGAAACATTATTTTTTTGTTCAATTGTGAAAAATACAAAATTTTCATTAAAAACTATTTTTTTCAAATTAATTATTGATGATATAATAAATATTTTTTAAGGCCACATTAGATAAAAATTAAATCTATTAATAAAATTTATTTCATTATAATTAATTTCACATTCAATCTGAATATAAAATCATAATAATCATTGAAACCTTTTCCCACTTTAAAACCCTTTATTTCATCCCATCTTCCAGATTAGCACTAATCCTAATTTTTCATATTCATTAAATTGAATATCAAAAATCCAAAATACACCATTTTATTCAGTATATTATTTATATTCTAATAATACCATGATAATTTTTATACCAAAATGATAAGTAAAAGTGATTAAAATTAATCACAGTAGTTAAAGCCAAATAAATAATAATTATTGAATAAATATTAAAATTAAGGGCACAAATGACCTAGAAACTTGTCCAATCCCAATAGTATGTCCACTTTTAGTCCAAAAAGCTTCCATAGTTGATCCTTTTTGTATTTTTATGTCTTTTTTAGGTAATATCACGTGGATATCTAACTTGTTTCTAAAAATCCAAGTGAGTCCTTTTTCTTCCCTATAAATTCATGCACCTCTACACATTATTCACACAATTAAAACGTTTTATGTTCATAAAATATATTCCCAATTACCCTCCCAACAATAATATCCTCATTCTTGAGGCTTTTCTTTGAGAATAATGCTTCTCAAGGAAGTCTTTTGGCATAAACCTAAAGGAGTTACCCGATTAATAGGTAACATATTCTCTCAAGCTCCATTCCATTATTTTTTCTTTCTCAAACCCATAAAATCACATTATTCCATTATTGTATGATAAAACCTATATATTAAATATATTATTATGTTTTTATGTAATGTTTCTGACATTTATTTAAACACACATCCATCAAATGGATGTTGAACACACTGTTTCAATGTACGTCAAACTACTTCCTCACGAAATGATTATTGTTCATTTATCCTTTAACACCAATCATGGTAGCCATTATGAAAAAAATTATATTTATATATTTCCGATATTATATTGAAAAATTATTTAAGCTTATTTATTACTTGTACAACAGACATCTCTTTACATTCCATTTTGTGTTAATATGATAATATCATTTGAAGAAGTGAAGACTACCACCCCCCAAAGGGTTATAATTCGTTCCCACACCACTAGAAAAGTATTTTGGATTATTTTAATGATGTAATATTATATATATGATATATTAATTTTATTTAAGGATGATATATATATATATATAAATATATATACATATTTCATTCACATACATTCTTTCAATACAACAATAAAGACGAAATAAATGTTCATGTGTACATATGACTTACCATCTCCATGAATGGTGTATTCCATTTCATGTTCCTATATTTTATAGATTATTATAATAAAAATTTAGTTTATATACCTAATATTTATATTAAAGTTTAAATTCTTGAAAAATGATATAATGATAAGGACAAACGATATTACAAATTAAGGCACATGTGAAGAACAAAGCGAATATTACCTGAAGTGATACCTTTATATAGGAATGTTAAAAAGTGGGTAATATAATGTTTAAATCAAACCAAATATAGTAATATATTTAATAGTATACTTATATAAAATATTAATAATGAACTTATATTTATTATAAATTATTCTTGTATGAGTACAGAGAGAGTCAAGACATAAGTTAAGGGGATTTTATCTCACTTTTAATTTTTGTGAGATACATATTATGTTTTTTAACCTTTCCTTTTATGTGTTTTATGTATGAACCATTATATAATTATAATTATTTGATAATTAAATTTATGGTTATTCATATATCCATTTTCTTTTTCTTATTTCATGGGTATTATGTTCCAAATCGATAAAATAGTTTTGTCTCAATTTTTCTTCTATTTGTCTCATGAATTTTTATGCACCTAAACTCTTTTTCGAGGTGTATATTAATCAATTTTAAATATTTAATAATGAATAAAATAATTTTTTTTGATATATTAAGATTCATGTAATTTTTTTTACATGGATAATATGATCCCAAGTCACTAATTTGTAGGAGTTTATTGAGACAATCTCTTTGATTTTCAACATTGTTTATGTTTATGCTTTATTTGATGAAATATTATGATCCATTTATCAAGAATATTCATGTATTACTTGTAAAATGTTTATTAAATATATACTCATGTGTTAGTTCCATTTTTACACTCTTTTTTAATTAATGTAATGTTTTTATGTAAAATAAGTCAATTTATTTCTTTATTAGAAAATATATTGTATTCCAAAACAATGATTTAAACACTTTTTTCAAATTTTTTTCAAAACAAACTTGAAGATAATTATCAAGTGAAAATAGGTTTTAATAATGTTTTTTTGATTAAAAATTTTCCTTTATATGTTTTCAAATCTATTTAGAAAGAAATTTTTTAGAAGGTTTTATGTAATAAAAATAATTTTTCAAAAAATAAAGTATAATATCATTAACAAGTGTTTTTGAAAGGTATCTCAAAATTTATTCCCATATAAGATAAAATTAATTGCTGTAAATCTGAAATATATCTAGAATTATTCAATGTATCCATTTATATTTTCTCTCCGAATGGATTATTTTGTGATAACATGATGTTATGAAACCCGTTTTTCATTCATGGGTTATATGATTTTGAAACCTACTCCTTTCCATGGGTTACTTTTTTTGATAAAATGATTATAAGAACTATCTATTTCAACATGTTAGGATAGGTTAACATGTCTATGATACCCATTTCATTTCATGGGTTATGATATTATAAGTTATTATATTGTGGAAAATGTACCTATTATTTAGTTATGTGATTTGTGGGACCTATGTCTCCCTTTAATAAATTGTAAAAAGATTTATACCTCATGAGATAAAATAGTGCTGGAATGAGGGTTACTCAGTTTAGTTATACACAACTAGAAAGAGGGTTAATGAGCTTAGTAATATACGGATGAAATGAGGATCACTCGACATAGTAATAGCAGGCTGGAATAAGTGTTATGTATTTTAGTAAAGGTCCTTTTCCACTTAGAGAGTCTTGGTGGTGATGAATTGGATACTACAGAAATCAGTATATGATTTTGTATTTCTACATTTCCCTGTCTTATTCATATGTTTTGTTTTCAAGGCCTATTCTCATTTTTTTAATAATTCGTGTATATAGACTTCCAATCTTTATTCCATGATCTTTTATATTAAGGGTATGATATTATATTTTCATGATCACTTTCTCGTACCCTTATGCTTGTGGATATGGTTATATGTCTACCTTTTTTACCCTTATTGAGAATTTTATCTCACCCCCATTATTTTTTCCCCAGGATGTGAAGTCATTTATTTTTTTAGGGGTCTAAGAAGGCTTATATTCTAGAAGAAACAAGGGTGAGATAATGTAGATCATGTATGTAGTAGTGTTTATGTATTCCATGTTTGTAAAGGGACAAGTCTAGTACAGTCTTCTTTTGTCTGTTTGTATATTGTTTATTTTTTTAAAAATGTTATGTAATGTAAATGATTGAAAATAGAGGGTCCCTATAATTGGTATCATAAGAAAATTTTAATTAACCATTTTAAATAATGAAGTGAAATCATTGGTTATATAATTCCCCAGCCTTAAAAATTACTTAATCTTGAGGTATTTCAAGAATACACATTGAGGATATTTTCAGGTTTAGAGTTTTAGAGAATTAGACTATAAATTATGTATTACATTCCAAATTTAAACAAGGTGGTTACATATAAGATAATATTATTTTTTCCCATCAAAGGAGACATATTTAAAATAAAACATAGATTCTTTCGTGACACTTCCTCTACACTATCAACACATCATGTACTTTTCCCTTGACCTGTGAAAAATATTTCAAATACTTGGGATGAGCATAAAAAGCTCATTAAAGGATATAAAAGTACGAAATGAAAACATTAGTTCATGTATTCATACGAATTAATGAAATCATACTTTACTCATAAAACATAAGCACTTTAATATACCTCATTAAATCATGAATAAATCATAGAAATCATAAGACATAAAAGTAACTTTAGGCATTAATAACATTCTTACATAGGGAGTAACCCTCATGGTTACGTTTGGAATACCCATCACAGTATATTCCCTAAATCTCTTTGGAGAAACCTTAGAGTTTAACCCATTCATGTTACCCAATTCATTGGAGAGCTACCATGGTCTCATCCTCCCTTAGTTTATCACAGAACCACCCGTCTTTATAAACAATGCCCAAGAACCATAACATAATCATATCACATAAAACATGCATACAAGAAACATAACATTTCCACATTTCAATCACAAGATATCAAAAACACATTGATATAATAAAAATATTATAAAAAACATTTTCAATGCAAAAATAAAATAAAAGTAAAACATGGTATTTATTTTTCATTAAAAAATGTTATGGCTTGTATAGGAAACCAAAACTCAAATAATGGTCACGGCGGTGGAGAAGTTGTTGTCGCTGCATACGTATGACAAAAACATTCCATTTTGTCATTTAGTAAAACGCTTCGTATAAAAAAGATTACTTTTGAATAAACGTAAAAGTCAAAGGGGTTTATACACCGTATAAAAGAAAGTTGTGTATAAAACAAAATATGCCTCAATGAAAGGAGATTGAGACGAAGTCCCATACCTCATGTCCGACTTGACTTGCTCATTCTTTAATCTCCTGAATAATAAACTTGAGTTAATTTATACTTGATTTAGAAGCTTTTTCAAGTTCATTATTTCTTTTATATCACTTATTACCATGTTATTAACACTATGTAAATATTTAAGTTAATAACGGTTGTTTTTTAGATCATTGGTACTTGAGTCAAAAATAAACTCCTTATAATTACAAGTTGTTCATGTGTTAAAATATCCATTATATCCAGAATTATATTCATGATTTAGATATCATATTTATCATATATATCCACTATATACATGCATTTATAATATTACATAACATTTAGAGGTAAGAAATAAAATGCACCGTTCATGGAGACGGTAAGCCATACGTACGCATGAATGCTACTTTCATTTCTATTTTGTATTTAATGGAATGAAATAATGATGATATAAAGGTATATAATAATTTCATTATAATATCATATATAATATCATTAACTCCATCCTTTATACGTCCCACATATGGCATTAACGAATCAAACCACTTTGAGGGGGCGGTAGTCGCACTTCCTAAAATGAAGATATCACGTTTACCCATAATGGAAACCATAAAGGATTGCCATAAATGAAAAATAAATAAGCATAAGGAAAACATAAAAATAATATATATCATATGTAAATAGAGTTACATCTTAATGGCCACCATGAAAGGTGTTAAAAGAAGATTGAACAATCACCGTTTCGTGAGGCAGACATTCACCATCCACAGAAACAGTATATTCTTTAACCATTATACGGAGGTTTGTGTAAGTGTAGCTAGAAACCTTATCATAAAAATATCCTAGTATATTTAAGATACTGGTTTTGTTACAAAATAAAGGAATAAAAAGAGTTTATGGGGTTGGAGAAGTAAAATAAAACAAAAGAACATTAGAGAAGACTTTACCTTTAAATCGGGTAACTCCTCTTGGTTTGAACAAAAAGGGTTTCTTGAAGAGCTTTATACCTAAAGTAAGGCTTATATGATGAATATAGGGACTTTGAATGATAAAATGAGAAGAGTTTGGATGAGACAATTGCTTTAGAGGTGTGGGTAAGGAGGTAGAGGTGGGGGCCTTTTATAAGAGGGAGGAGGGGAACTCTTGGAATGTCAAGAAATGTTACTTTATATTAAAATGAGTTCCAGATTTTAAAGGACCACATTGAAATATTTCGAAGATAAGGGGATAAGGGTTCTAAATATACTCATCCAATAGGTTTTTTACAAGTTTAATTCTTATATTTTACATTATATTCTCATTTTATTTAAATTGTTCATTAATGAGGTAATCACTGCATCATCATGGTGTCATAAAAAATTTAATTTATTTAATATCTAAAAATTATAAAAAAATACTATGTTGTAGGAAATATTTTTAGATTTCCAATTACTATTTATAGTCCAAGATATCATTTATTTATACAAAATTAAAATTGTTTTACTTAGGTGTTACATACTTTTGTGATATTCTCCTTTGTTTAAAAATAAAATGATAAAATGTCACTATCACCCAAAAGT
Source organism: Viscum album (assembly GCA_963277665.1). Classification (NCBI taxonomy): domain Eukaryota; kingdom Viridiplantae; phylum Streptophyta; class Magnoliopsida; order Santalales; family Viscaceae; genus Viscum; species Viscum album. Next base: position 1,837,034,001 of record OY728147.1, read on the forward strand.
GATTTCATGGGGTCCCAAAGTTTGGCACAAGGCATCCTATGGTAGTCCATGACACAACTAGTAGAATTAGGACACATTTTTGGGTCATTTGTTATTATTATGATATTATTTTATTTCCCTTAACTACCCGATTACTAATTAATCACGATAATTAATGATAATTACCGTCGTTACGATTCATAATGTCCAAAAACAAAAGAGTCTTAATTACATAATTTGAAACATATGATTACAAATATGGAATACATTTTACCAAATTACAAACACATAAATTTCAATAATTAATTTAAAAATAATTCCCGTTGTCAAAACAAATAGCAGGTTTTTTTGAAACAATATCTATGAAAAGTTTGGCACTTGTTTATGCCCAATTTCAAAGTGAAATAAATTATAATGACCACCATTGGATTAAATGGTAAAAATATATTCTAATTACAATTTAAATCTAATTATAAAGATAATATAACCATATAATTAAATTAGATGAAAAATTATTTTTGAAGTAAAATGCAGTATTTTTCACTATTCATTAAAAAAATAAACATTGTCAGAAAAAGACCAAAAATTTATCCAAAGTAAATTTCAATGTCCCAATAATAAATAATAAGTTTATTTTGACAAATAGAGCTTATAAAATTTTCAAAAGATAGATTTAAAAATGGTTCTCCATCAAAAGGTGGTAAAACAATCTTGTAAAAATATTAGAGAATTCTATGCTTAAGATTGGATTTATTCTCATTTTAAGCCTCATAAAACACTATCTAATTCATAAATAGACATAGATATAAAAATCCGTAATTCTTTACTTACTTGTGATGTTACATCCTTCCCCCCTTTTGAAAATTTCATCCCTGTAATTTATTTACTTATTGAATAAGTGGAGGTATTTATCCCTCATTGCATTTTCAGATTCCCATGTTGCCTCTTCAATCATGTGGTTTTTCCACAAAACCTTTACTTGATGAATCAACTAATTCCATAACACCTTCTCCCTGTAGTGAAGAATCTGTATAGGTTGTTCCCCATAAGATATATTCTCTTCCAACTAAACTACCTCTGGACTCAAAACATGAGATGGATCTGTCATGTACTTCCTTAACATTGAAACATGAAAAACATTGTGTACCTGAGATAAACTCAATGCTAAAGCCACTCGGTATGAAACTGATCCAACTATCTCCAGAATTTCATATGGTCCAATGAACCTTGGACTCATCTTTCCTTTCTTACCAAATCGCATCACACTTTTCCATGGTGAAACTCTGAGGAAGACATGATCAGCTATCTCAAAAGAGAGATCCCTCCTCCTATTGTCCGCATAACTTTTCTGCCTGCTCTGAGATGTTATCATGTGTTTCTGTATCAGTTGAACTTTTTCTGCCAACACTTCTACCAATTCTGTTCCCATAAACTTCCTTTCACCCACTTCATCCCAAAAAGCTGGAGTTCGACACTGTTTCCCATATAATGCCTCAAATGGTGCTATCTGTATACTGGAATGAAAACTATTATTATAAGAAAACTCAACCAAAGAAAGATGTTGGTCCAAACTTCCCTGATAATCCATCAAACAAGAACATAACATATCCTCCAAAGTCTGTATTTTTTGTTCTGACTGCCCATCTAATTGATGATGAAAAGCTGTACTAAAATTTAATTCAGTACCCAACGACTTCTGAAGGCCTTTCCAAAAGTTAGAAGTAAACCTGGGATCACGATCAGATATAATAAAGAGGATAACTCCTTGTAACCTGACTATCTCTTTAAGATACAAATGAGAAATTTGATCTAGGGAAAAATTATCTCGTATAGCATGGAAATGAGTAGATTTAGTCAAGTGATCAACAATAACCCAAATTGCATTATTACCTCGAGGTGTCTTCGAAAATCACACAACGAAGCCCATGTATATATTCTCCCATTTCCACTCTGGTACTGGTAAAGGTTGAAGCATCCCTTTCGGTAACTACTACTCTACTTTAACCTTTTGACAAGTCAAACACTTCACAATAAAATCAGCAATATCTCTTTTCATTCCATCCCACCAGTATTACTCCTGAAGATCTCTATACATCTTAGTACTGCCTGGATAAACTGAAAATGGAGAACTATGAGCTTCACATAACAACTCTCCCTTCAACTGTAAATCACACGGCACACACAATATCCTCCCAAATCTCAAAACACAATCATTATCAATGTTGAATTCAGGAAACTTACCCTTCTGAACCAGCTCTACCTTTTTCTGCAACTCACTGTCTTGCTTCTGTGCTTGCTTAATTCTCTCTGATAGAGAAGATTTCACTGATACCTGAAACAAATAGAAGAACATCCTGCACCAACAACTTCTATGCCAATTCTCATCAAATCCTTAACCAAATGATCACGTTCCAAACACAACATTGTTAATGAAGCATTACTTTTTCGACTCAAAGCATCAACCACTTTATTTTCTTTTCCCGGATGGTAATGAATTGTGAAATCATAATCTTTGATTAATTCTAGACATCTCCTCTATCTCATGTTCAATTATTTCTGAGTGAATATATACTTTAAAATTTTTTGATCAGTATATATTTCACACTTTACGCCATACAAATGATGCCTCCAAATTTTTTAAGCGAAAACAACAACAGCTAATTCCAAATCATGTGTAGGGTAATTTACCTCATGAGTTTTCAACTGTCATGAAGCATAAGTAATTACCTGATCTTTCTGCATTAGGATGCAACCGAGTCCTTTCAATGAAGCATCATTGTAGATAATAAACTCACCATTCCTGGAAGGTAGTGAAAAAACTGGAGCATTCACCAATATTCTTTTCAATTCCTGAAAACAATCATCACATTCATTTGTCCAGATAAACTTAACACCCTTCTGAGTTAGCTTAGTCATTGGACTAGATAACCGTGAAAAATTTATAAAAAACCTTCGTTAATAGCATGCCTGTCACATAAAAGAAAAATTTTAAAGGTATTCTTTATTTAATTTACATCCTTGCTTTGTTTTGGGGGTTTCCCTAGGTTTTAGGGAGGAATAGATGAGTATTCATGAATTGGGCCAAACCGTGAGCCCAATTCTAGATTAAAAAATAAATTTTGTATCTCTTATAACTTTTTCATTTTTCAATATTTTTCATCCATTCAAATTCCTATATGACCTCCCCTAACCTATTAACACCACCAAGGTAATTTCGATCTTTTAGAAATCCATAAACAGGGTTTATTTGCATTTTTATCTAAGGGGTTGGGCCTGCCCGAAATCCCAATTCCTGTTTTAAAAATAAAATTTGATTTTGTTATAACTTATTCAATTGTTGGGATTTTTTGGTGATTCTAAGTCTAAAACAAGACCAATTAACCCAGTCGCGCGTCTAAACTCTCTTCCACCTCTTTGGAGCTCTGGATAATCTCAATTTGGTGCCTAACTTAATAGGGTTCCTCAAATCTCCCAGATTTGAAGGGGTAAAGTCTTTCTTTCATAACTCTATCAATTCTCAATATGTTTCCTCCATTCCAGTTCCTAAATGACCTAATACATATTTTTCGAACTAAACATAAATTTTGGCTCTTTTAAATTTCATATACTGGTGTTTTGGAGGGATTACTTTAAGATACTTCAAGTAAATGATCCCTTTTCTTTCCTCTTTCAAATTACTTTGGGTTTAACTCATTGTTATTTGGGTTTATTTGGTTATAATTGAGTTTAATAATGTCCATAAACTAGGTTTTCGAACCTAGGGTTTAACTTTGGGCTTTATTGGCCAATTTATGTGGTTTTAGGTTTGATATAGTTCTCTCTTGGTGCGGCGGGGGTGCGATTTGATTTTCGCACGGAGATTCAAGGGTTTTTGTTACTTTGGTAGGTGATTCCATTGTGTGTGAAATTTTTGTGAATTAGATTGCTATGTTCTTGGTACATTAATTTTTATTTAACTTGAATGTTTCTGTAAAAATTGGTTTTAGTTTCATTTATAATGCAAATGAATTTTAAGTTCCAATTTTTGGTGAAATTGGGGGTTTTTCATTCAAATCTTTTATTGGTTCATTTTGGGCTAACCTATAATTACTTAGTTAATTTTATTGAACTTTATTAGGACTGAAAATAATGTTTTGAATTTTTATTCTTTTTTTTGTTGCTGTGAAAGTTTGTTTAAATGGTGTTTGGGAAGAAAATGGGCCTTAAGTGCCATGTTTGTGTGAAAATGATGTTTTTTTAAAAGATATAACTTCTTGGTTCACATTGGGATGCCCCATAACTGAATTGTTGGTTTAATTAAAGGGTATTTAACTGAATTTTTTTAATGACTTACAAGTGTTCACATAGTGTGCAAAGTGGATATCTTAAAGAGCTTTGGGTGCAAAACAATTTGATGTTTTGAGAGGTTGTTTTATTGAAAAAAAAAATTATTTTATTGTGTGTTTTAAATAGTATAAAATGTGTGTAGCTACTGTACAATTTGTTTGTGACTAGTAGTGATATTTTATATGAAAAAGGATGTGTGTTGTTTGCTGAAATTGTATTAGCACAAAAAGGGGAAGCCCTGGTACCTAGGTGGGGCGGATTTGTACTAGTACGTCTTGTGGATCAGACAGGTTTTGTCCCTGTTCCACATAGCATTTGGATAACGACAACTCTAACTAAACAATGTGGATGATTATTGGGGACCAATAGGTTATGGGTATGTTCCCTACTAGTGGCTCATGCACGAGAAAATATTTTTCTATGGTTACTCTACATCGAGGCACGAGGTACATAGGGCCCGAGACAACCTAGTGCTTAGGGGTGTTCCCGATATTGATGCTCATTGAATTTGCGGTATTTAACATTGTTGTGGGGTGTTTTTGGTAGTACTTTACAGTATCTCACATGTCTATTTAATGTTCTAACATTCTAAAATTCTCGGATTGAAAACTGTTTTCTTTTGAAAGTTGCATTTCTTTGAATTTTAACATTGTTTAACCTTGTGTATTAAAATTTCTTGTTTTGTTCACATTGAATTGCATGGTCTTTGGAATCATCTGGTGGTATCCTATTGGGCTTAGTCTCACACCATAATTACACCCCTTGGGTGTAAGTAGACCTACTTATGCTTGACTCATGTAAAGGGAAGGCTAAGGGTGATGGCGGTTCAGGGTGTTAGTCCCCATCGTTGGGGAGGAGTTGCGGAGACGGCTTGCAGGCGATGATCCCCTTCTCATGTGGAGTCCATGGGGATGTCTTTATGTAGTAATTATTTATTTTAGACCACTTGTAGTGTCTTTAAACATATGTATTCAGATCTGGTTTTGTTAAGAATTGTTTAGCATGAAAATTTCAGATTCTAATAATTGATTGTTTTTTTATGATTTATGCTTTCATACTCGGGTAAATCATTCCCAAACCAGATTTGTTTGATACCTAGGCACTTGTGCCAGCCCGTGGGGATAGGGAACGCCCTTCGAGCCTTTCCACGAGCCGGGTTTGGTGCCGTTAATGGTGGCGACCAGATCCGGTTTGTGACAAAATGGTATCAGAGCAGGTTAAAGTTTTTGGGTTATATTGTTATTTTGGGATGAGTCAGGATAGACAAGAGCTAGGACTGTCGGGGATCGAGGTATTGGTTGTGAGTAGGGTGCCTGGCTCGCACCTCTCATGGCAGACCTTGAGTCACCAGGGGATGTTGGAATTTACGGAGTAACTTCACTTCCAGGTGAGACGTGTGGGCTGTAGACCACATGTGGACATCAAGCAGATGTGGAGTAGTTGTTTATTTTATTATAGGAATGTGTTTAGTTTATTTAGATTTGATGTATTTGATTACAATTTTCAGAATTGTGGTATTTACTATTGTTTTGTGACGGTTGCATTTTGTAGAAACATGCCTCCCCGGAAAGCTCCCACACACCCACAGGAGGAAGCTAGAGAGAGTTCTCCCACGCCGATTGATCAGAGGCTCATAGAGGTTGTGGTTCGGGCTATCCAAGCTTTGGGATAGGGACCAGATCCTGCTCCTATTCCTGTTGGGGAAAAAGAGACAGGTCCTAGAAAAGATAAAGCACAAGAGTTTCTGAAAAACAAGCCTCCTACCTTCCGAGGTAGCACATAACCCCAGGAAGCAGAAGAATGGCTCGAGAAGATCGAGCGTATGTTTGAGTTCCTGGAAACACCCGAGGAGCTCAGGGTGAAGTGTGCCTCCTTTATATTGGAGGTTCCCAGCCGTAAATGGTGGGAGTCAGTGCTTCAGGCTGGGAAGAATGATCAGATGCGCTGGGGAGATTTCAAGGATGTCTTCAATGAACAGTATTTCCATGAGGTGTTGGCTTATGCCAGGTCTAGAGAGTTCATGGAACTTGTTCAGGGGAATCTATATGTGATGGAGTATGCCAACCATTTCGATGAGTTGGTTCGGTATGCTCCAAAAATTGTCTCTAATGAGCAAGTGAAGGCCTAGAGGTTTGAGAAAGGCTTGCGACCAGAGATATACTCCCAGGTGTTCTTGTTTAAGCTGAGGACCTATGCTGAGGTTGTTGATCAGGAATGCATGGTGGATATTGATAGGAAATACAGGGTTGGATTCTATGGTTCTGTATCATAAGTGGGCAGTGGTAGCTCCTCAGAGAAGAAAAAGAAGTGGGAGGATCATGTGAAGAAAGGAGGGGGCAGTTCAGGCCACTCTTCCAGGCAGTTTTCTTCTGCGGCTTCTGATGTGATATCGTTCGTGTGCCACCAATGTGGGAGGCCTGGTTATATACGACCAGCATGTCCACTTCCTCCGAAGCCTTGTTACCAGTGTGAAGGTATAGGGAATTTGTAGCGCTTCTGCGGTGTGGCACGTCCACTCCCAAGTGGGGCAGGGTCAGTGGCTTCAAGAGGAGTGCCAGCACAGTCCGAGCTGTCGAGGACTGGGGGATCTTGATTTGGTGGTCGTGGTGGTAGGGTTTGATCATCTTATAGGAAGATCCAGTTTAGGGAATAGCCACAGACTAGCGGTCATCCTCAGGCAGATACTGGACATCTCCATGCAGTGGATCAGTCACCAGCAGGATCAGAGGCGGGACTGTTGACAGTTCGAGGTACTATTCTGATCGCATCTTCTATAGCTACTGGTCTTTTTGATACTGGTGCCTCTGTTTCATTCATTTCTGGACATTTTGTGGACATTCTGAATTTTCCAACTGAGTTGATGTCTTTTGCGATGGAGTTGGTGACACCGTTGGGAAAGAAGAAGGAGCGGGGCCTCAGGTGCCCCTCGTGTGCACTTTCTGTGTCAGGGTTCGAGATGGAGTGGGACCTCTTGGTCTTAGAAATGGAATTTTTTGATGTCATACTCGGGATGGATTGTCTAGTACACTTCCAGGCACACATCGATTGCTATAGACGGCATGTGAGTTTTATGGCACCTGATGGGAGTCGTCAGGTATTTCATGGAGAATGGGATCCACGACCAGGTCGCGTAGGGCCTCCACTCCCAGAGTTGGGAAGTGTTATCTTCCAGTTATCTTCGCTTGTTCTAGAGGATGGTATTTCCCCTGAAGGTGCACTAACTCATGTAGTGAATGAGTTTCCCGAGGTATTCCCAGATGATTTTTCAGGTTTTCCCCCAGAGCGGGATGTGGAGTTTTCGATTGATCTGGCACCGGGAACACAACTGATATCTCTTCCCTCTTATCGCATGGCCCCCACCAAGTTTAGGGAATTAATGATATATCTGGATGACTTAGAATCCAAAGGATTCATTCTCCCAAGCATCTCTCCTTGGGCTGCTCCTATGTTGTTTGCAAAAACGGCTGATGGATCCCTCCGGTTGTGCATTGACTACCGGAAGCTGAATAAGGTAACAATTAAAAACAAATACCCTTTTCCCAGAATAGATGATTTGTTTGACCAGTTGAAGGGGGAAAAGTGGTTCTAAAATATAGACATGCGTTCAGGGTATCATCAACTTAAGGTGAAGGAGTCAGATATCCCTAAGACAGCCTTCCGAAGCAGGTACGACCACTTTGAGTATTTGGTCATGCCCTTAGGATTGATGAATGCTCCAGTGGTATTTATGGCACTTATGAATAGGGTGTTCCATCAGTATCTCGATTCCTTTGTTGTAGTGTTCATAGATGACATTCTGGTATACTCTTGCTCTGAGGAGGAACACGAACATCACTTGAGGATCGTTTTGGGTACATTACGAGATCACCGCCTCTATGAAAATTTGTCAAAGTGAAATTTCTGGATCAGGGAGGTGATATTTCTAGGGCATGTGATCTCAGAGCATGGATTTTCAGTGGACCCTGAGAAAATCAGTGCAGTTATGTCATGGGAGAAACCGAAGAATGTGTTCGAGATCAGGAGTTTTCTTGGCTCGGCTGGTTATTACAGACGATTCGTTCGGGATTTCTTTCGACTTGCTTCACCGATGAATTCCCTCAGCCAGAAATGGGTGAAGTTTGTATGGGGTCCAGAATGTCAGGCGTCGTTCGAGGAGCTGAAGAGGCGGCTGACTACCGCCCTCGTGCTGATTTTTCCAGAGGCTGGAAAGGGATATGCGGTCTATTGTGATGCTTCAGGTATGGGTCTTGGGTGCGTGCTTATGCAGGATGATCATGTGGTCACGTATGAATCTCGCCAACTTCGACCACATGAAAAGAACTACCCAACCCATGACTTGGAGTTGGAAGCGGTGATGCATGCTTTGAAGAAATGGCGTCACTACCTCTTTGGGGAGAAGTTTGTGGTATACTCTGATCACAAAAGCTTGGCTTATATCTTCTCGCAGAAGGACCCCAACTTGAGGCAACGTCATTGGATCGAGTACTTGTAGGGGTTTTACTTTGACATTATCTATACCCCAAGAAAGTGTAATGTAGTGGCTGACGCTTTGAGCAGAAGATTTCCAGTGCAGGCTTTGAGGAAGTCTAGTGATGAGTGGACATTGATGGGTCTCTTTTCTCAGATGCATGTGGAGAACAGGGAACACAGTGGAGGGGTATTCTTGGAAAGCGTCCAGTTTACTGCTTCTCTATTGGAGTTGATTTAGCAGGAACAGTTTAGTGATGATCTTTTTCAGTGGTTGAAGCAGTTCCTTCATGGTGGGGAGACATCCTCTGATTGGTCGTCATCTCCCGAGGGCATCTTGTGCTTCAAGGGCCGTTCAGTAGTGCCATTATCTCTACGGAAGGTGGTGATGAAAGATGGCCACCAGTCTCAGTGGGATGTCCATATGGGTGCCACTAAGATGTATTATGATGTCCGTCGGCAGTTTTGGTGGCCTGGTATGAGACAGGACATAGCAGAATTTGTTTCGAGATGCTACAAATGTCAGCAGGTGAAAGCGGAGCACCAAATGCCATCCGGTTTTCTCCAACCACTACCCATTCCTACTTGGAAGTGGGAGGAGGTCTCCATGGACTTCATTTCTGGATTACCTCATACACCTCGGGGTAAGAATTCCATTTTGGTGGTGATTGATCATCTGACCAAATCAGACCACTTCATTCCGTTAAAAGATACAACTAAAGTAGATGAGTTAGGCCATTTGTATCTTCAGGAAGTGGTGAGACTCCATGGTGTACCATCAGATGTTTTCTCAGATAGAGAGCCCCGCTTCACTTCTCGATTTTGGGAAGGCCTTCAGAAGGCCTTGGGGTCTCAGATTAAGATGAGCACGACATACCACCCTCAGACGGATGGTCAGACAGAGCGGGCGAATCAGATTTTGGAGGACATACTTCGTGCATGTGTCCTGGACTTTGGAGGTTCTTGGGATATCCATTTGGGATTGGTTGAGTTTTCTTATAATAATAGTTACCAATCCATGATTCGAATGGCCCCTTTTGAGGTGCTCTATGGTCGGCCTTGTCGGCCCCCCTATGTTTGGATGAGGTAGGAGAGACTTCACTGTTGGGGCCGAGCCTTGTGCAGGAGACTTCTGAGAAGGTCAAGTTGATCAGGAAATGCTTATTGACAGCTCAGAGTCGTCATAAATCTTATGCTGACTGGAGGCGTCAAGACCTAGAGTTTTCTGTGGGTGATAGGGTATTCTTAAAAGTGGCCCCTCGTCTGGGCCATCGTCGATTGACGAAGCAAGGTAAGCTGATGCCACGGTATGTCGGGACCTTTGAGATCACCGAGAATATTGGAAAGGTGGCATACAGGTTGGACTTACCTTCTCAGTTGATGTCTATCCATGATGTCTTCCACGTCTCTCAGTTGAAGAAATACAATCTGGATCCATCCCATGTGTTGAGTTGGGAAGAACTGGAGATAGAGCCTGACTTGTCTATTGTTGAGAGGCCGGTGAAAATAGTGGACTCCCAAGAGAAGATACTTCGAGGGAAGTCTATTCCTTTAGTCCAGGTTTTATGGCAGCATGAGAATGATACACATGAGATATGGGAGCGAAAGTCATGGGTTGAGGAAGAGTACCCATTCTTGTTTTCCAACCAAGATTCATGTTGACTTTCCAGGGTGGAAAGTCCTTCATGGTGGGGAGAATTGTCACATAAAAGACATATTTTAAAGGTATTTTTCATTTAATTTACATCCTTGCTTTGTTTTGGGGATTTCCCTAGGTTTTAGGGAGTAATAGATGAGTATTCATGAATTGAGACAAACCGTGAGCCCAATTCCAGATTAAAAAATAAATTTTGTATCTTTTAAATTTTTTTCATTTTTCAACATTTTTCATCCATTCAAATTCCTACATGACCTCCCCTAACCTATTAAAACCACCAAGGTAATTTGGATCTTTTAGAAATCCATAACCAGGGTTTATTTGGGTTTTTATATAAGGGGTTGGGCCTGCCCGAAAGCCCAATTCCTGTTTTAAAAATACAATTTTATTTTGTTATAAATTATTCAATATTTGGGATTTTTCGGTGATTTAAAGTCTCCCCAAGACCAATTAACCCAGAAGGGCGTCTAAACTCTCTACCCCCTCTTTGGAGCTCTGGTTAATTGAAATTTGGTGCCGAACTTCAGAGGGTTCCTCAAATCCCCCAGATTTCAAGAGGTAAAGTATTTCTTTCATAACTCTCTCAATTCTCAATATTTTTCCTCCATTACAGTTCCTAAATGACCTAATACATCTTTTTCGAATGAATCCTAAATTTTGGCTCATTTAAATTTCATCTACTGGTGTTTTGGAGTGATTACTTCAAGATACTTCAAGTAAATGAGCTCTTTTCTTTCCTCCTTCAAATTACTTTGGGTTTAACTCATTTTTCTTTGGGTTTATTCGGTTATAATTGAGTTTAATAATGTCCAGAAACTAGGTTTTCTAACCTAGGGTTTAACTTTGGGCTTTCATGGCCAATTTATGTGGTTTTAGGTTTGATCTAGTTCTCTCTTGGTGCGGCGGGGGTGCGATTTGATTTTCGCACTTTGGTAGGTGATTCTATTGTGTGTGAATTTTTTTGTGAATTAGCTTGCTGTGTTCTTGGTACATTAATGTTCATTTAACTTGAATGTTTCTGTAAAAATTGGTTTTAGTTTCATTTATAATGCAAATGAATTTCAAGTTCCAATTTTTGGTGAAATTGGGGGTTTTTCATTCAAATCTTTTATTGGTTCATTTTGGGATGACCTATAATTACTCAGTTGATTTTATTGAACTATATTAGGACTGAAAATAATGTTTTGAATTTTTATTCTTTTTTTTTCTGTGAAAGTTTGTTTAAATTGTGTTTGGGAAGCAAATGGGCCTTCAGTTCCATGTTTGTGTAAAAATGGTGTTTTTTTAAAAGATATAACTTCTTGGTTCACATTGGGCTGACCCATAACTGAATTGTTGGTTTCATTAAAGGGTATTGAACTAATTTTTTTTTAATGACTTACAAGTGTTCACATAGTGTGCAATGTGGATATCTTAAAGAGATTTGGGTGCAAAACAATGTGATGTTTTGAGAGGTTGTTTTATTGAAAATAAAATTATTTTATTGTGTGTTTTAAATAGTATAAAATGTGTGTAGCTACTATACAATTTGTTTGTGACAAGTAGTGATATTTTATATGAAAAAGGATGTGTGTTGTTTGATGAAATTTTTTGAGCACAAAAAGGTGAAGCCCGAGTACCTAGGTGGGGCGGATTTGTACTAGTACGACTAGTGGATCGGACGGGTTTTTTCCCTGTTCCACTTAGTATTTGGATAAATACAACTCTAAATAAACAATGTGGATGATTATTGGGGACCAATAGGTTATGGGTATGTTCCCTAATAGTGTCTCGTGCATTATAATGGATTTTTCTATGGTTACTCTACACCGAGGTACGAGGTACATAGGGCCCGAGACAACCTAGTGCTTAGGGGTGTTCCCGATATTGATGATAATTGGATTTGTGGTATTTACCCTTGTTTTGGGGTGTTTTTGGCAGTACTTTACAGTAGATCACATGTCTATTTAATGTTATAACATTCTGAAATTCTCGTATTGAAAACTATTTTCATTTGAAAGTTGCATTTCTTTTAATTTTAACACTATTTCACCTTGTGTATTAAAATTGCTTGTTTTGTTCACATTTAATTGCATGCTCTTTGGAATCATCTGGTGGTATCCTATTGGCCTTAGTCTCACACCCTACTTACACCCCTTGGGTGTAAGTAGACCTGCTCATGCTTGACTTAGGTAAAGGGAAGGCTAAGGGTGATAGCGGTTCAGGGTGTTAGTCCCCATCGTTGGGGCGGAGTTGCGGAGACGGCTTGTGGGTGATGATACCATTGTCGTGTGGAGTCCATGGGGATGTCTTTATGTTGTCATTATTTGTTTTTAGACTACTTGTAGTGTCTTTAAACATATGTATTCATATATGGTTTTGTTAAGAATTGTTTATCATGAAAAATTCATATTCTAATAATTGATTGTTTTTTTTATGATTTATACTTTCATACTCCGGTAAATTGTTCCCAAATCAGATTTGTTTGATACCCAGAAACTTGTGACAGCCCATGGGGATAGGGAACACCTTTCGGGCCTTGCCACGGGCCGGGTTTAGTGCCATTAATGGTGGTGACCAGATCCGGTATGTGACAATGCCAAACCAAGAAAACTACAAATCTCAGTTACATTTTTGGGTCTTGGACATTCTTCAAAAACCTTTGTTTTTGCAGGATCTATAGTTATTCCATCTTTAGAAACAATGTGACCAAGGAAAGAAATTTTTTGCAACCAAAAATCACACTTTCTAAATTTCCCATACAATTTCTTTTCTTTTAGGGTTTGCAAAATAACCCTTAAAGGAATTTCATGCCCCTCTTTACTTTTATAAAACAACAAAATATCATCAATGAAAACAACAAAAAACTTATCCAAGAATTCATGGAAAATTCTATTCATAAGGTCCATGAATACAGTAGGTGCATTGGTTATCCCAAAAGGCATAACTAAAAATTCATAATGGTCATATCTTGTACAAAACACAGTCTTCAGAACATCTACTTCCTTTACCTTCAACTGATGGTACCCCAATCTCATGTCAATCTTTGAAAAATACTGAGCTCCCTGAAGCTGATCAAACAAATCATCGATATGAGGAAAATGATATTTGTTCTTAACAGTGATTTTATTCAAAGATCTATAATCAATACAAAGTCTCATAGAACCATCTTTATTTTTAACAAATAAGACGGGAGAACCCCATGGTGATGTGCTAGGTCGAATGAAACCTTTCTCTAATAAATCTTGCAATTTATCCTTGAACTCTAAAAGTTCAATTTGATCCATTTGATAAGGGGGTTTTGAAATTGGCATAACATCAGGAACTAAGTCAATAATAAATTCAACTTCCTGATCTGGTATTATTCCATGCAACTCATCAGGAAAAACATTAGGATACTCATTTACCTCTGGCACATCATTAATCTGAACGGTTCCTTTGTTTTCAACAATATGTGCAAGGTAACATTAATTCCCATATTTTACATGTTTCTCAGCCTCTTGATATGTTATCAATAATAAGGGTTCATTCTTGTACAAGAACTGAAAGTATTTCTGAAAAGAAAATTCTTTAGCTCTACAATCAATCTTAGCTTGGTAAACAGAGAGCCAATCCATACCTAGGATAACATCAAACTCTACTAGAGGTAAAACAATAAGGTTTGTAAGTAGGTTCTTCCACGGATAAGGATAGGAAGACTCTTATAAATTCTTTTTGCCTAACTATTTCCCCTAGGTGTTTTTACCACAATTTCAGGAGTCATTTCTTGAGATGGAATTTATAATTTACTAGAAACGTTTTCAGAGATGAAAGAATGTGTAGACCCCTAATCAAACAACACACTATCATAATCTGAGAAAACAATGTACCTGATACCACTTCATTTGTTGGCCCAACATCTTCTGAAGTAGTTACAAAGGATTTCACCACTCCTTTTTTCTTGTATTTTGACCGCTTCCTATCATTTGAGCTCTTGGCCGAACACTTGTTTGCATAATGACCCATATTATTACACTTGAAACATTTCACTAACTGTAAATAAAATTTGGACTTACCATCATTTAGATCTTTTTTAGTTTATGTCCCATCTCACCACATCAGTAGCACTTTCTAGAATTCATAAGACATTCCACAACATGCCTTTTACTACATTTATCACAAACTGGAAACTTAGTTTTCTTACCATAAAACCTTTTTGAATAATTCTTCCCTTTCTACTACCACCTTGGTCTCTTCTTCTGTAGGTTGTTATAGAACACTTGATCATCGGAAAACTCCATTTCCACCTTCTCAGCACATTGAAAAATCTTTTCATAACTCTTGAACTCATGAGAAGGTAAAGACCTTAGATATTTTGGCTTTAATCCCGAGTAAAAATGATTGATTTTACAATCAAGGTCTCAGATAAAATTTGAAGCATATATTCCCAATCGAGTGAACCTCTCTTCATAAGCAGCCTCAGAGTTGTCCTCTTGCCTCAATTCCAAGAATTGTTTTTCCATCCTAAGTCGAACAGCCTTAGAAAAATACATCTCAAGAAACATACCTTTGAATTAATCCCAGTCGAGAGCATCAATCTCATCAGTGTCCCTGATATTTTTAACCATCGACCACCACTGATCTGCTTCACCCTCCAAACGATAAATTGCAAGACTAAACTTTTGATTGTCTGAACACCCCATAACATCGAAAATCTTCTCCAGTTATTTAACCCACCCTTCAGCTAGCATAGGGTCAGATGATCCTATGGATGATGGGGGATGTTTCCTCATGAAATGTTCCCCCACTTAAATGTTCCTCTATGGTTGATCGGGTTGATCTCGTGCATGGATACCACCACCATTTATTGCTTGAGTCAACTTTCCCATTTCTGCAAGAAACTGTTCGGTTCCAATTCTGACCATCTTAGGATGCAGATTCGGAAGGTCATTTCCTTCTGTATGCCTTCCTAGCACTACTTCACTGTTTCCTCTGCAAAAAACCACTCTGAACAAACATGTCTTAGATGAAGAAACATGGAAATCTTCAAATTCTATATCATTTAAATTTGACCATAACAAAAATATTTTTGGATAATCATTTATTATAATTCTAACTCCTAAAGTTATCTAAACCGACCTCTGATACCAACTATAAGGCCCCAACCTTAAACATTACTTAATCTTGAGTTATTTCAAGAATACACATTGAGGATCTTTTCAGGTTTAGAGTTTTATAGAATTAGATCATAAATCATGCATTACATTCCACATTTAAACAAGGCGGTTACATAAAAGACAATATTTATTTTTCCCATCAAATGAAACATATTTCAAATAAAACATATATTCTTTCATGACACTTTATCGACACTATAAACACATCATGTACTTTTACCCTGACCTGTGAAAAACATTTCAAAAACTTGGGATGAGCATAAAAATCTCATTAAGGGATATAAAAGTATGAAATGAAAACATTAGTCCATGTATTCATAAGAATTAATGAAATCATACTTTACTCATAAAACATAATCACTCTAACATACCTCATAAAATCATGAATAAATCATAGAAATCATAAGACATAAAGGTAACTTGAGGCATTCATAACATTCTTACGTAGGGAGTAACCCTCATGGTTATGTTTGGAATACCCATCACAGTATATTCCCTAAATATCTTTGGAGAAACCATAGCATTTAACCCCTTTGCGTTACCCAATTCATTGGAGAGCTATCACGGGCTCATCCTCCCTTAGTTTATCATGAAACCACCCTTCTTCATAAACAATTCTCAAGAACCATAACATAATCGTATCACATAAAACATGCATAAAGGAAACATAAAATTTCCACATTTCAATCACAAGATATCAAAAATACATTGATATAATAAAAAAATTATCAAAAAAATTCAATACCAAAATAAAAGAAAAGTAAAACATGGTATTTATTTTTCATTAAAAAAAGTTATGGCTTGTAGAGGAAGCCAAAACTCAAATAATGGTCACGGCGGTGGAGAAGTCATTGTCGCTGCATACGTACGAAAAAAACATTCCCTTTGGTTATTTAGTAAAACGCTTCGTATAAAAAATATTCCTTTTGAATAAATGTAAAAGTCAAAGGGGTTTATACACCGTATAAAAAAAAGCTGTGTATAAAACAAAATATGCCTCAATGAAAAGAGATTGAGACGAAGTCCCATACCTCGTGTCCGACTTGACTCGATCGTTCTTTAATCTCTTGAATAATAAACTTGAGTTAATTTATAATTTCTTAAGAACCTTTTTCAAGTTTATTATTACTCTTATATCACTTATTACCATGTTATGAACACTATGTAATTATTTAAGTTAATAACGGTCGTTTTGTCGATCATTGGTACTTGAGTCAAAAATAAACTCCTTATAATTACAAGTTGTTCATGTGGTAAAATATCCATTATATCCAGAATTATATTCATGGTGTAGATATCATATATATAATATATATCCATTATATACATTCATTTATAATATTACATAACATTTAGAGGTATGAAATGAAATGCACCGTTCATGGAGATGGTAAGACGTACGTACGCATGAATGCTACTTTCATTTCTATTTAATATTTAATGTAATGAAATCATGATGATATAAAGGTATATTATAATTCCAGTATAATATCATATATAATATCATTAAATCCATCCTTTATACGTCCCACATATGGCATTAACGAATCAAATCACTTTGAGGGGGCGGTAGTTTGCACTTCCTAAAATGAAGATATCGCGTTTACCCATAATGGAAACCATAAAGGTATGCCATAATTGAAAAATAAATAATCATAAGGAAAATATAAACACAATATATATCATATATAAATAGAGTGACATCTTAATGGCCACCATGAAATGTGTTAAAAGAATATTGAACAATCATCATTTCGTGAGGCAGAAATTCGCCATCCACAGAAACAGTATGTTCTTTAACCATTAGACAGAGGTGTGTGTAAGTGTTGCTCAAATCCTTCTCATAACAACATCCTAGTATATTTAATATACTGGGGTTGTTACAAAATAAAGGAATAAAAATAGTTTATGTGGTTGGAGAAGAAAAATAAAACAAAAGAACATTATAGAAGACTTTACCTTTAAATCAGGTAACTCCTCTTGGTTTGAACCAAAAGGGTTTCTTGAAGAGAATTATGCCTAAGGTAAGACTTCTATGATGAATAAAGGGATGTGGAGAGACAAAATGAGTAGATCTTGTCCAAGCCAATGGCTTGAGAGGTGTGTGTAAGGAGGTAGAGGTGGGGGCCTTTTATAAGAGGGAGGAGGGGCACTCTTGGAAAGTCAAGAAATGTTACTTTATATTAAAATGAGTTTCGGATTTTAATGGTCCCAAATTGATATATTTCGAGGATAAGGAGATACGTGTTCGAAATATACTCATACAATAAGTTTTTTACAAGTTTATGTCTTAGATTTGACATTATCTTTTCTTTTTATTTAAATCGTTCATTAATGAGGTAATCGTTGCATCATCATGGTGTCATAAAAAATTTAATCTATTTAATGTCTAAAAATTATAAAAAAACTACTATTATGTAGGAAATATTTTTAGATTTACAATGACTATTTATAGTCCAATATAACATTTATGTAGACAAAATTAATTAATTTTTACTTAGGTGTTACATATTTTTGTGATATTCTCCTTTCTTTAAAAATAAAATGATAAAGTGTCACTATCACCCAAAAGTGATTCCATGGGGTCCCAAAGTTTGGCACAAGGCATCCCATGGTCGGCCATGACACAACCAATAGAATTAGGACACATTTTGGGGTCATTTTTTATTATTATGATAATATTTTATTACCCTTAACTACTCGATTACTAATTAATCACGATAATTAAAGATAATTACCGTCGTTACTATTCATAATGTCCAAAAAAAAAAGAGTCTTAATTAAATAATTTTTACCTTATGATTCAAAATATGGAATCCATTTTACAAAATTTCAAACACAGGAATTTCAATAATTAATTTAAAAATAATTCACATTATCAAAACAAATAACGGGTTTTTTTGAAACAATATCTATGAAAAGTCTGGCACTTGTTTATGCCCAATTCCAAAGTTAAATAAATTATAATGACCACCATTGGATTAAATGGTAAACATATATTCTAATTACACTTTAAATCCAATTATAAAGATAATCTAACAATATAATTAAATTAGACGAAAAATCAGTTTTGAAGTAAAATGCATTATTTTTCACTATTCATTAAAAAAATGAACATTGTCAGCAAAATACCAAAAATTTATCCAAAGTAAATTTCAATGTACCAATAATAAATAATAAGTTTATTTTGACAAATAAATCTTTCAAAATTTTCAAAAGATAGATTTAAAAATGGTTCGCCATCAAAAGGCGGTAAAACAATCTTTTAAAAATATTAGAGAATTCTATTCTTAAGATTGGATTTATTTTCATTTTAAGCCTCTTAAAACACAATCTAATTCATAAATAGATATAGATATGAAAATGCATAATTATTTACTTACTTGGTATGTTACAGGTGAGACCCCTAAGGACATGTCTATAAAGAAGTATATAGTTGAGTAAAATTATAGGGAAATGTGATGTAATTATTGGGAATGATTGAGCGAGTGGATTCATAGAAATACATCTATTATGTTTCTTTATAATATATGTACATAGCGGTAATAGATCTGAAAATATGTTTCAATCTTCAGTCATTGTAATCTGTTACATGTCAATGTGCCTTTATGCACACCTACTTTGACACTCTTAGGTGATATTCTTTAGGAATTCTTTAACTCTTCAAAAACCATTATGAAGGATTTAAGTTTATTTCTATGAATAACAAAGGATAAAATAAATTTTTCTAATATTAATGAAGTTTAAATAACTTAGACATCCTATAAGTTATTTTTCATGAATAAGTGGTTCCTTATTATGATGACTACTTCTAACATTATGATTTTGGTTTTAATCAATGGTCGGAATGAAAAATAACCCCATTAATGTAAATTTAGATGGAAAATGAAATGATTTTCCTCCTGAGAAACTGAATTATATGGTATATAGAATGAAAAATATTCTTTTTATGAACACCCATATTTCTTAGGCTATGAATCATAGGGGAATTCCAAAAGATAAAAGAAGAAAACAATATTCTTTTAAGTATTTCATGGGGAAACAACTACCTTCTTTCAGAGGGTTTTCTAATCCACTTGTTGGTGAACAATGGAGTAGTTCCACTGAAAAAATATTCTCCATTATTCCATTTTTGGATCATGAGATATTAATTATTATTGTTTATAGTTTGGATTAAGAAGAAGATCAGCAGTGGAATCAAATAAAGTATACGAAGTAAAATACTAATATTTAATCCATGGATTTTTAAGAGTTTAAGAAATTATTTTTCTATAAGTTCATTCATCAAATTATTCTTACCAAGAAGGGTAAATAGTTCATTGAGTTGATGAAAATGGATGATGAGTTTGTTGGTTACTATGAGGAAAATTTCACAAAACTAGTGAGGTACACTTTAGGAATTATCATCCAACCTGAATGTAAAGTTTTTAGTTTTGTTGGTGGATTAATGAAAAGTCTCAGATGGGAAATGTACAAAAAAGAATTTATCAGCTACGAAGATATTGCACATTGTACTATAAAGGTTTAAATGGAGGAAGGTCTTATAAATAAATCTCATGGATTTGACAAGAAGAGGAATGTGTATTTTAAAATAAACTCTATGAACCATGGATAAAATAAGATGAACATTCATTTATTCTCTATGTATGGGAAGAGGCATTGAGGAAATGTCTATACGAGGTCTAATAATTGTTTCAAGTGTGGAAAGGAATGACACTGGGGAATAAATTACTCAAATGATTGGAAGAAGTTTTCTTAAAATAATAATTGAGGAAAATCAGCATAGAATGTACCTCATACAATTTTGTTCTTCAAGTGTATGCTTAATGGTAATTATTCTAATAATTACCCAAAACTAAGGGTCTATGATGATGATCAAATTCAATATTCTCATAATCCATAGTTTAAGGGCTAATATCATGAAATTGATATTTCTGATTAGGGGTGGGATGAAGATGTGGTCAAAGGTACACTTATCATCCACTCAAGAATAGTTAATGTCATATTAGATTCTAGATCTACCCACACATTAATATCTAATGAATATCATAAGGTTTATTATATTACTAAATTATAATTAAAGGTGAGATTAATAGTGAAAACCCCTAATTATATGATGATTTCATTTCCAGTATATGATTCATCTTCAGTTGTGGTTTTCAGGAATTTAATTCTTGAAAATATTTTCATTCTTCCTGTCGTCAAATTTGATTTCTTCTTAGGCATGGATTGGAATTTTCTACATTAATCCCATATCCATTATCAGGTAAGGGATTTTACATTCAATATTTGGCACCATCATATGATCATCCATCAATGTGAAAATATGTTTGAACATCCTGTAGGGATTACATCAAATGCATGGGTCTTAATTCCAATTCAAAGGTTATTTTTTTATCTCAAATGGTTGGGGAGAAGATCTAGATCAATGATATTCATGTTGTTCTATATTTTATGGATATATTTTATGAAGAGTTTCATAGACATTAAAAAAAATGTGATGTTGAGTTGTCGATATAACATATACTAATCTCCATACCAATTTCAAAGACTCCTTATAGAATGGCCCTGATTGAGTTACAAATATTAATGAATAAAATACAAGAAAACCTTGATGAAGGATTTATACGAGAAAGTGTGTCACCATGGGGTGCACTATTTTTTTTTTGAAAAATAATGTGGGAAAAATTCATCTCTGTATTGATTATAGATAGTTGTATAAGATCATAATCATGAAAAAGTATCATATTCCTCATATTTTTGACTGGTTTGACCAAATTTGTGGAGATCAATACTTTTCCAAGATAGACCTTCATTCTAGATTTTATAAACTGAGACTCAAAATGGTTGATATACCAAATAAAACATCATATACAAGGTATAGTCACAATGAATATATAGAGGTCCCTTTTTTTCTTAATAATTAGCTTGATATCTTCATGTATTTAATTAATATAGTCTTTATAGATTACCACAACCAGTTTCAGGTAGTCATTATAGATGTTATCCATAACTATTCAAATAGAAAGGAAGATCATGTTGATAACATGGGGATCAAACAAAAGTACCTAATGAAAGATAATTTTTATGTAAAAATTAACTTTTTAAATTTTCGATGAAATGGGATTCATATTTGGGTCACATAATATTAAGATACAATATAGCTATTGATCCATCAAATATGGAGGAAATTGAATACTGGCATTAACCAACCACATTGACTGAGATATGAAGAATTATTTGTTTAACTGGATATTATCGCTGTCTTGTGGATAATTTATCATGATTATCTAATCCTCTTACCACGTTAACTCGGAATAGTGATATGTTCCTATGGACAGATGAATGGGATAAAAATTTGAAGGCACTGAAGAAAAGTTTGGTCAGTATACCTATTCTTACACTACCATAAAAAGGTGTTTTAATATATAAAGATGCATTCAAGAAGGGATTAGGATGATCTCTCATGAAAAAATAACATGGTTATAGCCCATTCCTCATCACAGTTGATGATTTGGGATAAAAATTACCCAACACATGATTTTGAATTAGCAGTGGTAACTTTTTCATTAATGAAATAGCGACATTATCTTTATCAGAAAAGGTGACATATATATACATAAACCTATCATACAAGTCTGACATATATATTCACACATAAGGTGTTAACCCTACTACAGATAATATGGTTAGAGTTGATAAATTATTATGACTGTTCAATTAAATACAACCCTAGAAAAGTTAACATTGTGTCCAATACATTGAGTCAAAAAGATCATGGTAGCTTATCTATGACGAGGATCACAAAAGATACAATATTTCATGATTTACAATGGATGGATCTAGAAATACAATAAGAAGGGGGAAAATCATATATTTTAAAATGAATGTTATACCCTCTATCCATTTGAAGATTACGGAGGAGAAGAAGGTTGGTGAAGAGCTTCCAATGAATAATATAAATGTTCCTGAGTTTAACCCTAATGAAAATGGAAGGATAAGGTTTAGTAACTACGTATGTGTTTCTTCTATCCCATTGTTGAAGAAGGAGTTGTTAGAGGAAGCTCATAGTTCTTCATTTCTTATTCATCTAGGATGTATGATGATGTATTGGGACATAAAATAATACTTACTATGGGATTCCATGAAGAGAGATATCTCGGATTTTTTATCTCACTATTTTTTATTCCAGCAAGTTTAGGATGAAAGAAAAAATTACAAAGGTGTGTTGCATTTATTACCCATACAAGAATGTAAATGGTAGAACATCACTATGGATTTTTTTCATTGGACTACCCAAAACATATATAGGTTTTAATGTTATAAGGGTGGTAGTTTATTTCCATATAATTTCATCACACATCATTTACCTTAGAGAAGCCTTCTCACTTGATTAGATTTCCAGAATATACATTAAGGAAGCATTGTGGTTTTTTAGAGTACCACAAAATATTGTATCAGATTAGGATACGAGTTTTACTAATTTTTTAGAGAATTATTTAGAAATAAAAAGATACATAATTGAGTTTTAGAGCATCTTATCATCCTCAAATAGATGGATAGTCTGAAATAAAAATTCATATCCTAGAGGATATGTTGAGATCTTGTTCTTTTGATTTCAAAGGTGATTGGGGTCAACACCTTCCTCTAATAAAGTTTTAATACATCAATAGATTTCAATAAATAATTCAAATGGTAGATTATGAAACAATTTGTTGGAATATATGTTGAAATACAACATTTTGGGATGAGGTTGGAAAAAGAAAGCTATTGGGACACAAGATTTATGAAGAAATGGTCGATAAGTTTAGAACCATTCAACAACATATAAAGGCATCAAATTGTTGGAAGAAAATTTATGCATATAAATATTTTTGTGATCTAGAATTTGAAGTTGGTGGAAAGGATTTCCTATGAATCTAACTCAAGAATAATTTTATGAGATTCAGTAATAAAAGGAATCTACTCCCTAGGTATATTAGCCCCTTTGAAGTTATTGATTATATCGGTATGGTAGCCTTTCACTTGAAAAACCCTCCAAATATCCCTCAATTTTATGATGTGTTTCTTATATCTCTCTTAAGAAACTACATACCTAATACTTCACAAGTATATTACTCAATGTATATACCACTAGAGTAATATCTTTCTTATGACAAGAAACCTGTTGAAATTATGGACCGATTAGAGAATGTTCTACGAAACAAGGCCACTTTCCTAGTAAACATTTTTTTAGAGAAATCTTCAGTTAGAAGAAGCTATATGTGAACTGGAGGTTATGATAATGTATAAGTATCCTTGTTGTTTTACCCAGTTGACAATTATCAATGAAAAAATTCATTTTAAGGGGTGTAGAATATAACACACAGAGTATTAATTGACCATATTTTTTTAATATAAATTTACACATTCATTTATATCAAGAAATACAATAAGTCAAAGATTCCTTTTTTCACACAACACTATGTAGGAGTAGTTTACATGAACCATTGACTTGGTGTAGGATACATGAAACATCGAGTTTGCATATGATCCACACCACACCGACTTGGCGTATGATGCATGCAACACTAAGTTAGTGTTTGATACACGTAATACTGAGTTTCGATTAAAAATATACTTTTATTATTTTAATTATTTAAATAAGATAATTATAACGTAGTCATTAAAAATATTAATAATAATAGTAATATCATCATATAAAATATTTTTTTATTATTTGTTATATAAATAAATCATATTAATAATAAAAGAAATCATTTTGGTTAAAGACCTTCTATGTTTAAAAATACCATTTCCTCAAAAAAACTACATTTAATGGTCATCTAATAAAATTATTTATAGAAACATTTAAAAAATTAATTTCATAAAATAAAACATATTTTTTAATTCATAATGTCAAAATTATCCTAGGGTGAATTTTTTATTTCACTAAGAAACACTATTTTTTGTTGAATAGTGAAAATACTATGTTCAAATTATAAATAGTCTTTTTTCTAATATATTATTAATTAAAAATGATATTATATATATTTTTTGACTTAAAATTAGATTAAAATTAAATATATTGATACAATTTAATTTATTATAATCAATTTCACTTTGAAACTAAATATATAATCTTAACAAACTTTTGAACTTTTACCTACTTTAAAACCATGATATTTCATCCCAACTGTGTCATTAGAATAAATATTAATTTTTTTGTCTCTATTAATTTAATTTAAAAAAAACCTATATACAATAGGTTATTATGCCTAATATGTATGTTCAAATAATACCATGTTAATGTTTGACCAAAATAATTAGTAAAAGTTATTAAATTTAATCCGAACAATTTGGGAGAAATTAAGCATATTTGGGACTAAACATTAAAATTAAGGGACTGAATGACCTATAAACTTGTACAAAACCCCCTTTCATGTCCATTTATAGGCCATAATACTTATATTATTT
Organism: Viscum album; assembly: GCA_963277665.1. Lineage (NCBI taxonomy): Eukaryota > Viridiplantae > Streptophyta > Magnoliopsida > Santalales > Viscaceae > Viscum > Viscum album. The sequence goes on from OY728147.1 coordinate 1,837,059,021, forward strand.
TGTTTTATAGGTTAGGTATGGCTGTTTTTGTATAATAAAATGTGTACACCAAACTTGTTTTTAAAAATTCCATGTGCTTTCTTTACCTTCCAATTAAAAGTACACCAACACTACCCATTACTCATAACTATAAAGCCTTTTATGTTCATAAAATTTCATACCAAGTAGACTCCCAAAAATCCTCCCTTTTTTAATGGATACTTCTATTAGGTAGAAATATTCTCAAGAAAGCCTTCTAGAATAAACCAAAAGTAGTTACCCAATTAATAGACAACATCTTCTATGAAGCTCATTTCCCTTGTTTTTATTCTCTACATCTCCACTCTATTTATTCCATTTTTTGTGTAAAAAACTATTTCCTACATGTAATAGGATTTTTTTATACAAATGGTATAGTCTAAACTTTATCAAACCTCCATTTAATGGTTGTTGTACATACTATTTCGGTGTACAATGAACTACTCCCTCACGAAATGATGATGGTTCATTTCTCCATTACCACCAATCCGGGTGGCCATTATGAAGGAAAATCTATTGATATATGTCATATATTATATTAAATTTGTATTTAATATTAATCATTCCTTTTAACAGACACATCATTTTACATTTCATTTACTATTTTTATGATAATGTAATTTGAGAAAGTGTGGAAAACCACCCCTCAAAGCAGTGTGATTCATTCAAAACCACATGGGATGTATAATGGATGGTTTTAATGAAATTATATGATATATAAGATATATTAATGCAACATGAATTATGATATATATATATATATATATATATTTCATTCACATGCTTTCTTTCAAAGTGACAATTAAGACAGAAACAATGTTCTTCTGTACATACGACTTACTGTCTCCATGAACCTTGTATTCTGTTTCGTACTTCTATATTATATAGATTATAATAATACACATATATATTATATAATAGATTTTTATTTTATGTTATAAATTCATTAATAATAGTATTATTATAAAGACTAACGATATAACAAATTAAGACAAATGCGAAGAACAAATCGAATAGTACACGAAGTGAGACCCTATCATAGGATCGTTAACAAGTAGGTTAAATATCACCATAATAAAACAATATAAAGTAATATATATAATAATATTATTCTGAAAAATATGTATAATAAATATATATTTTTTATACACAAACTTGCACAAGCATGGAGAGAGTCAATACACAAGGTAAGGGGATTTCATCTCACTTTTAATTCCAAAGAGATACATGATAAGTTCACTACTCATTTTGTTTGTGTGGTGTAAATAATATCCATTATTTTAATATATATATATTATACATAAATTTATTAGTATTATCAAATAAATTTTATTATATTTTTTTCATGGGGAGTATGTTCCAAAAGATACCAAATAGATAAAATAATTTGTCTCAATTTTCCTTCTTTGAGACTCATGTTTTGTAATGAATCATAACAATTTTTCAATGTGAATATACATAAATTTTTCATTTTTTAACATTAATATAATTATTTTAATGATATCATAAGCTTCATTTAACTTTTTATTCTTACAAGGGGAGTATGATCCCAAGTCACCATGTTATAATAGTTTATTGAGACAGTCTCATCACTTTTGGAGATTATTTATGTTTAGGTTTCCATTTAAGAAATCTTATGATATTTCTCTCGTGAATATTCATGAGTTTCTTTATAATAAATTTATTAATGATATCCTCATGTGTTAGTACCATTTTTATATCGTTTTCTACTTAAGATAATGTTTTTATGTAAAATATGACCATCTATTTCTTCGATCAGAAATCTATTGTTTTCAAAAACAATGATTTGTAAAATTATTTCTAAAGATCAGTGAGGATAATTCTCAAGAAAAAATGGGATGTAAAAATATTTTATTTCTTTAAAATCTTAAATTATAATTTTTCAAGGATATTTTCAAATAAATTATTTTTCAAATGATTTTATGAAATAAAAATCACTTTTCAATGAAAAATGATTTTTTCCAGATGAAGTGTTTTTAAAAGATAACTCAAAATTATTTTCCATATACCATAAAATAAATATTTTTTAATCATGCCATTATGATGAATTATTCATTTTCTATACTCATATTTTTTCTTTGAAAGGATTATGTTTTATGGGATGTTGTTATGTATCCCATTTCTCTTTCACAGTTTATATGATTTTGAAACCCTCTTCTTTTAACATGTTATGTTTTTGATGAAATTATTATGAAACCTATATCTTTCCACATGTTATGCTATGTTTACTGGTAAATGGTACCCATTTAATTTCACGGGTAATTATATGTTCATTTATAATCTTCTGTCACATGTACGTATGATTTCATAATTTTACTATTTGTTCCTATATCTCCCACTAATTCATTAGGCAATGAAGTATATCTCATGAGAAAAAATAGGGCTAGAATTGGGATTAATTTCTTCACTAATATAGGAATAGAATGAAGATTAGACAGTTCAATAATATAGGGTTGGAATGAGGGTCACTCAGTTTAGTAATATATTGTTGGAAGGGGTTTACCAAGTTCAGTAAAAGACTTTCTCTGCTAAGATGGTCTTTTCAGTGATTCCTTTGCTACGTGAGAAATCAGTATATGCTTTTGTGTTTCCAGACTTCCATGTATTATTCCAATGTTGTGCTTTCATGTCCTATTCTTTTTATTTCATCATGATTCATGACTTATAAACTACCAATAATTATGCCATGATCTTTGATATCTAGGTTATGATATTCTATTTTCATGATCACATTCTTAAAAAATTCTGCTCATGTTTATGCTTACATGTATCCCTTTTTAATATTATTATTAATTGAGATAATTCCTTTCTTTGTTTCCTTACCCTAGTGGTGAATATATATATTATGTTTGAGGTTTCTATTTAGAGTCACAATGAAGAAGAATATATTGAGGAATAATATAGCTCACTTATGTATCAATGTTTATGTATTCCAATATTCCAAAGAAACTAGAGTAGTATGGTCTTCTTTAATCTTTTTGTATAATGTTTATGTATTTATCTAAATTTATAAAATTTTAATGTTTGAAATGCAAGGGTCGCTAGAATAAATGATTTGTTTTTAATATATGTTTTAGTTTAGTAGTTTTGGTCCTTATACATTGATCAAAATGACATCATATAATTAATTTTAATCATGGTGTAAATATAATATATATACATTATATATATATTCATCTATATAATTATTTAAAGATCTAATTACACTATTTGTGGGGATTATAGGTCATACAAATGCATCAAGGTTCTATTATTATTTGAGAATAAAATTAAAAAATTTAATGAATAATTACAAATGAAATAGTAATTAATATATCATATAAATATTTAAAATTTAGAAAAATCCTTCCTTATTACCATAAATTTAAAATCAAAATTAAAAATGAATCACATAACATGGTCATGGTTTTAGTCCACACATACACAATAGCTATATTATAATAATCAAATGGATAGGAATGTATGAAATTACATGTGATATTATAATTAAATAAGTTTTATTTTGACTAAAATATACTATATATACTAAAAAGACATCATAATATCCATATGTGAGAGGTGCTATAGAAAAGGAATTGCATTAGTTCCTGAGGCAAAAGTTTGATATACACATGATCGACTATTTCATTTTCTATTTTATATAAAAGGATATATATTTATGTTATAATATAAATATAATAGTATTGAAATATATTTTATATAATTATTTTTTTCTATCATTTTGGTGTAAAATTATTTGGAGAATATGAAAAATGAAATTAAGACAAACACCTGATTAAGAATGATAACTCTTATTAGGAAAACATGTTTAGGCTCACATCAAAATACATCATAGGTGAGTTTTATAACAAATAAAATAATTCTAGTAATTTTCATGAGAATTATTGAAATATTTTTTAGTTGTATTGGATGAACAAAGATTCTTTTGAAATGTGATGAAAAAAGAAGAATAAGTTCACTTTTATAAGTGAGGGGTAATTTTGAAATTTGTTAAAATATTCAAATATGAAAAGTTAATTATAAAAAAAAATTATTCCAAAATGGCCATATATTTGAAAATAATTTATTCTTTGGTTGAAATCCCACCATGAATTAATATTTGGATAGTTTTATGTGGGGTTCTAAACCTTATATTTTGATTTAACCACTTAGTTAACCTATATTAACCTTAACAGTGAAAATAACTATTTCCATATTAAAGAATATAGAAAGTTATCCTAAATGGATAATTGAACAATAAATGGACCATGGTTGATATTTTCAACCATATAAAATTGACCTAGAAAGATATAATATTTTTATGATTTTTAACTAATTTAATAATATATTATATAATATAAAATTTAATTACTTTCAATTTCATAAAAATTAATTTAATTTAACAATAAATGAACCAAGTATAATTTTAAATTATAATATATTCTTCCCATTTGTAAATAATATTTCATAGGAATATAAATAAAATTGTAGAATCTTATTAATTTGTAAATTTATAATATTTTTATTATTTTTATGACGCTTTAATTTAGTTTTTCATTAATTTATGAAATAATATGTCAACACTGAATAAGAATTTAAGGTAATTATATATTCACTAAAAATTATTAATAAATTATCATCATGAAAAAAAATTTATAATGCTAAAAATTAATATTTATGGTCATTCACTACATTATTTTGTCCCTATGTGAGCACATAAGATATATGTTTTAAAGAGAGTGGAAATTTTCCTTTTTCATTCCAATAAATTTTATTTGCATAATTTTTAGGGGCAAGTATCCCTTAAATAGTAAAATTAGTTTATAATGTGAATATTATTTTATTTTCATCATATAATAGTAATTAATATGAAAGTAATTACTATTCATTTTCTTTCATCCTTAGGTATAATAATTTACCCTTTTAACATGGTGGATTTGTTTGTTTTTTCTATTATTTTTAATGATATTTAAGCTCAAATTATTAAATAATACTATTTGTTCTATTTAAAAATATATAATAAATTTTTCCATATTTTTTATCAATAATTGTTCAAAATTTCATTTTATAAGTATCCCATAAATAATGAGGTAAAATAGTTTTCTGAAAAAAAACATTTTATTTATAAAAGTGTTTTTATTCCAAATGAAATATAGGGTTTATTGATATGTAACAAATTTTAATAGTTTTCATATTTGGACAAATGTATTAATTTAGTATCAAAATAAAAATATTAATTATGATTCTTAATGGAAATAAATGATAGTTTTACAAATATCTGTATTTTCACTATTCACTAGGAAATCGATATTATCTGAAAAATACAAAAAAAGCACCATCAGTTAATTGTGACATGTTAATTCTAAAAAGGATGTTCAGTTTGTAAAATTAAAATTATATAAATGATATAAATTAATTATATATTCAATGAAAAAATAAAATAAAATCTTTTTATGAATAAAATTATTTTCTAAAGTATAAAATGTAACCATTTACAATATTAATTAGTTATTTTAAAATAATTACTGAAAACATTTTCATTGAGTATAAATATTATATATTTCAAAATATGGTTTCTCTAATTTATACTACAAAATTATGTGACTATGTTATAATGATCATGTTTGAATAACAATAATTTTTTAGTTTATTAGGGTTTGTTATCAGTATGTTTTCTATGTTGTAAATAATATCAATGAAATAATTTTTATTTAAAAAATGTAATATTCTAGAATGATAAGTTTTTTTATTATCACCTACATCACTAGGCAAAATTATCTAAAATCCTGCTATCTTGCCAATGATACCCAACCATGGCTGACCCACATCATAATTTGTACTATAAGACATACGTAATACCTCTTATCATCTCATCCAACACTCTATTATTTTATAGACATTGTGTATGGATAACCCCAATACACCCATAGTACAAAAGGCAACTTATTAAAAGTATTGATGACCTAGCACCATAGTGTATCATTTTTCTTGGGCACCCCTGGTCCCAAATCCCCATGCCTAAAACATGTAATTATATAGTCATGAACACTCATAAATAAACATTATTATGAGTTTATATAATATATTCCAAAAACATCTATAGAAGAGTTAGAACCTCTCCAGTCACACACATCACCATGGTCAATCATGCAACACTGTGAGTTATTATAGATCATTTTTTCCCAGGGAAATTAATTTTCATAGATTTATTGATTTCTACTAAGTCAAAAATTCATTTTACATGGCATCAACATGGTATAAATTACATTCAATAGAAAATTGGTGTCTGATACACCAAATTCTGAATTGGTGTACGTTACACGCGACACTGACTTATCATAATTTACATGAAACATCTATTTTCATCAAAACATTTTTTGTTATAATTATATATAAAAGATAATTTAAGATTTCTGATAAAAATAGAAATATGAATAGTAATAACTATTTTAAAAATATTTTTTGTAATGGTTTTATATAAATAAAACATATTGATAACAGAAAAATATTTTTTAAAGACCTTATGTGATTAAAAATACTATTATATCAAATGAATTACTTTTAATTTCCTTCTAAAAAACTAATTTAAGATGCATCTAGAATTTTAATTTGATTAAATAAACTAACATTTTAAATTTAGAATGTCTAAATTGTCTTAGAGTAGATTTTTTTTAATTTTCTTTGAAACATTATTTTTTGGATAAATATTGATAAATACTAAATTTTAATTCGAAACATATTTTTCATATAATTTATTTATTTGGTTAAATTATATTTTAAATTTACTTTAAGGTATAATTAGAATAATTATTTTTCAATTAATCTAAATTTGTTCATGGGAATTAATTTCACATTGAAATTTGTTATATAAACACAACAACTTTTGGATCAATTTTTATTTAAAAAACATACAGTGTCATTTCGTCAACATGATTATTTGTAAATTCATTTCTTCCACATATGTGTTTATAAATATGGAAAATGGTTTTTATATTTGTAATTGACATGATTTATAAATTATATTAATTTCAAATTATTTTTTTATATAAAAATTTCAAACTAATTAATATTAATTGCAATGATTTAGAGAAAAATTAGCTTCACAATAGACTAAACCATTAACATAAAACACATTACCAGCTATAATCATTTCAAAAATCAATGTTTTATAAATATTTCTACTATATACTCCCTCATATCTACTTTAGTTTATATATGGTCCCACTTGGCCTTGGAATAAAATGGGTAGAATTCATTTTCAAAAAAATTACAATAGTTCCACTCCTCCTCCACTATAAAAGGCCGCATCCACTACAATTCCATCACACATATCAATAAAATTCGCTCAACCATGATCTTGTCAAACAACATAAAAAAACACTCCCTTACACCTTGAATATGATATTATTCCTAAATTCATCCAAGGATTCCATTTGGTGTAAAACCAAAATGTGTTACCCAAAGAAGAGGAATCATCCTTTCTCCAAGGTAAATTATTATTTTTTCAATATCAACCAACTCAACTATCCTTATTATATTCTAATAAAAAACATGTGTATCCTTAGTATATTGATATTTTGTTATATTGAGGTTTTTACATGCACTTATATATAATTCCATCTAATGGCTAAAAAACATGTGAGAAAAGTTAAATTAACATTTTTAGAAAAAACATCCCCTGAAACTGATTCACCTCCCATATGATTTTCTTTGTTAATACCTTTATTGTTATTCCATATTTAGATTAATTAAATCCATCAGAAATTGGAGTTAATTAACCATTAGTTAGGAGTTTTCGATCATTATGTTCCCCTCTCTCAATGGGTTCGACCCTACACTTCTAATATAATACATCATTATAGTTAGAGATGTTTGGGGTAATATATATTTATTATTTGACCTATGATCATAGGAATTAATGAATCATTAGAGCACATAAACCCCATACAATAAATATTTTATTTGGTAGTGATTTATTTTATACTATGAAAATCATATTATATTCTTAGGTGTCTTTTAAAATTCATTGTCTTATTTATATATTGTCATTTAATGCATTATGTTATCAATTTCTATATGATTCATCTATTATTAACTCACATGATTTATTTCCTGATTATTTTTTATTATATTATGAAATTCAAGGTATGATCTTATTTTGTTATAATCTCATTCTCATACCCCCCATGTTTATTATTATGCTTATATGTCTCCCATGTTTACCCTTACTGAGAATATGAGCTCACCACTATTTATGTATCCTTTATTGATGTCTTAAATATATTTATTATATATGACATTTCTAAGAATGGTTCTAGTCATGAAGATCATAGTGGGAGATTTATGTGGATCAATTATGTACCGGTTTTAAGATTTCATGTTTCTAAAGGCACTAACTAATACGGTCCTTGAGAATTAGTTTAAATAATGTTATAAGTATTCCAAGAATGTGATATATTATTAATGTATGAATAGATAGGGTCACTATTTTTGGTATCAGAGAAAAGGTTTTTTTAACCTTTTGATGTTAGGATGGGGAAACCATATTGATAAAATTAGGTACATGTCTATGTATTAGTCTACGGATAAGGAAAATTGAAGGAAAATGTCCTATAATTGTGAAAAATGATAGAGATAGTTGTTTCCCAGAAATAAATCATTATCTAGATACTAGAAGTGGATGTGGCTCTATAAAATATGTACATATGGGTAACAACTTTGCCAAAGTGTGATGGACCTGACTCAAAATAACTTGGTACGTGACAATGGGCCTTCTTGCACTCATAGTTTGACACTTCCAGAGATATGATTTTGGAATTCACAAACACTTTATGAAACATCAATAATTTTTTTAATACATGTTTCCTTTGAATAACCTAGGATAAACCAATGGTTTCAATTATTAAGGAAGGATTCCTAATTTAATCATCCTATGTGTGACTTTTCATGATTATGTGTTTCTTAATTATGATTACTATTTCTAAATTTATGATTTTTTAATCAATTAATGGAATCCAAAGGAACTATATTAATGATAATTGCATTGGAAAATACAATTATTTTCATCCCAAGAACAGAATTGAATGGAAAAACGAATGAATAATCTCATTTCTTTCCTCACATAGATTTCTCATGCTATTAATCACGGTGGACATCCATATATCAAATAGATGGAACAAAATTTTATTCAGACCTTCATGAGGTATTGTTCAACTTCTTTTAGATGGTATTATAAGAAAATTGTTTTTGAAAAATGGATATGTATTACAAAAATGTTATTATTCATTCACTAGTGTTTAGAAAATGTGAAAGAAATTATGGTTGTTTATTGGTTAGAAGGAGAAGCAAGGTAGTGGTGGACGTTAATCCAGAATAAGAGGATGTAATATGAAATTGAATCCGTGGGCTGGGATGAGTTAAAGAACCTAATTTTTAATAATTACATTACTTTTATTCTTTATAAAATGTTGAATAAATGGTTCCAAGAGTTGAAGAAAATGGATGGTTAATGGTTTTGAACATAAAAGGACAATTTCATAATGCTTGATAGGTACGCTTCATGAATTGTCAACCAACATAAATGTAATGTTAAAAGGATCTTCAGTGGCTTAAATAGATGAATCATAAGGGCGTTGTCGATAAGGGACTTCTGTATTTATAATGTAATTGTGCATTTATTAATCAATGCTAAAAGAGAGGTTGTAGATCCCATGATTTTGACAAGATAATGAAAATTTATTTTAAAGGAAAATCTAAAAATCATTATGTATAGAAGATGAGCATACCTTTATGCTCTATTTTTTGGATGAAACATGGAGTAAATTGTCTTAAGTGGTCTAATAAGTGGGTTCAATTTAGAAGGGAAGCCCACAAAGTATTTTATTGTCCGTGTGATGGAAAAACATTATCTAACTATGATAATGGAGAAAAATATACACATAATGCGCCTCCCATGAATTAGTGATACAAGTGTTTGGTTAATAGTCAATATAATAACATGTCCCAAACCCATGAAATGGTGATAATGATTGATGTTAGAAACTTGTTAAGATAATGGAAAAAGGGAAATCTCATACAATTACTATTTTTTATGAGGGGTATGATAACGATGTGGTGGAAGGTACACTTACCGTCCACATTAGAACTGCTAATGGTTTATTTGATTCTATATCTACCCAATCCTTCATATCTGAAGAATTTGTTGAGGGTTTTAAGAATTCACAAAGATGATTATATATGCAATTAGTAGTGAAATACCATAATGGAAAAATGATTGAATCTGATTTATATTTTTTTAAAGGTTGGGGTCAAAGACTCATTTTTATTAATAAAGGAAAGCAAAGACCTATTTTAACTTGGTAGCGGGAGACCCATTACATAGACCTAAGGCCCAATGTGCTTGTATCCCATTACATAGCCCGAAGTCCCAGTGGTCTTGTAGCCCATTACATAGCCCATAGGCCCAAATTTTTGGCCCAATTCCCATTATATTATATAGGACTTTATTCACAATCATAATGGTTGTTTTCCTCAAATGGTTTGGTATAAAAACGACATCAATGATAGTTATATTCATTAGGAATTTGAGGATTTATTTTGGTAGAGTTGCCTTGGATTCCCCCCAAAATGGGATGTTGAGTTCTCAATGTACGTCAATCCCGGTTCCACACTAATTTAAATAACTCCTTATATAATGTACCAAATTTAGTTGTGTGAATTGAAGAAGATACTCAATGAAAACCAGGATAAGTAATTAATTCTACCATGTGTGTAACCTTCGAATGAACCAGTTATTTTTGTGAAAAAGAAATCTCAATTGATGCCACACTGTATTGATTATCCAAGATTTAATAATATCAAGATCAAGAACATGTATTTTCTTCCTCGTATTGATACTTGATTAATCAAATTTGTGGAGCAAAATTATTTTCCAAGATTTTCCTTTATTCTAGATATAATAAATTGTGGGTCAAGAAGGAGGTTATACCTTGATAAATTATATTCCAATGTATAAACATTATGATTATATAGTGATGATGTTTCTTCTTACTAATTCCTAGGATATATTCATTGATTTAATGAATAAATTATTTATATATTATCTGGATCATTTTTGGAATTATTTATAAATGATATTTATATATATTCAAAGAGAATGGAAGATCATGGAGACCACTTGAGAATTGTACTAAGGACACTAAGGATGGAAAAAATGATATGAAATATTTACACCGTGTGATATATATACTAATAAAAAACTTATTGAATATATATTCACTAATAAGTAGTTGAAAATGGTCTAGAGATGATGGTTAGAGTTTATAATGAATTTTGATTCCCTAATACATTACCATTATGGAAAATTGAATAACAAGGTAGGTGCATTGAGTCGAAAGGATCATGATTTCATATCCATGATATTGATTTAAAAAGATCCAATATTTATTCATTTTAAATTGTTGGACCATGAACTAAAAAAGAAAGGAGAAAATCATATCCCTTTAAAATGAATGTCCAACCCTTTATCTAGGAAAAGATTAAGGTGCTACATAAGGAAGATGTTGAACTGTAAAATAATGTAAGAAATGGTCTAGGGTATATACAAAATCAGGATCGAATGATATGTTTCTAGAACCATGTAGGTGTTCCTTACACAACATATATTAAGAATGAACTAGTAGATGAATCTAATCATTCTTTGTTATCTATTCATCCTTGAGTAATGAAGATGTATTTTGAATTTAGTGAATACATTGGGTTGGGTTGAATGAAGAGAGATATCTAAGATTTTTTATCAAAATTCAAGGTATTCTATGAAGTTATTGTTGAAATATATAATTTTAGATGGATGTTGCATCCATTACACATACCAGAATGAAAATGGGAAAACAACACTATTGATTTTTGAAGTTGAATCCCCAAAAACTTATATGGTAATAATTCTATATGGGATTTAGTCGATCACCATACAATGTCATCACCATTCATTTCTAGAATATAAAAATTATATAAGGATTACGTTTCCATTATATAAATTAATTAAGTGGTATGGTTTCATGGAGTACCACATTCCATTCTATAATTTTGGTATATAAGGTTTACCACTATCTTATGTATAAGTATTCATAAAGCACGCTATACATATTCTATTTAAGAACTACATATCATCCTTAGATTGATGTTTTGTTTGAATGAACAATTCAAACCCTAAAGGATATGTTGATATATTTTCTGTTAGATTTTGAATGTGGTTGTGATCAAAATCTTACTCTTGTTGATTTTTATTTAAATAATAGTTTTCAATCCATAATTTATATGGAACCATATGAAGCCCTAGATAAGATTAGGTGTTGAGACCCAACATTATTGGATGATGTTGGAGAAAGGGAGATAGTGGGACTTTAGATCATAGAAAAATTGGCCAATAAGGCTAGAAACATTCCACATCATATTAAGTAAGCTTGAAGATGGTAAAAAAATTGTTCTAATAACTGAAGGCATGATATAGAATTTGTGGTTGGTTAGAATATATTTAAATGAATATCTCCCTAAAATATTGTTATGAGGTTCAGAAAGAATTTGAAACTAAACTGTTGTTATATCAATCCCTTTGATATTCTTGATCATATCAGGATGATAGCCTATCAGATGGAACTTCATCCAAATCTATATCAAATCTGTGTTATGTTCTATGTATCTATATTCATTAAGTATATACAATACCATTCACATGTACTTAACTCAAAGAACATACCGCTGGAGTTGGATCTTTCTTTTGAGGAAGAACCAGTTCAAATTTTTGATCATATAGATAATGTTTTATGAAGCCAGACCCCTCACCCGGTCCAAGATTTGTAAAGAAATCCCCAGTTAGAGGAATATAAGTGTGAACATGAATATATGATGAAGAATATTCCTCATTTTTTTGTACTGTAGTAAATAATTTCAATGTTAAAGTACCCTTTTAAATGGGGTTTAACATAACAAACCCGGTATTAGTTAACCTTTTATTCCCAAATAAATTAATTTTTATTCATATATTTCAATTAAATAAGTTCAACATTACTTTCACACAGAACCATGTTTGAGTACATTACACTCAACACTTACATTTGTGTAAATTACACTAAATAATGGATTCATGTACATTACATATGAAACTAACATGGTATAAGTTGCACACAAAAATGAGTTTCACTGAAACATTTTTTTATTATAATTATATAGTAAATATAATTATATCATTTCTATTAGACATAGAAATACAAATTGTAATTACTAATTTTCAAAAAAAATTTATGATGGTATTATATAAATAAATCATTTTTATAACAAAAAATATAACTTTGGGTAAATTTTTTATATGTTTAAAAATATCATGTTATCAAATGAAATGTTTTTCATGTCCTTATGTGAAAATATAATTAATATAATTTTAGAAAAATATATAAATTTAAATTTATAAAATAAATTATATTTTTTTATTCCTAATTTTGAAATTATCATAGGTTAATTTTTTTGTATTTTTTCGAGAAACAACATTTTTTCAATGAATAGTGTTAAATAATGAATTTTAATTCAACATTTATTTTTAATCTAATTAAATTATAATGTAAAATAAAATTTAAATATTTTATTAAAAAGTATAATTGGATTAATGTATTATTAGTTAATTTAGTTTATTTCCTTGTAACCAATTTCACATTGAAATTGGATATAAAAACTGAGTAAAAATTTGATAATTTTTCATGAGAAAACCATAGTGTCATCCCATATATGGGATTAATTTTTATTTAATTTCCCACACTTTGATTTTTTTAATTTTGGAAAATTGATTCAAAATTTGGAATCAAAATTATTTATAATTTATAATAATTTCATCATAGTTATTGACCAAAAATATGGGTGAAACTAAATAAATTATATACATCAAATAGAAGAAATATGAGCTTCAGAAAAGACTAAACCTTAAACATAAGACCCTAAATGACCTAGAAACATGTCCAAAATACATTTTATATCCATATTCATACCCTATCATCAATTTAATATAATTATATCCATTCTTGGATCCACATCATTTTAAAAAAACATGTGTGCGATTCAATTTTAAAAAATTTACAAGAGTTCCACTCCTTGTCCCACTTAAAGGGCCTACTCTCCTCCCACTTCTTCATACCTCTAAAAACACTTTGGTTAAAACATGATCTACTGATATATAATCACAAATACCCTCCCATAATCCTAAAATATTCTCTTGGGAATAAATCCATCCATTAAACCCCTTTGATTTATACCTAAATGAGCTACCCAATGAAGAGGTAACATCATTATTTTAACTCATTTCTTTTATTTTATTTCTCTAACTCATAAAATATCCTTATTAAATTAATATATAAAAAAAATTATTCGAAATTTTTTTATATGTTTTAATAATATGTTTTGGACCTATAATTACACGCACTTCGATCATATTGTTTACAAACATAACATTTTTGGGTACGGAAGACTATCATCTCGCAAAATGTTGTTGTTCATTTTACCATTTCCACATATCATTGTTAGGTATTATGTTGTATACACTATATATACATATATATTATATTTATAATATTTATTTTTTATTTATGATTCTATAATATTTTTATAACACATGCATCTTTACTTTTCATCTTATGTAAATATGATAACATTTTTTTTGGATGTGTGGACTTCAACCTCCTCAAAACAATGTGATTCGTTTACAATGTACATAAAATGTAATATTGATGGTTTTTGTGAAAAAATAATATATATATATATATATATATATATATATATAACAAAATCATGATATTGGAAAAATCATATATGCACATATATATAAATATTTTTCATTTACTTTCATCCATTCAATACGACAATAAAAGGAAACAACATTCAAGCATACATACAACATACCATCTCTTTGAATGAAGTATTCCATTTCATATATATATATTTAATTAATTAACATAAATATTTTTATAAATAATTTACATAAAAAATATTCATGTCTTAAATTTCTTAAATAAGTAAATAATGATCTAACTTAGATGATCCAGAATAATAAGTCAAATCATGTATATAGAACAACGAAAATATTACCTGAAGAATAGAATTGTTAATAAGAGAGTAATATGAAGCCAAATAAAATCACAAATGGTATTATATATAATGATATGGTTTCATGATAGATTTATAATAAAATAATATTTTTTATAGTGGAGGTCTGAATGTGTACGATGAGAGTAAAGACATAAGATAATGGAATTTCATCTCACATTTTATATCCATGAGATACATGCCATGTTCACCAAAAATTTATTTTATATTGTGTATATACTACACATGAATTTATTATATGATAATTATTATATAATTTATGGGTATTTAAATATAAATTATATTTTGTATATTTCATTGGGTTTATATTTCAAATGATACCAAATCGGTAAAATAGTTTTGTTTTAATTTTCCTTTTGTGAGACTCATATTTTTTTATACACCTAAATTAATTTTTGAAGTTAAAATACAACAATTTGACAAGTAATGTCAGGAATATACTTCTTTTCATGTTGTTATATGCTTCATTTAATTTCATTTACATAGATGGAGAGTATGATCCAATGTTACCATGTGCTAAGAGGTTTTTGAATGAATCCCATCGTTTAGACAGATTAAATATGATTGTGATTCTATAGACTAAATCATATCGTTCAATACTCAATAACATTCATGAGTTTCCTTACCCTTTATTTTCCCAACATATAACCATATATTAGTACCATTTCTCATTTCTATGTTACTAATGATATTTAAGAATTAAATTTTAAGAAACATCATGCTATATTTTTATATATTGTTGGATTTTTTATTCCAAAAATAATGATTTAAAAATTGTTTTAAAAACTGATTTCATAAATTTTATTGAGTTTTTTAAATTATATTTGAAATAATTTCAATGAATGTGGATTTAAAAAATGATTTGTAGTTATCAAATATTCTGTTACATGTTTTCACACTACTTTCCAAGAAAATAATTTTCCAAAATATGTTATGTTTTAAAATGTGATAGTCAATAAGGATAATATATTTTTCTCAAGATTTTTTGTAAATTATATTTCAAACGTATTTACCATAAAATATTACACCCATTTGTGTTACAAATGCCTTTATGGAGAAATAATTCAATATTTCAATTCATAGTATTTCGGTGAATGGTTTATGATTTAATGGAATGATGTTAAGATAAATGTTTTTCATTTATAGGATATGTAGTATTGATATCCTATTCTTTTCATTGGTAATGATTTTTATCAAATGATTATGAAACATGTATATTTTTCCCTATGTTATGATATGAGTACATGTTTATGATACCCATTTCTTTTTAGGGGTTATGATATGATTTTGTATGATATTTTCGACCATGCTTGGATGATTTAATTATTATATGGGTGGTACCGATATATCCTTCCAATACATTAGGCTAAGATTTATATCTCGTGAGATAAACTAAGATGGTCTTGGGAGTTATCCTTGGATACTAAGATTGCCTTGGGAGTGAACGATGACTACCAATATTGTATGGAGAATGAAATCATACTACTAGGATGGAAATTGGAATGAAGAATGACTACATTTATTTTATGGAATTTGAACCCATATTACCATGATGGCCTTGGAATTGATTCCTTGAATACTATGTAAATAGATTTATATGCTTATGTGTCTACCCAAATTCCATTTATTATTCCAATGTTGTGCTTTGATGTCTTGTGTTCCTTATTTTATTAATATTAATGTCTTACTAACTAATAATATTTATTCATGATTGATGTATATGATCTTGGTATATGTAATATATGTTCATCAAATGTTATGATCTCATTCTCATACCCTTTATGATCATATTTATTCTTACGTGTCTCCCTTTTCAAACATTACTAAAAATCTAAACTCGTCCCTCTTTCATTTTTCATATTTCTAATTATAGAGAATATATACTACGTATGATGTTTCTAAAAAGGGATCATTTCACAAAAAACCTAGTTAGACATTATATAGGCCACATATGTACTAATATTTAGGTTTTAATGATACCAAAGGAACATGAATAATATGGTCTTTGGGTTTCTATATGTATAATATTTTATCAACCCCAAATAACTAATGTAATGTTAATATTGAAAAGAGAGGGTCAGAATAAAGCCAATACATGACCCATCCATGTTCTTTCTACCATAAAATCTCTTATGATTATATATATTCTTAAATTAATTAATTATTACCGTTTATAAAGAGTTATTAAATTAAAAAAATTGGCATATTCATTGAAATAGTCACCCATAAAAGTATCGTATACAAATTTATTCTAATGGTACAATATCCACCAATTGGACCTTTCTCTAAATATGCCACAAGAATTTCCAATCATTCTCACTCGATTATATATTACTATTGTGGAGTCGAAATTGATTCCCAAGCCAAAATCATATCAATGGTATATGGAAATGAAGGGTGATAAAAAATACCATATGAATAAATAAATTACCTTGGATAATCATCTAACCCCTCAAGAACATCCCCATGGAAAAGTTAACCCATTTGGTTCAGTTGATCACATTTGGTTTGAAGATTTTTTAGGGAAACATGGTTTCCAAATACATGTTTATATTATTATAGATCCTTGGTTTTATTTAAATATTTAATTATTAATTTTTTCAGTTATTTTCCTTTATGTTGTTTCATGTGATAGGAGCTTGGGTTCTAGCGTGTTCTTGAAAATGGAATGATCAGCCATAGATGATTTAGTCATCAACCTTGGAGATTGGGTACCTATAAAATCAATGTTGTAAGAACCATTAATACAAACTCATAAGAATTTTTTATTTAAAATAATTAATTCCATAATAATATAATTTGTTCAATTATGTGGAGTAGGGATTGGGGTATCCATGGATAGAAGTTATAGTATGGTTCTATGGCTCCAATAATGTAAATATGTACCATTTTATGCTATCGAATCATTTTAATCACAAAGAGACTATGTCTCTAAGGGGTGAGTGTGTTAGAAGAAATGAAATGAATCATTTTATAGGTCTTAAAATACATGTGGGGATATAGTATAGCCAATGTTGGGTTCTTTCAAGTCATTATGAATCTAATTGATGATTATGCCTCTAATGATTGGTGAGATAACCATAAAAAATATGCCTATATATTGACACCCTTATGATGGTGAATTATGACTTCAAAGGATTTGTGATTGCCCATATTCTTCCAAAAAAAACTTGGTGTGGTGGAGATAGGTTACCTATAGGTGTTGAGTTGAATCTTCTTTATAAGGGATCTGGGAAGAGATTTATTATGGGCGAGGTAATTGTTGATGGATTATAATAATACATTCAAAGGTAATATTGTGAGTTATCATGTGATAGTCTTATTCTGGTAGAATTGAGAATGTGAAATGGATTCATGCTAGTAAGTAGAGATGATGATGTGCTTGAAAAACCATTGTGGACAACCTGAAGGGTGATATGAATATTCCAGGAGGATGAATATATTTTTTTGGATGATATGATGTTTTTGGACTGATGGAATAATTAAAATATACTAAAAACTATGGATGGTTCTGAGCTATTTGATAGATTACTGGTCCAATTTGATGTTGCATGTCTGTGATTAGTAGAATTCTATTTATATGTTATGGTTTCTATTTTGGTTAATTTGGATCTTGATCTAATAATAATCCATGAGTTAGATGGAATTGTATACAATACAATGATTTTTATGGTGGTTTAAATATGTGTACTTCAAAAGATTACCTTGACTTAGTAGGTATGGCATGATATATTATACGGACCATAGCTTGAGTGAGAGGGAAATAGTTGGTATAGTTGACATATATGAGTGAAATTGTTGTTTCAGTTGTGACTTGATGTGATATATATTTGTTGGGACCTATATTATGTAATATGATAGTATTTAGAACATAGTCATTTTTCCCTATCATGAATGATAAAGTAAACGAAAAGGTTTTATATTCAATCTCCCTTTAGAGAAAATGGTTGGGCAAGGACAAAGATGTATAACATTACCATGTCCTTTGATTAATGGTTGGGATATATAGCATGCCTTTCCCTAAGTCTTTGGGTATGGAATATGTTATAGTTAGGGAAACAGGAGGTGGTGAAGAGATTATATAAAGGTGTCTAAGAGGTATGATCCAGTGTCATTATTTTCTTATTAGAATATGATAACACAATGAGAATGTATATATGGTGTCCTATTTAGTAAATTACGTTCAATATGATTGTATAAAATTTTTATTTTCCTTATTCATATAGTTATGAGAATGCATATATTAGGGTCACATGGTAAGACACTATATTGATGTATTTCTTATAACATGTATCAGCCCATCAGTGTATGTGTAAACCTAATGTTAATTTTTTGGTCATAAAATAGTTCATATCATACATTACTTTTGAATAGATTGGTGGGAATAAGAGACTGGGATGAGGCTCAGGGATGGTAGTAGGGATTCTTTTGTATTTTTTTAATTTTTTCTATTTTTTCTATGTGGTTTTCCTTGTGTGGGGTCAATTGATTTTAACTTTTTTGAATACATAATCTTATATTTGTTATATCATTGAATTTATTTAACATTGAATACTCCAATTGTATATGAGGATATTGTGGTTTGTTTCGGTTATGTGATTAAATCTAATTCAAGGGAGTACTCATATAATTCCATGGATTAGGCCCTCAGTGCATGGTAGGAATATCTACCATATAGAGAGGCACGCTTGAGGTAATATAGCTACATAAAATGGGGGCACAATAGAGTGGCCATTATATTGTGGAATTTTATGTTAGGATTAGATCATTTAGATATATAATATAATTCAAGGAGATTGTATATATTTATCCCATATAATATAAATTAATTTTTTTCGTATGATTTTTTCATAAAAAATACGTGATGCATTAAATTGGGTATAGGGAAAGGGACAAAGAGATACCTAAATAAAGATATAAGATGTTATTTGGATGCATAGGAACAAAATTAGTTCTGTTTAGAAGTTTTGAGAGTTGGGATCTTCTAGTGAGTATGATTCCAAATTCAAAAGATGTCATGTGATTGATGAGAGTCCTTGGGAGGGTATCCTTGTACGATATGAAGCATAGATAACCTAGTATGGGTTCATTAAGATACTTGGAATGAATAATGTGTTTTAATACTATTTTTTTTTGAATAATATAAACTTTCATCTCATGCTTAGTTGGTAGCATAAATATAATGGTTCATTTAGACATGGAGAGAATTACTAGAGGATGTAGTCCATTATGAATATACATGGTGTAACATATAGGGTTTCCCATAGATTGGTGACCTGAGAGTTGTTTGTAGAGATATGTGTGATGAGACACGATTGAGGATCTTATCTGGGTTTGACCATACCATTGGGATCAAGGTCATGATGTGACTCCAAGTTGCGGTGTCACTGAGGGGTGATATATGCAAGATGATATCAATGGGTAGATACTAGGATGGGAATGAAAGATAATATTGGATTCCAAAGAGAGGAATATGATATATTTTTAGTGGTGTCGAGATGTGTTACACTAAATAGATCTTTTGTTCTAAGATGGTGATATTTTGTGTTAGTTGGAGACCCATAATTATGATGAATTTCTGATGAGGAAGATATGTATACAACGATTTGTTCCCACTATAAATGAGATGGAGCTAGAAGGATTTCCATGAGTTATTTAATATTTTTATATTTATGATAGTTTGCAATAAAATTAGTTTGAATTTGTTTCTCATGAATAGATGGATTCACATTTCATGAGAAGGTGTTTCCAAGGATGTTCCCTTAAATGGGATGAAAATGGTCGGGATAGTCGTAACTATTGAGTTAGAATATTCATTTGTGTTAGATGTGTTGTGTTTATGCAGTAGTGGTTGGGACATAGAGATGAGGTCATCCCATGAGTGAGAAGTTACTACCCATGTTTTATGAATAACATGCAATGAGTGATAAGGGATTCTTAATGAAATGGAAATAGGAACTTACTCTTTTCCATTGGTTTGTGGTTACAAGTTGGTGGATTCTCTAACCAAAGACATATAGTATGGTCTAAGATATAAATTAGATGAAATAAGGTGGTGATGAGATTCTGAAATAGTGTCAATGTTTGTATGATTGGATTCCTTGTGACCCATTAAACATAAAGTAAAATGAAGGACATGGAGTTATGGTAGATTGGCTAGAACACAATGCTCTAATGAACATATATGTGAATGTTCACTTATATTCCTCATTAATACACATATATAATGGAATAAAAAATGAGAACATATTATAACCAATCAAATATTAATTTCTCATACCGTCAATGGGACCCCTGGTGAACCTGAAAACCATTATCTTCTTTTTATAGATATGGAAATTGGTTGTGTAGGGGATCAAGTTGGAGTATCTTGATGTGAATTTTCTGATGGGGTTATTAATTAAATGGGATGTAAGTATGTTTTATTTTGTATTTTTCTATAATTTTATATTATAAATGATTATATCCTAGTGGGTGACCTTTTGGGATGAATTAATGTATGCTTTAACATGATACATTTTTCATATAATTATTTTTATTTTATGTTGTGTACTATGATTGTTTTCGTGGATACTATTCATTTATCTTTGTAAATATTTCCTACATTAATTTTATGGAATAATTTCCCCCATTTTAATGATTATTCCATCACTGTAAGTTAGAAGCCTCTTACATATGAGGTGGGGGGGGGGGGGGGGTCACCTACGATCACAAAGCTATTTGACATGGGGAAGTATAAAATGGCTTCTTTACTACAGCATTACAAGACCTATCTATATGTACATTAGGTTATTTTCTCTTATGTTGAGGCATAGTGGTGGTTTTCTATCAAGAATTTATATAGTTACATAATGTATAATTTTTTTTGGACATACAAATTTATGTTTTTTAGTTGAGGATACCCATTAGTAGTTGATTATTTATGGATATGTTAGTATTGGGTTTTATTGATGTTAAAATTGTGTAAGAGTATATCAGTGTTCTGGGATGATGTAAAAAGTAGACTTTCAAGTCCAATCCTCAGTGGGTTTTAATAATTTTAAATATATGAGATATAATACATTTTACCCTTAAGAAATTAATTAATTAAAATATTTTATTACTTTTTACTTTTTTTATCTTTTGAACATTGTAGCATTTAGGTGACTTCTTATTGTGTTTGTTATGTATTCATTATTTCAAATAGATTTTGTTCAACTAGGTTTATTATACAGATATGTTCCCATGAAAACAAATTATGGGTATCATTGTATTGGTTTTGATAACCATTAACACCTTACATCATTCCAAATTCTCAAAATATCACATGTCTATTATATATTATCATTAGAACATATGAAAAAACATTCCACTAATTTGAAAATAATTTTTTAGTTTTTTTTCTAGAATCATTTGACTTAGAGAAACACTTGAGTTCTTATTGTGACATGAAATGATTTAAAATTTCTAATAAATTCATATCCAATATAGAGTCAGTCAATATACACTCTATGTAATGATCACAAATAATTAAGGGATGTTATGATAATAAAATCATGATTATTCCACTAGACCCATACAAGAGTTACATTCAATAGGAATTCTATGTAGATCGACCTGTTATAAACTATTTGGTTACAATAAACATTAAAAGCATGTAGTAGTTGATCATATCTATTCCAACTAAATTATATTGCACGTTATGTTAATACATTCCTATACAGAGAATCATTTCTAGCAAATAGTGTACCTCCCTTGGGATCTTTGTAAAAGTAAAATATCAATGCTATGTCAGTGCTTCCACATGACTGCTTACTGGCTAGGGATTATAAATAATGTCTAATGATTATATTTAATGTACAATGTAATATACATAAATTTTAATTTCCACTAACATGATTTAAAAAATTAGAAAAAAAATTATTTTTATGTTTTTTCCACATAAAGTATTATTATATGATCCTCTATATTATTTGAGGAAATTTATGATTTATCTTGGGTACATCTAGGATCGTATAACATAGAAGGTGATGATTTTGTTTTTGTGAGGAATTTAGAGTATAAATGGTATTCATGTTATACACAAGAGATATATTTATATAAGGGAATCTATAACTTATATGTTTCAAAAATTTCAAAATCCCCCATTCATATGAGGAGAAGTCCCTCTAAATTGGTTTTTTCACACAGAGGATGATACTGTCTCAATCCAAATGAGGCACATGTCTCTCATAATATAAATGATGTTAGTACATCATAATATAATATGTAATGGGACCATTATATATAGAATTTTATGGACCCTCATGATATGGGGGGCAAGTATTTATCATTTGGGGTCAATAATCATTTGGTTGAATCTTCCTATTATTATTGTGTGATTCTTCTATAAAAGTTAGTAATCCCTAATCTAGTGAACTTTACATAGTTAATTATGGGTCCCCCATTAGTTATATAGAGGTAATGGGGATTTAATTTAGACGTCATAGTTTTGGGGATGTGATATATATATTTTTTCATTCATGCGATATATCATACATTCTTGGTTTTCATTGAGATATGACACAGAACTAGGTTATTAGCATCAATACTACGAATAATTCAATAATAAAAATATCTTCCTTCCTATTTTATAAAATAATTCATGGAGATGGGTTGTAAATAGTATGGTTATTCTACCATACCTGATTTACATGACCTTATAATACATCTATAACCCATGATTTTCTTTTATGTATCTCTCATCCCAATGTTTTGGTCTGACTTTTTCATTCATATTTACAATTTATTTTATGGAAAATTTAATAGGTATATATATACTCTACATGACTTTTTTATTATTCCAATACATGTTTTGTTAATGGTAATGATTCAAAATTGAAGAGTTTTTCAAATATATATAAATCTCTCCTATGAAAATAAAAAAAGGGACTACTAATTGGATCTCATCTATGTCTTGCTCAATATGGAATTGATCTCACATTGATGGACATAAAACTCTATAAATAATCATTATAACCTATGGTGAGATTTTTAGATGATAATTATATTGTATTACAATTGTAACTTGTTTCCTAAGACACTTCATATAGGGAACCTCACTTTTCATGCATTAACATTATAGAATAGTGGTAGAATAATTACTACATTACTTTTGATTCCCATCAAATAAGCATCAGAAAAAACACAATAGAAGAAAAATAATAACATGGATATTATACTCCAAATGAGATAAAGGATAAATAGGATGGTTAATGAATTTTTATTTCATGACCACAACATGTTCACATGATGACTCCATGTAAGGCACCCAACCACCCAGTAAGTCCCATAGAGTTTTTCTTAATAAGAACCATTGTTCACCAATGGACGAATGGGGATAAATGTATGAGATTCTCCCAGGGTGCATGGGTTTACATTGTAATATACATGAAAAATCATCCAAAATCCATAAAAAATCATGGGAATCAACATTTCAAGGATGATTACCTCATTGGTCACATAAATTAAGCACCAAATCATCAGTGGGAAGAATAAAATATCTAGATGATATCATAGCCATCTCGCAATACCTCTCAGACTTCATCACAAAAGAATGAATGAGAATTCTGTTAGGAGGTGAGAGGGGATCATAGTCACTGAAAGACATGAAACCCTCCCCTAAAGACTTGTGACACACCATGACCTATCTAATTCTCCTCATGAGACCCATTCAGCTTGTCAGTCATGCCACATGGAAACATATGATCAATTTAGTGTTTCTCTAAGGATAGATGTATTGTTTATTCAATAATAGTAGGCACTATAATATGATTCACATTGGTCATGCAAGAAAAAACTATACAATCGAGTAAAAATAATAGATTTAACTCTAGAAAACTCATATACCTCCCAAACCATGTCACATAAAACAAAGGGGGTAAAAAGGGAGGAGGTGAGTGGTGACTACGGTTAATGAAGGACTTGAAAAGAGTGCCTCAATTAGTAATAACCCTCAAAACCTCAACATCATGACCATATCTCCTTGAAAATACTCTTCATCTTGTCATCCTCACAACTTAGAAGCCTACACATAAGTCCAAACAACATCGCAGTGCTCTAAAGGGAGAAAATAAAACTTGTCCTCTACATGCTATCACGATATCTATTTTTCCTAAAGTGGTCAAAGGAGGCATAAAAAAACATTGAGCATAAAACCTATACATTGATCATGAAATCCCACATGACTATAGACAATTGTGAAATATTACAAAGAATATAGAAAAATGGGAAGTGAGAGGGGTTTGTGGTCACAAAAGGACATGCAGAAGACCTATGATGACTCTATTAGCACCATGAAACCTTATTGAAATTTCCTATACTCCATAAAAAATATCTTTGGCTTGAGGAAATTTGAAAAAAATTCTCACACACCATAAAAAACATACTGGTCACTTGAAATGTCCCAAAATAAAAGGGGAAATACCATTAATACCATATGTGAAATCTCATGTGACTCTTGAATTTATTCCCATAAAACAAAGGATATAAGAAAGGATAAGTTGAGTAGGGTTCACATTCACTATAAGGCATGTGTTGACGCTCCTTTCCATCACAGATTCCAATGAATGGCAAAGGGGAAAACCTTAAGCACAAATAGGGCCACCCTTTGAAGAAAATCAAAAAATTGACGAAGGCATGGACTAAGAGCCCATTTGGAGTGAGGCGTGCAAGTCACATGCATGCAACATATGGGTCACACAACTCACTTGAGTGACCTATTTGTTTTTTTCCCATGGTGAAAGGTTGCTTATAAATAGATCCTGTGGGCCCCCATTTCAGGGATAGATTTTTCAAAAGTCAAATTCAAGATTTGGTCTTCCAAGTCTTCAACTCAACTCTTCCAAAAGCTTCTAAGGTAACTTTTAACCTACAATGGAAGATTTGAAGTAGTATAATAAGGCCTATGTGTTTAGAATTCATCAAAACCAGCGTGCCTAAGTATCCATACCTCCCTAAAAATGGAAAAACTTATGCGCTGCCCTACCCTTTTGATGAAACATGTGCTCCACCCTTTTTGAAATATCTTAGGATAATACTAATGGCTTTAGTTAAGTCTCGCCCAGATATTACCCTACATATTCCTCATCACCCAGGTGAACCCATGCCATGCAAGTACACTTGTGCAGCCTAGAATTACGTACCAAATGACATACGTGACCTACACTTGCTCGTCAACTTCATTTGTGTGCCTATCTTCCATTCACCTATCACCTTCAAGATATTAGCCCTCAAACCCCTTTTCAAAGATATTTATGGCATGGTTACTTTGTTGGATTTCTTATCTAAAAGGAATTGTGTCATAACCTCTCCCAAAACCTCATGACTTACAAGCTATATGTCACTATGGTTAGAGGTTTCCTCCACATAACCTCATCCTTTAAAATGAGAAGATCTTTTTATTTAGGCCTCCTTCTCAAGAATAAGCCCCAAGAATAAGTCCCTTTTAATTTGAGCCTCCTTCTCAAGAATAATCCCCAATCAAAATTGAATTAATTCGGGAATCCTTATCAGGATTAAGCCCCAAGTACCTTTAACCTTGGACTCATTCTCAAGAGTAAACCCCAGTCATAATTTCCTTTTAATTTGGTCTTCTTTCTCAGGAGTAAGCCCCAGGTTATAAGTCCCCTTTAATTTGGGCATCCTTTTTAGGATTAAGCCCCGGGTTAAAAATATAATTCTTCATAAGTATAAATACCATTATGGACCTTTCTCCTAGGCTTCCTTCCTGAAGTAAGTCCTGATCTTCTTCTACTTGAGCATTCATACATACGTAAGCCCCATATCATTTCTTGTGACTACATCTTTCATGGAACAATCGTCAGGTTTACTGATACCTCTTTTTTCTCACACCGAGCATTACTCACGTGATCTTAGAGTGTAAAAGTAATCACAAAATCTCTTTTTGGGCCATTAACCATGCATAAGTCCCATATTTCTTCACCCGAACTATGTGGACTTTGATCTCTACATTAAAAGTAGAGTACGTAGGAAGCCTTTCTAAGGTGCAAGCCAATATTTAATTAATTACATTTCATCCCATATGACGTTAAACTATATCCTTTTTATCGAACTATGGGGGTTTTGAATAATTTTTAATGAGGATACATAGGTACACCATCTGCAGGTACGATCCAAACTCTTAAATAATCTCTATCTTCCTGAATGACATTAAACTTCAAGTGCCCCACTGAGTGGCTTTAAAACCAGTATGGTCATCATAATGACCAAGTGATTTATATATAATTTATAGAAGGATACCATTGACTAAGAATCTCCAATAAATACGGATGATTCTCCATCAATGAAGAACTTTAAATATATATAAAATATTCCCCAAATCCCATACAGATCAATCAAATATTTCCAAATCTAAAAGAAAAACTCATTTTCATGATTGGTGAATTAATAAGGATTTGTGTACATAACTTAAATCTATAAGAGAGTCATGGATTATGAAATAATCCCCCCCAAAAAGGTGTGATGAGACTGACCTCCTATCCTCTCAACCAATGCAAATTCTTAAGCCTCATCAGTCCACAACTAATGAACCCCTACCTTTGGAAAGTAAGTCCAAATAAACATAGAATCATTGGGTGTTTATGGTTCTACGAATAAACCCATTAGAAACTGATTGGAATGTTTGAACCTTAAACAAACATGGTCATCCCCATCTATAGAAGAAACAAAAAAATGGTTAACCTGGCATGAATCCTTAACCAAGCTAAATGATGTTTTACTTATTTGTTAGGACCCTATTAAACTCAATATAAGGGACAATAAATAAATAAATAACATATGTGCTCATCCAAAAGATGTTGTCTAGCTAGAATTATCTTGATTATTTCTGCTATATCAAAAATTAAATCTTTTCTAAGATCTATTTGCAACTCAAAATGGCTTCTTTAAGGTTCACACCTGTGAATGTCTCAGCTGCTACTTCTGCTGGATCCTTATCTGCTTTGAGGACGACATCTCCTACTCAGTGTCTTCAACACTGGGTCTAAAATGCATTGTTGAGGGAATACCATCAACACAGTACCATCCTGACTCTGGAGGCTACTCGACAAGCCCTCCAATTAACAAATCCCCCTGTTTGTCCAGACAGCGATGACCAGTGGTCAAGAAGCTTGTGGTGCAAACCACCATCTCCAACAATTTCAGGCCTTTATCCCCAGAACGCAACAAATAGTTCTTCCTATATTGTAGGGAGGTGAATCAAGAGGTCAGTTAAGGCCTCAATTCAAGAATACAGGAGTCCTTCCTGAGGACTCCCACCATCAATATCCTTCAGACTTATGCTGTAGTGCACCATCAACATGATGGGGGTATCAGCTCTAGGCGTTCGGCTCAGGTTCCTCAGACTCGAGCACGCAAGACGAATACTCAGAGGAGAAATTTGGCCGACATGGATCATGTTCTTACCTCTTCCCCCTCTAGAGAAGTCCATCAACCTAACTTGATGGCAAACAACAAGTGGTCATATACACCCGTCCGTCCTAATTTCACTGCCCAACAGACTCGTCTGGGAGTAACACACCAATCCTGCCAGAAAATTCCAGTGTAGTACTATAGGAAGACACATACACCTATTTATAAATCATCATACAGTCAGCAGCCTCACCTGATTTCATCCAAATAAGCCTGCCAACCAAATGTGGTGACCACCTGTAAACAGGAACATACACCTGTTTACACTCATCAATTCTGCCACCAGTCTAATCTGACATTATTTAAAAAAGTTCATCAATCTTATTCGGTGGAGAAAAATAAGTAGGCACATACACCTTAAATTCATAAAGCTAACCAATAGTCTCCTTTGGTAGCACCCAGAGATGTTAATTGGAAGGCTCCAATGACAAACAGGTGGCAGACACAACTTTCTACCCCCACACATGAGTACTGTCAGAATTCACTAACAGGAAAAGGAGTACAAGCGTAGGAACACACACATACTAAAAACATAGAATGGATGTATATTCCCGTTTCAAAAGCTGAAGTCAACAAGAACATTCTTTCAGTGATGAAAGAGAAGAATAAAATCTTTACCCATATTCTGGATACCTATCAGAATATTATAACAACTTCTGTGACATCACAAGGAAAGAAACACAAATCTATCCCTATCAGTGGATTGACTCATCAACTTGACACCCTGGATCAGATACACACCTATTTTCCAGTCCATAAGGGTCATAGGGCATCTCCCCCATTTCATTCAGACAATCAAGTCGGGCACATACAACCGATTTTGATGGAGATAGTCAGCCTAACCTGGCCATTTTTCCTGAGCAGACACATACACCTGCTCATAATAACCAATTTTATCAACAAGTGGTTTCCAAAGTGAGTAAGAAGGCGTCCAATAAAAAGACCCATCCAGCATAGTTAAAAAATCAAGAACCAATCTTCAATAAGGCCTTGCACAATGTTGGAGTTCTTGAAGCCCTCCGACAATTATCTGTTGCAACTCATGATTCTACTCTCTCCTTTCCAAATTCTAGAAATAACAACAATAATTACGAAGGTCTTCATCAGCCACTTCATCATGAAGGCTTGATTCATGACAATTCAATCAATCTCAAAGAATCATCTTGAAATGAGACCCACGATAACCCTCTATGTGGCCAGAAGACTAAGGTGAAAAAGGTTTGATCTTTTGTTGTAACCCACCATTGGGGTCCTCCCCATGATGATGAATTTGGCTACGAATGTCTCCTCCATAGTAGTAATTCACATTTCCTAGAAAATTATTCAATGTACAATGCAGTAACAAGAAATCCCTCTTATGTTGAGGCACTTTCAAATGCGAAGCCAGTCATATATGATGCCTTACCACTACAAGTGAAATAATATCTCAATCAGAAGATATCCCTGGGTGTCGGTAATTCTCTGAACTACCCCTGGGTCATTCATCTTCTAATTTGACAAATGAATTCCTTACCAATCTTGTTGAACCTGATGAAGCAAAAAAGAAGCACCAACTTTGGTCCAACTAGGTAGAAGAATCTTCATCAAAGGACAAAGAGGAAGTGAATAATATGAGAAAACATTTGGAGAAAGGTGAAATACCAGTCATGTTTTGGCCTTTGGCTAACTCTCAGTATGATATTCCAGAAACGTTTACAGAAGATTGTATTCATGATATTCATCTCAACATATGGAAAACTCTTTGTCACTTAAATGAGAAAATATTACCATATGATGAATATCAAAATCATGTTAAGGTAATAGAGGGTTTGCAACGCCAAATTGACTTGGGATCACTCTATGTTTCCCGACATCCAAAGGTTGGAAAGAAGTAGAGATACCTTAAATGTACATGCCTTGGCACATTAAAAAGGTTGCGCCAGTTAATTACCAATGCACCAATTGGCATTCATATCAGGGGATGGGGTGTTCATGGAGAATTTCATTTCACTGTGCTCTCCAGTCAACAAAGCCCGCCAAAAGTGGTCTTGTGCAATGTTATTTCCCATGGCTAGCCACATCTAACTGATTTTCTGTGTAATCATTGGATTGTTCAAGAACAAGACTCAACTAGTTCTTCCCAACGTCAAGCTTATAAAGAAAAAGTTGTCGAATTTCTTTTGGATCAAGTAAATGAGAATATCGAACATGCTTCTCGT
Organism: Viscum album; assembly: GCA_963277665.1. Lineage (NCBI taxonomy): Eukaryota > Viridiplantae > Streptophyta > Magnoliopsida > Santalales > Viscaceae > Viscum > Viscum album. Next base: position 1,837,089,830 of record OY728147.1, read on the forward strand.
TTAGAGAATGCACATCATCTGGTGATAGAGGTGTAAGAAATAATCTAACAGTCATTTGAGCCACGTGATTTGAGTGGATGTCAGATGACGAATTCGGCCAATTTATAGACTAAAATCCTCAAAATCATGAGAGCTTTTAAGAAAGATTCATATGCAGCAGCTCAAGAGCCACCTCAGTAAGCCAGGATGGTGACTCTTTTAATTGATCCATTGGGATCAAAAGACAGGATTCAAGGAGGTGAGCAAAAAAAAAATAGGAACAACCCCAGTCCAACAGACTGGGGACTTTTTCAAATTCTCAATCTCTTCCTCAGCCAAAGTTAGTCTTTTCTCGATTAGGGAAGAAGCCACAAGAGGAACGTAGAGCCAAATTATTTGGAAATTCCCTCCAAATTACAGTTCATCAAAAAGTTCCTAAGGGATCAACCAAACAAAAGGCAATGTCTCATAAAAGACATGGAAGAAGACAATATCACAGAAACACTGATAGAAAGGCTGCAATGTGTTATGAATCGATAAATGTCATCAACGCCATTTTCACTGATCCCCCAAGACATGAGGCTCATTTAGAGGAATCAGATTAAGAAGTTAATGTTCAAGAGGAAGTATACACAGAAACAAATGAAGAAGGTGTGCATACTCGATATCAAAGACTTACCCAGAATCTAGGCATGCCTCCAAATAACCAACTCCCCCTCTCTTAAAGGCTTCCAACAAGGGTAAAAGAATAAATTCAGATTGCATCTCAATTTTTTTCAAGATAAGTTCAATCTCATTCACTTGAAGAGAGACTTGCACAACAAGAAGAAGAAATGAAGGAGTTAAGAAGGTTAAATGCAGAACTATTTTATGGTAGTCTTCCTCCTAAGCATGATGGAGTTATTCAATCACTGGTATTTTTTGCAGCTATTGATATGGATCAAGAATATCCCCCATTACAAGTACACCCTCACAGGTCCAATCCTATGGGATATACATGACAGAAACTGGAAATACTACCATCAGTGGCAGTACGGGTCGCCACACATGTCCAAACACCAGTTATTGCACCTGCTCATGTACAAGCTCAACCAGATATTTCTAAAACATTAATGACTACCATTTAGTCATTAACATATCAATTGAAAGCAATGGAAGGACGATGTGCACTAGTTCAACCAGAAAAGAGAGATTACCCTGAATTGGTGGATGCAATTCCTCCCCCATCAAATTTTAAAAATACTACATTTCTAATTTTTAATGGATCAGGAGATCCAGAACAACACATAACACATTTTGTTTCTTATTTTGATCCTATGATGAGAAATCCACAACAAAAAGAAGCAATTAAGCTCAGGTGTTTTGTGAAGTCATTGCAAGGACCTTCTTCTGTCTAGTATACAACTTTTTAATCTCAGTCATTTACTGGGTGGGAAGATCTCCGTCAAAAATTCCTTCTTCAATTTACCTCAACATTACCAAATACGACAGTTTTTGATCTTACCAATTGTAAAAAAATGGAAAATGAAAGAGTTTCAGATTTCATTGCTCACTGGAAGGGATTAACATATTTCTTAAGTTTAACACTCCCTCAAGAAGAGTCGCTTCCAATCTGTGTGGAAAATATGCGTGATGAATTACACACACCATCGATCCCTGTGAAATACACCAGAGGGTTTTGAGACCATATTTCAATCGCTCAGCAGAGAAAATACTCTCTTACAGAGACTATGGATAAAACTCATGTAATTCCATCAGCTCTGGTAAGAAGAATAGATAAAGGAGAGATAGCTATAGTTACACTTAAACAAGCACCTGTACCTACATCTACTTGAAAACCATCATCATATCGAAGGGATCTACCTCCTGAGTGTCAACAAAAATGGCCTCCTTGTCAATATGATCAAGGAGATCAAAGGTGGAAACAGTTTGAGGGTTTAATGAACAATGTTTATTCTTTACAGAATGAACAAGTTTCTAGTTACTTTATCTCGGCTCTGGAAAACAATCTGGTTTAGTATCCATGCCCCAAAAGGCCAAACAAGGAAGGAGATGAAGACATCCCCAACTATTGCCTGTTTCATCAGATGTTGGGACATCACATTCAAGAGTGTTTTGTTTTCATATACCTCCTGCAAAATATGGTGGAATCTGGACAAGTAAAACTAAAAGGTTCTTCAACCCAGGTAGCATGTGTTACTACTATTGATCTAGAGTAAGAAGGCGAGTGACATGATGTCAAAAGTAAAAATGTGCAGAAATATGATGAATGGATGGTTAGGAAAATGATTAATTGAAATCATGCTATTTTACAAATAAAATTGAATCAACCAATTGTGTCTTCTGTTATTTCTACCACATCAAAACCCCGTTCTTCGAATGGAAAATCCTCAATGAAGCATCATAATTTGAAGAAATAATAGCAGTCAGAAGAAGAAGAGCTCATGTTAAAGCCTAAGTTGTCTTTGACTTTGGAATATTTTACTCCATCTTCTTCAAAAGCACGGGCACCGCCCCATCAAAAGACACATCCTAAACTGGTTTATCAGGCAGAATCTTCATCAGATGAAGAATTGATCTTTGGTTATGTTAACATGACTTATTTAATGGATCCATATGCCAATGATAGTTTCGATCATGATGAGCCTAAGTTCCCTGTATCTAAAATCCGATTGGATGAATTGGAATGACTAGATTAAAAAAGATTGTGCAGACTTCTCCGTTTAGAAGTCTATCAGAATCGAATAGCACGAGCTTTCAATAAAAATGTTTGTATTCGATCATTCATTCATGGTGAATTGGAATTAGTCCTCAGAACCCCAATGATACTGGGAAATAAGCCTTCAATGCTTGAGCTAATGTGGGAAGGACCTTACTCAATACATAAGGTCTACTCCAATGGAGGTTATTCTTTAATATCAATGGATGGAGAAATAATTAAAAATCCAACTAATTAAAGATTCTTGAATAAGTATTTTGTGTAACAAAAATACACACATTATCCTTGTTGCAGGACATTAAACTGCACATCCCCCTCTATCGTCCAACATGATGTTAAACTATTCATCGTCCAATATGCAGGACATTAAACTGCCAATCACCCCATGTCTGTGACACATGGCATTAAACAGTGATCACCTCATGAGCAATTGTCTTTTAAACTCTGTTTCCATGCATGCCCCGGGCAGCTAACCATGCATAAACCCCACACCATCCATCATGGATGCATCTTTCATGACACAATTGTCAGGTAAGTTGCTGCCTCTCGTTTCTCACACCGAGCATGACTAACGTGTGCTTAGAGTAAGCTTCGACCATGACATCTTCTATGGGACGCTAACCATGCTTAAGTCCCAACATCATCTTTGGTTCATTGTCCTCAAGTACACATCGATCGCTGAATCCCTCTCAATTGATCTACACAGACTTTGATCCTTGCCTCCTAGGCCGGGTACGTAGGCAACCTCTTGTGGTTCAACGTTGAAACCACTTTCTTCACATCGATTCACCTTCATCCCATTCGATGTTGATCTGTGAAGCCCCCGTCAACCATCTTTTTCATATCGGTTCACTTTCATCATACATGACATTAAACTGTGTATGTCCCATCATCCTAGCTATATGACGTTAAACTATAAAGTCCCCATTGTCTTTGCTGCAAAGCATTATATTGCATAGCACTGGTCCATGCATAGAACCTTAAACTATTTTCACTTTTGTCATATATGAAAAATAAACTGCAACAATCACTGATACCCTCACTCGAGAGAAATCATCATTGACATGGTCTCCAACCATGTCATATTGTGAGAACTATGTATGGATTTATTATCATCCTTATGAGATACATAGTGACACCCAATTCATTAATAATGGGTCCACCCATAATTTCAATAATGTCCTCTTTACCCCTCATATGTACGAAGCAAATCTGTACAAAGGGTATTTCAAGAACTAAATGAAGCTTGATTCCCATCCTCATGGGATACGTAGGAATGCTCGAGCATTCCTCGAGTCCAGCCCTGAGCCTTTGGGCCTAACCCCAAACTCCACTGTCGGTCCCTTGACTGAAAAGTCCCCTTGGGAGCACATTGTGTGATATGGAACACCCTGGTCTTTATTCACATCAGGTTTATAAAAAATGCATGATGTGTCTCCATTACTGTGGTACGAGCTCTACGTCCCTAAACTAATATCTTCCATGATCTCATCTTGCACGATGTTTAACTGTATTTCAAGAACTATGTATGGCTTGATTCTCATCCTAATAAGATACGTAGTGAAATCTAGAACCTCAATTCAGGACCGAGCTGTAACATTATAAAAATAATATTCATGGTCTCTATAACCCTTTTCTTAACTTCTGGTCTCAAAATGTTTGATACCTGAGAGTTGTTTTTCCTAACTATGCAGCATGTTCCCTTAGGTGGCCTTGCATAAGTTGTCTACATACCAGACATGTCAGTCGAAAGATGCTACTATTTTACTATGAATCATATTCCCCAGTTGGCCCTGCATAATTCAACCTCCATAATGGGTTTGTCATGTAATGGTAACTTCATTTTTAGGAGAAGCCTCTTTTGTCCCTATTGGTCTTAATGGTGATATGTAAGGATCTGCAAAAAAACTATCATCCCTAACATATTTGTTCCATACTCTTTTTCATGATCTGAAAGTTTTCAAGTTTATGGTTTACATTTTCCTCCTTCTCCATATTTTCAGAGCAAAATGAAATAACCTTGGACCACTTGACCATATTCTGTATAATGTTTCTATCTCAAGTTTTAGTCATATGATTAAAAAATCACATATACCTTTTTCACTAAGTTTGGGTCAGACCGTTGTAGACATCACAATCCTCCAATTCTTTGACATTTCTGATTAAAAGTATCCTCTCCATATTCAAGTAAATATCTCCATAAAGTAGATTCTATGCTTTGGAAAATTTGAATCTTCATAAAACATTCTTCAGATTTTCATAATAGAAAGTCAAATTTCTGAGGGTTCTTTTGCCCCACTATACAGCATGTTCCCATAGGTGGCCTTGCATAAGTTGTCTACATTACAGACCTTTTAGCCAAAAGATACTACTATTTGACTATGTAGCATCTGCCCTTGTTGACCCTCCATAATTCAGCCCCCATAATGGGTTTGTCTAGTAGTGGTAAATTCATTATTAGAAAAGACTTCCTCTAATGCCTTTTATCTCGTTTCCCATGTCATTCCTCAGATAAAAAATTTCTCAAGTCACAGTTTACAATTTTACCCATCCATACATGAATATGGTAATATGTTTCCAAACAAAGTATCACGAATTGAGTCTATATCATCCATTCGGTCAAAATAAAGCATCCCAACATTCATTAGCAGCCACTAGAAGTTCATTTACTCAACCAAATTCACTCTCTTCATCTAAACGAAGTTCTTATTTGTCATCTTTGATAGCTTTTATACCATACTCTTGGACTTCTTACAATGAATTATGAAGCTGGTCAAGCTCCCCAGTAATAGCATTTGTGTACCGAACTTGCACACCACTGAACCTTAATTTATCCATTTTTTCCTCAGACCCAGATCATCTTTCCTTTTCGGATCCAACTCTGAGGTGGGACTTTTGTTGATAATCCTTTATGTCATAGAGTCCAATGAACGGAAAAGGGGAATACCATAAGCACAAATAGGGTCACCCTTTGAGGAACATCAAAAAATTTAAGAAGGCATGGACTAGGAGCCCATTTCGAGGGAGGCACGCAAGTGACATACACACCACACAGGTCACTTGAGCGCCACCTATGGGGCGCGCATCTCACTTGCACACCCTATTTGTTTTTTCTCCCAAGGTGCAATGTGGCATATAAATAGCCCATGTGGGCACCCATTTGGGGATAAATTTTTCAAAAGTAAAATTCAATCTCTGGTCGCCCAAGTCTTCAACTCAACTATTCTAAAAGCTTCTAAGGAAACTTTTTTACATAGAATGGAAGACTTTAAAGAGTAGAATAAGGCCTAAGTGTTTAGAATTCATCAACACTTGCACACCTAAGTATCTAGACCTTCTAAAAAATGGAAACACTTGCACGTCACACTACCCTTTAGATGAAACTTGCACGCCGCCCTTTTGTAAATATCTTAGGATAATATTAATTCTTGAGTTAAGTCTCGCCCAAGTATTACCCTACAGATTCTTCATAGCCTAGGTAAACCCATGCCACGCAAGTACACTTGTGTGGCCAAGACTTGCACACCAAATGACATACACGACCTACACTTGCGTGTCAACTTCATTTGTGTGACTCTCTATCGTTCACCACTCCTCTTCAAGATATTAGCCCTAAAACCCCTTTTCAAAGACATTTATTGCATGGTTACTTTGTTGGATTCCTTATCTGAAAGGAATTCTGTGAGAACTTCTCCCAAAACCTCGTGACATACAAGCTTTATGTCACTACGGTTAGAGGTTTCCTCCATATAACCTCATCCTTTAAGATGAGAAGATCTTTTGATTTGGGCCTCTTTCTTAGGAATAATCCCCAATAATAAATCCATTTTAATTTGGGCCTCCTTCTTAGGAATAAGCCCTAATCATAATTCCTTTAACTAGGGCATCCCCTTCAAGGTTAATCCCCAGGTACCCTTAAGATGGGCCTCTTTCTTATGAGTAATCCCCAGCCATAATTTATTTTTAATTTGGGCCTCTTTCTCTGGAGTAAGCCCCAAGTTATAAGTCCCCTTTAATTTGGGCATCCTCTTTAAGAGTAAGCCCCGGGTTTAAACTCCAAATCTCCATAAAGAACAAATACCTTTATGGATCCTACTTCTAGGATTCATTCCAAAAGTAAGTCCTCGTTTTCATCAACATGGGCAGTCATATATACGTAAGCCCCATATCATATCTTGTGACTGCATCTTTTGTGGCACAATCGTCAGGTTTACTGATACCTCTTGTTTCTCACACCGAGCATGACTAACATGAGCCTAGAGTGTAAAAGTAATCATGAAATCTCTTTTTGGGTCGTTAACTATGCATAAGTCACATATTTAATTACCCAAACTACGTGGACTTTGATCTCATCCTTTAAAGTACAGTACGTAGGAAGCCTTTCAAAAGTTCAAGCCCATCTTTCATTAATTATTTTCCATCTCATATGATTTTAAACTATATATTTTTTATTGAACTAAATGTGTTATGATTCCTTTTTAATGAGGATTTGTAAGAATCCCATATGGGGGTACGATCCCAACTCTGAAATAATCCCTGTCTTTTTGAATGACAATAAACTTCAAGTGCCTTACTGAGTGGCTTTAAGACTAGTATGGTAATCATAATGACCCGGATATATCTATATAATGTATTGAATGATACCATTGAATAATAATCTATAATATATACGGATTATTATCCATCTATGAAGAAATTTAAATACATATAAATTATTCTCCAAATCCCATACATATCAATCATCGATTTCCAAATCTAAAGAAAAACTCATTTTCATGATTGGTGAATTAATAAGGATTCTTGAACATAAATTAAATCTATAAGAGAGTCCCGGAGTAGACAATAATTCCCCCAAAAAAGTTGTGATGAGCCTGACCTCCCATCCTCTCAACCAATGCAAACTCATAAGCCTTATCAGTCCATAACTAATGAACACCTACCTTTGGAAAGTAAGTCCAATTGGATATAGAATCATTGGGTGTTTCCGGTTCTACTAATAAACCCATTAGAAACCAATTGGAATGTTTGAACCTTAAAAAAACAAGATCATCCCCATTTACGGACGAAATATCATGTGATTAACCTAGTGCACCATCAGCGTGGTATTGCGAGACCCCATGATAAGGCATCCAAGGGCTCATGGATGCCATACAATAGTCATTTTTCTTCATAGGGACCATAGGACATGTCAAAACAATTACATTAAATTCCATTAAATAACAATTAATCAGTAGATATAAATAATATGCTAATGGATGGATGTACTCATGACCATTTAAAATTAGGCAGTTCCCTTGACGAGGTCCACCACAAAGACTCGTAAAACCACATGACACCAAAACTTCCGTCAACTCAAGCCTGGAATATCTCCTGATACCCCACAACAACCAGGGAGTTTTTGGATGTCTAGAATTATAAATTCTCTAATAAAACATGGAAAAATGGGTTGTTTGGGTTGTTTGTTGGTTGGTTGATTGAACTCTATAATTTTTGACCCACACCACTGCTACACACATCAGTGCTTAAAATTCAAGCTTCTGTACACATATGATCCTGTGACCAGTCATATTTCTTCTAGGTAATACACTGGTGGACTACTAGAGTAGTCGTGAACTAGACATAAATCCTTCTACGTGATCAATAAATGATCAAGAAAAGGAATTCTATTAAGACATGCGAAGACTACATCACATGTCCTCCAGATTATGTGAGACTCAAAAAAACATACACTGATCTGAACCTAGGCACACAAAACACCAGGGAAAAACCAAGAATCATTTTGGAAAACCCAAATAGAATACATGATTGCATACCTCTACATGATTCACATATGTTAATCAATAATTTTCTATGGTGCCAAGTTTTTCCACCTGAACCTCGCAACATTTCTTTAATATGTCATCAGGGATATGCAAAAAACTCAAGATGTGTGATGGACAGGTCTTGAAGACCCATAAAAAATACCACATAGATCCTAAAAACCCTCTATGATCATCACCCTGGACTAGAGGCATCACCAGTACGCCCTACCTGACTCATATAATAGCACCCACTCATATCATTTGATTCTCATCAACACATCTAGATAAGAAAATCCATTAATCAGGAATACCCTCTGGACATGTAGTCTTAGTTTCACAATGTACCCACCCAAGGTGTCAACCATGATATCTGACACCCCCAGATCACACTACCATGATACTCACAACACCATCTACATTTTTTTGAGATAGGATATGGTATTACCTCTAGGGTATACTAATAGGATCATGCGACACTTTCCAGATTAGAATTCCAGTTCACTAGGGTCCCTCAATTTTTAATCTCCAATATCTATAAGAGATCTACTTGGAATACGATTTTCTCCATAACTAGGATTTTTATCATGCCTCCATAAAGGCATGTTCTCTATATCAAACACTCCTAGGACTGCATGAATAGGAAGATCCCATATCCATACTCTTTTATGTGATCATGCACCCCCTTATTTCTCACAGTGACCATGGCTCCCATATGATTTTTGGGGTTCAAAGAACACCTCATTAGGCATCAAACACCTATAAGAGAACTACGATGTCTCTGATTCCTACCAAAAATTGTATATGTAGGATGCCTCCATAAAGTCCTGAGCTCCATATCAAACACTCCAAGGACTACCTCAATACACATATCCCATATTCATACACCATGACATTGATCATTCACTCCCCCTTATTTCTCACAATAAGATTGGATCACATAGGTCTAGGGGGATGAAAAAAAAACCTCATTATAAATCAATTTTCCTTTTTATAGTCCTTACTAAATGACATTAAACTGTATAAATTAATTGAACAATGTGGGTTTTTATTCCTACAATAACGATTATATATAGGATGCCTTATAATGATTCAATCCCATTTTTGGGATATAAGTCACCTCAATAAAATAGTGCATAGCCTAAAACACTTGTTCATATGGTTTCAACATAAAAGTGATCGATCATTACAAGAAGATGTTGAAGAATCTCATATATATATATAGATTCATAAAAGATATCCTAGACTATTCCATTTAAAAGATAGTTAACCCATATTCAATTTGTCAGGCTACTCACTCGCATAGTAATACTAATAAGAGATTCATGAACATGTCTTAAATCTATACGAGAGTCCTGATGTATGAAAAACATTTCCAAGAAGTGTGCGATGATCCTGAACTCCGTTTCTCTCAATCAATGTGGGTTCCCAAGAGTCACTAGGACTAGAAATCTAGATGATCACTGACCTTTGAATAGCAGGTCCGCACCCAGCTACGGATGTGAGAACTATTTGGAGTTTCCAGGAAAAGTTAAAATGGTAAAAAAACAAGAGAAACCCCTTCCAAAACACAAAATACCAATGAAACAAAAATTTTGAAGCTGGTGTGAATATCTAAAATAAAAAATAAATGAGTCATAATACTTAAGACCATTAAAATTTTCCCCATACACAATAAAAAATGATGAATCTAACATGAATTCCTCTAATAACAGATAATTGAGTTATAATATGTCAATCTATGTTGCTTTCTCTTTATTTGAAAAAAAACATTGATAAGCTTGACATAAATATATTTGTTCATTTTCATTGTAAATCATATACCATGAATGTAATTAGACTATCATAAACCAGGATTCCACTAAGTCTATCATCATGATGATAAGACCATATGAGGAGAATGGCCAAAAAGGGAACACGAGAAATTTTTTTTGACTATGAATATCTAGTTGAGAATTATTATTCCTATGATATGGAACTGAAATTTGAACTTGTTTCTTATTGTCTACATGATTTCAGACTCCCAATACAATATAATTACTTCTTCTTCAAACACTCTTTTTTATACTTCATCTATTGTCATGACCTCTACAGGTTATAAAAAATACCGCCTTCCAAATTTCTCCCGTAGTAGGTAGAAAACACGATGATTCAAGAGTACCATAGATATAGTACAATCCTAACTATGGATGATTCTCGTGGGATTCTACAAACATGTCAGCTGGTGAGCCCACATCACTCAACAAAATTTTCCACTAAAATGATATCACACATCTCCATGAACATTCACTTCATGATCCTATCCCTAGAGCTTCAAAACCACAACCTTCCACACCTAATGAAGGTGGATCAGGGGACTGGATCTGGCTTCCCCTTTGTTTAGAAATCACCTTGGAAGATTCCTTTTAATTGTTGTCACCATCAACATTATAATAGTACCTATCTATCACCAGATGAGGGTGCCTTCTGAGAGAGACCCACCTTGGACACACATGAATTGGCTCTAAAGAGGAAGACACATTGGATAAAGGATATGTATGATACCCCGTTAACAGATAATACCAACACTCCAGATAATAGAACCCCCTAGTATACTATGCTATGTACCATCCAGTAGGCTTATATAATTTCTTTCTCAGAACAAGTCTTTGGGAATATTATTGTAGCATACATGGGAGAGACTCATACTCCTACCCCCATGAGCAAAGACAATCGACATATCCTAATAGCACATGCGAGAAAAAATTGGTCATAGATCCCGTATTCAATAGAATATTTATATTAAAATGTCATGGAGATTTAAAAAATGCACGCTTATATCCCCACACTAACTTTTACAAAATGCCAATACATTTTAACAAAAACTAAAGAACTTCTTATGTCATATTCAGACACTATTACATATCAAGGGATAGGCGCTGACTCCAAACTCTATATCCAATATGACTGTACACTCTTATCATCTTGATCAAGTGTTTTTACCAGATCAGGCATACATTTTTTCTCGAACCTTGGAGTATTATCAACATATTCTGATTAAGGGAGAGGCATTGGAATGGGAAAATAATCATGTTCCAACTAATGTAATTTGGGTGAGAGACACACATGCCTTGGGACAGGGGAACATTCTTGTCGATGAAGCCTCGTACTATAATCTGGAGGCTCAGGATTGGGCCCACATCCATGTTATGGTTGAGGCTAACCAAGTGAGAGTGTAACAAGAATTAGGACATGATCATGTTCCTGACAATGAATCTTCTCATCATACTCCAGTGGATCCTAGAATCATGTCCCATATTACTACTTCTGCCAATGAATGATTGCACTAACATCATTCAAAGGAAATACATGAGGAGTCCCATATTCATTATTCAATTAAAGAGGTATATAGGTATATTTTGGATGGAATCCATATTTGGACTAGGAAAATACTCTTGATCCAATAGGGTCCAAGAAGTTTATAGCAGCACATGCCTCAGGATAGGCTGATAAACCTACCATCAAAGACATGCGACATATCATAAAGGCTCATGATCTGCCCTATATCCCCTTATTGAATCAGGATCACCAAGTGACGGTAGAAAATTCCTTAGGACATGGTCATATCCCTGTTGACTATGAGGAAACTTATCGACATAATCTGACATCTCCATAGAAGTAGGCTCATTTCCCCACAACACTAGGTAGTTATTTAATGGTTCGGGAAACCATCGTACAATATTCTCAAATCCCTACACAACCATGAAAGGAAGGTTGACATACTTCGACCACAACACAATACATGACTCATATTTATAATTTTCTTTATTATAGCTTCCTTGAGGTTTCATAAGACAAAATCTCCACACCATAAGGTCACATTGACTCATCTATCAGTATGGAAGCTCGAGATGTCCATTACTAGGATAGTTCTCATCATGGTAATGTGTAGATGGATCGTAGAGACTCTACATCTGACATCCTTCGTGGTCAATAACCCCATTAAGATATCTATCATGGGAATGTTAGTCCTCCAATTTTAAAGACACGTTATTATAGAGTGGTGAACCAAACACAAAATTATATGTATAGAGAGGAGATCGAAACAACAGGGTCAACAATATATAATTCCCCATCAGCATCCAACACCACTCTACTTCCATTAGTTGGAGTCCATCAGAGTCAACTTCTATGGTCTGAATAGATGGATTCATGTACATATAATGAAGAAGAGTCTAAATTTGACATATGGAGAGAGTTATCTAGAAATAACCACCCATAATGTTCTATCCCCTCGCTACATCCAGCTATCAGATCCCTGAAGAGCAACCAAAGTAGTTCATTCTTTATCTACTCCATAATATGTGGTCTACTCATCAATGACTAAAGGATTGAAATATCTCTTATATATGATATTATTTTCACCTATTGACCCTCAAGATACTATATTTACACCTTGACCTAGAATCATTCTTCATGGACTAGATTCAAAAATAGAAAATCACAATGCAAATTTAAAACATGATTGCTGACATTGCATCATGACACTTCGACAACTGATCTCCAAATCCATTAAACACATCTAAATTCAAGGATGGGTAAAAATTAGAGAATTACACATTTTTACTCCCCTGTAATAGTAGAACCACTCATAAAAGTAATATTTCAATGTTATAGCCTCCAGAATGGTTTTTGGACCGGGAAATGCATTAGAAAGTTGGTCTATGAAACTGAATCGCCCCCATCAATTCCTAGACAACATAGAAGAGGATAGAGGATAACCAACATGATATAAAAATGGGCCCCTCAATATAATATAAGTATATTATGAACCTGGATATCAATGTTTTGAACACTTAAATAACTACCCATAAGGAACAATCCTCATCATGGGATGTCATCACACCTAGATCTCATGCACGCACTACTGTGCCACACTATGGAGACCACAATATAAGATTATATAGTGGCTATTAAAGAACTGACTCATCCCCCTAAAACAGTATTAAATTTTCCACTACCTCCACCCCTTGGGTCATCTATTCCTATGAAAACTAATGATGTGCTTGTTGCAGTCCCAAATAAACCCCATCCCACAGGGATGGAGAATTTATATCTCAATCACCATCTTCTAACTTATTCTCCACTAAAAAGGGATTGGATACATCCCTGGTGATTCTAGATCACCGCAATCATAATGGTCGGGGGATAGATACATCTTCATTTCTAATGAATGTCCCAAATAAACCCCATTCCATAGGTATAGAGGCATTTTTATCATCATCAGAACCATATATTGAATCAGTATTATCTATGTTGGGAGGAAGAGATCAATGGTCGACATACCAGTAGTTCCTGCGACAATAATACAATAATCTATTTTTTTAAACTCATTTAGAAACCCTGACTACAAATTCCATCAATGTCACCAATCATAAACCAAGAAGAGTGGATTATACATTGAAATAAATCTATCCCCACTAAGGTCACAAGTAAAAATAACCTAAGAAATGCCATGGGTTTGAATTATGAACCTAAGGAATTAATTAAAGAAACTTCTTTCAATGTTGAAAGCAATGGAATTTCCTCCATTGATCTATATTATTTTTTTAATGTCATCATGATTATCATAGTAAAATGGATCATGTTCTAGATTCACGAGGTTGAGGTTGATTTGGATGTAGTAAATGAAGTTCTGTGAACCATAATCAAAGTAGTCTCTAAAATTTTCTACCAAAAAATAACGAGTATACACCTCATTGGTGGAATTTATCTAATGATAAATGTAATAAAGTGACATCACGAAGGGTTCCATCTTTGGAATAAAAATTATCACAATAGGATAGATAAATATGATAACTACTGTATCTCAATGAGAAGCTACTTTGGGGAAATATTTCCATTGGGTATCATAATTAACCAGAGGTTAATATTCTCCATAAAATGGATGATTTTACAACCAATATAGTATCTAAATATCATATAAGAATCTAGTCTAGGGAACTCATCAATATAAATGAAGAATCCAAGAATTATCGGGGCTTCCCCCAACTACAAAAATAGCCTCTACCTCTCTAGGGTAACTCCACAGTCATAGGAAAAATAGCGGATCAATGATAGATGAATGTGGGACCACCTTATCAGACCCTACCCTCTCCCTATGTATGGGAAGCAGCTGAAAAAAGTATGCCTCTAGAAATTCTCACTACCATTTAATCCCTAGTTACTCAAATATAAGCCATGGAAGGGTGACACATGCCAGTAGAGACTGAGAAGAAGTCATATCCCTAATAGGTAGATGATACCCCACATCTACACAACTTCATCAATCCTACATTTCTCACCATCAATAGTTCATGTGATCTAGAGAAACATCTCACACACTTCGTGTCTCAATGTGAGCCAATAATAGGCCCTCTAGATCAGTATGAGGCAACCAAGTTAAGGTGTTTTGTATAGAAATTGATAGGGTCAGCCTCTATATGGTACAATATTATACCCACAGGATCTATCACAGTATGGGAATACCTTCATCATTAGTTCCTTTACCAATTTATTTGATTATAGAGGAAGACGATGATCGTCAACCTGAAAAACTCCATGAACCATGATAAAGAACATGGGTCTCACTTCATAGAAAGGTGGAAGGGTCTTTTATATTTTCTCACCATCCATATCATAGATGATCAACTACAAGAACATTGTGATGAAAATCCTAGGGATGAATTAAAGAAACACAAAATCCCCAGGAAATATCCATGTGTATTCCGAGAGTTTTCTAAAATAGCACAAAATCTTGAAGAGTCTATTAAACAAACCTAATCCATGACTCATACCATTCCAAAAACACAAGGATAAAATCCACAATGATAGAAATCTACAACTAGAACCTTCAAGAGCACAATTATACAAAAATCCATGAATGATATGAATAGTCTAGCTCCTTCTTTTATCCAATGACAACTGCATAATCACTTTCAGATAGAAATATAGGGAAACTAGGGCCACCGAACATTTTAGGAATGAGTGACCATGGTGTACTCTTTCTAGAATGAGAAATTCCTAGGCTACTTCTTGGTAGCCTTGGAAAATAACCTGCTCATACATTCACATCCCAGGAAGCCTGATGAAGTCAACCTCACATGATTGTCCTGATAACTTCCCTTTCCACAGAGGGATGCTTTATAATATCTCAAACAGTTTCATCATTAAGTACTTCCTTTAACCCATAGTCATCTATTGGAAATTGATATTAGACAGTCCTTCAGAACAAGTGGATTGCATTACTATAGCCTTGTTAGAGGAATATAAATGATATTAGAATGTTTATACTTGGAAATTATATAACTTTGATGGTTAGATTACTTGTAAAATAGTTTATCGAGCTCATGACACCCTAATGACACAGTTGTGAAAACTTACAACAGCTCTACCACCCAAAAAGTAGAACTCTAATATACCTGTCATGGGTGGGCATGAAAACCAGAATTGACAATAAAAAAAATCTGAAGAGTTATATTTTAACCCAATGTAGACTCTAACTCTTGAAGATGTATTCGCTGCATCATCCATGGAACGAGCCCCACTATGTAAAATGGAATCTTCATCAGGTGAAGAGATCGTATTCAGTTCTTTTAACACGAGACACATTTCGTACCGATTATGCGATGTTTTTTACATCCACAAATATGGTTTTCCCACATATAATTGAGTAAAATGAAGAAAAATGAGCTGAAGCTGAGGATACAATGTAAAATTTGGATATTTCAGAGTTAATATCACATCCATATCCCCTCCAAAGACACATATACACCTGATACTTGTGAAAAAGAACTATAGTAAGTTCAAAAAAATCAAGGAGGAGCTTCATAGCCCTATAGAAGCTTCCCATACCTATTATTCATGAATTACTACTTAATGGGGGTCAACCTGACCAACCTAAAACACTAGGAAGTATGCTGCAACCTATTCCACTAGCGGAAATAACTCTATCAACCTCCACACAATCCCTAAGTTTATCTCCCCCAGCTACTTCTACTTCTGAGCTGCACTCCCTAGAGTAGCCCAATGCCAGGAAGAAGAGAACATTGGAAAAAAATGATGATATTCTGAAATAGTGAGCTATGATCCCACCCATTCTCTCAATCCTGGATGTTCTTCGTCTTTCTAGAGAACTCCTTAACACTAGTGCAGAAAACATTTTTTCGTCGGTTATTTTTCATTATTTACGTCGGTTTTTAGGCGACGTTAATACGGACGACGTTATAAATAACGTTTTTACGTCGGTTATTTAAAACCCGACGTAACATCCCTAACATCACGGTGTTTATCACGTCGGTTCATTAATAACCGACGTGATAAATATGTGCGGGGGGGGGGGGGGGTTATCACGTCGGTTATTTTCTAAACCGATGTTATAAAACGCCTGGGATATCGTTTATCACGTCGGTTATGACATAAGTGACGTGATTAACCCTTCCCCGGGCCTATTATCACGTCGGTTTCTTAAATAACCGAAGTGATAAAAAGGCCTAGGAAACATTTTAGCACGTCGGTTATTCAATAACCGACGTGGTAAATCGATTCCCAGGCCTTTTAGCACGTCAGTTATATTAAGAACCGACGTGATAAAAGGCCCGGGAACGTTTTATCACGTCGGTTCTCGAAAAAACCGACGTGATAAACCCCTACCGATTTATTTACCACGTCGGTTATAAAATAACCGACGTGAAAGCGATATTTTTTTTAAAATAATTGCACTGCTCTCACCAAAAAGCAACCAGAAACCAAACAACAAAAATAACCATGCCATCCCTCCCCCAAGCCCCAACTGAACCCCACCCTCATCTATACCCACCTAACAACCTGGCCAGCCCTCCCCCACCACATTGGAGCCCCACCACAACCCTTGGACACCCCCCCACCCCTTGGACAACCCCCCACCCTCATTTACACCCCCACGACCCCTAGTACAGCCTCAAACACCCATTGGACACCCCTCCCATATCCCTTGGACACCCCCACCCCTTGGACACCCCCACCCCTTGGACAGCCCCCCCACCCTCATTTACACCCCCAAGACCCCTAGTACAGCCTCAAACACCCATTGGACACCCCCACACCTTGACAGCCCTCCCAGACCCCTTGGACACCCCCCGACCCCTGGACACCCCCCCGAGCCCTTGGATAGCCCCAAACACCCCTTGGACACCCCTCCCATATCCCTTGGACACCCCCCACCCCTTGGACACCCCCACCCCTTGGACAACCCCCCCACCCTCATTTACACCAAACCGGCCCCTTGGAAAGAACTCCCAGACACCTTGGACACCACTCCCATATCCCTTGGACACCCCCCCACCCCTTGGACACCCCCCACCCCTTCGACAGCCCCCCACCCTCATTTACACCCCCCGAACACTAGGACAGCCCCAAACACCCCTTGGACACCCCTCCCATATCCCTTGGACACCCCCCACCCCTTGGACACCCCCACCCCTTGGATAGCCCCCCCACCCCCTGGACACCCCCCCGACCCCTTGGAAACCCCCCCTCCCCTTGGAAACCCCCCCATCCCCTTGGACAGCCCCAAACACCCCTTGGACACCCCTCCTATATCCCTTGGACACCCCCCACCACTTGGACACCCCCACCCCTTGGACAGCCCCCCCACCCTCATTTACACCCAACCGACTCCTTGGACAGCCCCAAACACACCTTGGACACCCCTCCCATATCCCTTGGACACCCCCACCCCTTGGACACCCCCACCCTCATTTACACCCCCTTGACCCCTAGGACAGCCCCAAACACACCTTGGACACCCCTCCCATATCCCTTGGACACCGCCCCAAACACCCACCCACCCCCTTGGAACCTCTCCCCCCATACCAAAATCCAGACCAGAAAAACCATCAACAGTAGACCAAAACAAGAAGTAGAGAAAAATTAAACATTCACTTATATAACATTAAAAACTTACACTTTCAACTTCAAAAAAAACTAAATCCAACCTAAACAACTACGAAATACACAATTACATTGACAATATTCAAAATTACATTTTACATTACAAACAACTAAAAGTCAATCAAACCTGTAAAATAATTTGACCACTCCACTTGTAAGTGTTTGATATCTTCAACAGTAAAGGGTTGAGGGTCATCAAAAAGATACAAAGGAAAAGGATAGTAGTCAACGTGTATAATGAATAAATCAAATTGAAATATTATGAGAAAGAGGAAATCTTACCAGGTCAAAACTCAGAACTGTCCCAGTTGTTATTATTTCATACATAAATCTTAACATGTAATATCCGCATTCGATGATGCCTTGTTGCTCATGACATTTCTGTTTGAATGAGTGTAAATTCAATATATTATTTTTATGTAATAAATAAAAATGTACAAATTATAAATGGATATTTACCTTCACATGTACATATTTGATCTTGAAATTCCTTTTCTTTGCGCTTTTTCGAAAGTGGACCCATGCCCTGTTAGAAAATAATACGAATGGGGTAAATTTAAAATTCATTATAATATATAAAACTATTGTGAAATTGAAACTTACGTTTCCAATATATTCTTAAAACTTTCTCGCACATCATCATGGAGAGAGCATATCCAATAAAGTGTTTTCTCCCTAGGGCAAAAAACCCCTAACATCCAATGATCCCTGATAAAAGGAAATTTAACGTTAGTGGTTTTTTATGTTAAAAGATAATTAACTCTTTGAGAGGGATGTGTTTCATAACTCTCACAAAAAGGCATCATCCAACACTGTGTGATTACATTCTTTTCAAATCTATCAGCAATATAAAGCATTCTTTGTTCCTCATCCAATGCACATGCTTCAGGGGAAATCAATTGTGGGTCCACGAATCCATATACATCTGTCAGCTCATTCCTCTCACAAATTTTATACAGATACCTAATACAAAGCAGACATAAGTATACATTTTTAATAAATATAACGCAAGGAAAAGGTTTTAAGACTTACATGATAAAAATTTTCACCACGTTGATGCCCAACTTATCTCCAGTGACAAACTCCATGATATCAGTTTTCATAATCCCCACACTTAGTTCACGTCCACAGACATGAGATTCCATTGTAAAGTCATAATGATCCGCCAACAAATTTGAATATCTTGACAATTTGTCAAGGCTTCTAGTATCTGCATCTGATGTCATAGCTATCTGTCTTTTTTGTTGTCTATACAGTATTTCTTTACCTTTGAAGTATTCTTGTAAAAATAAATTGAAAAATATATTAGTTTTCAAATGATAAAACAATAATAAAAATATAAAATAAAAGATATAACATCCATACCTCTATGGTAATGAGTCGAAGAAGTCTGGATGGCCAAAGTAAAAAATGGCCGATACTATGTCCAACTGTCGTCACCTCATCTGTAGGTAATGGTATCCGAGCTGATCTATCTATAATATCCTGTACAGTGACCCTCTGATTCTCTACCTCTAACTGTTGATGATGAACTGTATCTCCTATACAATATACCATCCCATATGCAACTATATGATGTTGAGGATCATCAACATACAACTCACAATAAGTAGGTAGCTGCGGCGGAGGAGGAGGATCAAAAATGGGGTCCGCAGGCTGAGGTGGGGGAGTGGGAGCTACTGGGAGAGGTGGAGTGGGAGCTGCACCCTGAAATTGTCTTTGCAAGTCTGCAAACATAAACTGCACCGATGCTCTAATCTTGTCCTCCATTGTCGCATTAATATTATGGACTTCAGCCTCCAAGGATTCTATTTTTTTTTATAAACTCACTCAACGTTAGAAGTTGAGGAACGTGGAAACACTTTTCTTACCGATACACCTGCCGGATATCCTCTTACACGGCCAGGATGTTCGGGCTTTCCCAATGCCACAGATAAAATATCTTCCCTCCCAGATGGTGTAAATGTCCCCTGTGAACTCTGCTCCTCAAGAGAGTCCTGTAATAATTAATTGAAAATTTCTATAATGATTGGAAATATATGACGAAAATAGTAAACTTAAATAAATAAAATAGATATCTTACAATCCTCTAAACTACGAGTCTCGATTCTTCCGAAAGATATTGTCCTTTTTTTCCCTTCCAAGCTCTTTTCCATTTCTCATGTCTAGATGGAGGGGATGGAGGGGCCACCTCTCCAGAGCTTGAAGACTCAGCTCTTAGTTGTTGAAATTTTTCTGCCATCATTTGTTCTTCCAATAATGCATACCCTCCCCGAGATAAACTATGAGGGTATACATTTTTAGATTGGATCTCTTGATGAGCTTTCCTTGTTTGCTGTAAATTAATAATAAGTAATCATTAACAAAACAATAATAAGATCATTTATATAATAAAGCTTATAAAAGTTTACATTTCCCTTACCAAAAATGATTCTTTTCTTCTATTTTCAAAAAATTGTCTCCATGTGTCTTCATCTATAAAAGGATATATACAACATGGATTCTCACGACTCCTATGACCATAAATGAAATCAGATGAGAGGGTTGATTTGAAATCCCTCCATCTCCTAGAAGCCAACGATAAGCATTTCTTCCTGACTCCTCCAGTGTCAGGAATATCAAATGTCATCTGATAAAAAAGAGGTTAAAAATATTATATATACTAGAAACATTTAAAGAACAGTCAAACAATAGCAAAAGATCTTACCAAAATGGTCTCCCACAGCTGAGAAATTATCGCCTTATCCACACTTCTCCAATCATCATAGAGAATTCTTACTTTGCTCTTAGCCTGAGTTGCTACAAAACCCTTAAAATCTTTAGCATTTGGACCTCTAGGAAGATCATCATCATCAAACTCCACGACTATCATCTCCTCCTTCGTACGGGCAAGTGATAATTTTGGTAAACGTGTGCACCCACGCTTACCAACCTTTGAACTCTTTTTCGTAATAGGAGCATGTGAATGTTCCTCCCCAGATGTATGACCAATATGCTCATCTCCAGAATCATGTGGCTGATCAACTGATTGATCTGTCATTTTCCTTCAAATCAAAAAAACAAACATTAGTTCACAAATATACAAATTCAAATATTGTAATACTACTTAATCAGAAAATAGAAAAGTGTACTAAATTACATAATAGTAAACATTGGTAATATGGTAAGCATTTTAATCAATGATAAACATGGTAAACACAGGCAAAAGGTTGCCAAGGAGTTGGCCCAAGAAAGCTGAAAAGTGGACTCACTGAGTCCACCGGTCCGCCGGTGTGAGCTCACCGGCCAGCCGGAGGACCCAGGCAGTAGACTTGCCCACTGCCTGGTGCCACCGGCCGGCCGCTGGCTCACCACCGGCCGGCCGGTGGACCAGACAGAGCCTTCCTGTCTGGACCACCGGCCGGCCGCTGGATCACCACCAGCCGGCCGGTGGACCAGACAGAGAGCCTTCCTCTCTGTATGGACCACCAGCCGGCCGCTGGATCACCACCGGCCGGCCGCTGGATCACCACCGGCCGGCCGGTGGACCAGACAGAGAGCCTTCCTCTCTGTCTGGACCACCGGCCAGCCGCTGGCTCATCACCGGCCGGCCGGTGGACCAGACAGAGCTTTGCTCTGGACCACCGGCCAACCGGTGATCCACCACTGGCCGGCCGGTGCGCCCAGGACTTCTCCTCTTTACGGTTTTTATTGTTTTATCGTTTTGGTTTGATACATGTTTTAATAAGTAAAAAATTTACAATATCTAACATTATATGAAAAAACTAAATGTAAACAAGAAATAAACATGTGTTACCTGTAATTTTAGGAATGTACTGTTGGATTGTTTTCCCAAATTCCTTCGTCGTGATCGTTCCTTATGGCACAAACCATGTCTTCAACATACTCATCATTATGTTATGTTAATCTTTCCATGGAAGTAGGGATCTCACATAAATCAGCATCTTCATCAAATTCATCCTCACCAACATATTGTTTTTTTCCTTGTAAAACAACAGCCCACTGCATATCTGATTGATCTACTACATAGAAAATTTGTTTGGCATGTGTTGCCATTATAAAAGAATCAGCTGTGTCTTCCAATCTATTCAGATTAACAAGTGTCATTCCAAATTCATCATGTCTGACACTGTTGTTACCGATAAACCATTTACAGTTAAAAACAGGAACTTTAATTTTAAAGTAATCAGCCTCCCATATGTCTTCAATCACTCCATAATATGCACTTGATTCCGAAATTGGGTTTCTGTCCTTAGCACTCGAAAAATGCATTGCTTCTGCAAACACCAATACACCACTATTCTGAACTGCACTTCTGTTGTCCTGAGCTTTCGTATGAAATGTATAGCCATTAATGTCATAAGCGGACCATGTTATCACATTTAAAGATGGACCACCCACTATCCATTTTAATGTCTCTGATACATATGATCTACCAAGAAAGGTCTTTTTAAACCATGGCAAAAAAGTTTTGTTGTGCTCATTCAAAATCCACATTTCTTTCTTCTTTGGATGACATTGTTTCAACTCATTAATATGCAATGTGATATACGGTTGAAAATCAGCTATGTTATTCAAGATGTATGATTCTAACTTCTTCATATGTTCAGCTGACAGTGATTTGAATTTCAATCCACGAATCCCCTTTCCCTCATTATTAACCCGTTCATGGTGAGATGGAGGCAAACCTTTGTGTTGCGCCGTAGCCAAGTAGCTCGTACAAAACTCTGCTACCTCCTTAGAAATATACTTTTCAATAATGGAGGCTTCAAGTCGATATGGATTTTTAACATATCCCTTTAATATTTTCATATACCTTTCAAAAGGATACATCCAACGAAGATATACAGGTCCACAAAGCTTTATTTCTCAAACCAGATGAATCATTAAATGCACCATCATATCAAAAAAAGTTGGAGGAAAATACATTTCCAAATGACAAAGTATAAAAATTGCATCCTTTTCCAAAATGTTCAAAGCATTCACATCAATCTCCTTGTTACAAATTGAATTGAAAAAATAACACAACCTCATTATAGTCTTTCTGACACGGATGGGAAATATTCCACGCAGTGCAACTGGTAGAATATGTTGCATCATGACGTGACAATCATTTGATTTCATACTTATCAACTTCAAGTCTTTCAATGAGACAAAATTTTTTACATTTGAAGAATAACCTTGAGGCACTTTGATATCATGAAGACACTGACAGAAGCTACTTTTCTCCCTCTTCGATAATGTATGACAAGCCGGGGGAAGAAATGTTCGTCTTCCTTTAGGAGTGGGAGCTAACTCCAAACGTATTCCCATTGATAGTAGGTCTAACCTTGCATTCAACCCATCTTTTGTCTTTCCTTTAATATCTAGCAATGGTCCGATCAAAGAATCACATATATTCTTCTCCACGTGCATGACATCAATATTATGTTTGACTTCATGATACCTCCAATATGGTAGCTCAAAAAATATTGACCTTTTCTTCCAAATATGTCTATCATTACCAGATTTCTGTGTCTTTCCCAATGTCACATCAAGGTTTTTCACCCTCTCAAAATACAAATCTGGGGATAAAGGTTTTGGAGCAGTATCAAATTCTTGTGAGCCATTGAATGCCTTTTTTAGTCTTCTATAAGGGTGATCCATAGGCAAAAACTTTCGATGATCCATGTACACTGTTTTCCTCCCATGATGCAATTGACAATATGACGTCTGTTGTTCGCAAATTGGACATGCTTTATGCCCTTTAACACTGTATCCAGACAAATTTCCATATGCTGGGAAGTCATTTATAGTGAATAGAAGCATTGCGTGTAGTTGAAAATATTCCATTTTATAAGAATCATACACCCTAATACCATCAGCCCATAACAGTTTCAAATCATCAATCATCGGTGACAAGTATACATCAATATCATTGCCGGGTTGCTTTGGACCAGAGATCATGATACTCAACATGACATATTTGCGCTTCATACAAACTTCAGGAGAGAGGTTGTAAATTACCAATAAAACAGGCCATGAACTATGCGTGCTACTGAGGGTTCGGTATGGATTCATTTCATCTGTGCACAAGCCTAGTCTCAGATTTCTAATTTCATTTCCAAATGTAGGGTACTGGGCATCAATTTTCTTCCATTGTGGACAATCAGCTGGATGACGTATTTTTCCATCACATACCCGCTCATCAGCATGCCATATTAACCTTTTTGCATCATGTGAATTAGCAAATAAACGTTTGAAACGAGGAATTATAGAAAGATACCAAAATACCTTTGAAGGGAGATTTGTAATCTCTACATCAGCTTGTGATTTTTCTTTCACCTTATACCGTGATGTCCCACATTTAGGACAATCTTTCAGAAATTAATATTCCTTTCTATATATAATGCAGTCATTCGGACAGGCATGTATTTTCCTGTATCCCAATCCCATCGGGCATAATATTTTTTTGGCCTTATAATGTGAATCTGGAAGATCGTTATCTTTTGGAAGAATGTCTTTCATCAATTGTAGAAGCTCTGTAAAACTTCTGTCACTCCATCCATATTTCGCCTTCAGGTTAATCAATCTTAACACCACCGAAAAAACCGTAAAATCTGTACAACCAGGATATAATGGTTTTTCGGCATCACCATATAGACGTGCAACTGTCGGTTCTATCTCAATTTGTTCTGCTACAATATCGCGAATCATTTCTTCAATTCCATCGGAGTTACCATCTTGCGATTCATTATCATCAGTGACATTCTGTCCAGTTTCGCCATGCCAAATCCAAGGGTTGTAACTCGGATTGAAACCGTGACAAATCAGATGATCTTTTATCTCTATACTTTTCAACTTCTTCATATCCAGACATTTCAGGCATGGACAGAAAAAAATGTCACTACTTGGAACATTTCGTTTAGCAAATTCCAAAAAGGCATCAACACCTTCCTCATATTCATTGCTCATTCGATGTGCCGTAATCCAACTTCGACTCATTATTACATATAACAAATAGCAAAAATATATATATTTTTTAGATAAGACAAATATATGTTTATATGAAAAAAATCATAATTTGAATGTAAACAATTTTGAAATATAAAACAAATCGATGTGTATTTAAAAAAATATGCTTGAATATTATTTTTTAAACAAAATATAGTAAGATATAACACCCCCCCTGGACACCACCCCCACCCCTACCCCCTTGGACACCCCCCTGGACACCCCCAACACCCACCCACACCCTTGGACAGCCCCCCACACCCACCCACCCCCTTGTAAACCCCCCTGGACACCCCCCGACCCCTTTGGACAGCCCCCCGCCCCTCCTGGACACCACCCCCACCCCCTACCCCCTTGGACACCCCCCTGGACACCCCCCAACACCCACCCACACCCTTGGACAGCCCCCCACACCCACCCACCCCCTTGTAAACCCCCCTGGACACCCCCGACCCCTCGGACAGCCCCCCGCCCCTCATGGACACCACCCCCCACCCCCTACCCCCTTGGACACCCCCTGGAAATCCCCCAACCCTCTGGACAGCCCCCCACCCACCCGAACAACCCCAAATACCCTCTGGAGAGGCCTCCACCCACTTAGACAGCCCCCCACACCCATCCAACCCCTTGGACACCCCCCTGGACACCCCACCGACCCCTCTGGACAGGCCTCCACCCCCTTGGACAGCCCCCAACACCCACCCATCCCCTTGGACACCACCCTGGACACCCCCCGACCCCTCTGGACAGCCCCCGACCCCTCTAGAAAGCACCCCCACCCCTCCTGGACACAAACCCCCACCCCGACCTGCTTGGACACCCCCCTGGACACCCCCAACCCTCTGGACAGCCCCCCACCCCTCCTAAACACCACCCCCACCCCTACCCCCCTTGGACACCCCCCTGGACACCCCCAACACCCACCCACACCCTTGGACAACCCCCCACACCCACCCACCCCCTTGTAAACCCCCCTGGACACCCCCCGACCCCTCTGGACAGCCCCCACCCCTCCTGGACACCACCCCCCACACCCTACCCCCTTGGACACCCCCCTGGACACCCCCAACCCTCTTGATAGCCCTCCCACCCCCTGGAATCACTGAAAATTTACCATAACAAGAAGTTGGGCCATTCAAAGAATGTTTTTAGGTGTGGAGGAAGAACTGAGTTTCAATAGATAGAGAAGGAACTCGACATTAGGTTGTCTATTCCAGGTGTGGATTTGAAAGAGTTAATGTTTGTTCAGTGACCCAAGAGATTGAATCAGAAATTCAGATGTTGTGCCATTTTCTCATGATGAGGATGAATAATTGGTGGGGTTTGACTTTTAAATGGAGAGCTTAGCAGACCATCATATTTTCTATAGATCAGTAAAGGATGCTAGCATCGAACATAAGGCTTAAGGGATGCTTTCATATCCAAATATGTATGTTGATGGATGCAATGGATCTAGTAGAGGTTCTAGAAAGAATGGTGGTTTTATTTGTTTAGGATAAGTAGTGAAGAAAAAACTAGTTAATTTTTTACTTGCTGAAAAGAGGGTATCTAAAATTTTTAACATGCCGAGGGGAAATCTGGCGAGTCCTCCTCGTGAAACTTTGTTTGCAGGGGGTGAAAATGGTGATGTGATCCCAAATCCATGCACCTATGCCATGGTTGTGTGTGAATAAAGTAGTAATAACTATAAAAGGGAAACCCATCCAAATGGACACGCCCCAACCCTCTCGGGGATTTATAGAAAACGATGAAAAATTAGTGAAATCATAAAATTAGTCAATATTGAAAGTCGAACTAATAGATCTAGGGATGATAAATAAGATTATGGTGCCAAAACGAGTTAAAAGGGTTCACAATTGAAGAATCTTAGCTAGTTTCAACAAAAAAATCACAACACATATATATATACTATCCGCGAAAAAAAAAAAACGAACGAGTGGGAGGATTACCTGAGTGCTGCGAGTTTAGATGATTGATCCGAGGAGATTAAATATGAGAAACGATGATCGCAAAACGAATCTAAACCCACGAAATGGACGAGCCGATTCGGGTTTACGCGCGAGAGAGACGAGTCGCGACTGTCGAATGTAAACTCGCGAATGACAATCCACGGGTCTGGGTAAATTTTTAAATTAGTTATCACGTCGGTTATTCAATAACCGACGTTATAATTTTTTTAAAAACATTTATAACGTCGGTTATTCAATAACCGACGTAAAAACCTTCCTCCGATTCTTTTTTTACGTCGGTTATTTTATAACCGACGTTATAAAGGGCTCAAAATCCGCGTTTTATTACGTCGGTTATTCCATAACCGACATCAAAAACATCTGCGGATTCTTTTTTTTACGTCGGTTATAAAATAACCGACGTAAAAAGGCCTTCAAAAACCGCGTTTTTTACGTCGGTTATTGAATAACCGACGTAACAAACGCCCCCCGCTTCTGTTTTTTACGGCGGTTAATGTATAACCGACGTAAAAAACGAAGCCGCGCGATTAATAACGTCGGTTATAAAAATAACCGACGTTAAAGGTGTACTAAACACAGGTTTTCACGTCGGTTATTAAATAACCGACGTAAAAAACCTCGTTTTACATATTATGACGTCGGTTTTATATAACCGACGTAAAAAATGGTGACGTAAAAAACGTTTTCTGCACTAGTGTAAGGAACATTTTGATGCCCTTCAAAGCCTATACAAAATTGAAATAGAGGATGTTGAATTAGAAGTCTATTGAGTGGATTCCATATCCTTTGAAGGTAATGTATACATCTCATTGACTGATCAAGATCAAGAGGTGTCCATCTAGGGAAACATATAACCCGTGTATGTCTCAAGAAACCCCAATAATGTCAACATCTTAAAAGTTCTGATCGAAAATGGATCCAAGATCAATCTCGTCCCAGCCTGAAACCTCTAATGTTTGGGGTATGTCCATGTGGACTTATCCCCTATATTGATGACCATTCAAGGGTATGAAAAGTGTGAGAAAAGGACCGTTGGAATGATTATGTTAGGGACTGATCGTACCATGATTCACTGTTTTATTCCACCATTACACCACTGTTTTAAACTAGTTTTATAATGAATATTACAAATATAATAATAAATTTCACTTTATATTTGAATAAATTAATTAATGTTAGTCAATATTAGAATAGTAAATGTTACTTGTTTTTATTATTTCAATGTAGGTGGAGGTGATTTGGAGGGCCCTTGATGAAGTGGAAGAAAAATGGGCCAAAACTGCATGGATCCATGGACAACTGTCCACTATTTTAAATAGTATGAAAAATCCGTGCAGCCAAATGGGATGAAATTTTTTAGCCGGTCCAAAATTTAATAGGATACATTTCATATTAAGGAACCCAATCCTGATTTGTCTTCTAGGGGGCCCATCTGAACTGATCTGTCCAAGCCACCGAATATGAAAAAGTCAAAAGTGGTGTTTTGTATTTTATAAATATCTCGAGCTGTATTTGTCCAAATGGTGAAAAAAATTCGGTGGTGATAGATAAGACATGGGGATACAACTTTTCAGTTTTGTCCAAAGAGATATTCGACTATCTAATAGCCGAAAACCTTTCTCCATGTATTTTATGAAAATCTGGGTGCCCAAAACCACTTCCCATTTTGGCTATAAAAAGGCACCTTGGGCACCCCATTTGAAAGTTTCGCTAGGAGGAAAGGTGCTACCATTTTGGAGTCCCCATGAAGTCTTCTCAACATCCCTATCAGTTTTGGAGTCTATGAGAAGTTCTATCCCAACATCATTCTCTTCCTCCTCTCCCATGGGTTTCTAAACCCCTTGTGATCACCCGAGGAGGAACGTGATGTAAATCACAAGATTCATGTTTGTAATATTTGAATGATCTTTTGAATTATAGATTTTTGTGTTGTTTTACATCATCCTCTATTCTTATTTTATTGAGTTATGTACTTCTATGTCATTCTCAAATTGTATGATCATGTTTGGGGGTACCCATTCTTGTGATGTTTCACACACCGTTCACCACTTTCTTTCCCCCTTTCAATTGCGGTGTTTGTGTGGTCCATATTAGTTAATTGAACTAAAACAAGCACTATAAAGGCCATTTAAATTTATTTCATGGTATCAACAAGAAATAACATACAAACCTGGATATCACATTTATTTTTTTGTGTGTTTCCTTGATGAGTTTCAGTTATGAAGTCAAACACAATTCACCCAATCATCGGCGGTGTTCGGTGAATCATTGTGTGTTTTCGAATGAACCCTAGGAGGTATCCTACTATAAACTAATTAACATTATGGTTATAGGTGTTAAAAACTAGGTATTAAAGGATCATTACCCTATATCATGAAGCGATGAAGGATAAACATCATGAGAGTACCCCGGGTTGATCACGCTTAATTAATTCGGTCAATCTCTACATTGTTTATTGCTTTCATTTTCTATTTTCATCTTTAATCATCAGACACCCAAGTTTTATAAAACCTCATTCACCTTCTACTTTCATAATCGAAACCCTCTGTTTAAATTAATGATCTAAGTCTCCATCGAGAGACGACCTAGGGTTGCTGCTATACTGTAGAAATTCTAGTCAAAATTAAACAACTAATTTGACGTGCCCGAAAACGCGATCAAATTTTGGCACTTTTACCAGGGATCCAAGATCATTTTTTTATTTATTTATTTTTATTTATTTATTATTCTTCTTAATTAGTACTCCTTTAAATACCCCACCCCCATTTTATTTTTTTTTGTTTTGGGTTTTGTATTTATTTTTGGTTGTTTTTGGTGTGTTCTTTATCTCTCTATCTCTCTCTCTTCTTCTCCATCTCCCTCTCTATTTCTATAGTATAACATTCTATTCATCTTTCACCCTTCTTATGTTTTTTTATTCATCTCAAATAAAAAAACACAACAAAAAATCAATCAATCAAACTGGACAACATTGTTGCATGATAAGATCTGGTAAAGAAACACTACTTGAATTTGATCAAAAAATTGAAAAGTCACTTCACACAAAAATCAAGGAATATAGATAAGGTCAATCAAGTAACATTGAGAAACACCTTGTGGAACATCAAGTGTTACAAAACCAATCAAAAATTAAACTCAGTCAAACCCAAGAAAACATGGCTGCAAATAACTGAACTTTAAAAGAACTAACCACCCCTGATGTGGAGTACCAACCAGCATACATCCAATATCCCAAGGAAGTAGCCAACTTTGAGCTTAGATCAGGTCTCATCCACCTTTTTCCTAAATTCTATGGTCTTCATGGTGAGGACCCTCATAAACACCTTAAGGAATTTCACAAAGTGTGCTCCACCATAAAACCCCAAAATGTGTTTGAGGACTTATTTTAGTATAGGGCCTTCCCTTTCTCCCTTGATGGTGTAGCCAAAGATTGGATATACTATTTGCCTTCCACAATTGGGGGCTGGAATGACCTAAAAAGACTCTTTCTTGAGAAGTTATTCCCTACCTCTTGAACTGCATCAATTAGGAAAGAAATATGTATAATTAGGCAATCACAAGGAGATACCCTTCATGAATACTGGCAGAGATTCAAAAGACTTTTCTCAAGTGGCCCCCACCATCAAATTAGTGAACAAATACTAATCCAATACTTCTATGAGGGACTTATTCCCATGGATCGTGGAATGATTGATGCTACAGCTGGTGGTTCCCTAGTTGATAAAACTCCTTCCGCTGCTCATGACTTAATAGAAAACATGGCTCAAAATGCACAACAATTTGGTACACGAGCAATTTCACCAAGCCAAGGAGTTCATGAGGTAAGTCATTCAGGCCTAGAACAAAAGGCAGATACTAAACTTGATGAGATGCATACCCTTCTAAGGAAATTAGCTCAAGCACAAGGTAACTCACACTCTAATTTTATTCCATTGCATTGTGGTATTTTGATAACACTCATTTTTCTGACCAGTTCCCACAACTTCAATATTCATTTGAGTCTTGTGCAGCTGTGTTCCCAGGGCGTGATCGTACCACGATTCACTGTTTTGTTCCACCCTTACTCCGCTGTTTTAGACTAGTTTTGTAATGAATATTAAAAATATAATAACAAATTGAACTTACTTTTTGATTCAATGAATTAATGTTTATTAATTTTTAATAGGGAAAATTTACTTGTCTAAGTGTTTACATTATAGGTGGAGGTGATTCGAAGAGCCCGCGATGGTAATCAAGCAAAATGGGCCAAACTGCGCAAGGGCCCAAGAATTCATGTGAACATAAATACATACTGTGGATACTCCATGCATTC
Organism: Viscum album; assembly: GCA_963277665.1. Taxonomy (NCBI): domain Eukaryota; kingdom Viridiplantae; phylum Streptophyta; class Magnoliopsida; order Santalales; family Viscaceae; genus Viscum; species Viscum album. The sequence continues at coordinate 1,837,121,549 of OY728147.1, forward strand.
CATTGGGCTAAAAATAGGTTTATGCATGTAAATTTTTGTGGGATACTTTTTATTAGAAGACCAAGAAGCCCAATTCACCCATTTAAAGGCCCATAATAGGCCCACAAGGTGAAGCCATTCTGGGTGAGCCTGATTGGACAACTATTCTGCATGTGGGCTATAAATCGAGGCTCAGAGATCCAATTGGGCTGATTCCACCTCCCAGGGACGGATAACTTGAAGTCCCACCTCTCCACAGAATTTCAAGTCATTTGAACTCGTTTTGTTCAGTCAACCAGCCGGATAAAAATGGAATAAAAAGTCTGCCCTCAATAGTGACCTAGTGTCTTAGGCACTTGACATATTTTGTGGAAAGTGCGATGTGTATGTCCATAAAAACACATCTCACCCCCATTCACTCATGTTTCAAGAACAGGGGTGAAGGTGAGTCGAATTAGAGATCTTCTTTCACCCATTTTAGTTCTCTTCTCCCTCATGTACTTCTAAGTTTCTAAGGATCAACTTGGGGGGTGTCCATTGTTGTAATCCCGAGCACTAAATTTGTAATCTTCGTAAGGTAATTTAATTTCCAGGTTTGTTGTCTATTGTTCTTCATTTTTACCTTCTGAATTCGTGTTTATTTTGTTATGATTAAATACAAATCAAAGGAACAATAATCCTCGTGCTTCAATGCATAACCTGGATCTTGTGATGATTTGAGTGTGTTTGCCTCTTTTCTCACCTCTTCTCTTTCATGAGTTTTCTTTTGGTTTGACTTGTTTGATGATATCCAGAAGTCATAACCCATGAATATGAATGTTTTTTTATTGAAATCAATTTTTATAAAGACACAAATCTGGGCATCTCATCACGTTTTTGATGTGATGCCTTGATTGAGTTCAGTTCTTACATCGACATAGTTTTATTGATTATGAGCAGTCGCTGATAATCAATATCGTTGATTGATAAAATACTAGGTGGTAACCTAGTAAGAACTCACATACTACTGGTTTTTTTGGGTATAAAATCAAGCAATCAATGATCCTTCCCATTCCCTTGAGAGCGATGACGTATTGAGCATTAAGGGACACTTACCTAGGTTAATCACGATTTCTCCAACCAGTTTCTCTCAGATAGTAGTATAGGTTCAATTTCTATTTTAAAATCATAGAACCCCCAACCACATAATTTAATTTCAATTTTGTTTACATAATAAAAACCTTCTTTTTAAATCAGTGATCTAAGGCTCCGTCAAAAGATGACCTAGGGTTCCTGCTATACGTAGAAATTCTAGTAAAAACTTAACCTCTAATTTGACGCGCCCGACAACGCGATCAAATTTTGGCACTGCTGCTGGGGAGCCAAGATCATTTCTTTAATTTTATTTATATATTTTACTTCTTAATTATTAATGTATTCAATACCCCCCCCATTTGATAGTTTTTGTTTTAGTTTGTTTTTTGTTTTTGTGTGTTCTCTCTCTTTCTCTCTCTCTTTTTTTTCTCTATCTCTCTAATTCTGTAGTATAACATTCTATTTTATATAATCCTTTATTTTATTAAGTTTTTTTAATTAATTTTATTCAACTTCCATAAAATAAAAAAACATAAAAAAACAAACAATCAATCAAATTGGGCATTGTTGTTGCATGACAAGATCCAGAAAAGAAACACTACTCGAATTTGACCCTGAAATTAAAAAGTCACTCCACTGACAAATCAGGTCATCTAGAGTAGGACAATAAAGTAACACTGAGGAACACCATTTGGAAACTCAAGTGGTATTAAACTAATCAAAAATTGATCCAAATCAATCCTCAGAGATCATAGCTGAAAATAACTGAACATTAAAATAACTGACTACCCCATATGTGGAGTACCAAGCTACGTACATCCAATATCTTGGAGAAGCGTCCAATTTTGAGCTAAGATCAGGCCTCATCCACCTCCTTCCAAAATTCTATGGTCTTCCCAGTGAGGACCCTCACAAAAATCTAAAAGAGTCTCACATAGTTTGCTCCACCATGAAACCCCAAAATCTGTCTTAGAACCTCATTAAGTTTAGAGCCTTCCCTTTCTCCCTTGATGGTGTAGCCAAAGACTGGATATACTATCTGCCTTCCATAATTGAGGGATGGAATGACCTTAAACGACTCTTCCTAGAGAATTCTTTTCCTGCCACATGAACTACATCAATTAGGAAAGAAATTTGTGTCATTAGGCAGTTACAATGGGAGACCCTTCATGAATACTGGGAGAGATTCAAAAGACTTTGTTCAAGTTTCCCCCACCACCAGATTAGTGAAAAAAATTTAATTCAATACTTCTATGATGGTCTTATCCTCATGGATCGTGGAATGATTGATGCTGCAGCTGGTGGTGCCCTAGTTGAGAAAACTCCATCTGCCGCTCATGACTTAATAGCCAATATGGCTCAAAATGCACAACAATTTGGTACACAAGCTATTGCACCAACCCGAGGAGTTCATGAGGTAAGTCATTAATCCCTAGAAAAAAGGTAGATAATAAACTTGACGAGATGCATTCCATTCTAAGGAAATTAGCTCAAGAAAAAGGTAACTCACACTCTCCTCCTATTCCACTACATTGTGGTATTTTTTCTAATAATACTCATTTTTTTGGCCAGTGCCCACAACTTCAGAATTCATATGAGTCTTGTGATGTAGTGTTACTTGGGAGTCCATTCCAACAAGAACCATCATTCAAGAAAGAACCATTCAGGCCAAATCCAATCCTTGGGTGGCAAGCACAACCATAATTATGACAAGGAGGATACTCAAGCTACCCCATGAATAACTGGTATCAACAAGGCCAAGGTATGAAACTTTCTTATCCTTCAACATCTCAAAGAAATCCTCCTCCTCCCATGTATGAACCAAGCCTTGAGGATATGGTAAAGAAAATGGAAATCCATAACCTCCAGTTCCAACAAATACACAATCAGCTATTCAAGACCTGTGAACTCAAGTGGGGCAGTTAGAAAACACCATCGGTGAGCTTAAGATGAAAGGTTCTAGAAAACTACCATCCCAACCCATTTCCAATCCGAATGACAAAGGTAATTTATATGTAGTTACACTTCATAGTGGTAATGAAGTTCCTCCTTCTACTGATTCTGCACAGCAGGTATGTCCCCCCTCATGAAAACTCTCTTTCCCAACCCTCAAAACTTTCATGTAAAGAAAAACAAGAAAAAATGGTAATCGAATTGTCATTGATGATTCAAATGAACAATCCATTCCTCTTCCTTTCCCTTAAAGAATCTATAAATCTAAGAAGAATTTTGATAATGAGATTGATAAAGAAATAATGGATACATTTAAAAAGGTTCAAGTTAACATTCCTTTATTGGATGTAGTTAAAAAAATCCCTCGATATGCCAAATTTCTAAAATATCTTTGCACCCATAGAAGGAGGCTGAAGGGGAATGAGAGAGTCAACCTGGGAAGAAGTGTCTTGGCCTTGATTCAGTTAGCAATACCAACCAAATGCAAGGATCCGAGCACATTCACGATACCTTGTACCATAGGGGAGACCTTAATTTATGATGCTATACTAGATTTAGGTTCTTCTATTAATGTAATTCTTCACTCCGTGTATACTTATTTGTAGGTTGGAGAGCTTCAACCAACATGCATTGTCGTGAAACTTGCCAACCGAAGCATAACACACCCATCAGGAGTGGTCGAGGATGTACTCGTAAATGTTAAGAATCTCATCTTCCCTGTAGACTTTTACATTCTTGAGATGGAAGATACCTGAACACAAGGACATGCCCCTCTCATACTTGGGAGGCCATTCCTCAAAACAGAAAATATGATCATCAACGTTCACAATGGTACATTGTCCATGGATTTTGGTGGAGAAAAGGTAAGTTTTAACATCCTTGAGGCTATGAAACACCCCGTTTAGGAGCACTCCACTCTTCCTATCTATTTGATGGAAGTGCTCTCTAACGAAAAACACACACAAAATTATATCCTCGACCCATCCTCTGATTTATTTTCCTCTTATTCACCCATGGATGATTTGAGTTTTGGTTCTTCTTTTTAATATTGTGTGGGTTCGGAAAAATGTAAATTTTGTGCTTTAATTGATGAGTGTCTTTATTTTGCAGTACCCATGACTATCTTTGATTCTGCAAATCTCATTTCAATAGAATCTCTTTCCTTTGAGAATAAACATGAGTAGAAAGATAGTTTCATGGACCCCACTACCCCTAAATCCACTCCATCAATCAAAAAAACCCCAGCATTGGAATTAAAACCACTTCCATCAAATTTAAAATATGCCTATCTTGAGGGTATTGACCAATTTCCTGTCATTATTGCCAATAACCTCTCTCAATAGTAGGAATCAAGACTGATTGATCATTCAAGAGAGTGTTAAAAGGAAATAGGATGTTCATTGGCTGATATTCCTGGGATCAACCCATTTATTTGTATGCACTATATACTTTTGTATGACGAGGCTAAGCCCATAAGGCAGGATCAACGCCGGTTGAATCCCACTCTCCTTGAAGTGGTAAAATTGGAAGTTAGTAAATTACTTACTCCTAGGATCATTTATCCTATATCTGATAGTAAATGGGTTCGCCCAGTTCAAATTGTGCCTAAAAAAACAGGAATAATAGTTGTGTCAAATGAATGGAATTAATTGGTTCCAATGCGCATGAAAAACAGTTGGTGAGTCTGTATTGACTACCATCAACTGAATCAAGACACGCAGAAGGACCACTTTCAATTACCTTTCATTGACCAAATGTTAGAATGATTGGATGGTGTGTCCCATTATTGTTTCCTTGATGGCTATTCGATATATTTACAAATCCATATAGCCCCTGAGGACCAAGAGAAGACAAAATTTACCTATCCATTTGACACATTTGCATACAGAAGGATGCCATTCAGTCTATGTAATTCTCCTGGTACTTTTCAGCGATGTATGTTGAGTACTTTTTTCTGAGTACCTTGAGAGTTGTATGGAAGTATTTATGGATGATTTCATGGTTTATGTATCTTCTTTTGATGATTGTTTGGAACACCTAGGTTATTTCCTCTGCCGCTGCATTGAAAAATATCTTGTTTTAAATTAGAAGAAATTTCATTTTATGGTTAAGCAAGGGATAGTTCCTGGGCATGTCATTTCAAATAAGGTAATTAAAGTTTATAAATATAAAATTCAACTAATTTCAACCCTTCCTTACCCAAAATGTGTTTGTGAGGTGCGATCTTTCTTCGGTCATGCTGGTTTTTACCGGCGATTAATTAAAGACTTTATTAAGATTTCACTTCCATTGTCCAGGTTATTGCAAAAAGATTATGAGTTTGTATTTGATAAAAATTGTGAGGATGCATTCAATTCACTAGAAAGGAGTCTCACATCACCTCCCATCATCCAACCACCAAGGTGAGATCTCCCCTTTGAGCTTATGTGTGATGCCTCTAACTTTGCAGTTGGGACAGTTTTATCCCAAAGGGTTGAGAAGGCTCCTCATGTCATTGTGTATGCCTCGCATACCATTGACCCTACCCAGGTAAACTACAAAACCACAGAAATATAACTCCTTTCTATTTTGTTTGCCTTGGAAAAATTCTGTTCATATCTTTTTGGGTCAAAAGTGATTGTGTTTTCTTACCATGCTTCCCTTTGATTTCTCTTAAAGAAACCTGAAGCTAAACCCTATCTCTTACGGTGGATGCTCCTCCTCCAAGATTTTGACTTTGAAATTAGAGATAAGAGGGGGGGGGGGGGGTGGAGAATGTGGTAGCTGACCACATTAGTAGGATTTCCCCACTATTGGACCATCATGTTGACTCACCCCTACCCATTGGAGAATTCTTCCCTCATGAGAACCTTTGGGATGTTGTGGACCATACCCCCTAGTATGCAGACATAGTGAATTTTCTAGCAACATCTAGGGTCCCAACTGATTTTAGAATTTCACAATCCTAAAGACTTAATCATGAGTCTCATTGGTTCATTTTGGATGACACATATTTGTGGAGGATCTGTAGTGACCAGGTTGTTCGTAGGTGTGTCCCTAACCTTGAGTTCACCCCAGTTTTGAGATTCTGCCACACATTGGCTTGTGGGGGCCAATTTGGATCTCAACATACTTCTAGAAAGGACCTTGACTCAGGATTATATTGGCCAACATTGTATAGAGATGCCCATAGGTTTTTTAAATCATGTACTCGATGTCAATTCACAGGGAATATCTATAAGAGGAATGAAATTCCCCAAAATCCCAGGATATTCTGTGAAATCTTCGATGCACGGGGCATTGAATTCATGGGGCCTTTTCCAAATTCAATTGGCTTTGTGTACATCTTACTATCTATTGAATATATTTCTAAATGTGTGGAGGAAAAGTCTAATAGGACCGATGACTCTCGAGTTGTTGTTGATTTTTTGAGGTCCCAGATTTTCAACTGGTTTGGTCAACCAAGATTCATCATTAGTGATCAGGGTTCACATTTTTGCAATCATAACATGAAAAACTTGCTTCGTAAGTATGGGGTTGGTTATAAAGTCTCCACTGCATATCATCCCCAAACTAATGGACAAGCAAAAATTTCAAATCACGAAGTTAAGAGAATCTTAGATAAAACAGTACAACCCAATAAGAAAGATTAGAGTTTGCTCTTGGATGATGCACTTTGGGCGTACCGTACTGCTTTTAAAACCCCAATCGGAATATCACCATATAGGATTGTGTTTGGAAAGGCTTGTCACCTCCCAGTGGAGGTAGAAAACCATGCATATTGGGCCATTAAGCAATGTAATATGAATATCTCAGATGTAGGTGAGCATAGGAAGTTGCAGATTCAGGAGTTGGAAGAAATTCAGCGTGATGCATATGAGAACTCTCGAATCTACAAAGAAAGGACAAAGTCAATCCATGATGGGATGATTCATCAAAGGAAGTTTCTTATTGGTGAGAAGGTCCTCATGTAAAATTCTAGGCTTAAACTCCACCCAGGTAAGCTTCATTCCCGATGGCTCGGTCCTTATAATATTACTAATGTTTACCCTTTTGGTGCAATACAGATTTTGAATGAGCAGAGTGGACGACGTCTTACCGTCAATGGGTAGTGACTTGAACACTTCTATGAGGATTTTCCTAAGAATCCGGTGGAGGAAATCCAACTTCTCGACGCATCATACCAATAAAACACCCCTGGTTTTATCCTTCCTTCTCACATTCTCAATTATTTCAGTGAGGACACTACACATTCTCGGTGTGTGTGTGTGTGTGGGGGGGGGGGGGGGTGGATACATTACTGGGTTAGTTAGGAATTTTTATCGTTTCCTTCTTTCTTCTCATTTTATCCTTCTTTATGGTATTTTCATTTTTTCTCATCAACAATTTAGAAGTTCGATAATTTGGTGACCATAAAGGGGGGAAAGTAAAAATACCATAATGAAGGCTAAAAAGAATATTTGTATGAATTTAACATAAAGGAGTTATTTTCTTAGTAAATTCATTTTCTGTCAATGATATAAATGGTTGTATCTATGTAAAACCTTTGGAATGATTGATGGCCCTTGTGTGAGTAGTTTTTGGGAAACCTGTGTCACTAATATCTCCACAAATGTTTGCACCAAACCACAAAGTGTGAATATTTATTACTTAATATAAGGTAAATATATGTTAGGTTAATATTTTTCATCTTTAAATTATATTTACATACATTCATTCCTTATCTGATCCATTTCATTACTGTACCAGATTGACCTATGCGTGTGTACCTAATGTCCAACTATTGCCCGCCCTAAAAAAATGGTTGTGTCTTGGGAAGGTAAAAAACAACTCCCCCTCAACCTTTGATATTGTTATAACTATTGCAATTAGTATCATGAGGAGATCAAATAAGGGTTGAGATATGAGAGTGAGATTTCTTCCATATGAAACTTCTAAAAAATAAATAAATGAGGGGAGTGATGAAATGCGCATAATATAGGGATATCTATGTCAGGAGCTTGTGGTTTGACTTCTGGGATTGTTTAAGTGATTGGGTCTTGAAATATGATTGCAAAGTATGTAGGGTAGGTTCGGTGGAAAAAATCATTTTAGATGAAAAATGTTAAAATAACCAATATTTATTGGTTAGCAAGTAGAAAGAAATGCATGGAATGGTTTTCACACACACACATGGAGAGTTAGTGTCATGTTTGACTTCTGAATTCCTTGCTCAATTTGGTATCATGAATCTTTTTTAATTTCACTACGATATGATTTTTGAGAAATCTTTTTCTATTTTCAATAGGAAGAACTCCTTGGTGTGGTTCGTGCATTGATCAAATTACATCAAATAAAATTTCCTCAAATGTTAAATCATCATGATTTTGGGAATATATATATGCATAATTTTATTTGGATATGTGAATTTTCCCAGGAGTGCAAATGTTTAGGTGTGGGGGTGTGATTGTACCACGATTCACTGTTTTATTCCACCCTTACTCCGCTGTTTTAAACTGGTTTTCTAATGAATATTCCAAATATAATAATAAATTGCAGTTACTATTTGATTCAATGAATTAATGTTTATTAATATTTAATAGGGAACTTTTACTTGTTTAAGTGTTTACACTATAGGAGGAGGTGATTCGGAGAGCCCACGATGGTAATCAAGCAAAACAGGCCAAACTGCACAAGGGCCCAAGCATTCATGTGGACATAAATACGTACTGTGGATTCTCTATGCATTAAATTGGGCTAAAAATCGGTTTATTAATGTAAATTTGTGTGAGATACATTTTACTATAAGACTATGAAGCCCAATTATCCCATTTAAAGGCCCTTAATAGGCCCACAAGGTGAAGCAATTCTAGGCGGGCTAGATTGGACCACCCTTCTGCATTTGGTCCATAACTCGGGGCTCCGAGATTCCATTTGGCTGATTCCACCTCCCATGGACAGATAACTTGAAGGCCCACCTCTCTATTGAATTGAAAGTCATTTGAATGCGTTTTGTTTAGTCAACCGTCCGGATAAAAATAGAATAAAAATTATGCGCTGAATAGTGACCTAGTCTTTTAGGCACTAGCCTTATTTTGTGGAAAGTGTGATGTGTATGTCCATAAAAATACCTCTCACCCCCATTCTATCATGTTGCACGGCCAAGGGTGAAGGCGATTAGAATCAGATAGCTTCTTTCACCCATTTTAGTTATCTTCTCCCTCATGTACTTATAAGTTTCTTAGTGATCAACTTGGGGGGTGTCCATTGTTTTAATCTCGAGATCTACATTTGTAATCTTCGTAAGGTAATTTAATATACAGGTTTTTTGTCTATTGTTCATAATTTTTACCTTCTGAATTTTTGTTTATTCTGGTATGATTAAATACAAATCAAAGGAACATGAATCCTCATGCTTCCATGCATAACCCAGATCTTGTGATGATTTGAGTGCGTATCCCTCTTTTCTCACCTCCTCTCTTTCAAGAGTTTGATTTTGGATTGACTTTTTTGATGATATCCAGACGTTATAACCCATGAATATGCATGTTTTTGTATTGAGATAAATTTTTATAAAGACCCAAATCTGGACATCTTATCATGTTGTTGATGTGATGCCATGATTGAGTTTGGTTCTTACATCAACGTAGTTTTACTGATTATGAGCGGTCGCTGATAATCAATATCGTTGATTGATCAAATAATAGGTGGTAACCTAGTAAGAACTCACATACTACTGGTTTCAGTGGGTATAAAATCAAGGAATCAATGATCCTTTCCATTCCATTGATAGCGATGAAGGATTGAGCATCAAGGGACACTTACCCGGGTTGATCACGATTTCTCCAACCAGTTTCTCTCACATAGTAGTATAGTTTCAATTGCTATTTTAAAATCATAGAACCCCCAACCACCTAATTTAATTTCAATTTCTTAACATAATCAGAACCTTTATTTGAAATTAGTGATCTAAGGCTCCATCGAGAGACGACCTAGGGTTCTTGCTGTACTGTAGAAATTCTAGTAAAAACTTAAACTCTAATTTGATGCGCTCGACAACGCGATCAGGGCGTCCATTCCAAAAAGAACCGTCCTTAAAGCAAGAACAATTCAAGACATGTCCAAATCTAGGGTGGAAAGCACTACCCCAGTACTGAAAAGTAGGAAACTCAAGCTACCCCAAGCAGAATTGTTATCAACAAGGCCAAGGTATGCAAAATTATTATCCTTCAACTTCTCAAAACAATAATCCTCCTCCTCCCAAATATGAACCATGCCTCGAGGATATGGTGAAGAAAATGGAAACACAGAACCTTCAGTTCAAACATCTCACGACCCGTCCTCGAGGCCCGTGTCGTGACTACCCCAAGCCCGCCTTCCATAGGCCAGGGGTTGGCGACTAGCACCAAGGCGTAAATCCCGGTAAAAGGAAGGCATTGCATTTGTAAAGTAATCAACAAACACCACAGAGTACAAGAGGAAGTAAAACACTGAAACAAGCTGTGCTGAAAGTAGAGAGTCCGGAAATACAAGCCCAACTGTAAAGTACAACTGAAAGGGGAAAACAGCAACTGAAAGGAAAAGCCGCAGCGTCAAGACATCCTCTGGAAGTCCCACCGGAAGGGTGAGTACAGATAGCCTCCACAGCTCCTCGGTCCAACCGTCCGCTCTGAGTACACTCCGCCCAGTGGTCCACCTCCAGGTACCGTTCTGCTCCGCAAGCCTCCACCACGATCAGCGCTGTCCGTCGTCTGCAACCAACACAACGTAGGGCGGGCATAGCCCGTGCAGGGGTGAGTATAAGCTACCCAGTAGGGACCCCGAGACCCTCGAAGGTCTCCGAGAATCCACAAAGGATAAACCACAAAGAAAAGATACAACCACGAAGTAACAACCGACACTTCTTAGGTATATGCCCATACATATACCTATGTCATCAATTCTAAAACGCTCCAACCTTCGAGCCCAAGTACAACCCAGTCCACACAGGAAAGAAAAACGTAAATCCACACAGGATAACACAACACAGTCCACAAAGGAAAGTAAAATGTAATCCAGATAGGATAGCACAACACAATCCACAATGGAAAGTAAAATAGGATTTCATCTCACACAGGTATACTTCTTCGAATGACGATAGAGATGATCCCTGATCCATCTAAGTCGTCGGACCCACAAAGGATCGAAAGGTACTAACCCCCGCAATGACCCACACAGGATCGGACCCACACAGGATCGATAGGTAACTAACCGCCACAAATACCCACACAGGATCAGTATCACTGACCCACAAAGGATCGCTGAGTGCTGTAGTCGTCACCGTCGAATCCACTGAGGATCTCTGCACAGTCGTCGTCGTCACAATAGCAGTCGCATCCAGCACTAGGGTTCCCCCACACAACAAGCTTGTTCGGGAGGTTCTGCTCCACGAGCTGAGTGGATGATACATCAACTGACACATAGTCCAGAGTTGATGTATCCAAAAGTTCCGTATCGTCAACAAGAACTCAACGTCGCAGACGACGCGTCAATCGGATGCCCAGTCTGAGAGTTATTGGCTTTTTCGTCCGAGGGGCCCGGTTGGTTTATAAGGCAAAACCAACCCGACTGTACTCCACCTGCGTCCAAAACTCGGGCAGAGTAAGCCAAAAGATCTGTCTCACTTAGAGTAATCCACCAAAGTCAACGGCACGTCAATCGGACGTCCAGAGCTCAAGATATGAGCGTTTCCGCTCCGAGGGCCCGGTTGGTTTCATCTACGAACCGAACCGGCCGAACTCAAAGTAATCCGAAACCTTGAGTGCGATATACCAAAACGACCGTCTCGATCCAAGTATCGCATCGCCGCTGAAGGCGCGTCGTTCGGAGGCCCGTAGCTGAAGTTATAAGAAAAAGACCGAAAAGGTCCATAAACGGGGGGTCTGGGCCCGGACCGACCCGGGTCCGGGTCGGACCCGGTTGGGCGCGACCCAGCCCGGCCAGGGAGGCCCGGCTTAGCCTGGGCGCTACCCGACCGGCGGGTCGGCCCGGCTCGGCTCGGCCGAGCGCCCGGGCGGAGTAACCGCGGGGCACGCTGCCCCCACGGGATGAGGTGTCGTGGCCCTGCGTGGGGCCGCACTTGGTCAGCAGACGCGACTTTGCCGCATCCCATGTGTCGCCGGACCCGCGCGGTCATGGGTCTGGTCGGCCGCCGCCTCCGGCCGCCGGTGCCGCCATGCCAGCAACCCGCGCCGCCGTTGGATTCCGCGGGCCACCAGAGTTGCTCTGGTGGTCCGATTCCACTTTCGTCTGCGCCGTAGCTCCTCCCGGGTCCCAATATTCACTGTCAGGCCCTCAAATCACCATTGCGGCCCCGTTTGTCATCGTCCTCCGTTTCACGCACCAAGAACGAAAAAGTTCGGTGGGTTCAGACTTGTTCGTTAGTCCACACCCACCGCGTTAGCGGTTTTAAAATATTACACATCAAAAGTTTAACAAATGTCACGGGTATAAATCACAAAAATTTTTAAGAATCAAACCCCTACCTTGTCGAAGTCATCGAACATACGTTCTTCGTGAAATTTATCGTCGCGGAAGAAGAGGATCGTCGCGTCGCGGAAGGGCGTCGCGTCGTCGCGGTATACGGTGTTGCGTCGACGAACTCCGAGGATCAAGAACATACAGATTTAATTATAACAATTAAATCCATGTTGTTGTTATAAACCATAAAGAATTAAAAGGTCTGCAATCTCTCACCTCAACAGATGATCGAAGATTTGTCGCAGAGGAAGGAACGTCGTAGAAGAACGTCGTGGGAGAAGAATCATCGGCGTCGCGGTACTTGGCGTTGCGTCGTCGATCTCTGAGGGCTCGGCGTTCTTCGTCGCCCTTCGTTGGAGGTCGGCGTTTTTCGCGTTCTTCGCATTCTTTACGAAGGAGGATGAAGGACTTAAGGTTGATGTCAAATCCTCTCAACGAACAACACTCAAGAAGAATAGTGTTGGTATTATTTTATTAACATGCAAACAAACGAAAAACAAAATAAGTACCGACCCATTAATTCATAGAATTAATTTCAATGAATAAACCGCCCAATTAATAGGAGCGTTTAATTGTTTAAGAAAACGCCCCAATTGACTTTAATTAAAAAGGGTTTTCGCGGGTGCGTTACTTAGCAGAAAAGAAATGGTGGGGCTCGTGCGGGCCCCACCTCACAAATATCCTACCAAGAGGGTAGGATATTTTGAATTGTACCCTATCCGCTTTAACTCAACTTAAGCAGCTTTAAGTGTCTTTTAAGCGGCTTAAGTGAAATAAAATAAAGTTTGTCGTACCACGTTATTTTATTTCTTAACTTAAAGCCCAAAAATTAAAAACCACACCCGAGCAAAAGCAACTCCAGAAGAGGCGTTTCTAAGAAAAAACCGGCGCTACGATTCCATCGGTGCCCTCGGAATTTGATTCCGAGCACCAGTTCAAAAGTTATAAAAACCCGCTCGTTCGTTCACTGAACGTACCTGAGGCAAACTTATGAAAATGATTCCGGGCACACCGGGCCTCGGAATCAGGTGCCGTCAAAAACTGCGTTCTTGTAAAATTCCAAATAAAATTAAGAACAAAAATTTCCTTGAAATTTACGGGTCTTTACATCACTCCCACCTCAGGGCTTTACGTCCCTGTAAAGATACATCATAAGCTAGGGAAACAAATGGGGGTACTGAGCACGCATCTGAGCCTCCCGCTCCCAAGTGCTCTCCTGGAGGTTCCCGTGCTGCCATCTGATGCGCGCTAGGGGAATCTATCATCCACATAGGACCTGCTCCTGTTGATCCTAGATCTCCACTGGGACCTCCACAAAAGTCACCCCATCATCAACGTCCAGCTCCCCATGGTCAATGATATGCGTCGGGTCGTGCACGTATCTCCTAAACTGAGATACGTGGAAGACGTCGTGCACCTAGTGAAACTGAGGTGGTAGAGCCAGGCGATAAGCCACCTCGCCAATCCAGCTGAGGACCTGGAAAGGTCCGATGAAGCGTGGAGACAACTTTCCGCCTCGGCCAAATCTCCGTAATCCACGTCGAGGTGAGACACGCAAGAAGACGTGGTCTCCATCCTCGAACTCTAGTGGCCTCCGCCTCCTGTCAGCGTAAGACTTCTGCTGGCTCTGAGATGTCCTCATCCGCACTTGGATGACCTGGACCTTCTCTGTCGTGGCCCAAACTATCTCTGGTCCCACAAGTGCTGACTCCCCAGGGCCTATCCAGCACAAAGGAGATCTGCAAGGTCTGCCGTACAATGCCTTGTATGGTTCCATCCCGATGGTGGAGTGGTAGCTGTTGTTGAACGCAAACTCCACCAAGGGTTGGTGGTCCTCCCATCTACGATCAAAGTCGAGGACACATGCGCGGAGCATGTCCTCGAGAGTCTGAATGGTCCTCTCCGTCTGACCATCTGTCTGAGGGTGAAAGGCGGTGCTCAGATGTAGCTACGTCCCGAACGCCTCCTGCAACCCCTTCCAAAGACGGGAAGTAAAGAGAGCATCTCAATTGGAGACGATAGATGATGGCACACCGTGAAGCCGTACAATCTCTTGAACGTAGAGACGCCCCAAGATCTCCACTGAGCCCTACTCTCTGATGGGTAAGAAGTGAGCCGACTTGGTGAGTCGGTCGACAATCAACCAAATAGAGTCGTGACCTCTGGAAGTGCGTGGAAGTCCAGTCACGAAGTTCATAGATATCCCGTCCCACTTCCACTCCGGGACCTCCAAGGGCTGTACCAAGCCTGCTGGTACCTGATTCTCTGCCTTCACCTGATGGCAGGTGAGGCATCGAGAAACAAACTCCGCCACAACCTTCTTCATGCCTGGCCACCAGTGCTGTCGTCTGAGATCCTGGTACATCTTCGCCACTCCAGGATGTACCGCTAAGGGAGAAGTTTGAAACTCTCTCAGCACTTCCTCCCATAAAGAAACTGTTACCAAGGTAAGTCCTCTGAAAAGGATGTCGTGCACTACTCCAAAGGAGAATCCATCAGGTTCCTATCCTGAGGATATCTGTGCACGCCACGTCTCATAGTCAGCATCCCCACGCTGTGCCTCTCTGACCCGCTGCAGTAGTGGAGGAGTGACTGTGAGAGACTGAAGGAAGGCTGTTCCATCACTATCCACGAAGGATATCTGCAAAGCAGCTAGCTACTCTGTCACCTCCTCAAGTAGCTGAATGCCCGTCCTCCTGCTGAGAACATCAGCTACTACATTCCCCTTCCCAGGAGTATAGACTTTCTCAAAGTCATAGTCCTGGAGGAACTCGAGCCATCACTGCTGTCTCAGGTTTAGGTCCTTCTGAGGGAAGATATACCTGAGACTCTAATGGTCAGAAAAGACTGTAAAGTGCTCGCCCATCAGATAGTGTCGCCATGTATTTAGAGCGACGACCACTGCTGCTAACTCCAGGTCATGGGTGGCGTAGTTCTGCTCATACGACCTCAACTGACGTGATCTGTAGGAGATCACTGCCCGCTCCTACATCAGGACACATCCGAGTCCGGTCCCTGATGCATCGTAGTAGACTATGTACCCTACTCCCTCCTCAGGAAACCTCATGATAGGTGCGCTGGTCAATCTCTGTCTCAGCTCCTGGAAGCTCTGCTGACATCTGTCTGACCACACAACGGGTTTACCCTTCTTCGTCAAGGCTGAGAGTGGTGCCGCAACTCTGGAGAAGTTTGGAACAAATCTCCAATAGTATCCAGCTAGTCCCAAGAAACTCCGCACCTCCGTCACGCTCTTGGGTGGCTCCCAAGCTAGCACTGCCTCGATCTTCGCAGGATCCACTACAACTCCCGCCTCAGAGATGACGTGTCCCAAGAAGTGGACCTCACATATCCAGAACTGACACTTCAAGAGTTTTCCATAAAGCTGGTTCTCTCGTAGTGTGTCTAGTACAACCTGTAAGTGGTAGGCGTGCTCCTCCTCAGTCATTGAGTAAATCAAAATGTCGTCGATGAATACGATGACAAATCGATCGAGGTATGGCTGAAAGATCCTGTTCATGAGGCCCATGTACACTGCTGGAGCGTTGGTTACGCCGAATGGCATAACCAAGAACTCATAGTGGCCATACCGACATCTGAAGGCCGTCTTCTGCACGTCCTTATCCCGAACTCTGAGCTGATGATAGCCTGAACTGAGGTCTATCTTCGAGAACCACTGTGCTCCCTTGATCTGATCGAAGAGGTCATCAATCCTTGGTGGCAGATACTTGTTCCTCACTATCACCTGGTTCAGGCGACGATAGTCGACACACAGTCGCAAGCTCTCGTCCACCTTCTTGGCGAACAATATCGGGGAAGCGCAGGGTGAAACACTGGGTCAGATGAATCCCTTGCCCTGCAAGTCCTCCAACTGTACCCGTAGCTCTCGAAGCTCAGTGGGGGTCATCCGATATGATGGAGTCGATATTGGGGCTGTCCCGGGGTACATATCAATATGAAAGTCTACCTCTCTGCGAGGAGGTAGCCCTGAAACATCGTCGGGAAAGACATCCGCATACTGATCCACCACTGCAGGAAAACTAGGACTCCACACGTCAACTGCTCCTAGGATGAGGCTAGCCAATTCATGAGTGATGGGCTGTCCTCTCCTCTGCGGAAGTCCATCCTGTGCTGCAAAGGCTCCCTTCTCGCCGGTGAAGGTGAACCTGCTCCCATCGGTGCGTACACATCGCACCTTGCACCTAAATCAGTCAATATGTTCACGGACTGTAGATAACCAATCCATGCCCAAGATGACGTCGTAAGGCCTCGACGCTGCTACAAGAAGATCCCAGCCGAAGCTCTCACCTCCAAGAGTAAGCTCACACTGCCGGCACCAGTGTGAAATCGTCGAGTCTACTCCCGTAGGAGTCTCTAGCCGTAAGGATCGAGCGAACGGCTCTGTCGGAATATCCGAGCTCCGAACAAGGGAAGCGACTATGAAAGAGTGACTCGCTCTTGTGTCTATAAGAACTGCATCAAGGGTGGAATAGACACAGATCGTACCTCGAATCATCTCGGGCGCGCCGTGGTCGTAGGCCTTCGCTGCCTGGAGCTGTGCCTATCTCTGCCCGCCAGCTCCCTATGGTCGGGGTGGACCTCCTGGTGGTGGTGGTGGTAGAGCCTCAAAGCATCTCCCACCACCTGCTACTCGACCAGCTCCTCTGCCTCGCCTGCCTCCTCCCTGCGGACCGCTATGGTCGACCCTCTGCCTCTGCCTGGGTGGCCCCTCAACCGTCTGCTGCTTCTCATCACGGTGGGTCGGGCAGTCACGAGCCATGTGGCCCTGCCCACCGCATGTGTAGCACTGCCTGCCTCTCGAAAGACTGGCTCCACGCTGTGTGGCCCGCACTGCTGAGCCAGTGTCCTGAGGTCGTCTGCGTGAGGGTCTGGTATGCCTGGACCCCTGAGTCATCCGTCGACTACCTGCTGCGGAAGACTCTTCTATGTGCCGCCCTGCGGTAGGTCTCACCGCTGGTGTAGACTCAGCAAGAAAGCTCTCGATCAAAAGGTCTCACTCCAGTACTCTTGCCTGAGTCAGAATGCTGAGGGAGACCAACGATGCCCTGATCTCATGTCTCAATCCCTTCTCAAAGGTCCGGGCCTGGAAGAATGAGTCACGTACCATGTCGGTCGAGTAGCGTGAGAGATCGGTAAATCTCTCCAAGTACTGGGCGACCGTCAAGCTTCCCTGCCGCAGCTGAAGAAGCTTCTAGATGCGCACCGCACGGAGGGTGGCCGGGACGAACTCTGAGCGGAAGAGGCCCTCAAAGTATGTTCAGAGGAGAGATGCCTCATCGTGCACCTGGAGCATCAAGATCCACCATCGGCCCGCTGCTGCGTGCAGTAGGCTCGGTACGAGGATCACCATGAGGTCTGCTGGTGTCCTCACTAGCCTGAAAACTCATACAACTGCCTCCAGCCAGTGCTTGGCTGCTTGGGGGTCCATCTCCCCATGGAACTTAGGCGGTCACTAGCGCTGGAACTCATGCAGTGCACTAAGGCGATGTGCATCGTCAGCGGCTGGGGCTGGAAGCATTGGTGGCTCGACGGGTAGAGGTACCGCCGGTGCCTCAGCTGTCTAAGGGCCCTACACTGAGGCCTCATCGCTCGGCGGGCTGTCGTCACATACAACTCTCGAAACCCTAGCTGGCTGCAGTCGTGGGGCCATCCTAAAAAGAAATAGGTGCACCACGGTCAGAACTGTATACCTGGTGAGCTGATACAAAGTAATCACAAAGAAAACTTGAAACACACATCCAATCAATGTTTTCGTGCATTAAGTCGGAAATCAGAAGTCAGGGTCCTAGTGTACGGATATGTCGGCCGCCACACCAACACTAGGCTACCTAGACTGATAACCACACTCAATACTCTTAACACTATTGCTTCACATAGAAGAAAGATCATAGTCTACGGTAGAACCAAACTGCTCTGATATCAATTTGTCACGACCCGTCCTCAGGGCCCGTGCCGTGGCTACCCCAAGCCCGCCTTCCATAGGCCAGGGGCTGGCGACTAGCACCAAGGCGTAAATCCCGGTAAAGGGAAGACATTGCCTTTGTAAAGTAATCAACAAACACCACAGAGTACAAGTAGAAGTAAAACACTGAAACAAGCTGTGCTGAAAGTAAAGGGGCTGTAAATACAAGCCCAACTGTAAAGTACAACTGAAAGGGGAAAAACAGCAACTGAAAGGAAAAGCCACAGCGTCGAGCCATCCTCTGGAAGTCCCACCTGAAGGGTGAGTACAGATAGCCTCCATAGCTCCTCGGTCCAGTCGTCCACTCTGAGTACACACCGCCCAGTGGTCCACCTCCAGGTACCGTCCTGCTCCGCAAGCCTCCACCATGATCAGCGCTGTTCGTCGTCTGCAACCAACACAACGTAGTGCGGGCATAACCCGTGCAGGGGTGAGTATAAGCTACTCAGTAGGGACCCCGAGACCCCCGAAGGTCTCAAAAAACACACAAAGGATAAACCACAAATAAAAGATACAATCACGATGTAACAACCAACACTGCTTAGGTATATGCCCATACATATACCTAAGTCATCAATTCCAAAACGCTCCAACCTCCGAGCCCAAGTACAACCCAGTCCACACAAGAAAGCAAAACGTAAATCCACACAGGATAACACAACAAAATCCACAAAGGAATGTAAAATGTAATCCATATAGAATAGCACAACAAAATCCACAAAGGAAAGTAAAACGGGATTTCAGTTCACACAGGTATACTTCTTCGAATGACGATAGAGATGATCACTGATCCGTCTAAGTCATCGGACCCACAAAGGATCGAAAGGTACTAACCCCGCAATGACCCACACAGGATCGGACCCACACAGGATCGATAGGTAACTAACCCCCGCAAAGACCCACACAAGATCGGTAGCACTGACCCACAAAGGATCGCTGAGTGCTGTAGTCATCGCCGTCGAATCCACTGAGGATCTCTGCACAGTCTTCGTCGTCACAGTAGCAGTCACAGCCAGCTCCAGGGTTCCCTCACACAACAAGCTCGTTCGGGAGGTTCCGCTCCACGAGCTGAGAGGCTGATACATCAACTGACACATAGTCCAGAGTTGATGTATCCAAAAGTTCCGTATCGTCAACAGGAACTCAACGTCGCAGACGGCGCGCCAATCGGACACCCAGTCTGAGAGTTATTGGCTTTTTTGTCCCAGGGGCCCGGTTGGTTTTTAAGGAAAAACCAACCCGACCATACTACACCTGCGTCCAAACCTCGGGCGAAGTAAGACAAAAGATCCGTCTCATTTAGAGGAGTCTACCAAAGTCGACGGCACGTCAATCGGACGTCCGGAGCTCAAGATATGAGCGTTTCCGCTCTGAGGGCCCGGTTGGTTTCGTGTACGAACCAACCTGACCGAACACAAAGTAATTCGAAACCTTGAGTGCGATATATCAAAACAACCGTCTCGATCCAAGGATCACATCGCCGCTTGACGACACATCGTTTGGAGGCCCGTAACTCAAGTTATGAGCAAAA
Source organism: Viscum album (assembly GCA_963277665.1). Classification (NCBI taxonomy): domain Eukaryota; kingdom Viridiplantae; phylum Streptophyta; class Magnoliopsida; order Santalales; family Viscaceae; genus Viscum; species Viscum album. Next base: position 1,837,141,543 of record OY728147.1, read on the forward strand.
AACTGAAAAGGTCTTGAAACGGGGGGTCTGAGCCCGGACCGACCCAGCCCAACCCCCCCGGGTCGATCCGACCCGGGTCCGGGTCGGACCCGGTTGGGCGCGACCCGGCCCGGCCCGACCTGGGCGCGACCCGACCGGCGAGTCGGCCCAGTTCGGCTCGGCCGAGTGGCCGAGCGGAGGAACTGCGGGGCGCGCTGCCCCCGCGGGATGAGGTGTCGTGGCCCCGCGTGGGGCCGCACTTGGTCAAAGGACGCGGATTCCCGCGTCCCGTGTGTCGCCGGACCCGCGTGGTCGTGGGTCTGGTCGGCCGCCGCCTCCGGCCGCTGGTGCCGCCGTGCCGGTGACCCGCACCGCCGGTGGATTCTACGGGCCACCAGAGTTGCTCTGGTGGTCCGATTCCACTTCCGTCTGCGCCGTAGGTCCTCCCGGGTCCCAATCTTCACAGCCAGGCCCTCAAATCGCGATTGCGGCCCCGTTTTTCCTCGTCCTCCGTTTCACGCCCCAAGAACGAAAAAGTGCGGTGGGTTCGGACTTGTTCGTTAGTCCGCACCCACAGCGTTGGCTGTTTTAAAATATTACACATCAAAAGTTTAACAAACGTTGCGGGTATAAATCACAAATATTTTTAAGAATCAAACCCCTTCCTCGTCGAAGTCGTCGAACGTGTGTTCTTCGCGGAATTGATCGTCGCGGAAGAAGAGGATCGTCGCGTCGCGGAAGGGCGTCGCGTCGTCGCGGTATACGGCGTTGCGTCAACAAGCTCCGAGGATCAAGAACATACAGATTTAATTATAACAATTAAATCCATTTTGTTGTTATAAACCACAAAGAATTAAAAGGTCCACAATCTCTCACCTCAACGGATGATCAAAGATTTGTCGCAGATGAAGGAACGTCGCAGAAGAACGTCGCGGGAGAAGAATCGTCGGTGTCGCGGTACTTGGCGTCGCATCATCGATCTCTGAGGGCTCGGAGTTCTTCGTCTCCCTTCGTTGGAGGCCGGTGTTCTTCGTGTTCTTCGCATTCTTCACATTCTTCGCGAAGGAGGATGAAGGACTTAAGGTTTCTGTCAAATCCTCTCAACGAACAACACTCAAGAAGAATAGTGTTGGTCTTATTTTGTTAACATGCCAACAAACGAAAAACAAACTAAGTAACGACCCATTAATTCATAGAATTAATTTCAACAAATAAACCGCCCAATTAATAGGAGAGTTTAATTGTTTAAGAAAATGCCCCAGTTGACTTTAATTAAAAAGGGTTTTCGCAGGTGCGTTACTTAGCGGAAAAGAAATGGTGGGGCTCGTACGGGCCCCACCTCACAAATATCCTACCAAGAGGGTAGGATATTTTGAATTGAACCCTATCCGCTTTAACTCAGCTTAAGAAGATTTAAGTTGCTTTTAAGCGGCTTAAGTGAGATAAAATAAAGTTTGTCGTACCACGTTATTTTATTTGTTAACTTAAATCCCAAAAATTAAAAACCACACCCGAGCAAACGCAACTCCGGAAGAGGCATTTCTAAGCAAAAACCGGCGCTACGATTCCATCGGTGCCCTTAGAATTCGATTCCGAGCACCGATTCAAAAGTTAGAAAAACCCGCTCGTTCATTCATTGAACGTACCCAAGTAAAGCTTCTGAAAATGATTCCGGGAACACCGGGCCTCGGAATCAGTTGCCGTCAGAAACTGCGTTCTTGTAAAATTCCAAAGAAAATTAAGAAAAAAAATTTCCTTGAAATTTACGGTTCTTTACAAAACATACCACACAATCAGCAATTCAAGACCTACAAAATCATTTGGGACAATTAGCGAACACCATCAGTGAAATTAAGATGCAAGGGTCTGGACAACTACCATCCCAACCCATTTCCAATCCGAAGGACAAAGGTAATGTATGTGAAATTACACTTTTTAGTGGTAAAGAAGATTCTACTTCTACTAATTCTATGAAACAGGTATGTCCCCCTCTTGAAAACACACCTTCCCAACCCTCAAAAATTTCATGTAAAGAAAAACAAAATAAAAAGGGAAATCAAATTATTGTTGATGATTCAAATGAAAAATACATTTCTCTTCCTTTCCCACAAAGACTCCAAATCTATGAAATTTTTTGATAATGATATTGATAATTAGATAATTGATACATTTTAAAAAATTCAAGTTAATATTCTTTTATTGGATGCAGTCAAGAAAATTACACGTTATGCCAAATTTCTTAAAGAAATTTTCACCCATAGAAGAAGGATGAAGGGGAATGAGAGAGTCAACATTGGTAGGAATGTCTCAGCCTTGATTCAACTAGAATTCCCAACCAAATTCAAGGATCTATGCACATTCACGATACTGTGTACCATAGGGGAGACTTTATTTTCTGATGCTATGCAAGAATTAGGTGATTCTATTAATGTAATGCCTCACTAAGTGTATACTTCTTTATAGGTTGGAGAGCTTCAACCAATAGGCATTATCGTGAAACTTTCCAACCGAAGAACAACACACCCATTAGGAGTGGTCAAGGATGTCCTCGTAAAAGTTAAGAATCTCATCTTCCCTACAGACTTTTATATTCTTGAGATGGATGCTACCCGAACCCAAGGACATCCCCTCTCATACTTGGAAGTCCATTCCTTAAAACAGAAAAGACGGTCATCAACGTTCACAATGGTATGTTGTCTGTGGAGTTTTGTGGAGAAAAGGTAAGTTTTAACATCCTTGAGGCTATGAAACACCCTGTTGACGAGTAGTCTAGTCTTCCTATCTATTCGATGAAGTGATCTCTAACGACAAACACACACAAAATTCTATCCTCAACCCATCCTCTGATTTATTTTCTTCTTATTCACCCTTGGATGATTTGAGTTTTGGTTCTTCTTTTGAATATTGTGGGGGTTCAGAAAAATGTAAATTTTGTGCTTTAATTGATGAGTGTGTTTATTATGAGGTACCCATTACCATCAATGATTCGGTTAATCTCATTTCAATAGATTCTCTTTCCTTTGTGAATAAACATGAGAAGATATATAGTTTCATGGACCTCACTCCCCCTAAATCCACTCCCTCAATCCAAAAACCCTCGATGTTGGAATTAAAACCACTTCCATAAAATTTAAAATATGCCTATCTTGAGGGTGTTGACCAATTGCCCGTCATTATTGCCAATAACCTCTCTCAACAATAGGAATCAAAATTGTTTGATCTCTTGAGAGAGTGTAAAAAGGCAATAGGATGGACATTGGATGATATTCTTGGGATTATCCCATCTATTTGTATGCACCATATAATTTTGGATGATGAGGGTAAACCCTTAAGACAATCTCAACGCCGGTTGAATCCGACTCTCATTGAAGTGGTAAAAATGGAAGTTAGTAAATTACGTGTTGTAGGGATCATTTATCCTATATCAGATAGTAAATGGGTTATCCTAGTGAAAATTGTGCCTAAGAAAACAAGAATAACAGTTGTGTCAAATGAAAGGAATGAATTGGTTTCAACACGTGTGCAAAACAGTTGGCGAGTCTGTATTGACTACTATCGACTGAATCAAGCCACACGGAAGGACCACCTTACTTTACCTTTCATTGAAAAAATGTTAGAACGATTGGCTGGTAAGTCCCATTATTGTTTCCTTGATGTCTATTCGGGTTATTTCCAAATCCATATAGCCCCTGGGGACCAAGAAAATTCAACATTTACCTGTCCATTTGGCACATTTTCATACAGAAGGATGCCATTCAGTCTATGTAATGCTCCTCGTACTTTTCAGCGATGTATGTTGAGTATTTTTTTTGAGTACATTGAGAGTTGTATGGAAGTCTTTATGGATGATTTCACAGTATATGGATCTTCTTTTGATGATTTTTTGGAACACCTAGGTTCTGTCCTCTGCCGCTGCATTGAAAAAGATCTTGTTTTAAATTATGAGAAATGCCATTTTATGATTGAGCGAGGGATAGTTCTTGGGAATTCCATTTCAAATAAGGGAATTAAAGTTGATAAATCTAAAATTGAATTAATTTCAACCCTTAAATATCCAAAATGTGTTTGTGAGGTGCGATCTTTCTTGGGTCATGCTGGTTTTTACCTCCGATTCATTAAAGACTTTAGTAAGATTTCACTTCCATTATCCAGGTTATTGCAAAAAGATTATGATTTTGTGTTTAATAAAAATTTTGAGGATGAATTAAATTCACTAAAAATGAGTCTCACATCACCTCCCATCATACAACCACCAAGGTGGGATCTCTCCTTCGAGCTTATGTGTTATGCCTCTAACATTGAAGTTGGGGCAGTTTTATCACAAATTGTTGAGAAGGCTCCTCATGCCATTTCTTTTGCCTCACGTTCCATTGACCCTTCCCAGGTAAAATACACAACCACAAAAAAATAACACCTTTTTATTATGTTTTCCTTGGAAAAATTCCGTTCATATATTCTTGGGTAAAATGTGATTGTTTTTTCTGACCATGCTGCCCTTCGATTTCTCTTAAAAAAACCTGAAGCTAAACCCCGTCTCATACGGTGGATGCTCCTCCTCTAAGATTTTGACATTGAAATTAGATATAATAGGGTGGTGGAGAATGTGGTAGCTGAACACATTAGTAGGATTTCCACACCATTGGACCATCATGTTGACTCACCCCTACCCATTGGAGAATTCTTCCCTCATGAGGACCTTTGTGATGTTGTGGACCTTACCCCCTGGTATGCAGACATTGTGAATTTTCTAGAAACTTATAGGGTCCCCGCTGATTTTATCATTACACAATACTAGAGACTTAAGCATGAGTCTCGTTGGTACATTTGGGATGACCCATACTTGTGGAGAATTTATAGTGACCAATTAGTTATTCGATGTGTCTCTGACCATGAGTTCACCTCTGTTTTGACCTTCTTCCACACTTTGGCATGTGGCGGCCACGTTGGCTCTCAACATACAGCTCGAATGGTCTTTTACTTAGGACTTTATTGGCCAAAATTTTATAGGGATGCCCATAGATTTTGGAAGTCATGTAGTTGTTTTCATTTCATAGGGAATACCTCGAAGAGGAATGAAATTCCCCAACAACCCATGTTGTTCTGTGAAATTTTTGATGCATGGGGAATTGACTTCATGGGGCCTTTTTCAAATTCATTTGGATTTGTGTACATATTATTGGATGTTGACTATATATCTAAATGGGTGGAAGAAAAGGCCACCAAGACCGATGACTCTCGAGTGGTTGATTTTTTGAGGTCCTAGATTTTCAGCAGGTTTGGTCAACCAAGATTCATCATTAGTGATCAGGGTTCACATTTTTGTAAATGTAACATGAAAAACATGCTTCGTAAGTATGGGTTTGTTCATAAATTCTCCACTGCATATCATCCCCAAACAAACAGAAAAGTGGAAATTTAAAATCAGGAATTTAAGTGAATCTTGGAGAAAACGATACAACCCAATAGGAAAGATTGGATTTGGTGCTTGGATGATGCACTTTGGGCATACCTTACTGCTTTTAAAACCCAGATCGGAATGTCACCATATAGAATTGTCTTTGGAACGGCTTGTCACCTCCCGGTGGAGGTATAACACCATGAATATTGGGCCTTTAAGCAATGTAATATGAATCATTCAGAAGCAGGTGAGCATAGGAAGTTGTAGATTAAGGAGTTGGAAGAAATTAGGTGTGATGCATATGAGAACTCTCGAATCTACAAAGAAAGGACAAAGGCAATCCATGATGGGATGATTCATCAGAGGAAGTTTAATATTGGTGAGAAGGTCCTCATGTACAATTATAGGCTTATGATTTACACAGGAAAGCTTCGTTCCCAATGGCTTGGTCCTTATATTGTTACTAATGTTTACCTTTTTGGTGCAATACAGATTTTTTATGATCAGAGTGGACGAATTCTTACCATCAATGGGCAGAGACTTAAACACTTCTATGAGGATTTTCTGAAGAATCCGATGGAGGAAATTATCCTTCTCGACACATCATACCAATAAAAAACCCCAAGATTTATCCTTCCTTCTCACATTATCAATTATTTCAGTGAGTACACTGCACATTCTAGGTGTGTTGGGTGGATACATTCCTGGGTTAGTTAGGAATTTTCATCATTTTCTCCTTTTTTCTCTTTTTAGCCTTCTATATGGTATTTTCATTTTTCCGCATCAACAATTTCGAAGTTCGATGATTTGGTGACCATAAAAAGGGGAAAATAAAAATTCCATAATGAAGGCTAAAAATAATATATGTATGAATTTAAAATCAAGGATTGATTTATTTTTTTTAGTGAATTAGTTTCCTGTCAATGATATAAATGGTCGTATCTATGTGAAACCATTGAGATGATTGATGCCCCTTGTGTGAGTAGTTTTTGGAAAAAATGTGTCACTAATATCTCCACAAATATTTGCACCAAACCAAAAAGTGTTATTATTTCTTAATTAATATATGTTAAATATATGTTGGGTTAATATTTTTCAGCTTTAAATGATATTTCCATACGTTCATTCCTATCCGATATATTTCATTACTGTACCAGATTGACCTATGCGTGTGTACCTAATGTCCGACTGTTGTATGCCCTCAATTTTTTTTTTGTCTTGGGAAGGTCAAAAACCACTCCTCCTCAACCTTTGATCTTGTTATAACTATTGCAATTAGTGTCGTGAGGAGATCAAACAAGGGTTGAGAGATGAGTGTGAGATTTGTTCCAAATGCACTTCTAAAAAAATAAATAAATGAGGGGAGTGATGAAATGTGAAACATATGGGGATATCTTGGTCAGGAGCTTATGGTTTGACTTCTGGGAATGCTTAAGTGAGTGGGTCTTGAAATATGATTGGAAAGGATGTAGGACAGGTTCGGTGAAAAATCATTTAAAGCTGAATAATGTTAAAATAACCTATAATTATTTGATTGAAAGTGGAAAGAAAAGGATGGAATGGTTTTCACACACACACATGGAGAGTTAGTGGAATGTTTGAATTTTTAATTCCTTTATCATATTGGTGTCATGAATCTCTTTGAATTTTATTATGATATGATTTATGAGACATCTTTTTCCATTTTTAATGGGAAGAACTCCTTGGGGCGGCTCGTACATTGATCACATTACTTTGGTGAATTAAAATTTTCTCAAATGATAAATGTTCATGATGTTGGAAATATATATATATATATTTACATCATTTTATTTGTATATGTGAATTTTCCTAGGAGTGAATATTTTTAGGTGTGCGGGTGTGATCGTACCACGATTCACTGTTTTCTTCCACCCTCACACTGCTATTTTAAACTAGTTTTATAATGAATATTCCAAATATAATAATAAATTTCACTTTATGTTTAAATAAATTAATTAATTTTAATCAATATTAGAATTGGAAATGTTACTTGTTTTTTTTATTTCAATGTAGGTGTAGGTGATTTGGAGGGCCCTTGAGAAAGTGGAAGAAAAATGGGCAAAAATTGCATGGATCCATGGACATCTGTCCACTATTTTGAATAGTATGAAAAATACATAAATCTAAATGGGCTGAAATTTTGTGGAAAATTCCATAATTTAATAGGATACATTTCATATTAAATAACCCAATCCTAATTCGGTTTCTATGGGGCCCATCCTAACTGATCTGTCCAAGCCACCGAATATGCACAGAGTCAAAAGTGGCGTTCTATATTTTATCAATATATCAAGATGTATTTGTACAAATGGTGCCAAACATTTAGTGGTGATATCTAATACATGGGGGTAAAACTTTTAAGTTTTTAAAAAAGGGATATTCGACTGTCTAATAGCCGAAAACCATTCTCCAATTGGTTTATCAAAATATGGCTGCCCAAAACCACTTCCCATTTTGGCTATAAAAAGACACCATGGGCACCCCATTTGAAAGTTCGGCTCGGAGGCAAGGTGCTGCCATTTTGGAGCCCCCAAGAAGTCTTCTCAATATCCCTAGCTTTTCTGGAGGCTATGGGAAGTTCTACCCCAACATCATTCTCTTCCTCATCTCCCATGGGTTTCTAAACCCCTTGTGATCACCCAGGGAGGAACGTGATGTAAATCCCAAGCTTCATGTTTGTAATATTTGAATGAACTTTTGAATTCCAGGTTTTTGTGTTGTTTTTCATCATCCTCTATTCTTATTTTATTTAGTTATTTACTGTTATGTCATGCTCAACTCATATGATCATTTTTGGGGGTGCCCATTCATGTGATGTTTCACACACCGTTCACTACTTTCTTTCCCCCTTTCAATTGCGGTGTTTTTGTGGTTCATATTGGTCAATTGAACTCACACAAGCACTGTAAAGACCATGTAAATTTATTTCATTGTATCACAAATAAATCACATACTAACTTTTACTGTGTATTGAGTTTTTTGTGTGTGGCCATGGTGAGTTTCGGTTATGAAGTAAAACACAATTCACCCAATCATCGGCGTTGTCCGGTGAATCATTGTGTGTTATCGACTTAACCCTAGGAGGTATCCTAGTATAAACATAGTAACATTCTGGTTATAGATGTTACAAACCAGGGATTAAAAGATCATATATCATGAAGCGATGAAGGATAAACATCATGAGAGTTCCCCTGGTTGATCATGCTTAATTAATTCTGTTAATCTCTACATTGTTTTATCACTTTCATTTTATATTTTAATCATTAATCATCAAACCCCAAAGTTTTACAAAACCTCATTCACCTTATACTTTTATAATCAAAACCCTATTTTTAAATTAATGATCTAAGGATCCATTGAGAGACGACCTAGGGTTGCTGCTATACTGCATAAATTCTAGTCAAAATTAAACAACTAATTTGAAGCGCTCGACAACGCGATCAGGGACCAATTTGGGGAGTTCACATCTATAAAATGTTCATGTTCATCCAAAAAGACAACATAGATAATGTATTTCATGAGAGACCCTTTTTCTATATCCACTTGGCGATACTATCATCATTCCATTAGTGTTTGAAGAACCTATTCAATTGAATGGTTGGAATATTCATGGTGAAAACATCCCATTTGAGACTTGTAGAGCCATATATGCTAAAGCCGACATATACAAGAAGGGATTAAAATAGATGATGGAGGATTAGATTATATAGGTTTCCACCCTCAATGGTTTAGGGATTTACCCTATAAATTCCAAGAGCATGGTCGATGAAGATTATGTGATCTCCACAAACATGGCTAAAATATAAGACCCAACCCAAGAGGTCCGAGACTCTCCTATCCTTGGTGAAAATCATCTTCCTCATCTATCTACACAACATAGATGAAAAGATATGTCTCTAAAATAAAACAATATGAGGATGATCTTTGAAAGGCCCCTCCAACATTCGAGTAAGGTGATTCTAGCCCCATATATGATCTCTACCAGATCAACACGGGGACAAAAGAAGTCCCACGACCTGCCTTGATTATCGCTTCCTTGCCTCCCAAAAATAGAAGATGTATATCGCATTCCTAAAGAAACACTGCTATGTTTTTTCATAGAAAAATACAAAAATTTCTTGATTGAATACAGATGTGGCTATGCCCAATCTTGAACAACATTAATAGAATCAGGGACTTAAGTAGGTGGACACAACAATTCACCCCTCTCATTCTACAAACATGGAGGTGGAAGCCAATAAGATGATAAGAGAAATTTTTTTGAGAAGTGAAATACATGAAATGGCTCACCCACACCATCCCATCAAGAATAAGAACATGTAGATAAGGGTCTTCATTGACTTTAGAAACCATGATCAGCATATCTCGAAGGATGACTTCCCATTGTCGATCGAAAAAATATTGATTAATGAATATACCATGTTTCATGAACTTTTATTCTTGGATGGGTTCTCGGGAAATAATCATATCAAAATGTCCACTGAGGATGTAGAAGTCATTGACTTTAGGGCTCCCTAGGGGATCTCTAGCTACCAGGTCAAGCCCATTAGATTAAAAAATGTCAGTGCCACATATCAGTGCTCCATGAATCACACATTAATCCATTCATAAGATGGATTGTAGAGTGTTATGTCGAAGATCTAGTCATAAAATAACCATAATGATGTGATCAATTCAGGGGTATTTGAGAAATAATCATCCAGTTGCATCAACATAGTATAAAGATGAATCCATAATATGAGAATTTTGGCTAACATTTGGTATATTCTATATTTTTTGGGTATTCCAACATGGTATCGTGGAATATAGAGAGAAGACCAGTGTTATCCTAAAAATGTATCCCCCGATAATTTAAATGAACAATGGGGGTCCAAGGGAACCTCACCTATATTCGGTGATTCATATACAACATGGCCAGAAAATCCATCCCCATCACGAGGCCGGTGAATAAGGGGGTAACCTACCAATAGGATGACGAGTGTCAAAAAAATTTGAAAATATCATGCATTATCTGTGAAATCAACCAATTTTTTCCTCCCATAGATGGTAGGAGACTCATTTTATATGTGGCCTCCATGGAACTCTTAGTAGGTTCCCTCCTTACAAATACGATTTATGTGGTGAATGTGAGTGGTCTTTTCTACCTCTGTCAGACTATGTTGGGTTCCAATAATAGATATTATAATGTTGAAAATAACTACCTTGTGCTCATATTCACAGTGAAAAAGATGAGTAATTCACTTTAGCAGCACAATATCCACCCAGTCTCTAATATCAACCCTCTAAAGTATATATATGTCCACCAAATGTTGAATGGGTTCATGGATCAATAGGCAGTCATTTTATAGTAGTATGACATCCATTTCATATCTCAAAAGTCAGTAAAAGGTCAAGAACTGGTTAAATTCATGGTGGAACATTCCACTATAGAATATACCCCAGAGGACACAATACTCCTAGAAAAAGATATATTTTTCCCACGACACTCCCCATAATAAGAGATGTATTTTTATGGCACCTCAGAGAGTCCTATTGGCACAAGAATGGAAAACCTGATGCTCGATCAGTTTGGGATAGGGTTTAAATTTATCTGTCTATACTAATCAGATCATCCATACACTTTTTCACTATCTGAATGCTATAAAAACAATGAGGTTAAATATCAATACCTTATCTCTAGGTTGGAACTATATTTACATCTATACATAGCCATCCTAAGCATTAAAGAGGATTCAAAAGTGGTTATAAAGCAGATCAATAGAGAATATTTCATTATGAAGGAAAGAATCCCCCCCCCACTTCAACAACTATATCGGGGGAAAAATGGTAGAGTTACCCATTAATTACAAGTTTCATTATATCCCTCAATAATAGAGTTCTCATGATGATACACTACCTAAAGTAGTTTACATCATGGATGACCCTTTTTAAGAGGAAGAAACCTTTTGCATAACACATCAAAGAATATTCTAATCAAACATATTATGTGATATGAGGCATATAAATATGGTCAAAAATACCCCATACCATGATGAACAAATGGCCTCCTCTAGTTGGATGGAGCCCATAATTAGCTATCATTGGGTGGAACTCTCCTAACAGATTGTGCTAGTAAGGAACAAACCAGGCGCTTGGAAACAAACATCACAGTGTAGGATGACCCAAATGATGAAATAATCCTATAAAAGTGTGGTCTCAGTGGAATTCCCCTCAGGTGAATATCAGGATAATAAATCCTCACTATCATTTATGTGGTCCACACAGGCTCCAGCAGTTCCCACCAATATCGTACTTGGATCTCCCAACATATCAAAATCTTGGAATTTTACTACCAAAACATGATACAAGACTGCATGGATTTCACTAGAAAATTTCATGTTTCCAAATTCTGCATAATTTATCCATCAACCACCATAATTACAGTATAAGACCAAATATTAGAACCCATTATTGTTTTGGGGATAGATGTTGTGGGACCATATCCCCCAACCACAGAAAAAAATTTCAAGTACATCCTTACTACCACCAACTTCTTCACCAAATGAGATGAGGCGATACCCCTCATATAATTCAGAATGAATAATGTCATAAACTTTGTAAATTCCGGTATTATTTCCAAGTTCAGATTCCCTCACATGATATTGTAGAAAATAGATCCAAATTCTGTTATATGGAGTTGAATAAGTTATACCAGGTGTATAACATTCTATCCAATTACTCAACTCGCTATCAAGCAGTGAAAATTGGATTCATAGAGGCCATAAATAATACCCTATTAATCATAATATAGAATATGGAGAACAATGATAAGGAGTATTGGCACGAATACCCCCTCGATGCTTTATGGTCCTACAGTACCTCCACATGTAATACTCCAAAAGTGACGCCATACTCATTTGTGTGCGGCCTGAGGTAGTGCTTCCCATATAGGTCCAGCTTCCCTAGCTCTAAATATCCATTTTTGGAATCTCTTAGTTGATGAACATGCATAGAAACAGTTGGATGAGTTCAAGTAGCTAGATGTGTAGAGGATTCACATACTACACAACCTTGAGGTCCATCAAAACAAAAAAACATGAACCTCCAATAATTTTTTTCCTCTGTTTGTTCCTCTATGGAGAACTGGAGATAGATCTTTAAATCCCAATGATTCTGACAAAAAATCACTTGATGTTGGAACCCAAGTGGGAGGGACCTTGCAACATTCATAAATTCTATCGTAATAGATCATGTTCACTAGACACCATGGATGGTAAGTGTGACACACCACACACCAATGTTAGATTTATGACTAAATACTTTTCAAAATCACTAGAAATAGGGAATCCATATCAGTGTAAGTCTCATATTCTTTTTTTACATGATTATAAATTGTATGGAATGTATTTAAAACATCAATAACTATACAGGCACTTCCTCACATCATGACGTCATACTACACTGTATCTCTATAATTATGTGTGGCATGATTCTCATTTTCATTATGATATGGAGCGACATATGGATCCCATATCTTGTTCTAGACAAAACCCAATATAAATACTCATATCATATCCTTCCTGCCTTTTAATAGTATAAGAGACCCTTATTAGTCATTTTTTATTGCACAGATCATAGCTCACAAAATCTAATGAATTACTCTAGGGGTTTACCCACACCAAATAGGGCATGAAGGCTCGAGGTGAGCGTGTTATCATCCAAAATACAAGGAGTTAAAGGGTATTCAATGAGTCCCCATAGCATGATTCTAAAATGCATATTTTACATCCCCTAAATTACATGAAATTGTAAGAGTGAAATTCCATCACTGGTGTTGGTCTCCAACTGCACCAGAATCCCTTGAAAAATGTATGTCTAGATTGTCATCCTAATGGGATATGTTGTGATTCATGAACCCCTACTTCTGGGACCAATCATTGGATTATTTTCCACTCACATCATAATACATTTTTCCTTACAACAAGAATTAAACAAAATAGAAATTAATCATTTCTACATGATTTTATAATACACAATGCTTCTATAACTATGTGTGGATTGATTCCCACCCTTATGGGATAAATAATAATTTTGGGTCATTTATTCTTTGAGTCTATGCCGAGGTACAAAAAAAACATTATTCTTTTCAGCCTCATGGAATGATCCCCTTTCTGTGTTTAATTTCATAGTGTTTATCTCTTTTGACTTAATTCATGTTGGGTTTTATTTATGCCACCATGCACATCCCCTTCTGGACCTCATCCCCACACCATTGTCCATAAAACATGACATTGAACTGCATATAATTCTATGAACAACATTTAGCTTGATTCTGACACCCATGAGATACATATTGATGTCTTGATCTCTAATCCTAGGCACAACTGCAACTATTAATATGAGATAATTCCCACCACTACGTATGGGACATACCTAAATAGATACCTCCTTTTTCATGAACTATGTTGAATTTGATTCCCAACCAGCTTGGATACGTAGGAAACCAACCTAGGGTTCCAGAAAGATGCTTCAAGGACTTTATTAATTCTATCATATCCATACCATTTCACCTGATGTGTGGTGAATGGAACCTCTTTGGAAATCATTCACGTCAGGTCTCTTCATGAAAACACAATGTGCATCCTCATTTCTGAATCCATATTATGATCCGAATCACATTACATTAAACTATCCAGATATGACCCCAAAACACAACAGTAAACTATTATTTAACCACATGACATTAATGTACATGGATTTAACTCCTTTCCTTATGATTTCAAACATCATGGTACTTCAAGAAATACATTTGTCATGACTCTAACACCCATGAGATATGTAGTGATTCCCATGTTTTAATCCTCTGGCACAACAACAACATTATATCATTTCACATTGGTTCCCACATCTTTAATGCATGACATTAATCTAAAGAGATATTAAATTCTCAACACTATTATGATACATTTAGTATTTCATAATCCATCAACTTTACTGATCAATGTACCACATGATCCTTACCCATCCAACCAATAAATGGATCAATCCCATTATCTTTTCAAGAACCTCCATCTATGTTTGACATATCATTTTTCAACCATATCTATTCATTAAAAACATATCACTACCCTTAAAAATAAATAGATATCTTTCCACATGGATATTTAATTGATGTGAGGGCTCAGACCCACCAATGAGAGACATTTTTTTCCGACATAAAGGTATTTCTGATACATGTGAGCCTGGCGCCACCAAAGTGGATCCCAACACCCCATTGTGTAATAGGTTATCCAGAAAATGATAGTCCTATATCATCAATCATGACCTAAGAACCTAGATCCACGATTTAATACATTTCCATCTTCTTCATAGAAGGTTGTTGGAGTACTCCTGTCGCTCAGTGTCATAATGAGCCTCTTGTATGACATCCCCAAACTAGGTCAAATAGGGATGAAATTAAATTGTTCAAACCTTGTTCAAATATATACAGACTTAAACTCTAGATCATAATAGTCCCAATTACAAGACCCCAAAATGAATATGAAAGAGTCACAAAACTCATTGGGTTAAAACCCTACAAAAGGAAAACTAAGAAAAATATGAGTATTCACCCACTAAACAAATCATCTGCAGTGATCATGAAAAAATTATTTCACTAATATATAAGGAATAAAGCTCATATGTTCTACACTATAGCCCTAGTAAAATCCCTGATATTCTTACTGTACCCCTAGACTAGGAAAAATTTTGAACAATTATTATTCACATATCCTCTCCATAAGAATTTGTTCGTTAGATTGTGGCACAACTTTAAGTGTAATAAAAAAAATCCTTGGAGTTTACACATTACAAATCGAATACATTGTGAATCTATGTGTTTTGAATCCCCAAATCCTTCTATATCTAGTAGTATGGATATATGGCTTCAAGTTCCCTTTTCCAGACTATGTATACATGCTCACGGATCCGACATATGCGCCTATGGACATCATCCAAATGTGTCGCTCTGAAAAAAGAAATTCTAATCCTTGTGGGCCTTGGCATCCTCATGACATCACTCAACATATTTGAATATATGAACCTATGCTTGAAAGACTTTTCCATTTAATTTTCCTGACATGAACACCCCAGGTTTTGATTTACAGTGTCCATATCAGACTACCAAAGTGGATTTGATATCCTTGTCAATGCATCACCATGATTTGTACCCATTATCAAAGTCTTAATGTGACCCTTAATTATTTAATATCTTTTCCCAAACCTCGTGATTCGAAACCAAAAACCATAGGGAATGAAGTATTAAGTTGTGATATATGTTTCTATAGGGTTCTAGGACCCTTCTTGGATATCATTCCTTCCATAACAAACTTTATCATCTTGATGTTTGAGCCTTCGTAAATATTTCATACCCCCTATAAATGAAAATATATCTCTCTTACATGAAATTCTATTTATGCAAGGGCTTAGACCCACTTACCAAAAACAACATGGACCAGTATAAATGGTCTCCTAAAACTCGTGAGCCTCAACAACATAATAGATAATCCTGACACCCCACAGTGTTAAGGGACATACCCATATTTTCTACCCAATTCCATAACATCCAACTTATAAGTTTGGATCATGACTTACGTCGCCCATATTTTTACTATACAAGTAGGAATAGTTTCCCTAGTATTCCACCCTCAACAATTTTCACCTTGTGAATAATCTGTATCTCATTCTGAAGAGTGGATATTAGCTATGCCTAGACATCCTGCCGATAAAAAAGTTACTTAACCTGCCAGCTAAAAGTATCTCCCCCTTTACCTAAAAGTAACACATATCCTAGTGAGCCCTGTTTGTACCATGGAAGAATTCAACACCCCATAGTGTTTTGAGTAATTTCTAGATTTCCTTCCCTATATTCCACGTAGGTCTGAGCTAAAATAACCTAGAATAAAGTGATAGTAGGTTTGAACTAGAAGAACCTAATCTAAAGCAACAAATTTTTTGATCTAAATAAAAATAACTAATGAAAAAAAGGTCTGAGCCAAAATATCCTATAATATCTCAACATAAATTCTAATATAAAAGACCCTAAAATAAAGAAACGGAAGGTCCGAGCTTAAAGACCCGAAAAAAGTAATATAAAATTCTATTTATAAGCCCCTAAACTAAAGAAACAGAATTTATGAGATAAAAGAATCTAAACTAAAGAAACAAGAGGTCCTAGCTAAAAGAACATAACTAATGCAACATAATCTCTTAGCTAAAAGAACATAAACAAAAGTAACATACCTTCCAAGAAGAAATATCAAAATCAAAATAAATAGATTTTATACGATAAATGTTAATATATTAAAGCAATAAAAAGTACATAATCAATGAAACTAAATTAAATGGAAAAGAGGTCTGAGATAAATGACCCTAATCTAAAGAAAACTAGGTTCCAAGCAAAAAAGATCCAAAAATAAATCATGTGATAGTTGTTGTGAGGATCTCTATTTTTCCCAATCACACCTAAGCTGCTCTTCATAGATATGAAAAACCCACAACATTCATGGACTATCTACTACTTTAAGGATTTCCCCGCACATCAAAGATTTATGCTCCTATGTCGTAATGCATAATATTCGCCCTTACAATAATTTTCAATAAAAATGAATTGTAAATTATATAGTGAATATGATTATCTGATAGTAAACTAAAATCATCCATTCATAGTATTAAATAGAGAGATGAATCTCCACATTTTAATGTCTCTAAAAAAACCTCAAAAAGTATTTTAGTGAAAAAGAATGGTTTATTGTGCAATAAAATAGAATTATAACAAAAAAATGATCAGTAACACTGTAAAGATCAGCTAGGGTTAGGTGGGATGCATCGATCATGCATTGATATGTCACCCTATCCACTTCCACCACCTCTACCGCATGATGTAGAACTAAAACTACAGTAGACATCTCTTCAAACATCATTTGATCAGTAGTCAATGAATCCGATGATGTTGAAAGGTCAGACTTTAACTGAGATATCATCTCTTCATGCCTCTATAACTAAACCATCCAAGAATCTGTCTGGTATTTTAATCTATATGACATAAGATGATCCATTCTTAGTGCCTCTGTTGTGTCATGTAATTGTTTGGTGAGGGAGGCCACATAATCAAAATCATGCAAGCTCTTCTCTTATTCAACCAAGTCTCTCTTGGTTTGATTTATTTGTCATATTATTTTGAATAGTGGGTTAAAACATAAACCATATACCCCTAGATCATGGAACTGCTGGTGAATCCACTCCCCTTGATGATATAATGTCTTTTGAGCGGTCTTATTAATAAACACCTAGATATGATCCCAGACTAGCCTCTGGAATGACTGAGGCTCAGAAGATGATGAAGTAAAAATGAAATAAGGATCATCAACTAGTAGAATTAATGATTAAATATGACGGGAGGCCCCATCTTCCCCATTAAATAGGTGAATCATCCTTAGCATGCATGAGAGATCTTATTTCTTTAATATAATATGTTCCTATACTATAACAAATGTCATCTGAGTGGGGTCATTTTTGGGATCCCTCGCTCAAATCCGCAAACAAATCTATCAATCCCATTTATTGAAGAGTCATGAATTCAAGAGGTATATCCACATGAAGAACAGGTTGTCCCAATACATCATTTAAATAAGCCTTCATCTAAGACCAACCATAATCATGGGTGAGCCTAACAGGAGCATCTTTGTGAAGAAATATAATTACAACATCAATTTCATCCCAAGATAGAATATTTTAAAACTAGTGAATGATGCCAAGATGTTTTCCCCCACAAACACTAGAAAAGGGAATGGGGGAACCCTTGGAACACAACAAATTTTTTGACCAAACAGATGTGGTGAGTAAAGTTCACATATAATACTATAAACTATGTTGGAAATAGGGACCCCATCCCAAATGAAAACTATATAAGTTCTCTTATAGAACGATCAACTACTTTTTTCAATGATTGAAATAGCTGGTATAAATAAGCTATAGAAGTCAAAAAATTTAGATTAGAACAACGTTCGTTGGACCTCTCTAGGAGTTAGGGACATATGACCAACTCCATTGATGTACAATAGTATAGTGTATGATATTGGGTCTGGAATCTAGGATGTATTATAGTACTCATGAAAATGAATGTGATGCCCTATCCAACCAAATGAAAAATGATGCTGACTACTAATTCTTCAGTGAGTGTTTCCTTCATGGATATACCCCAACATGTGTTAAGGGTGCACAAGGACTGGTACCTCCATGTTGTGATGTCACCCCTATACAATTCATGAATCCATACAATGGGTGCTAACATGGATTTCAGAGAGCACATCTCCTACTATGAGGAGCCACTTGTTTAGAAAAGTAGATTGAAAATAAAAAAGCCTCATTTATGAAGAAACATCCATGTTAACTTGAAATCATAAGGAAATATGATCCCCAGCTTCCATAATGTCCCATTTTGAGCCAGCATCATCATGAACTATTTGGTAGGGACACTGGTGAGCAATAATTACGCTTGTATTGACCCCACTACTACATAGTAAATTTTTGTTCAATTCAGTGAAGGAATCAAGTGGTCATACTATAATCTCTCTCCCTAGTTTCTTCTTCACAAGGAAATTAATCTCTTCTTCTCTAGCTAGAGTCTACATAAGATCACCCCATATTTTTTAACTTGGGAGAAACTCATCATGCATCTCTCTATTAGAAGCGATTTATCCTATCTAATGGATATCCCATCGGATGATACCCACCTCACCATGGGGAAGGTGGAATGTGTTTGACCTTGGGCACCAATGGATGAACATTTCTTGAAGGAGGTCAAGATAGAGGTAGATGTTGAACTTATATATCAACAGATATTAATAATTATGAACACTATATAAGTCATAATTAAATTTCAGACAAAATTTTCTTACCTAGGAGGTCCACCCCCACTAATTGGATAAGATGCCTATGGGGTGAAGTCAGAGTTTGAGTACCACCCAACACCAAGAGTGATTACAGTCGAGAAAAATATGATTGAATAGTTTATAGTGACATGATTTTGGAAAAAATCACAGCCATCCCGGCTCAGGGGGGAGTTGGATAGCCGGTAGGATATGCCATAAGGTTGTGCAATTACCAGCTAATCTTCCTTAGTAATCATAAAATGAACATTGTCAGAGGAACTAAACACCCAACGAGATAGAAGATTGAAGTATGAGGATAAAATATCTACATCGTCCACAATACCAAAAAACCATACAGTGGAAGTCAATCAGATTGGGGATAATCTTGGATTCTGGGTGACAGAAACATCAAAAAAATCTCAATATCAGTACGAACATGATAGAGGAAATCAACATTTCGATTCCCAGAAATCAGGTCCCTTTTATTATCCAAACCTAGAAAACCTTGATGGGATCCCAAAGAAATATAAAAATAAGTAATTAGCACATTTATGATGAAATAATATAATGTATTGACAATGACAAAGGCTTGATAATTCTTTAATGGCATCATGTGAATTTCGTGACCAAACCAAGTGTCCTAGAGACACATCAATGAATTTTAACACCACCACATCTTCAGAAGACTCGCGGGGTGGATAAACCCTGTTAGGTTGTAAGCGTGTTGCAAGACCTCCGTAGATGCTTGTGATCACATGACCTAGACATGGTTACACAAAGTTGATCGAGGGGACAAGAAACAATATCTACCAATATCATCATGAAAATTTCCTATGTAAAAGAATATATGGAATCATAGTATGTGATTGAGACAGATGAGTGTCTAAGAAAACATTAGTTGTGTGCAAGAGAAAGGCTCACAGTCTGGACTCGCAGTGCATAATCACTGATCGGACATAAAATTAGAGTTTGTAGTGACGTATTGTGACATGGCATCAGTGGGAGCGCTGTTAATATGGAGGGGTCCTATGGAACGAAATTTCATTCACACAATTCCATATATAAGAGGTTTCCAGAATACCAAAGTTCACCATGTAGAATGAATGTTTCCCAAGAACATTGGTTCATGAAACCAATAAATACCCTAGCTGGAATTTATATGTCATTAGGACTGATTCCTATTCCCCTCCAGCATCACTCCTGAGTGGAGGGATGTGTTGATTCTCTCAAAATAAGCCTCGTCAAAACAATAAAGGAAAAATATCTAAATACGGATATTATTTTCCCCATCAGGGCAAGGAAGAAGAGAACGATTAAAGACTCTCAATTGTGTGACCACTGCAATGTCACATGAAGTCTCCATATATGGCGCCTAACCCGCGACAAGTCCCATAGAGCCCTCCTCAAAGATCACACTTTTCACCAGTGGCCAAACTAAGATATGTGTATGAAAACACTAAAGGCCCTGTGGGTTTTCGTTGGAAATTACCAGAAAATTCTTCTTCAATCCATCAAAAATCAAGGGAAGGGACATTTCACGTAAGAGGCCCTAGTGGTCACACATATCACAAAACCAATCATCAATGGGACGAATAAAATTCCTATATAATATCCAAGCTATATCGTGAGACCTTTGAGACTTTATCACAAATAAAAAAGGAGATAACTAGTAGGAGGTGAGGGGGGATCAAGGTTAGTTAATGACATGTGGCACACACCTGAATACTTGAGACACACTATGAATTGTTTGGTGTACCTTGAAAAAATCCAATGGATCATTAGTTTTGAAACATGGAAACCTCTAGATAATTCCATGATGCTCTATGGATTGAAGAATGATTTTTTCCATAGTACATGCACACCCTCATATGATACAAATTGGTCATGTGATACACCACTGGAAAATCATGTAAAATCACTGTTTTTACATGAGAAAACTCGTATAACTCCCAAACCTTTTAAGATAACACAAAGAAAATCAAATTAAATGAGGAGAGTGTTGTATACAATCACTAAAGGAAAATTCATGTGAACCTTGAGAGATCCAAGAAAAACCATGAGACCTCAGGGTCATGACTGCCTCACCTCATGAAGTCCCTTTGCCTTGTGATCCCCGCCACTCAAAATCCCACACCCGCATCCAGACAACTCTGTGGAACTCTAAGGATTAAAATACATACATTATCTATACATGATCATTTGAGCTACATATTCCTCATATTGGTCAAGTGAGACATCACCCAAAAATGGGCATAAAACCTAGACATTGACCAAGAAATCTTGCATAACCCCATACCATTGTAAAATAAAATTGTGATAGAAAATTAGAAAGAGGGAGGGGTTTATGGTCACTGAAAGATGTGTAGTGCACCCCTGACAACCTGTAAAGAACCATGAGCCATTGGTAAAATTCCTGACCTGCCTAACAGAATCCATTTGACTTGAGGACTTTCCCAAAAAACTACTCATTCTCCATATGACTCATACAGGTAACTTGACGCATCACCAAAAAAATATAATAAAGACCGTGAATACCATATGTACAATCTCACATGATTCCCTACCTTCATCACAGAAAATTAAGGATATTAAAATAGAGAATTCAATGAGGTTCTCTATTTCCAAAGTGCATGTGATCTTCCCAACACACCCTTGACATGGTCCCTTGAGACCCTAATACAAGCCACCCATGGACTTGCAGATTCCTTCCAATTGTCATTTGTATTTCGCGAAGACCCTTGGACATGTTGACATGAAAACATGGATATCCTTCAAAGAACAAGTCATCAATTGTTGGAAGTAATTTTATAATTTATGGATGAAATTAAGGCCCCTGAAATTTAAGAGGCTCCCAGTATATGGGTCACCACAGAGACTCACAAAACCATGTAACTCTAGACACGACGTTGACTCTATCCTGGACTCATGAAAGATTCCCCACCCACACTGGCGAGTTCATGGATGGATACACATATATATTCTATTATACAACTAAGAAAAAGGGTTTTGTTTGTTGGTTCATTGTTTGGTTGATCGGATGCTATAAGATTGGACCCATGAAATATGTCCATCAGTGCTCTAACTTTGGGCATCTGCAAACATATGATCATGTGACCTATTGAAATTCCACCATGTAATACAAATGTAGACCAGCATTGCAGTCATGAAATAGGCATAAATACCTTGATGTAGTCAATATATGATCATAAGAATGACTTATAGAGATACATGTGAACACCAAATTGTGTATTCTCCAGATCATGTAAGACCCTAACACATGAACATTAATCCGAACAAAGAAACTCATAAAATAATGGAAAAATACCAGTATTCAATGTGGAAACCCCAAGAGTAAGAAATGACTGTGGACATCGTTGTTCTTCACATGTGTCAATAAATAATACATGACAGTACCAAGTCACACCACCCAGACCTCATAACATCCCTTCGACTTGTCATCGTGTATATGCATAACACATTGGTCATGTCTAGAAAAGTATTTCCCACCCTTCACAGACACCACTTGGATCTTGATAACCCTTTGGATGTGTCGCTGGAGACTAGGGAAATTCTCAAATGCACTTCCAAACTCATATTATAGAACCTACTCTTGTCAGATAAGTCTTATTGAAACATCTAGACATAACAATCCATCTCCGGCAGTGTAACCTATGGATAGGTTGGCCTTATCCTGTGATGTCCCCCCAAGGTGTCATCACAGTCATGCGACACCCCCAAATCATAGTACCCTTAATCTCATCACACCATCCACATGTGTTGATTGAGGTCCTGCAATCATGGTATGACAACAAGATTAGGTGATACCTTCAATATAAAAAAGCTTATTCACCAGGGAAACCTCAATTTGTAATCCCCAGCATCTCCAAGAGAAATATGAGGACTCTAAATTCCTCCATAATTGGGATACGTAGGATGCCTTATTAATAGCCATATCTCTATATCAAACAATCCATGTACTTCCTGAATATGATTATCTTATATCCATATGCCATTCAGCTAATCATCCACTCCCCTTATTTCTCACAATGAGAATGGATCACGTGAGATTAGGGGGATGCAATGAACACCTCAGTAGGTATCAAAAAACTATAAGAGAAATACAAGTACTATTGTCCCTTCCATAACTGGGATACATAGGATGCCTCCATATAGGCACAATCTATATATGAAACACTCCATGTACTACATCAATAAGTTGATGCCACTTCCATATTCCTTGAGTTTAATCATTCACTCCCCCTGGTTTCTCACAATGGACATGGAAAATGTGGGAAAATGGGGATGAAATGATCACCTCATTAGGCATCAATTTTCATTCTTTTTATTGTCATTACCACATGATGGTAAAGTACACTGATCAAAGTAATTTCATAGATCTTGATTCTTGTAGAAACTGGGATACACAAGATGCCTCAAAATGGATCAATCATATCTTCAGGATATTATCTACCTCCATAAAAGAGATAATAGACCAAAACACATGGTCATATTGTATCATCATATAAAAAACCACTTGTTATGGAATGTTGTTGATGAAACTTGGATATATATAGATTGATTCAAAAAATAGATCCCAGTTTTTTCATGTAAAAGACCATTAACCCATAGCCTTTTTATTAGGGTAACCAGACCAAAATTAGGATTAGGAATAGATTTAGAAATATATCCTAAATCTATAAGAGAATTTCACAGTATGCAACAATTCCCCCCAAAAGGGTGTGATGATCCTGAATCCCATCATCTCGACCAATGTTAGTCTCCAAGAGTCACTGGGCCTGAATACCCATAATAACACTCACATTTGGAAAGCAGTTCCACACCCAAATATAGATGGAAGAACCATTTGGGGTTTTAGGGAATATGAAAAATGGTTACATAATAAAAAAACACATTCCAGACCATAAAATCCCGATGATATTATTACACAAATAGACGCCCAAAATCTGTATTAGTTAAATGTCTTTAGAAACATGAAAATATAAACACTGGTGAATATTAAATCCACATTATATTCTACTAGGTTCTTCTCAAATATCACCCTTCATAGAGAAATCTTACATATTACATGTCCTCAAAACTGATAAAGTGGAAACATAAAAAGGTGGTGAGATTAGATTATCTGTAAGGGTAAACATGGAAGATATGTATGCACAATTAGAAGAATAAGTATATTCTAAAAAGATCATAAAAATAAAATATCATGTCCTACATATCAAATATCATAAACCTAAATCATGGAATAATGATTTTTAGTTCATAATATATGAATCCTAATGGAATTAAAAGCATACGACATGAAATCATAACATAAGAATAAGACAGTGAATTGTGTAAAAACGCAAATTTTTTAATTCAAGGATACCTTCCATGACCATTATAACATGTTAGGATTGTGCTATAACTCAGTTACCTACTTTATTCTTATAATAATATCTCATGTACCATATTATTTTGGGGACTTGGATACTAATTGTGTACCCTCGTACTTTCAGGATTGGGAGACAACCAATGTACCATGTTGTTTTCATTCATAGGATATAAATCATGTACCCTTTGAGAACATATACAATTTATCATAACCCAAATAAGTGGAGAGAGATATTGGTCCCACCAATATCATAATCAAATCATACATACTAGTTCACCATAATAATAACAAAATAATATATTAACCAATGAAATGACTTGGGTATAGTAAAAAATTTAATCATACAATAACCTATGAATTATATATATGTTTCATAATCATTTTATCATAGGATAACTCGAGTGAGGAAGTGGGTTTGATAATAATTTATCATGGTATAATATGTAAAAGATAAAAGGGTTTTATAATCATTTATGAGAGTATATCCCTTTGAATAGAAACATATTTCATAAGCATATAACTGGTGGAATAGGAATATGTTTCAAAAACATATAACCTATGAATGTGGAATATATTTTCATAAACATAATGCCATCAAATCATAAACAATTTAATAAAATAATATAAAGGGTACCTTCAATTAATTTCAAAGAAAAGCCTGAGTAACACCAATGGATGATATAATTAATGGAAAATAATATGGATGAATATATTAAAATAATTTCTTAAAAAATTATCCTTTCTTCAAGGAATATTTATTTTTAGAACATAAAATATTTTTAAGAACAAACTGTTGAAAATAATAATTAAGACATATAAAAAATTATTTGAAAAATAATTAGAAACCTATTTCAATGAAAATATATAAATATATCTTAAAAATTCTTTCAAAACCATTTTACTTGATCACTTATAAAAGTATCACAAAAACATTTTGAAATAAATTTCATTGAATTTACATTTTAAACTTATTAAAATGATTCAAAATGTTTAAATTATATTTTTTAAACCGTAAATCATTTTCAAAACCCCTTTTTCATGGAAAAAATCATTAGAAACAATGAATGTATATAATATTATGAAACAATATAATTAAAAATAAATATGTAAATGTACAATTGATGCTTTAATGAAATGATATCCACGACACTAGGTATGTCCGTACATGCCATACTTTCTTTTTTCACTGTAAATGTTTTCAAAAGTTTGTTGAACATAATATACCTATATTATCCCTTATAAAATCATTTCAAAAAAGGTTAATAATGTGTAAAAATATCCTTTAAAATCATTTTATAATATTTTTACAAAAAAATTAGATATCATAATTTTAAAAGAACATATATTTCCGACTAAAAAGAGAAATACAGTCAGACTTCCATAAAAACTATTTCTTACTCATATTATGTGACAAATAGTACAAAATGCTTCTAATTCAGGAATATATCAAACAGAAATAGATTATAAGATATTTTAGCTGTGTTCATGATATATGTATCATATTATTTCATTAAAGGATGAATAATCATAAACAATCTCGAAAAGTAATGAATTTATTTAATAAACTCTTACCCCATAGTGACATTGATCCTTACTCCCCATGTAAGAAAATAAATTTACAAGAATCATAAAATGTCATGAAAATATTTAGATTCATTATATTACTTGTATAAGTAATTATATAAATCTATAAGAAAAAAATATTGTAACATATCATGGAATGTATCTCAAAGAAAAAAAATTGAGAAAAACATTACTTTACTGATTTGGTAACATATAAAACATAAACCACATGATAGAAAGATAATAAAATAAATATATAAATTCCAATAAATTTAATAATATTTATAATAAAACACACTCATGTACATTAAATACACCACAAAACTTAAAAGAGTGGTGAACATGACTTTTTTTCCTCGTGTATATAAAAAGTGAGATGAAATTACATTTCCTTAGGTCTTCACTGTCAATGTACTCATAAAGACCTCCTGTATATTAAATAAAACATTTTATAACTATTTATCTTAACCATATTAATTTATTTAAAAACATATATTATTATATAATGACTTTATATTACCTCTTATTAACAATACCATGTGATGGTTTGGCTTTTGGTAATTTCAGCTTTGTCCTATGTACATGTTTTGACACATTATTTTTTATCATTTTATATAGATCATGAGTGACATACATACAGAATAAAAAATACTATATGAATATCATATATAATTTTAGTGTTTATTTATTTATAATAATATAAAAAATTTATAACAAAGAAATGGAATACATCATTCATGGAGACGGTAGGTTGTATGTACGAATGAATGTTGTTTCTGTTTTGATGTCATGTTGAAAGATTGTATTTAAATTTCATATATGTATATATATGTATAATATAATTAAATTATATTTATTAAATTATATAAATCACATATCTATTCAAAAACCATCCATAACACATTTTACGTAAAGTGTGCACCAATCACATAGCTTTGATAATGGGGTAGTCCAAACGTCCAAAAACGATGTTATCATATTTATAAAAGATATAATGTATAAAATTATGTGTTAAAAAATAAATAAAAAATAAAAAATAAAAAATACATTATAAATATAATATATATTATATATAAAAATAATTTTTCTCATAATTCCCACCATGATAGGTGGTATAGGATATATGAAAAATCATCATTTCTTGAGGTGGTGGTTTTTCATGCATAGAAACAGTAAATTTGATACTAATTAGATGGATATGTGTGTATGTGTATGTAAAAACCATTGTATAACAAATTATCAGTATATTCAATATATTATTGTTTTTATATTATCATGTTATAATGAGAATTGAAGGAGGGATAATGAAATACAACTAAAGAGTTTGAGGAAAAATGTTTCCTCTTGTACGAGTACTCCTTTTGGTTTCCACCAATGGACTTACTTATAGGTATTTATGGATAGGGGGAGGAATATATGATGTGGAGAGGGATTTTGAAGAACTATTTTGGTAGATATTTTTTATATAATGTGGCTTGAGAGCTGTGATGATGTGGGATGATAGGAGGCCTTTTTATACTTAAGGTTGGGTGAAACTCCTGTGAATTTTTGAAAAGAGAATTCCATTGAAATTTTTACCATATAAAGTGACATAAATAATGGGAAAAAATCAATCCAATAGAGGATATGGTCCAAATATTTCAATCCAATGGATTTTGTAAAAGTTTATATTGAATTTGGTCCCTTAATATAAAGGATTATTCATTTTTAAGCATAATTTAACCTTAATCATTGAAATTATGTTTAATTAACTTCATTAATATATATGGTCTAAACTAGTTTGAACATATTAGAATTTATATATTAAATTGATTAAAAATATGGAATCCATTTTTACCAATTTAATTCATAGAACTAAAAAAAATTATTTTAAATTTAATCACATAGACATGATGGCAATGAGGTTTTTAAAAGTAAAAACATCCCATAGATTACAATAATTTTATACATAATTTCAAATTGAAAATGATTACAATGAACTATATTTGAGTAATTTAATAATTATTTATATAATTTTACTTTAAAACAAAATTGATGTAAAATTTATCACTATAAATTAATTATACAAAATGATGGTTTAAATTAACATTCCATATGTTCACTGTTCATCAAAAAATCAAACCTCGCATGAAAATAAATAAAGCACCCTATCCTATTATTTTATTTTTCACATTCGAATACGATGTATATTTTTAGGTATATAATATCTAAAAATTCGAAAATTTGGATTCATAATTTTTTATCATTTAAAATGCAGTAAAACAGCCTATATAAAAATATTGATTTTTATGAAAAAATTAGGTTTGTTTTTATCTTATTCATAACTAATCTATTAGGTGAATATCTAAAATATTATATTTATTATATTATATATATATATATATACTATATTATTATACATCCATTATTATAATTAATTTAATTTATTATTATAAAATATCTTTTTAAACATAAAGATTATAATATTTTACTTTATATTAAACTTTTTTTCATATTTATTTAAAATTAATTGGTAACAAATAAATCCCTTAGATATTTGTATAAATCATATATTTTAATACTTTAATTAAATATATTTATAAAATTAATTTAATGGCTAGGGTAATTTGTATTATATTAAGTAATAATATAATAATAGTATACTATTGTCCAGTTGAACTTGACATATTGTATTACACAAGACGTAAATGAATTTCATTATTGCGTATAATGCAAGATATCCACCTCGTTCTATATAGATCAAGCTTAACATAGTGTATTGTATAATGAAATTATGTCATTGAGCTTTAATATATATAAAATTATTTTCCCAATGTACTATGAAATTCTAAATATCAAAAATATATAATTATTCTTGGAAACAAATAGTAAAAAACTTGTGGTGTTAAATTCTATCCCCCATAAATTCAATTTATCACTCAAAATTCACCCCTGTTATCAAATTTTTGATACCTGAAATATCCTCTCATAGAATCCCACAACATAACATTTTATACTAAAACTTTATTTTAAAATGGAATGTTGGAATCATGATGGTTACCCAAATTAACTCATTGCTAGGAATCGACATGGGAGAACATAGGTGGAAAATGAAAATAGGGATATGGAGGAAATGAATAAATATTTATTTGGATTTATTAAGGTAGTTAGTAAAAAAGTAAATGATAAATTGGATTTTGATGTCCAAAATGTCATAAATATTCAATTATTTAAATGGTCATTGGATCAAAAAAATTAATGTGTTAGACGAACATTATAAGTTACAGATCCTTCTTCCTAAAGTTGAAGAATAATCATGAAATGAAATACTTACATGATTTATGGACAGCCATACCCCTTTTTTCCTTGACCACCATCCACTTCATCATGCATTTCATGAAATGATTGTGAATTTTTCAATTTTGAAGCATTAATAGACACAGAGATCACTGAGTTCAATTACTGCTCATTCCATTTGTTTTATATCACAATAAAGAGATATCACATGTTATCCAGTATGCATAAATAATTCTATAAAGAGATAATAAATTAATATATAAACCCATATATTATGTTTAACATAATCCATTATATTAATGTTAAACCTTATATCACTTCAAAATGATGAATGTCCAAAAAACTAGAATGCAGGTCACTAATTTTAGAAAAATCAGGTTATCATTGATCTAATATGTATCACATATTATCTCTTATATTTCTATTACCAAACACGTGACTACCTTCATCATTTATTCTCTTGAATCATTGTAATGACTGGAATTACCATAAATCATTATCGATGAAATAAACGCTTTCAAATGATAATTCCCCATTTATTCCCTAAATTCGATCTTATCTAAAAAACATTTCTATTATATTCTTGGGTTCAATTATGTAAACATAAAAAATAAATATGATTTAATTAATAGATAATTCATATAGGGTGATATAATCAATTCTTAAACTCATATAAAGGTTTACTAAAGGATTAACAATTAGATATTCATCCATCTCATGTTTAAAAAATCCCACATGAAATTCCCTACTATGGATTACACAAATTTTCATGGTTCACATAATCCATTATAAATGCCTAATATTTTTGTTTTTCCCTTTTTATTTAAATGTTTTTATTTATGATATCCATTTTTAACCGTTTTATCTAATAACATTTTGGAAAAATTACCAAAATCAAAACTATTCAAACAATAAACTCTGGGAGGTGAATTATACAGGGTAATCTCATTATTCATATCATTATATAACATTTCTCTAATCACTTTCACATTTATCCAATAGATTTCCTTTCTTTCTATAAATAAAAATTTTCTAGTCCCATAAATAAAATTCCCTTCATCCTTCATCCCACACTTAGATCATAAGGAAGTTCTCAACATCTTATCTCTGTGGTTTTTGGAATATCCTTTGAACACCATCTTCCTCTTCATGTTATAACCATGAGATTGATACATAACATCATCATCCATTTCAAAATTGATTTCATAATGCAAAATCTATTTTTTTATACCATTGCCACTTATTTATACTACCCTTCTAAGACATAGATTTAAGACACTAAAGAACCTACCAACTATTTATTATAGTAGGACAATCATTCGAAGAATCATATGTCACAAGTCATATGAAATTATCATCATAGGTACCAAAAGATTCATCATCCTTTTTCTTCAACAAATGGAATTTATTTTCCATATTTTTATGAAGAACAAAAACAAAGTACATGTTGAAGAATAATTTATTAAACACATCTAAATCCTTGGATTCAATTTAATCTTGGTTCCTCATAATCTTCATTAGGGCCAACAACAATATTGATTCAACATCAAATCAATAAATACAATGGGTTTATTTTGCATGTTCTGAAAAAATAGAAAATAATTTATATCATTTTAGTGGTACATATGCAGTTTTCTGTAACTAGTGGAAAAAATGACCTTTTTATTGAAGGTAGAAGTTACATCATGAATGAATCAATATAATTTTGTCCCCTACTTTACTAGTTTTGGAAGATCAACATGGTTCACATCGTGCGAATGTTTTTGGAGCTTAAAATTAAGGTTTCCATTATACCATAGATTTTAGATGCTCATGAGACCAATTGTTCCATTTTCCATCATAGTCACAATTAATTTCATTCCTTCATGTTCCATACATTGACTAAAACCAAAAAAGTATACATTAAGAAACATTCAACACAGTGGGGAACCACATAATCATTAAAAACCACTAATTGGTTATCTAAATTATGATTGATTTTTAATCTATAAATTTATAGGTGTATTCTAGGTTATTCATTGAAAACATATTTTTAAATCCTTCATGATGGATCATGATGAGTTTGGGAACTCCCAAAGCATATCCCCTAGTAGTTTCAAACTAGGTGTGTAGTAAGTCTCATTTTCATGTACCAGGATAAACTCGAGTCGGGAATAACAATCCATAAAAATGTTTTTTATCCAAGCTATATATATGCTAGAACAATGTACACATGTAGTATCCTGAGAGTTATGTTTTTCTTGGAAA
The DNA here is from genome assembly GCA_963277665.1 of Viscum album. Lineage (NCBI taxonomy): Eukaryota > Viridiplantae > Streptophyta > Magnoliopsida > Santalales > Viscaceae > Viscum > Viscum album. The sequence goes on from OY728147.1 coordinate 1,837,173,305, forward strand.
AACCCCACACATTCCTTTTCCAAAATTATAGTACTTTTTCCTAAACTTTTCATTACCCTTAATCACATCCATAGAGGTATCCCTTGTCATAACATTTGAAATATTCCTAGGGGTCTCACTAATGTTTCCTCATCCTAGTTTCTAAAGGATGACTAAACCATCACTCTGAATCCAACATTAGTGACCCTTTCTTTTTATACATTAACATTACATTAATTTTTTTAATTATTAATACCTTAACCCAATAGACACCCAATGACAGTATTATTTTAGTTCCTTTGGAATAATGGAAACATAAATATTAGTGTATATGTGTTCTATGATATATCCCACAAGGATATTATTGACAAGAACCGTTATTCAACAAATAATACATATTACATTTCCTCAAAACCTGGAGATAAGGAACATAATAAGTTGTGAGCTTAGACACCCAATAAGGGTAAAAAAATTAAATATGTAAGAATAATTATGATTATAAGTGTTTGATAACAGGATCATAAAAATATAAGATCATACCCTTTAAAAAAAGTTATAAAAAATAATCATGGAATAAATATAGGTTGTTCATAAAACATAAATCATAATAAAATCAATATAATTAGACCTGAAATCATAACATATGAATAATACATGTAATTATTGAAAAAATATATAAATATTTTTTCAAGACTACATAACATTAGAATAATAACATGGTAGGCTACAGCTACAACCCATGTACTTGCATTTGGATTGCACTAACAACATGTGTACTCTATTATTTTTGTTATTGGGCTACAAACCATGTACCCTCTTACATTTTGGCTTGGGCTATAACCCATTTACCTTCTGGTTTTCAGTATTGGGTTATAACCTATGTACCTATTGAACTCATATACCATTTATCATTACCTAATGCATAGGAGGGATATATAGGTCCCACCAATCTCATAATGAAATCATACATACAGGTGCCACAAAATCATAAAAATCAGATCTTAACCCATGAAATGGAATTGTTATCATTAACATTTAGTCATACCATATCCTATATAAGATATATACATTTCCTATTAATTTAATCTTATAATAAACCATGAATTTAATTTGGTTTCATAATCATTTATCATTGTATAACACATTGATGAGAAGATGTATTAGTAAGCATTTACCATGTTATAACTGATTGAATAGACATGGGTTTCATAATAATATAACCCATGTAAGAGGAATTATTTTCATATAAATATATCCTTTTAAAGGGGAATGATTTTTCTTAAATACAATTCAAAAAAAAAATTATTTTTTAGATATAATATGAAGGTAACATTTTTATAATTTCCCATAAAAGCGTTAGTAACACTAATAGATGTCATATTTGTCAGGAAATAATGTGGAAATATCGTTTAAATATATTTCAGGAGGAAATAATCCTTTTTAATTGGAAAAATTATTTTTATTACATTAAAATATTTTGAAAACTATTTTCTCCAATATAAACATGTCAACTTATAAATAAAAATTTTAAAAAAATTGAATACCTTTTTCATTGAAAAATATAAATAGAGCATGAGAATGTTTTGAAAACTATATCGTTGAAATTATTTTTAAAACATATAAATAATGATTTAAAACGTTTATAATATATTTTTATACAAGAAATCATTTTTTTAAAACATTTCTCATAGAAAAACTTTTAAAAAATAATGAATTTAAAGAATACTAAAGAAATTAGGTGAAAAAAACTTTTAACATACAATAGAGTCTTTAGGGAATTTATGTTTATGACATTGAGTATGTCCATACATTCCAGACATTCCTATTTTACCTTAATATCTCAAAAATATGTCTTGATCAGAAAATAATAAGAATATTATTTGTAAAATCATTTTTTAAAAGGTAAATTATGTGTTAAAATTAATTTTAACATTATAGGATAATATAAAAACAATTTTTAATACAAATTTTGAAATAAGGAATTTGAAGGAACATAGATTTAAGATCGAAATGAGAAATAATTTTAAATTTTTATTAAAATATTTCATTAGTTCACATAGGTACCATGGAGTGGATAAATGATACCAATACATAAATATATCATGTAAAACAAGAGGATAGGATATTTAATTATTTTTCTTGATATAGGGATGACAAGATTTAATCAAATAAAGCATAGTCATAAACCACCTCTAAAAGCAATGAAAATGTTTCCATAAACTGTTACCAGTTGGTAACTATGAACCATATTTACCATGAAAGAAAATTTAATTTTATAGAGCATAAAATATCCATAAATTAATTAGATTCATTATATTTTATTTCACAAGAGGTATATACATCTCTTAGAAAAAATAGAGTTTCACAACCCGACATGTGTCTCATTGAAGGGAAATTGAGAGACAAATTACTTAACTGATTTGATACCTTTTGAAAGATAAACCACTTTAAAGAAAGATAATAAAATTGAGATCAAAATAAAAAAATATTTATGAATCATAATAATAGAATACAATAATGGGTTGTATATACACCAGGAAAAATAATATAGTGGTGAACATGGCATGTATCTCTCAGATATAAAATGTGAGATGAAATTCACTTACCATATGTATTGAATCTCATTTTACTGACATAAAAATAATGTATAATAAAAATATGTTTATTATACATCTATTAATGATAAATATTCTTATATATAATATAATATATAATTATATTATGACATCATATTACATATTTACTAACAATTCCATGTTGAGGTTTCACTTCATGTAATATCAAATTTGTTTTTCAGCCGTATTTTCACGCATTATTCATGATATTCTTGAGAAATGTATGATTTAATAACATCCATCATCTAAAAAAATATAAAAAATATATATATATCATGTAATATTTATTTATTATAATATATTAAATATATATTTATGAAATGGTATACACCATTCCGGGAGACGGTAGCTCGTATATACGCGTGAATTATGTTTTTTTGTTGTCGTAATAAAAAAAGTAAATAAATGAAATATATGTATATATTTATATAATATCATTAAAGTATAATTTTAATGTCATATATATATATATTTATAATTACCCTTTATTTTCATACATTAACTTTACATATCTTTTTTGGAATACTTAAAACATTATACAAGGAGATGACCAAATACCGTACAAGTCATGTGTACTTGGAAATGAACAAACATAAATTCTATTAAATAAATGGGATGCATTATCTCCCAATATGTTCATAATGACTATTACCCATATTTTATAAATGAAACATAATATATATCTTCATAACTCATGGTAAGGAACCATAAAAATGGGTGAGCTCAGATGCTCGGTAAATGTAAAAAAAGATATATGATAGAATTGTCTTGAGCATTAGGGTATGAGAACAAGATCATGAAAATAAATGATCACACCATCCAAATATTTTTTTTATAAACATGAATCATGTAATAAATAATAATGTTTATAAGAAATTAATCATAATGAAATAAATAACCTAAGTCGTGAAAGCATAATATAGGAATAAAACATTGAATTCGAGCAGACACATAATCATTTATATTATTTCCATAGTTGTGAGGGAATCACATCCAAGGCCATAATAAGAGAAAATTCCCTTTACTGAACCTGCTACACACCTTGTTCAAACCTTGTATTTCTAAAAAGAGTTCACTTATCATTTGATCCCTGTAATGCTGAACTTAGTTCATTTTGGGTTATATCCCTGTAATAATAAATCAAATTAATTTCTTGTTTCATCCAAGTATATTTAATGATGTATAAATCATTACCCAATACATTGGAGGGAGATATTGGTCCCACAAATCTCATCATGAAATCATAATTACATGTTCCAAAAATTCCTAAACAATCACATCATAACCCATGATATTAAAAGTTTATCACAAACATGTAATCGTATTTAATACTCTTTAGAAAAGATAGGTTTCATAATCATTTCATCAAATAATAACCCATGAAGGAAAGAGAGTTTCAAAATAATATAAGAAATGGAATAGAAATGGGTGTCACAAATATCATTCCATCTAAACATAAAACATTTAAAAATGAATATGAATGTAACCTTTGGACCATTTCATATAAGGGAATGTGTAACATAAATAGATAATATCATTAATGAAAAATAACAAGTAATTATATATTGTGAACATTTCATAAGGAATATATCATTTCATTTTTGAAAAAATTGATCTTTAAAACATAAAAACATTTTGGAAACAATTTTCATGAAAATATACACGAATGATTATAATGAAATATTTCAAAAACATTTGGAATACATTATCTTTGAAAAATTATAAATATATATTAAAAATGATTTGAATCCCATTTTCCAAGGAAACATATAATAAGAGCATGAAAATATTTTGAAATAAATCTATTTTAAAATTAAATTCTATCATATATATAAGTATATAAATCCTTTTGAAAACTATTTTCATTGAAAACATATAAAATAAAAATTCATAACATTTTGAAATAAGTTTTCTATTAATAATTATCATAGAATTCTGAAATCATTTTTTAACCAATGATTCTTGAAATCATATAAAACAAGCTTGAAAATATTATAAAATAATTTTACTTGAAAACATATAATAAAATTTTGAAAATATTTAAAAATATAATTTTCTTGGATTCATATGAGTGAATCTTGAGAACATTTTGAAAACCATTTTCAATAAAAACATTATATAATAACATTAAAAACTTTTTAAAAAACACATCACTTGAAAATTAAATTGATAAATTATAATGAAATAATTAAATCATTATGAAAACCATTTATTCGATATAAATATTATAAAATGTTTCTTAAGAAATATCCTTTTATACGTGAAAATGAACCTTTATAATAGTTACATCTGGTAAATATGTTCATGTCATACGATGCAAAAAGAAATTTTTTTGGATAATAAAGGGATATAAAATGGCCTTGATCAAAATCCAAAATAATAATCCATTGAAAAAATTTATTATAGAAAAAAAAGAAAACATGTATTTTAAATATTATAAGTGAATAATATATTATTTTGGGAATCCATTTTTATAAAACCTGGTTTTAAAGAAACATAGAATTTTGACTAAATAAAGGGTAATGTCGTGTTTTTATAATTTGTTTTTTATATTTCTTATGTTCCAAAGAGTAATTTTTTTTACCAACACATGAATATATCATTATAACACCCCGACCAAAGTTACCCATAGCCGTTGCATTATTAAATAACATTGGAATGATCCGAATATATTGTGTCTCAAAGCACCGATCAGTTTAGTATCCTTGGATGTACTAGATACAGAAATAAGTTTTTAAATACAACATGAAATAAAAAAAACAACATTTTGTCTCCCTTAGACATACTCATACCCCTTAGCCTATACCTATAGGTCAATCATAACATACTTTTTCGCATCCTGGGAAAAATAAAACACAAGATTGGGGTTAGCACAAATGCTTAATAAGGATAACAACATAGAGTAAAATATCATAAATAATAATAAAAATATAAGTAATTGTATATGACTAAAACATAAGCCATTTAAACATAATATTCAGAAAAATATGGAAAAGATAAATCCAATTATTCCATTTACTTATTAACAGGAATATTCTACTAGTCTAATAATCACTTGTAATATCAATAGCTAATTTTATAATGATGGAATGCATAATTCCAGATATCATAACCACATAGTCAAGGTCTCGTGCCAATACTACAGATAAATTTTATTTCATGCCCCTGTTCCAAGACACTAGTTTGTCTCATGAGACCTACTGATTCATTGAGTGGCTGTAACAGGACCCACTCGTCACTTTATATTCCCAATGCATTCCTTATATAAAAAGGTTGAAACATAACATAAACATTTGTATCAAAACTAGCATAATAAATGTTAATACTATAACCATAAACCATGAATTGTATAAAAATATCTCATACATAGTCAACAATATTACAAAATCATCAATACAATATGGGAGATTGTATTATTACCAATCAACTTCAAACAAGCATAAAATCCTACAAATGATGTTGACCTACAAGAAATCAATCAAAAAACTATTAGAGTGAAATATCACTATCTACATTGAAATAATTTAATAGTAGCATAATTTTAAAATAAAACATATATTCTGAAATATTAGTATAATCTTGTAACAGATTCTTTGAAAGTGTTATAATGGCAGAAAATAGTTGCACCATCCATATAAGTTAAAAAGCATCATACCTTAATTTTTCAAAATTGATATAAAGTAAATTATTTGGAAAATAAGGGAATTATTCCTTTAAAAAATATAATAAAAATTAAAAAAAGAGTATAAATTATATTAAATCCAAGTCTTGTAAATAGTAAAAATGTTTTGAAATACAATTTTACAAAATGCGGATGTGAATGATAAAGAAGTCCAAATAGATACCTACATTTAAACAATATCAGATAATAAAGAGATTATAAAATTAACCCATACCTTGTACTTCTCCTTAAAATAGTGTATTTTAACCTATTTTATAATGGTTAAATAATTGTATTTAAACTACACAAGAAGCACATTCATAAATATGATATCATATATGATCCTCTAATATTTCATTGTAAATAATATTTCAGTAGTTTTATTGTTCGGGTGATAAATGATTTGTTTTCCTTTATATGTTTTGTTACATAATTCATGTTTGCTATGGATATGATTTATTTGATTCATATCCAAAATGATATTATGTTCATAAAAAATATTTTTAAACATCAAATGAAAATTATTCTTCAATTGTTATGATGGGGAATGAAATCTCATCATGTCATGGAGATGCTAAGTCTTACATTCGCATGAGCAAAAGTATCATTATATTAATGGTGAAATAGTATTTAATTGGATGGTATATTATATCAAAATAATAATTAACATGTTATATTTATTATTTATATAAAATATACTAATTTTTATACAAATATAAGAAATTAAGTGTTGAATAACATACTACACCATGACATGGAGACGGTAAGACGTACCTAAGAACATATGATGATATTTTCATTCATAGGATGGATTGAATAATGAATATGGTGGTTCCATATTTATAATAACATATCAGTTTGTATAAGATGTTGGATTTATTATTTTTTTATGGAAATAACAATGAGAGAGGAAGTGGAAGAGGAAATAAACTTTGAAAGAGGTGATTAAATAATTACCTCTACTTCGAGTTCTTCCTTTAGATTTGAACAAAAGGGAACTTTAAGTTGGATTTATGATCATAGTAAGGCCTTTAAGATGACATGAAATTTTTTTGGAGTAGATTTGAGTAGGGGTGGCTGATGAAAATGGCTTTGGATGTGTAAATTTAAGAGAATTGGAGGTTCCCTTTTATAAGAGAGGTGAAGAGAACTTTAGAAAATGGTTTAAATATTATTTATTTATAAAATAATTTCTAGTTTTTAATAACTCAAAATAGATTTATTTCGAGGATATGGTAGTGATGGGTATAAATACACTCAACAAATAGAATTTAGACATGTTTAGGTCACCATATTGAGCATGTATTTTAGATTTGACACTTTGTTACATTGTTTAACATTTACCATGTAGTCTTTTATTTTTATATTACACGGTTAATAAACATACAATAAAATGACATGAGAACATCAAGTGTTTTGAAAATTACATATATAACTTTATCTATGTCCTTTTTCAAATTATTATATTTTACAGAGTATTATATCATTTAATAAAACAGTATTTTTTAAAATCATTTATGTCAATTTAGAAAATATTTTGTATTTCATTTTTTTTCGAAAGTCATAAAAACGTGATTACTTAGAAATAAATACATAGAATCAAACCCTAACATTTCATATTCACCTTTATAATTCTTGTATGGCATGAAAAATTTCAATTAACATTTATTATAATATTTATTACATCAATTGTTTTATTCATTCATTAATAAGGTAATTACTACATCTTCATTGTGTAATAAATAAATTTAATTATTTAATGTATAAGAATTATAAATAAAATACCTATATATAGGAAATCATTTTATCTTTCTAATCAATATTTATAAACGAAATTATATTTTTTATATCTGAATATTGAAAATGTATTGATAATAAAACTTGAATTAATCAATATTAACACATATTAAAATTAAATATAATAAATATAATAATCTATTCTAAGTGGATAAATGAATTATATTTTATTTTTGTGGTTTATTGATATCTAAATAAACTTATCCAATACAATTACAACATGGGATGGGGTAATTATAATATCATTTTTACCTTTTTTTAATCTATTTTCTTTTAACTGTGTTAAATAAAATAAATAAAGTTAATATTCACCAAAAAAATTCATCTTTTTGAAGAAAATTTTACAAAATTATGACAACTGAGTATTTTGTAAATTTAAAATTCAATTAAAAAATGTGGTAAAATTATGTTTTATTCAAATAATCTAATGTGCCGAGAAGGTAGGTAAAAGACAATAAAAAGTTCAATATAATTTTATCTTTATAATCTTATTATAAAATGACACCAATGAATTACATTGTAATGGTATAGTTATTATGTATATAATTTTTCTTTAAAATTATTTTTAATTTAATATAATTATTTAAAAGAAAAATTTGGTTTTAAACAATAATGCAGTGTTTTCACTATTCTACAAAAACATGAATGTTTTTGGAATAATAAATTTTTTTTACACTAAGCTAATTTTGATATTATAAACCCAAAAATGAATTCCATTTTGAAAAATAAAATTAAATAAATTTAAAAAATTTGGTATTACTATTCACAACTTCTTTTTAATGGGATAGTTTTATTAGTCGTGGTGTGCTAGAACTTGAAGTTTCATACAACACAAGTTATTGTATTATTCAAAGAGAATCATTATAGGGATGCATGGGGGGTTTCATTCTTACCTCCATCAAATAATTTCATCCATATAATTTCAATAATATTACTACATAAAGAAATTTTGGTGTTTTTTCATCATAAGTTCCACATGTTCCCATTTTGCCTCTTCCATTTTATGGTTTGTCGAATGAACTTTTACTAGAGAAGTTGTATGGTTTCTCCACATAGAAAAATATTGATCATGTTCCAGTTCTATTTTATCATAGGTGTGTACATGTGTTGGATCAGACATGTATTTTCTCAACTATTATATGTTGAACACATCATGAACATCAGAGAGACATGGTGGCATTACCAAATAGTAATCTACAAATCCAATTCATTCTAGAATATTGAAAGGTCTGATATACATGGGACATAATTTACCCTTATTACTGAAACGTATAACACCCTTCCATAGAGATACCTTCAAGAAAACATGATATCCAATATGAAATTAAAAACCATTAATTTTTTTGTCGACATATAGTTTCTGCCTACATAGAGTTTCATTGATGCAGGGTTGGATAATATTCACTTTCTCCATTGTTTCCTCAACACATTCTGGGTCTACAAGTTTTATTTCACGAACATCATCCCAACATGTTAGTGTGCGACATCTCATTCCATATAACTCATCATTTGGTGCAATTTGAATAATTTAATAGAAGATATTGTTAAAGGAAAATTCTACCATAGGTAAATACTGATCCCACATACCATGAAATTCAAGTGATAAAGATCTCAACAAGTCTTCTAAGGATTGAATAGTCCGTTTTGATGGTCCATCAGTTTGAGGGTGGTTGATAGTGCTCAAAACGAAGTTCAATATCTACGAATTTCTCAGAACATTTCCAGAATGATGATGTAAAACATGTATCATGATCAGAAACAAATGATAATGGTACACAATGAAGTCTTACAGCATCATTAATATATATCCTTTCAAGACATTCAAGAGGCGAATCATCTCCTATAGATAGAAAATGTGCTAACATGCTAAGACGATCAACATTGACCCATATTGAACCATTCCTTCTAGGAGTCTTTGGTATCCCCATGACAATGTCCATCGTAATATCATCCAATTTCAACTTAGGCATGGGAAGAAGTTGTATGAATCCTCTAAGATGTTGTCTTCTAGCCTTCACCTATTGACAATCCATAATTCTTAGAATATAGTCATCATTCTCTTAATTCGTGTTTTCCCACCGATAAAGATCCTTCAAATCTATATACATCTTAATACTACCATGGTGTATAGAGAAATTAGTGCTACGAGCATCATCCACCAATTACCTTTTTAGATCAGGTATATTAGGAACACAAATCCTCTTCCCAAATTTCAATATTCCATCTTCATATATGATGTCAATCAATCTACTATCATTCACAGCTTTAATTTTCTTTTGAAACTATACGTCATTGGTCTGAGAGCTTTTTAACATTTCTAGTAAAGATGTTTCAGAAACCATTTGAAAATGTATTGATGTTTCACCTTCCATGATTATTCCCATATCTATCATTACTAGGTCTATGAATATAAGATTCATTTAAACACACATCTTGCTCAAAACATCAGGATCCATTCTAGTCAAGCCATCTTCCAACTTATTTTCCTTCCTCGTGTGGTAGGGTATACTGAAATCATAATCCTTGAGTTGTTCAATCCATCACCTTTGACTTATGTTGTGTTATTTCTATTAGAAAATATACGTAAAACTCTTGTGACCAGTATCTATCTCATATTTTTACCATAGATATAGTGTCTCTATATCTTCAAAGGAGATATTATACCTGCTAACGCAAGATCATTAGTAGGATTGTTTTTTTCATGAATTTTTAGCTGTTGTGATGAATAGGCAATAACTGCATCATCCTGCATAAGAACACAACCAAGTCCTTTCTTTGAAGCATTGTAATAAATAGAAAACCCATCATTCCACGATAGTATAGTCAAGATAATTCCATTGAATAATATTATTTTTTATTATTCAAAACATTATTCACAATATTATTTCCAACCAAATTTAACCTCTTTACGTGTGAGCTTGGTTAATGGGTTATCCAATCGGGCAAAATTCTGGACGAAACGCCGATAGTAACCTGATAAACTAATAAAAACATGAATATCTGTTATACATGTTGGTGCTGGCCATTCTTGTATTGACCTTGTATTTTAAGGATCAACATAGATTCCATAATTAGAAACTATATATCCAAGAAAATAAATCTCTTGAATCAACAATTCACACTTTCAAAACTTCCCATACAATTCGTTTCATCTAAGAGTCTTTAGAATAATTCTTAAGCGATTTTCATTATCTTCATAGTTTTTTGAGTATACCATGATATAATCAAAAAATAAAACTACCAATTAATCAAGACACTACTTGAAAACTCTATTCAATAGATCTTGGAAATCTGAGGGTGCATTGGTCATTTCAAAAGGAAATACTGTAAACTCATAATTTCTATACCTAGTTCAAAATGCTATTTTTAAAATGTCTTCCTTATTCATTCACAACTAATGGTATCTAAATCGAAGTTCAATCTTTGAAAAGTATTGAGCGCTATAAAATTGATCAAATAAATCATCAATGCGTGGTAGGGAATGCTTTTTATTCATTGATATAACATTGATCTCCCTGTAGTCAATGCATAACCTCATAGATACATATTTCTTCTTAAAAAAATGAATAGGTGATCTGAATGGATAAACACTAGGGTGAATAAATACTTTATTACATAATTTCTCTAGTTGCTTCTTTACTTCAACTAATTCGATATTGTCCATTAAATATGGGTTCTTCAATATGGGCCTTGATCCAGGAATTCAGTCGATGGAAAATTCAATTTCTCGTTCTGGTGGATGTCTAGGTAAACCCTATGGAAACCCATAAACATATTATGAAACAATTCGTACAACCTCTATTTTAACATTTCATTCCCCACACATAGATAATTCACTACCTTCCTCTCCCATAATTTAATTTAGTTGAGCTACTATGGGTGGATCTAAATGAGAATCAGATGGTGATGTTTCTGCTCTAAAGATAAGATATACCTTATGATCCTCAAAAATTGTATCCTCCTTATACATACAATAAATTTTATCCTTGTTGTCTAAAATCCAATACATATAGATGATTATTTCAAATACAGTCTTGGGTATGCCAATAAGATCAGAAGGTAAAGAACATATATATACCATGATGGTAACTGATTGAAAAAACTATACTTCTATGACACATCCCTTAAGAAATTTGGCGCATAAATACCTTGTTAAATCAAAAGGAAAATATCTAATTTTCATCGAAAAATGGAAAGATAGGAAATATTTTGATGATCTAGAATCAAATAAAGCATTGTCTAATTTTGAGTAAATGATTAAAGTACATGCCACCATGTCATTAAGAACTTAAACCTCAGTAGTAGTGATCGCAAAATCTTGTCCATTCTCAATTGGACTTTTTTGAGGTAAGTTTTTTTGAAACTACGGACATTTATTTTCATAATTCCTCATTTAATTAGAATTGTATCATTTAACATTGATAGACTCTTTTTTTCACGTACAATCACAAACTTGGTGGAAATTTTCTCCACACTTGTAACAAACTCCCTTCCCCTTTTGTAATGTACTAGGAGGTTTCTTCCCAAAATTACTTCATGATGGAAATTCACCTTTTCCCCTCTTCCCCTTATTTCATTTTTTAGACTGTTAAGAAGATATCTTATTCACTAGCTTAACTTTAAAGTCATAAGACATAGATAATTTATTTACATTCTTTATATAACATTAGAATATATCTTTGTATGAGGAAAAGGATTATGAGACTAATGCTTGATATAGAAATGGTTTTAATCTATAAAAGAATCAATAAATCTTACTTATTGGGTTACTTATATAATCTACATCATTTCTTTCTAACCATGTAATATTATCCTCACACATTGTGACATTCTCATCCTCTTTTTTCCTCTGACTCAGAAATATCTTTTCCATATCCAGTCGATGTTCATGAAGAAAGTAAATTTCTATGAAAAGATCATTAAAATCCCTTCATTCTATATTTGATAATTCTTCATCCTCTTTTTTGTTTTGAGCTAAATACCATAATTGATCTACATATCTTGTTCAGTGATATATTTATAGGACAATATTTTCCCTTTCGCTAATCCCCAAAGAATGAAATATTTTCCTTAAAGAACATATCCATTTCTCAACTATAAATGTATTCGTATTCCCATTGTATTTTGGTGGCTATTGCCTCATGATTAAGTCTAAAATTGATCCTCCACATTGTGGATTAGTGTGATCTATATGGGTAAGGTTATTATTCATAACCTGAGTGTAGCGACTCGGTTTTTGGCCCTGTTAGACTTAGGAATATTCCTATGAATAATTCCAGAGCTAGGTGCAGTGACAACATTCGATTCCAAGGCCTGGTGTTCCGGTGATTAATTTTATATAAATTTTAAGTATTTTTGTTCTATTCTCATGGAGAGGTTTTCTTTTCTCCTAAACAGAAGTCAGATAAAAATATGAGGTCATAGTTGTGTCCGAGGTGTGTTGTTTCCCCAGGCAGGGTGTAAACTTTGTGGGTGCCGGCCTGCTATGAAAAAAGCCAATAGAGGTGTTTTAGTAAATAAATGGGCATGTTTCTTTATGACCGTTGGCTCGATTAACTCATGAACGGTATCTCAAATTAGAAATTCGATATGACCTTTGAGTTCATAGCATAGTGTTTACCCTAGGGGTGACCTCAGTTGAGAGGGCACGAGAGATTCAAATTTCGGGTCTATGGCAGTTTTCTATAAATAGGGAATTATGTAATTGAGCAGGGTTAGATCCTTTCTCCTATTAGATGGCGAAGGTCTGGCTGATGGTGATTCAACGTCCAAAGGTTATCGGATCGCGACGAAACATCAGAGGCTGATAGATTAGGTTGCAGCGAACTCTACAACAGATCCAAATTTGAGGTAGGATTGCTATTTTCAATTCTGCAGCCCTCCGATTACATATTTCATCGTCGGAAAACATTCTTTTTTGTTCTCGCTGTCATGGAATCCATTAACAATGGTCAAACAAATAATTTCCACTGTATGATTAATTTTTCAATTTCCCGTTCTTCGAGTTATTCAGGTTCTTCTTCCATAAACTTTTTTCCTTGCCAATTCATCAACAAATCGAGGAGAGAGGATTAGGTTTATGATGCTCTCAACCCTAGGAGTCCCGATATGTTCTCGAGTTCATGTTTTGGGCACCGAAGGAAGCGCAACACAGAGCGAAAGTGGCAATTACTTTTCATGATGCTGAAACGACGACGAATTGTCAAGAAGAGGCAAGCATTGTAAAGGTGTCATCCCAAGGATTCCAGATCTAGTCTCGGATTGTGTTTTGGACCACCAGAGTGACAGTGGTGGTCTGAAAAATCGTTCCTATGGATTTCTAGTGGCTCTGGTGGTGGTCCGGCGGCTCCGGTGGTGGTTTGACGTGGCCGTTTCTGGCAGGGCGGCAACGGTCCGACAGGTGCTCCGATGACGGTCCGACCAGAATAGTGCAGAGGCATTTAAACTCCCGTATCATTCAAATTGGGTGTTTAATTTGTGTATCGTCTATGGCCATGTGACCCTTGATTGAGGCAGATCTTTTGAGCATACATTGAGGAAATTTTCGGCCGGGATCAATTCTTAGGGGCACAAAATGCCCATTTTTAATATTAATAATATAATATTATTATTTGGGAATCTTTTATCGAACCGTACGTCTACATACGATGCCTGATTGACGTGCTATTAGGGGAGTTGTGACCCTAGAGTTGAGGCAGACATTTCAAGGCAGATTTTGGGTGCTTAAATAGAAATAGTTGTGTGGGACCCAAGAGGCTGGTCCTGGGCGTTTAATGAGAAACATGAATTATTCATCTGATTATTGTTTTAGATGAATGAGTATTCAATCTCGTGTGTTTTTCTAAGGGGATCAAAATGTTGTGATCTGTTTGATGTGTTTCAGGACCATGGTGTGGGACCCACCCAGTCTTGCTATGGTGAATGTTACCTTTTTCATCGGTTATGCATTTCGGGCGAGTAAATAGCATATCCTACATGTTTTTTCATACAGATCACTGTAGTGGCCTCAGTATAGGCCTAGGAGGTGCGCGGTGTGGTCATGTTGTGGGTCACTCAGGTTAGCGTTGTTTGGAACAGTATTGGTTGAGTGTAATCCCTTGATTCATTCGTATGAGGGTTTGTGTGGCATTACAACCTTAGTATATATTTCTGATCCCCTCAATATGATGTTTTCTTGATAGAGTTGCGGCATCCCTCTAGTGGGTCCAGAGTGGGATCCTCTAGCTTCATTTCCCTGGATCAGGTTCTTAGTGTTTCTGTTACCGCTTATCCATGGGTGGAGATCCCATATCTAGCAGGTTAATCCCGTAGGGTTTGAGGTATCATCCATAATATGTTCCACTACATAGTGGGAAATGCATGGTATCGGCAGGTATACAATCCCCTACTCAACATGTGGTTTATAGTAGGGTTATGGTATCATAAAATATATGATCCCCTACTCAGCACAGGGTTTCAGTAGGGTTGTGGAATCATTGTTTATACGATCCCATTCTCAGCGCGTGGTTTTCGGTAGGGTTGGTGCATTGTCAGTTCGATCCCCTACATCACGAGTTATACCATATGGGGTTTCCGGTATCGTCATGACCATCTTCACATAGGCGAAGACACTCTATCTTAGTGATGTGAATTTTAGAACATCATATCAGGTTCGGGTATCCCCCAGTGGATTCTATGAGTGATCCTTTATCTATGAGATCTTTGAGATACCAGAGTGGGTTCTTTTATCCCCTAGAAGACCCTAAGAGTGATCCCTTATTTGATAAGTTTACAATTTTTATTGTTTCAGCATGATGTTCTTAGTGATGATATCTGACGAGCGTGATCTCTCGGATGGTCGTTTGGGATGCTAGTGTGAGAACCGATGGAGTGTATCTCTCTGATGAGTGTCATCTGCGATGGCAGAGCTCATGGAGTGTGTTTTCCTAGTTATCTACCTGTCACAGGTGTTGTGGACAGTACCACGTGAGGCTTAGTGCATGAATGAGTATATCTAATTTTTCATGGTATATGTATGGGAATATACATGAGTGGATGTTCATGGTGTATGTATGGGCATACACTTGAGTTGAGTAGACTAGTTGTGTTAGCCGATGATGGTATCGAGATAGAGTTTCTCTCTTGTTTGGTCTCCCTCTGGTTGGGATGAGCTGACTGTTGTTTTTTAGTTCCACCCTTTTATTTTATGGGTTTTTGGGTGCCTACTGAGTATTTTATATTCTCACCCATACACGGGAATTTCTTGCACATGATTGTGTCTTGTACAGACCACATGCCTTTCGACGAAGTTCTAGGAGGACCCGAAGTAGGTAGAGCTTAGTGAGAGAGACTGACCGGAGTGTTTACTAGAGCTGTGCTGAGGAGTTTACCGAAGGGTGTATTTGGTAGTGTTTTCCCTCCTTCTGAGTGGGTTGGATGCTTTTGCATTTTTCCATGGGTGGGCCCTATTTTTCCCTTTTTTATATTCTGTTTCACTATGGTTTGGGATAAATATATGCATGCATTTTCTTTTCAGTTAATATATATATATATATACACTGTTGCATGGATGTGTATGTGGGTGATTGTCTACAAGTACCTTAGAATAATAACTCCCATGTGTTTGATAGCCTACTCAGTGCTTGCTGCCAGCCCCTGGCCTATTGGAGGAGGGCTTGGGGAGTAGCGTCTTGAGACCCATTGGGACAGGTCATGATAGAGTGGTATCAGAGGAAGTTCCACCTTTGGGATCTTAGAGCGTAGATGGTATAACTGTGAGCTTCGTTTGGGTTTCATAACAACAGTGTTACGATGTTTCGAGTTCAACATTTAGGACAGGGACTCCAGTGTTGGTATGGAGGCTGACGTATCAATTCACTAGGACTCTGATAACATATCTATATACTCGGGAAATTTGGACACTAGTCACATGAACATGATAGTAAATGCATCATCTAAGATTGGGTTTTGTATTTCTTTTGTCCTTCTTGAGTCATCTCCCCAAATATACTCTTTGACCATGTTGCATCTTGATTGTATTTCAGGATGCCTCCACGATGATAGCTAGTGAGGGTTCTGCAGTGGGATTGTGGTGATGATCTGGCTTTTGTAGAGGCTTTGGACCAGGGCACCAGTTCTGAGACTGGACCTCTAGGTGGTCCTCCAGTTGTGCGACCACCTTTCGAGCAGCTGGTTGTGCTGGTAGCGCAGGACGAGGTTGCGTACAGGCTGAGTGTGCAACATGAGTTATAGAGGCTGTTACCTCTGAGGTATCGAGGTGATCCAGACCCTCAAGTAGCTGATGACTAGCTCGAAGTAGTCACCTGAGTTTTCTTCCTGGCGAGGAAACCTCCAAATTAGATGGTGGTCCTTGCAGTGATCCTTCTACATGGTTTGGTTATGCAATGGTGGAGTTTGGTGACAGAGTCCCATGATGAGGAAATTCTCACATGGGTTGAGTTTGAGCAGCTCTTTATGGAAGAGTTCTATTCGGTGACGATGAGGTCATTATGGATCCAGGAGATTTTGCAGCTTCGTCAGGAGGGCATGACTGTGTCGGAGTACTCATTAAGGTTTACTGATGTTTCACGCTACTCCCTGGATATGGTTCGAGACCCGTTCTTTAGGGATCAGATCTTTGAAAAGGGGCTACGCCGAGACATCCGGGCAGGTGTGATTTCCTTAGTTTTTCCCACCTATGCTGGAGTAATTGAGAAAGCCTTGGTGGTGGAGAGATTTCTGGCTGATCAGATTTATCCCATCAGTGCTGGGCACGTGGCAACTGAGACCTTTCCAACTAGTAGTCGACAGAAGGTGCAAGGGTCTGGACGTGCCCAACGTTTCCAGAGGCAACCTCATAATGGAGGATCTGAGGGTCATGGATCTCAGAGCTCTCATGCTAGTTTTGGTCAGTCATAGAATAGGTAGTGTTACACTTGTGATGGTTGGGGACATCTTACTTGGGAGTGTTTGTCCCTCCGTGCAACTGAGAGGGAGCCGGTCAACATGCCGCCTTGGAAGCAACAACATCTTGAGTTTGGAGGTCCGTAGGGAAGTGGACGTTGTGATAGAGCTGGTGTAGCAGTGGGAGGTTGTAGGAGGTATCAAATGCCACCACCACCACCCCTAGGTGGTCGACGTCGATCTCAAGGAGTTGGAGGTTGAGGGCGAGGACAATTGCATTCCTTAGAGGCTATTGAACCAGAGGCTCCACGTATGGATAGATGTACAGGTTGTCTGCTTTATACATTCTATAGTAGTTTTAATAGTCACTATTTAGAGGTACTCTTTATTTTTTGTTTCTTGTTGGTTTTTTGTTCACAGCATTGGTAAGACCCTATGTGGGTGTTGTTCGACATGCATCAAATGCATGAGGAAGAGGGATCCTTCCCCCACCAAGACACATTTTTGTGATGCGATTATAACCATTTAGGAAAGTTAGTGTAGCCCAATGTGGATAGTGTTGAGGTGTGGTGGAAGAGTCCCTCTGACTTATGCATTCGGGCAGGGGTTTGTATTGGCAAACTTGCTGGCATTGGAGACCCAGTTGAGAGATCAATTGCTTTCCTTATGCTTATGGATTTTCAGGGATGAAAAATTCTACGGTGTGGATGATTTAGTGAATTAGTTTTTGGCTCTGCAGACATCCGAATATTCTTATGAATAATTCAAGAGCTAACCACGAAGATGGAATGTGATTTAGAGGCCTAGTGTGCCTGAAATTAATTTTATAAAAATATTAATTATTTGTGTACTATGCGCATGTCAGGGTTGTGTTTTATCCTAAACAGTAGCTCAGATCAGAAATTTGAGGGCACAGTTGTGTTCGGGGTGTGCTGTTTACCCTAGGTAGGGTGTAAACTTTGAGGATGCAGGCCTGCTATGGAAAAATCCATCATGGGGGTTTTCGTAAATAAATGGGCATGTTTCTATATAAGCGTCGGCTCAAATAACTCATGAACGGAATCTTGGATCAGAAATCTGAGACCACTGTTGAGTTTGTAGAATGTTGTTTACCATAGGGGTGACCTCTGTCGGGAGGGCACGAGTGATTCAGATTTAACGTCAGCCGATAGGTTTCTATAAATAAGTAATTAAAGAAATGAGCAGGGTAAGCTCCTTTCCCCTCTCGAACGGCGAAGGTCTGGCCAACGGCGATTCGACATCCAAACGTTATCGGATCATGATGAAACTTCAGATGCTAATAGATCAGGGTGTAGTGAACGCAACGGGGGATCCTTATTTGATGTAGGATTTCTATTTCAGATTCTACAGTGCTTCGATTACACATTTCATCATCAGAAAACCTTTCTGTTTGTTCTCACTATTATTAAATCCTTTAATGATGGTCAAACGAACAATGTCCATCATCCATTTAAATTTCCAATTTTTTGTTCTTCGTGTTCTCCACGTTCTTTATCCATCATCTTTTCACCTCACCAAATCATCAAAGAATCTAGGAGTTAGGAATGTGTTTCTGATTCTCTCGACCCTATGAGTCATGATCTGTGCTCGGGATCAATTTTCGGGTGCCGAAGGAAGAGCAGTGGCGAGCAAAAGTGGTGGCTACTTTTTGTGACATTGAAACAACGATAGATCATCAAGCGGAGGCAAGCACTGTAAAGGTGCCATCCCAAGGATTCCAGATCTAGTATCAGTTTGTGTTTTGGGATATCAGAGTGACTGTTGTGGTCCACATAATGTTTTAGGTGGATTTTTGATGGCTACAATGGTAGTTCAACAGCTCAGGTAGCATTCTGGCATAATGGTTTTCGGTAGGGCGGCGACTGTCCGGAAGGTGCTCCAACGACGGTCCGGCGAGACTAGTCCGGAAGCATATAAACCCCCGTATCATTCAAATCGGATTTCTGATTTTTGTGCCATCTACGGCCATGCGACCCTTTCTTCGAGGAGGATCTTTTGAGTATACATTCAGGGATTTTTTTGTCTGGATTTATTCTAGGGGAATTAAATGTCTGTTTTTAATAATAATAATATAATTATTATTATTTGGGAAACTTATATCGAACCGTACATCTGCATATGACCCCTAATTCATGTGATATCAGGGGAGTTGTGACCCTGGAGTTGAGGTAGACAGTTCAAGGCCGATTTTGGGTGGTTAAACTAAAATAGTAATGCAGGACCCAGGAGACCGGTCTTGGGCGTTTACGGAGAAACATGAATTTTTCGTCTGATGTCGAATTTAGACGAACAAGTAGTCGATCTCATGTGTTTTATGGAGGGGATCGAAACAGTGTGATTCGTTTGATGAGTTTTAGGATCATGGTGTGGGTCCCACCCAAGCTTGCTACATTTAATAGTACCTTTTTCACCGTTTGTCCATTTCGGGCAAGTAAATAGCCTATCATGATTTTTTCCCATGTTGATCGCGGTGGTGGCATCATTATAGGACTAGGAGGTGTGCGGTGTGGCAATGTTGCGGGTCACTTAGGTTAGCGATGTTTGGACCCATAATGGTTGAGTTTACTCCCTTGGTTCGTTCCTCTAAGAGTTTGTGTGGCATTTCAACCTTAGAATATGTTTTTGATCCCCTCAATATGAAGTTTTCCTGATAGAGTTGTAGAATCCCTCCCATAGGTTTGGAGTGGGATCGTCTAGCTTCATTTTCCTGGATCTGGTTCTTGGTATCGATGTTGCCACTTATCCATGAGCGGCGATCCCCTATCTAGTAGGTTAATCTTGTGGGGTTTGAGGAATCATCAGTAATATGATCCCCCATGTAGTGGGCCGTACATAGTAGGGTTGTGGCATCGACAGGTATATGATCCCCTACTCATCATGTGGTTTATAGTTGTGTTTTGGTATTGTCGAGTATATGATACCCTTCTCAGCACATAATATTAGTAGGGTTTCAGAAATTGTTGGTTACACGATCCCCTACTCAGCATGTGGTTTTTGGTAGGGTTGGTGCATCGTCGATTTGATCCCCTACATCATGAGTTATACCAAATGGGGTTTCTTGTATCATCATGGACATCTTCACACGAGTGACGAACCTCTATCTGTGTGATGTGAACTATAGAACATCAGATCGGGTTCTAGAATCCACCAGCAGATCCTGGGTGTGATCCCTTATCCGTGAGATCTTCGAGATACCGGAGTGGGTTCTTGTATCCCCTAGCGGACCATCAGATTGATCCCCTATCCGATAAGCTTAGTTTTTCTGATGTTTCAGCATGATGTTATCTGTGATGATATTCGACGAGTGTGATCTCTGGTATGGGAATTTGGTATGTTGGTGTGAGACCCGATGAAGTGTATCTCTCAGACCAGTGTCATCTGGGATGAAAGAGCTCATGGAGTGTGTTCTCTTAGTTATCTACCCGTCGCAGGTGTTGTGGAAGGAACCGTGTGAGGTTTGATGTGTGAATGAGTATATATGGTTTCTCATGGTATATGTATGGACATATACCTGAGCAGATGTTCCTGGTGTATGTATGGGCATGATTCTGAGTTGAGCTGACTAGTTGTGTCAGCCAAGGATGGTATTGAGATGGAGTTTCTATCTCTTTTGGGTTCCCTACGGCTGAGATGATCCAACTATTGTCATTCAGTTTCTCCCATTTATTTTAGGGTTTTGGGGGTTCCTACAGAGTATTTTATATACTCACCAATGCAGGGGATTTTTCCACACATGTTTGTGTCTTGTGCAGACTATAGGCCTTTCGACGAAGTTTCAGGAGGACCCGAAGCAGGCGGAGCTTAGTGAGCAAGACCGGCCGAGATGTTTACCAGAGATGTGATGAGGAGCTATCCAGCATAAGTATTTGGAAATGTTCTCCATCCTTCTAAGCGGGTTGGACTCTTTTGTAGTTTTCCTTTAGTGGGCCCTCTTTTTTCCTTTTGTACTTATGTTGCACTCTGGTTTGGGATAGATGTATTCATACATTTCATTTTCAGTTTATATATATATATATATATATTCACTATTGCGTGGAGTTTTATGTGGGTGAATGTGTACAGTACCATAGGCTAATGCCTCCCATGTGTGTGATATCCTACTTGGTGCTAGTTGCCTGCCCTTAGCCTGTTGGAGGCGGGCATGGGGTGTTACAGCTCGAGCCCCATTAGGTCGGGTCATGACACTGAGTGAGTTGTCCTAGTATGGTAATAATCTATTCATCACGTGTTGCATTAGCAGCTCAACTATAAATATCTTGAGTTTCATGGAAATACCTACATTGATTACGTGTGTTGATACGGTTTTCATTCCATCCATTATGAGCCATTTCTAAACAATGGTATACACTAGATTAATCTATGAATCACAATATATAATTCCTAACATGTAAACTACTTAACATAAATTGAAGAATTTATGAATATAATCCATAAATATGTTTTCTTTGGGAAACTATTTACTCATCAATCCATCATAATGGTTTTTATAGAAAATTTGAATTATCCTAAGCATATCCCCCAGGAGTGTCAAACCAGGTGTGCAGTAAGGCCCATTGTCGTGTACTAGGAAACCCATGGTCAAGCCTGAAACTTCTTATCCAAGTTTTCACTCCTAGGTACATCTTTTCCAGAACCACTCTCACTTGTAGTATCCATATATGGAAGATTTTATTGGAAAACCAACATAATTTCTATATTACCAAAAAATTTTGTTGTTCTTCTATACTAATCTTCAAATTCAATCTTAGGTTAATGTTCTCTAATCAGAGTTTTTCTAAATATAGTTTCCAAGGATTGTGCTAAACATAATCTGATACCAACTATTATTCACCAATCCTAGTTACCCAGAGTTGGTACATTATTAAATAACATCAGTATGATCACAATATATCATGTTCTGAAATATCTATCAGTTTATTAGCCTTGGATATACTACATACATTAATAAGATTTACATTACATTATGAAATGAAAAAAGAAAATTGTGTCTCCATTGGACAAACTCATATCCCTTATCTTATCCCTATAGGTTAATTATAATATAAATTTACACATCCTAGGAAAAATAAAACATAAGAATGTTGTCACCTCAGATTCTCAATAAAGATTATAACATAGTAGAAACTATCATAAATTAGATTTCACATTTATGGAAATGTATAAGACAAAAATAGAATCCTTTTAAACATAAAATTCAGAATAATCTGGAAATGACAAATCAAATAATGTCATTTACTTATTCACATTGATATTCTACTAGTTGAATAATCACTTTAATATCAATAGCTAATTTCATTATTATGGAATGCATAATACATGACATCATAACCACATAGTCAAGGCCTCGTGCCAATACTACATAATTTTTTTTTCAAGGACTTGCACCAAGTCACAAGTCTATTTCATGAGACCTACCGATGCATACAGGGGCTATAATAGACCCCAACCATCACTTACTATGGCCAATTCATTCCTCATATGAAAATAGTTGAAACATAACATAAAAAATCATATTAGAAGTAACATAAGAAATGATAATATTTTAACCAGAAACTATGAATGGTATAAAAATAGCACATCCATAGTCAGACATATCACAAAACCTTCAATAAAATATAGAATATTAAACTATAAAAAATCAAATTAAAATTAGAATTAAATGAAACAAAGGATGTTAACATTTATGAAGTCAATCCAAAAAACTATTTGAGTGAAATATATCTTTCCAATTTGAAATCATTTTACAATCGCATATTTTTAAAAGAAAAAATTTGTTTTGAGATATTCTTATAAGCTTGTAATGGATGTTTGAAAAGTTTTATAACAGTGGAAGATAGCTGAACCCACCATATAAGTTAAAAAAACATTCTTACCCAAAATTGTTGAAAAGGTCATAAAGTACCTAGTTTGGAAAACAATAGAAGGATTCCTTTCAAAATATTTTATAAAAAGTAAAAAAAAGGTATAACTGAATTTAACCCATAGTCTAGGAAATAGTCAAATTGATTTTAAATACATTTTTATGAAACATGGATGTGGATGATACACACATCCTATAATATACTTACGTATAAACAACTAGGATAATAAAGAGATTGTAAAATTATCCCTTACATTGTACATTTACATAGAATAGGGTACATTAACCAAAATTATAAAGGGTAAATAATTTTTATTAAATGATATAATAACCACATACATAAATATGATATCATATGTGATCCTCTAATATTGCTTTGTTAAAAATATTTCCGCAGTATCATTGTTCTGGTGTTAACTCACTCATTTTCCTTTATATGTTTTGTTATGTAAGTCAAGTTAGTTATTCATAGGATGTATTTAATTCATATACAAGATTATATTATGTTCATAAACATTATTTTAAATAATCAAATGAAAATTATTCTTGAATGGTTATGATGGAAAATTAAATCTCATCACGTCGTAGAGATGGAAAGTCGTGCGTACACACGAGCGACAATATCATTTTATTGATGGTGAAATCATATGTTATTGGATGGTATATTATATATATATAATTATTAACATTTTGTATATATTATTAACATCAATTATACTCATTATTATACCAATCCAAAAAATTATGTGTTGAATAACAAACTACACAACGACATGGAGACAGTAAGTTGTACGTACGCACGTAATGAGACTTTGTGATTCATAGAATGGATAGAATAATGAATATGGATGTACCATATTTTTAATAAAATATCAGTATGTTGAAGGTATTTGATCTATTATTTTTTATAGAAACAACCAATAAAGAGTATGTGGAAGTAGAAATGAACATTGAATGTGGTGATGAAATAATAATTGCCTCTTCTTCGGGTGATTCCATTTGATTTGAACAAAAGTGATCCAAAGGATGGCTTTATGATCATTTTAAGGCCTCTATGATGATGTGAGGGTTTTTTGGAGTTTAGTTTAGTAGGTTTTGGTCATGAAAAATGTCTTAGGTGGTGTGAATTTAAGTGAATGGATGGTGCCCTTTTGTAAGAGAGGTGATAGGAACATTAAGTAAAGATTGAAATATTAATTTAGTATAAAATTATTTTCGGTTTTTAACATCTCAAAATGGATTTATTTCTAGGATAAGGTAGATATGTGTTTACATACACTAAATAAATAGGTTTTAGACACGTTTAGGTCACCATATTAACCTTATCTTTTATATTTAACTCTTAGTTAAATATGTTAACATTTACCATGTCTTCTTTTACTTTTATATTACAATGAAAATAAACATACTATAAAACTCCAACTAAGCCTAAATTTGTTCATTAATGACATATATAACTTTATATATGACTTTTGGCCGAATCTTAGATTTTTATAAGTACTATATAATATAATAAAATAGTAATTGTTTTAAAAACTCGTTTATGTCAATTTTGACACTATTTATTATTTGGTTTTTGTGAAAGTCATAAAAACTTTATTACATTGGAAAAAATATATTGATAAAACCTATAATGTCATATTCACCTATAAAATTCTTATATTACATAAAATGATTAAATTTACTTTTATTTTAATATTTATAACAACATTTATTTATTCTTTCATTAAAAAGGTAATTACTTCATCATTATTGAATCATAAATAAATATTAAATTTTAACGCCTAAAAATACTAAGTAAAATACGATGATATAGGAAATGATTTTATCTTTTTAATTAATATTTATATTATAATTTAACTTATTTATAACACTATATTAATAATGGTTTAGTTAATAAATATTTAACATAATACATTTAACTCTCCTTTAAAAAATATATTATAAATGACTTATTATAATACAAGAAGATAAAAAAGATCATATTTTATTTATATGGCTTATTTTGTTCAAAATTAACTTTTCCAATAGAATAAAGACATTTTTTTGGGTAATTATAATATCTTTTTACCATTAATTACCCTATTTGTTTTTAACCATGGTAAATAATGTTCAAAATATTATGTTCACAAAAATTACTTTTCATCATATAAAACAAAAATTATACTTCTGATGAAAACAAAGTTTTTTTATTTATTAATTTCAATTAAATTATGCTATAAAATTACATTTTAAACAAATTTTCTAATGTGCCCAGAAGGTAGGTAAAAGACGTTAAAAAGTTCAATAAAATTTTATATGTCTAATCTTATTATAAAATGACTCCAATGAATTAAATTAAACAAATAAAGTTATTATATATCAATTTTTTTTACTTTAAAATACATTTTACTTTAAAATACATTTTAATTTAAAATAATTATTGAATTAAAAAATATGGTTTTAAACAATAACACATTGTTTTTCACTATCCATCAAAAAATTGAATGTTTTTTGAAAAAAAAAATTCACCCTAAGATATTTTCGATATTATGATCCCAAAAATGAATTCCATTTAGAATAATAAAATTAATAAAATTTCAAAAAATAGGGTATTACTATTCATAACTACTTTTTAGATGGTTAGTTTGATTAGTCAGGGTGTGCTAGAACTCAATGTTATATACTACACAAGCTATTGTATTATTCAAAGAGAAACATACAATGGATGCTTGGGGTGTTGAAATCATGAATAACCAATAGATTAAAATATTCATTAATTTCCACTGAGAGATGGATTATAATATTTCAACAATGGAAGTCTAATAATAAACAATCATGAAAAGTGATGGGATTGTTTCAATAAATTCTTATCAATTAAATAATTTGATTTGTAATCCCCTTGTAAGAAATTGAAACTATATAAATCCTAAAATATAAGAAAATTAATGATATTAATTATATAACATTTAAATATATTCATCTTCACCTCATATAAAAATATAAGTGAAAAACATGTCATGTGCCTCAAAGAACATAAATTGAGACGAAACGATATTTCCAATATGGAAACTGTTGAATGATAAACCCCATGAAAGGGAGATAATATAATATATATTTAATTACCTATATTTTGACAAATAATAATAACATAATACATTCATGTTAATTATATAAACCACAAAAAAAAGAAATAGTGGTGAACATGGCGTGTATCTCTAGGAAATAAAGAGTGAGATAAAATACCCTAATATTGGGTTTTGACTCTTGTTGTACACATAAAAAACTTTTTTATACTAAAAATATGTTTATTAAAAATATATCATAGATACATATTATTATATTTAATACCTTATATGATTTTATTATGACTTTATATTACCATCTTTTTATCAATTCTTTGTTAAGATTTCTTTTCAGGTAATATCTACATTATTGTGGACACGAGTTTTAAATTGATATCTCTTTGATATATATACTTAAATAATTATTTAGATATGTAAAAAATGATTAAAATATAATTTATATTCATTATATGTGTATTATAATAATCTATTGAATATAGACGTATTAAATGAAATACACCTTTCATTGAGATGGTTGGTCTTACATACGCATTAACATTGTTTCCATTTAGTAGTCGTATTGAATGAAAGAAGGTAAATAAACTATATGTATGAATATATATATATATATTAAGATTTAATAAATACAAAACAAAATATAAATTCATTAAAAAAACCTTAATGCTTTTCATGTAGTGTGGGAATGAATCACATTTCTTTGAGGGGGTGAAAGTCCACACTTCCTCAATCGAAATTATCATATTTACACAAGATGGAAAGCATAATAGTATTTTATAAATATAAATTATATTATAAATAATAAATTAAAACTATAATTTTTATCATATTTAAATATATTTTCTACTATAATTTCAATCATGATAGGCCGTAATGGAAAAACAAACAATCATCGTTTTGTGTGGCGGTAGTTCACCATACACGTAAATGGAAAGTCTGTTACCCATTAGATGGATGTGTCAGTAACTGTTGGTATAACCGTTATCATAATATATACTAGTATATTGAGGATAATGTTGTTTTTATATATTTTTAGAATAATATTTGTTTATGTGGTGTAGAATAAAGTAATATAAAAGAACATGAAGAAGATTGTTACCTTTTTTCAGGAAACTCCTTTTTATTCGCACCAAAGGGATTCCTTGGATTTATTTATTCATAATTGGATAATTATATGATGATAGGATGTATGATTATGATCTATTTGGGTAGATCAGGGTCGAACCAAACTATATTGATAGTTCTGAGGAAGTGAGGTGATATGAGGCAATTTTATAGTGGAGAGGGAGTAACAAACGTGTAAATTTTTAAAAAATGAATTAGAACCACGTTTTACCATGTCATGTGGATTATATAATATGAAAATTATAATCCAAGGGAGTAAATGGTAAAAATATGGCCATAAAAGATCTACTAGAAATGTTTTTAGGTCGTTTGGACCCTTAAGATTAATGTTTTGTCTTTTATTAAGGAAAACTATTCCTTAATTATTGAAATTTATTTTTATTTATTTGAATAATATTTTTTCTATAAAACTAAGTTGAAATTATTAAAAAATAAAAATTCTTTTTATTAAAAATAGGCAATCAATTACTCCAAAATAAAATCACATAATTGGGGAAAATTAATTTAAATTTAATCCCGTAGTTTGGTCGATAATGCGAGTTTTTTAAGGAAAAACTTTCAAAAGTTTGATATGATTTAATATTAAAATTCAAATTTATATTTATTACAATGAAACAAATTGATTTTATTGATAAATATAAAATCTAATTATACTTTTAAAATAATTTAAAATATAATTTAAAAATATAAATATATTATAGGAGAAAAGAGCTTTCAATTAAAATTTTGTATGCCTTACTATTCCTAAAAGAAGAAATTTCGTAGAAAAATCCCATAAATTTTCCCTAAGATAAATTAGGCCTTCTAAATTAAAAAATTTAATTCAATTTGATAAAATTCAACTTATAAATATGTCTAAAATTAATATTATTTTTTTAAAGGACATAAAAATAAGTTTGTTTGAGGAAATATCACTTATAACCATATGAAGAATTTACCAGAAATTATATCTTTCATTATTAATATGTTTTAGTTATATAATACCATTATAAATATTATCTAAAAAGTATTTACCACTATTCATATAACTATGTTTATCAACTAGGTTACAATTATATCATTTCAATAATTATAACAACAAAATGATGCTTCCTAGAAACTCGTTGTTTCATTTCACATAATCCATGTTGGTGTTGAATATAGTGAAATAAAATTTGGTGTTGTGTGAAAGGAATGTTAAACATAGCAATTTAATATAAAAAACTATTTTCAGTGTTGCATAAAATGAAAAATATTAACGGATTAAATAAACTAGGAAAAAATATTTCACAAAATCTCATAGAGATACAATATATATCATATATGTTTACTAAAAAATCCTTAATAAATTCCTTTTAAAGTTTGAATGAGTCACATATCTATTAAGAGAAGGCATTCTACACATCCAAAACAACGTTATCCAATTTACACGGGATGAAAAATATATATATATATGTGTTATAAAAAATTACAG
This sequence comes from Viscum album, assembly GCA_963277665.1. NCBI lineage: Eukaryota > Viridiplantae > Streptophyta > Magnoliopsida > Santalales > Viscaceae > Viscum > Viscum album. The sequence goes on from OY728147.1 coordinate 1,837,202,760, forward strand.
AATAATAATAATAATAAAAATATCATATATATTATAAATAAATATATAATCTATCATAAGTCCCTCTATGAGAGGATGTATAGGAAGAATAAAAAATATCCATTTCCTGAGGTCATAGTTCACTGTACAAAGAAATGGTATGTTTATTACCCATTAGTTTTAATTGTGTGTAAGTGTAGGGTAAACGATTATTTAAACAACATATCAGTTGGTTGATGATAATGTTTTTGTTTTACAAGAATGTATTGAGGATAATTTAATGTGTGGAGAAGAAAATAAAACTAAATAGTTTGAGGTAGTATGTAACCTCTTATTCGGGTAAATCCTTTGGTTTTCATTGAAGGGATCCCTTGAATGGATTTATTCCAAATGGGAGTCATCTAGAATGAGTTGTAGGATATTGAAGAGATATTTGGTGGGATAATGGTCATAAAAAAGTTGTATTATAAGTGGGAGGATGTGGGGTTGGTGGATTTATTTTTATACTGAAGGAGGAGTTCCACTATTTTAAATTTTGGAAAATGAAATTCCACCAACTTTTTTCTCATTTAATGTGGAAATAATATTGGACCAATGTAGATAAAAGAATGTAAATGGTCTAAATATTATCAGCCAATGTCTTTTGTAAAAGTAAATAAAAATTTGGGCCCTTAAGATTACGTTTTAGTCCCTTGAAATGATAAACTTCACTATTTTCATTATAATTAATTTTAATTATTTTCGCAAATATTTTTGTTAAAAAACAATGGTTATCTTTTTAAAAATTATAAATTATTCTGATTAAAATTATCGAATCCATTTTTTCAAATTATAATTACTGAAGTTAGAGAAGTAAATTTAATGTTTATCCTATAGGTGGGATGAAAATGTGGGGCTGTTAATGTAAAAATGTACAAAAGGTTTCTATTATTAGGTCCACTTGGTTGAATACCCAAATAGGGGGTGAATTAGGGTATACAAGATTAAAATATTTTCCAATTTGGAACTTATTAATCTATAGAAATAATCTATTCTATCCTGTTCCCATTGAAAAGTATGAAAAAAATTAAAATCATGCATGAGACACAACCATTTTGATATGGTAAAACCTTTATGGGATACACCCAAGGAGCATACAATGGAGGTGTGCCATTGTACCAAATCTACTAATACTCACTTCCAATAATTTGTACAATGTTTAGGCTAGATCTTCTATGCCAATTCTCACTTCCTTTACAAGGTTTAAGATATTATCACTGTATTCCTGTAGTTCACTCCCAATGGTTCTTTCTCTTGCTCTATGTCGGTGGAAAGGGTCGCCGTATTTCTATTTTTTCAGTCACTCCTATTGAAATAGGATCCATTCTCATTTTATAGAAATATAGGCCAACCACAATTTATAGACATGTAGGTCACTACATATTAATGAATTAAAAATCATCAAATATAGATAAATTCTTTGATGATGTTCCTTTTCCACTCACTTATGAAGTCAACCTTATAGGGAATAGTAAGATACCAAAAAATTCTTTCACAAACTAATTTGAAGCTTTCATAAACTTCGTTGAGTATTCTATGAACCACCAGCTTCTCCCGCATATTGTGTACCTGGTATGCTATGTGGATCACCTCATTTCCATACCCCTACTGCTTCCACGAACTTCCCTTAATCGGCATAATCCTCTTCCTTCACTGTCCTATATCGCCACAGTGAATAGACTTTGGGAACCTCTTCTGCAGACCACCCTCTATCATCAAACAACTCTCTGTTCACAAAAAACCTTATCTTATATGTACCAGATCTACCCTTCTATGTAATTCATTATTATTCAATGGAATTTCTTCCATTTTGGCCAACAACACCTCAAAAAAAATTTCATAGAGTTCCTTATATGTGAATGACTTCATCCTTCGTTGAATTCACCCTCACAAACTTCCTTTAGAATTTACCAAATTCTAGGATCATAGAGAAGTTCTATAATTATATTCCCTCATCCTTTTAATTAGTGTTATTAGATCTCCTTATATTTTTAATTATATCTGCTTAATCATCTAAATCAATATTTGCCAAATCGTTGATTCAGCATCGCCTTCACCACGTACTGTTTCAGCCACCACGAACTGCAAGCCTTCTAGAAAACCATTTTTCATATATAGTATGAATACTTAAATTTCTTCTATGTGATTCCATTATATTACTCTATCCTATGAACCACATTTCCTTCTTGCATATCACACACCTTCTGCAACAAACCATTGTCATGAACCATTTCCAATGCTCCATGTACCATTCCTGCTACTTGGTATGCAGCCGCAAGACATTCCCAGAAAAGGAATTTAGACCATGTTCTAAGGTGTGTGGTTCCCATATAATGATGATTTTCTTCTCAATTCTTCATACAATTTTTCTTTATGATGAAAACCTTCCTTTTTCCAAACACAAAATCTCGATTTTGAGGCACAAAAATATGGAAAACATAGAGAAAATGTGTAACATTAAAAAGAATAATTCACCAAACACCAACCTTACTTATTCACAGTCCTTTGGTTTTTTCAACAAACACAACAACACCCAAAACATACCAAGTGGATACCATGTGGTATTTTTCCTAATAGTTATGTTGTTATATATAATTTCGAATTGAAAATGATTCCAATGAATTATATTGTGTTAATTAAGAAAATATTGATATAAATTGAGTTTACAACCAAATTAAAATTTAATGATCACTATAAATAAATTAGAAAAAAATCTATTTTGAATTAAAATTTAGTAATTTTTACTATTTATAAAAAATGAAACCTTACATTAAAATAAAAAAAATTCACCATTACATAATTTTTATATTTTTATTTAAAATATAATGTTTATTTGGATATGTATAATATATATAAGTTTCATAAATATTAATTCAAATAGATTCTCAAATAAAATTTTGAAAAACTGCTTTTAAAAATATTGATTTATATGTGAAATATTGGGTTTGTTCTTGTATTATGCCTACCATATCTATTGGATTCATATGAAAAATATTTGATTGAATATTATATATGTATATATATTACATTAACATCAATAAATACTTTTAAATCATTTATTTTATTTAGATAAAATGGATTTGTGAGCAAAAAAATAATAATATTTTCCATTATATTGATTTTTTCATATTGATTTTTAATTAATTTGTGACCAATGAATCCAATATATATTTTTTAATTAATACATTTTCATAAGTTAGTTAATAATAATTAGATACAATAACGTAATAGCTAGGTTACATGTTATTATATTAACTAATAATATTTTAACAATATACTATTGTGTAGTAGAACTCGATCTTCTGTGTTACACAAGCTGTTAAGAAAATTCATTATTGCATGTAGCACAAGTTAACCTCTTTGTTCTTTGTAGCACAATATTACCATAGAGTAGAGTATAATAAATGCTACATAGTTTTATAACATATATATATTTATTTATTTATATAAATTTCTATTATTGTGTGAAATCCTATATATCAAAAAAGATAAATTAATTAGAAAATAGAATTCCAAAAAACCTCTATGTGTAACAATTTATTCAAAGGTATGATATTTTTAATTTTAATTCATTGGAAACATGGTCCTGGATGTGTTAAAAATACTATAGTGTTGAAATGACATACACATTAATAAAATTAAAATAATAAATTCACTTGACAAAAAAAACATTAGCATGAAGGTTGATTAACATATTGAGAAATAAATAGTTAATTTCACTTAAAAATACATTAATCTCACATGAGGAAAGATGAAACCATGAACCTTACATTAACTTCTCTATATTATTTATAGGATAGTGTGTTAATATTACATTGAAGATTTTTTATATGGGTTGTTCCAAATTGGAAATGATGTTAATATGAAATTATAATGATTAATTTGTACCTAGATTCATTGAAATATAATGGATTATCAATTAAATTTCAAGAAAGTTGACAACACCGTGAAGATCATCCTTGGATAATTCAATTTCACACTAGTTTTGGATTATGTTGTCTTGTCCGATGAAAATATGGTTCACACAACAGACATTGGTGATGTTATAAGATAGTATAATATTAATAGAACCCATATGGTTGTAACTGAGGTGACATGAGATTCAGTATTTTCTAGTTATTGATATTTATGGATTATGACACACAGTGAATGAACTATAATGTGATGATTTAAACATTTTATGTTTTTTTTATTTTTAGATTATGGAATATTGATATTTTCATTAAATAATATAATGGTATGATGTAAATTCACTAAAATGTACTTGATAATTATATTATATTTATATATGTCAATTTTTATATCTTTCTGATTCAATGTCCATGCCACAACTATAGAAATAATGAAACAATACATTATTTTTATATAAATAGAAATATCCCCACATAGAGCGTGTAAAACCAATGTGTTATGCACACAACATAAAAAATTGTTGATTCACCTGATGTATGAGAATAATGTTTTTTTTATTTTTTATAGTCATAATTCAATTTTTACTTATACATAAAGAAAACCATCATACTCATTTTTTATTCCTTTGATAATAAATTATAAAATATGTAGTGGGATTACAAATATTTCACAATAATTAATAATCACTAAAGTATATTGATGAGTGATCCATTTAATAAACTCATGTTCTTGTGCATTCATTCTCACTTAATCTCACATCATGAAATAATCACCATCAATGGGAAAATGCATATTGTTCTAGACTCATCACCCTTATATAATGATTTGATATGGGTTATGATAATAATTCATTATTTTATTTAAAAGGCACCTAATATACGTGGTTTAGGGTGAGACACAGGGGACCCCCATTTTACATGGGATGAGGGAAACCAAAATACTAATAACAGGAGTTATGAGAATAAAAATGAAAATTAAATTTAGAGGAAACACCATGATATCCACGAACAACATTACAATGTGAAATAGTGTTCATCACAATATAATATCAGTTCATTCATATAAAAATAAATAATGAAAAATTGTTGGTCGGTTTCTCTATTTCATGATCATATTTACTTGATCGATGAAAAGGTATGGTAATATTCATAAAAAATATACCACCACGAAGATTGTGATGATATTATCCATGTTAAATGAAATATAAGTATTTCAACCAATTTTTATCTAAACATGGATGACTGGTAAATCCACAAATTCCACAATGTTTTGATATCTTATGAGGATAGAATATGAACATCTCTATGATGAAGTGGAAAAATAAAAATTGAAACCACATTCAATGATTTTAAATTATCAAATAATAATTTTTTAAAGATTCATCATGAACAATAACCTGATGTTGATGATGATTCCAGGTATTTCGAAAATTTCATCTCTTTTTTCCCCAAAGGAATATAGCATGGGATAGTAAAAATTAAAGAAATATTACTTTTAAATGAATTTATTATAAAAATGGTGGAAAAATTTTATTATCAATCTTGCTAATAAATAAGAATAAAGGAGAGATATTTTATATAAATCATCATCTCAAAATGGAAAGGTATAAACTATATTCAATAAAGGATGGTTGTTTAATGTAAAAGGGTAGGAAAATAAATAATGTATAATAATATTTTCTCAAAATATGACACATCATCTTGTGATGTGGATATTCGTAGTGATAAATATGACTCTATGAATATTGATTAAACAACAGTAATTTAAAAGTAAAAATTGAAAATTGAATCCTTATGTGGTGATGAAAAATTAAGAAGTGGTGAAGAGGAGAAAACATTAATATCAAGATAGAGTGGATATCATGGCGTTCTTGAATAGAAATAATAGAATACTATAGAAAACGAATCCTTAATCATTGAGAAAAATTTATTTTGGAAAACCCTTGATGAGTCAAAACCTAAATATATTATTGATATGTAAACAGGTTTTAGAAAAAAATGTTAGAACCCAATTTGATTTATAAATAGTGATACCAAATAATAAAGATATAAAATTAAAAATAAATTTCCAATAATGAGTTGGTGGAGGGTTTTAGTGAAAATCAGGTAAGATATGATAATTTATTGGTCAAATCCAAAGTATAGGAGTCTAATTTTTTTAATTTTTTTTAAAAAATCTCAAAAATATAAATTAAATTTATAAAACATCATTAAATTGTTCTTATTGTATTATGGTACAAAAAAAAAATTTATTGACACACTATATTCCAATTATAGTATTGGAAGTTACATAAATTGAATTTTGAAGGTAATTACGTAACCTAAAAAAGAATAACAAACACTGCTAATTTTTTATTGTCATTGTAACAACCAATGGGAATGAATTTTTTAGTGTAATTAATATTGATTATAATCATATCTAAATAGAAAAGGGAAATTAAAAGTTTCTAGATCATAATGTGTATAAGATGAAGGAGATATTAATTCATTGGGAACAAAATTAGATGATTTTGGAGAAATAATTTTCAATCATTTTATATTTTTCATTGAAGGAAGCCATTGGGGTTGTTAAGTGCGTGGGAAAAAATCTTATGTATAATAGAGTAATATTTAATTTCATTAATCAACGAGGGGAAAAAGATAAATGGGGATTAAAGCTAACTCTTATATAATAAATATGAGAAAATATAGAGGTGGTGATATATCACCATAAATCCCTATATTCTCTCAAGGAGACAAGGTGAGGGTGTGAACAATATAGATTCACCATAAAAAAATGTATTATCATCCTAATGGATCTCCTAAAGTAAAAAGTGTTCCACTTATTCTCTATGGTGGGATAACTATGATCATAAAATAGCATTGGATGTGTTCGACATAAAAGTAAAAGGATTAATGTTGTGTATACATGATAGTGGTTTCTCATAAAACATGATCAATAAAAAATATATATTGGAATACATGTAATGGAATGTTTGAGGAACTTCCACATTCATAAATAATGGATAAAATAATGAGAAAGGCTTTTTTTAAACCATGATAGGTATGAATAAATCTAGTGATGTTTACTTTTTTAATGGTTTGAGGATGTTCAGTTGTAGTGTTTCTTATAATTTTGATATTTTAAATGAGGTTATATTTCAAAATATTGAATGTGTTATAAATTTTAGTATGGAAAAATTATGTTGAAGGTGAAATTAAAAAAATGGAATCATATTCTAGATTAATGATGGATAATATTTATAATTCCTGTGAATGATGAAGGAAAAAAATCTTTCTCATAAATGTCGGGGAATTTTTTTAATGAATACAAAATATCTTCCCAATAGTTATATAACGATTACTATACTGAAGAGAATATGTTAATATGTAATATAGTTTTTACCAGTTTAAATGGAAAATAATGTGATCAATGGTCATAAAGTTATAAAAGAAAACATAGCTCTTGATTTAATACACTCAGATTTATGTGGGTAAATGAGATTGAAGTCAAGAATTATAGATATGTATTATATTTTTTTTTTATGATTTTAGAAATATCATTCCTGAATATTTTGTGTCTGTTAAATCACAATATCTTTATATGTCTAAGAACTTTTAATGAATTTAAAATAAGAAAACATGGAGTTTCGTCAAAGGATTTCAATCTAATAATTTTTTCCAACTAAATAATGAAGAGTAAGAAAAATATAATATCACGTATGGGGATTAGAAAAGAATATATCCATACACACCCCCAATAAAATGTATTCATTAAGAAAAATAAATATATTTTACTAGACATGGGATGAAAAATTCCAGCACAACTACAAAATTTTGATATTATTGTGGATAACACAAACAAAGTAAAACATTTAATATTCAAGGAAATTTCCAATAAGAATATTTTACATTATCGATTTAAGAAAAACATTATTGATGAAGCTGAATAATATGAGCAATAGGTTTCTATGATGCAATAATAGATGAAAAAAATTGATCAAAATATCATTTTAAAACCAGTTTCATATCCCATGAAAAAATATAATTTTGGAATGGAGGGTTTTTAATGACCCAACACACTATGGCCAACCAAGAATGTTGAAGGTTGAGATATAGAAACCCCAATAACACCTCCATTATTATAAGGGCTAGTTACAAGTTATAAAATTGTATAAATGTTTTTTGATTGAAAAATAAAAATGATACCAAGTCAGAATTAAATGATATTGGAGTGATAGCTCCATATCAAAGGGAAATGATTCAAAATCTTCCAATGGTCTTATCACACAATTTATATATATTTTTATTTAAACAAAAAACATCATGACAACATGTTATGGAACAGAACCGTCACTGGAAACATGGGATCACAAATTTATTAAAAAGTGAAGGCCAAGAGCATCTCCGAGAGCGACATCCACACCACTTGGGGGCAGTAAATGATGTTTGTAATATCTATAAGGAATACATCAAAGTACGATGGAATACAACTTATTTTTAAATGGGAAATATAAATTATCATCCCGAAATGAAATCCAATTTGAAATCAATTGGAATGGAAAATATCTCAGAGTGCCCAAATCCAAATCTTCAAATCCAACCACCAACCATGGCCTATGGACCTGAGTATCCATATGCTTCATTGAAATCAACATCAATGAATCCATAATCAACATAATATATACCTTTTGCGGGAAAATCCCTTTCTATGGTGAGTAAATACATACTCGATAAGACTCCCAAAAAACTCAAGAGTGAGAAATATAAGATGTGATATAATATTTCACCCATTCCAAAATAAATTTGGAGAAAAAACCCAATATAGTAACAAATATGAGAAAAAGAAAATCGAGATGATAGAGAAATGAGATCTCTATCTCCCAGCCCATCCTACGAAGATGAGTCTTCCTGTAACTGCCAAGATCCATCAGTGATTAACAAAACATCATGTGTCTTTCAGAGAAATTAATGATTTGGAATCACACCTTAAATATACTCCACAGATAGAGGGGATAAATATACAATATAAATATGATTTTCACCCAAGTAAAAAACATGGATTCCACTCAGTAGCATAGTAGTGGATTCACATCCTACTGTTCCATGCAGATTCCATACAATTGGTAGAGGACCCACAACCAAATATATTAATGGGTGAAAATCAATGAATAGAATCACTTCATATTATAAAAAAATTGGGTTCTATTTAGTATGTATTAATATTGGACCAACCCCCTAGTTCATTAGGGGTTCCCACGTTGTGGGTATGGTACCCACACCATTGTAACATAGAGGGTTCCATTGAATGTGTACATTCGATGTTCCCTAGTATTAGGGGATGAGATTCCACTAAACTAGTTTAAAGAGTATTGGAGTTCCTTATTATGGAATGATAGGGGTTTTATAATACTAGGGCCTCTCACTGATGATCCTACATGATCACTGCCATCATCAACCATTTCTTAAAGATGAATCTTGCATATATCATTCTAAATCATATCTAAAAATGTATTATGATGTTTAACATCATATTATATATGGAAAAACCTCTATTTAAGGAATGCATGAACCAAAAACCAATTCCAAATTAAAGAGATATGATATGGGAGGTTCTAGATGGAAACAATTGTATCACCCTCAGATTTTTTGAATTATTATTATTTTAATTAATTTATCCTTTCTTATATTTTTAATTTCATCTAATACTAAAGATATAATATTTTATATTAAATCACTATTTTTGTATTGAGTTATATGAAACACAAAGTTTATTGTGAACTACATGTAACATAAACTTTGGCCTGCTCTACAAGGAACACCGAGGATATCTTGCGACATACACAATAATGACTTTACATGATGTCTTGCAAAACACGCAAGACTATGATTCACCACACAATAATATATTATTAAAATTTTATTATTTAATATAATAATATAAAAAAATTATGTTATGATAGAGGTTATGAATATATTTAACAAATCTATGAAAATATACGGCCTATAAAAATATAATATAAATTTATAGGTTACAAATTTATTAAAAATAAAAAATTAAAACTGATTAAATATAAAAGGTAATATTTTTACAGTCAAAAATATTTTTTACCCTAATAAATTTTATTTTAATATATGAATATCAATGAACTAATTCAAAAACTCCTTTCAAATGGAACATACATTTATTATGTTGCACCCAACAATAAAATTTTGTACGACTAAGTGTACACTACTCACAATACTAACTTGGCATACAATCAACACAACACTGAGTAACTACAAAATATATTTTATATATAATTATTTAAAAGAGATTAAAATAAAATAACCATTAAAAAACAATATAGTAATATATAAAACTCATTTTTTTAAAATTTTTTATATAAATACAACATATTTTATATTGATTGATATAATCTTTGGTAATGTTATTTATGTTAATAATATCATTTTCTTGAATAAACTGATTTTAAAAATGAAATAAATTTTAGAGGATATTTTATGTTTAAAATGATAAAATAAATTTCATTTTTGATTCCAGGACATAAAAAATACATGAGGGTAATTGTTTTGGGTTTTCATTGGGAAACTATATTTTATCATGAATAGTGAAAACTAATGTATTATAGTTAAAAAATACATTTCTATTTAATTATTTTTAATGTTAAATTATATATCTAATTTTTTAAAACTCACATTATATCAATTATTAATATATTTACACAATTTGGTTCTTTAAAATCAATTTATCAATGAAATTGAATACAAATCATTAAGAAGAATTTGATCAATTTTCAACTTTTTAAAATCGTTATTTCGTCCCGTCTGTAGAATTAGAATTAATATTAATTTTATATAATTTGTGAATTGGATTGATAAAAACTAGAGAACACCATTTTATTATGTACAATATTTCAAATAAAATAATTTCAATTTAATTTTTGACCAAAATTATAAGTAAAAGTTATTAAAACAATTTAGAGAAATTATGGCCATACTATGCTTAATTGGGAACTAAACCTTAAAATTTAGGGCCTAAGAGACCTATAAAACTGTCCAAAACCAAATTTATGTCTATAAATGGGCCTTAAACGTACATTTTGGATTTTTTTGTTTTGGTTTTAATTATTTTAGTTAATAACATTGGTACATATAATATGTTTCTAAAAATTATAAGTGGGTCATTTTCCTTCCCTATAAATGTCCACCACTACTCCCACTCTCTATGAACTGTTAATATCCTCAAATACATAACCAATATAATTAAAAATATACCTATGTTCCTTCTTGAATCCTTCAATTTTTAATAAATAATTCTATGGAAGCCTTTCGGCACAAACAAAAAGGTGTTACATGATTAAGAGGTAACACCTTCTCTCAAGTTCTATATTTTTTTATACTTCTCAACCCCTATATTTATATTTATTATATTCATGAATAAAATATAAAGTATCCTAACTATAATAAAATGTTTTTATGTAAATATTCCCACCGATTCCTACACAAACCTTCATCTAATGGATAATGAACACACTATTTCTGTGTGTGATGATATACTTCCTTGCGAAATGATGAGTGTTCATTTTTCCATTACCACATATCACGGTGACCATTATGATGGAAACTATTGTTGTATATGATATATATTATATTTTTTATAACATTATGGTTTTTAAAATTATATTTTGAACCAAAAATTATTATTTATATCTTATGTAAATATGATAATTCTGTTTGAGGATGAGTGGACTATTGGCCCCACCAAATGATACGATTCATTGAAACACTACACAGAATGTAGTAAGGATTGTTTTAGTGAATACATATGATATAAATGATATCATAATGATAATTTAATAATTATATATATATAAACATAGTTTTATTTTACCTTATTTCTCTAAACACTATAATTAAACAAAAATGGCATTCATGCGTACATATGGACTACCGTCTCAATAAACGATGTATTGTTTTTCAAAATTATATATTATAAATATTGTTATAATACACATATTTTGTATTTAAATGATATATAAGTCATTTTTAAATTTTTTAATCATCATATATTTATAATGACCAACAATATAAAAAAATAATACACATACAAAAAACAAAGCGAATATTACAAGAAGTGAAACCTTAATAGAGGATGGTTATGTAGCAGGTAATATAAGGTCATAAAAAAAATATTGTATTGGATATAAGTACATTTTTATTTAAAATATTTATAACAATTTTAAATTTATTATATAGGTATTTTTATGTGTGTGATGAGATAAAGGCAAAATGTTAGGAAATTTCATCTCACTTTTTATTCCCATGAGATACATGCTTTGCTCACCAGTAATTTCCTTTCTATGCTATAAGTAATGACCATAATTATATTCTATGTATATTATACCTAAATTTTTGGGTTGTAAAATATTTTTTTATGTACCCTCAATCAGGGATATTTATGTTTCAAATGTTGCAATTTCTGTAAAAATGATTTCTATCAAATTTTTTTATTTGAGACTCATGTTTTGTTATACACATAAACTCTTCTATGAACTGTATATACATATATTTTATATTATATATATTTAATATTATTATTTTAATGATATTTTATGCATCATTTAATTTATTTTTCATATAAGGATTGAATGGTCCCATATAGCCAAGGAATAAGAGTTTATTGAGGCAATCTCATCACTTTTCGTGATTGCTTCTATTTATGATTACATTTATGATTTATTATGGTCCATATCTAAATAAATTCTTTAATAGTCTTACAATTTAGTTATTCAGGCTATATTCATGTAGTGGTACCATATGTTTACTCATATTTACATTATATAGTTAAGAAATTGTTTGTATTAAAGCTCAATTTTACAATGTTTTCGATCATAAATATCAATTCCATGAAAACCAAATTTTATAAAGAGGATTTACAAGAATATTCTACTAATACCATATGATAATTAAAAATCATTTTTCACATTTTTCTATTTCCACAATTTTTTCAATGTAATATTCTTATCACTTTCAGAATGAAGTGATATTTTTTCTTTTTATCGTGAAAAAGAAATGCTCTTTTTTACCACATACGTCATGTATGGATTTATCCACCATTAATACATTTAAATTTTATTTTATTCATTAAATTTTATTTTTTTTGTTTAAAAATAATTTCCAAATATATTATCATGTTATGTAGTTTTCATAACATTTACCCTTTTCTTTTATATGTTTTTAATAAAAAGTATTTTGCGAATGTTTCCAAATTTTTTTTATAAGTTTCTAAGGAAAATGGATTTCAAAAAACTTTTGAGCATTATTTATAAGTATTCAAATTATTTTCAAGGAAATTATTATCAAAACGTTTTCAAGATTTTTTTATATGTTTTAAATATGTTATTGTTGATTTTTTTTAAAATTTCTTGAAGATTATTTTTTTATAAAAAAATGTTTTTAAATGATTTCATGTCTTAATTTAATGCTTTAGAGGTTTTTTCCATAAAAATTATTATCATATGATTTTATATAAAAAAAATTCAAATAATAAATGATATTTTCTACATGAATTGGTTTTGAATGATATTTCAAAATTGTTTTCCATCAAATATGTCATATGTTGATATTACTCATTCCCTTCTAGGAAATAATCTAAACTTACCATTAATATATTTTCTATGAATGGGATATGCCTAATTTAAATGTCTTTATGAAACCTGTTTCTCTTCAATGGGTAACATGATTTTAAAAATCCATTTAATTATCGTGGATTATATACTTTTGAATCCTTTTTCTTTTCATGGGATATGCTTTGATGAAAGGATTATGAACCTTATCACTTTTTCATATGTTATAATTTTATGAAATATTAATGATACCCATTTCATCTCATGGGTTATGATTTTATATTTATTTCAACTATATCATTCTCTAGCTCAAGATATGATGAATGTTTTATAATCCTATGGAACATGTATGAATAAATATATTATGAGATGGGTGGGGTCTGTATCTCCTTACAATGAATTGTGTAATGATATTTTGTATATGATCTCAATGGGTACATAGGTTTTAGCCTATGACCGAATAAATGATGGTACAAGAGTTGTATCCCAAGACTAAAATAATGATAGTATAATGGTTGTATCCCAATACTGAAAAGAAGATTGAACACGGGGTGTAAGATAAGAAAAAAATAAAGAGGTTATATGGGTTATACCCCAATCCCAATAACAATATGGTATAATTTTTGTAGCCCAAACCTAAAAGGAGGAGGTTACATAGGGTGTAGCTCAATACCACAAACAAGAAGTTATATGGGTTATATCCCAGTCTTAAATGAAAGAGGGAACATTGGTTGCAACCCATACCTGAAAACAAGATGGTACATGGGTTGTATCCCAAGAATAATAGTAAGAGATAACATGGGTTGTTATCCCTATTCCAAAGTAGGTACACCATTAATATCCCAATCCTAACATGTTATAATTTTCATGGTAGGTAGCTTTTAAATACAATTTCCTATTCTTATATGTATTCCACAAATCCTATGTATTATCCCATCATTATGTTTTCATTTCTCATGATTTCTATTTCTTTATGATTCAATTTTTATAAATATTTAATCATTATTATAACCTCCAATATTTTGTTTATTATTCTAACTTGTTATTCTCAAGTTCCATACCCTTTTGTTCATGTTATGCTTACACAATTACTTATTTAACTTTACTGAGAATTTGATTCCACCCCTTTCTAATGTTTCATTTCCCCATGTTTCGAAGAAAGGTTTTAGGAAGATTTAATAATAGTGGAGATCTTTATAGGATATTATAACGATATTTAACCATGATAGAATATTTTGTTTTCATGTTTCCAAAGAAACTAACCAATTATAGTACTAAGGCATATAGTTTTTGTCTTGTACTAAATATTCATCTTAAATGATGTAATATAAATATATGTTAAGCATGGGTCACTATTGTTGGTATCAAAGGAATGGTTCTGTAAACATTTGTAATCTATGAGGAAAAACATTAGAGATATCCCGTGGTATATTTCTATGGATATTTCTAGGGACGTCTCTATGGATAAGTAAATGGATGAGTCAACATTCAGAAAATTACATAAGATTTTTGTAATTGATATAGTGAGTAGTTTCCTAGAAATACAACCATGTCTAGATAACATATATGTATGTGGATGGGTTGCAGATGTACCTAGGAGCAACAAATCTGCCAAGATAATTCAAGCCTCACTCGGGGTAATATGTTACCTGACAATGGGCCTCACTAAAAATTTGGTTTGAAATTTTCTGGGGATATACATTAGGAATTCACAAATTCATTACAGACAATCCTGAAGGATTTAAATAGAGGATGACTATGAATATAATTGGATAAACCTATAGTGTCACAGATTAATGCACTAGGAGCTATAATCTAGGCATCCTATAAGTACTTTTTTCATGATTATATGGTATCCTAATATGATAAATGTTTCTCACATTTTTATTTCTTGTTTTCTTAAATGATGAAAATTAAAAGGAACATAGTTAACAAATAATGTTTCAGATGTGGAATTTATGGGAATTGTGAGAATTGATTTCACATTGAAAGTCTCATAAAGGGAATCATGAATGTGGTACAAGAATTTTTTATATCTATGATGTTAAAGAGACCGAAAATGAAATGAGAAATATATGTGAATATATTCTTGTATATTTTACATAATTCATAATAAGAATGATTAGAATGAGGTTATGGAACATTAATATATGATTCATATTTCATATTCATGGGAATAGGTATTAAGGAATATGTTTATGAAGATGAAATAATTTTTTATAAATAAATTTGGATGAATCACATATTTACGTTTTGGAATTCAAAAGTTATGAATTATATGATTAATTTCTGTATATGTTTTAATTATTCTTTCAAAGGTACATGTTAAATGGTGATTAAGACATGGAAAAGTTATTTCATTGAAATGTGACATTTTGATTTAGGGAAAGTAACCCTTAATTAATGCCTGGTGTCATAAAAATGATGTAGGGATAATGATATACTGGATATGAATGAGTTTATTGGTCGGTAAGAATTACCATAGAACTGATTATTGGAATGGTGTTATATGTCACTGAGGATGAATTTTACAACTTCTTGAATTTACCAAATACATCGAATAATCTTTGTAAAATGGAATCAAGCATGTTTTCCTATAGGATTTATGGTAATTAAGGTTATTACCATGATTCAAGGGAATATACGATGGGGGTATTCACTTGTTTATAATGTGATATCTAAGTTATACATTATGTTATATGGGTAATTATGGTTAGGAAGATTTCATGACTTTTTTTCTAAATGTAAAATGTTAATCTAACAGAAGGGTTGTAAGGATAACCATTTACAGAAAGTTTAATTCAATATTTAATTAATGTTTTGAAGAATCATGTATTATATCACAATAAGAGGACTTATGAATATTGGATAACATATTTGAGTTAGTGGTAACTGATGATATATGGGTTGAATTCTTGTGAATCTCATGATCCAATAACTCTTTAGAAAAAATAAATCTTATTACTTTCATAATGTAAGAGATGAATCTGAAATTTATCAAGGAAGAAATGAAGGTCGTTATTTTTCATAACATCAAGTAAGTATAGATCCATATATTCTTGGTAAATGAAAACAATTACACAATTATTGGATGATGATAAATTTTTTTGTCTTAATAATTTAAATTTCATTGAGTTGATGGCCTCTTAAATCATTGCAGAATTACGTCTTTGAGTCCCTCAAATTTTCATTGATCGTTCACTTTTTTAGGATTGATGACATCAATCACTCAATATAAATATTTATACTTTTCCTCGCTATCCAACAATCACTCCCAACATATTTTCTCTTATGAGGAAACCAAGCTATATATTACTTTGGGATAAAATTATGGTTCCAACTTCCTCTTTTAGAGGATGTTCTAGTATTCAATTTCATAATGTCAGTTTCTATCAAATAAACATTCAATTATTAATCCATTGATAAACTATATAAATTATGAGGGTGAAATTCATATTATGGGGGTAGAATTTGACAACTATATATTTTTTTAATTATATATTTTTTTATTAATTTATCATTTTTGATATTATTCATTTCATGCTAAATTTAAGATAAAATATATTATATTTAACAACTATTTTTTATTTCATTATAAAAAAACCAAGTTAATAAGGTACTACATGTACCATAATCCTTTCCTTGCTCTACATAGAACTACATGGTTTCCTTGGGTGTACGCAACTATGACATTCCTTTATGACATGCATAACACATAAGACCATGGTTTACAAAAAAATAATATATTATTAAAATATGATTATTTAATATAATATGATAAAACATTGAAATTAAATTAGAGGTTATTAGTATTATTAACCATTCTACAAAATAATATGGATTATAAAATGTAATACGAATTCACATCTTACCAATTAATTTTAAATGAATATAAAAACTAATTCAATATAAAAGGAAATATTATTATGTTGAAAATGATATAATACCCAAATAAATTAAATTTTCATTTATGTATAGAAATTTACTGTGTAAAATATTCCTTTGACAAAGAATAGACTTGGAAAATGATACACACAACACTGACATCGTGTATGACTTGGTGTAAATTACATGCAACAACGACTTAGGGTATAATGCACACAACACTTTGTTTCTACAAAACATATATATTTTTTAAATTTATTTAAAGAATATAAAAATAACCTATATTTTAATATTATTAATATTAATAAATACTTATCAAATATTTCTAATTTTTTATATATAAATAAAACATATTGATTTTAAATGACATGATTTTTCTAATAATTCATTATATATTAAAAATAAAATTTTCTTGAATGAACCAATTTTAATAATAAAATTAATATTGGGAAAATTTATTTTTTGAATATGAAAAACTAAAATTTATTTTTTAATTCATAATATATAAATTATCTTAATATGTATTTTTTTATTTTTCTAGGAAACACTATTTTTTATGATTAATGAGAACCACTGCATTTTAGTTAGAACTGTCATTTTTGTTAATTAATTATTAAGGTAAAATTATATTTTCAATTTTAATTAAGGTAAAATGAGATACATTATAAATATATTAACAAAATTTAGTTCAATAGAATAATTTTGACTTTTATGTTGAATATAAATCCTTAACAATCATTTGAAAAATTTCTACTGTGAAATTGTGTTATATGGTCTCGTCTGTGGGATTATCATTAATTTAGACCTTCCCTATTCAATGAATTGATTGTCAAAGATATAAGATAAAACATTATATTTAGTTTAATATTTTTTATCAAATAAGTCTAATTTAATAATTGACCCAAATGATTAGTAAAAGTGATATAAAGTCTTCATAGTGATTATTGCCATATTAAACTTTTTAGGAACTAATCATTAAAATTATGGACCCAAATGACCAAGAAATTTTTCCAATGCAAATTTTTTATCCACATATCATCGATAAGCCTTCTATTATTGAGTTTGGTTTGATCAGTATGAATCTATTTAGGTAATCATATTTTTACACCTAACTTGTTTCTATAAATTGAATGCGAGTCCTTTTCCTTCACAATAAAAGGACAACACCAATCCCACATCTTGAAAACTCTCAAACCTAATCAGTTCATCCCATACATTACAAATACACATCAGAAATAAATATATTAATCCCAGAATACTTCCTTTTGGATGAATTAAATCCAAGGATTCCTTTTGGCACAAACGAAAAAGAGTTACCCAATTGAGAGGTATCTTCTTCTCTCAAGTCCTTTCATTTATTTTCCTTCTCTACCTACTAAAACTATTTTTATTATATATTATATAACAAAAACTGTAACCTCAAAATATGAATAATTTTTATATGTATATGGTTTGACCTATACATGAACTCACCTCCATCTAATGGATAACAAACATAATGTATTTGTGTACGATGATCTACTACCACACAAAACAATGATTATTAATTCTTCCATTACCACCGTTCATGGTGTCCATTATAAAGGAAAATATATTTATATATTACATATATTATAGTTATTGTGTATATATTATTCTATAATATTTTTATAATATAATCTTATGCTTTTGATCTTATTTAATTATAATAATTTTTTTTGAGGAAGTGTGGACTACCACCCCTGAAACCTATATAATTCATTCAGACACTACATGTATTTTGTTAAGGTTGGTGTTAGTGAATATATATGATATATATGATAACATAAATATAATTTAATAATGATATATATATATATATATATATTTTACTTTTTTCCCTCAATGTAACGATTAAACGGAAATAGAGTTCATGCATACACACGTCATACCATCTCCATTAATAGTGTATTCTATTTCATACATATATATAATATAGATTATTATAATACAAATATAATGTATATAAATAATATTTATATCACTTTTTTCATTATCTAATAACTATATAAGTATATGGACAACCAATATATCAATTTAAGACATATATGAAAAACAAAGAAAATATTACTCCAAGTGAAAAATTAACATAAGATGGTTAAAAAGTGGGTAATATAAAGTCATAATAAAAAACTATATGGAACTAAATATAATAATATGGTTCTTTAAATTTTTTATAATATTTTTATATTTATTATTCAGATGTTATTTATAAGTATGAAGAGAGTCATAAAATAATGTAAAGGGATTTCATATAACTTTTTATTCTAGTGAGATACATGCTATGTATGCCACCATTTCCTTTTGTGTGGTGTAAGTAATTCTCATTATTATACTATATTAATATTATAAATAAATTTATGGGTATTAACGTATCCTTTTTATGATCTTTCAAACATGGGGTTTTATGTATCAAATGACTCTAAATCGGTAAAAATATTTTCTCTAAATTTTCTTCCATTAAGACTCGTGATTTTTTATGAACATAATTTCTTTTTCAAATTGTATATAATTCCATTTTTCATGTTATATCTTGAATTTACTTAATAAATGATATTTTAAGCCTCATGTAATTTTTTTATTACATGGACAGTATGATCCCATGTTACCATGTTATAAGAGTTTATTCAGACAATCTCATTATATATTGATATTATTTATATATATGATTTCTTTGATGATTTCTTATGTTCCATGTCTTAATAAAATCATGAATTATATTATTATCTATCCATTCATACTATATTAAAGTAGTGGAGCCATTTTCTTTTACTCCTGGGAAGATTATATAATTAACAAAGTGATTTTAAGAAATCTTGACTTTACCCTCTGTTTTAGAGGAAATCTGGGTTCCTTCAAACCCATGCCTTCTAAAAATTGTTTCCAATAATATTATACGAATATCATATTATCATTGAAAGTAATTATTACTCTTTTTGTTATTTACTAATGTTTTCAAATTAAAAATATTGTCACTTTATGAATGATGCATTTTTTCTATTCTTTTTACCATGAAAAATGAATGTTCTTTTTACCTCATATGAAATGTATGGATTTTTCCACAGTCAATCCATTGATAATTTATTTTATATTTTAAAGGTTATTTTTTCTTTAAAAAGTTTCTTATAAAACTTGTCAAGAAATTGGATTTCGAATCACTTTCAAGAATATTTTATATGTTTTCAAGAAAAATGATATTCAAAACATTTTCCAAAATCATTTATATGTTTTTGGGGAAAATGGGTTCCAAAACATTTAAAAGAACCATTTATAAGATTTCAATGTTTTTTCTAATAAATTATTTAAAAAAAAACATTAAAATTTATATATATGTTTTCAAAGTGACATCAATGATAAATGTTTTTAAAATGTTTAGATTCAAATTTTAGATGTTTTCAAGGAAAAATATTTTCAAACTATTTCATGTACCTGTTATTATACATAATGGTATTATATATGAAAATTATTATAAAATGGTTTTATGTGTTAAAAAATATATTTTAAAATAATAAATGATATTTTCCACAAAGAAACTTTTTTAATGATATTTTAATGTTATTTTCCATCTAAGGTGACATTCTTGATGATACTCATTCCCATATATGAAATGATCTTAATGTTCCATTCACATCTTTTATATGAATGTGTAATTCTTAATGTCATGGAATTTATAAACCCTATTTGTCTTCTATGGATTATATTCTTATTAAAATCCATTACATTTCAATGGGTCATATGATTATGAAACCCTCTTAATTTCATGGGTTATGCTTTGATGAAATGATTATGACACATATATATTTTATATAGTTTATGATATGAAAAAATTTTAATGATACCCATTTCATTTCATGGGATTTTATTAAATGTTTATAAAACCTATCTATTTTTAGGGCACATGATATGATGAAAGTTTTATTATCTTCTTTCACATGTACAGATAATTTTATTATGATATGGGTGAGACTTAAATATCCCTCTAATGAATTGGGTAATGTTAAGTTCCATATGATCTAAAATGGTACATAGGTTGTAGACCATGCCTAAAAACAAGAATGTACATGGGTTGTATCACATTCCTAAAAGAAATAGGGTATATGGTCTGTAGCCTAATCCCGAAAACAAGAAGGTTTATGGGTTATAGATGAAGACTATAAGAAAAAGGGTACACAGGTTGTAGCCAAAGCCCAAATACATGAAGGTTCCTAGTTTATAGAACAATCCTAAATGGATGATGGTAAATGATTTGAAGCCCAATCCCTAATCAATAAGGTACATGGGTTGTATACCAATCCTAAAAAAAAGTGGGTACATAGGTTGTAGATCAAGAATGAAAAAAATAAACTACATTGGTTGTATCCCAAGACTTAAAGTAATAGAGAACATGGATTGTTAACCAATGTCTGTTGTAGGTACATGGGTCATAATCCATGCCTAGCATGTTATAAAGGTATTGGTTGATAACAATGACATAAAAATTCATATTTGTATATGTATGCCCCAAATCATATGTCTTATTCCTTCTTTATGATTTCTTGATTCATGATGTCTATTTCATTATGATTCATGTATCATAAACATACAATCATTATTATGAAATTTATCATGTTGGGTATGATCCTCAAATTCTATTCTCAACTTCTATTACCAATCTTTCGTTCTATTCTTACACATTTCTCTATTTACCCTTATAGATCATTTAAGCTCTCCCCTTTCTTATGTTTCTATTACCTAGGTTATGAAGAATGGTTTTAGGTAGAAGTACCAATGGTTGAGATATTTATGGTAGAGGATGATAATATTTCACTATGATAGAAGATTTTTTTCCATGATTCCAAGGACACTAAACTATTATGATACTTAGACATTTATTTTTGGTAATGTACAGAATATTCATCTAAAATGATGTGATATGCATTTATGTTATGAATGGGGCCCACATGGTGTGTGGTCCTAACTCAATATCATATTGTGTGCTCCTCTAAATATGTCATGGAAACTATTTCATCATACCTAGTGTTTAGGGGGTCCACAAGGTATTTTTCACCCATGTAGGGAATGTCTATTTGTTCCTTGAAATTGACGTGTTCTTAGAGTTGTGTATGTTTTAATGGATATGTAGATGGTTTTTCCTAGGTACTAGTATGTGCCAATGTAATCCCAAAGTACATAGCATCTCCAACCATATTGGATACTGGGAATGTTCTAAAAGTAACACATTGTGGCCACCCTAGGAGGGTCATAAATAATTGGGACCATGCCTCAAGGAATATGACACATTTCTTCCATAAAAATCCTGAACTCTGTCCATGGGTGGTTCCACGCCATGTGTTCTTGCACTACACATTGTGTAGTTGAGTTTTCTGTTGAAACCGATGTTCATAATGTTGTTTTCCTATTTAAGCATCTCATCATTGATTTCAACCTTCTAACCACTTGAAATCAATATAAATAAAATTTTAAATCAGGGTATATTGTTTTCATTACCATCGATGGATGAAAATAGTAATCCATCCACCCACATGACTCTCTTAGTGCCACTTGACCTGTCTCATGTCACCTTTTGTAGTTTCTGTAGATACTAGATCTAATAAGTCCTAAAAAACATCCCTTAATCATCCCTAATCCATTCCAAATTCATCATATATATCTTTATTTCAAATAAACGAAGAATATTGTATTTTAATCCTTCTCGAACCTTCCTTAGATATCGATCCCATTGTTCGACAAAGAACAACATAATGAATAGTCAGGAGAAATGAACATGAATAATCTTAATACATATTTTTTCATCTGTAATTAGTTAAAAATCATTCAATAAGGGTATCATGTGTGATTTAGAGGCATGAAAATCATAATTTACATTAAAGAGTAAAATAAATGAAACATGATACTGTGAGGAATTGATAATGCAGATCAAAAGAAGATATGTAAATATCCAGGCTCAAACATTTAGTCAAAAAGGAGAACTAATCATTTTATGATTACTACCATGATCAATATAGATCATTGGTAAAAAAACACAATCACTCAAGATGGATAAGACCCTTTGTATTCACTGCCTGTTTACCCACATTGATCTGATCATCATTCGTCATTGGATGTTAATCCACCAATAGAGAACACTCTATTGATCTTATCTAATATAGAATGGGTTATATGACGGACTCATAGAAAATAATCATAATTAAATATTTATTTAGGTATGGTTATGATCATATTATTGAATTAATTCTCTTAAGTAATCTGATAATAATATCTTCAACCAGATGCCAGTCACTGACCAACTATAGGTCTCACCTAAGTTAATATCTACACTCTAGACATAACTGTGGTATCAGATTTATGATCTAATAATCCAATTAAAAGTTATTCCACTATTTAGGAAAAATATTATGCACATTATATTTATATATTTAATAATTTTATATTATCAATTCTAATATCATCATACCATGGAATCGTTCACTATATTATAGGTTCATAATAATTTTTTGAAATATATATATTTGTGTATTAAAGTGAAACAAAATGTCACTACATTATCCCACTCATGAATTATTTTTTCCAATGAAATTAAAAATATAAAAAATATAGTTATACTAAGAACATATCAAGATCTCATGCTCTTATAAGTTCTTAGGCATGTTCTCATTGTTGGTAAAGCTCAAAAAATAGAAGAATGATTTGCCCTTGAAGGATCCCCTCTTATATATCAATGATCGCTACTTAGTTGTACATGAATATGGAAAAATAATTTATTTCCAACTCACCCAACCCATAAAATGTTTAGGTTGACGCACATATCTACTCAGCATCGAAACATTAATGATGATGTTCACCCACTAAAACTATAGGGGAATGAAAGGTTAGCAATCTAACTCACTACCACACTATAAGATCCAAATGGGACCAATTAATATCATAGATATCTTTAATCCCTAACCAACCCTATAAAATCCCCATCATGGGGAGACTCTTTGGAAAACACAATCTCCCTTACTAAACTCTAATTTCCTACAAATTCATTCTACATAATATTTCTATTATATTTTGTTTATCCACATCCCCTCATTCCTCACCTGAAAATTCTCTTTCATTCCCTACACCATGTCTTTACCTAGAAAAGATTTCAAAAAAAAATCATTCCAATACATGAATGACTTTATTTACCTCTTGCATAAGTCCTCAAAATGATCCATTCCAATCATAGAGTGATAATAGTTATTATAATTTAACTCTAAAAATGAATGTGGTTCTCCCATCTCTAGCTAATGTCCAAAACACAAGATCTCAGTTTATTATCAAAAAATGGATATTATGCTCATTATATTCATCTAATTTAGTTTAAAACTATATAAAAATATATATATTGATCTTTAATGTCATTTTTAGGCCTCTACACAATCATTAAAAAACCGCACATTGTGATCAGAGACAATAGTCGAGAGTATACCATGTATCAGGATGATCTAAAACACATAAAACTAACCCATAATATTTATGGAAATATTTTTTTTGATGAGCATGATGTGTGCCAAATTCTTGAGTTTATCAAAAATCACACCAGATAACAACATGGACTCTCATGATCCATAGATTCCCTATCAAAAATTATATACATATGTCTTATAATTTCTACTTATGTATCTCAATATGTGTTCCCAAACCTGCCAAATCCTAGTTCTCGACCATCACCTATTAAAATGTAATAAACAAAGGAAAAAACTTCTCTACAATCCAACCCATGGCATCACACCAAAAATACCACTAGAAGGTCCCTATACATATTCACTACTAGGGGATATAAAACCAATAGGAATGTTTACAACACTATTTTCACAATATCACACGTCATGACCAGAACAAATTTCAATACTTGGAAAAGGATAATGTGTTCCCCTCCTTAAAAAAATACTTCTAGTGAATATTGTATGAATATATGATCACAAAGAACCTGAAAAAAAATTTAGCTAATCAAAGCCTCCCTCACATTATGGATAAGTAGATGATTCTTCACTGAAACTTTATAATATGTTACACCCCACTCCTCCACCATGGATAGAGGCAAATAAACTAACTGATTATTTTCTTCCAAAAGAAAATGATAAGAGTAATTACTTGTAATGGAATCATACATCATGTTTAACTTACCAATATTATATACTACCCTTAAGTTATAAACTCATAGGAATTCCATCCAGCAACTCTATATCGGGTTTAAACACTCTGTATGATGATATAACTAAGAAATTATAGTATGAGTAAACCACACAACAGTCTCCTATAATATAATTGATCAACATATTTAGATATTATAATACAACTACCAACTCTATTCCATGATATTTGAAGTTCTAATTATGGGATCTCATACGGCTATTACCATATTTGTACACTACCCACCTCCTCACCCACAGGTAGATGATCCCAACTTCAAAGGATTTAGAATATATTACTTACTCCATGGCCTCCTATAGTAGTTTCAATATAAGAAAACTTATATTACCCATCCCCAACTCTGCAAAGGCATTAGGATAATGCTATATCCCTAAAAATGAATTCTCATTACATTTCAAGTCAATGAATGGGGCTACGCTCAGGGAAAATTACACCACAAATCTCCAATATTATTATTACAAGATAAGAAAACTATGAACCATTAATAGTATCTTGGGTATCTCCAATTAAATCACTACATAAATCATCAACATGTCTATAACTAAAAGTTATTATAAATGACATTCCCTAAGAAGTGAACATTACAAATCCAAGACTCGACCCTAGAGAGCATGACATAAAAATAGTGCTACAAATGTAAGACTAGGACCATCCAAAGATGTTCTATATGCTCCTCCTTTATTGAAGTGTAAATTAGCATATAATAAATGAAGTCAACTAAAAATTATTCAATGTAAGGTTGAAACATTTCATTCATCAAGTCCAAAAACATAGATGGGAAACACATCTCACAAAAATACATAACACAGAACTCATAGTTTTTATAACAACATCACAATTATATCTTAAAAATATCATCCTTGTGAACCTTCAACTAGTTGTTGCTAGACATGAGATTTATATGGGAGAACCACCTGAATTCCACAAATTTTTCAAATTCGTCGGCATTCCATTGAAATTAGTAAATCTCCATTATCATTACCAAGTTCTAGTGATGATATTTAACACAAATCCGTATTCTATTATCAATTTTTCCTCAATAAAATAAATACAACCCTAGGGGAAACACTGTGCCACATAATACCTTCCTTATATGGTCCTCAAATGGAACCCATAGCTCTCAGAAAACTATAGGATCAATATGATATTCCATATAAGGAATTAGTACAATATCAGGGGTAATTCAATGTATAATTTCATCTTCTACCGTAGTGGTTGTCCCATAACATCTTTGGGTAAAACATACATAAATTCCTACAATGTCAAAGTATTCTAGATACCAAAAGATCCTAATACATGGTGGGATTGTCACAACCCATACTCAGGGTATTAAAAGTGTTTAGTTCTATGGTTGGACTGAGGGTCTGTGATATTGGTTTGGGGAAACAATGTAATCTATTTTGAGTTTGATTTTCAAGCCAAGGAATCTAGTGTTGGTGAGGTTCTCGATGTATCTATACACTAGGACTCTGATAACCATCATTTCAACTCAGTACATGAGAAAATAGGTTTTAGAGGAAAAATAAATGTACATGCATCATAGAGGAATTAGTATTGGTTTCCATGAAATTTTTGAGTCATCTCTTTAGAAATACTCATTCACCATGGTACAACTTTTCCTGTTACCGGATATCTTTGCAACTTATACTAGAAATGACCCAGAATATTGATCATGAGGATGAACCCCTATGTAAAAATGATTCAAGATAAGGATTAGTTCCTTATATGTTACCTCTAGGTGGTTCACCATCCAAACCACCACCTATAGATAAGCATATGGTACTCGCAATACCAGTGGATGAAGAGTGCAGGCTGAGCATGCTTCATCAGCTTCAGCAGTAGAGACCCCTATTTGTCTTATGTGGTATTGACACATAGGTGGATTAATACTAGATTGAGGTGGTTAAATTAGTTTTCTATCATGTTAGGACACTATAAGTTCAGATGTTGGTTATGGTGGCGAGCCTTCCCTTTAACATAGTAGGGCAATGGTGGGGTTTAGTTGCCCAGTCTTACGACAAGGTGACCCTTTCAAGGGCAGAGATTGAGGACCATTTGATAGATGATTTATCACCTTATAATTTAAGGGTAATCCATATCTAGGATCTTCTATATCTCTAAAATGATAAAATGTGAGTGTATGTGTATTCATCATGGAATGCCTATCTCTCTAGGTTCTTGATGGATATGACAATAGATTAGTACTAAAGGGATCCAAAATTTCAATGTGGTCTACATAAAGAAATCTAAGCAAGAGAATCCCCTATATAAATTCTAACTATAATAGGGATCTAGACGAGGCTCTAGAGGTTTAGAGATCCTTTGATGAAAAGATTCAACCAGTTCTAGTTGGTAGAAGGAAGGTAGATATAGATACCTCAACAAGATGTAGTCGATGTCTGTCGTATGGGTCCAAAAAATGGGAGAAATTTCTAGAGCGTACTCTATGATAAATGATTAATATATTTGGGTTCACAGTGTGGATCAAGTCATTATAAAGAGATATTTTTCAACTCATGTGACTATATGGGAAGCCTCTATCATGATTATCCAACCCACCATTCTATAGACTTGGAGACAATGGACGGGCCACTAAGGAAGAGGCAGATACAAGAGCATGTAGATCCATATGGTGGTGGGAATAGAAGAAGAACTATTAGTGAACCAATATATTTTATACAATTCCACACTTTACCACCCCCTCCCCCTAGTAGTACACACCAGGCTCAAGTTGATGGAGGATAGTGGTGAGGATAGATGTGTGTCTTCAAGGAATATTACCCATAGGCTCCAAGATTTATTAAAGGAAATGTATATTTTTCATTTTGAAATTATCTACTATACTAATAGAAACATATAGAAGTCATTCTTATCTTATCACAAATTAGGCATGAGAACATGAGATTCAGGTTGGACCATTCACTCAACCCTTACACTTTGAGACACATACTAGACGATACTCAATGATCACACATATTTCCTCAGTGTAACCTAAACCTTAGTGGCGAGAGTTTCTATTTTAATGTCTTGGTGGAAGGGATGAGGCCTTATGAGGTCATTCTAGGTATATATTTTTTATCTTTTGTCCATGAAAAAATTTATTGTTTTAGGCGAAGTGTGCGTTATGTCTATTGTGATGGAATGTAGTTTTAATTTATTAGTGAAAAGTAAAATCATTTTTCATGGGATGGACTATTGAATTGGAGGGTATAACTGATTACTCATGAGTTGGATATCATGACCCTCAGAGAAATAAATGTTATGAGTGTTCAGTTCTTTGATGTAGTGGTTCAATATGAGGATTTATTTTCTGAATATGTTCTAGGGATACCTCCCAATTCAGAGATAGACTTATTCTTTTTTTTACACCCCAGGAAGGCACCAATATCATCACCAACATATCTAATAGCTCATGTAATGATTTTCAAGATGGGTCATAGTTGGTGGACCTTTAGAAGAAGGGATCAATAATATCCAGTGTATCACCATGGGTAGGCCCAGGTTTGTTTACCAAAATAGGGCAGTTGTGAGCTTTAGGTTTTATGTGGATTACTACCACTTGAATGAAGTTAAAATAGATAACGAGTATCCACTACCAATGGTCGAAAAACTCATTGAGTATTTTAGGGGGTCAAGACTGTTCTCGATGTTTTACCTAGGGTTAATGCCTTCAAAATATTAGATTGTTTTTGACAACTGCCCTGATCTTGAGATTTATGGAGAAGGGTGTCAAGTATGTAGTGTTATGAGATGCATTAGAGACCAGATATGGATGTGTCTGGAGGAAAAGTTGAGAGGTGATTTCCTATGTTTAATTCTAGTTAATGACACATTAGTAGAACTATAAAACCCACGATTTTATGTTGGCATTGCAACTCTTCATATTGATGATGTGGCAACACTACCTGATGGGAAAGTGGTTTATCGTCTACTCTAATCACAAGAGTCCCAAGTCCCCATTCTCTCAAAAAGATCATAACATGATATAGAGGATATGTCAAGAGTTCCTCTATGATTATGACTTTGATATTGTCTATACTACTAGGAAACAGAAAATGGTGGATGGTTCTCTTTGTATGAAATCTAGTTCACAGTTGTTGAATGAGGCATCCTAGAATCTTGACTCATTATAGTTATCCTTATTTGATGTAGATGGAGCAGCTTACATCCAATTGATGGTTTTCACCCCTCCACTCTTACAACGAGTTAGAGAGAAATAGTTGGGGGATACTAACTATGAGACCTTATGTGCTCAGATTCTAATAGGGCAAGCACATGATGAATATTCATAAAGAGGGAGCATTTTATACTTTATAGAATATACACAATAGTAAAATTGATGTTCCGGGATGAGGTTTTGTGGGAAATTCATACATCACCATTGAAGTTACACCCTGGGGTGATGATGATATACTAGGACCTCCAAAATTAATTTTGGTGGACATGGATGAAGCATATAGTGGTAGAGTTTGTTTATCAATGCCATATGTACCCGTAGGTGAATGATGGTGACTTGGTTCCAGTGGGTTTGAATCAACCCATAGAGGTACTATAATGGATGTGTGATAAGATATCCATTTACTTATTAATGGGATTACCATGTATGTATTGGTTAAACAATGAAATCTATGTTATTATTGACTGACTCACAAAATCATCCCACTTTCTTACTATCCATGAGAATAGTTTAGTATAGAGCATGGGACACCTCTATGTGTAGGAGATATTTTGACCCCCTTTAGAACCATTAATGACAGTTTTATATAATGATTCTTATTTCACATCTCGGTTGGGGAAGATATTATAGGAGGCATTTGGGATTCAGTTGCACATGAGCATAGTGTTTCTCCCACAAACAGATGGCCAGATAGGGTGGACCATTCTGGTCCTCGTGAACAAGTTATAGGATTTTATTTTGGTCATTAGCCATTGTTGATAGAATCACCTACCATTGGTGGAGTCCTCGTACTACAATAGCTACACTTCCACCAATAGTATTGTATCCTTCGAGGATCAATATGGGACACCCTATACATCACCATGTTGCTAGACATACCCATGAGAGTTAGCACTCATGGGCAAAGAGTTGGCGCCAACTTCAACTGAGATAGTTCAATTCATCCATGATTTAATGAAGACTCCATAGAGCCACCAAGAATCTTATGATGACAGACATTAGAGACCTTTCGAGTTTGATGAATGAGCTCAAGTCTTCCTTTGGGTATCACCTCGATGAAGCTTATGGAGATTTGGTCGGGGATTCATGTTATCACCATGGTTTTTTAGTCCTTCTCATATATGTTCTAGAGTTGGTGAGGTGGAATATTTCTTATCTCTATCCCTACAGATTGACCGGGTACACAATCTCTCCCATGTGTCATAACTGAGGAGGTATATGCAAGACCCATTTCACGTCATCGACTTGGGTGGGATGGACATCAACGATGGAGGGACTTCTATTGAGTAACCAATGGTGATTGAAGATACATAAAATTGGATATTTCAAAGGAAGTTAATTCCTTTTTTTGTGTCTGGGGGAAGCACATGAATCTCTAGTAGAGCACATGGGAGCGAGAACCACATATTTGTGACCAGTACCCACATCATTTTGAGTAGTCCATTCATTGCCTCTTTGTGGTTGTAAAGAGATATGTGGTGAATAATATAACAACTCAGAATTTCCAAATATTATTTTTGGAAATAATTTGGGAAAATTTAGAGACTATTAGCTAAGACAACATGCACTTCTAAGGCCTGGCGTGCATAAAAAAATTCATTGAAAAGTGATCTGTTTTTAATAATGTATGTGAGATGTTTTCCAGATAATGATGAATAAATATTAAAAGGTTGTCTAGATTAGAAATATGAGGGAACATTTGGTTTTAGAGAAGATACTTCACCTTAGTCGATGCCTAATATCAGTTGGATCATGTCTACTAAAAAATACAGTCGTTATATATAACTATAAATAAAAAATTAAAATTAAAATTATTTTCTTTTTCAATTCCAAATAAATCATTAATGGGGACATGGAGTGGAAATCAGAGACTAATGTTGTGTATTAATGTGTTTTTTCCCTAGGAGTGACATAACTTTAGTCAACTCAAATCTTCTATGGGAAACCCCAAAAAGGATATAATAATCATTAAATAATTTAATGATAAATTGTTTTGTATATGCAATAATGATTTCCTTTAAAATAATCGTTATACTGAAATACCAGGTTTAACCGCATAACCCTAATATCTCCATATAATTTAAATGGAGATATTGGGGTATTTTCCCTAAGTGAATGAATACTAGATTGTTGATGGATGAACGATAGATGATGAAGTCAATGGATCTCACGAAAATTGTGGTGCAACTTCATTCCTCAGTGCTGGTTGAACCCAATTAGGTTGGACGTGTTGTTTTTGTTATTAAATTTCATGTTATTAGATTCAATAAATTATATATACCAACCTAATAACAATTTGTAATGTGGTTCTCTCATTATTATAGGATGAGATTTCAAGGGGGTTTTTATTTTGGGATTATTATGATTATATTACTTTATTTTTATCGTGATAAATCTTACAAAATGAAATGAGGCTTGAATGAAAAATGGCTGAGGTTTGTTCCATGGGTAGCCCTGTTTGTTTTTCTCCCCCAAAACTCTCCATGTTCATCATTCTATTCACATTCTTCATGCTTTATGAAAAAACCATCATTGTTCCATTTTTTTGTGTTGCACCAATCAAAAATTGAAGATTTCAAATCGATATGGCTCGATGGAGGTGGGAATATGGTTGCATTACAAGATTGAATGATGGTGGCTGCAAATTTTTCATTCTTCTTCAGAAATGAAGAATGAAAACGATCTTGTTTTTTGATATGATTCAAGCCTCTAAACATACCCATTCAGTGATGGCAGTACCAGAATTCCCCATATCTTGAGTTCCCAGCTAGGCACATCTAGAAATGGTGTTTGGGGAAAAAAGGGGATTATGGATCGTAAAAA
Source organism: Viscum album (assembly GCA_963277665.1). Classification (NCBI taxonomy): domain Eukaryota; kingdom Viridiplantae; phylum Streptophyta; class Magnoliopsida; order Santalales; family Viscaceae; genus Viscum; species Viscum album. The sequence continues at coordinate 1,837,235,381 of OY728147.1, forward strand.
AAGTTTTTTTTGGAAATTTTTGAACAACAAAGCATGTATTCAATAAGACATAGTGGTCCCCCCTAGAGTGGTGGATAGGGTTTTAGGAAGAAGTGAAACATTACATGGAGTGTTACCCCAATCACATGGTATGTATGTCCTTCCACGAACCTCAGTTTGTATATCATGAGGTACATGGACATGGGGTGGAAGAAACGTCATGCATGCACAACATGTAACCCACCACACAACCATACATAGACCGGATGAATAGGTTACCCTATGTACTGGTACACGGGGAGGAAAACATGGGTTGAAATTGAATATTTTCCCATGTATAGAGTACGTAGGTGGACCCAAATAGATGGACACACCCTGTGAAGCATCTACACATCATCTACTCTATTTTTATAAGACTTGTACTTCTGACACAAGCTATTGTACATGGAATTTACCTTGGGTCATGGGACATGTCTTATGACTATTATATAAATATTGTACTCTATTCGACATGTCATTATCTCATTTCCCCCCAAATCTTGGAAAAAATTTATATGGTTGGTTCCCTTGATCATTATCATAAATTTTACAGGGTATCATTTCCTACTCACAAGAGTATGATCATTTATAATGATTTTCTTGATTGTGTAGTTGGAATCCCCTCTAAGTGGACTAGAGTATGATCCATAATCCATTATTATGCCCTAAGTAGAGTCTTGTTATCATCATGACCAATCCTACCATACACCAATCCTCTATATTGAGGGTTAATCTATATGGGTCATGGTATCACCCCGTGGCACTTGTAGTGATCCTTATATGTGTATCATGATCTTCTTAATTCATGGAGTGTGTTATAAATAAGTGAGTGTATCATATCTTACTTCATATTAATTAGGGTATCTCTCTCATGATGGTTTTCAATGAGCAGCACCCCTCGGGCGGTCATCATCAGTTCTATCAGACTCGGGTGTATGTGCTCATGAATGAGTGCTTCATGGAATCATCAAACTGAATCTATAGTGTTGGTGTATGGTACTTGAGACACACCTATAGACTATGATTCAGGGTTAAAGTATATTGAAATATATTTATTATATGTGCTATAGACACATACCTGTGTATATCTGACTATAACTTTTCATTTTGTATTTCATTATTCTTTCACGGTGTCCTGCTATGTATTGATATACTCACCCTTATATGGGATTTTCCCACACGTGCCGTGTCTTGTGAATACAATAAACATTTTTGATATATTCCTAGGTGGACATGGACCTGGACCAGGACAATGAATTGCTTCATGAGTAACAACAGGACAAAGAGTTCATATGGATACAGAAAGTATTCCCAGTATGTTTTGTTTATAGGTTCGAAATTTCAATTATAGACAGTTTATTTTGGTGGGAATTTATTCTGTATTAGTTTACTTTACTTCACATTGCATTTCTTGTAGTACGTTTTTGGTTTGAGTTAGTGGTATGCATAAATTTTGATTCTTAGTGGATTATACATTTCATCATTTTTTGCCTTTGGGATGCATGCATGTGTACACATATTTTGGAAATGCCTCTCTTGATATGGAATGCCTATATAGTCCTAGTCCCTGGCACCTAAACTATTGGAGGTGGGCATGGGGAGTCGTGGAATGGGCCCCACAGAGATAGGTCAAGATAGAGTGGTATCAAAGTTGGTTATTTCAACCTTCAGACTAAGAGTCTATGAGATTTTTTGGGGGCGTCAATGTTATGTGTCTAGATATCGACTATTATACATGGGACTCTAATGTTGGTGTGGCGGCCAAAGTATCCATACAACATGAATCTGATAAATTTATTTTCTATATGGTACCTGATAACACTGGTTTCAAGGAACAATAATGGCACATGCATCGTATAGGAATGAGTTCTGGATTCTATGTCCTTCTTGATTCATCATTGTAGATATAATCATTGATCATGATATATCATGAGATCTAACCCAAGAAGGATATGAAAACCACAATACATTTCTATATGATGCATGTACCATTTTTTCCCTGCAACAAGTGATATCATGTTACCAGTTGAATTGTAGGTTAACAGATTCATAGTATATTGATACATTAGCCACCACACCAACACCGAAGTCCCTATCAAGAATTAGAAACATGAAACACATAGTATTGTTTCCCCAAACCAATATCATAGACACTCATTCCTATGGTATAACAGACCACCTCTGATACCACTCTATCATGACCTGTCCATATAGGGCCCATGTTGCGACTCCCAAAGCCCAGCTCCAATATCCCAGGGGATAGTGACTAGAACAAAGTAGGAATATCATTAACATGGGAAGAATTTTCTAAGTACCAGCACACATGAATGTTTCTCCTATACCAAAAATAATGAAATGTAAAAAACACCAAGGGAAAAATTCATTCATACCAAAAAAACCAACCAACATAGTACAACAAGGAATGTAAAGTGCATTAAAGAAAACTGGTCAAGAATACAAGCCCACCAAATTAAATAGTATGTAACCAGAAAGTACAACCTATAAAAAACTGTATTGAGACTTCTACCTATAACCATAAGAAAACCTCATTCTGCTTGGATCATGAATAACCACCCGGTCCTGGTCCTAGTCCTAGCAATCCTATGACTATGTAAAAAAATGTCTCTTATTATCACAAACACGACACGTGTGGGAAAATACCGTTTATGACACCCCAAAACCATAAATCAATACCCCATGTAAATGTATTGTCATCTATTAAAAAGTAAGTTTCTATAAAATAAATAATAAATACATCTAGATGTACTCGAACCTAGACATGCAGTCTAGTGGTAATTCACAACTACCAAACACCAATTGTATAGATTCATTATGGAAATTCAACAATTCACTCATCTGGGAGCCCATACTCCAAAGTCCGATAGTAATTATGACATTCATCTAGTAGGTGATTATCATCACAAAAAATCATGAGAGAGATATGCAGATTGATCTAAAGAGAGATAATATACACTCACTCTGAGAGAAATCACTCCGCCAGTGGGGAATATTATGATAATCATATTAGGATCACATCTGATTCCACAAGATGAACAATGACTCTTCCAGATTCACCTTCTATGTATAGGATCGACATCCTATAGGATTGTTCATGATGATGCCCATACTCTACATAGAGAACATGAATGGATTGAGGTACCTCCTCTAGGCCTCTCAGAGGGGAATCCAATTACTATATCATGAATTTCCTGATGAAGGGATCATACTCATGTGAGTAGGAAATTATATCCTCTAACATATATGGGAATGATTAAGGGAAAAAAACATAATGAACCTTTCCTGGATATGGTTTACAAGGAGATAAATCTATGTATAATAGTGTACATAGTGTTTAGTAGAGTCACACACATTTTCTCTTGACACAGGGTACTTTTCGTGTACAATGGACCATTTTAGAAGTATATGTATTGTGAAAAAGGTATAAAAAATATATAGATTAGGTCACATGTCGTGTCCTTTCATATGGATTCCACTTCATGTACTATTTTCAGGTTCCGGTACATGATTTTATCCAATGTATTCTTGACCATGTACCAATATATGGGGAAACCCATGTGTCTGGCCAGGCTCTGGCCATGTGATGGGGTACACACTATGTAAGAGAGCCATATATTCAACCTTATGTCTATGTTCCTCCCATGATACACCCCAATAGTAGAGGAATGTCCCACAAACCTTGTGATAGGGGTCACATGTAGTGTTACATTTCACTGCTTCTAAAAACCCAAGATGCGACATAGGGAGGGCCCCACTTGCTGTGTATTGCAGAACACATGATGTGTCATTTTTAAATTTTTAGAAAACCTAGTTTGTGCTCCCTCATAACCTTTGTTTATTTGGACACCATTTCAGTTCTTGTCTTGCCTAGGAACTCAAGTTCCATGGTAGTATACTATCACCATCACTGAATTGGTAATATTGGAGACTTGAATCAACTCGGAAAACATAATCATTTTCATTCATCGTTTCTAATGAAAAACAAGAAATCAATACCCACCATCATTCTATCCACAATATCAACCATCATCGCTGCTCCATCGAGTCCTTACAGATGTTGGATATTTAATTTCATATCGTTGGGCTGTGAAAAAAAGGTGCCAAGATCATTTTTTCATAATCCATGAAGAACGTGAAGGACACTAAGAGTTTCAAGGGAGAAAAGCACATGGAACAACCCAAGGAACTAGCCTTGGCCATTGTTCATTCCAACCTTGATATATTATGTGAGAATGATTAATGTTACAAAGTATTAATATAATCATAATCATCCCCCAATAAAATTCTTCAATAAAATCACATCCCAAAAGAATTAGTGAACCACAGATCTAACAATTCATAGGATAGTCCACATTCAACATTAAATATAAGAAATGGGACATGAAAAATCAACCAACCATCCCTAACTTGTTGGGATCATACGCTGATGAAGAGAATTGTTTCATTTGTGATCGATTGTTATATTCTTTGATTTCGTCATGCGACGATCATCAATCCAAGATCTAGTTATCATTCACCAAGTAAAAAACCTCCATGATCTCCCTAGAGATTCGGTAGTGTTCCCGGGATAATGTAGCTAACCCTAATATTTCTACATAAGGATGATTTAAAATTAAATCATTACAACATCAACAAAATAATTTATCTTTAAAATATTTTTGAATGATTATGCCCTTTCTGTTTTTTTCCACAGAAGACCTACACAATCTAATGTTATGTTATGACTAAGGAAAACAACACATTATGAACTCAACTATAGTCTCATATTTCCAATCCAAGTCCCCATTGAAGAGTTATTAGGATTTGAAAATAAAATTATTTTTATTTAATCATTTTACTTACAGATACGTCCAAAAACTATCATTCACAAGCAACCCACGTCGGCTGATATTAGGCCTCACATAATATAAAGAAACTTCTATGAATAGAATAGTTACCTCATATATCGGATTGGGGAACTTGTTTATGTTTAATTCAACTTTTTACAAAAAAAAATTGCGCACTTTATTACAAATTGATCATTTTTCAACGACTTTTATTGGGAACACTATGCCTCAAAATTGCACGCTGTCTCAGCGCCTGGTCACAGAATTCTCCTAAATGATTTATAAAAATAAAATAATGAAAATTCATGTTGTTAAAATGATAAAATAGACAAATAATGGGTTATGGTATTCTACATGCTACACACAAGTCCCACTCACTAATTGATGAGATCACTCCCCCACACAATTGAGAATATCCTCCCATATGTCTGAAGGCACCAAACATGTCTATGATGATAGACAATTTTTCCAAAAGCCATGGAAAACCACTCCATACACATGAGAATACCATAAGGTTTCACCATGAAGACCAATATGTTAAATTATAATCTCTATCCACAGAGTGAAAGCTCACTCTACAAGTAATTAGGTGATATCAATGAATGAAAATAATTCAAAACCTATAGAAAAAAGTATTGTGAAAATATTTTTAAATGAATATCTATCTCACACACAAGGGATAAATAAATGAAGGATTTTATCACACCTTTATCTGAATGTATGGTTTATTATTTATAATAATAATAGATCATACACTATATCATCTCGTGAGGTATCAGATAATAATAATCCATGGATTACAGCTAACAGGGACTTTGACAAATAGCTACATGAGCCATGCATGAACTTATTTATTGTAACTCTGATAGTGTTCTAATCCTAGGAACATCCTCATCCATCTCTATTGGTTTTAAATTATTCACAATTTGAACTAGTTCTACTCACTTACTGCTTAGAAGAGAAACAAAACTATATGGAGAAACATTTTAGGCCTCATCAGTCAACACATCATTGACACAATCTTGAATATGTAACTTTCTTGCAGCAAACATAAAAGCATCCTAAAACTGATCAATGTGTTATACATAATGATGAATATATATATGGAGATATGAATCAATAAGTACAATAAAAATATTGAATCTTATATGATGAATGTAACACTATTACCAGTAATGAATTCCATTGTATCATGAATCAAAAGTAGAAATATAGGGACCCTATTTATAGATATGTAAGTCATCACACTAACACTAGATTCCCTCTCTTGAAATCCACACTCGATATAATTGGAATCTATTTCCCTATTTTTTCTACAAATCCTCACCATGGGTCCATCTAGAAACCCTCCCATGGACTAATATGCATTAATAATGCTCTATAATGTCAAATCCCACAAGGGATCTATTGGTGTATGGAAGTACAGTCTGTTGAAACTTAATGATATCTTTAAATTGGCCTTTTGAAATTGAAAAATTATTATAAAAAATAATATAAATGGGATTCCTTTTCCTTGTGTACCAGTATGAAAAAAACCAAAACATCACCAAGACACAATTTAGAGGTATAATACTAAACGATAGTTACTTCAAGTTTAAACCATGTATGCAATATCTATATATAGTATATCAGAGTATGAATAAATATAACCATTGTTTTTTATGAAAACATATGATACCCACCAAAAATGATGTCCCAACATAAAAAAATTGGAATATAAACTAGATTAGAGATCTTATTTCATGATTTCTATGATTGGACCCTATATACGGCTTATGAACCTTAGTATCCCATTACTCCACCAAAATCACCACTGTTCTGTCCCTCATATTCATAAGTCACAAAATTTTTGGGAATAAAACAATTAAGAGGTGAGTATATAAACCCCTAATAGGATACCCAAAAAACTAAAACCACTGAAATATAGTATTCAATTGATGTAGTTAACTCAACCCATAGAATGTGGGAAATTAAATCAAACACGTACACTTATATATGCTTAAAAAACCATGTTGAGAAAGAAAGGAGATATCTCTCTCAAAAGAGTTCCCAAAATGTTGAGCGTTCATGGAACTCTAATGGTTCATTAATGACAGCTATCATATTGTGTGTGTATCTCCATGAGATTCATTTACGGGAACTACACCTCACGAATGTTTGATATCTTGAGGGGTGGTAATTTAAAACACAAAGAAGATCCATTCCATAGTATGATAATGGTATTCCATTAATTATTTTAGTAGAGGACCTATACCTAGTGTATTTATTGTATATCCCCTAATGTGTAAGAGGAACATTCCCAAATACATTACTCGGTTTCACTCAATGAATGAAAACACACACCCTTGTACTACAAGAGTACATGGTTTGTCCTCTCACAAGTAGTAAATAAAATGATCATGTTGGTACAAGACCTGGCCACCAACGGAGGGTCACATGACATATGGGCATGGCCACAAAGAGTGTGATTCTTATGTTCCTTGAAACCCTAGTACCACAAATTTGGGGCTTACACTACATGTGTGTAAGGACCACATGATTAGATATCGATTTTCAACACAAAATTATGTTCTCTAAAAATTTACCTAGCTTCGGCCTATCTACTTTGATTTAGACCCATTGGCCACTTTGAATCCACTAAAATTGTAGGTAACGATGCTAACCATCATTTTTCTAGAATTCAATGATCGTAAATCAAAATCCGCTAACCCAGACAATGCCCACATCACCACCTAACACATCCGTCATCATATACTATCAACACTATTGACCAGAAATCCATGATTTACTCACCCAAATCCCAAAAACTATCATGTTCTATTATAAAATCATAATGAGAATCATCATTTATATATATCATTGAATTTGGGGTATCGATCGTTCTCGAACTCGCCCTAATAATTTAGAACAATGAACCATGGGCCAACAAAAATGAAAACAAAGAACAGTTGGGACAAATGAAAATGAATGAAGACAACCAATTATTATACATTAATTCTTGGCCATTAATATCATAATTGGGATATTATTGGTGATAAAAAGTCTTTGATAACAAAAGTTTAAACAGTAAAATTATTTAAAGAGGATTACATGATGAAGGAATATTATAGATAAAAAGAAAATAAATAATTATCTATGATAAATATTCTAATAAAAAACGAGGAATAAAAAATAGATGATCCAAATATTGATATGGATTGATCATTTCTAAACAACGCATTCTACAATGATGGTGGATACATGATGTATTCACCACATCTTGATCCAACTCAATATTATCACTGTTCATCATCCAATTTTGATCCACCAACAAATAATTCCATCCTCCTCCTCTCAAATATTTAATTTTTTTGTAAATAACCCGAATAAAATCATCATAACGATGTGTTAATAGAGGGAGGGGTAGGTTATTTTTATTAAATAAATTAATTTTTCTAAATATATTAATTCTATAAACAAAAATTAAAATGATTTAGACAATGAAACATTCATTGTTTTCCAACCATAGGTAACACCTAATGTACGAATGTTCCAAATTTATTGATTACCTTTGACTAATAATGTTAGGATCCACTCATGAAATATTCCATTATTTTCTAAAAACAATGCATTTTTTAAATTAGTTCATTTTATAATACATACTATCAATTCTGGGCTCACTAATATTAGGAATCTCATTCTTTCTCAATGCCTAGTTCTAAGAATATCTATTATCATTATTCAATGTCATAAAAGTAAAATAAGGTTCACTATATTTTGGAAAATCTCAATGATAAAGGATAAGTGGCACAAAATATTATTATTCATTTTTAAAGGATACTCCCAAAATGTTAGATAACATATGACATGACATTAGAGCCAGTATCTAATCAAGAAATGATCCAAATCATTATAATAATTTATGTTCAATTGAATTCATTTTTTCTATATTTTCATGTAATATTAATTTATTAATGGTAAAGTTGACAAATAATTACACATTGAACAATTAGATTTATTTATTGTTGATGAGGATTGTTCATCAGTATGTATAATAAAGAAGGAATTATATGGTCTAATGTAGAAACCCAATGAATGGTATTCTTAGTTAGACAGTATCCAAAACTGAATGAAATTTATGAATTTAAAAATAGATTCAATTTTTAAGTCAATTGATATGACTCAAACACTAGCAATGCTATTTTTCTTACTGATGGAAATTTTTTTCATATATAAAAGATAAAATTGTATGTATTTTTTACCCATATGATGAGAATATTTTAAATTTCAATGATTGGTAAAAATTATTTCTTCTTCAATCTTAATGTAACTAATGAATCACATTTTAATTTTGTATAATAGTAAAACTTTGTATATGAGTTGCATAAAACATTATCATGGAGGAGTCAAGAGACATTTTCACTCCTATATCATATGGATGGAATTTTACTTTTATAAAATATTATGGATTTTATATCAAACATTATTTATAAGGATCATTAGTAGACTACTCAATTGAATGGTTTTGTGATCCAATAATTGGATTATGGTTAATCATTGGGCATGATTATAGTAAAACTAGATGGAATAACATTTTATTGAAGAAATAAAATCATGATCTACATTAAAGAAAATTATTAATCATTCATGAGATATGATAGATTATATCCTATTATAAATATGTCTATACCGATGTTGTTAGGTTTGGAAATGTTTGAGGCTGACTGTCTACAACTGAAGGGGATGTTGTTTTTGTAGGAAAATGTGTTTCATGGAACTCCACGAAAAAAAATTATTCCACACATTGATCTATAGATGATGAGTATATTTGAATATCATACAGAAAAATATAAATAGGGAGTGTGAAATCATAGCTTAGATACATGATAGTTGATCATTCAAAACTATTTGTAATTATGTGTGACAGTAAAATTGACAACAATTTTCCACAGGATTAGGTGATACATTCCTGTTCAAATATCATTGATATCAAAAATCACATCAACATGGAGAATGTTGATTATTGTAGGATCTCATTGAAATATGTTTTAGCTATGATCAAATCCATGAATAGATTGATGAAGCCTATTTTAATGGATTACTCCTATAACATGTATGTGATTTTGGGAGATCGTTCATTCCTAAAATTAATATAACATTTATTTGAATTTTTCCATACTGTATTCATTTTCATTTAACTACATTGGTGGTAAATATAAAAATACATCTTTATGTAGAGGGTTAGAGAAACTAGTTTCTTTTATAGGTGATCAACAATTGTAGAAATAGTTGAAAATTATTTCAAATTAGTGAATTTTTTGAGGATTTGATATTTTATTTTTAGAGAATTTATTTTTTGATGATTTGAAAACTAAAATATCATTATGTTAATTAATAGATGTGTGTTTGAGTTGATCTCAATTAATACATGGCCAATATAGAATTAATATTATTTGGATAAATACATTTATATCATAATAATAAATCTATTCTATAGATTGGTTTTAATATTACCTCCACATTGGAGGCATTCTTTGATATTTTTTTACGAGATAATTCATTCATGAGTCTAATGTTTCATGTTGTATTCTTAGAAAACATGATCATATTAGAGATGGATACTATTTGTAGTTTAGTTGATATATAAAGTAATGGATAGTAGAAATTTATGTATTATAATAAAAACCAATGAAATTGAGTGTTATGGAAAACCATATATTATATGAGTAAATCTGACATCGAAAATGATTTATCTTACATGAGGAAGTGTTGTGAAATAGAACTGAAGATGTTTCATCATCATTGTCATAAAATAATTAGTTTATGATATATTATTTATCATGAAACAATGTTATTTTTATATGATAATGAATCTAATCATACATTATAATGACAAATATATATATATATATAGGTTATATCATGATGGATTTATGCAAAATATATAAGGAGTGTTCATCATGAAGAATAGCTTAGATGAACTTAGTGTTGTGTTAGTTTGAGATTCATATATTCTTACACTATAAAATAATATTTCATTCACTAGTGTATGGTGAATTAATGAAAATAAAAAATAGTAACATAAACCATTTCATTATAACCTAGATGACATTGGATTAAAAATTATCAAGTTTTATATTATCCAGGCATACCACTCTATAAAATATTTTTAAATTTGGAATGATTATAGTATTATAGGATTGGTGGATTGTTGTTTGTATAAATATAAATCTTCTCCCACCATAATATACTTGTCACACTATAAATGGAGTTAAATACGTTATAAGATACTCTTACATCTCGTTGATTTATCCATTTATATCATTTTTATCTAAGGGGCACACCACAACTAGAGTTTCTACGATGAAACTCATGTTTATCTTACAAATAAACTATTGGACCTAGTGTTTTTAAAGCATATGTGTGATGAAAAAATTTATATTATAACATTATATGAAAGTATATGTTATTCTATAGAGGAAATTTACAAGGGTTAGCACCAATTCTAATTTATATATTGAAATCAGGTACAAAAATAATTTATTTTTGAAAAGGTTGATAATAATAATTCATCATGAATTTAATGTTCATGATTGTCCTCTTTCAACATTCCAAATTTAATTTACTAAAAAAATTAGAAAATGGTTGGTTGGATTAAAAAAATACACAAAAATTATTAACTAGTAAATATTAATGGAGAGTGGACCTTCTAAAAACCATGTGTTTATTTCTATTTTTTCTTACTCTATCTCACATAATCACATTATCATGAATGAAATTTAATCACACTAACCAATGAAATGAATCTCATAGTTTGAGAGTTATTGTATTATGAAACTACTACTTCACAACCCATCTCTATAGTGGTATACTCACTCTTAGGCACCACAATATAATGTTGGAGACCATGGTGACTACGGAGCTACTGGCGATTGTTGTGATGATAAATAGTTGAATATAATAGATTATTTCAGTTAAAAACAAATTTGGGTATCAGTATATTTGTCCAAATAGTAATAATGTTGTTTTAGCTGTCTAATTAGTTTTTTCTAGAGACTATTAATGATGTATTTTCTTCCCGTGGTATTAGGAATAATGGTTTTTCCTTATTGGTGGATAATTCACTTATGCATTATTTGAAATACCACCTCATATTATGTATTTTAGTGATATTCATTTTATTTTATGTTGGATATACACTTCTATTATATGTATTTACAGGAAAATGTATTAAATCTATGTTATTTTTTCACTATGATAATCTATATACCCTAGAATATTCAATGTGAGATTAGTTTCTTTAAATATGATTCTAGAAGGAAGCCCAATGATTCCATAGAATATATTTTATGTGGGATAACATAATTTATTTTTGAAAGTATATGGAATGTCGTCATCTGGTACTAGTATAATTAAAAAATTAATTAAATTTAATTTTTGTAAAAAATTGTAAATCTTATAAATTTCATAAATATACAGGTGTAAAAAATCAATGGACCAATTTACCATTTTTATATTTTTAATTAATTTAATGAAGAAAAGTGTTATAAAATTATGATGAAGCATAGGGTTTCTAAATAGTGTATTTTAATGTGAAGAAAAATATCAATCTCTATGGAAACTATATAAAGGATATGTATTTTTATATTATTTATCATATATAATAAGAGGTATAATTAATTACATGGGTGTTATTGTGAAAAATGATATAATGGATTTAATAAACATAGTTTAGGATTCATACGATTCAAAAAACTATATTGAATAACTGTATGGATAAAAATGTATTATCTAAGATAAAATTTGTATCTACATATTTATTAGAATATGAGTGATATAACCCGTCAACACATTAGCATGAATTTCATAAACAAAAAAAATACTCTCTTATATATAATACTCCTAAAATATGAAACACCAATATGATATAGATAGAATTTATTATTTTTTAAATATTAGAAAAAATAAATAAGCCTGATTTTTTATAAAAATTATGTTTGTATATGATAATAATATACTGTAAGTGAAATATAATTATAAGATTATAAAGGGATTATAATTAGACATATTGTATTATAATAATAAACAATGTATTATTATACAAGTAGAAAAAACACGTCAATTTCACCCCATATCCAAAATAATTTAAGAATTACATTGATGACATCACCTGGATCCATTATATCCTATATAAAGTCCCATTAAAACCTCTCACCACTACGTACAAGCATGAATCATTAACAGATTTGGGTTAGAATATCAACACTCATAGTTGTAGTGTCTAGACACATATATTTTTAAAGAGCCTCAATCCAAATATATTAATCTTGATCAAGGGATATAGTGAAAATAGAATATCTCACTCTAGTATCTAATTATTTGGGTGCCCATGTAGAGAAGAAAAATGTTGTTTATTGTATAATTTTGAGATTTTATTGGTTGTATATCTCCTTAGATTATATCTCTTCATGCCTCTGACAACATGCACCTTAGGACATGAATTGACCACATGGGGGTGATGTTAGAATAATTTGGGGATATTTGCCTCTATCTCATCCTCCTAATGTGCAATTACCACCTCTATCATAGTTTCATATCTGGGGACCAACCTTTCTAAGATATGAATCTACCATATCACATTACATCCTCTAATACACAATCCTCTCTACTCCCTAAGTAAGATCTGATGCACAACAGTTCAGGTAGTCTCATTCCATATGGACTCATCCTACAGAGACGTATTAAATCCTATCTCCTAGATGGATCATATTCACAACTTCTATTAAACTGATCCGAATGTCTAATATTGAGAATGTGAATGTGAATATTTCTATCACCATCCTATTTGGGATACCAATATTCAATCTCATGTATAACCACCAATTTTTTAGATAGTGATTAGAGTATTCATTTTTATACATTTCTCAATGATGAAAAACAATTTATGAGTCATACAATGGAAATTTCCCCATTTTTAATTTATATAATAAACAAAGTATAATAGTTGTTTAGTGGTGTTTATGGATTCAAAATGGAATATTTAGTATAATAGTAGAGATTTGTATACTAGGAGAATAATATAGGATATTGACACGTAATGTTGGGAATAGATGAATTCTTTTAAAAAATTCATTGGTTGTGTGTCTATATTGAAATTAATATTTAATCATGTATTTTTTGAATTATTAATATCGAGAAATTATTGAGTGGATTATGATATATGGGATCTTGTGAATCAACCATATATGTTGGAAAATGGGAGGTAGTTCTGAATTGGAAATTGATGTAAATAGTTGGTGAAATTTTGAATTTATTTAATAGTGGCTCAACAGTTTAAATTATAACATTAATATTTAAAAAAAATAATTTTTATCATTCCCCTAAGGGATCCTTATTAAAGGACCTTATTAAGAGATGTTGGGGTCTTGTATACCATTGTGTCTTTACCTCTTCAAAAATAACATTTCTATGACTTGGATAAAAATTATGTTGTCTCTTATTATTCCCCTCTTTATCTCCTCCTATTTGTCTCAAAATGGATTCATGATCTCGGGATATGGCTTTTTTTTCACTAACTCTTGTAGAGAACCTTCAAAAAAATTATTTCTCTAAAATATGTTATGTGACTTTATGTTATGTGGTTTATTATCCTTCATTATGGTGTACTTGTTAATATATAATTTGGTAAATATTTATTTTTTAATTGATTAACTATTTTCAGGCATCCTTTCCAATTTAAATGAAGAAATTTTAAATAGGCTTAATGATAATTGACATTTTATTTTTGTTTATCACATAAACCTTTGTGGTTTAGATGAAAATTAATAGGGAAGTATATTATAATAATAATATAATTTGGATATATGCATTCTAATATTTTGGTTATATTTGCATTGGTTGAATATGATTAATGTTAGAATTAGTGAATATGTACTTGGTGTAAGGGTATAAGTTTATTGTGACTGATTAATATTATATATTTATAAGAAATATTGAAATTGTGATTTATTGTTTGAATTTTTAGGTAATAGAAAATTCATGGTAACTTATTTTAGGGATGTATGATTTAAATTGATAATACATACAGGTTATGAGACAATGCCTATCTTATAGAATATTGTTTTTAGGTTATTTTTCATATCATATTCTTGTTGAAGGATGTTATATATTTATTCGCATTTTATAATAGGTGGTAACCTACTTTATATATAAATTATTAGGAAAGAAATCAAAGTGTAAACATACATGTAACTCATTTTGGGCTATTTTGGGAAATCATAATGTGTTTTTATACACCACTATTATGTCAGTAACATTGAATTTTGTGAGTTGTCGGTATGTAAAGTTCATGGAATGGGGAGTATATAAGGATCTGACCATGGATTACAGATAATAGAAGATTTTCATCTCGTATTATCCTTATATTTATTGTATTGTTTTGAATCATTAATATTGATCACACATGTATTATGGAATGTATATACACAATATCTTTAATGCACACTATGGAAAATAATTATTTTTATACATTTAGGTATTATATTTATGGTAATTGTAATTAATATTATGTTGATAATTAAAGAACTCACTACTATAATAATATGAATTTAGTTTTTGGGGTAATGTAAAAGGTTATTTAAAAAATAATATATAACAATGAGTGAATTTTGAGTATTTTAGTTAGGTATAAGAACTATATTTAATTATTATACGTGTTGTATAATTTTTGTGTTGATTGTAAATATTAAATTTACTTGATCAAATTAATATAAAAATTGATGTAATTTCACATTTGTTTAGATATAATATTCTCGGATATGGATCCTGAAATGTTGGTTTTATTGATATGTAATTATTGGGAAAATTATTAGTAAAATCATTAAATAAAATGATTTTTTGTAATTAATTATAATTTTATTTGAATAAAAAAATAGATTTTTTCCATGGAATGTATTTCTAATACCAATGGAGACTGTCGATTGATAATATAATATTTGAGGATACATATGACATAGAGGAATAAGTGGATCCCTTTTTAAATAAAATTAAATTAATTAATTAAAAATATGGTGTCAATTAATATATTTGGATAAATTCAATCAATTTTTTTAAAACAGAGGAAGAAGATAAATGAAACAAATATTTTAAGAGAGAAAGAGTTGGATATCATTAAATTAATACTTATTTTAAAATTTATATTGTAATTCATTTATTTTACATTGAATTAATTATCATATTTGTTAAAAAATATTTCCTAAAAACTATATTTCTACCAATATAAAATGATGATGAAAATATTATAGTTAAATTATTAGATGCATTCATACCTAGATGAGTGATAAATTATTTTACACTAAAACAAATCATGTTTTATTTTTTTGTTCCCTTTAGGAGTGTTTTTTTAAAACTATGTAACTTATTGCACCTGGTACACTTAGTGGTTACCAAAACCTAATGGCCACATTACCTCAAGATTGACTAATAACATATCAGAGGCTACAAACTAGACTTGAGTGTCTATAATAGAATGATTGGGAAACCATACCATTATGATAATAGTGTAGCATTGTTTTATAATCATATCAATCATTATAAGAATAATTTTGGGGTGATTGAACACATAAAGAATAATCCTCCATCAAATAAAAACCATGTAATTTCATCCATAAGTGTCTTAAAAAAATTTATTATCATGGAATGATATACTAAAATGAAAATTATGAAACAAATGGACGGAGGTACGCAAATATACATATATACTAAAATAACCATAAATATAAAATAATATTATCTTGAGAAATATCATGAGATATTATTTAGTCATATGTTCCCACACTCCATGCTAATGTAAATCATGCATTTTTATCTCAGATCTTCCCCTTGTCCCTACTAACATACATAAAGTCTATCAGTGTACCAAATGGCGGTTCATGTGGGTGTAAGATAAACTCATTAAGCCACCATAATCAGTGCCTAATAATATTTAGTCTATGAATATATATTAAATAGGATTTTAATTACTATAATAGTTTTAAACAATTTTAGGTAAATAAATATCCCACATAGGTCTGTGTTCCAATGGGAGACTAGTCCTTCACTACCACCTTTGGTCATATTATAAATGTCTCTAAATAATGAACCAAAAATATGTCAAACATAATAAAGTCATATGATCGGACTCATATATCTAGAGTACTTCATGAACATTATCAATACATGATATGTATAAAATTTTCATTATGAAAGTGTAAGTCTCTATACAAATACAAGATTATACTTTGTATTAATGATGCATCATATATCCATTTCATTATAAAATTTCATAAGAATGTGTAATCATCCACATAGTTCATTATTGGGAACCTAGGTATCTCCTTAGGAATATTTGAACAAATAACTATACAATCCCATCCTAGGAATTCCCCATAAGACCCATGCTATGGATCTAAGTGTTTTATAAAGTCACAACCCCATGAGACTATCATTAGTGGTGCACTAAGGTAGCTCAAGTGTCACCCATGGTATCTATAATAACATTCCCTCTATGCCCATCCATGGAAGTACACATAGGGAGTCAATGTAACACTCATGGAATATATGTAATATATTCACATATTCAATTCATTGGCTTCTATAAGGAATATCAGGTATCACCCTAAATGTGATAAAACGAAGTATCCAAGTGAATCATTCTAAGGTATTCATATAAGAACCCATTTTCACCAATTTATTGTAATAATTCAATAATAATCCATTCAATATAAATAAGTATGAAGATATAATTTATTTTGTTCTTAAATTGATTCCTATATCTCACTCTATGCATGACAATAAAAATTGTGATGGTCCTGAAGTCTAATAAAAAATATAAGTTGTAATATCAATTTAATTTGGCCATCATATATATACAACCAAGAAACACAATTAAAATGGTTCTTTAAATAAAATCATAATTTTATGTGGAATAAGAACACATGAATTGTCTCATTCATTTTAATTGGTCATTTCAATTATGAGTGAAATTTTAGGAATAATTGAGAACAAAAAATGTCTAAACAAAAAATCTAATTTTTATCTATTCCTCATATTAATAGTTTTCTACTTACATGTTAGTCATTTATTGTCATTAAAATCTTATGAAAGGGGTAGAGTGCCCACCTCAAAATAAGAATGAATACATAATCCATGCTTTGTAGTTTAATCTCATTTAAAAATTCACCCAAGGGGTGGTTCCAATTTGAGGTCCTTAAACTTTAACTATACCTCAATTATCCTCATGGGTCTTATAGGTCATGCAAAACTATTTTATTTACAGATCCATTAATTTAATAATAGACTTTGGTTAAATAATGTGTGTGGAACATCGACATAAACATAAACATTAATAGTTGGATTTAAAAGTCAATGACAACATACCTTTTCTTGAAAGACAACTCCTCATATGTTTCTTTCCTCTAATTTGAGCCAAAATAAATATGAAAATGAGCAATTGAATGAATTTCATAAAAATATTTCATTAAAACTCACTAAAATAATTTTTTTGAGAAGAACGGAAATTTAAGAATGAGATTATTTTAATATCAAAATCACTAGTGGATATATAAAGGGAATTAAAATGGATCGCTCAGAGTATATATGGGGATGAAAAATCTATTCTATGTAGTAGTATTGATGAATAATATCAAATAGTGGAGAATCTATCCACTACATGAGAATGAAAAAATCTTTTCAACATATAAATCACATTAAATGAAAATATCTATTTACCCATCGTTAAAGGGTCACACGATTTGATTGACTAATTTTCCAAACCATGCTCCAAGTGTTTTCCAAAAACTACTTCAATAACCCCGTCTAATATTCCTGGTGAACGGTTAGAAAAACCTTATGCTGGACATTTTTTCCCATATAATAAATTCTTCTACAATAACATGGGTGTGTGGCTTATGAATAATATTTTGTTAAAACCATGAGGGCCTTGAATGTTCATTGGACCACCTATAACGGTTTGATCTAACCATTGGGACTAGTTTTGTCTGTTTCTACAAACCATATGACACAACTACCTCTTAGAATGACTCAGGATATGGACCTCATACAATCCTTGATCATCAATTTTTTCCATTATAACCCCACTAGTTAATTCTATAAGAATAAAATTTAGCAATAGAGTGGAATATAAAACGATCTTTACCTTAATGAAAAATTTAGTTCTTATAATCATCCACCTTAAATAAATTCACCACCAAATTTCCCATATAAGGGTGGTAAATCATATTCTATGTATATCTCTAGACATTGGGCGTGTATGTTGGTCTCCTTCTCAACATTCTCATATTGTACAGGGTTATGCTTCTGTAACACCCATAACCAAGGAAATGACCATCCATATAGATCCACCATGCCTGGATCAATGATAAAAATAATATACTTCTCAATGGATGAGAAAACTCAAAATAAGAAAACTCAATATGAATAATATGTTATTTCTAAAAAATATTTTGTTGATGCAGAGATACATGGAAGTTGTCGTGCATGACCTGGTGCATTTGAGGTAATTTTAACCAATAATCTACCATCCCGAGTCTCCACGGAATCTATATTGTCCTTATGTAAAGAGGTGATAGGTTTACTTATTATAAATATGTCTATTCCCTAGTTTAAGTGATACTCATAGAAAACCAAACTCCAAAAAATGATCTATATTGGTCAACAATGATGATTGGCATATGATTTGTATCTAGATTGAGTTATTTAAATCAACTTCCTAATAATCTAAAACATCTCCAAAGTCTACAAAACTTTATGTTATCCAAGAAGCACTGTATCTCTAACCAATATCCATCACATGGGTGAACATACTATCCAACCATTAACAGCCTCATAAGGACTCATCTATATGGTCTCCTCGAAGCATTTATTATAATATAAATTTGTGAGAGGAAAGTGCTTGTCCCAATAACCATTCAAATAAAGGAAATATGCTCAGAGCATGTCCTTCAAAACCTATATCCCATGCTTAGACGGACTATTGGTATTTTAGTGATAAGATTTACTCAGTTGTATATGTGATAATAGATCCCCCCAAACCCCTTCGTAAACATCAATGTGGAATGATAATCTCAATCCAATATGATAGAATCTATATCTGTATAGAGGATTATGATATCTTGATTGTAGAGTCACCCAAGATCCTCCAATGATATGGTCTCCCAAAGACGTAAAAAATGGGAGACCATTGTCATCCATTCTATGATCACCCACATGGGTCAACTACCTTGAGGTGATCTAGGACATCCAATAATGAAATGCATGGGGATGCCATCCCATTTCCACTCTACAATAGGTATCTTCTATAAAAGCCCAACAATTCACTAGTGCTCTACCTTCACATATTGACAAGTGGAACACTCATTAACAAAACCATCAATATCTTATTTGATCATCGAAAACCAATATTGACTACATAAGTGACGAGATACATATGTATGTCTTGGATACATAGCCCATATATAGGCGTGAGTCTCAAACATCAAATCAATTTGGTCATCTAGAAGAACTATGATGTTTAATTGAATGTGAAAGATCTCATTCACATCAGTAACCAAAAAAAGAGGCTGATCATCCCCTAAAACAATTTCCCAAAAGAACAAGCTCCTCAAATTAGATATAATTATCATATTCACTTTACTAATAAATGAAGAGGTCACCAATAATGACAAATTTATAGACTCTCCATGATAGTTCTAAACATCCAGACACATCACAAAAAATAGGGACATAAACTACAACTCATTACTTCCCACCTGAACTTCTTGTGTATGAGTCCTATAACTCTCAGAATTAGGAAATAAATTTCCCTTTCCATGAGTATAATCCTTCATGATGTTAGGAGACTATAGGTATTAAAACCACATTCCCTTCTTGAAATTCAAGTCATTTTGTGTGAAGATATAGTTCAGGATTTTGTGGACCATATAGACCATATAATTATCTCCTAATAATTAATGACTCCAATAACATAAGGAATAAAAAAAATTATAATTTTCAGATAATGAACTGTGTAGATCATATCATGTGGCCTCAAATAACAAAAATATGTATTCTACAAACCACTCTTCAAAAATCACAACTGATCCTTCATCAATAAAATATGCATCACAATAAATAATATAGCTCCAACCTATGTCTACAATAACCAAGAGCATTAATGAATTTACTCTCCCTTTTAGATCCTAAAATTATATCTCATAGTAATCAGGCCATATATAATTCACATCCATTATAGTGAAGCCCGTATGAGGTGTTTTAATGTGTGAAAATTATTTAATGATATTTTTTTAATAACCATGTGGGAAAAATAATCTCGGTATATCAAATACTATATTAGAATACTCCAAGGAATCTATAGCTCTAACAATCTCTATGTAAACTGACACATCTATCTCTGATATAATATGATTCATGAAGTGAATATTTTTGATCCAAAACTGGTACCTTATTGGTTAATAATTTGAATTATTCACACTCCATATATTCAATATGATCTCAAGATACTTGGCATGATTGTGTTGAGTGTGATAAAATACTCTAATATTTTTCATGAATACCACTAAAAACCAATCTAGATTGGATTATTTATTTTATCATTTCCTTGAAAACGGTTTGCACATTCATCCTGCCAAAAAAAATAACAAGTACTCATGCATGCCCTGTATAATGTAGAATTTTTTATTCTTTAGATATAATGGTATGACATGAACCTGATGAAAACCCTATATCAAATAATTATTCAAGAAAACACTAGCTCCATTTATCTAGTAAAATATATAATCTATATGAGGTATTTTATATTGGGTTTTAATCATAGGATGAATTAAAATATATTAATACTTGAAGTGATTAAGGGTACCGTCTGCATTTTTTAGAAAAATGAACCGGTAAACCCCATGGAGAATAACTAGGTTTTATAAACACTCGATATTTGAAATCTTATAGCTTCTTCATGAGCTCTACTAAATGGTATTAGTCATCCTATAAAGAGGAATGGATACATGTTGGGCTCCAGGAACAATCTCAATGGAAAACACTATGTTTCTATGGGATGTTAGTCATTAAAATTAATCATGGAAAAATCTGTAAAATGATCTACCACTGGGGTAAATCCTCCTGATGCATTACATGATCATCCAGATATAATCTAGAATTATGTAATTTCTTCCCTCGTAGACCACAATGCTATGGTCTAGTTTAGCAGTACAGGACATCCTATTCACTATTATGAATAAAACCCCTCCCTCCGGTGATTTGAAGGTCACCCTTCATCTATAGAAGTCAACATAAACATGATTGAGAACCATTATGTACACCATTTGAATGATATAACACCCTATCATCTTGATGAAATATAGGTCTAATAAAACGTTATAACCACCTACCTCATGCAAACAATCCTTACCCTTGAATACACTATCTAATAGTATCTTTGACATATTATCATGTGTCATCACGACCTATGATAACTATACATTGATCATATGGCCCTCCATAATAGGTAAAAAGATAAAGGAATGAAATTCACTAATATCTAAAAGAGTATATACCACCATTGAGGCTACTATAATAGTACCACTCATTGATGAAGGTCTTGCACTATACTACTCAGGTATTAGTTGCATTGCATACATCTGTCATGAACCAAAATATTGAGATATATTTTGGTTTCACTGGGTATGCCCTCTCTACTGGTGCAATAAATGTGGGGCCTAGATAAATAGTCCATGATAACCACCTCAGACTAATTTGTAGCCTGCACCCCAACACCCTATGTGATAATGAATCTAATCATACATGATAATGAAAAATATAAATATATATATATATATTTATTGGTTATATCATGATGGATTTATGCGAAATATATAAGGAGTGTTCATCATGAATAATAGCTTACATGAACATATTGTTGTGTTAGTTTGAGATTCATGTATTCTTACACTACGAAATAATATTTCATTCAATAGTGTGTGGTGAATTAATGAATATAAAATATAGTGACATAAACCATTTCATTATAACCTGGATGATATAGGATTAAAAATTATCATGTTCTATATGTTCCAGGCATACCACTATATAAAATATTTTTAAATTTGGGATGATTATAGTATTATAGGATTGGTGGATTGTTGTTTGATTAAATATAAATCTTCTCCTACCATAATATACTGGTCACACTATAAAGGGAGTCAAATACATTATAAGATACTCTGACATCTCTTTGATTTATCCATTTATATCCATCTAATCTAAGGGTCACACCACAACTAGAGTTTCTACAAAGAAATGCATGTTTTTCTTACAAATAAACTATCTACCCTAGTGTATTTAATGCATATGTGTGATGAAAAAATTTAGATTCCTACATTATATGGAAGGATATATTATTCTATAAATGATATTTATAAGGGTTAACACCAATTCTAATTTATATATTGAAATCAGGTACAAAAATAATTTATTTTTGAAAAGGTTGATACTAATAATTCATCATGAATTTCATGTCCAGGATAGTCCTCTTTCAACATTCCAATTTCAGTTTACTAAAAAAATTATAAAATGGTTAGTGGGATTAAAAAAATCCCCAAAAATTATTAAATAGTAAATATTAATGGAGAGTGGACCATCTAAAAACAATGTGTTTATTTGTATTTGTTCTTACTATATCTCACATCATCACATTATCATGAATGAAATTTATTCACACTAACCAATTAAATGAATCTCATAGTTTGAGAGTTATTTTATTATGAAAAGGCTACTTCACCACCCATCTCTATAGTGGTATACTCACTCTTAGGCACCACAATATAATATTGAAGACCATGGTGACTACGGTGCTATTGGTGCTTTTTGTGATGATAAATAGTTTAATATAATAGATTATGTCAGTTAAAAACAAATTTGGGTATCATTATATGTGTCCAAATAGTAATAATGTTGTTTTTGCTATCTAATTAGATTTCTATAGAGGCTATGACTGATGTATTTTCTTCCCGTGGTATTAGGAATAATGGTTTTTCCTTATTGGTGGATAATTCACTTATGTATTATTTGAAATACCAATTCATATTATGTATTTTAGTGATATTAATTTTATTTTATGTTGGATATACACTTTGATTATATGTATTTACAGGAAAATGTATTACATCTATGTTATTTTTTCACTATGATAATCTATATACCCTAGAATATTCAAGGTGCGATTAGTTTCTTTAAAGAAGATTCCAGAAGGAAGCCCAATGATTCTATAGAATATATTTTTTGTGGGATAACATAATTTATTTTTTAAAATATATGGAATGTCGTCATTTGGTACCAGTGTAATTAAAAAATTCATTAAATTGATTTTTTTCTAAAAATTGTAAATCTTATAAATTTCATAAATATACAGGTGTACAAAATCAAGGGGTCAATTAACCATTTTTATATTTTTAATTCATTTATTGAATAAAAGTGTTATAAAATTATGATGAAGCATAGGGTTTCTAAATAATGTTTTTGAATGTGAAGAAAAATATCAATCTCTAAGGGAACTATATAAAGGATATGTATTTTCATATTTTTTATCATATATAATAAGAAGTATTATTTATTACAGGGGTGTTATTGTGAAAAAAATGATATAATGGATTTAATAACCATAGTTAAGGATTCATACGATTCAATAACATGTATTGAATGACTGTATGGATAAAAAAGTATTATCTAAGATAAAATTTGTAGCAAGATGTTTATTATAATATGAGTGATATGACCCCTCAACACATAAACATGAATTTAATTAACAAAAAAATACTCTCTTATAAATAATACTCCTAAAATATAAAATACCAATATGATATAGATAGAATTTATTATTTTAGAAATATTAGAAAAAATAAATAAGCCTGATTTTTAAAAAAAATGATGTTTGTGTATCATAATAATATACTATAAATGCAATATAATTATAATATTATAAAGGGATTACAATTAGACATATTGTTTTATAATAATAAACAATGTATTATTATACAAGTAGAAAAAACACATCAATGTCACCCCGTAACCAAAATAATTTAGGAATTACATCGATGACATCACCTGGATCCACCATATCCTATATAAAGTCGCATGAAAACCTCTCACCACTAAGCACAAGCATGAATCATTAACAGATTTGGGTTATAATAGGAACACTCATAGTGGTAGTGTCTAGCCACATAGATTTTGAAAGATCCTCAATCCAAATCTATTAATCTTGATCAAGGGATATTGTTAAAACATAATATCTCACTCTATATCTAAGACATTGGGTGCCAATGTAGAGAAGAAAAATGTTGTTTATTGAATAATTTTGAGAATTTTTTGTTTGTATATCTCCATAGATTATATCTCTTCATGCCTCTGACAAAATGCACCTTATTCAATGAATGGACCACATGGGTATGATGCTAGAATAATTTGGTGATATTTGCCTCTATCTCCTCTACTTAATGTGAAATTATCTCCTTTATCATAGTCCCATACCTAGGGACAAACCATTCTAAGATATGAATCTACCATATCACATTAATTCTTCTAATACACAATCCTCTCTACTCTCTATGTAAGATCTAATTCACAAAAGTTTTGGTAGTCTCATGCCATATGGACTCATCCTACACAGACGTGTTAAATCCTACCTCCTAGATGGATCCCATTCACAAAATCTATTAAACTGATCTTAAGGTCTAATATTTAGAATGCGAATGTGAATATTTCTTATCCCCATCGTATTTGGGATACAAATAGGCTATCTCATGTCTAACCACCAATTTTTTAGATAGTGATTAGAGTATTCATTTTTATATATTTCTCAATGATGAAAAACAATTTATGAATCATATAATGTAAATTTCCTCATTTTTAATTTATATAATATACAACGTATAATAGTTGTTTAATGGTGTTTATGGATTCATAAGGGAATATTTAGTATAATAGGAAAGATTTGTATACTAGAAGAATAATATAGGATATTGAAATGTAATATTGGGAAGAAATTAATTCTTTTAAAAAATTAATTGGTTGTGTATATATTTTAAAATTCATGTTTAATCATGTATTTTTGGAATTATTAGTATCAATAAATTATTTAGTGGATTATAATATATGGGATCTTGTGAATCAACCATATATGTTGGAAAATGGGAGGTAGTGCCAAATTAGAAATTGATGTAAACAGTTGGGGAAATTGTGAATTTATTTAATAGTGGCTCTAAAGTTTAAATCATAACATTAATATTTTCAAAAAAACATTCATTTTTAGCATTCCCAAAAGTGATCCTTATTAAAGGACATTATTAATAGATGTTGGGTCCCATCTACCATCGCGTCTTTTTCCACTTCAAAAATAACTTTTCTATGACTTGGATAAAAATTATGTTTTCTCTTATTATTCCCTTCTTTATCTCCTCCTATTTGTCTCAAAATGGATTCATGATCTCAGGATATGGATTTTGTGTTTCACTAAATCTTTTAGAAATCCTTCTAAAAGGTTTTATTTCTCTAAAATATGTTAGGTGAGTTTACGTTATGTGATTTTTTATCCTTCATTATGGTGTACTTGTTAATATATAATTTGGTAAATATTCATTTTTTAATTGATTAACTATCTTTAGGCATCCTGTTGAATGTTAATGAAGAAATCTTAAATAGTCTTAATGATAATTGACATTTAAAATTTTGTTTATCCCATAAACCTTTGTGGTTTAGATGAAAATTAATAGGAATGTATATTATTATAATAATATAAT
The DNA here is from genome assembly GCA_963277665.1 of Viscum album. NCBI lineage: Eukaryota > Viridiplantae > Streptophyta > Magnoliopsida > Santalales > Viscaceae > Viscum > Viscum album. The sequence continues at coordinate 1,837,262,064 of OY728147.1, forward strand.
ATGAGGATATGCATTTTAATATTTTGGTTATATTTTATTGGTTTAATATGATTAATGTGAGAATTAATGAATGTGTATTTGGTGTAAGAATATGAGTTTATTGTGACTAATTAATATTATATATTTATAAGAAATATTGAAATTGTTATTTAGTGTTCGAATTTTTAGGTAATAGAAAATTCATGGAAACTTATTTTAGGGATGTATGATTTAAATAGATAATACATACAGGTTATGGGATACTGTCTAACTTATAGAATAGTGTTTTTAGCTTAATGTTCATAGTATTTTCTCATTGATGGATGTTATATTTTTTATTATTATTTTATAATAAGTGGAAACCTACATTATATTTACAATATTAGGAAAGAAACCAAAGTGTAAACATAAATGTAACACATTTTGGGTTATTTTGGGAAATCCTAATCTGTATTTATACACCACTATTATGTCAGTAACATTCAATTTTGTGAGTTGTTGGTATGTAAAGTTCATGTAATGGGGATAATACAAGGATCTGACCATGGATTACAGATAATAGAATATTTTTGTCTCGTATTTTCCTTATATTTTTTGTATAGTTTTGAATCATTAATATTGATAACACATGTATTATGGAATGTATGTACACAATATCTTTAATGCACACTAAGGAAAATAATTTTTTTTATATATTTTGGTATTATATTTATGGTAATTGTAAATCATATTATATTGATAATTATAGAACTCACTACTATAATAATATGAATATAGTTTTTGGGGTAATGCCAATGGTTATTTAATACTTCATCGTTAACAACGAGTGAATTTTGAGTATTTTAGTTAGGATTAAGAACTATATTTAATTATTATACATGTTGTATAATTTATCTGTTGATTGTAAATATTAAATTTACTTGATCAAATTAATATAAAAATTGTTGTAATTTCACATTATTTTAGATAGAATATTCTTGGATATGGATCTTGAAATGTTGGTTTAATTGATATGTAATTTTTGGGAAAATTATGGGTAAAATCATTAAATAAAATGATTTTTTTAATTAATTATAATTTTATTAGAATAAAAAAAATAGATTTTATCCAAATAATATATTTCTAATACCAATGGAGACCATCGATTGATAATATAATATTTGAGGATACATATGACATTGAGGAAAAATTTGATCCCTTTTTAAGGAAAATAAAATTAATTAAATTAAAATATGGTCTCAATTAATATATTTTGATAAATTCAGTCAATTTTTTTAATACAGAGGAAGAAGATAAATGAAACAAATATTTTAAGAGAGAAAGAGTTGGATATCATTAAATTAATACATATTTTAAAATTTATATTGTAATTCATTTATTTTTCATTGAACTTATTATTATATTTGTTAAAAAATATTTCTTCAAAACTATATGTCTACCTTTATAAAATTATGATGAAAATATTATAGTTAAATTATTATAAGAAAGGATAGCTAGATGAGTGAGAAATTATTTTACACTAAAACAGATCATGTTTTCTTTTTTTGTTCCCTTTATGAGTGTTTAAAAAAAACTATGTAACTTATTGGACCCTGTTGACATAGTTGTTACAAAAACATTATGGTCACATTACGTCAAGAGTGACCCATATATCAGAGGCTACAAACTAGACTTGAGTGTCTATAAGAGAATGATTGGGAAACTATACCATTATGATAATAATGTAGCACTATTTTATAATCATATAACTGATTATAAGAATAATTTGAGGTGATTGAACACATAAAGAATAATCATCCATCAAATAAAAACCATGTAATTTCATCCATCAGTGTCTTAAACAAATTTATTATCATGGAATGATATACTAAAACAAAAATATAGAAACACATGGATGGAGGTACGCAAATATACATATATTCTAGAATAACCATAGAGATAAAATAATACTATCTTGAGAAATATAATGATATATTCTTTACTCATATGTTCCCAAAATCCATGCTAATGTAAATCATGAATTTTTATCTCGGATCTTCCCCTTCTCCCAACTAGCATACATGAAGTCTATCCATGTACCAAATGGGGGGCCATGTGGGTGTGAGATAAACTCATTAGGACACCATAATTGGTGCCTAATAATATTTAGTCTATGAATATATATTAAATAGGGTTTTCATTATTATAATAGTTTTAAATAATTTTAGGTAAATAAATATCCCACATAGGTCTGTGTTCCCATGGAAGACCAGTCCTTCACTACCACCTTTGGTCTTATTATAAATGTCTCTAAATAATGATTAAAAAATATCTCAAACATAATAAAGTCATAGGATCTGATTCATATATCTAGAGTACCTCATGAAATTTCTCAATAAAGGATTTGTATAAAATTTTCATTACAAAAGTGTAAGTATCTGTCCAAATCCAAGATTATACTTCATATTAATGATGCATCATATAATAATTTCATTATAACATTTCATTAGAATGTAAAATCATCCAAGGAGTTCATAATTTGGAACCTAGGTATCTTCATAGGAATATTTGAACAAATAACTATACAATCCCATCCTAGTAATTCCCCATTAGAACCTTGGTATGGATCTTGGTGTTTTATAAAGTCACAACCCCACGAGACTGTCATTAGCAGTCCACTAAGGTAGTTCAAGTGTCACCAATGGTGTATATAATAACGATCCCTCTATGTCTATCCATATAACTACACATAGGGAGTCAATGTAACACTTGTGGAATATATGTAATATATTCACATATTGAATTCATGGTCTTCTATAAGGAATCTCAGGTATCACCCTTAACATGATAAAACTGAGTATCCAAGTGAATCATTTAAAGGTATTCGTATAAGACCTCTTTTTTCACCAATAGAGCATAATAATTCGATAATAATCCATTCAATATAAATAAGCATGATGATAACATTTATAGTGTTCGTAAATGGAATTCTGTATCTCACTATATGTATGACAATAAAAATTGTGATGGTCTTGAAGTTTAATAAAAAATATAAGTTGTAATATCAATTTAATTAGGACATCATATTTATACAACCATGAAACACAATTAAAATGGTGTTTTAAATAAAATCATAATTTTAGGTGGACTAAGAACACACGATTCGTCTCATTCAATTTAATTGGTCATTTCAATTATGAGAGAAATTTTAGGAATAATAGAGAACAATCAATGTCTAAACAAAAAATCTATTTTTTTCTATTCCCCCTTTTAATAGTTTTCTACTTACATGTTAGTCATTTATTGTCATTAAAATACTATGAAATTGGTAGAGTTCCCACCTCAAAATAGGAATGAATATATTATCAATGATTTGCAGTTCAATCTCATTTAAAAATTCACCCAAGGGGTGGTTCCAATTGGAGGTCCATAAACATCAACTATACCTCAATTATACTCATGGTTCTTGTATGCCATTCCAACCTATTTTATTTATGTATCCATTAATTTAATAATACACTCTGGTTAAATCATGTGTTTGGAACATCGACATCAACATAAACATTAATTGTTGGATATAAAACTCAATGAACACATACCTTATCTTGGAGGTTAACTCCTCATCCATTTTTATCCTATAATTTGAGCCAAATAAATATGAAATTGAGAAATTGAATAAATTTCCTAAAAATATGGCATTAAAATTCACTAAAATAATTTTTTTGAGAATAAATACAAGTGAAGAATGAACTTATTTTAATATCAAAATCACTAGTGGATATCTAAAGGTAATTAAAATGGATCACTCAGAGTATATATGCGGATGAATAATCTGTTCCTTGTAGTAGTATTGATGAATAATCTCAAATAGTGGAGAATCTATCCACTATAGGAGAATGAAAAAAGTGTTTCAAAATATAAATCACATTATATGAAAATATCTATTTACCCATCCTGAAAGGGTCACATGACTTTATTGACCAATTTTCCAAACTAAGCTCCAAGTGTTTTCCAAAAACTACATTAAGAACCCCATCAAATATACCTAGTGAACGATTAAAAAAACCTTATGTTGACCATTTTTTTCCTATCTAATAAAGTCTGATACACTAACATGGGTGTGTGGCTATGAATAATATTTAGTTAAAACCTTGAGGGACTTGAATGTTCACTAGACCACCTAAAACAGTTTAATCTAACCATTGGGACTAGTTTTTGCAGTTTCTACAAACCATATGACACAAATACCTCCTAGAATGACTCAGGATATGGACCTCGTACAATCCTTGACAATCAACATTTCCATTATAACCCCACTAGGTAATTCTATAAGAATAAAATTTAGCAATATCATGGAATATAAAATTATCTTTACCTTGAAGAAAAATTTGTTTCTTACAATCATCCCACTTAAAGAAATTCACCACAAAATTTCCCATCTAAGGGTTGTAAAGCATCTTCTATGTATATATCTAGACATTGGGCATGTATGTTGGTCTCCTTCTCAAAAGTCTCATATTATACATGGCCATGCATCTATAACACCAATAACCAAGGAAATGACCATCCATATAGATCCACCAGGCCTAGATCAATGATACAAATAATATACTTCCCAAAGTATGAGAAAACTCAAAATCAACAAACTCAAGATGAATAATATGTTATTTCTGAAAAATATTTTGTTGATGAAGAGATACATGGAAGTTTTCATGCATCACCTGGTACATTTGAGGTAATTGTAACCAACTAGCTACCATACCGAATCTCCACAGAATCTATATAGCCTTTATATAAATAGGTGATAGGTTCACTTATTATAAATATGTTTATTCCCTAGTCTAGGAGAAACTCATAGAAAACCCAACTCCCAACAATGATCTATAGTTGTCAACAATGATTATTGGCGTACGATTTGTATCTATATTGAGTTATTTAAATCCACTTCCTAATAATCTAAACCATCTATAAAGTCTACTAAACAAGATGTTAACCAAGAAGCACTGATCTCTTACCAATATCCATCGCATGGTTGAACATACTAGCCAACCATTAATGTCATCATAATGAGTCATCTATATTATCTCCTGGAAGCATTTATTATAAGACATATTTGTGAGAGGAAAGTGTTTCTCCCAATAACCATTAAAATAAAGGAAATATGCTCAGAGCATGTCCTTCAAAACCTATATCACATGCTCAAACTGACTATTGGTATTTCAGTGATAATATTTACTTAGTTGTATATGTGATCGTAGCTCCCCCATAAACCCCTTCCTAAACATCAATGTAAAATGATAATCTCAATCCAATATGATAGAATGTATAACCCTATATAGGATTATGATATCTTTATTGTAGAGATTCCCAAGATCATCCAATGATATGGTCTCCCAAATAGGTAAAAAATGGGAGACCATTGTCATCCATTCTATGATCACCCACATGGGGCCACTACCTTCAGGTTATCTAGGACATCCAGTAATAAAATCCATGGGGATGTCATCCCATTTCCACTCTACAATAGGTATCTTGTATAAAAGCCCAACTATTCGCTAGTGCTCTACCTTCACATACTGATAAGTGGAACACTCATTAACAAACCCATCAATCTCTCATTTGATCATCAACAACCAATATTGACTACATAAGTCACGAGACACATTTGTATGTCTTGGATACATAGCCCATATATAGGCATGAGTCTCTTACATCGAATCAATTTGGTCATCTAGAAAAACCATGATGTTTAATGGAATGTGAAAGATCTCATTCACATCCGTAACCATAAAAGAGGCAGATCATCACCTAAAACACTCTCTCAAAAGAACAATCTCCTAGAATTATATATAAGTTTCATATTCACATTCTTAATAAATAACGAGGTCACCAATAATGATAAATTTATAGACTATCCCTGATATTTCTAAACATCCAAACACATCACAAAAAATAGGGCAATAAACTACCACTCATTACTGTCCACCTGGACTACTTGTGTATGAGTCTTATAACTCAGAGAATTAGAATATAAATTTCCCTTTACATGACTATAATCCTGATTCATGTTAAGAAGATTATATGTATTAAAACCACATTAACTTCTTGAATTTCAAGTCATGTTGTGTAAAGATGTAGCTGATGATTTTGTGGACCATATAGACCATATAATTATCTACTAATTATTAATGACTCCAACAACATCGGTAATAAAAAAATTATAATTTTTAGATCATGAATTGTGTAGGTCATCTCATGTGGCCTCAAATAAAAGAATATGTATTCTACAAATCACTCTTCAAAAATGACAACTGATCCTTCATCAATATAAGATGCATCATAATAAGCATTATAGCTCCAACCTATCTCTACAATAACCAATAACATTAATGAATTTACTCTCGCTTTTAGATCCTAAAATTATATCTCACAGTAATCTGGCCATATATACTTCACACCCATTATAGTGAATCCCGTATATGGTTTTTTAATGTGTGAAAATTCTATAATGATATTTCATTAATAACTATTTGGACCAAATAATCTCGGTATATCAAATACTAAATTAGGATACTCATAGGGATCTATATCTCTAAAAATATTTATATAAACTGATACATCTATCTCTGATATAACATGACTCATGAAGTGAATTATTTCGATCCAAAAGTGGTACCATATTGGTTAATCATTTGAATAATTCACACTCAGTATATTCAATATGATCTCAAGATTCTTGGCATGATTGTGTTGAGTGTGATAATATAATATAATATTTTTCATGAATACCACTATAAACAAATCTAGATATGTATGGATTATTTATTTTATCATTTACTTGAAAATGGCTAGCACATTCATCCTGCCAAAAAAATATCAAATACTAATGCATCCCCTATATAATATAGAATTTTTTATGCTTTAGATATAATGGTATGACATGAACCTGATGAAAACCCCATGTCAAATCAATATTCAAGAAAACACTTGCTCCATTTAGATAGTAAAATATTTCATCTATATGAGGTAGTGTATACTAGTTTCTAATGTCACGACCCACCTCCCCGTATCGGGGCTCGAGCCGAAACTACCCCAAGCCTGCCTCCATAGGCCAGGGGCTAACAACTAGCATCGAAGGCTCAACAAACTAGGGGAGGCCTTTTCCTAAGAAAATGTACACACAAGTAGCAACTCAATGAAAAAGTGTAGAGAAAAGAAATCAAGATACAACACTACTACAAAAGTGGAACCAACATACATGCATCGATCTCTATCAAGTACAAGAAAAGTGATGATAAGTAAACTGAATAGTAAATGGGGGAAAACACAAGCCCAACCAGAAAGGTGCCACAACCCGACAACATGTAAAACAAAGGTAAACCGCTGGTGAGTATCACACCCAGAAAGTCCTGCTACAGCCACTGAATGCAGCTCCTCCATAGTCTCGACCAACCTGTCCGTCGTTTGGAAGGGCACACCAAGTGCGGGAAAATACCAAGCACGGGTGAGTATAAAAATACTCAGTTCGATGACCTGAAATCTCGAGGTAGAAACAAGGGAGGTACTAAAATGGTGACCAGTAGACTGAGAAAAGAATAGTGTCAGAGTGCAAGAGAGAGAGAGATAGTGCAGCTCACCCCAACAAGAGAAGGGAAACTAACTCGTCCAGACGCAAGGATCTAGTGACAGTGAGAAGACAAACTTCTGGTCGAGTCTTCACTACCTATAGCAGGATAGTAGACTCTTCCAAACAAGAGGAGATAGAAACATAAAGAAAGTGGCATACCCCACGCATCTTCGCCCCTCCTAGAAGGAGAGTAACCGAACCCAAGGAGTGGGAACAAGAATAGGATGTGTATATATATGCTCAATAGGGAACCCAAATGAGTATGTAATGGGATATCTATCTCAAAGATCAACCCAAGAAGAGTCACCAATAGTTCAAATGACGTCCATCACTGAACTCAAATGTCCTGCACGTCATCCGAGGAGGTACAAGTCAAAGGGGCTCAATCACTTCACCTCGATACTATCCTCTATGGGTGGCACTGACTCACCCAAATGGATTTTAGGTCACGTTGCATGGACGCATCTCGGTGGGAAAAACACCCCTCTTCCTTGTATGTCCTAAGGTCATGTCAAATCTGTCACATCCCTGACCCGCACAACCAAGGTTCCCGCTCCGGTAGTCACGAAGAAAAGTCACCGACTAGCCTCATAAGAAGGCCTGAGTCTGAAATGCCAACGGGTGACCCACTGCCGAGCCCTATTGGAGGGTAAAACCTAATACATCATCCGGAGACCCACTGCCCAGCCCTACTAGAGGGAAGACCTGGAAGATGTTGATAGGTGACTCACTGCCCAGCCCTACTGGAGGGTAGACCCAGAACACATGGACAGGCAACCCACTGCCTAGCCCTACTGGAGGGTAGACTGGGAACACATCGACAGGGGACCCACTGCCTAGCCCTACAAGAGGGTAGGACCGGAACACGTCAACAGGAGACCCACTTCCCAGACCTATTAGAGGGTAGACATGGAAATGGGTCTGATAACTCAGCACTGCAACTGACATTACAAGTGTCACCAACAACGCCACCATGCGTTGGTTCAGAGTGTGTTAAAGGGGCCTCCATCCAACACCCTTTCATGATTCCACATTTAATAAGATCTCAAATGAGGCTCCACATGTCCAAAACGATCACATCGTGGCAATCCTCATGAAAAAACACGTGAGAAAGACCATTTACTCGCCCGAAACGGTCAACTGCTGAATATGATACTATTCACTATAGCCATCCCATGTGGGGCCCACACCAAGATCCCAAAACTGAACAAAAAAATCACACCACTGTGATCCCCTCAGAAAAACACACGGGATTGACTACTCGATCTTCCAAAACAGACACCCGGTGAAAAAGGTACTATTCATCATAGTCAGCTCGGGTCAGACCCACACCATGATCTTGAAGAAAAGTCGGGCGAACAGCGCCATCACGATGCTCTTGGAAAAACACGTCAAATCGATTATTCAGATCCTCGAAGAAGACGCCTGAAGAAAATGTTGCAGTATGCTGCACACAGCTCATAGGATGGCACTTGGGGCCCATGCTTCAACTCCGGCTTCATCGCTTGAGACCACCCTGGTCAACCTCGTCTCAATGCTAGGGTCACAACGCTGATGAAGTCACCTAAAACGGACTCTGGATGCAAAAGCTTCAATTCCCCACGTTATAACCAAATGGGCCCCCATATGGCCCACACCTCGGGCCCGAAATTAGGCGGGCGGATTGCGTCTTTGCAATCCCCTCAAAAAAACAATCAGAAACGAGTACTCAAACACCCTAAACAGATGTCGGGTAAAAAAGCGACGTCTCATCGTAAAACATGCCAACTAGGACATGTGGGGCCCTCACCTTGCCTCAAACCTGAACGCTTCTGAAACCGTGTCAAAATATCTGCACGAAGACTGGGGTCACGTTGCCGCTGACGGCGCGTCAATCGGACATCCCAAGCAGGAGTTAGGTCCGACGCAACAATTAATTAATTAATTATTCACATTGTGTTTCGTGCTGCAGAGCAATGAAATCATCCCGCAAATGTTCCGAACCACATTGGAAGTACCGTCTCAGCCCCAGGTCCACAACGCCTTTGACAGCGTGTCAAACGGACGTCCGGCTTGCGAAGCCCATTCATTGAAAAATTTAATAATAATTTAATATTTTTAAATTAACCTATTTCGTGGCACCCGATTTCGGGCGCAGAACCCAAAAACCTCAGAACTCACTTCAAATAGTCTGCCCCGCCGATATGAACTCGCTGCCGCAGATGGCGTGTCAAACGGACGTGCCATTTGGAAAATTACGGCCCCCTGAATGTAAGGGGTCCCAAAATGAGCCGCTGCAAACCAGCTGGCCCAGTCCTGACCACCGGCCCAGTCCTAACCGCCACAGCTTGCTCCAGCCGCACCGGACCCCTCAGGTCCGGTTCTCCCCAGCAGACTGGCCAAAAGGCCAGTCTTCATCTCCTCCCCCAGGACCTGCGTTCGGTGGGTCCTTGCCCCCGCCACACACCTGAAGCGGTCAGCGCCCCGTGTTCCTCTGCTGAGTGCGACAGGCCGGTGCCCTGCACTCCCTGCTCGCCATCAGCACCTGGTTGCCCGCCTACTCCGCTGTAGCCAGTGACCGCGCCGGCTCCTCAGCTCGACCACGCCAGATCCTGCTTGAAGCCCGACACTCTGCCGCTGCCCTCGGCTCACCGAACGCCGCCGTTGCCTCCAGCTTGACCTCCACATGCTCGATGCACCGCGACCACCGCGCACAGCCGCCGTCCACTCGGTCGCACCCACCGGAGCCCGAAACTCCAGCTTCTCCCGGCTCTCCATCGTCGCCTCGTCCGAACCCCATACGTGCCTCCCCAAGCTCCGACCACCACCCTTGCCGGAGCTGGGTCTTCCGACGGTCTCCGCCACCGCTCCGTTGGCTTGTTTCCAAAACCAAATGCAGGTTCGGGTTCCTCGGGACAAGGCCTTCACAACGCCTGCCACTGACCGTCGATCCGACATGATTTGACGCATCCGAAAATTTGGACAAAGAACGCCCATGAACGATAAACAAAACGGGGCTCGGGCGTTGGCCGTGTTCGTTCGGCCAATGCCCCGAATTCTAAAATTAATGAATTTAAAACAACAGAACTGACAAAGGGCAGAAAACCAACAAAACACCTACCTCTATCCGGCTTCTTGACGCCGAGGACGCACCCTCTCGATGCTATGATCCGCCGTAGTCCACTCTTCAATCCGGTGGAGAACAATGAAGAACGCCGAAGAACGACGAAGAACACTCGAGAGAAAGAGAGAGAGAGAGAGAGAGAGAGAGAGAGAGAGAGATAGAGAGAGAGAGAGATAGAGAGAAAGAGAATGCCCCCCCAACTCCACATTTTTTTTTCTATTTATAGAAAAAAACCACGTAGCGCAGGATCCTAAATCACCACACCCTCTCATTTTATCTCACGCCTAGGCAAAACACCCCATTTCAAACTCAACGGAAGTCTCAGATTTCAATTCCAAGAATTTTTCCGAATGTTATTAAAAAAGAATGTCAGTGATAAAAATCACTAAGTGAACATTCTGAAATGACCATTTCGCCCCTGGGTGACATTTCTCATAGTAGGCCCGCACCCGCAAAATTTACACCCTTCCTAGGGTAAACAACATTCTCCAGACTCAACCGTGCCCTCAGGTTTCCAATTCTAGCATCCTTTTAGGAGTTACTCAGGTTTTTTATATTAAATGAATAATTTAATTCAATCTATCCATTTAACACTCCGTTAACGAGTGAGGTGTCCGAACGTCCCGCACCGACTCATTTTATGTCGCGCCTAGGGTAAAACCTGTGTTCCAGACCCAACTGTTGTCTCAAATTTCCATTCTGATCAAGATTATAACAGATATCACGTTTTATTTAGTAAACCATGCATCCATAAAATAAAAAAACTTAACATTTTTATATAATTAATTTCGGGCACACCGAGCCTCGGAATTGCACGCCGTCTGAACTCCCTACTCTGGAATGATATCAAGAAAATTTTTAAAGTGTCAGAGTCCCAAAACCTAGGTTCTTACATCATTCCCTCCTTCAATATTTTCATTCCTGAAAAGAAAAACTAGGAAAATCAACTCGGGATACAGAGCTCACACCTAGATCTCCCATGCCCAAGAAAATTTGCACAACTCCAAGTTGGCACAACACGCAAACCATAGGGATGGTTCATACTTATAAGGCCTGCTACTCTTGAGGTCATGTGTAGGAATACACACGCACCTCATCAGCTGCAACACGTGAAAGACATCGTGCGCCCACCGCTACTATTAGGAGCATAGGACAAGATGGTAGGCAACCTCACCATCTCTTGCACGATTCCCGAACGACCCAATAAAACTCGGGGGACTTCCCCAGGAAAACATCTACTTTCCACGTCGCGACCAAAATCATGGTTTGTTCCTGGAACATGGTCTCATGATTCCCTCCTTCAGAATACCAATCTGGTGAAACACCCAAGGATACCTGGTCACACAAGTTTTCACAGTCGGTGCATCATGTTTGAGACTCTTTTACACGCTCAACCAGTGAAGGAGTCAGCTTTATCAACTATAGACAAGCTATACCCTCATGCAGAAACTCTATCCAGCACCATTGTCTCCGATTCAAGTCTCTCTGGGTGGGGACACACCTGGGAAGCTGGTTGTCTGAGCAAACCCCAAAGCTCTCTCCCTGAAGATAGTGTCTCAAAATTATTAGGGAAAAAGTACCACCACCAGCACGGACACAGGGTTACACCAACGCCCCACATCACCCTCAGTAACCCCTCGAGCAAGGAGCTATATGAAAGAGTAAATCACACGGTGTCTAACAAGTTCTACTGAGAAAAGTAAAAAAAGACACAGAGCGTACCTCTTATCATATCTTGCACTGCAGGATTGTAAAAACCCATAGCACACAACTGCCCGCGGCCCATCCGTCATCTCCCTGAGACTGACATGGGCCACCTAGTGGTGGTGTAAGGACCTCGAAATGTCATCCGCCAACCACAATTCTTCCTTCTTTCTACCAAAACCACCTCCCTGGGGACCACCTTGTCCTCACCTAGGAGTTCTCTTATAACGACACTGACTCTATCATGGCGGTGCATCTACCAACTATCTGGAAGACTCAGCACATTTGGTCAAGTAGTGTCATGCTATGTTATCTCTCAAATCGCAAACATAGCACTAGTCCTCCCTACGATATCTTGGTGCTCTACACTGTCCCTGACCATGTGCCTGGGTCTCATCAAGGGGAAACCTTCGGCATTGAGGCCCCTCTAATCAACTCCCCTCTACCAGAAATTTCTCCATCACCAGTGCCTTCTCCAGTACCCTAATATGGGATGAGGATGCACAAGGGCACTACACTGGCATGAATCTACTCAACAGAGATCTCGTTCAAACTTATGTGCTCGAAAGTTTTCATCATAGACCACGTCCAAAGAGTACCTATTAAGGTCGGTGAACCCTAATCGCATACCCAATCACTACCATCACTCCCCGTTGAAGCTCCAGCAGCTCCCAAAACCGCAAAGAGCGTAAGTAGGAGGGGTGGTACTCCTCACGAAACAGATGCAAGAAGTAATCCCACGAGAGTACCAACATGTTGTGTATCTCAGTAACCCTAGCTCTACTAGCCAAACAACATGGTGTAAAAAGACTGGCTATCAAATCCACCATATAACCTGTCAGTGTCCGAACAAGCCTGAAGAGGCGGACCACCATCTCTAGCCAACCCTTCACTGTCTGAGGGTATGCCTCACTATGGATCCTCAATGGTCTCTGACACTAGAACTCACATAGCACACCTAGCCTATGCTTGTCATCGTCCCTCACTGCCGGTACTATCTGCTACTCTACGGGTTGAGGTGCCACTGCCTGTCCTCCTGGAGAAAGCGTAATTGTATGATGGATCTTGATCTGAGTCCTCTTTGCTCACAGAATCGCCGTCACAAACCGAAGCTAGTATCCTGGCTGACTATCATCACAGAGACATCCTAAACCTGATCAAGGAGCACCACAGTCAAATGAGAAAATATATATCAACAACGATGGGGAGCTGACTAAAGAAGGACAGTCAATGACTCAATCCTATACGATGCATGAATCAAATTCCCTGTAACAAGTTTCTCAGTGTGATGAGTTGAAAAGTTGGTTATCAGGGTCCTCGTGAATAGATATGTCGGCCGCCGCACAATCACTAGACTCCCTAGTCTGAGAGCCACTCTCAAGACATGTTGACACTATTGCTTCAAAACTCAATCAATTCCTTTTAAGGGACATCTGATCATCGCCCCAAGGAACGAACCACCTCGAATACCATTTTTCATGACCCACCTCCCCATACCAGGGCTCGAGCCACAACTACCCCAAGCCCACCTCCATAGGCCAGGGCCTGGCAACTAGTGCCGAAGGCTCAACATACTAGGGGAGGTCTTTTCCTAAGAAACTATACACACACGCAACCAATCAATGCAAAAGTGCAGAGAAAAGAAAGCAAGATAAAAAACTACTACAAAAGGGGAACCAACATACATGCATCGACCTCTAACCAGTAAAAGAAAAGTGCTGAAAAGTAAACTGAATAGTAAAAGGGGAAAAACACACGCCCAACCAGAAAGGTGCCACAACCCGACAACAGGTAAAACAAAGGTAAACCACTGGTGAGTCTCACACCCAGAAAGTTCTTCTATGGCCACTGAATGCAGACTAAGCTCCTGTGTCCTCTATGTTCCTCCGTAGTCTCGACCGACCTGTTTGTCGTCTGCAATGGCACACCATGTGCGGGTAAAGACCAAGCAGGGGTGAGTATAAAAATACTCAGTAGGATTCCCCGAAATCTCGAGGGATCAACAAGGGAGGTACTAAAATGGTGAGCAGTAGATAGAGAAAAGAAAAATGTAAGAGTGTAAAAGATAGAGAGTGCAGCTCAACCCGACAAGAGAAAGGAAACAGACTCGTCCAGATGCATGGAGCTAGAGACGTTGAGAAGGCCAACATCTCATCGAGTCATCGCTACCTATAGCAGGAGAGTAGACTCGCACAAACAAGATTATCTAGACACAGAAAGCATGTGGCATACCCCGCGCGTCTTCTCCCCTCCCAGAATGAGAGTAACAAAACCCAAGGAGTGGGAACAACAATATGATGTGTATATATATGCTCAACAAAAAACCCAAATGACTATGTAAGGGGATATCTATCTTTATGCTCATCCCAAGAAGAGTCACCAACAGTTCAAAGGACGTCCATCACTAAACCCAAAAATCATGTACGTTAACCTAGGAGGTACAAGTCAACGCGGCTCAATCACCGCACATCGATACTATCCACTTTGGGTGGCACTGACTCACCCACGCGTCTTTTAGGCCACGTCGCAAGGACGCGTCTCGGTGGGAAAATCACCCCCCATCCTCGTATGTCCTAAGGTCACGTCAAAGATGTCACATCACTGAACCGTACAACCAAGGGTCCCACTTCGGTTGTCACAAATAAAAGTCACCGACTAGCCTCATAAGAAGGCCTGAGTCTGAAATGCCAACGGGTGACCCACTGCCCAACCGTGCTGGAGGGTAAACCCTAATACATCATCAGGCGACCCACTACCCAGCCCTGCTGGAGGGTAGACCTGAAAGAAGTCGACAGGTGACCCACTGCCCAGCCCTGCTAGAGGGTAGACCTGGAACACGTCGACATGCAACCCACTGCCCAGCCCTGCTAGAGGGTAGACCAGGAACACATCGACAGTTGACCCACTACCCATCCCTGCTGGAGGGTAGACCCGGAACACGTTGACAGGGGACCCACTGCCCAGCCCTACTACAGGGTAGACCCGAAACACATCGACAGGAGACTCACTGCCCATACCTCCTGGAGGGTAGACCTAGAAATGGGTCTGATAACTGAGCATTGCAACTGACATCATGAGTGTCACCAACATCTCTACCATGCATTAGTTTGGAGTGCATCAAAGGGACATCCATCCAACACCCTTTCATGTTTCCACATTTAATAAGATCTCAAACGAGACTCCACATGCCCAAACGGATCACATAGAGGCAATCCTCATGAAAAAACACGTGAGACAGACCATTTACTCGCCCAAAACGGTCAACCGGTGAATATGGTACTATTCATTGTAGCGAGCCCGTGTGGGGCCCACACCAAGATCCCGAAAATGAACAAACCGATCACACCACTACGATCCCCTCGAAAAAACACACAGGATTGAATACTCGATCGCCCAAAATAGACAATCAGTGAAAAAGGTACTGTTCACTGTAGTCAGCCCGGGTGGGACCCACACCACGATCATGAAGAAAAGTTGGGCGAACCGCGCCACCGCGATTCTCTTGGAAAAACACGTCAAATCGATTATTCATACACCCAAAGTGGACGCCTGAAGAAAAAGATGTAGTACGCTGCACACGGCTCAAAGGACGACCCATGGGGCCCATGCTTCAACTCCGGCTTCATCGCCTGAGACCCCCTGGTCGACCTCGTCTTGATGCCAGGGTCACAATGCCACTGAAGGCGCCTAAAACAGACTCTAGATGCATAAGCTGCAATTCAACGCATTATACACAAACGGGGCCCCATAGGGCCTACACCTTGGGCCCGAAATTAGATGGGCGGATTGTGTCGTTGCAATCCCCTCGGAAAAACACTCAGAAACAAGTACTCAATCACCCAAAACGTATGTCAGGTGAAAAAGTGACGTCTCACCGTAAAACGTGCGAACTAGGCCATGTAGGGCCTGCACCTTGCCTTCAACCCGAACGCTTCGGAAAGCATCTCAAAAAGTCCGCACGAGGACTGGGGTCACACTACCGCTGACGGTGTGTCAATCAGACATCCCAAGAAGGAGTTAGGTTCGACGCAACAATTAATTAATTAATTTAATAATTAATTATTCAAATTGTGTTTTGTGCCGTAGAGCAACGAAATCAACCCGCAAAGGTTCTGAACCACTTTGGAAGGACCGTCTCAGCCCGAGGGCCACAACGCCTCTGACGGCGCGTCAAACGAATGTCCGCCTCTTGAAGCTCGTTCGTTGAAAATTTTCATAATAATTTAATATTATTAAATTAAAGTGTTTCAGCGCACCTGTCTCCGGGCACAGAACCCAAAAACACTAGAAATCACTTCAAACAGTCCTCCCCTCCGATACAAACTCGCTGCCGCAGACGGCACGTCAAACGGTCGAGCCGTTTGGAAATTACGGTCCCCCGAATGTAAGGGGGCCCAAATTGAGTAGGTCCAGACCACCGTGGCCCGCTGGTCGTGGCTCGCTCCAGCCACACAGGACCCCTCGGGTCCGGTTATCCCCAGCAGACCGGCCAAAAGGCCAATCTTCGTCACCTCCCACAGGACCCGCATTCGGCGGGTCCTTGTCCACGCCGCACACCCGAGGCAGTCAGCGCCTTGGGTTCCTCCGCTGAGCGGGACAGGCCAGCGCCCTGCGCTCCTTGCTCGCCACCGACACCTGGTCTCCCGCCTGCTCTGCTCTAGCCAGCGACCACGCTAACTCCTCCACTCGACCACACTGGCTCCCGCTTGAAGCATGACACTCTACTGCTGCCCTCGGCTCCCCAAACGTCGCTGCAGAGCTCCGCCGCTTCCTCTGGCATGACCTCCACCCGCTCGACGTACCGCGGTCACCGCGTGGAGCCGCCGGCCGCTCGGGCGCACCAGCTGGATCCCGCAACTCCATCTCCTCCCGGCTCACCGCCGCCACCTAATCCGAACTTCATCCGTGCCTCCCCGAGCTTCGGTCACCAACCTTGCCAGAGCCAGGTCTTCCGACGGTCACCGTCATAGCTCCGGTGGTCTGTTTCCAAAACTGAACGCGGGTTCGGGTTCGTCGAGACGAGTCCTTCACAGCGCCTACCACTGATCGTCGATCCGACATGATTTGGCACATTTTAATGTTTAGATGAATAATGCCTAGGAACGATAAAAAAACGGGGCTCGGGCGTTGGCCATATTCGTTCGGCCAACGCCCCAAATTCTAAAATTAAATAATTTAAAACAACCATATTGACAAAGGGAGAAAAAACCAACATAACTCCCACCTCGATCCGGCCGTTTGACATCGAGGACGCGCCCCCTCGATCCCTCTATGATCTGCCGGAGTCCGCTCTTCAATCCAGCGAAGAACAGGGACGAACGCCGAAGAACGCTGAAGAATGGTGAAGAACACTCGAGAGAAAGAGAGAGAGATAGAGATAGAGATAGAGAGAGAGAGAGAGAGACAGAGAAAGAGAAAGGGTCCCCCCAACTCAACATTTTTTTTCTATTTATAGAAAAAAACCACTTAGTGCCGAATACTAAATCACCACACCCTCTCATTTTATCTCATGCCTCCGCAAAATGCCCCATTTCGAACTCAACAGAAGTCTCAGATTTAAATTCTGAGACTTCATTCAAAAGTTATTCAAAAAGAATTTCATTCATAAAAATCACTAAGTGAACATTCTGAAATGACCATTTCACCCCTGGGTGACATCTTTCACAGCAGGCCCGCGCCCACAACTTTGACACACTACATAGGGTAAAAAGCATGCTCCGGACTCAACGGTGCCCTCAGTTTTCCCATCTGAGCAACCATTTAGGAGATACTAGGGTTTGTTCTACTAAATGAATAATTTAATTCAAATTATCTATTTAACACTCCTCTAACGAGCGAGGGGTCCGAACATCCCGTGCTGACTCATTTTATGTCGCACCTAGGGTAAAAACCACATTCCGGACCCAACCGTGGTCTCGGATTTCCGTTCCAATCAAGCTTCTAAGATATATCATGTTTAATTTAGTTAAACATGTGTGAGTAATATAAAAACACTTAAGATTTTTATATAATTAATTCCGGGCACACCGGGCCTCGGAATTGCACTTCGTCTGAACGCCCTACTCTGGAATGATATCAAGAAATTTTTTAAAGTCTTAGAGTCCCAAAACCTGGGTTCTTACATTTAATCATAGGATGTATTAACATATAGTAATACTAGTAGTGATTAAGGTTATCATCTGCAGGTTTTAGAAAAATGAACCCCTAAACCCCATGAAGAAGAACTATGTTTTATAAACTCTATATATTTGAAATTTTATAGCTTCTTATTGAGCTCCTATAACATGGAATTAGTCATCCTATAAAGAGAAATGGATACATGTTTGTCTCCAGGAACAATCTCAAAGGAAAACACTATGTTTCTATGGGATAGTAGTCATTAATATTAATCAT
The DNA here is from genome assembly GCA_963277665.1 of Viscum album. Taxonomy (NCBI): domain Eukaryota; kingdom Viridiplantae; phylum Streptophyta; class Magnoliopsida; order Santalales; family Viscaceae; genus Viscum; species Viscum album. The sequence goes on from OY728147.1 coordinate 1,837,280,849, forward strand.
GGGAAAATCCATAAAATGATCTACCACTAGGGGAAACCCTCCTGATGCATTACTTGATCATCCAGATATAATCTAGTATTATGGAATTTCTTCCCTCATAGTCCACAATTCTCTAGTCTGGTTCAAAAATACAAGACATCCTATTCACCATTGTGAATAAAATCCCTCCCTCCGGTGATTTGAAGGTCACCCTTCATCAACAGAATTCAACATAAAAATGATAGAGAACCATTATGTACAAAATTTGAATAATATTACACTCTATCATCTTGATGAAAAATATGTCTAATAAAACGTTATAACCACCTACCTCATGCAAAAAATCCTTACACATGAATACACTATCTGACCGTATCTTTGACATATTATCATGTGTCATCACGACCTAGGATAACTAGACATTGATCCTATGGCCCTCCGTAATAGTTGAAAAGATAAAGGAATGAGATTCACCAATATCTAAAAGAGTATATACCACCATTGAGGCTACAATAATAGTACCTCTCATTATAGAAGGACTTGCACTATACTTTTGAAGTATTAATTTCATTGCATACATATGTCATGAACCACAATATTGAGATATATATTGGATTCACTGGGCATGCCATCTCTTCTGGTGCTATAAATGTGGGGCCTAGATAAATAGTCCATGATAACCACCTTAGATAGATATGTAGCCTTCACTCCAACTCCCCACATGATGATACATTTTTTTACCGAACTCCTACATTTGGATTTGGTTCAGAACCTCTATAATTGCCTATTGGAGAAAACTATTTTCAATAACACTACATATGACCCATATTTCAACAATATCAGCACTAAACTAATTACCTAGTGCAATGTGATCTAGTTTGTTTCGATCTAAAACATCGATGACACCTCACATGGTTAGCTGTTCATATACCTAGGCTACTAATATCATTAAATGGAAGTTCCAAACTAAGTATCCTACTGTTTGTTGATGTAGTTCCAGATCTAATTGACGAACTGTGGTGGATCACACCTCCAACATCCCTCATTTTATTTTATATGATATGTGACTAATTCACTATTAAAAAATGTTTGTAATCCGAGAAACCTTCACCTAAGTTCAAATTTCAAACCTAATACCATTCTCAAATCACCTAGGTTTAGATAAATTTTCACCCAATTGAATTGGTTTTAAAAATGAGAGATCCATGGAATGATAATAATAGCCCATGATTAATAAGATTTTCCTTTATATGTGCATAACCAATATATCCCGATTAAACCATAAAATATCATGATTGAAATAATCATATAATCCCATTTGAATATCCCTCCTAGGAATATCACTATGAAAATTTGTCTAAGTACTCCCATCACACAATCTCTTGGTAGAATCCAGTTTAATATAAATGGTGAGCTTCACTCTCATCTCAAGAGTTATCATGAGATGCGCAAAAATTAATATCATGGCCTATATCCATGACTACATAGCCTATGGACCACTATTCCCAGAGAAGGTGGGTAGATACTGTTGTTGTGACTCACATGTTATCTATTCCATAGTTGATGAAGTTCGTAGGGATCCCTGTATAGTTTTCATAAAGAGTTTGAAACCATCTTAAAACTTTTCATAGATGCACATATCTAATATAACTAAAAGTATTGTAGGAGGTAGTACATGAGGTTCTAATGGTGGACCAAATCCCACCACCTCTATAGAGCATGGTCATCGCCACCCTCCAGATGCTTGACCCGAGACTATTTTTGTTGTATGTCATTAAAAATATTAAACACATGCATCAATAAATTATTTCATAACTATTAATAGTAAAAAATATGAATAGTATAGGTAAAATCATCCAAATATAAAAGACACACCCCTATTAAATTTCATAAATCCAAGATTGGGTGATGTGAAAATCATAATAAAATAAAGATACATTGTCTACTTCCTATTTCTATGGCAATTTCATGGTATAGTTCTCTTGTAATAGAAAATGTTCTCGGTAGACAGAGTGTCAATTTGAATTTATAATGGAAAACAAACATTAAATTTCAATTATAATAAAAATTCAATGTTGAACACTTCATTTTAGAATTAAATTTCATTTTTATATATTCTCATTTTTATAAAAATTATTATAAATGGTTGAATTATATGGATCAATATTTCTAATTTATAAGGGCCAATAAACACTAAAAATTTATGTGTGGCGTCCATTTAATCCCAAAAATTAATATATCAAGTACCATAAAAAATGATAACAAAATTCTATGTAAATATAAATAAAGGCACCAAAATGTTATACATGTAATGAATGCAGTTTGTAAATGTGGAATGAAATAATCCCTTAAAAACAAGTCCTCATGTTCCTATCATTTTTCCTAATTCATTATTACCCATAACATCCAAGGTTAAATATTCATTGTCATATAGAATATAAAATATCTAGTGCATCAACTAATGGTCAAAATAAATAAACTGTAATAAGAACAATCTAAAACAACATTTCCCATCCTAGGTAATTTAAAAATTAAATATACATGGGTTTGCTACTCCCAAATCTAGGATCATTACCAAATCCTATCATTTCCTATATATATTATATATTATCCAAAATTATTATGGTAATGAAATGAAATATATGACACCACATTGTGAAAAATAGACCCATGATCACTCAACGATAACCAATCCCTATTTTCCACATTACTTCAAGCACACCTCCATGCATGCTAGAGGAAACCAACCAGAAGTTGTGGTCTATTGGGGAACAATGGGGAGACTATACCCTCATGATCATAGTGTAGAAAAAATGTATAATCATATAAATCAATAGAGGAATCATATTTGATGAATGGGAAACTGAATAATTAATTATCATTATATAAATAACCATGTTATCACATCCATCGATGCCATATACAACATTGTTATCAAGGAATTCTATGAAAAAAGTGAAAATAAAGTAATACACATTAGTAAGAAGACATAAATACTACTATTCCAAAAGACCATAAATACTATCTCTAGATATCATCATGATCCATAGCTCGGTCTTGTGCTCTCCTTCTACATGCTACAGTATATCAAGAAGGTTGTCCGATAATCTTAGAAGGACATCACCAATGGAATATAATGTTATATAGACTACCAATATATATCAAGCTGTGTGAATATAACATTAATATCTATTTATGTTTTGTGAAAAATAAATATCATACATAGGTCTGTGTTACATTGGAACGCCAATCATATAATACTTACTTCAGCCTTAGTTGAAATGTATTTGAAAAATCAGTCAGGTCAGTCTAAGATAGAACAAATTCTCAATCCATGGATCATAGCACAAGTATCCCCTGTGAACCATATCCAAGTAGGGTAATATAATAAGTTAATCAATATAGTGTAATGATCATACCATATCCAATATTATGCTTTGGAATTGAAGACACGTCATATAATCATTTCATTACAATTTTTCAAAATAACCTGATCTCATCCCTTGAATTCTTAATTTGGAATGTAGGTATATCTCCAACCACATATGAACATATCACCTAAAAATCCCATCCTTTTAATTCTTTATTATAACCCATGTATTGCTCTAAGTGTGGTATAATTTCATAAGTAATGATTGCAATTTTTTTTCAATGAAATCCTATTCTTAGAATTATTTAATATATTATAATCACATAAAATCACATTAATAACACAACATTGACATTATAAATGAATAATTAATTAAATAAATTGAATTTCATGCAGTTAATGGACATATAACAAAGGAATAGTAACTTGACCTTTAGAATAGTAATATGAACCTTATGAATAGTAAACCATATAATTGAATAGTATCATCACCAATAAATTTATAAATAAAATCCACCCATTTTGTAAGGTACAATATAATATAATTATTTCATAGTATAAGTGAATAAGTTTTTTAAAAAATTATCAATTAGGTGTTCATATTTTAATAAGTCATAAATAATTAATTACAATTTTATGAATAATTTAATAATTTAAAATATAATTTAATTTCAATAAATATATTCATAAATTAATATTTTAATGTCTTATTATAATAATATATCTTTATTAGACATTAGTTAATTTTTCAAAGTGGTATAAAAGAAGATATAGTTCTAAAATATGCATTTTCCATGTAAAAGATGATTAAAATTAAAATAAAAAATTCTAAAATTAAGAAAATTATTTTCAAAAAATGGAGATTATATTTGAATTCTATAAATCAAATAAGGGGTATGTTGTATTTTGGAGATTTTTCTAAAATAAATGAATTTTTGCGCAATAGTAAAATATTATAATTTAAGATAAAAGAAAAATAAATGAATTATTGAGTTATAGATAATGTATGGCTAATTTAAGCCAAAAATATCAAACAATATATTATTATTTTATTGTTTTGGTAATAATTCCAATAATATTCATATTCTTCATCCAAAATAATGATCGAGTGAATAAAATAATGAGAAACCACCCTTCTCCTCCACTATAAATACAACCCCACACCACCTCTTCTTCTCACACCTCTCAGACCATGAGCCTCGTCCAAATTCCTCTTAAATCGTCTCCCAAGACCCTCCCATTCATTGATGAGATTTAATCTTAACAAAATTCCGTAACTAATCCTCAGGGGGGTCCTCATGCAGAAGGAATCAACATGAATATCCCCTATCTTTTATTTTATTTTGTTTTTTAGTTCCATTCTTTTCATTTTAACACATCACGTCCCCTCATACAAATAGTATGGTAACATCTGTAGCATAAATATACTATAATTTTCTTATAATAATGGAATAAATCATCATCATCTCTATTTTCCCCTCCTTTAATACTAAAACAGAAAACATCATCTATTATGAGTAAATTTATCGTATTCATGAGAAATGAAGTTTTCAATTTCCATTATCATATTAAAGGATGGTAATCAAAACATTTTTATGTTTGAACACGATTGAAATATATTAATTATATTTTATTTAATGTTCAAGTATTTTTTTTACACATGATATTAATTTATGAAACAAAATGAGTTCGTTGTGATAAAAAACCACCAAAATAAACCCAAATTATCATCATTAATTATTTATCTAAAGATTAATAAAATTTATGTAAAAATAAATTATATATTACGTTGATTTGAACTCCATAATATCTTTAATAACATATAATTTCAGTTTTGGATAATTACCCCAACATTATATGACATTTCTTATATGTATACAAGTAAACCGATAATGAAAACCGAAGACACTAAAACTCCTAAATGAGGTATTAGAAACTCTAAACACATAAAAAATTCCATAAATGAACTTAATAATGTAATAATAAATAATATTCATCTAGAAAAAGAAAAGAAATTATTAATTAATTAATCTAATTTTATTATAAAAGAAATTATGATCCTGTTATGAACACCTTCAGACATAAGGTAAGAGATTCCGCCAAAACCTCTATTATTCCTTCGAGGTATAATTTCTCTCTTTTTACTGACATTAAATTATATTTTATTTTTATATATGTTTTAAATGATTTTTATATGTTCAAAAATCATGTATCAAGATCTATTCTTTGTTTTTTTGTATACATGTTTTTAAAAGGTTTCCTACTTAGTTATTCTCGATAAGCAAACTTGATTTAAGGGAACTTCCCATATTCTTACCCAATTTTAAGTTAAATCTATAATAGAAAATACTAAACAATTATTTTTATAAAATAAATTACTTTATTACAAAAAATATATTGTTTTACTTATGGTTTTATATAAAATATTATTACATTTTCTTTATTAAATGCTCTTTAATATTTTATTTAAACTGCACAAGTATATTTTAATTATAATGATTAATAAATAATATATTTACATGTTATCACTTATGTTTTACATCACTAATCATGATTTATGACTATTTTGATTTATTCTGTCCATTTTGGACATAATTCTATTATTTCCTTAACACTTTTATGAAACACCCATTTATTATGCTTTACGACATGATTATGTTACCCAATTCCATCCATGGGTTACCCTTATGTTTATGTTTTATTTATTATGGGTTATTAATTATGTGGAAAAAATTCATGAACATGTTATAATGAGTTTCCTTATATAGTGCTCTAATTCTTTGGGTAATTATTAGTCCCATGAGATGTTATGTGCAATCGTCTTGGTTGTCAGCCTTGACTCAGGAACCATGTGAAATTGTCCTTGTGGTTATCTTTGACTCATGATACTCTAGAAGAAATAATCCTTAACTCATTTTGAATTCATGTTTTATGTGGCTTCCATATTACAATGGATACATGATTATGTTAAACCATGTTATGGTTCCTTATATTTAATCTTGTTCAATGTGTTTTTGATGTTATGCCTTCTAACCAATGTAATAAACACTATTCTTATCATTATTTCCTTACTAAGATTTTAGATCAACCAATTTCTCATGTTATCAAAAAGTTATCCTAATATAGTGTAAGGTCTTAAAGGAGGTTAGTATATCCTTATGACGATTAGATAAAATATGATATTATTTTTGAATCATTATGTTTAATTTTGTACCTAATGTCCATGAATATGGATTTTATGATTCTTCGCGTGTATATATATGTTTAATTTTTCTTAAAATCATTTAATGATCTTTGTAAATTCTTCTATCTCTATAGTACATATCATAGGTAAATTTTATATATATTTTAGAGACTATTAATAGATAAATTGGGTGAGAACCATAAGGATAAGTCTAAGTAAATGAAAAAAACCCTAAATTTTTATAAGTATAGATTAAGTGGTTTATCATGAAAATAAAACCCTTTGTAGATACTATATGTGGATTTGATTCTACCATAGATGTACCTAGGAGTAACAACTCCCACAAGGTGTTTTAAGCCTAACTTGAGGTAACAAGGTCCAATACTACTTGCCTTATTGTGAACCTTGTTTGAAAACCCCAGGAGATATACTTTTTTAAATTCATAATCTCCTTACAATCCATTATTAATGGTACAATGAAAATTCAATATAAATATATGTTATTAAATTGATTATTTCTAACCAAGATTGAAAAATAGTTAATAAAATCTTATGATATATGTTTCTTTAAATGTTTAACCTTTTATATTTAATTTTTTATACTTATTAGTATTGTATTTTAGCACCTAATTGAAATGTGATTTTATTATTTAATGGAGGGATATATAATAACATGTTCTAACAATCAATGTGATATTCCACGTAACGAATTCCATAATGATATTCGTAATATGAGTGGACTGGGAGGTCCAAACTTTATGACAGTACTTGCTCAGATAATTAATGTTAGGAATAATAACCTGAATCATGTGGAACTTACACCTTCTCCAAGGAAATTGAAATTTGTCATCAAATCCTTCATGCACTAAAGGACTCCCATGTTTAGTAGATCCTTTAGTCCCAACCCCCTACAATTAATGTGGAATAACTCATTTGAAAATATATTCTTTTTTCCTTTAGTACTCAGAAGAAGGGAAAGTCGTGCTATTGGTCTATCATTTTTATGGGGAAGATAATAACTGGTTCACACAAATAAAAAATATTATTTCTAAGGATGAAATTGATTCAATGGACTGAGCAGAATTCATGAAAATGTTTTCTAATAAATAGGTTCCTTGAAACATCAATCTAAAGGTGGAATTATTGTTTTATAGACTTATATAGAAGAAAAATTACTCTATTGGGGTGTATGAATCAAACAATAAAGATATTAGATGATAGAAATACAAAAGTTTAATGATCTCCAAAAACAATTGGATCTCTTATTTCGATAACTAAATCCCAGTCTACGAATTTTGTTGGTGATTTGATGTTTTGAATGTTATGAGGAGATTTTATGTTGTGTGTTTAAGGTCAAAATAGAAATCGGATACTCTCAATGGTCTCATGGGCCGTGTGAAAAAAACATTAAAATGGATTTTAATATGGGTGGATCAACAAATAAATAACAGGATGGAAAGAAAGAAAATATCCCAAATTTAAATTTTTTGGGAAGAAGTATCTTGGGAACAATATTAATGAATTTGAGAAAGAATTCAAATGTGGAAGAATGTGGAATATATATAATAATACCATAAGTGAAATGAAGAATTACACTAATGTGGAAGAAAAAATGGAGGTTCTAATCAACACTCATCCTATACTATACTGTTTTGACTAAATGTAACATGGGAATTTTTTCAAACAAATATCCTAATCCTTTGGTTGTATGAGGAAACAAAAACATAATATAGTGAAATAAGGAAGGGCATATACTATCTCTAATACATAGATGGATCCAAAAAATAATTTAGTGATAGGTACACTGGTCATTAATTCAAAAATAATGAACGTACTATTTGATTATATTTCTAAAAATTATTTCTTACCTTGAAATATTAGTAGAACTATTAAAACACCACTTCAAAAATATAGATATTGTGTTATCTATGAGAAAAGATAATGGGGATGTTATTCCATTAAATGTACATAACTCCTCAGTTAATTTTTGTAGATTAAACTTCCCAGGAAATCTTATCTCACATCCTTTGGTGATGAATGATGATATTTTGGTCATTGATTGGATATATATATACATACAAAACCAACCTCAAATATCAAGAATTTTATATCACTCTTCACATATCAAATAATCCTCCAATTTATTTAATGTTCAATTAATAAGTTGAATCTACATCGGAATCATCATATCAAGTGTGGATATTACTGCCTTATGTACAAGCATATCTCAATCTAATGTTTGAGTCCAAGGAGATGATAATGCTCAGAGACATACCCATCCTAAGGGATCACACTAATGAATTCCCAAAATAATTCCCTATTCATCATCCAATTCATGATTTTTAATTGTCAATTGATAATATTCATGGATCTATACCAATATAAAATAACCCTAATAGAATGGCCACTGTTTATATGGATATAATCAAGAAGATATTACATGAAAATCTAGACAAGGGTTCTATATGAACGAGTGATTTACCATGGGGTGCACCTATCATATTTTTTATAAAGATATATGGATCAATGAGCCTCTTCAATTACTATCGTGAGCTCAATACAATCATGATAAAGTATAAGTATACCCTTCCTCAGATAGATATTGTGTTAAATCATATACGGGGGTAAAGTTATTTCTCAAAGGAGGACCTTTGGTCGGGATATCACCAATTAAAGTAAAAAAAACGGACATATTACCAGGACTACGTTTCAAACTAGGTAAATAAACTATGTGTTCAATGTTATTTCATTTTGAATAACTAATGCTCACTCAATATTCATGGTCTTAGTTAATATAGTCTTCATAGATTACCTCGAAAATATTCTGGTAGTCATTATAATTGATATTCAGATATATTTTATGAGTAAGGAGGAACATGAGAAGAATTTTAATACTATGTTTCTGACCTTGAAATGGGAGAAGAAATATTCTATGTATAGAAACTGTGAGTTTTGGATGGAGGATGTGTCATTCTATGGAAATTTTGTTACCAGAAAAGGGATATATATGGACCATTCCAAAAAAATATAATTGAACAGTGTACCAAAAAAACTTATATAACATAGGTCAATCATTTCCTTGGACTAGGGGTATTATTGATGATTTTTCAAGAAATTATAATCATTTTAAAACCCTATAACCAAGGATAAATAAAATAGAGTGATGTTTTTATGGACTCAAGAATGTGAGGAATTATTTAAGGAGATCAAAAAGACGTTTATCAGTGTTCCAGTATACACACTCTTGAAAAGCGTGGAACCATTTATCATGTATATTGATGCTTAAATGAAAGGATTATGATTTATACTAATGAAAAATGAAAAATTTACAGCCTATTCTTCAAGGGAGATGAAAATCAAAGATAAATACTATCATAAGCTTGATTTGTAGTTGGTATTTGTGATCTTCACATAGAAAATATGGTGGGATTATCTCAATGGGGGGAAGTGTAAAATATATACTAATCACTGGAGTCCCAAATATATATTCCCATAGAATGAGATTAATAAGATCTAGTAATGAAGTTTAGAGCTCATCATGTATTATAAATTCTAAATCTACTACCTTCCTGGAAAGTCAAATAACATGGTAGATGATCTAAGAAGAAAGGATCCAACATATTTTTTAATGATGAGAATTGAGAATGGTAATGTTGTTCGGAGTAGATTACTCAAGAGGGGGGGTGAATTGAGTATCAATAACAATTTCTAATTATAAAGTATTTCTAAAATGTTTCCCCAAAAGAATAAATACATCCCTGTTAATCAAGGTTATACTATTATAAGAGTTTGACTATTTGAATAACTTCATAAAAGATTCATTAGTTCTTAGTAATCTTAATATCAGTTATTAATATTACTTTTTATGATATTCTACTATGTAAATAAAATTTGAACTTCTTTCCAAGAGTAACTATCAAAGTGAATTTAGAGATTTCTTAATTATACATTAAAGCGGTAAAACATAGAAAACTAAATTAAGAAGCACATCAGATATGAACAATGTGGTTCAATTTCAATCTATGACATAATCCACATCACATGGTGATCACCTTCCACCATGAATTTCATATAAATAAACTTGATCCACACCCTGGATCGGGGTTTACAATAGTACATAGTACTGCCCAGGCCACACAAGGACCTGTTCCATAGTTTTTCATCGGTACAAAAACTAGGCCACACAAGGACCTCTTCCACAATTATCTGTGGGTATACACAAGAGTAAAAGAATGTATGAGTAAGGATATCTTATATACTTCAGTGTACTGCAGGTGATAGAGCGTGTTGTTATACAGATACACACTCTGCTCGAAAATTAATCAAATGATACACAATAGAGCAGTAATATTGAGACATGTTTAGAAGTGCTCTAACTGTTGGTCTTTACAGCTCTCGACTTTTGAGATGAGGAAGATGAATAACTCAAGTCCTCGTATGGAAAACAGAGTGTCGCAAGTCAGAAAGATTCGTCTTGTGATCTTCGTGGTGTTTTACAGAGCGACGATGTTCTCGGGATTCCTGTATGCTTCATGAGTTCTTTCGCATCATCAAGTTGTATGAGCCAATTATCTAAATGTATTCGTTTTTCATTCTCACACCCACTAGTTTTTTTCTTTAGTATCTTGCAACTTATTACTTATTTCGGGCCACATTACTCATTTATCTTGGAGTGTATGTGTTGGGGATTATAGGTTGCATTTATTCTACACCTCGTACCTTGTACTTTCAGATGATATATCTATAAAGAAACATTAATTATGTCAGTGTATTAAAATCTCCAACTACGACTAATAGAGATTAAATTGAAAGGAAAAAATATATATTAATAAACGGTGTCATAGTATGTCATGGAAATGGCGTCTCTTTTACATGGTGTCTGTATTGGTCATGGTGTCTTCTCGTCACGGTGTCTCATGGTCATGGTGTCTCATAGTCACAGTGTCTTCTTGTTCAGGGTGACTTGTTCATGGTGTCTTGTTCACGGGGTTTGGATATCACAGTGTCTAGATGTCATGGTGTTTCATGACTTAGGAAAATATCGGTATTCAGACTTAAGCAGTAGTATTTATGAAATGAATTAAACTTAATCACATGTCAGAGAAATCATTATAATGACAATCAAGAGAAAGTTCTTAGTAATCAAACTGAGTGTATAAAACTTAAGATATTGAATGGATTTACTTAAATCATGAGGATACTAAACAATAGTACACATGAATTTGAGATATTTAATAGAATTTGTGATCATTAAAACATGATTAATACATGAGGAGTCCGACAATATACCCCTTTTTGATGATCAAAAGTCTTTTATATTTAAAGTGTATATTCTTCCTAAAAACATAGTTTGAATGATCATATAACATATATAAAATGAGGGTTCTATTATCCTATATTTTTCCCATATAAGTCTCAAATATTTTTTCATTTCTCATATATTCGCTCATATATTTATTTCCCTTTTGGGATTATCAAAAAGTAGCAAAGAAATAAAAAATTGTCAAGAAAGGGTGGATAATGTATTAGATAAATATAGAGGCATTACAAAATGTGAAACAAATAAAACAATATACCCATAAAAATAGAGTAAACATTGTCCTTCTTTAATTAACTGGAATTTTATTTTCCTTTAGTAGCAGCAGCAGAAGAGGAAGCCAGAGGATCAGAAGTTGAGGTAGAAGATGGGAGTGAGCTGGATGATATAGAAGGTAAAGTAAGACCTTTAAAGACAGAGGGATCTAGAGTAGGTTCTTTAGAAAAGCAAGGTAGTTGTTGATCAAGGATCACATACCTGATCTCACTCAGTGATTGACTATAGACATAGAAGTGGAAGCTAGGGCAGAGGTGAATATTGGATGACTGGGTCTCAGATGGGAAGCTGCAGGAGAAATAATGGTTGTACTCTATACATGAGGATAGGGCCTCAAAAGCTTGATAAAATCATAAATGATCTCTCCACAATACTACATAGCTTTCTCAATGTCATACTTTTTTTCCATAAACATATCCAACAGATGAGTGAACTTTGAAAGCTTTTGAAATTTGGTCTTGAAAGCTTGAGTAACAAGAGAAATCCTCAAATTTTCAACAATATATTTAATGTTATTGGTCATGTCAATCTTTGAGAAGATTCATTTGAAGTATAAATACACCTTCTTGGAAATTTCTTGTGGAGAATAATTGATAATTTTTGAATGGATTTGGACCAAATCAAGAACTTTGTCACTGTTATTGATAAATTCATTTAGAGTATCTATATTGAAACCACTAAGCACAATATGAAGATCTTATTTGACCACTATTTTGAGCAGGTCACTGTCTAGGGAAGGTTTATATGATTACCTAGATGCCATTGAAGCATTGAAATCTATGGTAAAGGATTTTAGTTGGTTTAGAATCTTTTGAAGACACCCTGTATATTCATTAGTGATCTTGTTAAGATTAAAAACTAGCTATCTCATCTCCTTCACAATCTGTTTGTTCCATTCAGCAACCTTTTCAGCTAATGAATCTAAATGAGGTTGAGTCGGATAGACAACATTCGATGGGGTTTGAGGAACAACAGGTTCTATAGGATGAGAAGAATGCTCTGGTCTTGAATGCATCTCTATCTGCATTTCATCAATCATACCTTTCTGAGTCTTCACTTCATCACTAAGAAGTTTATTTTCAACACTGACATCCTGAATCTCATGAAGCATTTTGGGATGTATTTTCTAAAAAAACATTCTCCAACAATAATGAGGCATCTTTTTACCATATATGTGTCACACGAGTAGGTTGGGAATTCATAACTTTTTCAACAACAGTCAAAAGGGTATCAACAAATTAATTTAGATCATCTTTACTCACAAAGGATGGTTTTTCTACCGAAGGTTCAGAAATAGGGACTGATACAGGATAATGTTCCTTCTCAAGAGCAATATTAGAGACAAATTTCAGTTGGAACAGGGTAGAAAGGTAAAATCCTTTTACTGAAAGGTGCTGAGAGTCATCTACATCATAGAAACTGGTGAACTTATACCGAGTGTCTATAGGGCTTGAAACAATCGGGTTTGGTACTTTAGTAGATTCTAGATTTGGGGTTTTCTCCCCCTCAAAAGTTGCATCCTTCTCAGGACTGAGAAGCCTAGGGTCTTGATCTAATTCCACAAACTCATCTCTTTATTCCTCTCCCATTTCTTGTCTAGCCAGCTGAAAATCCAACTCCATCATTTCCTCAGCCGAAGGAATGAATTCAAGAATAGATTCTTCAACTAAAAATTCTTCAAGAACAGCTTCTTTCTTAGCAGGTAATTCTTCTTCTATAGGTTCATCCACAAAATTCTTCTCGTTTTCTTCTATAGAAGATTCTCTTTCAGCCTCAGGTAGATCTAATAGATTAACATCTTCTTTTGAAGCAGGGACTTCCTTTTCACTTATAACATGAGGGACAAGAGTACTATCTTCCTCAACAGAAATAGTTTCCATGGTGGGCACAACAACCTCTTATTCATATTCTTATTCTTCTTAAAAATACTCTATAACCTCATCTGGTTCAAAAATAGGATTATAAATCTCTCTTGGTCTTGAGGGATGTTCCAAAAGAATGAATTTTTCATAAATTCTATCATTGTCTTCCACCCATGCATCTTTCCAAGGATTCCAATTTTTTCATCCTCTTGATAGTGAATTTTAAATGGAAGTTCACACAATCCTTGATACAATACTCATTTGGTCCAACTATACCTTTGTCATGAAGCATGGCTGAGATAAGCCGAGTGTAAAATAGGTAGGTTGACATTGATATCTCTTTGATTAGTTCACACATATCATGTATGATATACTTACAAAGGTTAATATTATTCCCATTTTCATAAGATGAATTAGAAACACATCGTGATATTTCAGTACAACAAAATCATCTTTTCTTGGGCTAATTAGGTTCTATATAAACTAAAAAAAAGCCTTTATTCTTCATTTAGTTCAGCAGCAATGGCTCTTCTCTTCCTGCCATTTCCAGTAAATCTTTTCAAATAATCTTCCAAGACAAAGAAGTCACTTGAATATGGAGGTCCTCTCTGATAATCCTCACAGATGCCTTAATGAGGTATCCTAAGGCATGCATCCCATAACCTCGAAGATAATGATCATTTTTTCCCATTGATCCAGCTTCTCACAACAAATCTATCTTTAGAATCAAAGGAGGACAGAACATATTGATAAAACTGAGCCACTAACATAGGATAAATTGGCCTATCTTCCTTTAAAAACCATTCTAACCAGCCTTGATCCTTTAAAAATTTTAGAACCAGAGACTTACTTAACAGAATCCATTTAGGGTAAACCTCTTTATCTTGTACTACAACTCAGTTTACCAAATTAGGGTTTAGGGGACCCTCAGGTGCTAGCTTGGGTGCAATTATCTTCTACATTGAGATACATTTCTTAGGAGTCGACGATGAAGGGTGTTTTATCCTAGGAATTCACCCATGGTTTGAGAGGGAGAAAGGTTTAAGGGTTGAGGAAGGGGTGAAAATTGAGTGAATAGAAGAATGATCGAGTTAAGGACAAGTGATACTTCATTCATTTTATCAGTTAGGAATACCAAACATCGAAAAAGTAAAAACACGGGAAAATAAAGGGTATAAATGAATAATTACCACGATACGGTTTTTAATTCATAAAAAAATAATAAATAATTTTGATGTTGAGACCATATCATGTCTTTACGGTGAGATAGAGAATGAATGTTACACTGATACAGTAACTGAGCATTACAGTGAGACAGTGAACGAACTTCATCGTGAGACAGGAATGATGAACTTTACAGTGAGACAGTAAAGATGAACATTACGGTGAGACAGTAATCATGAAATAGTAAGAGATACAAAAGTAAGATATAAAACATAGGAAAACTAGTAATACATTTACATATGATTTATCATGCCTAATTAATGTATGATGTAGTCTATTTTTCATAATTTAGTGGTTTGGTGAATATATCAGCAAGATGATATTTAGTACCAATGAATTCCAAAGTGATATCACCCTTTTGATAATGATCTCTCAAAAAGTGATGTCTTACATCAATATGCATTGTCCTAGAATGTGAAATAGGATGTTTTGAAATGTTAATAGAACTTGTGTTGTTACAATTTATAGGTACATTCCATGATTGATATCCATAATCTTGTAATGTGTGATTCATCCACAAGATTTGTGCACAAAAGCTTCCAACAGCTATGTATTCACCTTCTACAGTATATAATGCAACATAATTTTGTTTCTTACTACACCATGATACTAGTAACTTTCCTAAAAAGTGACATGTTCCAGATGTGCTTTTTATATCTAACTTACATCCATCGAAGTCGGCATCAAAATAACTAACTAATTCAAATGATTTTCCACTAGGATAGAATAGTCTCTGATTTTGTGTATGCTTGAGGTATTTTAAAATTATTTTTACAATAGTTAAATGATATTCCGTAGTATTTTCTTCAAAATGATCTCACACACATGCACTAAAAATAATTTCAGGTCGACTAGCAGTTAAGTAGAGTAAAATTCCAATCATTCCTCTATAAGTGGTCTGATCAACCTATTTTCCTCCTTCATCAGTATCCAACATACTCGTGGTACTCATGGGAGTGTTACTAATTATATTTATATCCAATACAACACATTTTTGAATATATATAGTATATTTAATTTGACGTAAAATAATACCATCATTTTTTTGAAAGATTAGAAATCCATGAAATAATTTTAGTTCACCCATTAAAATAATTTCAAATTGATTTTGCATCATTTAGGAAAAATAAAAACATTTTTAATTTCTTTAAGATCTAAATATATTTTCATTTACATATATTTGAACAATTATAACATGATTTGAAATTCATTTTATAAAAACACTAGGATAAGCTATTCCTTTTGTAAAACCTTTGGAAATAAGAAATGTACTCAATCAATCATAACATACTCTTAGAGCTTGTTCCAAACCATATAAATCATTTGATAATTGAAAAATATTATTTGGAAAATGAGGATTTGTAAAACCAAAGGGTTTTTAAACAAATACATCCTCTGGTATATACCCATTTAAGAATTTACTCTTATCATCCGTCTGATATAGTTTGAAATTCTGATGTGCAGCATAAGAAACCACGATTCTTATGACTTTATGTCTAGAAACTGGTTCAAAGGTATTTTCAAAATCAATTCCTTCTTCTTGTATATATCCTTGTGCAACTAATATAACCTTGTTTCTAATAATGTTAATAGCCTCATCTACAATATCTCTAAACACCCATTTAGTGCCTATGGTGAATTTGACTAATGGTCTTTCAAAAAGTTTACAAACTTTGTTCCTTTCAAACTGATTATGTTCTTATTACATAGACATCACCCAAAATTCATCATTGATAGCATCATTAATGTTTTTGGGTTCATGTTGTGAGAAGAAGACTTGATGTTCAACATGATTTCTAAGAGAAGCTCTAGTTTGTGTTCCTTTGTCTAAGTATCCTACAACCGCATTTAAAGGATGGTTCTTAAGACACTTAATAGTTCCATAAAAGGAGGGACTAGTGATTTCAGGTTCAACAACAGGTCCAGGTTCATTATGGATTGAGGCTAAGGAATTTCCAGAAATGGAATTTTTCTCAGATTCTTTCACATAATTGTTTGAGGATTTTGGATTAATGTTTAGATTCGATAGATAATACTCTATGTTCTCTAGAATTCTTTTTGTCTCATCTGGATCTGTTTCATCAAATTTTACATGGAAATATTCTTCTACACATTTAGTTCTTTTATTAAATACTCTATATGCTTTTCTAGATAGAGAATATCCTAAATAGATACCTTCATCACTATTTGATGCAAATTTTTCAAGATTATCCTTAGTATTAAGAATATAGACTTTGCAGCCAAAACCATTGAAGTAGTTAACCTTGGGTTTTCTATTTTTCCATAATTCATAAGCAGTCCTCTTAAGAATTGGTCTAGTTAACACTCAATTGACTATGTAGCATGCTGTATTGACTACTTCAGTGCAAAAATAAATATGTAGGTCATACTCACTAAGAACTGTTCTAGAAACCTCTTGCAGGGTTCTATTTCTTCTTTCTACAACTCCATTTTGTTGAGATGTTCTAGGGGTAGAGAAATTGTGACTATAACAGTTTTGTGAGCAAAAGGATTCAAAATCTTGATATTTAAACTCAATTCCATGATCACTTATTAAGGATTTGATTCTAAGTCCACAATGATTTTCCAAAAACATGGAATATTTTGTAAAATAAGAACAGGCTTCACTTTTGTGAGCCAGAAAGAAGGTCCAAGTATATATAGAAAAGTCATCTACAAGAATATAAAAAATGCACTTCATATTTAAACTATAAACTCTAGATGGTCCAAATAAATCCATGTGAACCAGTTCTAGTGGTTGAGAAGTTGACACTTATTTCTTTGGTTTTAAGTAAATTTTGTGTTGTTTTCCCTTTTGACAGGGATTATATACTTTTTCATTTGTAAACTCATGTTTTTGTAAGTATTTAACTAAGATTTTTCTATTTATCTTTCTAAGGGAGTAAAAATTACAATGTTCTAGTCACCTATGCTAGAACTAAGACTCTTTATAAAAAACACCTAAACATGAAGCATTTTGAAAGGATAAGGAATCTAAATTAACAGAGTAAACATTTTCATTTATTAATGAAAAAAACAGTAATTAATCAATAGAATTAAAGACATTTCATGCATCAATTTCAAATATAACATGAAATACATCATCAAATAATTGATATATACTAAGAAGATTATATTTTAATCCATCAAAAACAATAATTTAGAAATTGAAAATGAGATAGAGTTACCGATTAGGCCGATGCCAATTATCTTTTCTCTTCCATTTTCACCAAATGTGACATGTCCTATATCTATTTTTATTAGACTGTTGATGCATGAGTAGTATCCTTTGATGTTTCTTGAACATCCACTATCCAAGAACCATTCAATTTTACAAGAACTCTTTAAGCATATCTCCTACAAAATAATTAATCCAAAATGGATTTTAGTACCCATACTTTTTTGGGTCTAGTAAAATTAGTAATAAGTGATTTAGGAACCCATGTCCACCTCATAGGTTTGCTATATTCATTAAGTATATTACTTGAAAAATAAAATCTATTTGGTCCAGAAGAACATGATATAGTATAAAGTGTATTATGAATTAAAATAGTTGATTTGTGTCCAGAACTGAGAGTAAAACTATGTGTCCTAGATTTGGAAACAAACTTTTCTCTACCATGATTTCTTTTGACAAGTTGATGTCCAATTCCAATGTTGTATTTAAGGGAAATTTGTTTTACTAGAATTTGAGTAAGAGTACTTTTCCCATTAGAAATATTTACCAAGTAATTTCTCAGTTGCTCATTAGACATTTTAGATTCATTATTCTCTTTGAGCAGTTGAGAATTTTTCTCTTTTTTAGTTATGAGTTTAGATTTAATAGTCACAATAAGAGCATAATGTTTCTTTAATGATTTATATTTTCCTTTTATTTCATTGCATGTTTCTTCAAGAATGTTACAATATTCAAATATTTCTTCATTAGTCATATTTTTAGAGTCACTTTCATTTTGAAAATTGTATATATTGTGTATAGAAGAGTCCAATGTCAACTTAGATGTGTTTTTCATAAAACACATATTGGCTTTGTTTTCCTATTCATCATATAATGTTTTTGACTCGCTTGAAATGTCCTCATAATCACTCTATGTTGCATTCATTTCCTTTTTATACTTTATGTCCTTGTCCTCATATCTATTTTTGTACTCGAGCTTTGGGAAATCTCCCATGATATTTCTTTTGTGTTTACATTCAAAGCAGACAATCTCATTACCCTTGTCAATTCTTTTACAGTCCTTCTTCCAATTTCCTTTTCGGTTATATTTTCCGTTGACATTAGGATTTCATATAATGTTTTTCTTCTTGTAAAATTTCTTGAATATTCTTGCTAATTGAGCCATATCATCATCATTTTCAGGTGATTATTGTTCATTATTAGAACAATCTACAGTAGAATCTAATTTAACTTTGTCTATGTGCATATAGGTGGTGGTTTTGAATGCAACATATTTCTTCTTTGGTTTATTTGCATATTCCTTATTGACTTTCAGTTCCTCTTCATACATAATCAGTTTCCCAATGAGTTCTTTTATAAGTAGCTTGCTTATGTCTCATGATTCTCTAATAGAGATAGAGATTCCTATCCATCTATCAGGCAGACATCAGAGAATTCTCATGATTTGTTCCTTGGCAGTTACTTCCCTTATAAAATAATTCATTGTGTTGAAAATCTCATTGAACCTAAGATACATGTCAGAGATAGGCTAGTCAAGTGTCATATTAAAGTTATCATATATAATAGTATAATTATTAAGTATTATTTCTTTTACACTAGATGTTCCTTCACGTGATAGAGACAAAGTATCCCAAATTTCATGGGCAATTTTACAAGTAGAAATTCTATTGAATTATTCATCTCCTAAATAGAAATATAAAACATTAATATCATTTCAATTGTTATTGTTGGATGTTTTGATAGGTTCATCCCATTATATCTGTTGTAGGAATCTTATATTCACTTATAATGGAAGACCAAATTTCAAAACCCATAAACTCTAAAAGCATTTTCATTTTAATTTTCCATTGAGTATTTTTGGATCCATTAAAAAATGGTGGTTTGTTGGTTGCAGAACCTTCCAATATATTATCCATGATACAAACATATTTTTAAAGAGCTATAAATTTATAATTAATAGATATTTAAATATCTTTAAACTACAACTACAATCACAATTGAATAATGTTAAACTAAGTCTTAATAAACATGATAAACAACATCTGATACCAAATGTTGGTCAGAGTAGATTACTCCTGAGGGTGGGGGGTGAAATGAGTACCTATAAAAATTTATGTTAAAAAAGTTTTTCTAAAATGTTTCCCCAAAAGATTAAATACAACCCAGTAAATCAAGGTTATAATATTATAAAAGTTTGAATGTTTGAATAAATTCTTAAAATATTGATTAGTTCTCAGTAATCCTAATATCAGTTATTAATATTACTTTTGAAGTTTTTCTACTAAGGAAATACAATTGTAACATCATTCCAAGAGTAACTAAAAAAGTGAATTTAGATATTTTTTAATTATATAGTAAATCATTAAAACAGATATGACTAAATTACGCAGCACAACGAATAAGAAAAAAATGGTTCAGTCTCAAGCTGAGACCTGATCCAGATCACTTGGTGATCACCTTCCATCAAGAAATTTATAGAAATAAAATTGACCCACACCTTGGATTAGGGTTAACAACAGTATACAGTACTGCCTAGGCCACACAGAGACCTCTTCTATAGTTTTTCATGGGTACAATCAACCATGCTACACATGGACATCCTCCACACTTATTTGTGGGTATACACAAGAGTAAAATAATATTTTAGTAAGGATATATTGTATCCTTTAGTTTAATACATGTGACAAAACATTTTGCTATACAGATACACACTCTGCTTGAAAATTAATAAAATGATACACAACAGAGTAGTAATATTGAGATAGGTTTAGAAGTGCTCTGAGTGTTGGTCATCGTAGCACTGGACATCTGAGATTAGGCAGATACATAACTCAAGTCCTCTTATGGAAAAAAGAGTGTCACAATTAGAAAGATTCGTAATGTGGTCTTCATGGTGTTTTAAAATGTGAAGATGTTATCGGGATTCCAATAAGCTTCGTGTGTTATTCAGTAGTGTCGAGTTGAATGAGCCAATTCTCTAAATGAATTTGGTTGTCACGCCCATTCCCACCAACTTGTTCTTTAGTATCATGCTACTTCTTGGTTTTTCAAGGCCACATTACTATTTTATCTTGGATTTAATGTGTTTGGGCCGACAGGTTAGATGTATTTTGCACCACATACCTCGTACTGTCTGATGATATGTCTACAAAGAAACATTAATTAGGTCAGTGCATTAAAATCTTAAAATATGACCATTAGATATTAAATTGAAAGATGAAAAAATATATTATGAAACAGGTTAATAGTATGTCATGGAAACAATGTATCCTTCACATGGTTTCTTGATTGGTCACGGTGTCTTGCAGTCATGATGTCTCGCTGTCACAGTGTCTCATGATCATGGTGTCTACTTGTTCACGATGTCTCATTCATGGTGTCTTGTTCACGTTTTCTGGATATCACGGTGTCTAGATGTCACACTGTCTGGATGTCATAGTGTCTAGATGTCACGGTGTCTAATGACATAGGCAAATATCTATATTCAGACTTCAGTAGTAGAATTTAAGAAATGAATTAAAATTGATAATTTGTTAGAGAAATCATTATAAAGTGAATCAAGAGAAAGTTCCTAGTAATCAAACTGAGTGTATAGAACTTATGATCTTGAATTTCTTTACGAAAATCATAAGGATAGTAAACAATAGTAAACATGAATTTTAGATAATTAATAGGATTTGTGATCACTAAAACATGATTAATACAAGAGGAGTCCAACAGGTACGTTCCTCATAGACTTAATAAGGATTCACATGGAAATAATTAAGGTACGAACATCATCAATCCTTTCTCAAATGATTTATCAACCAACCCTTATGGAAAAAATAAAGGATACTCATAGAAATGATGTCGAAATTCAAAAAATAATGGAAGCTATCAATAATGGAAAATTCATCAAGTTCAAGGTTGATGTGGATGAATTAATAAGATTTGGGTTATGAATTTGTGTACCATCCAATCTATAGATAATCAAATATATTCTGAATGGTGCATATAGTTAAATCTTCTATAAATATTCTAGAGATCAAAAAGATGTATCGATATCTCCATGGGATCTTTTGAGGGGACCATATGAAAAAGAATGTCGCTGAATATATATAAATGTTTCTGCTATGTCAGTATGTGAATGTTGAAAGAAAAAAGTATAACAGGGATAATGCAACAATTATCCATATAAATATGAAATGGGATAACATCACCATGAATTTTATCAGTAGACATCCATAGAAATCTATTGTAAATAATGATATATGGGTTATTGTGGAACTTCATACATGGAAAGCTAACATTATCACAATTCTAGAGAAATATTTCTGGATAAACATGCATGGATATATATCAAATAAGTGGTAAGGATATATTGAGTACCACTATTGATTTTATCTGATTGATATCCAATATTCAACTTATTGTTCTATATATGTATTCATCATGATCTAATAATTAAATTGAAATTTAGTACGACATATAATCCTCAAAATGATGGCCAATCGGATAAATCTATTCATACACTATAATTCATGTTGAGATAATATTCATTGATCATACAAGGGAGATGGGACCAACATATACCTTTGGTTGAGATACCTTATAATAATAGTTACCACATGAAAATACAAATGGCTCAATATAAATCTTATTATTGGAAAAGGTTTAGAACAACTGAATGTCAGTACGAAGTTGATAAACGTAAGCATCTAGGTCCTGAAACAGATGGATAAATTGTGGAGAAGGTGAAAACCATTCAGCTCCACATCAAGGAATCTAGAAGAAGAAAAAATATATTTTCCAAAAATCATCAATGGGGTAAGGGTTTATGTTTGGATACATTGTATTATTATAAATATCTTTATAGAAGAGTATCATGAGATTTGGAGAAAATGGGAAGCTAGGTCCTAGGTACATTGGTCCCTTAGACATCATTCATCATGTCTAATATATCTTCTATTGACTAGAACATCCACCGAAAATGTCTCAAGTGCAAGATGTAGTCCACATATCCTTCTGGAATAAGTACACACTTTATCATTCATAGGTACTGAATTCTGAGGTGGTATGGTTAGAGAAGGATCTTTCGTATGAGGATAATCCAGTGGAGATCTCCCAAAGATACAATTCTACACAACAACACTACTCACCTAGTTTTATAACTATGGTGGAACCATAAGTATGAATAAGGAATATCAGAACTATAGGAAGTGATGAAGGAAAATGACACAAACAAGTTTCCACTATAGTGTGTAAAACAAAATTTCAATGGAAAATTTACTCAAGGGGGAAATAATATAACGACTGAAAACATTTATCAATAGAATATCCCTATTAAAATTATTTCATATTTTATAATCACTTAAAATCACATTATGAACACAAAAAACATTAAAAATGATGAACTTATGAAGTAATTTGAGATTTTTTTAAATAATTCTAATTTCTAGTAGTTGAGGAACATTTAATAAAGAATAGTAACTTCACATTTGGAAGATATTCATTATCCTTTTGAATAGTAAACAATAAAATTGAATAGTATCCTCCCCAGGTAATTTATAAATAATATTTATCCATCTTATATGAAACAATATGATATTATTAAACCATACTACTAGTAAATTAGTGTTTTAAAAATTATTAATTATGTATTTGTATTTTTGTAAGTTAGAAATATTTAACTAAAATTTTATGACAATTTTAATAATTTAAATGAAAATTTATTTTTATTAATTGTATTCATAAATTAATATTTAGATATATTATAAATATAATATATATTTATGAGAAATTAGTTTATTTTTCCTAGGATTTAAATGCAGATATAATTTTAAAATCTGAATTTTCCTCGTAAATGACGATTTTAATTATAATTTAAAATTCATATATTTAAATAATTATTTCAATAAAATTTTGTTATTTTTTAATTATTATAATAAAAAAATGGGTAATAATATTTTTAGGGTTTTTTAAAATACATGAATGTTATGTGAATAATAAAATACGATAATGTACAATAAAAGCTAAATACTAGAATTATGGAGTAATAAATGATGTATAGATGATGTAAGACAAAATATAATACTATCCATAATTATTATAATATATTTTATGATAATTATGAAATCATTCATAGTCTTTTTCCAAAGTATTAAAAAATGATTAAAATCACAGGAAAACACCCCTCTCCTCCACTATAAATACAAACCCTCAACACATCTTCTTCTCACACCTATAAAGGCTCAATACATATAAAAATAATTATCAAAACCCCTCCCAATACCCTCCCCCACATATAAGATCTTATTATTCTTAATAAAATTCCAAAACCAATGCCCAATGGAGGTTCCCAATAATAATGAAAATATTTGTAAAACAATATTCCATTTATTTTAATTTATTTTCATATTCCTTTCTTTTATTTTTACTATCCTCACCTCCACTCCTCCAACTAGTATGATAACCCCAATAACTTGAATCAACTAATTTTTTTTATTCTCATGGAATAATTCATCATCATATCCCTTCCCCCCATTAATACAAAATATTAAAACATCAAATGTGATGGGTTAATTTATCACCTTCATGGATGATGATGTTTTCAAGTTCCATTACCGTTATCGAGGATGGTCATGAAATAATTTTTCTGGTTGAAAAATATTATAATATATATATATATCATCATTATTTTTTGGGTATATTTTTTTAAACATCATAAAAAATTATAAAACAAAATAATTTCTCGGTGATAACAAAACCTCTAAAATAACCCTAAACAATTATCCTCAACTATTTATCAAACGATTAAAACTCGTGCTCAAGAAATACATGATAAAAAAGACCAATTTAAAAATTGGAATGTAATTAGAAAAATATGAATTCTATTGTTTCTAATTACACCCACTTTATATGACCTTTCGTACATGTATACGAGTAAACCAATCATGAAATCCATGAAAAAATTTTCTCATAAATGATGAGATTGAAACTCTTAACCCATCAAAAGGCCATAAATGAACCTAATTAATTTATATTAACTCAAATAGTTGTTGAAATGGTTCTGGAATTGTTAATTAATGAAAATTTGATTATCCAAGACATGAATATCAAGTGAAGAACACCTTCAAACTTATGGTAAGGGATTATATTGGAACATCCATTATTACTTTGGGTTAATCATTCTATCTTTTTACCCAAATAAAATTCTATTTTATTTTATTTAAATATACTAAATTCTGAATAAATTTTATGAAATCATATATCAAGATCAATTCATTCTTATTTTTTGGCAATATACCTATTTTTAAAATGTTTTCCCTCTCAATTTTTCCTGATAAGAAATCTCGAATTAAGGGAACTTCCAAAATTCTTACCCAATTTTCTGTGGACTCTATAATCTATTTTAAGGAAGAATTATTTTTATAAAATAACTGATTTTATTATGATTAATATAATTCTTCACATATGGTTTTATATAAAATATTCTCCCATTTTCTACTTTAAAATCACATTAACATTTTCTTTAAACATTAATAAAATGTTTTATTTTTAATGTTTCTTAAATAATTTTTTTAACAGTTATCACATAATTTTTATGTTATTATCATGATCATTGCCTAATTTCCATTATTATTTCCATTTATTTTTTAATTCCATTCTTTCATGGACACTTTTATAATGTGCCCCTTTATTATACATTGTCACATTATTATGATGCATAGTTTTTTCCATTGGTAAATCCTATGTTTATGTTTGATTGTATATGTATGATTATTTGAGTAGAAAACATATTAAAGAACATGTTATGTTTGGTGTGTTATGATATCCCTCTAATTAAATCAGTAATTTTTAGTCTCAGGAGACTTTATGTGCAATGGTCTTTGTGGTTATCCTTGACTCATGCTCCATGTGAAACGTTCATGGTGGTTAACATTGACTCATGATCCCATATGTTCTTTGGGAATTGATTCATGGTAATGTCATGTTTTATGTTTCATCTACTTTACATGGAATCCATAATTATATGAACCCATTTTATAATTCCTTATATTTAATCCAGTTATGTTCCTTTTTGATGTTATTCTTTATAACACATGTGCTAAGCTTTATTATTATATTTATACCCTTATTGGTATTTTAGATCATCTCATTGTTCATGTTATCCCTAGGTTATCCTATGCTGAAATAAAGACAAAAATGAAGATTAGAGATCTTTATGAAGATTAAATAAATGTTATTATTATTTTGGAATTATGATGATTAATTATTTATCTAATCTCCAAGGCACTAGAATTTACGATCCTTGAAATGAAAATTATTGATTATTTATGCGTAAAATCTGGTAATAATATGTGCAATGGATTTAAATGTTATATCACATCCCACTGAGTCCATACATGGAGGTCACTGTGGATTCCCCAATGTCATTTATGGCATATATAACTATGTTACCTCTGAAAATTTCTTTTACATCACACATTTTGAGTCTAAGTATCACTTTTGACATATAAGTTATCTTCATTTCGAGTCCATCTTTCAATTTCTATAAAGAAACACATGTATCACCCCTCACATGATATAACTGAGCATCCAAGAGATTCCATACGGGGAATTTGTATAAGAACCCATGATTCACAAACAATACATAAAATGTCTCTAATAAATAATTTGATAAAAATAAGTATTATTAGACTGATTATGGAATACATAATTGGTTTCTATCTCCTACTCTCAGAATAATAGTAAATATTATTGTGGTTCTTAAGTCTATTTGTTGTATATAAGCTAAAATTTTAACTCAATTAGGTTATCAGATTTATATAATTAATTAATTCACATCATAAGGTTATTAAAATAAAATAATAGGAATAAATATTCAAGAAACACATTAATGCTACAATTCATTTTAATTGGACAATTCAATTATGAAAGAATACTCAAGTATAGTAGAGAACAAATAATATCCAAAGTCCTCGGTACATGGAATTTCATTCCCTCTAATTTAATTCAATCAAATTTACATGTCATTCAACCCTTATTTTTAACATCCTAAAAATGGGTAAATAGAGAACCTAAAAAGGTGAATCAAATCATATGCCACCCGTGGTTGTTTCATCTCATTAAATAACTCAACTTATATGTAGTTTGACATTGAGGTCTTTAACCATCAATTTCACTGCAACGAGTCTTAAGGGTCATATATCCCAGGCTAATCTATTTAATTTAAGGATCAATTCATTTAATAAGTGATGATGATAAAATTTGGTGTATGGAAGAAACATATATATAGACATGAATACATTGAGGGGAAATCATGTGACAACCTACCTTATCTTAGTAGATGACACCTAGTCCATTTTTGACCTCCAATCCATTATTGAATGGAGAAAATTATGAAAAAATAAAAAATTCCCTAACAATTGGGAATAAAATATAACACCAAAATAATTCCATCAACAGGATGAAAAAATAAGAAAGGAACAATAGGAGTAGTTAAATTACCATTGGATATCCAATGAGACTGACACTAGCTTGATCGATGTCTGGATGGTGAAGAATAACCAAAGCCTAACATTGGGCATAAAAAAGTATCTCAAATGGGAGGAGATGATGTTCACTAGAGGTGAAATAAAAAAGTGGTTTAAACATGTAAAAACATTAAGGGAAAAACAGTTAGATACCCATAAACAAAGTGTGGAATAGTATGGACACCTGGTATTCCAAACCGAGCAACCTACACTATCTAAAGAACCCCTTCACATTTTTAAGGTGCATGTAAGAAAAAATATGTAATGGCTGTGAAATTTACCTGTATTAAAAATTTTATACAACTGACATAATAATGTTTCTAATGAAACCCGATTAGGAAAAACCATGGGACCATATAAAAAATACTAGACCACCCTACACAGATTGATCTAACCATGTAGAATGCGATGCACAATTTGTAATAACCATGTGGCCCGAATTTCACCTCCAATATACCAGGCTATGGGCTTCGTAAAATCATCAAACAACCCTATTTACTATGTAACCCCACAAGTCTCTTCCATAAGGACAAAATTAAGTAACTGAAAAATTAAAAGGATCCATACATCATTGAAATACTAGTTTCTTACAGACAGATAAAGGGTTGCATAATTAAAACTTTACGAGACCCCTTCTTCTTCCCTTCCTCCTTATACTCACATGTCATTATACCAAAAGTATATTTATTTTTTATGAGTCTTTTATCCATATTTTAGGTAAGTGGTTAAGATTTATTTGATAATTCTTAGGATTAGTTTTCTTTCAAAATTGTTGTTGACTAGGGGTTTTTCCATTATTCGTGACAATTATTCATTTACATTAGATAGATATATATATATACAAACATTTTAATCTATATATATATATACCTATATATATATTGTATTTTATGATGTTATATATGTTTTTTATAATAAATATATATATATCTATGTGTTTTGTTATCCTCATTATAAATTTATTTTTTATATATTAATATATATATTCAAAAATTTTATGTATAAATATTTCTTAAATAATATGTTCATTTATGTTTTCATATTTATTATATATTTGATCAATTAAAAATAATATTACTATATCTATTCAATATTTTTTTGTTGTTAATACATATTTACATATATTTATATGTGTGTATATAACATTAACATTCATTTATGGTTATATATATATATATATTCAATGTAATAATTTTTATAATATATTTATATTTATGAGATTTGTATTTATGATTGTGGATAATGTATGTATTTGTGAATTAGGGTATAAGTATTATGTAATGCCTTGTTATATTGGTACTCCTGAGAGGGGTGTTGAATTAGTTGAATACTTATTCAATTAATTATATTATTATTTTCCTCAAAGACAAAATTTACATTTTTCTTATCAACATAAATCCCTAAACCACACCTTATGTGAATCATATGTAATCCAAAAAATTACATAGTGATTTAAATGGAACCGTAAAATCCTACACCTTATTGTGATTGGTTATTCTCTCCAATAACAGATTATCTGCTACAAACCCATGTCATTACACTAAGAACCATTCCATTCATATCAACATATAACCCCTTTAGGATTCTTCTCTGGAGTCCAACTAGATTAAGTAGCTTTAGACTATCCAAAAAAATGTATAATATATAATAATAAATATCTCATTTTTTATTGATTACTTATACACATATTTGATGTAGATCCCCATTCATGGATACACTAGATCAGTTATTCTAGTCATGTGAATTATCATCAAGAAAATATGAATATCATAGTCATGATCGTATATGATGATTTTAAATAGACAAATAAAACATTTAATTATATAGTTCTTCTTAGCTTCTCAAGTTCATATACATGTAGATATCATCCCCATTAAATGGATACTTTGTTTGATATCTACTTTATGTTATCCACACTACATTATAATGGGTTTGGATATTCTCTAGTCACTAAAAAACATATATTTTTAACCCATTTTTATTCACAAAGAAAATAATTAATATGTTTCTCAATATTCTCTTAATATAATCTACATAAATCTAGAATGTTCGATTTTCATTTGAGTTAAATTAATATTTTTTATTCTAAAATTTTCTCCTCATTAAATATTAATTTATTGAAAATTATCATTTACTATTAAATAGAATAAGACTTGTGATTTTATTTTCCACATACAATATATGTATATTGAGTCTTTATTCTCTATAAAATGTACAGTTTAAATTCTTTTGAATTTAAACCCTGTGTTCTTAGAACTTTGACATCACACCTCATCATGTTGAATGAAACTCGTCTCAACACTCTTCAAATTCCCATCTTAAAAAAAATCTATGAACATAATTTTAGATTAATGAAAACAAAATATTTTAATTTTTATGATTAATTCAAAAAAATACATATGAAAACCCATTTTGAATTTATTTTGATAACTATCATAATTTATGATATTAATTCTATAAATATAATCATATATCATAATACATAGTATGTTATAAAAAATATCTTATAATGAAGTGATGCATGTAAAAAAATTGGACTAATGTGTTGGTCTTGAATGTCTTATACTTACACTCAAATTCATGTACCCTCAAAGCCTTATTCAACATCAATGTATTATGGATTCTAAATGCAACGTCTTTTGTATGAGATATAGATTTTTCTATTTTATATAAACTAATATTATCATTAAAAATTCTATGTCTTATGATTTGGAAATGTGACACAAGACTAAAAAAATGACCATATGAAATTATGCCTTAAGTGATAAGGAAAAGTCTGTCACTAAATCCCAAAAATATTATTGTGAACATAAATTTTTTTGTTACCTCTCACAAGAATTGGTATGCATTAATAAATAATCACACAAAAAAATGATTTAAATATTTATATATATAACCAAAGACATATAAAATTCAATAATTCACTCAATTATCTTCATAACCAATATAAATTTTCATATGTATTTTTTAAGAACCTTAATTTGAATAAAAATATAATCCACGGGTTCTTTATTATTTGATATAGCATCATGAATGTAAAATTATTCGTGGTTAGAGTCATTAATTTATATACTAGTCTTTCTATATGAAAAACCATTCTCTAATATCAAAATTAGCATGTATTATCAAAACTCGTTAAAAATTGATAAAGACTATACCACTTCTTAATTATCATCACATATAGTGAATCCTTTTAGATCATCTCACTAATGATTAAAAATATTTGGATTCTATATTGAACATGTCTAGATAGATTTTCCATGTGGCAATGGATTATTATCTTTATCTCATATTATCTTACTCAAATATTATGTTGACATCCAACACAAATCCATCTTTATAAATTTATTTGGGTACATTAGTATTCCCATTATATTATTTATTAACAAAATACATATACTAAGATTAATATATATTCCCCTTATTGAAAATAAATTCAATGGAATATAGGGATATGTTTTTATTATACCATTTAAATGATTCTGCGATACTTCTAAAATAACTTCTTCCTATAAAAAATTTATATATATCTTTATCTACATTCACATATTGATAAAAAAATTCATTCACAATATTCCTTAGTAATAAACCATTAGTTTATAAACTATATGTATACATGGACGAACCCATTGTATAAATCAAGAGTGAAAACCCAAGGCAATAAGGATGTATATAAACAGTAGTACATTTGATGCCTTGTAAGGCCCTATCTTTGAACATTACACAATATTGAGATTAGTGAAGAATTTATTTTTTCATGTTAGTAGATATTTTGAGGTTTATAGTTCTATAAATTTATATAATCATAAATATATAACATCCCATAATCATTAAAGAGGATACTATTAAAACACTAGCTGTTTTTTTTTCAAAATAAATAACTATTAAAATAAAAAATGATTAATTTTCTTGATAAAAATCTTCATGAATTATTCCTTTATCTTAACCATCTTTATTCCCTATGGAAAGAAATAAAAACATGGGAGGAAAAAAAAATAATTGTAAGGGAAATAAAATAGTGAATGAAACATTTATTCCATTAATATTTTAATCCCAAGAAAACATTTTCTATAGATCATACTTTTCACCCATGAAAAATATACCTCATAAAATAAAAATATTGTTTAAAATACTTCATTTAATCAATAAATCATAAAGGTAACTTCTGGAATCAATATAATACTTACATTTGTTTCTTTCATATCTACATAGAGAGTAACCTTTATTGATATGTTTGGAATATCCATCACAGTATATTCCCTAAATCTCTTAGGAGAACCCCTATCATTTAACTATGTATTGTTACCTATTGAATTAGATATCTATAATGGTCCTATATTCATAAGAAATCCCCAAGATCTAAAACATAATCCCATCACATAAATCATTCATAATGGAAAAAAGAAAATTTCCATGTTCCAATCACAAGATATCATTTCAAGATATTGACATAATAAATATATTATAAACATAATATTCAATACCAAAATCCATGAATATGGAATGTGGTATTTATTTTCCATTTAAAAACATTATGTATTAGAGAGGATACCAAATATCAAATAATGTTTATGGCAACAAAGAAGTCATTGTTACCGTATATTTTAAAAATCATCACTTCTCTCATTTAGTATAGAAAGTCAACCACTAAGTATAAAAGGATTAATTTTAAAATATTATTAAATGAAATTAATTATATAAATAAAATATAAGATATTAACAATTCATTTCACACATAATATTTTAATTACATAATCACGAAGTAGATGTTTAACCCAAAGAATGGAAATAGAGTTAATAAATACCCCTATATTGAGGCTAACTCATATCATATGTTCCTTGTTCATCTTGAATCATTAAATTATACATGAATCAGAAAATTTTCCTATGTATTATAGCTTTTATTTCATTAATTACTAGGTTATAACAATTAAATAATTATTTGTGTTCATGTCATATTAGTTTTTTGATATTATGTAATTGAGTCACAAATGAACAATGTATGATGTTAATAGTCCAAGTGGTCACAAATACATCATGTAAAAAATATTATAAATTATATAAAAATCATATTTATTAATTATATATGTATTTATATTAATTTTTTAATACAAACTAAAAACACAATTCATGGAGACGGTCTACCATGCGTACCCATGAACAATATTTTCTTTTTTCCTATCAAATTGAATGATATAAAATAAATGAAATTTATATAAATATATATACACATATAATATCATTAAAGTGTAATAAATATTTATTTTATATAACATATGTTTAAGAAAACAATATTTAATTCATTCTATGTGACATGTGATCAAACCATATCATTTTGAGAAAGTGGTAGTCCACACGTCCCAAAACAAGGTCATCATATGACCACTATATGGAAAAAATGAAGATATGTTTAATATGAAATTTAATTAATTTTAAATAGGTTATAATATACATATTACTGTAATATTTCACCACAAAAATATTTTTAATACAATCCATGAATGTGGCATTGAAAAAATAACAGAAACATTATTCAAAAAGGTGATTAACTGACAAAACTTGTACAACAATTTCATTTCATTGAATAATTATAGGTGAGAAATGAAATGGATCTAATATTTTTATTTTTTTAATAAAATTCTTGTATATACATGATTATGGAGTTATCATGAATTTATGGATTAACTATGTTATGATAAAGTAGAAAATGAAAATAAAATAAGAGAGGTACTTTGAGAAATTACCTCATTAATATCCCGTTCTTGAAATTCCCTTGAGAGCCTTGGATTTTTTCTTTGGGTTAGACCAGAAAACCATAAAAAATGAATTTATATTATGAAAGTCTTGGCCATAAATTTTAGGAGATAAAATTATTTTCTGGGTCGAAGTGGGGAGGAGAGAGGGTGGTTTTTTTACTTGAGAACAGGTGGGTTCAAGTGAATTAATTATTGAATATTTTTTATTCAAACATAACCACATTTAGGTAGAATTAATTGAATTGAATTACACATTCAATTAATGTTTATAATAATTTTTAGGGTCTATAAAAAAAATCAAAAACCATTAAATTTTGTAGTTTAATGGTATGTGAATCCTTTTGAATTTTTACATTACATGTTTAATTTTTTTACCAATACCGCAGTAAATAATTTTTTCCCAGAGTAAATATTTTATAAAAATAATGAAATTCACATTACCAACTAATTTGGAACATATAATTAAAAATATGGAATCCATTTTACCCAATTCAATAAACTGAATATGATGAATTATTTTTAAAAATAATTCTATATACAAAATGAAAAAGCGGGTTTTTAAAGTGAAACGTTCTAAAGTTCCAAATGTTTTTATATAAACTTTTAATTTTAAAATGATTACAATTTTTAAAATAATATTAAATTATAAAACATAATATAAAAATAATTTAAAACCTGTTAAAAGTTTATTTTAATATAATTATTAAATTAGAATAAAAATTAGTTTTGAATTAAAATGTAGTATTTTTCACTATTCATTAAAATATGAATGTTATCGTAAAAATACCAAAAATTTATCCAATTTTTTTATGTCCATATTCCATATAATATGTCTATTGGGTCAAATAGAACTTATAAAAGTGACCAAAACTATGTTTAAAATTTGTTCCCCATCAAAAAGAGGTAAAACTCTATTTTTTGAAATAAACTTCTTTTATATAGAAAATAGAATTTGTTCTTATTTCATGTTAAGAAGAAATATAATATATATTTTAAACATTAATTTGAATATATTAATTATATATTTTAATATAAAAACAAGAAAAATAGTGATTTTAAGACATTATAAACTGACATATTTTTATTTTAATAGTTTTGTAGGGAAACCTTTTCTTTTATTTAAAAAGTGTTTTACACTCATTCATAATTAATTGTGCAGAAATGAATTAATTATGAACTTGGGTAAACCAATATTTCATATTTAAATTAATAATATTTCTTCTCACCATTTTAACATCATGTTTATTATATAATAATATTTAGTTGTTCGATTAGGTTTGATGTGGCATATCATGTACATTATCGAACATAGATTTATTTTTATAAAAATAGGGATGTTAAATCCTACCGCCTTAATAAATTGAATCCTATAAATTTTAATATGGGGTTAGAATATAAGGTATTAAATTTCATAATACCATTATTTAAATCCAACATCAAAAAAAGGATTAATTAAAATAAAACTTTAAAAGAATTAAATAGAAGTATGAAGATCACTTAAGATAACAAATACTAGGGTATCACGTAGGAAAACAAGATAAAGAAGAGAAAACTAAGAAAACATTTCTAGTATATAGTTATAGAAAACAATATCAGGAGAATTTTACTAATAAAAAATATTTCATTGTTTAAAAGGCCATCAATTTCCTATTATGTAAAGAAATATGATAATGTTTTTTTGGATCATTTTCATTGAATCAAAATATTATAATACTACGATGACTAAGATCATAAGGATGTATATATACATGGAATGTTTAGTTTCATATTTTAATAAATTCCCACAATAATCTCATATTTGTTTCCAAATAAAGAGTATTTATAAGCAATTTTTCATTCTTGATGAACTAGAATCAATGTTTATAGAATCACATAATCCAAAAAAGATTACCTATTTTTCCTCATATATTGAATAATTAACCAAAAAATTATTTTATGGAAAAGATAAAAAAATTATCCCAATAGAATAATACATTAGATGATGAAAAACAACATTGAAGATGAAAAATTTAACTGTAATACACATGTTTTACATACACCATTCAATAAATTATTGTTGTTAAAATTCATTAAAAATAATCCAAATTAACATCAAAACACATAATAAAATTTATTAGATAACATATTCCCCCATGATAAATTAAAAATGCTATCTCTAGAAAAAATTGATCGCTGATAATGTATCATTTAAAAAACATTAATTTCCAAAGACACATATTCTTCACGATAGGTTAATCATTTACATAAATAACCCGAATCACTATAATTGCACAATAAAAACATAGATTCTTCAAAAATA
The DNA here is from genome assembly GCA_963277665.1 of Viscum album. Taxonomy (NCBI): domain Eukaryota; kingdom Viridiplantae; phylum Streptophyta; class Magnoliopsida; order Santalales; family Viscaceae; genus Viscum; species Viscum album. Next base: position 1,837,316,809 of record OY728147.1, read on the forward strand.
AAATTCAACCATTACTCCCCCAATAAAATCTATTATTATTCTATTTACCTTAGTCATATATGCTTCCCAAAACAGTGAATGACTTCTAAAATAACATTTATCACTTAATCCACAAAACAATTTCTAGTATGAAGGATATCTATTTGACGAAAACTAAGTTCCCAATATCAAATTATGCATGTTCCATAAACTCATTTTACTAAAAAAATAAAAGGCATTTTAACCAGGGAGATCATGTAGGAAAGTGGTAGGAGATTCACCCTTCTCTCCCTCCGGTTGTAGGTTTGATTCCTCCATCGTTGTCCGATGAAATGGGTTATGACCCATCCTATGGTTAGTCCTTTTCCTAATTCTTACAATATTCCCAAAATGAGATTAAATTGTATAAATTAAGAATTGTAATTATTAACATCAATGATTGTATTATACCTCTCATTTTAAACCCAAAAATAATAAACCACAATTACCTAAAAATTGAAGTTCGTATTTACCATAATGGTTATCCACACCTTGAAAATTATTTCAAAAAAAGAAAAGAAAATTAATCCACAAATAAAAATGACAAAATATCAAACTTGAGAGATCTATATATCAAATTACACCCATAATCTAAAGAGTATTAATAATTTTAAAATTTTCATCATCCTACATTACTCTTGATTCTCTAATTTGTAGAATTATTAGTCATTTAGTGTTCTTCATGATACCCAAATCCTGATTTTCCATCTTATTCCTATAATTAGATACATGAATAATTTCTTAAGAGTCAATAATGTCAAAACATGAGGCATAAAATAATTCAATCCTTTCATATTTCATTATTAGCTTCATAATCATCAATTAGAATTGCATTAGGTATTGCTAAAAATATATTTTTATGGTCCAACTGATCCCTTCACCAAAACTTATTCATAGGAAATATATTTTAATAATTCCCATACTCCATACATTTAAAACATTCAATTGATTACTTATAAAGTACTTCATTACATTTCCTGGAGTCTATTAAATGTTTTATTTTTCAAGGGTAGGTTATTGCTTTAGAACTTTCATTACCAAATCTAATACATCTTCCAATTCCTTTAAGTTATTTTTCTAGGTGTTTCATTCCACATTCATGACATGTATGTTGTTAAATTTATTTTTCCTTTTGATCATTGTTACATGAACATCCACATGGATTCATTTCACTCGTATATGATGAATTATAAAACTCATCAATGATAAAATGGTTAATAGTGAAATATGATATTTGATATAGAATTAAAAAAAATTTCTCTTTGAATCTCCCATTTATTTTAGTTTCTTATTTAGAGAACAACCATATTTTTATTCAAATCTATTTATACATTAGAGCCCTTGGATTTATCCATTTAATGAAAGAAAAAAGGGTAGTGTGATTATATCAATAAAATTATCGTATAATATCTTATGAGAAACAAAAAAACTAGATATAATTATTTATTATATCCAACAATCATTTAATTTATTTAAAATAACTATGAATCTTTCTAATATTTTTACCAGTTTGGTTATATAGAACATGTAACATATTCTTAAATAACTCTCGAACCTCTTAAGTTATCTAAATCGACCACTCATACCAACAATAAGGCCCCATTGATAATTGTTACATAATCTTGATTTAAGTAATTAGTTCACATTTTAGATATTTTTGGTTTGTAGTTTTATAGAATTAGTCCAATACTATTACATAACATAACATACATTATAAAATATACACTTCATCTTACTATCCATTTTTTCACAAAATAAAACTCTTTAACATAAAACATGATTTCATTTTTTGTTAAATTTATTCTGGACCTATTCCATTTTCTAGCACATACTTATAACATATGGAAAACATTTTAGAACTTGGGATGAGCACAAAAGTTTATGTAAGGTATATAAAATAAGGAATGAAACAATTACACCATGAATATTTTGAACTCAAGAAGACATTATTCACAAAATCGTAATTTTCACCAATGAATAACATACATCATGAAATTATAATATTCCTAAAAATAATGAATAGAAATAAATAATCATAAAGGTAACTTCTAGAATCCATATCATTCATACATTATAGCTATCATATCTATATAGGTTGTAACATTCATAGTTATGTTTCGAATACTATCACATTATATTCCCTAAATCTATTAGTAGAAACTCAATCATTTAAATCTTCCTCATTAAACATTTAATTTGAGAGCATTCACAGGATGACCACCCTAGATTAATCATGGAACCTCCCATATAAACATGTAATTCCAAATAACCGTAACATAATAATAATATATAAACCATTTATAAAGGAAAAGTAAAATTTTGACATTATAATCACAAGAAATAATTTCAAGGTATTGACATAATAAATCCCATATAAAAACCATTTTCAATAAAACATATATGGTATTTATTTCCCTCTTAGGAAAATAATGTCTTACTGAGGTATCCAAATATCAAATAATGGTGACCACAACAATGAAGTTGTTGTCACCTTATATATTAAAAAAATACTTCTTTTATAAATTTTTTTTATGGAAAGTCAAATGACCTATATAGAAATATTCCTTTAAAAAAATTTAACTAAATTAAATATATAAATAATTTATAAATTTCTAAAATATTTATTTTGTAAGAAAATATATGAATAGAATAATCAAGAAGTATTATTTAAAAAAAAGATTGGAAATTGGGTTAAGAAATTACATTACCTCGAGTCTAACTGATCTCATATTATATTATTATTCCTAAATAATAAACATTGGTTAATTTATTATTTATTAAGAAACTTTTATTTTTTATTATTAGTTTAATATAATTAATTTTTTTGTTATAACAATTACATATTTACTTGTGTTTATGTCAGAAAGTTTGTCGACATTCTGTACTTGAGTAGAAAATGGAAGTGGTATGATGTCAATAGTCTATGTGGGCATAATTAATTCACCCCCACAATTTAAAACATGATATAAATACCTTATATATTTATTATATATTTATTTGTATTAATCATTGAATACAAACTAAAAACACCGATCATGGAGACAGTAGGTCATGTGTATTCCTGACCACTATTTTCGTTTTTCTATTTGTATCAAAAAAATAAAATAAAATAAATCTATATTAATATGAATAATTATATAATATCATTATAGTATAATTAATATTTAACTTATATCATATAATTTTACTAAAACAATTCTTTTTTACATTCCATGTGATGTGTGAACTAATAACATCATTTTTAGGAGCCGGTAGTCCACACATCCCCAAAATAAGTTATTATATAACCATAATATGGAAAACATGAAGTTATGTTTAATATTAAATTTAAATAATATTAAATATGGTATAATACAAATATTAATATATAAATTTACTAGAATAGATATTTAATTCTAGCTGTGATTGAGGCAATAGAAAAATAACAATAACATTATTCAATAAGGTCATTAACCGACATAACATGGACACCAATTTTGTTTCAATGAATAAAAGGATGTGAGAAATGAAATGTATATGAAATATTAAATTTTAAACATATCAATATTGTATATTCATGATTTTATATTTATCATCAATTTTTTTGTTAATGTAGTTGAGGATAAAGTATAAAAAGAAAATAAACTATAAGAGTTTCTTTTAGAAATTAAATCTTGAATATCTCTTCCTTGAATGACCCATGTGGACGATGGATTTAGGTTTTTTATGAGAATATAAGAACGTGGAAATGGGGATATAGAGGAGTAGTGGATTGGGTTGATATTTGAGGATTTACCAGGATTTGTGGGTCTAAATAGGGAGGTGACGGTGGGGTATTTATACTTTAGGAGAGGTGGGTTTATGTGATTTTATTATGGATTATTTTATATTTAAAGATATACTCTTTGAGGTGGTATTAATTTAAAAGTATTATATAAAAATTTAATGTTGTGTAGCATGGTTATGGTAGGAACACAACTCAAATATCCTTGAAATTTATTAGTTATTAGGTATTTTAATCATTAATCCTTTTCTCTTATTTCATGATTAACTGTTTTACCTATAACACAGAAAATTATTTTTTTCACCATGGTATCATTTTTATAACAAAAAATTAAATTGATATTACAACCTAATTTGGAAATTTTAATTTTCAGTATTGAATACATTTAACCCAATACAATTAAAATATTTTTAAGAATTAGATTCAATATTAATTCCATAAACAAAATGAAATAGAATGTTTTAAAAGTTAGACGTTCAAAAGATTGAAATGTATTAATATCTAATTTTATTTTGAAATTGATTCCAAGAACCAAAATTGAATAAATTAAAAAACAAATAATATAAATATATTTTTAAATCTATTAAAAGGATATTTAAAAAATATAATTAAATTAGATGAAAAACAGTTTTTAATAAGAATGTAGTATTTTTTAATATTCACAAAAATATGAATGTTATTAGAAAACTACCAAAATTTATCATTATTAAATTTTCATTTCCCTGTTCCAGATAATGAGTATATTTTAAAAAATATTACTTATAAATTGGTAAAATCTATATTTAAAATCATTTCACCATCAAAAGTTGGAAAAATAAATTTGTTTGGAAACATAATTCTTTTATCCGTAAAATTGAGTTTGTTAATATTTATGTCAAGAAAAATTATTAGATGAATCTTAATAATTACATTGACTATATTACAAGAATATTTATTTAATAAAACTATAAAAGAGTGATTTTATTACATTATAAACACAATTAGTTGTTGATTAAATAGTTTTTTAGAAAACCATTTTTATTTATTTAAAAAGATTATTACATTTATATATAATTAGTTGTGCACTAGTGAAATAATTATAAAAATGTGTAATCCAATTTTTAATATTTAAATTAATAATTTTCATTCCCAACATTTTAACATCCAGGTTATTAAATAAAAATATTTAGTTGTTCACTTATATTTGATGGGTGTATCATGAATGCTATCAGACGTATTGTATTTTAAAAATAATATTTTAGATCTTACATTCCTTCTCATCACAAATCACTTTAGGGGGTGATCACCCATTTTTAATATAAAATAGTGACTATGACCCATCTTCTATGAATCCATTATAAAATTTCACATTCATTTTGAATAACTATAACTATTTCTGATAGTTTTATATACCAATGATCCCCCTTTGAAAAAATGTTTGTTAAAATAAAATACATTTTATATACGTGTAATTTTTATAACAAATTTTCCAATTTTAAATAATAGTTATATATTTGACAATTTATTCCAAAAAATGATATTTTGACCACTATGTCTCGTGTTTTATACCCCTTAAGGGTTATAATATAGCTACCATAAATTATCATGCATATATATTAAATCTTATTGGATGGATATTCATTATATAACATAACATTCTATGCTTGAGTTGTATAAGAATAATATATTGGGAAACATTTATATATAAAGAACTTGTTTATATATGAACCAAATTGTTCCCTACAATGTTCTTGTCCAATAGTACCCCTCTTATACATATCTAACATTATACCTTAATTCATAACCTAGGGAATGAAAACATAATAATTTCTTATATCAGATGCACAGTAATGAAAAATAAATAAGATATCAATGATCCGTTTAATATTACATGAGTAAAACGTTTTAAGAACAAGAGAATAATATTGTAATATTTTTCCTATATAGCATTGGTCATAAAATTGACTTATGGCCTAAATAATTATCATTAATAATACAAGAATCATAATTGAATAAAAAAATCCATGATAGTATATCATGGGAAAAATACATGATTTTGTGGTGTACACACAATCATGGAAAATAATTCCCATAGTAGACGATGAATATTTCTATGATTATCATAGTTGGATGGTTTCACACAAAAAAAGATAATAATAGTAATTATTTTTTACAAAGAGTATCATAGTGGATAGATTTACTTAATTAACTGAGTTCACACCTTAATCCTTTCCTATTAATCTCATGAGATATCAATATTTACCAAATTAAATATTGTTCCCTATACTTCAAGGACAACATATGAATTTTGTAAAATCATAATAATTTGTTAAAAATGATCATAAAAATATTATCATATCATAATCCATTATTAAATGAATATTTTAATAGGGATTTTTTTTGAAATGATACAGGTTTCATAATCATTTAATCAATTCATCAATGAATAACCAATGGAAATGGAACCAGTTTCATAAAAATGAATTCATAATATTTGTAGACCACCCTAATAAATAATAAATAATGTATCATTGGATGACATCACCATTATATAATAACTAGAATCATGTTTTATTTTTTTATTAAAAAAATACCATTAAATGATCATTAAATATATCATAAAAGAAAATACACATTAAATATTAAATATTAATTTTTTGAAATATAAAAATTACCCAAATTTTAAAGAAAAATATTTCTTTATAAATAAACATGAATTATTGTTTAGTATTCTTCAAATAATATATCGGTCATGATGGTGAAAAATTCATATCAAATTATGTATGTTAAAACAAATATTCCTTTATCATTTTCATTGAAAATCCAAAATTAGATTATTCGTAAAATGAAAAAAATATTCATTTTAAACATTTTTTTAGAAATTAAAATATTGTTAAAAATTAATTTAAATCATCATATAAAAATGATAATAAAAAATAATGGTTTATGTAAACATGTATGTGGAAAAGAGCAGATTTTTGACTAAAGAGATAAATAAAGTAGATTTTCCTTTAAATTTTGTTAATTTAGAATCTTGGATACAAAAATAGAGGAAAAATGATAAAAATATAATATCTAGAAATAAAAATATATGAAATCATATCATGATTTTATTGTGATATAGATCATATTATTTAAAAACTTGAAAATGAACCATAAAAAATCCTGATAAATAATTAAATATTAATATAAACCACTTGACTCTTTCATAATTTTTGAATTATAAGCCCCATGATGAAAATAAATTTATATATAAATATTAATCCAAATATTTTCTATAATATTTATCTTTATATTCATTAATGATAATTATATACATCTGTAAAAAAAACATTTTGTTATTATGGAATGTGTGTCATCGAAATAATTATTAGATTAAAATCACATACTTAAGGACTGACTTTATTGATGCATCTTAGATCTCCTATATAATTAAGATACATTTATTATAAAAAAATTAGTTGACCATAATCATATATAACATAAAATATATTATACTTTTATAATCTTTTTTCAATATTTTATTAATAAATCTTTATTAAAATATTTGATACATGTTATAACTACTTCATTTTTCAAGTGTTTTTGGTTCAGTATATTTTTCATTGTAGCTTTATTTTTTTCCATCATTTAATAAATATTATTCATTATATATATATATATATCATATTTATTCCTTATAAGATAATTTTGTGAAATACAAAAATGTTATATATATAGAAATGAATGACACTGTTGATGGTGATGGTATGCCAAACGTACACATGAATATTATTTTTCATTTTATAAAAAATGGTATAAAAGAAAGTTGAATAATAATTCACTTTAATATAATTATAATTATACCATATAAATCATATATTTTCATAAAATAATTCCTTATTACAATATATGTAAAATGAATATTAAAAATTAATCATATTGCTTCATGGAGGCGGTAGTTCACACATATACACAAGAAACATTATCATTTTACAGTAGATAAAAAGTTAAGAAGATTCATATAATATTATAATTAAAGAACTACAATTATTAACTAAATATTATATATATACATTAAATACATAATTATATCCAACATTGAAATGTGGTTATAGAAAATGAGTTACATTATTTTGTAAGGAAGACATGCATCATATAAATGATTGATGATTCCATTTTTCTTTTAATAAAAGAGAATATAGATTTCTATTATTCTGTTAACATATTAACATCCAATTAGATAGGAGAATATTTATTCTTTGATTCATAATATTTGAATATAATATGAATTATTTGAAATAATAAATAAAAGAAAAATGCTCGATCCATAATAATACATTTTATTTGGAAAATATATTTAGGTTTGCATCGAAAGAAGTCGTAGGATGTTTTTACAATAAAAAAGTACACTATAACATCTTATGGTATGTACATAATGGTGTTGGGGAGAATGTTTATGATCTAAATGTCTTTTCATGAGTGAAAATAAGAGGATATTTTTTCCCTTTTATAAGTGGGAAATAAGTGTTATTTTTATAAATACCTAGAACTATGCAACAATGAGAAGTCACTATACAACAAGGTGCCTCCAAATTTGAATAAAAAAGGTTTAAAGTGAATAAAATTTTGATATTAACCACCACTAATTAAAAATTAATATTTTTAATCATGTTATTCCATTAACCTATTATGTTTCCCACTTTAACAAATATGGGTTTAACCAAGAGAACCAATCTGTTTACATAAGATATTTTTCCACTTTGTCTTTAAAAAAGTATTCTCATTATATAACTTTGACCCAAATATTTTTAATATTAAAAATAATTTATGCTATAAAAATCATATGTTGGTTGATTATATATTTTATCACAAGTTCATTAAATGCATAAAACCATGTTTGAACCTTAAATATGGTAAAACCTATCAAATTGGTAATTAATTATGAATACTACCATAAATATTAAAACAACTCATAAATGAAAAAAGATGATATTTTAAATCATATTACATTCATATTTTTGAATATATGGTATATAAGAATTTTAAATCATATAATTAAATATAATTTATTATGAAATATCATTGATATTATAATTGCCACTATTCATTTAATTTGACCTAAAAACATTAAAAAATATATATAATTTGTATATATGATTTTGAAACATGCATAAATGTTTATATTTATCAATGAAAATTTAAAACATAAAAAATAAATAAAATTATATAACTTTCAATAATTATAAATTCCTTTATTTTAATTTCTATTTAGTATACTAAATATTGCACCTATATTTCTTTAACATTTAGTGAATCTATTTCATAAAAAAAATTATAAACAAATAAAAAATATTTATATTTAATTTAACCATTTAGAGAATAATATGTCAACATTTCTACCGATATATGAAATTTAAAGGTAACCGAACAAATAAAAAAATATTTCTCTTTTTGTAACACCCCAGGTAAATAAAGGATATGACATTTTTATATTTATCCATATATGTGAATAAAATATTAATATTACTTTAAAGGGGATTCTATGCTTGATGGCATACCCAATACGCGACAACAAGTTTCTTGGGAATCTTACGTTGCACTCTAATAATAAAATAATATTATTTTAAATAGTAGTTAACACCTAGCCGTTGTAATGGATGGAATGAACAAAACTAACTACAAAATGATTATATATGTTTGTCAAATATTTTTACTTTTTACAATAAATGTTAGAGGATTAAAAATGCAAATGAATCCAATTTTAAGCGTAAACAGTCTAATATTCAATAAAAGATCGATTAACCGCCTTTTGATGGAGAACCTCTTTTAAATCCACTTTTTGAAAATTTTATGTGTTATATTTGACAAAATAAAATTCTTCTTTAGAATCGGGACATCAAAATTTACTTTGTGTAATTTTTTGGTATCTTTCTGATAAAGTTCATTTTTTAATGAATAGTGAAAAATGTTGTATTTTAATTCAAAACCACTTTTTAATATAATTTATTTATATGATTAGATTATATTTTTAATTGGTTTTAAAGTGAAATCAGAATATATTTTTACCATTTAATCGAATGGTGGACATTGGAATTAATTTCACTTTGAAATCGGACTTAAACTAATGTCAACCTTTTGATACATTTTGTTTCATAAAAACACGCTATTGTTTTGACAGCGGGAATTAATTATTAAATTAATTAATGCAAATTATATGTTTTGAATTTTGTAAAATAGAAATCATTTTTGAATTTGGAATATCAAATATATCTTAGGGTGAACTTTTGGTAATTTTCTGAAAAACTTCAATTTTTGATGAATAGTGAAACCACTAAGTGGTACTTATAAAAACTGATTTTCCGTTTAAATGAAATTTTGCCATCTTTGGGATTTGAATTTCAAAAATATGACATACATGGTTGTAATTAAGAAGTAAAATGTGGTTTAATGGGATTAAAATAATTTTTTGGTGAATAGTAACTTATTAAGTTTTTAATCGCGATTAGAGGTAATTAGTGTAGTTTAAGGAACAAATAATGTTTTAATAATATAAGATAAGATTGAAACATGTCCTAACCTCATTGGATGTGTAATGGCCGACCAAGACAATCCATGGGTCAACTTGGGGACCCCATGGAGCCACTTTGGTTGGAAAATGACATAAATACCTTTTTATTTAATGTTAAAGTAAAAATGACACACACATGATATGTTTTACTAAAACAATTATTACATGGGGTTATAAAAGTAATATTTTTGACTATAAATATTCATTAGAAATCTAAAATTATTTACTACATCATGATATATTTTTTTTATAATTTTTAGACATTAAATATATTAAATTATATATGACATCATGATGATGTAGCGATTACCCCATTAATAAAGAATTTAAATAAAATGGAAAGATAATGTAAAATCTAAGACCTAAACATGTCCAAAACCTATTGTATGGGTGTATTTTGAACCCTTACCACCTTATCCACGAAAAAAATCAATTTGGGACCATTACAATCCGAAACTCATTCTAAAATAAAGTAACATTTCCTTACTTTCCAAGAGTGCCCCTCCTCTCCTCTTATAAAAGGCCCCCACCTCTACCACCTTACCCACACTTCCAAAGCCTTTGGGTTGGCCAACCCCTGCCCATTTTGTCTCTCCACATCCCTCTCTAACTCCTTGAAGCCTAAATTTGGGCAGAAGTCTTCCCAAGGAAGCCTTTGAGCTCAAACAAAAGGGAGTTACCCGATTTTAAGGTAATGACTTCACTTGTGTCCTTTTGTTTTATTTTCATTATCCAACCCCCTAAAATATTTTTATTAATTTCTTTTGTAAAAAATCCAGTATCATCAATATACTAGGATGTCGTTATAAGAAGTATTCGAGCTTCACTTACACACACTTTCGTCTAATGGTTAAAGAACATACTGTTTCTGTGGTTGGCGATTTTCTGCCTCGCGAAACGATGATTGTTCAATATTCTTTTAACAACTTTAAAGGTGGGCATTATGATGTCACTATATTTTATATATGGTATTTATGTTTAATATATTCTTCTGTATTTTATATTTAAACCATACCTTTATTCTTTTCATGTTGTGTAAATGCGATAATTTCATATGAGGAAGTGTGGACTACCACCCCCTCAAGTGATGTGACTCGTACATGCAATACATGGAACGTATAAAGAATGTAATTAATGAAAATTTGTGACCTATATAACATATATATTATACTGTAATTATAATATATATATATATATATATATCATTTATTTTTAATTCTGTTAATATGAAAAAGAAAAAAATGAAAGTAGCGTTCATGCGTACGTACGACCTACTGTCTCCATGAACGGTGTTTTTCATTTTTTATCTCCAAATGATATGGAATATAATAAAATGAATATGTACTGGATATATATTATATTTTAACCATTAATACTATTCTGGATATTATTTACTTATAACTACATGGACAATCATTTTTCAAAAAAGTTTATTTTTGACTCATGTACCAAACATTGGCAAAAACGTCAGATATGAACTAACATTATTAAAAAATTATTATAACATTACAATATGTGATATGAACTGAATAATAATTTTTAAAGGAGGTCCTTAGGCAATTATAAATTGACCAAAGTTTATTATTCAGGAATATAAAGAAACGAACAAGACAAGTTGGACTTGAGGTAAGGGATCCTACTCCTCTCTTTCTTTTTAAGTACACCCTTTTATGTCATTCATTTTAAGCTCATATTTCTTGTGATTGGGATTTTATTTTATATTACTCTTAATCTAATTTTTATGTTCATATGATGAGAGACTCTATTCTATACCATCAATCCATTTTGGAGGTTTTGAGTGGCGCCGTTTGGCTGCCGAATTTTCGTAAGAGATCTAACCCCTCTCTTTCTGTTTAAGTACTCTCATTTATGTCACTTCTTTTAAGAACCTATTTGTTATGTTGGGGGATGTTCTTTTATATTAATCTTTCTGTAAACATTATGTTAATATGATTAGATACCCTATTTGATCTCATCAATCCATTTTGGAAGTTTTAAGTGGCGCCGTTAGGCTGCCGAGTTTTCGTAAGGGATTTTTCATCTCACTTTTATTCCCGTGAGATTTATTCTACATTTGCCAAAATTTCCTTTGATTGGTGTATCCAATGCCCATTATTTTACTCATTTTGTAATATACTTTCATTTATGAGTATTTACATCAATGTTTTATTGTCCTTCTTTCACGGGGTGCATGTCTCGAAAGATACCCATGTCGGTAAGGGAACCTTTCACCCTCCTCTTTTTGTAAAAGACTTCATTTGTTATGTCTTTTAATTCACATAATATTATGTTGGGATATGTTCTTCTATATCCTTATTGATTTAAATTTTATCTCCAATTGATGAGATACCCTTTTTTATCTCTCATCAACTCATTTTCTGAATTTTGTAGTGACGTCGTTAGGCAGTCAAATTTTTGCAAGGGAACTTCTTAACCCAATTTTGATTCTTTGGGATAAGCTTGTACTCCTTGAATATGTCGTTCTATTAATATGGGTGAATAAATATGATTTTTTTACACTTAATATCCACTTATATTTGGTGTATTCATTTGTCACACATAATTATGTTATTTATTTATCCTTAATCCAAGGATACCGTCTTTGTAAGGGACTTCATCTCAATCTCCTTTCATTGAGGCATATTTCGTTTTATACACAACTTTATTTTATACGGTGTATAAACCCCTTTGACTTTTACTTTTATACAAAATTAATCTTTTTATACGAAGCGTTTTACTAAACCACAAAAAGGAATGTTTCTTTTAACGTACCCGGTGACAATGACCTTTTCCGCCACCGCGAGTATTATTTGATCTTTTGGCTTCCTCAACAAGACGTAATGTTTTTAAAATAAAATAAATGCCATGTAATCTTTTATGTATTTTGGTATTGAAAATGGTTTTGATAAAGGATTCTATTATGTCAGTATATTTAAATGAAATATTGTGATTGACATGTGGAAATGTTCGCATTCCTTTATATTGGTTTTATGTGTTATAATTTTATAATGGTACTTGGACATTTGACGGGTGGTTACGTGATAAACCATATAACGGGTGGTGCCGTGAATACCAGGACAGGTGGTTACGTTATTACCTCCAATGCATTGGGTATGGAAGTCGTCCGTATGGCTATTCCATTAAGTATGTATGGAAGTTGGATGAATGGCTATTCCATTAAGTGATATGTGTGGAAGTCGACCTTATGGTGATTCCACTTAAGTATGTTTATGTCCCAAGTTACCTTTATATGTTATGTGATAATTATATGGGTTTTATGGTAATCTTTTTTTATTATAGAAGGTTAAGTAATGAACTTTTATTCAGTGAAGAGTTTTTACTACTTCGAGAAGGTGAAAAGTATTAGTTTGATAAAGTATACATGGTTTACTTGCTGTTTTGAAAAACTAACAGTTTTCATTCTTTGTGTATCCGTTACTGAGTTTTTTATGCTCATACCAAGTTTTTGAAATGTTTTTCACAGGACTTAACGTGGAATAGTGTCAAGGATGGGATCAAGGGAAAGTCATGTTACCTAAAACATGGAACTAGTCATGTTTCTTTTTATGAGTTTTTATTTTATGGAAACTTAGTAGAAGTTTCTACATTGTAATTTTTGAGATGTAATAGTTATTTCGTAATTCTCTAAAACTCTAAACCTAAAAATATCCTCGATGTGAATTATTCATTTAATTCAATATTATGTAAGGTTTAAGGCTGGGGCCTTATAGTTGGTATCATAGGTCGGTTTAGATAAATTTAGAGGTTAGGGTATCCTCTAAGCATAAGTGACATTACCATAATGGTTAGGATTTCAGAAAGAGTATTAGTTTTAGATAAAGTGAATGAGTAAGTATATCTTAGTGTTTATCTTCCTCATTAGTACATGATGGTTTTGTTTATATACTCACATTGACCTTTTTGTTTTTAGTAAATGGATGCATCTAGATGGCACCAAAGTAACAGTGGATGTGAAGGAAACTTTGATAGTTTTTTAAGAAAGCAACTGAATGATATGGGAGCTGTAATGAGAACTCTTGTGTTTATCCTCAACCAACTATCTGGAGTCATGATTGACCACCTAAACCTTGGTGATTTCTCTAAGGAATCATATATGCGTGAAATAAATCCCTACAGAACTACAGGTAATAATCATAAAGGTAAGTGTGTTAAAAAACCTATGTGTCAAAGATGTGGAAAGAAACACATAGGAAAATGTTTCAAAGGGACAAAAATATTCTATAGATTTGGAAATGAAGGTCATAAAGCAAGAACCTGCCATGGAAAAAGGAAGCATCCAGTTGACTCGAGGAAAGGGAAAGAAGTTATTTCTGAGGGATCAATTGAATGTTTTAAATGTGGTGTGCATGGTCATTATGAAAACACATGTCCTATGAAGATGTTTCGTGAATGGGATCACCAAGATCGTACAAATACTCGTTTACCAATACATAATGCCATTCCGATTGAGGATGAAGAAACTGACAATGACCAATCAAAGGTATGGATTATTTCATAACTTTTGTTTTCCTATTTTGGAATCTTAGGATATGATTCATGATTTTGTTTGTAGGAAATAAGTATTTCAGAATAAGTTGGAAAGGAATGGTTAATGGATCATGAAGAATGTTGATTGAGTAAGAAGTCAACATATAAGGGCTTCAAGAGTTATGGTGAAATTCTTAAGAGTATTAAGTCTCTATTGATGATGGGGTTACATTAGAAGACTTTTTATAGTATGTGTAACCCTGATGTTTAATATATGAAAATTTTATTCAAGGAATAGTTATCTGTTCTTTTGTGGACATAGTTATAAAGAACCATTTGGGTTTATATGATCCATACTTTTGAGGTAATTATGGGTTACTATATGTTATGATGGAAGTGAAAGGCATGAGATAAAATTAAGGTTAAATTATGTTATGGTTATTTTTAGTGATTTTATCTCTTTTTGGGGAATGATTTGAGAATTATATAGTTTTGGAAAAGGGACAACACGCCGACCGTGTGACAACCCGTTGTGTTGGACAAAGCTGCGGGAATCGAACCCACAACCAAAGTGCGACTGGTATTTATCGCCTACCACTAGACTACGTGATGTCCCTGGTTAGTTTGACTAATTCCTTTTAGTTAGATGATTTTATGAATTAAGAGTAAGCTGATTTTGGGTTATCTATGGAAATTTATTAACCTATCATGGAGGATATGTGATTAGGTTAATTACTTTTCAATACGAGACTTTAGGAGAAACTGATGTTGTTTGGAGATAAATGTTACGATTTAACTTGGAAGACTATGTGACTAAATCCTTCAAATATTTGGGTTTCAATCTTAGTTTTGTTTACTTTGAAGTATTTTATAGACAATTTTTTTATTGAATGGTCTTTGTTGAACTATGGGTATTGTTTGATAAATTTTCGAGATTAAGAATAGATTTGTTTTTTTAAAAGGATTATCCTTTTTGGGTATTATCTAATCTTGTACTAACCTTTTTGGTTTTGGTTTTGGTTAAGGTCTAAAGATATGGGAAGTATATTGTTCTCTTTTGTGGATTAGGTGATTCTTTATAAATTGATTATAATACTCTTAATGCGAACAAGTATTCCTAAATACTCGTCTTTTGGAGAAAATATGAGTTTGATTAAGGAATCTAGTAAAATTTGAAAGTCTACACGACAAGTAAGTATGTTTCATTATCATTTAGTTAAGCTTAAAAATAAATTCCTCAATGAAATGTAACTTAAAACAAAAATGTTTTCTTTTAACTTTTCCTACTGGGGAATCGAATACCGTTTAACCCATCACAAGTTTGTGATTTTCTTGTGGTTATCTTTCTCCTAAACATGTTTAGTATCACTCTCCATCAGAACACGAACCTATGTTTTCTCCTCCATGTCCATATTTTCATACTTGGAATCCTTGTATGGGTTATCTCGGGTGACCTCTGTACTTATCTTTCTTTATTTTAAAGTGATTGTTTTATTGACTCTTGTTTCGATGTGGGACTTTCAAGGATATTTCCAAGCTCAATTTTAAAATTGCGAGGACGCAATTCCCAAAAGGGGGGAAGGATGTAACACCCCATGTAAATAAAGGATATGTCATTTTTATATTTATCCATATTTGTGAATAAAATATTAATATTACTTTAAAGGGGATGCTATGCTCGATGGCGTACCCAATACACAACAACGAGTTTCTTGGGAATCTTACGTTGCACTCTAATAATAAAATAATATTATTTTAAATTGTAGTTAACGCCTAGCCATTGTAATGGAGGGAATGAACAGAACTAATTACAAAATTATTATATATGTTTGTCAAATATTTTTACTTTTTACAATAAATGTTAGAGGATTAAATATGCAAATGAATCCAATTTTAAGCGTAAACATTCTAATATTCTTTAAAAGGTCGATTAACCGCCTTTTGATGGAGAACCTCTTTTAAATCCACTTTTTGAAAATTTTATGTGTTATATTTGACAAATTAAATTCTTCTTTAGAATCGGGACATCAAAATTTACTTTGTGTAAATTTTTGGTATCTTTCTGATAATTTTCATTTTTTAATGAATAGTGAAAAATGTTGTATTTTAATTCAAAACCACTTTTTAATCTAATTTATTTATATGATTATATTATCTTTTGAAATGGTTTTAAAGTGAAATTATAATATATTTTTACCATTTAATCCAATGGTGGACATTTTAATTAATTTCACTTGGAAATCAGACTTAAACTAGTGTAAATCTTTTGATACATTTTGTTTCAAAAAAACACGCTATTGTTTTTCCAGTGGGAATTAATTATTAAATTAATTAATTCAACTTATATGTTTTGATTTTTTTTAAAATAGAAATCATTTTTGAATTCGGAATATCAAATATAGCTTAGGGTGAACTTTGGTAATTTTCTGAAAAACTTTAATTTTTGATGAATAGTGAAACCACTAAGTGGTACTTATAAAAACTGATTTTCCGTTTAAATGAAAATATGCCATCTTTGTGTTTTTAATTTCAAAAATCCGACATACATGGTTGTCATTAAGAAGTAAAATGTGGTTCAATGGGATTACAATAATTTTTTGGTGAATAGTAACTTATTAAGTTTTTAATCGCGATTAGAGGTAATTAGTGTAGTTTAAGGTAAAAATAATGTTTTAATAATTTGAGATGAGCTTGACAGATGTCCTAACCTCATTGGATGTGTAATGGCCGACCAAGAAAATCCATGGGTCAACTTGGGGACCCCATAGAGCCACTTTGGTTGGAAAATGACATAAATACCTTTTTATTTAATGTTAAAGTAAAAATGACACACACATGAGATGTTTTACTAAAACAAAATTTACATGGGGTTATACAAGTCAGATTTTTGACTATAAATATTAATTAGAAATATAAAAATATTTCCTACATCATGATATTTTTTTTATAATTTTTAGGCATTAAATATATTAAATTATATAGGACATCATGATGATGCCGTGATTACCTCGTTAATAAAGGATTTAAATAAAATGGAAATATAATCTAAAATATAAGACCTACACATGTCAAAAACCTATCGGATGGGTGGATTTCAAACCCTTATCACCTTATCCTCAAAACACATCAATGTGGGGTCATTAAAATCCGAAAATCATTCTAAAATAAAGTAACATTTCCTTACTTTCCAAGAGTGCCCCTCCTCTCCTCTTATAAAAGGCACCCACCTATACCACCATAACCATACTTCCAAAGCCTTTGTCTCGGACAAAACCTGCCCATTTTGTCTCTCCAAATCCCTATATAACTCCTTTAAGCCTCACTTTGGGCATAAGGATTCCCAAGGAAGCCTTTGAGCTCAAACCAAAGGGAGTTACCCGATTTTAAGGTCACGTCTTCACTTGTGTCCTTTTGTTTTATTTTACTTCTCCAACCCCCTAAACTCTTTTTATTAATTTCTTTTGTAACAAATAAAGTATCTTCAATATACTAGGATGTTTTTATAAGAATTATTCGAGCTACACTTACACACACCTTCATCTAATGGTTAAAGAACATACTGTTTCTGTGGTTTGTGATTTTCTGCCTCACGAAACGATGATTGTTCAATATTCTTTTAACACCTTTAAAGGTGGACATTATGATGTCACTGTATTTTAAATATGGTATTTAGGTTTAATATATTTTTCTGTATTTTATATTTAAACCATACCTTTATTCTTTTCATGCTGTGTAAATGCGATAATTTCATATGAGGAAGTGTGGACTACCGCCCCCTCAAGTGATGTGACTCGTACATGCAATACATGGAACGTATAAAGAATGAAATTAATGAACATATGTGACCTATATAACATATATATTATACTGGAATTATAATATATATATATATCATTTATTTTTAATTCCGATAATATGACAAAGAAAAAAATGAAAGTAGCGTTCATGCATACGTATGACCTACCGTCTCCATGAACGGTGCTTTTCGTTTTTTATCTCCAAATGATATGGAATAGTATAAAATTAATATGTACTGGATATATATGATATTTTAACCGTTAATACTATTCTGGAAATTATTTACTTTTAACTACATGGACAATCATTTTTCAAACAAGTTCATTTTTGACTCATGTACCAAACATAGCCAAAAACGTCTGATATGAACTAACATTATTAAACAATTATTATAACATTATAATATGTGATATGAACTGAATAATAATTTTTAAAGGAGGTCCTTAGGCAATTATAAATTTACCAAAGTTTATTATTTAGGAATATAAAGAAATGAACAAGACAAGTTGGACTTGAGGTAAGGGATCCTACTCCTCTCTTTCTTTTTAAGTACACCCTTTTATGTCATTCCTTTTAAGATCATATTTCTTGTGATTGGGATGTTATTTTATATTAATCTTACTGTAATTTTTATGTTCATATGATGAGAGAATCTATTCTCTCTCATAAATCCATTTTGTAAGTTTTGAGTGGCGCCGTTAGGCTGCCGAATTTTCGTAAGAGATCTAACCTCTCTCTTTCTTTTTAAGTACTCTCCTTTATGTCACTTCTTTTAAGAACCTATTTGTTATGTTGGGGGATGTTATTTTATATTCATCTTTCTATAAACTTTATGTTAATATTATTATAGACCCTATTTGATCTCATCAATCCATTTTGGACGTTTTAAGTGGCGCCATTAGGCTGCCGATTTTTCGTAAGGGATTTTTCATCTCACTTTTATTCCCGTGAGATTTATGCTACATTTGCCACAATTTCCTTTGAGTGGTGTATGTACTGCCCATTATTTTACTCATTGTGTAATATGCTTTCATTTATGAGTATTTACATCAATGTTTTATTGTCCTTCTTTCACAGGGTACATGTCTCGAAAGATACCCATGTCGGTAAGGGAACCTTTCACCCTCCTCTTTATGTAAAAGACTTCTTTTGTTATGTCTTTTAATTCACATAATATTATGTTGGGATATGTTCTTCTATATCCTTATTGATTTAAATTTTATGTACAAGTTATGAGATACCCTTTTTTATCTCTCATCAACTCATTTTCTGAATTGTGTAGTGACGCCGTTAGGCCGTCAAATATTTGCAAGGGAACTTCTTAACCCAATTTTGATTCTTTGGGATAAGATTGTACTCCTTGAATATGCCGTTCTATGAATATGTGTGAATAACATCTGATTGTTTTACACTTAATATCCACTTATATTTGGTGTATTCGTTTGTCACACATAATTATGTAATTGATTTATCCTTAATCCAAGGATACCGTCTTTGTAAGGGACTTCGTCTCAATATCCTTTCATTGAGGAATATTTCATTTTATACACAACTTTCTTTTATACAGTGTATAAACCCCTTTGAATTTTACTTTTATAAAAAATGAATCTTTTTTACGAAGCTTTTTACAAAATGATAAAAAGGAATGTTTCTTTTAACGTACGCGGTGACAACGACCTTTTCTGCCGCCGTGAGTATTATTTGATCTTTAACTTCCTCAATAAGCCGTAATGTTTTTAAAATAAAATAAATGCCATGTACTCTTTTATGTATTTTGGTATTGAAAAAGGTTTTGATAAAGTATTATATTATGTCAATATATTTAAATGAAATATTGTGATTGAAATGTGGAAATGTTATCATTCCATTATATTGGTTTTATGTGTTATAATTTTATAATGGTACTTGGACATTTGACAGGTGGTTACATGATAAACCATATGACGGGTGGTGCCGTGAATACCAGGATGGGTGGTTACATTATAACCTCCAATGAATTGGGTATGGAAGTCAGCCGTATGGCTATTCCATTAAGTATGTATGGAAGTTGGCTGAATGGATATTCCATTAAGTGATATGTGTGGAAGTTGACCTTATGGTTATTACAATTAAGTATGTTTATGTCCCAAGTTACCTTTATATGTTATGTGATCTTTATATGGGTTTTATGGTAATATTTTGGTTACAGAAGGGTAAGTAATGAACTTTTATTCATTGAATAGTTTTTAGTACTTCGAGAAGGTGAAAAGTATTACTTTGATAAAGTATACATGGTTTACTTGTTGTTTTAAAAAACTAACAGTTTTCATTATTTCTGTATCCCTTACTGAGTTTTTTATGCTCATTCCAAGTTTTTTAAATGTTTTTCACAAGACTTAACATGGAATAGTGTCAAGGATGGGATCAAGGGAATTCATGCTACCTAAAACATGGAAATAGACATGTTTCTTTTTATGAGTTTTTATTTTATGGAAACTTAGTAGAAGTTTCCACTTTGTAATATTTTGTGATGTAATAGTTATTTCCTAATTCTCTAAAACTCTAAACCTGAAAAGATCCTCGATGTGAATTATTCATTTAATTCAATATTAAGTAAGGTTTAAGGCTGGGGCCTTATACTTTTCATTACATACTGTTTTAAAATGTTAAGAATCATTAAAAATGGAAATATATAGTCGTATATTAAAAAATTGGAATATTATAAATGAAATATACACATGAAATAACATTAAATCATTATTTATGGTACCATTTAGGTCCTTATAAAATTTTTATTAACATTACTTTAACTATTTTACCTTTACCATGGTAAAAAATATTAACTACTGTTTCTATTCTTAAAGAAAAATATAAAAGTGTACTATTTAAAATATATTAATTATTATTATTTAAGATATATTTTTCATTTCTGGAAATGTAATTCATCAAAATATTATAGTTATATTTGAAATTAATTGTAGAAATGCGTCAAAATCTATTTTCCAATAAATTGTTTTAACTTAAAGTATAAAAAATATATATAAAAATTCAAAATAAAATGGAATCAAGTTACCTAAATTAAGTTACTAATAAGATAATTAACCTAATTGTAGTTGTGAAATAGAACTTAAAAATGCATGTTTTCATTAAATTAATTAAAATACAATAATTTACAAAAAATCATTATTTTCCCCTCTTAATGAAAACATTACCTTTTTTTGAATATCAAAAAAATAACTCTGAAAAAATTTTGAATTTTCCATTTCAATTATAATATGTTTTTTTAAATAATGTATCAATAGGTGAAAATAATTAATTTTAATATAACTACACAAGTCACAAATTAACAGTTTTTCACTAAAATAATTTATAAGCATAAAATGAGATTTATTCTTATCCAATGTCTATAAAAAATATTTAATAAATGTTAATAAATTTTATGTATAAATATTATATAATATTCATTATTTAATTTAGAAATATTGACTCATCATGAGAAAACACATTTTGTGTATAAAAACAATTTTTCACATAAACATTTCTTTTACTCTCAAATGATTGTTATTTTCACATATAATAATATGCGATGAAATGAATTTAATTAGTATATGTGTAAAACATATATCTTCATAATTGGGTTATTTCTATCGAAACCTTCCAATCCAATGAGTAGGTGATAACAATTACATTAAATATTAATATTTTAACATTTTATCACAGTTTCATTAAACATGGTGTTACCTATAATTAAATATGTGAAAGTGGTTAAAATTTTTAAGATATTATATATTCTTAAATATATGGGTGTTAGTTCACCCCAACCATCCATTAACTAAATCTTAATAACTATAACTTAATATTTCAAATCATGGGATTGAAATTTAAAATTCACGAATTTGAAAACCCACATTGTAAAAACGGTAAAAAAAATATACATTTTCAAATAGGGAAATAGAAATATGTAAGAAATATATAATAAGAGAAAAACATGTTTCCGAATAATATATTAGTGTAAAGAGAATATATGGTCATGAAATAAAAGTATAATTCCCAAATAATCAAGTAGAGTGACAGAGATGATTGATCACAAGAATGTGAATAATAATGATAAATCTAAATACCACAAAACCAAAAACCAATGAGGTGTAAAAATTACCATCAATTAATCTGAAATTATTGTAATAAGATAAAAATTTAATTCCATGATATTTCCTCAATATTGAGGAATTATTTTACTCTCCTCATATATATCACCAAAAAATATAGATACTAGAGATATCTATATTTTCATATGATTAATTTAATTATTTTATTTTTCCTAGATCAACATCTACTTCATTTAATACTACAATTAATATATATAAATGATGAATTTTTAATACCAAAAATGATGAAAATAATATTTAATGTACTATATAATCTATAATAAAGTGATAAATCTATATTTTTCCTTTAAATATTTACAAAAACAAAATTGTTATCCCTAGTTATATATTATAATACCTTTACCTCTAAAACCACACTAGTAGAACCAAATTTTAAAAATATTACATTACATAATTATTTATCCTTAAAACCAATAAAAAATAAATATGACCCAATTAGAAATTTAATAATTTAGAATTAAGGAAAATAAAATCCTAAAATAAATATAAAATCAATCCCTAAAATATTATAAACTAACTCTTATTGAATCATAATAAATATTTCAATACCGTGATCACAATAAAACCTAAAGGAAAATATATTTTCATTGTAAATGATTTATACCTTTATTCATTTAATAAAATATCATATTATCAAATATATTAATGAAATATGAAAAAGTTGTAATCTCCATCTTAAAATACATTGTCATAAAGTCACTAATAATTTTTATGGTCAATAAAACTATTTTTTTACTTCATCGATGTTAATATAATATTTATTTGATGTAAACATTTTTAGTAAAACATCATGCACATATTAGGGGTGATACTTCCCAAAATCACGTGTTTTACATAAATTACCGCCTTATCGTTAAATCAATTTTCTAGGTCAATAGTACTATTTAATACATTATTTAAAATAGTTTATGAAAATAAAAAATGAATAATCCTTATATGCTTCATGATTTTTTTAATGAAAATATCATTTTCATAACTTGTCTAAAACATAATAATAAAATATCAATTATAGAATAGTTAAATTCATCCAATTAAATGATAGTCATGTAACATGTCATTCTGTTTTGTAGAAGTTAACCCTTGAATTAGGGTATTGGCTTGGATAATTCCCATTTTCACATCACATATTTCATTGACCTATTCAATAATTAGTCTATTTATGACCTTTATTTAACTATATAAGTCATGTTCACCTTCCATTAAATCGTTAATCAGGATGCATATTTCCATATATGTGACATGATGGAAATGTAGTCTTATTTTCTCTATGGTTTCAATATCTAATATCCCAGAATATATTATCCTTCATTTATTTTGTGAGTATTAGTGTCGATTGAGGTGGATATTGTTAATCATATATCACAATAAACAATTTGGAATATTGAAAATATCTTTCTATATAGTCCCCATCCTATTTGGTTTCTCCTAATAACATCATTATCCATTAAATTCAATGTTATCATGATGCCTTTTTGTACAACCCTTTGACAAAAACAAAATAGCATAGTATGAGAAACAATAATCACAGTTGGTTACCACATAATAATTTATAGGATTTCTAAATTGTGATGAAATAATTATAATCAATTACACCATAGGAATCACCTAGGATATACATGATAATTATCTATTCAAATACATCAATAATATTCTTAATTAAAATGTGAATTAAAGTATGCATATCCTCAAACAGTGTTAAAACCATATTCAGTGTAAGAAAGAAACACCATGCAATAGATTTATGGATGTGATATATTAGACAGACACATGTGGGTGATCTTACCCCAAGATACATCTATGAAAAAAAAACAGCCACATGTTGTATCTAGGTATGGATATTTTTCAAGGAATGCCACACTTAGTGATATAACATCTCATTTGGAATTTTCCTATACCTAGGTTTATCCAAGGGGTTCATATTAATTTTTTCTCATCCATGTTTCAATAGGATCACTACACTTTTATCTAAAATCAATTATACTGATCCATATATTTCATACATATATATTTCATATTATTAAATGAATATTCAATACGTAGCATAATGTTCCATGATAGAATCATATTTGTGTATTGACTTTTGATATATCTATACATAAATATACAGTTCATAAGTGAAATACATAATCTCCTACTATGTTTTTGGTATCTGGAACCATTCTTATACTTTTTAAACAAAATATTATTCTTCTAAACTGCAGAAAAAAAACATAAGAATGGATTAGAATATATAATAAATAAAGGTTAATGAGGGAGATAAAAATGATCACATAAACATTACATGAGCACAAGCTTAAGATAAAATTACTATAAAATTATAAATTTATCCCCTACATACCAAATGTCTCAATAATGAGTCATGAAATAACTCTTCGTAGGTCATAATGCAGTAATCATAATGGGATCAATGAAAATTATATAGTAGATAATAAAATATCCATAATATATGAGATTATGGGATACTCATGATAACTAAAAATAATTTCCATGGATGTTAAGTATCATTGAGAAAACTACCAACATGTAGTGGGTTCAATCCACCAACCATAATTATATACTAGGTTTAATCCCAAGGTTGTCATTGTCGATAAATCCCCATAATAAACTAGGGTTTAATCCCAACTTTAGTCCAATTTTCTCATGATATATCATTCATTACCTAATGAATTGGAGAGATATATAATTTTGAGCCCACCTATCACATTAATAATATCATATATATATGTTCCACAAAATCATAAGTCACTACCTACATCATAACTTATAAAAAAACATGTTTCATAAAAATTTCAACAACGAATACCTTGTGCAAAAGAAATTGGTTTCATTATCCTTTCAACAATTTAATTAATGCATAAAACATAAAGAAAAGAAACTTGTATCACAAAAATATTTTCATCAAAATAATTTAAAATTTAGCGAATGAATAAGTATTGTATCATTGTATTGTATCCTTTATAAATCATAAGCATAATAAACATTTGTTGTTGTTTATGAATAGAAATTCGATTAAAATATAATTAAAAACAATCTTGAGAAAAATACCCTGTACACATTGAAAATAAAATTTTAATTTCTATAAAATTCCCTAATATTACAGGAATAATTTTATTTGGATAAAACCATTAAATATTTAAGAGTAATAATTAATTGATTGATTGTTCATGATGGTGTAAATTCATGTTCATTCCATGTATTTCAAATCAAATTTTTATTTCATTTTTTGGTAAAAATATAAAAATTAAATTGTTCATAAAATTGAAGGTTGATTCCTTTTAAAAAATTCTTTAATAGAGAAAAAATGGAAAAAAATAATCTAAATGAAAATAATGAAATATAATAAAACATTATTTTAATCTTTTTCATGAAACATACATATAGAAGTAATTTTTTTTCATCGAATAGATTAATAAAGGTTATTTTAAGTTAAATAAAAATATTCTATCATTATCTTATGTAGGCGGATTAATATCAAAGGAATTTATTTCAAAAAATAACCCCAATATAAAATTTTTTATGTGTTTCTTGAGATATTTATCATAATATTTCATCAACAGAATCATAATAATAAATAACTATGAAAATCATTCATATTGTATCATAAACCCATCAATACTTTGGGAAAATTTAATCATAATCCCCATGAAGGATAGAACCATATACAGATAAATAAATACACTTAATTGTTTTAATAAATATAAAAAATAAATTGAAAAATGTATATATTCCACATTAAATAAACAAGTGGTGAATAAGAAAAATGTCTTAATGAAATACAAGTGACATGAAAATCCCTTACATATAGTATTACACACTTTGTACCAGTTTGATCCTTGTGTATAAAAAATTTATAAATATTATTAATATATTAAAAAATCTAAAGTCACATATATCATACCGTATTTTATTTACGTATAATCATTATTACCAATTTATTATTTTTTACAAATTCAGATCATAGTTAAGGATTATAACTGCTTCATTTTTCATATATGATTTGGTTTGGTAGTTTTGTTACATGTACATTGATTTTGGTCAATAATATGCCGAGTTTTAATATATAAATAATATCATTTATATTCATTATATAAATTTAAATTCTTCAATAAATTTTATAGATAGTGAAACTAATTACAATGTTCATTGAAATGTTAGAGCATACTTATGTAAGAACACAATTTAATTTTTTTGTTAGATCAAACATATGAAATTAAAATAATAATTCAACTTTTCTGAATTATTATTATTATATCATATAAATCATATATATTCCTAAAATTTATTAATTTTACCATCAATGTAAAATTGAAAATAAAAATTAAACACATCTCTTCATGGAGGAGGTAGTCCACATGTACGTACACATGAGAGAAGTTATTGTTTTCCATCAGTTTGAAGGTATGAAGCTATATTTGATATTATAATTATATAATTATTATTTCTACATAAATATAATATATATATATATATATATATTCACACACATTAGACCCATCATTATATCATTTCATGACAGTTGGTGATATAAATAAAACTGGATCGTGATGATGTAGTCTGACATACACATGATCAAAGGTTTCATTTTCCATTTTATATAAAAGGAAATATATATATACACACACACACACACACAGAAGTTATTAAAATAACATAAATTAATTTTTCAGAATGAAGAAACTTTTTTAAATTATTTCATAATATTTAAAGAACATTTTAATGAGCCGGAAGGAGGAAAAAGTGATTGGTAAAAAATGATACATATTTTTCAGAAAATTTCATTTCGTTTTCACAAAATAACTTTATATGAAAGGGTTTATAATAAAAATAAGGCCTATAGGACATGGAAATGAAATTATTTTTTATTTTGGTATGTATGGTTTAATTAAAAGTTATTTTGAATATTTAATAAAAGAGGACATGATGTTTCATTTTATATGAGAGGTGTGGAATTTTTTAAAAATACCCAAAACTACTAAATAATGGGATGTCAATAAAAAACATGTGCCTATAACAAATATTAATAATATGGTGGATGGAATACATGTTATATATACACCTCAAAAATTAAAAATTAATCATTTTAAAAAAAAATTCATTTTCCTCAATGGTTACAAAATTTGACCATTTATGTTTTAACTACAATGAAAAGATTCATCCCTAGGAAATTAGTCCTATAAGATTAAAAATAAAAAAAATTATTAGATAATTGAGACCCAATAATTATATATATTAAATTTAATTTATCAAATAAAAATCATATGAGTGTGTAAAATTAATTTTAACACAAGAACATTTAACATGGAATTCCTCATTTTGATTTTAACTCTAGTGACAACTATCTCAATCTTAAAGGGTTATATATGTTACCCAAAATGTTCAAATGTCTAATAAACCGACCATGGATGATATTTTAAGCCATATTAATTAAAATGGGATTTATGTATTATTTTTAGGAATTTAAATTAATATAATAAATAATTGATTATATTAAAATATCATCAACATAAAGTTTTACAAAATCTATTTAATTTTACTAATTTTTTTTTGGGAAAAATGGAATTAGAAAGTATACAATTTGATGTTCCATAAAATGTGATAATTAACAAAAACAATTGTGTTACATAAGAATTTATTTAAATTATACTACTTTTTTAAAAATCATTAATTTTATTTTCCATTTAAATAAATAATTAATTCATTGACATCATGTAATAATTCTGGTAATTATTCCATCCCTAAAATATTGAAATAAATTAATATTTTAAAAACTATCTTTTAAGTAACCTCTTTGAACAGAATAAACATTCATTTTATCCCCATGTAAAAGTATTAATGACAATAAAACAAAAAAATGACATATTTTTATATTCTTAAAAAAGAATTATAGTGGTCACAATCACGTACATGTGGAATAAAGTCATATATTTTAATATAAGATGATTCTGGACAAAATAAATTCATGAAATAAAACTATGGAAACTATTAGGGTTACTTCATACTCATTATCAATTGTTTTACCCTTGATTAATCCATTTTACCATTATTATGTTACATAAAATTTACTAATGTTAATATTCATAATGAAAAAAATAATAAGTAAATGTTTACCAAATAATAATTATTCTAATGAAAAATATTAAATCATTTTTATGATTTAAAATTAAAATAATTATTATAATTTAATTTAAAATTAACCAAGGAAATGCATAGAAAAGTGGTCTTCCAAAGAAATAGTTTCCATTAATATTATAAGTACTTTTATCAAAATTTGAAAATAAACTTATTCCAATGTACTAAATTGCATTAGACCAAATATAATTGAACTAATTATAGTTTTAGACTCATATTATAATTTTTTAACTTGTAAATGGTCTTCATTAAAAGACATTTTTTAATTAATTTTTTTTATTTTTCACTAGTCATTGAAAGAATTATCAATTCATAAAATTATACCGAAAATATAATATTATTTTAAATTCTAATTTAAATAAATAAGAAAATAATTTTAGATTAAATTTCAAAAATTTGAAAAAAAAATATTCTTAATTAAGTGTGAAAAATGTGATAATGGTATTTTTTAGAAAATTTATCATATAATAGTTACATTTGACATATCCTTACACCATGACTATAACTAATATTTGATCAATAAGAATGAAATTTTTGGAATATATAATATATAAATTTCATTCAAATCAATCGCCAATAATAAAGAATTAATATTAAAACACATTATTCATATAAAATAATTATAAAAATATTTATCTTCCATTCAATTGATATTTATTTTCATTGATAATCTATTGATATCCAATGAATTCATTTTATTCCTTTGTAGACCATATTTTTTTAAAATTTCTTTTATATTATTCATACCCACTAACCAAACACCTTGTTTATAACTATCAGAAAAAAAGAAAATTATTTTAATAGTATATAATAGTTCATTTCTACTCTGTTTTCTGTGTAACAAACTATTTTGATGAAATGAAAAAATTTTAATGGTAATATATATTATATAATCATGGGGGGTTTAATATACTTACCTTCTCTTCCCTATGTTAGTTATAAAAACCGATGAGGATATAATAACCCTACTCTTTATTCCACACATCAAAATAATTTATTAGTTAAAATATTCAAATTATACGACATATAAGACCAATAAGAATAGTTTATTTGGGGATAAGGAACATTACATTAGAACATAAAAACTTAAATACACATCTTTGTTGAAAACATATTTTACATGACTGTAGACATTCTTTTGTACTTATCATTTCATTGGATAACATCAAGAACATGCATAAGAAAATTGTGAGTTATAAATCACAATTTGGGAGTAAAAAACGAATAACATTTATAATAAAATACTTGTTATGAAATAGGCATATCAATGAAGAATAAGAGAAACATGATAATAATGATTTTATATAGCATTATTATCGTAACATAAAAATGTGTCATCAACATTTAACATGATATTAGCATGAGCCAAGGATAATTGCACATGAAAAATGAGTAAAACCTAATTTTTGTTGAATTAGAATTTGTGAACCATCATTTCACTTAACTTATCATGATAGCAATCTTTATCCAATGCATTGGAGAACTATCATGGTGCTCCCTTCTTAAACATTTCATTTCACGCGTAAGTGCGCCACATGGACCATACAACATGGAATCATTAAAAATCAACATTTATTCCACTATAAAAAATGCGGAATACATACATGAAACTATATAAACAATAATAAAATGTTTTTAAATGTGAATACCCTTGATATAGGCATGGACATTGTATTCAAAACATAATGACTTATGTTCAGAAAATCGTGGTGCAATTTTGGGAGCATAACGGTGTGACCTAATAACTCATAAAAATGGTTGATGAGAGAGAAAGGGGATATCATCAAATTTCCATGAAATGTAAAGTAATATGGGTCATATATATACAATTCCAAACATATGTAATTGAATTTTGATTCATAATATTAATTAATTTCTTGAATTTAAATTAGAAGAGAGAAATTCCTTTCAGAAATTTGGCATGGTAACATGTGTACATGGGAGACATTATTGAGAGATAAAGAGGTATCTCATCATTAAAAAAATATTAGTAATATATGGGGGAAGTTAAAAATTATAATGGACCTAACACACCTGGTCCATTACATTTCCAAAACACTTCTCCACCGAAATGATGGAACCTGTCACAGTCCCACACCAGTCACAGTGCCATCGTGACGGTCGCACACCTGTCACGGTGGCACCGGGACAGTGGAACTGGTAATGGTGACACCGTGATGATCACACACCGGTCACGGTGGCACCGTGAGGGTGAAATTGTGATGGTGGCACCGTGTCCTCAACTTCCAGTTTCTGACCTTTCCGCTCCTACAACATATATTTTGACGTAAAGATAATTTAATACCCTCTTTCAAGCCATTTAAATCCCATAAATAAAATCTAAAATCCCCAAAGAGTCAGGCAACCCTTATCTTACCAAAACAAGTGGGTTTTCCTTGGTCTCACGCCCTTTCCCATACCTTCCAGATCCGCCCCTGTAAGACATTTCCTTATGATTAATGAAAAATGTTTAACACATAACCGTTATGACCACCCCTCCAAGGAGAATTTTTAAATTACAATTAATTCCATCATGTGTAACTGCCCAACCGTGTGGGGAACCACGATCCAACTTTAAAGCCATTAAAATTCCCATATCCTATAACAACGGGATCTCATCCTTATATTTCATGGGAATTCTTTATTCTTCTCCCTCTTGGATGGTCTCCATTTCTTCCTGGTCTGTTTAGAGTTCCCCTTCCCGAGACAAGTGGTGCGCATATACCAGAGCCTTTCTACTCACCCTTGGGGTCCCCGACGTTCCTCCCCTACAAGCCACGCATCCCCCATTCTTGGAATGTGGAGAAGAACTTTGACCCTTGATCAACCAAGTAGGGGTTTTCTTTAGCCTCTCCTTACTGTGTATCATGCGGGGTGGGTACGCTACTGTTTCTGTGGGAATGGATGAAACAAACCCTTAACAGTGATAATAAATAGACTGTTAAAGAATGATGGGGTGTGTTTGAAATTTCTGCTGTACTCTTTTATATTGCTATATATTGTGAACTGTATTTGCTGATGCTCACTGAAAATCATGGCCGTTGTTGTTCTTTCTTTGCGCACTAAGGAACCCTTGTCTTCTGTGATGATTAAATAACTATAACATGGAAATTTGTTAATCACCTAAACTCAGTTGGTTAAATCGATTCCCAGTGAACATCAATCCTTGTGTGGTTACCCCGGTTAACCAACAAAAAGAAAAACATAATGAATTATTTTCTTGACCCTGGTAGATTCCCTACTCCGTTTTGGTATTAGGTGTGTTGTTCTAATTGATTCTTATAGGGTGATAGGGATGGGGATGTGATCCTCTATTGTGGTAAGTTTGTTGGTTGTGAATCTGAAGTTGTGTGGGGCTGTATCTTGAAGCTTGGATTGGTTCTAGTAGTTTTAGGGATCTCACAGATCCCTTTGTTATCGTGAATTTACAAGAGAACCATGTGTGAATGTTCAAATTGTTGTTTGGGAGTATCTCTTTCTCTAGCTTGTGGATATCATTGTTAGTTTCCCAGTAGTGCAGAATTCACCTAAATGGGATCACTTGAACATGTAAGCAAGAATGAGTTTTATGGGGAATTGGTTTTGGGAATGTGTTCTGACTTGGCCATGAGTATTGTGCCTTTCTTTTATGAATGAATAATAATGAGGGTGTTTGTGTTTAGGTTGGATTTGAAAACCCTAGGTTGGGATGAGTGTTTATTACCTATACATATAATTGTAGTTCTTATGTTTCTTTTTAGTTCTCCACCCAAGTTGAGCACTTAGTACCGAACACCCCTATTTCATGGGGGAGGGTGTTTTTTCCCAACACTCTTATGAGTGGATGGTTATTTTCTCTTTTTCTTCAACCTTTCTTGAATTTCCCAAGACTCTTCAGGATGGATTTGATGGCCTTAGGTCCATTATAGACCAATATTCTTCGAGTAGGGTAGTTGTGGTGGTTGGCCCAGGTATGTACAGGCTGGTTGTTTCCTAATAGTCTTCAGAATAAGGCCCATGTGTCTGCGAGTGTGGAAATAGTTGTTCTTGCCCAGATATTTGCAAACGTGGATACATGTGGTTTTTGAGGCCCATGTGTTCGCGGTCGGGATGTGTGGTAGTGATGGACCAGGTGTGTGCGAGCGGGGAGTGGCAGTGAGACTGTAGTGGGAATGGCGGGATAGGTTCAATGCGTAGGATGTATCTAATAACCAGTGGGAAAGTAGCGCGGGGTAACCAAATATGAATGTGCTCTTACTATACATTACTTGACTTGTCTTATTTGGGGAGTGTGCCTTGGTGAGGCTTGGGTGGATAGTATTCCTTGCTAGGTTCATTGGTTATCTATTTTCTCACAGGGCATTAGAATGCCTCCCCACTTGTAAACAAGATTCTCTTGGTTTTCTTTACAAAGTATACTTTTATGCTCACCCTATGTACATAAAACT
Source organism: Viscum album (assembly GCA_963277665.1). Classification (NCBI taxonomy): domain Eukaryota; kingdom Viridiplantae; phylum Streptophyta; class Magnoliopsida; order Santalales; family Viscaceae; genus Viscum; species Viscum album. Next base: position 1,837,350,106 of record OY728147.1, read on the forward strand.
GCTTTTAGGTTTCCAGGATGACTTCATGGATCGTGCAGGGCCGTACTAGCTCGGACGTTGGGATAGTTGCAGTTGCTGTTTTTTTCTTTCTTGGTACTTTACCTTTGTACACTCCTTGTACTTGGTGGAATTTTATTTTGTAACATATTTATGGGAATGGTTTTCTTTGGCTTACTTTTTACCCCCCCAGTTTTGGCATTTTTGGTATTTACTATCTTATCTCCTGATCCTTTTAAAGAAAAAGGGTAATTCCTTCCATCTTCTGTGTGATTCTATACCCTTGCTACTAGTCTCCACTTCAGGACCTATTGAAGGCGGGTCTCGGGGGTTATTATCTCTCCATCAACATGAAGAAGGAAGGGTCTAGAAACCTGATTTCCCTTCTCTCATCTTGGTGAAGGCGGGTCGTGACAAAAATCAAACCGGATCTTTTTTAATTAAAAATAGAATTGTATAACAATGTAATTAATTTTTTATAAAAATGAGAAAGGCATAAATCCCTTACCTAGAAGTGTGATCCCAGAGGCTTGTGAGGGGCTTGAGAGGGGATTATAGGGATATTGGGTCACCTTGGGAGGATTATAGGGATATGAGGGTATATGTTGGGTGATCTCCAAATGCATTGAGTGAAGAGGACGTGGTAGCTTGGGTGGGTTTATATAAGAAAAGAGAGGGAATTCATTATTATTTATGTTTTGAAAAACACACATGAAACTAATTAATAGCACAAACCAACCCATGGTTTTTGCAAATGGATTATCCCAAATAAAAGTGTAAAACATTATATTATAAATTCAATGTCATAACATCTTAAAATATTAGTCTTTATTATGTGGAGGTGAGTTACACTCTCAATGAAATAAATTTAAATAGTTAAAATGATTTATAAGTCTTGGAGGGTCCACGATGTCACTATAAAATTAATAAAAAAATATAAAATCACAATATTTTAAATATAATAAAAATATTTGCCGAAAAAGTAAATTATTATATTTTATTACATCACTATTGGGTCACTATGATGTCATAAATCACATTAGATAATTAAACAGTATTTTATTTTTACCCAAAAATTTACCTATTTCATAAAATTATAAAAAATTCACCGTTGGATAATTTTGAGGCCCTGAATCTAAAAATAATATTAATTTTATGTGAATAATTTTCTAAATATGTGAATTTTTACTTTTAAAATAAAAATTGACATTTATCAAAAATTAATGGGTTTTGACAAGAATACAACTTTTAAACTTTAATAAATATTACAATTTTATTCTTAAAAATTATATGATAATTTATATTTAATATAAATTGATTTAGAAATAATATTTTAATTAAGTATTATTTTATTTAAAAATAATTTAATTCATAAAAATATATATCTTATTTGAATATTAACTAAAAATACTTTTTTTTCAAATAAAATTGTTTAGCGTGTAACAATAATAATAAGAATGTATATCCTCTTTTCAAAAATAATGTACATAATAATAGTGATTGATTCTTTTTTCATAACCTCAAATAACATCCGCATATGTTCTTAGTGTAAGGTTTGCGACGGTGACAGACTCTTGGGATGGCTTGGATAACATCGCCTGAGTGGTAATCTCTATCAAATTCCACTTATCCCATAGGAGGTTACGTTCGAGTATAATGTGTTAAATCTCATCTTGGTCATGGTCAAGAGCAAATCATAGTGATTCCACCTCCTTTCTAAGTTCAAAAAAATGGTATTCGTATAGAGAAATTATACCGGATGAGGCCATCGCTTTCTTTTTCTGAGTAAATTGGATTTTTTAAAGACCTATATTTATACTAATAATGTAATAATTGTTCAATGGCTATATTATAAATGGTAAAAATTCATAATGGTATTTGAAATCCAAAATCATAAAACCATTTTATATTATAATACAATTAATTAGATCCGGAAAAAATTGCGTTCGAATAAGTTTGTGTCATTACAATCTTCCCCCATTAAGAAATTTCACCCTCAAAATATCCATTTCCCACACAAAAACAGATGAGGATAACTCTACTTCATAACTTCCTCTAATTCTCACGTTTCATCAATGAAATTTTGTTTCTCCACAACACCATGAAAAGGGGCATTGTATTATTTAGTAGAAAATTTTATCTACGATCTATGATCATCATCAGCTTCTCTTTATTGGAGAGGTAATTCTCCAATGGAAACACCTCTAGATTGAGTACATGAGGTGGTTTGTGTATGTACATCCTCAAGAGTGTTACATGGAATACATAATGTACTTGAGATAGATTTGGTGGGAGTTCTAGTCAATAGGCCACTACTCCAGTTCAAGAGAGATCTCAAAAAGTATCATGTACCATATAATAGGCTTTCTATTCTTCCAAAATCTCATAACCCTTTTCCACGGTTATATGTTGAGGAATATGTTGTCTATGACATCATACTCTAGGTATCATCGACAATTATCAGCAAAGCTCTTTTTTCGGCTCGGAGTAGGTTTAATGTGTTTCTATATAGTCTTAAAATTCTCCACCATTTATTCTACCAATTATGGACCTAGGATTTTTTTCTCCCCAAATTCTTCCCACTATGCTGGTGTTCTACACCTCTTCCCAGAAAAGGCTCCATAAATAGATATTTTGATTCTTGAGTAGAAACCGTTATTATAAGAGAACTCAATAAGAAGAAGATGTTGATACCATATTATTTTTATGTCCAATGAACATTTTATCAACATCCTCTAAAGTGTTTAGATAGTCCACTTAGATTGGCCATCAGTTTGAGGATGATAATTCATACTGACATTCAGCTCAGTCTTCAAAGCATTTTGATGATTCTTACAAAACATAAAGATGAATCTTGGATCTCAATATGATAAAATAGAGATTGGTGCACCATTCATCCATAGTAATTCTCTGATATATTACCATTCTAGTATATCCAATGAGAACTCATATCGAATTTCAATGAAGTGTGATGTCTTTATAAGATGACCCACAGCACCCTAGATAGAATTGTTTCATTTGGATGTCTTCAGATTTACGGAGAAAAAGACCACGGTTATGTCCTCCCATTTCCATGATGGTGTAGGTAATGGTTATATCATCCCCTTAGGCTTCTGCCTCTCAGCTTTCACTTGCTTACATACTATGATCTTTGATTTATACTCAACGATCTCCTACTTCATGTTATCCCACCAATAATTCTCTCAGAGATCATAATACATATTTGTGTTTCCTAGGTGATGATAGAAATTCAAACATTCTGCATCCTCAAAATGCTCTTTCCTTAACTCAGGATTTGATGGAACACAATGTCTTGACTCAAATCTCACAATTATTTATTCTAAAACATTGAACTCTGAGGATTTATCTTTTCTAATAGTTTGTTCTTTCTTTATAATTCCCATATCATCCTTTTGAGAATCCTTTAACCATTCAAAAAGAGATGGTTGAGAAATAATTTGTGAAAAACATTGGATATGATCCATTATTTAAGATTCCCATGTCTATATTCATAAAATATAAGATGATTCTATCCTTTTCAATTCTCATCAATGATAGAATCGATGGGTCCTTTCTACCAAGAGTATTTTCCACCTTGTTTTTTCCCAAGGTGGTAATGGATTGAGAATTCATATACTATGATCAACACTAACCATCTTTGTTGGTGCATGTTCAACTCCTTCTATGTGAATATATACTTAAGGATTTTTTGATCTGGGTATGTTTCACAATTCTCCTCAAAGAGGTAATTTCAGCACATTTTCTAAGTGAATATTACTAAAACCAACTCCATATCATTTGTTGCATAGTTTTTCTCACGAACATTCAAATTACTTTATTTATAGGCAATGAATTTTTTATTTTTCATCAACACGAATCTCATTCCCTTCGTCGAAGTATCACAAAATACCATAAAAAGTTCTCCACTTATGGTTAATGTAGGAATGGGTACAATTAGAAGCCTCTTATTCAACTCCATGAAGCTAACTTCACATTCATCGCTCCAATAAATCTATACTCCCTTCTGAGTTATCTTGGTAACAGGGTTGGAATATCATGAGAAATTTCTCAAAAATCGGTGGTAATACCTAGCTAACCCCATGAAGCTACAAATATCTGTTTCTGGTGTTGGCCTCAACCATACCAAAATTGCAATTGTATTAGATAGATCCACAGATACCCCGTTACTAGTGATGATATGACCTATGAATGGGACTTCCTTCAACCATAACTCACACTTGTTGTACTTTGTATATATATTCTCCATTTGTAAGGTCTATAGTACATTTCATAGATTCTCCTCATGATCCTACATGGTTTTTGGAGTATGTTATAATACCATATATAAAGAATACCACAAAATTTTCAAGGTAATCCTTGAAGACTCTCTTTATCAATTTCATTAATATTTCTAGAGAATTAGTGATTCAGAAAGGCATTATTATGAATTCATAGTGCTTGTACCTTTTATGAAAAGACGTCTTGGGGATATCCTTCTTATTCACCCCCATATGGTAATATCTCGACAACAAATCCACTATGGAATAATATTGTTCTCTCTGTAGATGATCAAACATGTCATCAATTTTTGGAAAAGGATACCTGTTCTTTATCATGACTATTTGGATCTAAGATAATAAATGTAAAGGCGCATTGACCGATCCTTCTTCTTGATGAAGAGGACGGATGCACCCAAGGTGATTCACATGGTCATATAGGACCTTTATCCAGATTTTTATATAGTCATTTCATTATATCCTCATGCTCCATAACATCCATTCTATATAGATTCTTGGATATTATCAACACCTCATGTATAATATCAACAAATAATTCAACATCACTTTTAGAAGGAAGACCAAACAATTCCTCGTGGAACACATTAGCTGATTATTTCACAATAGTCTTTTCTTCAAGGATGGTTGCATCATTATACTCAATTATCAGAGAAAAATATGAAATCCCATAGGGAAGTAATATCCACACATGAGATGATGGTGCTAAGGAAGATTCGTCTTCCTCCTTGCACTTGTATAGAATTAGGGATCGATTCACCATATAGAGAGTGATTTCCCTCTCAGAGCAATTCAGTTTTGCTCTATTTATGGAAATCCAATCCATGCTAAAAATTGAATCAAATTTCACTAGAGGGAGTATGAAAAGCTTTTCCAGGAAGTTAAATCCCCAAATTGTCACAGAGGATGAGTTATATTCATGGGTTTCAATGATTTCCCCATTTTCTGTTCTCATTGACATCTTTAATTCCATGATTTGTAGGGGTGTTGAGATTATTCTACTAAACCATTGGGATATAATAGATTGTGTTGAACTAGAATAAAAAATAACGTTCTTTATTCTTGAGTGAATAACTAGTGTACTTGTCCCCACCTTGTTATTAGGGTTCACTTAAAATGTAGTTATCCAAGAAGATCACCCTTGTAGCCTTGCAGGTTGTTGGTTTTATCTGAAAACCATTTTCATAGAGAAATGGTTTGAAAAGATCCGTGGTTTTTTTCAGTTAAAGCAATGAACAATGTGTTGAGGGATGAATGGATCATTTCTCTCTTATATAAAATCCTTGGGTTTTTCTAGTCAGTAGTTAATGACCATGTGCCCTTCTCTTATACACTTAAATCATTTCCATATCCCCTTCAAGAAATTTCTAGGGGGCTTCTTTCCTCACCTATGTCCACTATTGTGGGGGATTTTCTTAGAACCATTGGATTTTCCATCATACCACAAGAATTAAAGTCCACCTTATACTTATTATACCCAAGATACCCTTGAAATTATCTGATCTTCATTTTGACCCTGAGGTCACATCATACAATTTCCTCACAGCTCTCAAAGTCACAGATTTCTAGAGAAATCTGTATGTTGTGTTTTAGCCCACAAATGAAGTTGTCAAACTTGAATTTGGAAGTTATAAAAAAAGATGAAGGTGTATCGTGAAATCCTTCTAATGTTTTCCTTATACAATATGATGGATTCGTCATCTTTTTTCTTGAGGGCAAGAAAGACCTTTTCCATATTTATCCAAAAACTCTTTCTAGAAATCCTTCCATTTCAATGCCACTATCTACTCCTTAGGATTCTTATTTTTGATCACTGTCCACCATTGATTAGATTAACCCTCCATAAAATAATCGACCATAAGTAAATCTTCTTATTAAGAACTTTGAAGGATGGAAAATATCTTTTCAATGGAGTTGATCTATTGTTCAGCGATTGAGGGATCAAATGATCCCTTAGAAGTAAGAGGTCATTGTCTCATGAGGCCCTCGATTGTGACTTGTTCTTTCCCAGGGGGGTTGAACATTATTATGAACCCATGTTTCTATTAAAAACATGAGTTCACTGAGAGATTATTAGGAAAAAGTTTATTATTCCCACTCCAATCATATTCAGCATAGAATTACAACAATCATCACATTGATTATCACATCAGTTTTTTGCCTGATTTTTTCCATTACTGGCCATTTCATGGAATATAATAAAAGTTATGGGAAACAGATAAAGTATAATCGAAATAAATAAATAGATGGCTTATAAATTACTTTTATTTCCTTATCTTATGAATTTAAAGTCTTCAATCTATGTTATTCATGATATACTTCCAAAAATATACTTTTAGGAGAACTTATTATTCACTTAATAATGGATCAAACCGATATTACGAATTTACACAATAATATCCACCAGGAGTGTTGTAACCAAGAGTACTTCAAGGACTATTGTGGAGAACCAGTTACAGTTCGAGTCTACCTCAAAGTAGTGTTTTCATGTTTTACCCCTAGATACTTCTGTTCGAGAGCTACCTCTACCTGATCATATCATGAAAGGGTTGTATTTTCTTTGATAAAACAATTAATCAATACTCACAATAATTTAGGGATGTTTTTATTATACATAGTCTTATCCCTAATTCTTTCACTAGGGTTTTCTAATCCTAATCCAAAAAATAACTAAAGCTATCCCTTAATGCCAACTATAATGACGCTTCTCTTTTTTTCACACTTAAACACGATTTATTACAAAATATCTTTACTTGATAAAACATATAATATTGAAAGGTATAGTGAGTTTGGGTATTATGAACATTACATAAAAACTTATAACATTAAATACACATCTTTATGGAAAAGTTTTCTTAGATGACCACACATATTCCTTTGTACTTATCATTACAAGTGATAAACCGAGGAAATGCATAAGAAAAGGGGGATATACAAATCCCAGTAAGGGAGTAAACAAAGAATAACATGAAGAATATATAAAATGTTGTGAAATAGGCATATCAATGGAGAATAATAGAGACATGAACATGAAGGCATGATATAGCATGATTATCACAACATTGAAATGTAGATTCAATATTTAACATGATATTAGAATGAGCCAAGTATCATTGCACATGGAGCATGAGTAAACCCTTATTTACTTAAATTACAATGATTAAAACCTCATTTCACATGATATATCATGATACTAATCTTTATCCAATGCATTAGAGAGCTATCAGGGAGATCCCTTCTTAAACATTCCATTTCATGCGTAAGTGTGCCACATGGATCATATAACATAGACTCATTCAACATCATCATTTATTCCATGATAATGGAATGTGGAATACATACATCAAATTATTAAATCAATTTGTAAAATTTTTAATGGTGAATTCCCTTTATAGAGGAATTATAATGGTATTTACTACACAAGGACTTTGATTTAGAAAATCAGAGTGCAATTTCTGCAGCATAACTATGTGACAAAATGATTCATAAAAATGGTTGATGAGAGTGAAATGTGATCTCATAATATGTTCATGAAATGGATAGTAAGGGGGTTATATAGATACATGTCCCAACATATGTAATGGGATTTAGTTTCATAATATGAAATAATTTCTTGAATGTAAATACGAAGACAAAAATTCTTTATGGTATTTCGGCATGGTAACAAATGTAAATAAAAGGAATTAATGAGAGAGAAAGAAGTCTATCATCCTTAAAACATAATGTGGGATGTATGGGGGAGGTTAAGAATCATACCCCCCATTTTTTATTGAAAATAATGGTATAACAACATATTGAAATTTGAAAAAATAATGAGAATGGAAGAAATCTCTTATTTGGAAGTGTGATCCCAAAGGCATGGGAGGGGTTTGAGAGAAGATTCTAGGATGATTGGGGTGCCTTTTCTGATGGTTATAGAGAGAGTTGGCAAAGGTATTTTGAGCTCCAATGGCTTTGAGTGGAGATAAAGTGGGAGCTTGGGTAGGTTTATATGGGAAATTAGAAGGAATGCTTTATTATTTATGTTTTGACACCACACATTAAACTAATCAATACCACAAACCAACAGATGGTTTTTTCCTAAGGGGTGTGGAAAAAATTATTTTATATGGCCGATGGGAGAAATTTTTAAAATATTTGTCTTTCATATGTGTAGGTGAGTCACACTCTCAAGGAAATCATTTTAAAAAGATAAAATGTTTTATAAGTCTTAGAAGGTCCACTAAGGCTCCATAAAATTAATAAAACAAATATAAAATTAAATTATTTTAAATATAAAACAAATTTTGTCTGAAAAAATAATTGATAATATTTTGTAAAATCACTATTGTGTCACAATGATGTAATAAAACACATTATATAATTAAAACATATTTAATTTATACTCCAAAATTCAACTATCTCTAAAAATTATGAGAAAATAACCGTTGGATAATTTTGACACCCTGATTCAAAAAATAATAGTATTTTTATCTAAATAATTATCTTAATATGTGAATTTTTATTTTTAAAATAAATATTTACATTTATCGAAAATTTATTGGTTTTGAAAAAAACAAATTTCAAACCATAATAAAAATTACAATTCTATTAATAAAAATTATACGATCATTTATATTTAATATGAAGTAATTTAGTAAAAATAAGTTATTAAAATATTATTTAATTAAAAAATCCTTTAATTCCTCAAAATATATTTCATAGATGAATATTATCTAAAAATTCTATTTTTTATTTAATAACTATTTACAATGTAACAGTAATAAAATTAATGTATATTCCTTATACAAAAATAATGTACATAATCATAGTCCAATGGTCTTGTTACATAACCCTTGATAACACCGGCATATGACCTAAGGGTAAGGTGTGCGATAGTGACAGACTCTTGGGGTGGCTCATATAACATCGCTTAGGTGGTAATCTCTATCAACATACACTTCTCTCGTAGAAGGTTCTATTCGAGCTTAACATTTGAAAGTTTAGCTTGGCCTTGGTCAAGAGAGAAGCCCAGTGATGCAACCTCCTTTCTGAGCTCCAGCAAATGGGATTCATACAGAGCAATTCTACTAGATAAAGTCATCACTTCTTTTGCCTTAGTAAATTAGATTGGTTAAAGCCCTATATTTATACAAATCATGTTACCACTGTTGAATTTATATATTAGAGAAGTCACAAATCATAAAGGTATTTTGAAATCTAGAAACATAAAACCATTTTACATAAAAATTTATTTAACTATATCAATAACAAATTTCATTTGTAAATGTATGGTTCATTATAGAGGATCTCTTTCTAAGTTTATTGTATATAATAATCATCCTCCTCATTCAATTTCATGAATGTTCCTACAAAATAAACAAGAAGTTAGGGATTAGTGAGGGAACTATTAACTCTATAGATGAAATAACAAGTCTATGATTTTCCACTCAACCAAGTACTATTATTCTAATTAATATCATAATGGGAGGATTTTCCCATGTTTCATTTCCTATTTTTAGTCTCATATAAGGAATAGTTTTTCATGTATCCATTCCAATTATCGGCCTTAAAAGATATCATGATCTTATTCATCACACAAACTACTTATTTATGTAGAGTAGTCTTCTTTAAATAAGTAATTAACAAAAAATTCATTATCTGATGGTATAAAAATATTATTTATTAAATATTATTAAGATGGAATTATTGAAATATTGTTCTTTATACGATGTCCATATTTTCCAAATCATTCAAAAAATATACCTAAATATTATCCAAATTAAATATGTGTAACCTATCATTATCATGAACATATTTATATGAAACAAAATTATTTCATTTATCAACAAAACTTTTGTAACCATTTCTATTTTCTGTACATTTCTAGAGGGGTAGATAAAATGAAAGTAATTCTTTCTTGGTATTCAATTCATTATTGTATTTTTCGCATGACATCATGATAGTATCACAAGAAGATGACTTTAAACCTTTTAAATTATAAATATTAATTCATTTCAAAACAAAAATAATATATATTTTTAAGGTATTAATTCAAACCTGATCTCAATAACCCATCAATTCACATGATCCAAACACTTCTAAAGAACATCCACATCTGTTTTAAGATATATGGTTTGATGTTCCATTCACCACAAATTGAATTCATTGATAATGTATCCTTATATGATTCCTGTATCTCACCCTTCGTATATACCACATCTTTGGAAATAAAATGGTGAACCATCAATAAAAACTGTTTGATAAATACTTTCAACAAAAAAAATAATATTTCTATAAACATTACCCATTCATGTTGATAATAAAAATGTCTATAAAATTACTGTTTCTATATATTTTATATATAATCAAGATTTAGTCTTGGTAGATGTTTCCTTTTGAAATATTTCTAACTTTATTTATTTGGGAATATGGTATATTAGCTTTACCTTGTCCCAAATATGTATTGCATTATTTTCAAAACATTCACTATCATAAATTATATATTTATATTTATACTTGTCAGAAATAGATTTATCTTACAATTTGGGACATATCATCTCACCAACTTTATTTGACTATGAATTCACCTCAATTAACTTATTAATTTAATCTATAATTTTCTCTGACATAGTTTTAACTTCCACAAATTGTAATAGTGTATTGGCCAACCCTTACACTTTTCTAGACAATTTATCTTCAAGATATCTCATAATATTCTCTTTATAATCCACTTTTAATTTATATTTCATAATCTAAAAAATTTATACCACATAATTATTGTTACTGATAATTTTGAATATATATATTACTATATTATTTAATCATATTACACTTTTTATTCTTAATAATTGTGTTCTACTCATGAATGTATTCGAACTCATTTTTTAGAATGTATTATATTTCTATCTGTTATTCTCTATCATACTTTCTTGAGGTATCTATACATCTCCAAATAAGATACATAATGCTAGAATCATCTTATTATTTGATTCTTTCATATGTGTATTCTTTTTTATCTTTACTCTTCACAACCGTTTTCATGGTTATTGAAGATTTTTTCTTCATTTTACCCCCTTTTTAGTTTCTAAAATTTCCTATTTCCCTATTTTTTTTGATTGCATATCCTTTTCAATGGAATATAAATCGAAAAATTTATTATTTAATTAAAGTTATAATACTATGGTTTATTCTATTTATTTAATTCTTATATTCATACCTCATCAAAAAAATCACTTATACTATACTTTCATTATCTCTATCTTTTATCATCAACATAGCCCCAAAATCTATATAATCATTATTATAATTATTGATATTTTGATCATTTTATATCTCATAATAATATATAATATTTTTAGTCCATCTAATTATAGGACATCTCTATATTATAATTTTTAATCCATTATGTCAAACCTATATGGAAACTTTCACATAATATTCACTATTATAAATGAATAGTCTTTTTACCACTAATTCTTAAAATATTACTAAGTATTTCAATGACTCTAATGATTTATTAATAAACTGTTTCATCATCACACCTTAAATTATCCACAAACATTCTCCTCCACACATGTAATTTAGCCTACAACAATTTTATATTTCTTATATAATGGCTCCACAATATTTCTCAAAAATTACTTAGAAGTTTGGATTCCCATGATATTTATGTAGGGATTTTCTAAAAGATATAACAAATTAATATTTTCTGATTTCTAGTCAAATATTATATTTATCTTCCCAATAATGGATATTATAGAATTATGAAAAACATGTGTAAATCCCACTACTATAACATCTCTTACATCGATTCCAACTGATAGAAGGGTGGGCATCATTATTACATCCATCTATGATAGTGTTTTCCATAAAATGTATATAAACCATGGGTATTTATAGAAATTATATTCTTCATACTCAGAAACTTGTTAGATCATTCAAGGGAACCATTATTATTTCTAATTCCACTTGTAGTGACTGAGTCAGCTGGTACCATAGAGAGGGGAGTTAATCAGTGGTGTTACATTTTTTATTTATTCTTATATAATTAAATATTATGAATAGTTAAAGCTATGACTCTATCAATATAAATCATGAAACCTCGCCTTATATGATATTTTAGTAAATAATGCACCACATAAAAGGATTTACAAAGGTTTTTCATTGAAATTCAAAAAATGGTCATGATAGGTTAATCACTCAAATTAGGTATCATCTAATATAAAAAGAAGTGGTTAGATCTTAAAAATTCCTTGCCTTATCAGCATAGTTTCCACCATTCTATCACTATAGAGACATACATAAGAATGAATATTCTCATTGTGAACTATAAATATTTGATCCAAAATAAGAAATATTTCCCTCTACTTAGGGTTTCTTCTACACCTATGGATATCAATATCCCTCTATGAACACAATGGATGAAATAGTATCCTCATTTAAAAATCATTTAAATCATAATTTTCTAATATTCAGGATCAAATATAAGGATCATGAATACAAACTTCATATATTCAATTATATGATTCGACAATATTCTCAAATAGTTAGTAATATAGGTACCCTCCTCCCTGTCTGTATACAATCATTGAACTCTTCATTATCTCCCTGATAATGTAGCATATTGGGTTCATAGATAATCAATTCCCATAATCACATTTATTTTATTATTTATTATTTTTAATTCAGAGTGAAAATCGTGAATATGTATATTAATATTATTTTCCAAAATCCATAAATGGTTTTTGTCTTCATCTATGATATATGTCTCAATGAAATCCAAAATTTATATCATTGTTAAATCTAATTTGAATCTTCCTCAAAATACTCAATTAATTCCCATATGACATGAGATATTATTTTACATATATGATATTTGAATATGTATGCTTCATTGTCCACAAAATTTATAATTTATTTTTTTTGGAATATTATCCACATGATAACAACTATGTGACCTGGAACCTAATCATGTGGTGTAAAAATCATATAAAAACACCTCAACACTCCAAATTAAATTTTGAACCATGATCTTTATGGTAGATTGATGAATAATAGAATATAATCATCAATTTAATTAATTCAAAATATATTAGTATACCCATTATAAACTTATTCTCACAATTTTCATTCTCTTAAAGATTTATCCTAAGAATCTCCTCATATCTTAAATGACTAATGAAATATTAAAAAACCATGTTATTGAATTCATACATATAGAAACAAGAACACACTAAACTATAATGAAGGACTACCACTTTTAGTCAAAGTCTTAAGACCTAGAAAATTATCAGGAGTATCAAAATCGTAGGGACAACATCTAAAACCTATTTCATAAGGATCATTCCTTTATTTATTTCCACAAATTATCATTCTCATAAGTAATTGTATGTCTTACAATCCCCAGATGTCATGTATTCTAGTATAGTCTAATGTATATGAAATGAAAGTTTACAAGTTAATGAATGTACTTTTTCCAAATATTAATGTCTTCAATACATAAAAAATTCATGCACATGATCCTCTATTTCTTATATGCACATGAGAAAAGTTGTCCATGAACCAGACATAGCTATATTTTAGCATTAGAAAAAAATGACTTAGAGAGTTGATGACGTTGATCAAATCTCTTTAATACCTCTTTAAACCATCATAGAGATTTAAAAAGAACCATAAATCAAATTACATCTTCATTAATGAGTTATTATTTACCAAATATAGTAGCATTCAAGTTTACTGATTCATGGAAGGAGTCTTCATTGTAATACCCTAGAATACCATGTAAATTTTATTAATATTATCTGGGATTATTTTGAAACTGGGCTCTAAGATGACATGTCATTCCGATGCCCAGAGGGATCAAAATTTATTTTTGAAGTATTTTAAGGTTCACTAAATTAATGTGTGAGTGGTTTCTTGTAATATTTAAACAAGTTCCCACATCAAAAATAAGAGGGAACCATTTAACTTAGAGCATCAAGATTCTCTTATAAAGGTCCTACCAATGGCCGTTATGGTCTAACAGTGGGAAATAGTTTTTATCTATAAATAAAATATTTATGTAATCATTATTTCTAATTCAAACCATTATAACTCCTAAATGGTAACTCGGATTAGAAATATAAGTGTTCCATAGAGCTCATGAGAGCATGTTTCCCTTAAGTGAAGCTTAACCTCGAACAGATTTTTGGTATAATTAATAGAATGTAATGCATGTTTTTTGGAATAATCATGAATTTCTTAGAGGCTTTGGTGGGCCGAGACAACGAATGATAAATGCATCTTCTTCTACAACAAGAAGAATAACTAGCTACATTGGGATGTGGATCATGAATGAAGAATGGGGGCACATGATCCCATTCTTCCTAAACCAATAATAATATCCCAATTAAGTGGTTTTATTCCATATTGATTCACCCATTTCCCCATTATTCATTGTAAATGAAGAATATAGGTTATCTCACAAACAAGTTAACCCACAGTTCAATCGTTAATGTGGGATTGTTAAATATACACGATAAAAACGAGATATTAAATCTTAGTGATTTATAATTTCATATGCATCGTTTTTTGTTAATGGGAAGAAATCCAAGCCGACCCAAACAAACTATAGTTTCTTCTATTTGGGTGTTTGAGTTTTCTTCATGACTAAACCCTTGAATCAGTGTCAATGTGACCTCATGGTCGTAGAGGGGATGATGTTGATCCAAGAATCTCAAGGGAGCAGAAAATTTGATAATCGGTCCACCAAAGCGGACTCGCCAGTCCTCAGAGGGCATGGGTAGCCCCCAGATGGCCGCATGACGCTAGAAGGATGTATCTTGATGCCACGATAGATGAGAGTGACATGGATCTTTCGAGATGCATTGGAGGAATAGGGATGTGGCACCCGCCACATCCTAGGTGGATCAAACCGGCTATCCTAGAGGCCCAAAATGGAGTTGTAGGCTGGAATCGGCATCGGGCCGTGTCGATGGAATAAACTGGGCCACTGGGAAGCCCGTGCTAGAAGTAAGATTTCCCACTTTTGTAGGACGAGCCGACGAGGTGGACTGGGCCTTTGGGCAGCCCATGCTATGAGTAGAAATGGCCTGCCAATGGAGGTCAATTCAGATAAAACCATTTTGCTGGGCAACCTGGTGGGATGGACCCATGAATGAACTAGGACGTGTCACGCAAGGGCCAATGGGCCCATCCCGGTTCCCATGTTGGACTGGTCTAACTCATACCCAACCAGGTTGAGTTGGATCTTCCAAACCATGTTGGGTCATGTGGGACCCCTTGTAACAACCCGAGATTTTATAAGATACATTCTTTTTAATCTCATTCATATCTTCTGTTTTATGATATACCAAGATTATCTTGTCCTATACGCAACACTGTATTAGCTTGCAGTATTCACAACACTAATCTTGGATCATGTTACACACAATTTCAAGTTTGTTTAATATTAGTTATTCTACGCAACATTTAGTGTATATATATATATTAAATTTAAATATGAAATATGGTTGTATTTTGTTATATGCAACAACAAAGGAGTCTTTCACTATATGCAACCCTGACTTGGCTTGCGTTACACGCAATCACGACCTTCCTCGATAGCGTGTGCTGTACGCAATACCGGGTTTTACTAAACAACGATATATTATTATAATATTATTATGAACTAGTCGTTATGAATAGTATTAACTAAAATTTTAATTTTTATTCATCTTACACATTTTCTAGAACATGGTATAAGAACAAAATAACTTTTTCGGGTAAAATAAGTATTTTTAAAAAAAATCCAGTTTTGCCGCCTTTTGATGGCACACCCATTTTAAATATAATTTTTGAGAAGTTTATAAATTAAATTTTACAAAATAAATTTCATCTTTTGAATCATGATATGAAAATTTACATTGGATAAATTTTTGATATTTTTCTGATAATTTTCATATTTTAATGAATAGTAAAAACACACTATATTTTAATTAAAAACAACTTTTTCATCGTAATAATTTATAGGGTTAAATTATAATATTTAATGGTTTTAAAGTATAAATAGAATATATTTTTACCATTTAATATAATGTATGTCATTAGCATTGATTTTACATTGAATTCATATGTAAAATCATTTCAATCTTTTGCAATGTTTTAAACAAAAACCCGTTTTCTTTCGACAACGTGATTAATTTTAATTTAATTGCTGAAAATTATGTGTATTGAATTTGGAAAAATGGATTGCATATTTGGAATAAGTGGGTCCAAATTATATTAATAGACTACTTTTTATTTTTGGGCATTATGAATAGTAACTACAGTAAATTTTATTTACCATAGTAAAAGGTAAATCGGGTAATTAAGGGTAAATATAATATTATAAAATTACCCTAACACTTGTATTAATACAATTGGATGGTTATATTTAGTACTAAGTCATATTTGGGTCGAAATGGAATCCATTAGAACCCACTTGGAGGTGATTAAGACCTTTAGTTTATTTTATTTAAAGGAAAGTGAAATATGTCTTACTCAAACATTAATAATTAAAGTATTTTTAATATAAGGATATACAAAATATAAATTAGGTTATAAATACTCATTTGTAATATAAAATGTTTTTATTTATCATGGTAATTTATTTGTAATTTTTAAGATTTATTTAATTACCTTATTAGTTTATACATTAATGATGCAGAAATTATTTATTTAGTAAAAAAATCAATAATATTGTTTTTATTAAAATAGTAATACATATTAAAGGGCTCACAAACCTGAAAAAAACTTATTGGTGGTTTATATACACACCTTAATAATTGAACGACATAATATATGCATGTTTTGAGTCTTGTGAAATAGATTATGATACTTATATTATATTATTTTATATGATGTCAAAGTTGTCACCTTCATAATTTAATACATATAACATTTTAAAATTTTGGTGTTTTAGAACATAAATCTGAATGAATGTATTATTATTAAATATATAATATTTATCTTTATCCTATTATTTTAGTTTTAATTTTTAGGCAAAAAATAAGTATATTTAATAATTATACAAAAATGTTGTAGTAATTATTTTATTAAAAGAAATATGAAATAAATGGTTTTATAAATAGTAAAATAAATATTATATGAAATATTTAATGTTCTCGACTATTTTTCTATATTACTATGACATGTTAGGAACCTATTAAATATTTTAGTTTGAATATATCCTCTGTGTGGATTTTATTTAAATTCAAATAAATGAATAGTGTCAAAATTGTAACTATTGTGATTTTATAAAAATAATGTATTATTAAATTGTTTAAAAATCACAAAGATATTTAAAAATTATAAATTGAAATTTATATAGTCTAAAATGTAATAAAGTATCTAATTATGGATAATTCATATCACATAATTAATTATTTATAACAATTTAAAATTTTGAATCTTATTACCACAAATAAAATTTAATAGATTAAATAAGGATAAATCAAGTTGATAATGTTTAAAATAAATTCCCTATATGTCTAAATTTTATTGGTTGATGGGATTACAGCCCTATATCATCTAATATTTGAATATGAGTCATTTTTTAAGGTTTTTAAGTGGGTCTGGAATTTATTATAAATTAATATTTCTTATAATTCTAAAGGTGGCCCTCTCCTCCCTTATAAAAGGGAACCTCCTCCCTCTCATCCTCACACCAATTTGAGCCTTCAAGCTCGGCCAACCTCTACCCATTTAACTTCCCCAATTCCCTAGAAACCTTATAGAGGTACCAGTCTTCTCAAAAGACCAACTTTAGTCCCTTAAGAGGAAGTTCAAAGGAGGCACTTCGAGAAAGAGGTAATACCTTCTACCGATTAATTCAAGTTTCTTTCTTCTTATACATCCTCTTATTTTGAGGTTTCATTATGAAGTAATAACATCAGTATCACAAATATACTGATATGTTATTATAAATATTAAACAACCCCATTTCACCATCTATCCATCCGAAGGAAAATGAAATCACCGCGCGTGCGTACATACGGAATACCGTCTCCACGCCGTGGGGTAATCTGTTTTTCCAACGCCACATTACTTGGATGGGTATAATGGTGTAAATAATAACTATAAATAGTTATTATAACATCATACTGATTCGTATATATTGCATCATCCACTATAATTCAATTCAATAAATATGGAAACGATATCATCGCTCGTGCGTACGTACAGACTACCGTTTCCATGAAGTGAAGAGATTCATTCTCCATGTTAATCATTAAAGAATGATTATAAAGTATATATAAGAAATAATAATGAAATATATGACATTATAAATCTACTGGATTTATATATATATATATCTATGTTATCTACTTAATTCCATACAACTCAATAAGGAAACGAAAATAGCGTTCATGCGTACGTACGACCTACCGTCCCCATGAATGGTGTATTTCTTTCCATTTATCAATCTTTTATATATATGTATATTCTGAATATATATTATATATCAATAATGTTTTATATTCTGGAATTAAGTAATCATAATCTAAGTAATCATATGAATAATTTCAAGTCAAATCACGGATGATAAATGAAACGATTTTACCCAAAACGCTACATTAACATGAATTTAAAAAAGAACGGGTAATATAAAGTCATAAATGAACTATATATGATATCATAACAATAAAGATGGTTATGTAATAATTCAATGACATTATTTAAATCATTATACAGGAGGTTTGGATACGTACGAAGCATATCAAACCTAAGGTAAGGGATAAATTTTCAATCTCATTTTTTTATCCGGGATTGCTTATACGTAAGTATTTACTGGGGTTATATTTATCCACTACTGGAATTCTAGAATTTCCCAACGGTTTAGAACCATTGGTAAAGGCTGCAGAACCATTGGTATATGTTATACCAACGGTTCTGCAAACCGTGGGGAAGTAAGCCGTTGGGAAAGGCTTTTCCCAACGGTTTACACAGAACCGTTGGGATAGGTTAGAAAAAATCAACCTATCCCAACGGTTCTGCCAAACCGTTGGGAAAGGCCTTTCCCAACAGTTTGGCCCATTGGGAAATCAACACATAATTTCCTTTCCCAACGGTTTACAAACCGTTGGGAAAGGTTTTTACCAACAGTTCCATGAACCGTTGGTAAAAACCACCATGTGACAGGGTATCCCAACGGTTTCAAACCGTTGGGATAGGTGTTTTTACCAACGGTTCCTTGAACTGTTGGTAAAAATAGCTAATAGAGCCTATGCCAATGGTTTGAAAACCGTTGACATAGGCTTTGCTGTGAAAATTTCATAGCAGCCTGCAATTTGCACAACAGGTTTGGTTTTTGGGCATTCACCCTCGGTTTCAATTCAATTTTCAATCCAATTATGCCCTCGTTTTCAATTCATTTTTCAATCCAATTATTGTACCTATAACACATATAATGCATACATATCGAGAACAAACCAACACATACCAATAATGAAAACCAACCAACCAACACATATAATGCATCCTGAAAATATACTCATCCATAATTAAAATAGAATTCATAACATAATTATAAACATTCATAATTCATTTAGAATTCATTTTAAAATTTAGATGACAATCATATGTGGAATCCGGAATTCAATTCATAATTTGATTGGTTTTTCATATACCATATATTTTTAATAAAAATGATATCCATTTTAAACAAAATACATACATCTGGAATGATACCGGTCACACCGTGCCTCGGATTGAGGCGAGGATAACTCGTACACGTCACAAATGAATCATTGATCGTTGTCCTAAAGTATCAACATATTCCGAAATCGTTTGGTCGGTTTTCCGTATGTCAGTTGTTGTTTTCACTTAAAATGAAGTGTTTTTTAAATAAAAGAGAGACACTTTGAATGGTGTCGGACACACCGCGTCTCGTATTGAGGCGGGGTTAACTCGTACACATCACAAATGGCCCATGGATTGTTGTCCTAAAATATAAACACAATCAGAATGCGTTTGGTTGGTTTTCCGTATGAATTTAAAATGTAGTCCATTTTAAAGAAAAGAGATACACATAGAGTGGTCTCGGCCAAACCGTGACTCGTATTGAGGCGTGGTTGACTCGTACATGTAACATATGACCCATGAATCATTGTCCTAAATTTTCAACAGATTCCGAATGCGTTTGGTCAGTTTTTCATATGTCAGTTGTTTATTTCACTAATAATCTTGTCCATTTTAAACAAAAGAGACACAGTCAGAGTGGTATCGGCCACTCCGCATCTCGGATTTAGACGGGGTTTACTCTTACACGTCTAAAATTACCCATGGATCATTTTCCTAACGTATCGACACAATCCGAATACGTTTGGTCGGTTTTCCGTATGCCAGTTGATGTTTTTCACTTAAAATGACGTCCTTTTGAAACAAAAGATGGACACTATGAGTGGTGCCGACCACACCACGTCTCCAATTGAGGCGGGGTTGATTCGTACACGTCACATATGACCCATGGATCGTTCTCCTAAAGTTTAAATGGAAACCGAATGCGTTTGGTTGGTTTTCCGTATGTACATAAAATGTTGTCCATTTTAAACAAAAGAGTGACACTTAGACTAATCATGACCACACCGCGACTCAGATTCATCCCGGGTTGGATCGTACATGTAAAATATTACCCATGGATCGTTGTGATAAATTATCAAAAGATTACGAATGCGTTTGGTCGGTTTTGCGTATGTCAGTTGTTCTTTTCATTTATAATCATGTCCATTTTAAACAAAAGAGACAGAGTTAGAGCGGTGTCGGCCACACCGCTTCTCGGATTAAGACGGGGTTGACTTTTGCACGTCACATATGACTCATGGATCGTTGTGCTGAAGTATCGATAGAATCCGAATGCGTTTGGTCGTTCTTCCGTATGCCAGTTGAAACCTTTCACTTAAAATGACGTCCTTTTGAAACAAAAGACGGACACTTTGAGTTGTGTCAGCTGCACCGCATGTCGGATTGAAGCGGGGATGATTCGTACACGTCACATATGACCCATGGATCGTTCTCCTAAAGTTTCAACGGAAACTGAATCCGTTTGGTCGTTTTTCCGTATATACTTAAAATGGTGTCCATTTTAAACAAAAGAGAGTCACTTAGACTTATCCTGGCCACACCGCGACTCAGATTCATCCCGGGTTGGCTCGTACACGTCACATATGACCCATGGATTGTTGGGATAAATTATCAACAGATTCGGAATGCGTTTGGTCGGTTTTCCGTATGTCAGTTGATGCTTTTCACCTAAAATGACGTCCTTTTGAAACAAAAGACGGACACTTTGAGTGGTGCCGGCCACACCACGTCTCCGGATTGAGCTGAAACCACCGTGAAACATTCTAATTATTATTCGTGACGTGTACGCGCAGACAGCACGTCAATCGGACATGCGGTTTGCGCGGTACGACTCAATATTCGTGTTTTAAGTGATGCACACGCTTCGTAAACGCTCGTGAGGGGGGTCCAAACGGGCCGAACGAAGTCGGAATGGCCTGAAATCAGAAGAAAAATACGGGAGAGTGATTTATGAAGTGGTCGAGCAGACGGCACGTCAATCGGACGTGTCGTGTGCCCGCGGTGACCGACAACGTAGTTCTGGTGTCAGAAACGGCCAAAACGGGCGTCCAACGGTCAAATTCATAGCGGACGACCTCAGATTGAGCTGAATCCACCATGCAACATTCTAATTATTATTCGTGACGTGTACGCGCAGACGGGAAGTCAATCGGACGTGCGGTTTGCGCGGTATGGCTCAATATTTGTATTTTAAGTGAGGCGTGCGCTTCGTAAACGCGTGTGAGTGGGGTCCAAACGGGCCGAACGAAGTCGGAATGGCCTGAAATCAGACGAACAATACGGGTGAGTGATTTCTGAAGTGGTCGAGCAGACGGCACGTCAATCGGACGTGCCGTGTGCCCGCGGTGACCGACAACGCAGTTCTGGTGTCATAAACGGCCAAAACGGGCGTCCAACGGTCAAATTCATAGCGGACGACCTCGGATTGAGCTGAAACCAACGTGAAACATTCTAATTATTATTCGTGACGTGTATGCGTAGACGACATGTCAATCGGACATGCGGTTTGCGCGGTACGGCTCAATATTCGTGTTTTAAGTGATGCGCGCGCTTCGTAAACACGCATGAGGGTGTTCCAAACGGGCTGAACGATTTCAGAATGGCCTGAAATCAGAAGAAAAATACGGGTGAGTGATTTATGAAGTGGTCGAGCAGACGGCACGCCAATCGGACGTGCCGTGTTCCCGCGGTGACCGACAACGCAGTTCTGGTGTCATAAACGGCCAAAACGGGCGTCAGACGGTCAAATTCATAGCGGATGACCTCGGATTGACCTGAATCCACCATGAAACATTCTAATTATTATTCGTGACGTGTACGCATAGACAGAATGCCAATCGGACGTGCGATTTGCGCGGTACGGCTCAATATTCGTGTTTTAAGTGATGCGCGCGGTTCGTAAACGCGCGTGAGGGGGGTCCAAATGGGCCGAACGAAATCGGAATGGCCTGAAATCGGACGACAAATACGGACGAGTGATTTATGAAGTGGTCGAGCAGACGGCACATCAGTCGGACGTGCTGTGTGCCCACGGTGACCGACAACGCAGTCCTGCTATCATAAACGTCCAAAACGGGCATCCAACTGTCAAATTCATAGCGGACGGCCTCAGATTGAGCTGAAAACACCGTGAAACATTTTAATTATTATTCGTGACGTGTACGCGCAGACGACACGTCAATCGGACACGCGGTTTGCGCGGTACGACTCAATATTCGTATTTTAAGTGATGCACGCGCTTCGTAAACGCGCGTGAGGGGGGTCCAAGGGGGAGGGGGGGTTGTCCAGGGTCCAAGAATTAGGGGGGTTGTCCAGGGAGTTCACAAACACACAACTACTAAAAGACAACAACATCCATAAAAACAGACAATATATAAAAATAACTCATCTCCAATACTATACTACGAGTCTAGATAAAACCAACAACTAGAATAGATTAAACATCAAATCTCAGTAATATAAGTCAAAAATGTAACGGATAAATATGTCCCACATCAGCATCAGCATCACCATCATCATCATCATCATCATCATCGCCCTCGTCATCGTCCTCTTCATCATCCTCACCCTCCACAGCTCCTTCCTCCTCGCCTTCGCCCTCCTCCTCGCCCTCCTCATCTCCCTCCTCTTCCGCATTAGACTGCTCGCCATCATCATCTTCAAGCTGGACATCGGCCTGACCACCACTGGAACTACCACCTGGTGCACCATATATAGAATGTATCGACGACATGTATTCATCAATCGCTGGGCTAGCCTCTGCTGGAAGTGTTGGACGTAGAACTTCAATAAATTTCATAAATGCACTGTTTGCCCTAGCAGACTGTTCTGCCGTCTCTGTGGCCCTTTTCTCAGGCTGTTCTGCCTGTGCCCTAACTTTCTGCAGCTCGGTGGCACTACAACTCGTACCTGAGGCAGGCCAATACCTCATCGGGGCAATCCTAGGTCGGCAGCGTACTCTGCCAGAATGATCCTCTCCCAACACCTGATGTAAGTGATCCAATGGCCCAAAATTGTCTGCTTCTTGGGCATCGAGGGACTCTAAAGCATCCTGTTACAAATATAAATATATTATTAAGTTACGAAATAGATATTAAAATATAAAATCAACAGATTAAAACTTACAATCTGCTGCTGAGTCGCTTCGTTGACAGCACTTCCATCCTTTTTTCGTCTACTCGAGCAAAACAGTTTTGCTCGAGGCACACGTCCTTCAATATTTTGTACTTGCCTCTACAATGAAATTGAAAAAAAATGTTATATAAAGACTTCAGCAAATAATTAAATAATTGAGGAATCAAAAGAAAATGTTAGTCATAAAGAAAACTTATAAACAATTGTCATACCTGCTGCCTCTCATGATCCGGCATCGTCGTGCGTCCTAGTGTATGGAGCTATTTTTTTGCATCAATGTTTTTTTTATTTTTTCCAGATGATTCCTAAATAAAATTCGATAATGCAATGGATAATATTAATGAAAAACTTGAAAGTTATTATTTAAATACCTCAAATGTAATTCATACCTTAAACTGGGTACTCGTCCAATGAGTAGTCATCTGACGATACTGCTCTATAGGACAATCATCCACGACTGGTACCGCCTCTAACTCAGTGCCAACTCTAGCACACCAGCCAATATACAGCTCAGGCTTGTAGGCTCTCCAAAGCTCGCCTAAATCCTTTATACGTTCCAGTCGTGCACCCTCACCATCAGGAAAATTAAATCGAAGCTGAAATGAAAATATTAATTCATATAAATACAAAAAAAAATCATGGCATTAAATACAATAGATTTTTTTACCCATATCTCTACCCAAGATCTATCTTTGACCTCATGTGGCAAATGTCTCCACGACAACGGGCTGACGGGAATGATGTCGGAGTATTTGGCAAGCGTTGCCATAAAACTCCGACATTGCTGCCCGGTTTTCTCAACCATCTGATTGTCTTCATTATATTCCACCATAACCTGTGTGCGACGGTTCCACACCGAACGCATGCGTGTACGGCCCCGACCCCGCCTCCTGTCAATAGATGTATCTGTCATGAAAGAAAAACAAATATTTTATCAAAACATGTTATAATGAAAATAAACATTGCTATAAAAATTTGTTAGGGTTTTATAAATATACCTGCGCTAGTCTGATCAATGAGTGGCGCCGGATCCACAGAACCTGATGGAACACCCTCTGGTGGAACAGGAGTCGAAGACGATGGAATATAAAAGCTCGGAGAGACAGAAGTAGAAGGAAATGAAGATGGAACAGCTGTATGACCTGATGCTGACTGGGGAGTGGGAATCATCATGGGATGTGAAAATGATGGGGCCGAAGATGCAGAAGGTAGAGAAAACATGGGAGGTCTAAATATCCCGTGTGTCCCTAACGACACACGGGGATCAGAATGTGGGAATGCTGAAATGTCAGTGGGAGGGGCAGGGTCTAGTCGGGCACGCGCAGCTCTACGTCCACCTTTGGTACGAACCCTCCTCGTACCACCGGCCTGAGTACTAGGACCAGTACTAGGCTCCTCGTCGAATAACTGTCGACGTAATGGTGGATCCTACAAAAAAGTTTACAAAAAAAATTAATCACATGACATTATATATTCTATATATATATATATATATATATATATATATTTGAAATAAAGTACTCATTATAGGCACTAATGGTGGAATGCCCATCTCCTCCATCCGACGATTGTTCTCCGCCATTTTTTTTCTTCGTCTCTCTTCAATTGGATGCATTTCCTGCATTGGAAAACAAATATGTAATTAATTAGAAAAAGAAAATTAATGTGTAAACCAAAAAACTAAATATATGAGGGAATGAGGGGATTCATTGGTAATTTTTCTATCAATTGTTTTAGAAGAGATTGAATGAATTTAATAAAACATACAAGTTGTAATGTTCACCAAGTTAGAAATATTGTTTGATTTGGTTTGAATACAGTTCAATTCCAAATTAGAAAATGCAATTCAAATAAAACAGCAACCAATAAACATTGAAAATTCATATAACGGTCAAGTCAGCTAAAACATATTTGTGATCAATAGAAAATAAATATGAATATTACCAACCTTAACAACCCAACTCGAGGTAAACCAAAAGAATTGAGAACATGGATGAATGATTCTATATATTTCCAACCACAACTTCAGGTTCACAATCATCTCTGACAATTGAGCTATTGGAGTCATCAAAAGAAATAAATGGATTGGTTCCAATGGCAATAGGGACAGTGTCAATTCCATCATTAGCATCATCAAAAATATGTCTTGGAATTACTTCAACTATGACACCAAATTCAGGTTGAAGATGATCTTTGACATAAAAAACTTGTTTAGCCATTGATGCCAACACATATGGTTCTTCGGTTGCAAGAGTGCGGGTCATATTAATTACTCGAAATCAACAATCATCAATAAATGTTCCATGTCTCGTCATCGAATCAAACCAATGGCATTTCATCATTGTGACTCGTCCATGAGAGTAATAATCCAATATTATTATTTTCTCAATGACTCCATAATAACCCACATTTTCAAGTCGTGGTCTACTATCTGATGCACTGGCATAACAATCTGTTGTGGCAGTAACCATAATACCATCATGCTGTGTTCTCATGTTTTTGGCTCATTCAGTGACAATAAATCTGTACCCATTGATAACAACTGATTTATAGTCACGAACCACGGTATTAGGACCAAAATCCAAAGCACTTATTTCCTCAGAGACAGAGTCAGCAGACAAACTCAATACCTGCAATATAAATGACAGTTAAACTTAAGTAAATATTGAAATAATTAATTTAAACATTAATATTTTTACCTTCAATTTTAACCAAGCAGAAAACTCTTTGCTATGCAAAGTATCTCTCCTTCTCAAAGATAAAGAACGATGCTTCCTATTTATCATTGTTTTATGTTCCCTGTAGATAAAAAAATATGAATAGTTTAACAGATATATATGTAAGATATACATATTCAATTTTGTTACCTGATATAGTCATCGAACAAATCACAGTTGAACAAAACTGTGTGATGTGCCATCTCCCGCTCTTCATGGCTTAATGTCTTCAATGTATATGATCTAGGAATTCCTCCTGTTTGAGGAAGTGATGGAAAACTGGGTTCAATTCGCTCATATTGTTCTTCTTCATTTCTCATTGGTCTGTTCATTCTTGTAGTAAGATCAGACAAATACATTGAACAGAAATCCATACATTCTTGAGCTAAGTAACCGTTCATGATAGAACCTTCGAGATGATTCTTGTTTCGAACATAAGACTTTAATGTGAACATATTTCTTTCAGTTGGATACATCCAACGAAAAGAAATAGGTCCTCCGAGAAGTATTTCAGTTGGAATATGGACAGTCAGATGCAGCATGCATGTGAAAAATGATGGGGGAAATATTTTCTCCAACTCACACAAAATTAATGGGGCATCTGTCAACATTTTTTGCAAGAAAGACTTGGACAACTTCTTAGCACAAAGATCTCTAAACAAATGGCACAACCGAATAACACCCACCCTTACATTATTGGATAAAAGATGATGGATTTCTATTGGAAGAAACTCATGCAGTAGAATGTGATAATCACGAGTCTTCAAAGATTTTAGCTTCAACTCTCTTCTGTTGACCCGTTTAGATATGTTTCTTGAATAGCCATCAGGAACTCTAATAGTCTATAATACTTCCAAAAATTGTTTTTTTTTCAGTATGTGTCATCACATAAGAAGCACATGGAAGTTGCCATTTATTTTCACTGATACACACAGGATGCAATTCTGGTCTGATGCCCCAATCCACCAAGTCACGTCGAGATCGTAAATCATCTTTTGTCTTCCCCTTGACATTTAGAAGAACTGAAAGCAACATTTCACATATATTCTTTTCAATATGCATTACGTCTAAGCAATGGCGTAGCAAATTGGTTGACCAATAAGGCAAATCAAAAAAGATACTCCTCTTCCTCCAATTGTAACAGGTTTCTGTGGAAACATTCTTTCTCTTTCCAGATTTCATTTGACCCTTCCCGAACGAAAAACTGAAATCTTTCAATTCATTAAGCACATCAGTTCCAGACATACGCTGAGGTGGATCATCAGTCTCTATAGTATTATCAAATCTTCGACGATTCATTCTATATGGATGATCCTTTGGAAAAAATCGTCGATGTCCCATAAAACTAAAACTACAACGATGTTTCAGTCTTCTGGATCATGTATTCTTCATACAAACTGGACATGACAGTTTTCCCTTCGTGCTCCATCCAGACATCATTGCATAAGATGGAAAATCATTGATCATCCACATAAGCGTAGCACGCATCTGAAATATGTCTTTCGAACATGCATTGTATGTGCGCACACCCACATCCCAAAGAAGTTTCAACTCTTTTATTAAAGGTTGCATGTATACATCAATATCAATGTCGGGATCAGAAGGACCAGATATGAGTATACTCATGAAAGTGAAAGATTTTTTCATACACAACCATGGGGGAAGATTATAAATGTGTATAAAAATTGGCCATGTGCTGTGCGAAGTAAGCATCTGCCCAAACGGATTAAAACCGTCCAATGAAAGACCCAGCCTCACATTACGCACGTCAGCTGCAAAATCAGGATGTCGAGCATCAAATCTCTGCCATGCAAATCCATCTGCAGGATGAACCAACTCATCATTAGTCTTCTTTCTCTCGGTATCATTCCATCTTATTTTTATTGATATGTCATCAGATATAAAAAGATTCTGGAGTCTGAGGATCAATGGAAAGTGGCACATTACTTTCTGTGGAACGCGGGATGGTGTTCCATCATATTTTGACTTCCAGCGGGATGTGCCACATTTTATACATTCATTTCGTTCAGCGGTTTCTTCCCAGAATAAACTGCAATCTTTCGGGCAAGCATGAATTTTGTTTCTGGAAAATCCAAGTTCTTCAACTAACTTCCATGACATATAGTGATTTGAGGGAATATCTGCATCATCTGGAAGTAAATCCTTCAAGAGGGTAAGAATGTAATCGATTGATGTATTAGAAATCCCATACATAGTTTTTCCATGAAACAATCGGATTAAAAATTCCAGCTTTTTCATTTTATCGCATTGTCGATATACTGGAGTCATGGAAGCATCATTCAATTTTTTCACCCTATCAATATCATCATTTTCACTAGATGCATCAGTTGTCCTCATATCGACGTCTTCTTGAGTCGAAATCCTTTCTTTTTCATGATGACGAATAAACGGAAACCGATCATCTAACAAATTCTCCATTCCAGTCCTTTCATTTCGATCATCACCAATTTGAGATTTCATTTTCTCCCCATTGTGATACCACACAAAGTATTTTGCTTGAAAACCATTTTTGGTTATGTGGTAGCTGACTTCTTCACGACTCAACCAAGGTCTACCAACACAATTGGAACATGGGCAGTGTATGCGACCACTATCTGAAGCATTGTGAAATGCAAAATCTATAAAGCTCTCCAAATTGTTTTGAAAATCGCTTGAGATAGGATCAGTTTCATACATCCAACTTCTGTCCATTCTGTCAAAAAATTCATATAATTCATTTTGTCATAAACAATTCAATAGGATTGAACTTTAATAGAAAATACATTTAAATAAATGATAAAGGAAGAAAATAATCATGGTATCAACTAGAAATGTGAAAAAAACATACTAATGTGTTATTGAAAAAATGTAAAACCAACAAGAACTTAATGTGTTATCACATCAGAGCATGCCTCATCCCATAACCATATTAGTAGGGTACCCTCGTGGACAGCCCCGCCCACCCCCGTGGACAACCCAACCACCCCCGTGGACACCCCCTACCCCCTAGACATCCCAACAAACCCCGTGGACAGCCCACCCACCCCCCTCGACACCCCTTATCCCTATGGACATCCCCCCACCCCCTTGGATAGCACGCCCACAACCCTGGACACCCCTACCCCATGTGGTCAGCCCACCCACCCCCCCTGGACAGCCCGCCCACCCCTCCTTTGTTGTACCCCTATCTCTTGAATTTTAATGATCACAATCACTCTCATCGTGTTCTAACTTGTTTTCAAGTGTTTTGATGCTAGGAAAAAGGTTGCCCAGGAGTTGGCCCAAGAAGGCTGATAGTGGACTCTCTGAGTCCACTGGCCAGCCGGTGGTCTCTGGCAGAAGCATTACATTCTGCCAGAGCCACCTGTCAGCCGGTGTTAGCGCACCGGCCAGCCGGTATGGGCACTGGCCAGCCGGAGGACCCAGGCAGTAGGCTTGCCCACTGCCTGGTGCCACCGGCCAACCGGTGGATGACCACCGGCCAGCCGGTGGAACCCAGACAGAAAGCCTGCTCTGTCTGGACCACCGGGCAGCCAGGAGCTCTGCACCGGCCAGCCGGTGGACCACCGGCCAGCTGGTGAGACACCACCGGCCAACCGGTGTGCCCAGTCAAACTACCGTTGGGCTTTGACCAGACTTGTACTTTTGACCCCCAACGGCTCCGGAAGCCCTCCAACGGCCATATTGAAGTGTTTATGGGTATTTCTCCTATAAATAAGAAACCATGGATGCCGGGAACATAACCTAATGATATTTTGATGTCTTGACGCTCTAACGACAAATCTCCAAGGCCTCTTGTGATCCATTACCATCCTTGAAGCTTGAGCTCCCTCTCCATCAGCCCACCCACCCCCTGGACAGCCCGCCCACCCCTCCTTGACAGCCCGACCACCCCCGTGGATAGCCCGTCCACCCTTGTGGACAGCCCTCCCACCCCCGTACCCCCCTGGACACCCCGTACCCCCCTGGATAGCCCCACCCACCCTCCCAAACAGCCCACACCCCCCTCCCCTGCAACCCCACCACCACCACCTAGACATACCACCCCCTGGAATGTGTAGAAATAACATAAAAATACATGATATATAGATAGCACAAAATACTCAACCTATGGGTTCACATTAACTACATAATCACACACTTCACTACTACCATAAAACACATAAACCACACCACCACCACACAAGACGCATAGCATTTCTCACATTCATTTATAAGCCACTTCATTCACACTTACATTGTCCATTCATTTAATGTTAAATTAATTAAATCCATTTACCACACATCCATTTCTATTCCATCTCATTTATTTAATATCTTGTTTTTTTTAATAGCATAATTTATTCCATAGATAACCAGGAAACTAATAAAACCACCACACAACAACTCACCATCTCACAATAACCATCGACACCATGTTACATCGACCAACCATCTCACCAAAACAACCACATATCACAATAAAAATATTGCACATCACAAACCACCGCACAACCAAAACCACCTCACCACATTATACACCACAACTTCATCACACAACACCTCCACACGACACAACACCACCACACATCATCACTATTATACAACTTCACATGACACATCCATGCCCACTAACCATCACATTACATCCCCACATATCACAAAGCCCAACTGGTCACCTCAATCCCCATAAAACAGCCTACAACATACAATGAAACACAACAAAAAACCTCTCATAGAGGCAACATACCCCAACTTCCACAATTTATTTATTCAAGGTCTTTTATTACATTACCCCTTTATTTAGCATGGACATTATAACACAACTGATATTTCAGGGGAAACTAATTAATTAAAAAAATATTTATTCATTTCCCTATTTTACACGGTGAAATCAAATCAAAATCCACACTTAAAACTAAAATATTAGATCAATAACAATAAAAACAAGGTACCATATCTGTATAAAGAAAAAATTACTTGATTTGAGATGATTCAAATGGGTTTTCACCTATTCGGATGGGGGATTTGGAGAGCAGCAGAGAGGTGGAGGTGGATTGATAACTTAAAACTAAAATACTAAAGCAATAACAATAAAAATAAGGAAGTATATGTGTACAAATGAAAAGATACCTGATTTCACCTCTTCGGATATGGGATTTCGCCAGAGGAGAGCGGTGGAGCGTATGAATTTAGGTTCTGTGCGAATGGGGGAGAGCAGGATTTGGGGGAAATAATTCCCAACGGTTTTAAAGAACCATTGGGAAAGAGATGTTAAGGACCCCTTTGCAAACGGTTTGAGGAAACCGTTGGCAAAGGGGTGACCCTTTCCCAACGGTTCTCTTGAACCGTTGGGAAAGGGTGATTAACACACCCCTTTACCAACGGTTTGAAGAAACCGTTGGAAAAGGGGTGGATTTTCCCAACGGTTTCAATGAACCGTTGGGAAAGGCTTTATTAGTCCTTCAAGGCCAACGGTTTTAGCAAACCATTGGTAAAAACCCGTTGGGAAAACAACATTTCCAGTAGTGATCATCGGTGTCCAAGTTTTATAAAAATGTTTTCATGTATGTTTAAAGTATTTTTACCCATTTTTGACTTTTACTACATGGTATGTAAGGAATCTTTATTTTGTTTGCCATATGAGGTACTTTTTGACTTTTCCGACAAAAGTACGAGAAGAATGTTTTTTAACTTATACGGCATGAATGGATTTTTACGGATACATAACGCCTCATTTTCATGAAGCTTACTCTACAAGATTTTATGACTATTTTCAACAAAATAATTTTATTTTAAATGTGCATGGCATTTTTTGAAAAGAAAATGATTTTGAAGAAGAAAGGATATTTTCCTCAAGAATTCATTTCAAGTGTTTTATCAAAACCATTTTCCATCTAAGATGACATTATTTCATATGTGTATGTTTAATGTATAAAGTCTCTATGATTTACATGGTTTCACTTTTCTTATTATGAAATGATATCCATTTCTTTTATATGGATTATGTGATGATGTTTATGAAACCCATTTTATTTGTTTGGTTATTATGAATGATGTATGTTTATTTTTTGGCACAAGTAAGAATGATTTCATTATGAGATGGGTGTGACCTATCTCTTTCTCCAATGCATTGGGTAAAGATTTATATCTCATGCTATAGACATGGTTGGAATGGTAAGTTAATCTGGTTCAGTAATATAGGACTGGAACGAGGAGTGAACTCAATTCAGAAAGGGACTTTGTCCACTAAGATTGTCTTGGCAGTAATGCCTTAGATAGTATGGAAATCATATAATGTGCTTAATGGTTTCCAAAATTACATGTTTTATTCCCATGCCATTTTATCATGATTTATGTTCCATTATGACTATGCCTTATGTAATTCCATGTTTTATCTCATTGCTCAAGATTTTCATGTTTAAACATTATGGTCATGTTTTTAAGTTCAAATGTATATGGCTTGTTTTATTTTATCCATGCTTACCCTTACTGAGCATTTGGGCTCACCCATTATATGTTTTATTTTCCCCAGGATTTAAAGAAAGGTTTTAGGTAAGAAAACAAAAAAGGGAAGATCTTTATGGGAGATGTTGAAGATCTTTCACCACAATTATAAGATTATGTTCAGAGTTTCCAAAGACACTAAACTATTACGGTACTTGTGTGTCTGTTTTTTTATATATTAAGTATTACACAAAATTAATGTAATGTATATGTACATCAAGATTCGGGTCTCTACAGTTGGTATCAGAGGAAAGGTTTAGTCAACCTTTGGAAACTAGGATGCGATAACTTTAGTGAGATCCCTAGAGATATTTCTAAGTTATGTCTAGGGATGTCCCTAAGGTTAATTATAAGTATATGTTATAATCCTAGAATTACGGTAACGATGTTAGAATTAAACCTAAGATGTTAGATATTAAATGTACTCCCCCTTTATTATGTTGTTTTTACTAGCATGATTTTTCCTCTCACACTATTCTTTTTGGGTTTTAGACGGCGGCTGGAACCTGAAGGAACTGTGTTGATCATTGTAATGGAAAATGCAATGATTGTCCTCCTGAACAAACCAATGTTATGGGAGATAGAGTTCAAAATCTATTTGCTATACTTATACAAGCTATGAATCATTCTGTACATCCAAATGAGTAGATAAGGGAACAATATTCTATTGAGTCCTTCATGAGGCAACGCCCACCTTCTTTCAGTGGGTCTTCTGATCCACTTGTTGCTGAACAATGGATCATTACCACTGAAAAGATATTTTCATTTCTTCAATGTTCTAAACATGATAGAGTCATCTTAGCAGTATATCGTTTGGAAGGTGAAGCTAATAAATGGTGGAATCTTATCAAGAATACGAGGCCAAGAGATGAAATTGAGTCCATAGAATGGGACGAGTTCAAGAACTTATTTATCAATAAGTACTTCCATATTATTCTTCGAACAAAGATGGAGAAGGAGTTTCTTGAACTAAAGAAAAAGGATGATGAATCTGATGGTATATACGAAGCGAATTTTACAAGGCTTGCAAGGTATGCATCTGGCTTTATCATCCAACCAGAATGTAAATTTGATCGATTCTTTAGTGGCTTAAAACCAAGTCTTATAAGGGTATTAGCTATAAGAGACTTCAGTAGCTATGAAGAAATTGTGTGTTGTGCTATCAAGGTAGAAATGGAAGTTGGTGTTACATATCCATCTCATGGTTTTGATAAGAAACGAAAGATGGAGTTCATGGAGAAGTCTCAGAATAATGGTGAAAAGAAAATGATAGTTTCCTTATGCTCAAAGTGTGGAAAGAAGCATGGTGGAGATTGTCTTAAAGGGATTAGAAAATGTTTTAAGTGTGGAAAATAAGGTCATCGAGTAGCTGAGTGTCGAATTAATGGAAAAAGGGTTACTAATGATAAAGAAAAGACTACAGAGAACGCACCCCCAACACCAATGCTTCAAGTGCATTGAAATGGGTCATTATGCTAATCAATGCCCAAATCCAAGGGTTAATGGTGATCGAAATGAGCAACCACTCAAGGAAAAGGACAAAGGGATGTCACATGCGATAACTATTGGTGATGTTGAATATGACAACGATGTGGTGGAATGATTATGTGTTTATGTAATGGGATTCCAAAACAATGTTCTATATAGTATCATGGAATATTGGAATATTTATGTGTTGGTCCATTGTGGTTTTCTATAAGAATATGGTACCGGTAACCATGAAAAGTGATTGCAATGATTTTTGGAAAGAAGATGATGAGCACATAATTAAGGGATAAAGGGAAAATGAAATGAGCTCATGACTGATAAAAGTAAAAAGTTATATCATGGTTTGAGTATATAGAAATTTTTAGATTTTGGTATGTGGAAAGAGTTACCTTTTGACAGCATTCATGTTTTCACTAAGGTTCTATGGTAATTCTTGTTTCAATAGAACACATGATTAAGGAATTCAAATGTTTGGAATGTGACCAACAAGATATATCATATTATAAAATGATGTTATTCACGTTCTTGTTATGTGACCTTTCCAGTAATCATTTTTTGTAAACTATGAGATTGGACAGATGTATTTTGGATAAGTCTAAATATTGGAAAGGGTTATGTCAGACATCAGATAGTATTGTTTAAGGCTAGGACTTTTTTTGATATTATTGCAGGAATGTTATTATAATGTAGTTTTAGTAAAAGGGACAACCTGCAAGACGGGGAAAAACCCATTACATCAGACAAGGCTGTGGAAATCAAACCCACAACTGAAGTGCGATAGGCCTTTATCGCATACCAATGGCCTACAGGACGTCCCTGGTTAGTAGAAACTAGTTTTATTTTATTAAGCGGTATGATATATGAAGTATAAGTTCATTTTTGGAATCATATATGAATAACCTCACCATAGATGGACTTATGTATATTTGATAAATTTTTCTAACCTTTTGTTTGAAATAGATGGAATGACCCATCATTCTATCACATGACCTGTTTACATTTCACAAATAACAAATTCAACTTCATTTCTTTAAGAGATGAAGTTGAAATTGTTCAAAGCATGAACAACAGTGAGATTGTACCAAAATCAAGTGAGTATTTATTCTAATTCAAACTTTTCAACTTTAGGGAAATGATATTGAAACCCAAAAATGTTTTCCTAGTGCTATTATATCCGATGAATCAGATGGTACCTTAGATCATCACAAATTTATGGCTTTGTGATT
Source organism: Viscum album (assembly GCA_963277665.1). Taxonomy (NCBI): domain Eukaryota; kingdom Viridiplantae; phylum Streptophyta; class Magnoliopsida; order Santalales; family Viscaceae; genus Viscum; species Viscum album. The sequence goes on from OY728147.1 coordinate 1,837,386,031, forward strand.
GATGGATTTTTCATAGCCATGTTCTCTACCACTCTCCATCAGAACTTGATGGTTAGATTTTTCTTCCATATCCATATTTTCCCCTATGTTCTCATATATAGAAACCCAGTGATGAGTTACTTTGGGTAATCATTACGTTTCATACTTTAGTTTTTAAAATTAATTTTTAGTATTCCTTTTTACGATGTGGGTTTCTATAAATAGTAAACGATTTACAACCCCGATGAATTTCGAGGGCGAAATTCATTTTAAGGGGGGTAGAATGAAACAACCCGATATTTTATAAGATACATTCTTTTTAATTTCATTTATATCTTCTGTTGTACGATACACCAAGATTATCTTGCAATATACACAACACTGTATTAGCTTGCATTATACACAACACTAATCTTGGATCGTGTTACACACAATTTCAAGTTTGTTTGATATTAGTTATTCCACGCAACATTGAGTGTATATATATATATATTAAATTTATAAATGAAATATGGTTGTATTTTGTTATACGCAACAACAAAAGAGTCTTGTACTATACGCAACCCTGACTTGACTTGCATTACACGCAATCGTGACCTTCCTCTATAGCGTGTGTTGTACGCAATACCAGGTTTTACTAAACAACGATATATTATTATAATATTATTATGAACTAGCCGTTATGAATATTATTATCTAAAATTTGAATTTTTATTCATCTTACACATTTTCTAGATCATGGTATAAGAACAAAATAATTTTTTCGGGTAAAATAAGTATTTTTCAAAAAAATGCATTTTTGAGCCTTTTGATAGCGCACCCATTTTAAATATAATTTTTGAGAAGTTTATAAGTTAAATTTTACAAAATAAACTTCTTCTTTTTAATCATGATATAAAAATTTACATTGGATAAAGTTTTGATATTTTTCTGATTACTTTTATATTTTAATGAATAGTAAAAACACGCAATACTTTAATTAAAAACAACTTTTTTCATCATAATAATTTATATGGTTAAATTATAATATTTAATGGTTTTAAAGTATAAATAGAATATATTATTACCATTTAATATAATTTATGTCATTATCATTGATTTTACTTTGAATTCATAGGTAAAATCATTTCAATCTTTTGCAATGTTTTAAACAAACACCCATTTTCTTTCGACAATGGGATTAATTTTAATTTAATTTCTGCAACTTCTGTGTATTGAATTTGGAAAAATGGATTCCATATTTGGAATCAGCGGGTCCAAATTATATTAATAGAATAATTTTTATTTTTGGGAATTATGAATAGTAACTACGGTAAATTTTATTTACCATAGTAAAAGGTAGATCGGGTAATTAAGGGTAAATATAATTTTGTAAAATTACCCTAACACTTGACTTAATATAATTGGACGATTATATTTCGTCCTAAATCATATTTGGGTTGAAATGGAATCCATTAAAACCCACTTGGAGGTGATTAAGACCTTTAGATTATTTTATTTAAAGGAAAGTGAAATATGTCTCAGTCAAACATTAATAATTAAAGTATTTTTAATATAAGGATATAAAGAATATAAATTCGGTTATAAATACTCATTTGGAAGCTAAAATTTTTTTATTTATCATGGTAATTTATTTGTAATTTTTAATAGTTATTTAATTACCTTATTAGTTTATACATTAACGATGCAGAAATAATTTATTTGTTAAAAAAATCAATAATATTGTTTTTATTGAAATAGTAATACATATTAAAGGGATCACAAATCTGACCAAAACTTATTGGTGTTGTATATACACACCATAATCATCCAATGACCGAATATATGCCTGTTTGGAGTATTGTAAAAAATTATGACACTTATATTATTTTATTTTATATGATGTCAAAGTTGTCACCTTCACAATTTAATACATATAACATTTTAAAATTTGGGTGTTTTAGAATATAAATCTGACTAAATGTTTTCTTATGAAAGATACAAGATTTATCTTCATCTTAGTATTTTTTTTAATTTTTATGCAACAAATAAGTATATTTAATAATTATACCAAAATGTTGTAGTAAATATTTTTTTAAGAGAAATATCAAATAAATGGTTTTACAAATAGTAAAATAAATATTATATGAACTATTTAATGTTCTACACTAATTTTCTATATTACTGTGATATGTTAGGAACCTATTTAATATTTTAGTTCGAATATAAACTCTCTGTGGATTATATTTAAATTCAAATAAATGAATAGTGTCAAAATTGACACTATTGTTATTTTATAAAAATAACATATTATTAAATTGTTTAAAAATCACAAAAATATTTAAAAACTATAAATTGAAATTTATGTAGTCTAAAATGTAATAAAGTATCTAATTAATGATAATTCAAAACACATAAGTAATTATTTATAACAATTTAAAATTTAGAATCTTATTAACACAAATAAAATTTAATAGATTAAATAAGGATAAATCAAGTTGATAATGTTTAAAATAAATCCCCTACATGAATAAATTTTATTGTTTGATGCGATTACAACCTTATCTCATCGAATCTTTGAATATGAGTCATTTTTGGAGGTTTTTATGCGGGTTTGGAATTTATTATAAATTAATATTTCTTATAATTCTAAAGGTGACCCTCTCCTCCCTTATAAAAGGGAACCTCCTCCCTCTCATCCTCACATCAATTTGATCCTTCAAGCTCAGCCAAATTCTGCCCATTTCACTTCCCCGCTTCCCTAGAAACCATATAGAGGTACTGGTCTTCTCAAAAGACCATCTTTAGTGCCCTAAGAGGAAGTTCAAATGAGGCACTTTGAGAAAGAGGTAACACCTTCTACCGATTCATTCAAGTTTCTTTCTTCTTATACATCCTCTTATTTAGAGGTTTCATTATGAAGTAATAACATCAGTATCACTCATATACTGATATGTTATTATAAATATTAAACAACCCCATTTCATTTTCTAGCGATCCTATAGAAAATCAAATCACCGCGCGTGCGTACGTATGGAATACCGTCTCCACGCCATGGTGTAATCTGTTTTTCCAACACAACCTTACATGGATGGGTATAATGGTGTAAAGAATAACTATACATAGTTATTATAACATCATAATGATTCTGATATGTTGTATCATCCACTCCAATTAAATTCAATAATTATGGAAACGATATCATCGCTCATGCGTACGTACGGACTACCGTCTCCACGATGTGATGAGATTCATTCTCTATGTTAATCCTTAAAGAATGATTATAAGGTATATATAAGCAATAATAATGGAATATATGAAATTATAAAGCTACTGGATTTATGTATATATATATGTATGTCATCAACTTAATTCCATTCAACTCAATAAGGAAACGAAAACAACGTTCATGCATATGTATGGCCTACCGTCTTCATGAATGGTGTATTTCTTTCCATTTATCAATATATTATATATATATGTGTATCCTGAATATATATAATATATAAATCATGTTTTATATTCTGGAATTAATTAATCATGATGTTAGTAATCATATGAATAATTACAAGTAAAATCACGGATGATAAATGAAACGATTTTACCCAAAACGCTACATTAACATGAATTTAAAAAAGAACAGGTAATATAAATTCATAATTGAACAATATATGATATCATAACAATGAATATGATTATTTAATAATTCAATGAAATTATTTAAATAATTATACAGGTGGTTTAGATACATATGAAGCATATCGGACCTACGGTAAGGGATAAATTTTCAATCTCATTTTTTTATCTGAGATTCCTTATACGTAAGTATTTACTGGGGTTATATTTATCATCCATGTCCAAGTTTTATAAAGATGTTTTCATGTATGTTTAAAGTCCTTTTACCCATTTTTGACTTTTACAACATGGTATGTAAGGAATCTTTCTTTTTTTACCATACGAGGTACTTTTTGATTTTTCCAACAAAAGTATGAGAAGAATGTATTTTTAACTTATACGGAATGAATGAATTTTTATGGTTACATAACGCCTCATTTTAATGAAGCATACTCTACAAGATTTTATGACTATTTTCAAAAAAATACATTTATTTTAAAATTGCATGGAATTTTGTTAAAATAAAATGATTTTGAAGAAGAAAGGATATTTTCCTCAAGAATTCATTTCAAGTGTTTTATCAAAACCATTTTCCATCTAAGATGACATTATTTCATATGTGTATGTTTCAAGTATAAAGTCTCTATGATTTATATGATTTCACTTTTCTTATTATGAAATGATATCCATTTCTTTTATATGGATTATGTGATGATGGGATGATGTTTATGAAACCCATTTTATTCGTTGGGTTATTATGAATGATGTATGTTTATTTTGTGGCACTGTCACACACAGTTTTTTTTCTTTTCTGTCATTGTATTGATCCGGACCATTATAAATACCGATCCTTTTCATGGGTATTTGATGAGATAAATCATGAGTTTTGAAGTTTCATATATGTATAACCACCCTAATTTGGTATCCCTATTGTTTGTTTAGTAGTTTTTTAAGAAAGGGTGGTTACATCATGTGTCACGAACCAGCCCGGGTCGACCCTGAACCGGTCACCCGAGCCGGTCCGCGGTAAGTCCCGAGGAGCGTTCCCGATCCCCCTGGGATGGCAACAAGTGCCGGGCATTGAAACTTTAATCGTTGGGAACGATTTCAGCCCAAGCTAAAAACAGGATCAAAAGAAAGAACATATATTAAACAAACTGACAACCAAAAAAGGCATAAACAAACTATACCACGACATACCTCCATGTGACCTCGCGGGTCACCACCCAACTACAACCAACGTCGCTCTCACACTGAGCGACTCAAGCAGGAGAACCTGAACACAAGGAACCTGTAACTGTAAAGGTAAAAGATAGGCGTGAGCACAAAAGTACTCAGTAGGTGAGCCCCACAACAAGTCCCAATGCACTGCCAGTAAATAAAGAATCTACCTATTCCAGGTTTGAACTACAATGTATAAAAGTATGCCTTTACAATGTTTCACTTGAAAAACTAAACACAAGCCATCACCCTTATTCCTTTTTAAAAGTTGAATTTCTTTTCATTGATTCTAAATTCGTTCTGAACGATAAAGAAGTGTTACACTTTCAGTTTTTCTATACAAGAGAAAAACGCATTTTTATTTGAAAACCATTTTCGCAAAGAAACCAGTACAAGAGGTAAAAAAAAGAACTGAAAGTAATCAAGCAGGAAAGAAAGCAAGTGCAAGTAGAAGTAAACAGGCAAGGAAAAACCAAGTGCAAGTAAGAATAAACCAGAAGTTATCAGCAATAACCATGGGCACACACGCATGCACTCACACACTCACACACACACACACACACATACTCACACACACACACACTCACACCCAAGTGGTCCCCCGTATGCCGACGGAAGGCACCACGCCAGAGATGGTAGAGCACTATGGGTAAAACCCCTAAGGTTCATCTAGCTCGCGTGGGACCCTAGAACCTCGTGTCTCGGTGAAACGTGGCTTAGAAGGCCACGACCCTCAGAAAACGTGGCTTAGAAGGCCACGACCCTCAGAACACGTGGCTTAGAAGGCCACGACCCTCAGATATCATATGTTTAGTTAGTGTTGCAAACGTCAATCCAGCTAAGTGAAACAGGGACGACACCCATCCGGCTCACTAGCACACTAGTTCTAGTCCGCCCACCTAGATACCCAGGGTTTCCCCGTGTGCTCAAACAAGTTTCACATTCATATAGTATATTACTTCCTCATATCGTAGGACAAACCAGATATCGCACACAAAAGTCACCATTTCCACATCCAAACAATATTTCAAAACTCACGCACGTCAAAAATACCTTTCTGAAAATATAAATGTCATTACCTAATCTTTTCGCAAAACCCTCTTTTTGGAAACACTCAAAAAAGAACATAAACAACTTTCACAACCCAGAAAGCATTATTTTTAATAACACAACAAGGGAAAACATCTTTCGTCAACCAAGAACCACACGTAAAGTTTCCAAAAACAATTTCAAAAGGTCACATGACGTTTTCTCTGATCAAGGTTATAAGAAAACACCATTTTCCATAAACAGTACATTTTCTAATTTAAACATGCCAAAAACATTTCAAAACCCCATTTCAACATGTCTTTCGTTACTCAGGAAGAACCATTTAGCGACATTACTATGAAATCCCACAATTGAAACCAAGAAAACACTTATAATGAAATGCTGGAATTAAACAGTTTGCATTATCAGCAAATCACCACACTATAAAAACTACTTAATATTATTTTCTTAAATTTACTGAAATTTAATAAAAGGACAAGGAATAAATAAATTCTTAATTTAGAGGCAAGTGCATAGGGGGACCTACCTCAAGATCCAAGCGCGGCGGTAAAACGACCTTGGAACCAAGGCGCGATGACACGACGTGTGTCCGAAGCCACGTGATAAAGTCCAACACTCTCGAAACTGAGACGCGGAGACGACAGAACCTCGGAAACAAGGCGCAGCGATGGCGCTTTCTCGGAAACGCCCTGCGCGGGTCCTAAAGTCTTAAACCTACCAAAAACAAGTATAAATTGATGAAGAAAACCCCTAACAAAGCACAAGTAAATGCCAGAGTAATAATAATAAGAAAATAATAATACTAATAATAATCTTAATCTTAATAAAATATTAATATTTATAATAATATAATAATAATAACATACTTTAATAACAAGAATGATATAAAAATAATAATTTAATAAGTATATTAATAATATAACAATAATAACAATAATGATATAATAAAAATAATAAGTATAGAATAATATCAACATAATAATAATATAATAATAATATAATCACAATAATAATAATATAATGATAATAATAATATAATCACAATAATAAAAATATTAATATTAATAATATGATAGTAATAATAATAATAATAATAATAATATAATAATAATAATAATAATAATAATAATAATATAATAATAATAATAATAATAATAATAATAATATAGAATTAATAACAATAACATAATAATAATTTTAATAATGATGTAATAATATTAATAATAATATTAACATAATAACAATAATATTGATAGTATAATAATATTAATTGTGATATAATAATAATAATTATAATAAAACGAAACAAACAAAAATAACAAATAAAAAAAAAAGAACTCACGCACGGGGGGGGGGGGGGGAACGGATCGGCGATGGGAGGAGCAGGAGGTGAGGCGGAGGTCCGGAGGGGGGAGCGGAGCAGGAGAGCGCGGCCGGGAGCGCTGCGTGCAGTGGGAGAGCTGGAGGGGTGCCGGCGGGGTCGCCGGACGGCGACGGCTGGAGGCGGCGCGGCTTCTGGGTGCGGCGAGGGAAAGGGAAGCAGGGGGTGAGGCCGGCGGTGCGGCTTCGGACGCAGGAGGCAGGGCGGAGCAGCGGGGGTTCGCGGGTGAAGCGGGGCGAGCCGGGACGGGGTGGAGGCCGGGAGCGGCGAGCTCGGTGGGGGGTCGGACGGCAGGGGCTGCGGCAACGAAGGGAGCCGGAGTCCGGGGTGCTGCGCGAGGGGACGGCCGAGGCCGGGGCGGAGAGCGCCGGACGAGGCCGGGGTGCTGGGAAGTCGGGTGCAGGGAGGCGGAGCGCCGGACGGTGACGGCTGGGTGCGGCTGAGAGGAAGGAGGCCAGGGCGCGGCGGGGCGAGGCGAAGAGGGTGCGAGGCCGGAGGAGGTGCAGAACCAGCGGTCGCTGGTGGCCAGGAGCGGGCTGCGGGGCAAGGCCGGGCTGAGATCGGGGGAGGATGGAGAGAGAGAGAGGTGAGGGAGAGTGGCGGCTACGGGGAGAATAGGGGTAGGGTTAGGTTAAACAAAATACTATATATATATATATACATAATCAATAATAATAATAATAATAATAATAATACTAATAATAAAAATTAGTCAATCATAATAATAATTATTATGACCAAACATTTAAAATAATGCAATCATTTAAAATAACACCCATATATATATTTACACATATATAGATGTATATATACCTACAAACACATACACGCAATTACAATAAACACATATATATGTATAAACATATATAGACCTATATATATATATGCATATATACACATATAGACATATATATATATATATATATATACACTTATACACGGAAAATAACCACAACAATAGTAACTCAACTCAAATAGTAATAATAATAATAAAAAGTCAACATAAAAGCTTTAATATTTAAAACGCCGGGTGGACACATCGTCACCCGGGCCGAATGCATGGTCACCGCTAGCGGTGCGATGACCGCGCACCGACGTGAAACCACCAACCACAATTAATCTTCAAAAAATTTAAACCGGGACCAAGAAAGAAGGAAAATTACGGACGTCCGCGGTGGGGGTGAGACAATTCTCCCCACCACAGACACTTTCTGCCCCCAGAAAGTCACCAGGTTACAAGTCAGCCAAAAACCAAGTCTATGCCCAAACAGAACTAAAGGAACTGAAGCAAACTGAGGTTCTCGGGGATGACCTTACTCTACACAGGTCACACCCGACCGATTCAAGAGAAAACTGGGGTCCGAGATCGAGGGGAGAAAACGAAGGGGTTCTCCCCACCACAATAGCTCAACTTGTGCAGAAAAGTTGACCATCTCAAAGGAAGACCCTAGAAAAGGGGGTCGACGCGGGAACTCCCAACCAATTCAAACCAACTCCTATAGCACGATTAAAACAACACTTCCGTCAAGACATTAAATCCTCGACCAGAGTCAACAACCTTCAACACCAGGGAAAACCTATAGAAAAACATTTAACCGACATCAAATTGGAGACACGATCCACCGAAGTCCACAAAACATAACCACATCGACAACATAACTAAAACGAGGTCAACCCACACGAGAGTCAAACACACTTTTAAGAAGGACACACGATTCGGAATATTACATTCTCACGAAAAATCCGCTTAGATTTATCATAGAACAAGTTCATTGCCACTTTTTAGAAAAACAACACATTTACATAAACCGGACTACTTGGATTATAATAGAACAAGTCCATGATAACCCCATGGTAAAACAATGAACGTACAACAACGTCAAGACTTAACAGCAGAAAAACAAGTACTAGAAGATCTTGATTGTTCCACTGCTAACATAGAACACAAAGCCTGGACCAAGGCTTCACACCCCTGGGGACTCCTGACTGTGCGCGAGCTTCACCCCGAGACTTGTGGCTGGGGCTCTGATGGCTGAAGCATCTTCTGCCTCACAGTCAGGTACTGACATTCTCCCATCACAGCTTCCTCTTCAAGTGACGCTTCTTGCAAAACTTCTCCAGATGACCCAGACAACCACATCGATGACACGTCTTCGGAGGGTTGCGTCACAACGGCTTTAAATGCCCGAAACGGTCACACTAATAGCACACCATTGAACGATCTGATGAACTGGAAACTGGGACCAAAGGGAATAACTCATTAGTAACAGGTATCTCTGGCGCCTTTTCCTCACCAGAGGGGGGAACTCTTACGAACGACAGGGGACGCTGAAGTATTTACCACCCGCACACTGGAAACCAACTCAGCCAAGAAATATTCCTCCACCAGCTTCTTAAAACAAAGGTCTTTAGGAGGTAGGACTCGCTCCTTGATCTATGGACGAAGACCCCAGTGAAAAGAGAGGCCTTCATGAGCTCATGTGACGCTACATCTGGAGAAAAGGAAATCAGTTCCTTGAAATAGTCAACGTATGCCTTCACCGTCTGTTGGCCTTGTTGAATATGCACAAGCTCCCTCTTTTTCTCCAGCTTCACTTCCTCGGGTACAAACCATTGGATGAAAACGGTTCTGAAGACATCCCACGTCACTTGACCTTGCGTTGACGGTGGGGTAACCATCTTCCACTGGTCCAGAGCTGGACCCTCAAACAACTCCATAATATCACGGACCTTAACACTACCGGGAGTTCCCAATATTCTAAAGACACGTTCCACTTCCTCGAGCCATTTCACTGCTTCTAACGGACCCTGATCACCATGGAGAAAAGGCAGAGTCTGAGGAGGGCTAAAAATGGGCATGACATATCCGAATCCTTAGAGACCTTTCTGGGCGGCATTTCTCGAGCGATATATAAAACACAAAGCCAAAACCAACATCAAATCGAAGCAACATCAATAAAAGCGTCTTCATCAAAAACAGTCAGCACAAGGACCAAACAGATACAACACAACCCAAAATAAAATCTCCTCTTTAAAATTCCCTTTTTTTCATTTTTTTGATTTCAAAACCACCCTTTCTCAAGATCACTTTCCAAAACCAATCCATTTTCAAACCAAAAACTTTCCAAAACCATTTCCCCTTTAAAACCAAATTTAGAAAACAAGGTCAAGCCCTTAATTTCAAATACACACCCAGGTAACCTCATGAACCGTTGCACATGTCTTTATCCACAATCCATTCATACGTGCATCAACACACACTTTCCATGCATTCACACACATGTGAAGACGTTCATAAAGAGGAACCGAGGTTTCCACCCAAATCATTCTTAACCAGTTCCAAAAAAAAACAACAGATTTCCAAATCAAGAGATTTCAATTTTAAAAACCATTTCATATATTTAAAGTCCTTTAAAAGGAACCAATCCAATTTTTCAAAAACCTTTTTCATTTCCAACAACGCACTCACACAAACCAAAACGAAAGCAGCAACCAAATTCGCATCAACCACTGAAATGAAGGACTAGTAGTTACACTCAACCTGGCGACATGGTAGTGGGCCATGTCCCAAGTCAGTGTCGACCACTAGGAGGAATTCAAACCACGTACTCGGACTCCACATGGGTCACTACTCCATGTGAAATCACGACGTAACGTCGGCTTGCCTCCATTATCATCTCTCAATCCAAGACAAACCAGAAAAGACAAGGACACAATCCCCGAACTACCCCTGGTAACTCGAAGATCAGTGCGAGCAAGAGTTCGCGACGCTCTTCCCGTACCTACCCCTCGAGTTCCAACAGTCCTAATCTCCTTCTACCGGACAACCCAAATAACAAGAACCACCTTTGATACCAATTTTGTCACGAACCAGCCCGGGTCGACCCTGAACCGGTCACCCGAGCCGGTCCGCGGCAAGTCCCGAGGAGCGTTCCCGATCCCCCCGGGATGGCAACAAGTGCCGGGAATTGAAACTTTAATCGTTGGGAACGATTTCAGCCCAAGCTAAAAACAGGATCAAAAGAAAGAACATAAATTAAACAAACTGACAACCAAAAAAGGCATAAACAAACTATACCACGACATACCTCCATGTGACCTCGCGGGTCACCACCCAACTACAACCAACGTCGCTCTCACACTGAGCGACTCAAGCAGAAGAACCTGAACACAAGGAACCTGCAACTGTAAAGGTAAAAGATAGGCGTGAGCACAAAAGTACTCAGTAGGTGAGCCCCACAACAAATCCCAATGCACTGCCAGTAAATAAAGAATCTACCTATTCCAGGTTTGAACTACAATGTATAAAAGTATTCCTTTACAATGTTTCACTTGAAAAACTAAACACAAGACATCACCCTTATTCCTTTTTAAAAGTTGAATTTCTTTTCATTGATTCTAAATTCGTTCTGAACGATAAAGAAGTGTTACACTTTCAGTTTTTCTATACAAGAGAAAAATGCATTTTTATTTGAAAACCATTTTCGCAAAGCAACCAGTACAAGCGGTAAAAAAAAGAACTGAAAGTAATCAAGCAGGAAAGAAAGCAAGTGCAAGTAGAAGTAAACAGGCAAGGAAAAACCAAGTGCAAGTAAGAATAAACCAGAAGTTATCAGCAATAACCATGGGCACACACGCACGCACTCACACACTCACACACACACACACACACATACTCACACACGCACACACTCACACCCAATTGGTCCCCCGTATGCCGACGGAAGGCACCACGCCAGAGATGGTAGAGCACTATGGGTAAAACCCCTAAGGTTCATCTAGCTCGCGTGGGACCCTAGAACCTCGTGTCTCGGTGAAACGTGGCTTAGAAGGCCACGACCCTCAGAAAACGTGGCTTAGAAGGCCACGACCCTCAGAACACGTGGCTTAGAAGGCCACGACCCTCAGATATCATATGTTTAGTTAGTGTTGCAAACGTCAATCCAGCTAATTGAAACAGGGACGACACCCATCCGGCTCACTAGCACACTAGTTCTAGTCCGCCCACCTAGATACCCAGGGTTTCCCCGTGTGCTCAAACAAGTTTCACATTCATATAGTATATTACTTCCTCATATCACAGGCCAAACCAGATATCGCACACAAAAGTCACCATTTCCACATCCAAACAATATTTCAAAACTCACGCACGTCAAAAATACCTTTCTGAAAATATAAATGTCATTACCCAATCTTTTCGCAAAAACCCCTTTTTGGAAACACTCAAACAAGAACATAAACAACTTTCACAACCCAGAAAGCATTATTTTTAATAACACAACAAGGGAAAACATCTTTCGTCAACCAAGAACCACACGTAAAGTTTCCAAAAACAATTTCAAAAGGTCACACGACGTTTTCTCTGATCAAGGTTATAAGAAAACACCATTTTCCATAAACAGTACATTTTCTAATTTAAACATGCCAAAAACATTTCAAAACCCCATTTCAACATGTCTTTCGTTACTCAGGAAGAACCATTTAGCGACATTACTATGAAATCCCACAATTGAAACCAAGAAAACACTTTTAATGAAATGCTGGAATTAAACAGTTTGCATTATCAGCAAATCACCACACTATAAAAACTACTTAATATTATTTTTGTTAAATTTACTGAAATTTAATAAAAGGACAAGGAATAAATAAATTCTTAATTTAGAGGCAAGTGCATAGGGGGACCTACCTCAAGATCCAAGCGCGGCGGTAAAACGACCTTGGAACCAAGGCGCGATGACACGACGTGTGTCCGAAGCCACGTGATAAAGTCCAACACTCTCGAAACTGAGACGCGGAGACGGCAGAACCTCGGAAACAAGGCGCAGCGATGGCGCTTTCTCGGAAACGCCCTGTGCGGGTCCTAAATTCTTAAACCTACCAAAAACAAGTATAAATTGATGAAGAAAACCCCTAACAAAGCACAAGTAAATGTCAGAGTAATAATAATAGGAAAATAATAATACTAATAATAATCTTAATCTTAATAAAATATTAATATTAATAATAATATAATAATAATAACATACTTTAATAACAAGAATGATATAAAAATAATAATTTAATAAGTATATTAATAATATAACAATAATAACAATAATGATATAATAAAAATAATAAGTATAGAATAATATCAACATAATAATAATATAATAATAATATAATCACAATAATAATAATATAATGATAATAATAATATAATCACAATAATAAAAATATTAATATTAATAATATGATAGTAATAATAATAATAATAATAATATAATAATAATAATAATAATAATAATAATAATAATAATAATATAATAATAATAATATAGAATTAATAACAATAACATAATAATAATTTTAATAATGATGTAATAATATTAATAATAATATTAACATAATAACAATAATATTGATAGTATAATAATATTAATTGTGATATAATAATAATAATTATAATAAAACGAAACAAAAAAAAAAAAAAAAAAGAACTCACGCACGGGGGGGGGGGGGACGGATCGGCGATGGGAGGAGCAGGAGGCGAGGCGGAGGTCCGGAGGGGGGAGCGGAGCAGGAGAGCACGGCTGGGAGCGCTGCGTGCAGTGGGAGAGCTGGAGGGGTGCCGGTGGGGTCGCCGGACGGCGACGGCTGGAGGCGGCGCGGCTTCTGGGTGCGGCGAGGGAAAGGGAAGCAGGGGGTGAGGCCGGCGGTGCGGCTTCGGACGCAGGAGGCAGGGCGGAGCAGTGGGGGTTTGCGGCTGAAGCGGGGCGAGCCGGGACGGGGTGGAGGCCGGGAGCGGCGAGCTCGGTGGGGGGTCGGACGGCAGGGGCTGCGGCGACGAAGGGAGCCGGAGTCCGGGGTGCTGCGCGAGGGGACGGCCGAGGCCGGGGCGGAGAGCACCGGACGAGGCCGGGGCGCTGGGAAGTCGGGTGCAGGGAGGCGGAGCGCTGGATGGTGACGGCTGGGTGCGGCTGAGAGGAAGGAGGCCAGGGCGCGGCGGGGCGAGGCGAAGAGGGTGCGAGGCCGGAGGAGGTGCAGAACCAGCGGTCGCTGGTGGCCGGGAGCGGGCTGCGGGGCAAGGCCGGGCTGAGATCGGGGGAGGATGGAGAGAGAGATAGGTGAGGGAGAGTGGCGGCTACGGGGAGAATAGGGGTAGGGTTAGGTTAAACAAAATACTATATGTATATATATACATAATCAATAATAATAATAATAATAATAATAATACTAATAATAAAAATTAGTCAATCATAATAATAATTATTATGACCAAACATTTAAAATAATGCAATCATTTAAAATAACACCCATATATATATTTACACATATATAGATGTATATATACCTACAAACACATACACGCAATTACAATAAACACATATATATGTATAAACATATATAGACCTAAACATATATATGCATATATACACATATAGACATATATATATATATACACTTATACACGGAAAATAACCACAACAATAGTAACTCAACTCAAATAGTAATAATAATAATAAAAAGTCAACATAAAAGCTTTAATATTTAAAACGCCGGGTGGACACATCGTCACTCGGGCCGAATGCATGGTCACCGCTAGCGGTGCGATGACCGCGCACCGACGTGAAACCACCAACCACAATTAATCTTCGAAAAATTTAAACCGGGACCAAGAAAGAAGGAAAATTACGGACGTCCGCGGTCGGGGTGTGACATCATGATTTGGGCCAACCGTGAGCCAATTCCTAGTTTTAAAAACCGAATTTGTTTCTTTTATAACTCTTTTGTTTTTCATCCTTTTTCACCCATTCAACTTCCCACTTGTCCTATAATGATATATTAAAACTTATTTATCCTTTTTGACCCATTATAAATTCATAGGCCGGGTGAATTTGGGTTACTCATTTAGGTATTGGGCCAGCCCATGGGCCCATTTCCTGTTGAAAAAAAAAATGTTTCGTTTATATATTTTTCATTTTATACTATTTTTCGGTGATTCCACCTCTCCCTCGAAGCCAATAACCCTATCCTAACCCTCATTATATATTGTACCTCTTTGGAGCTCATGTGGGTCGAGAATTAGGGCGACATTCTCAGGAAACCTCAAATCGCCCAGAATTTCCAAGGTAAATTTTATCATTAATAACTCAATAAATTCATACTACTTTAGCCACCAATCATCTTCCCCGGGTTCTTCCATACCATAGGAGTCTCTCCAAGAATTTTCAAGCCATTCCCTTTTCTCTAGGGCTTCAGATCTAATGGAAGATGAAGAGTTTTCTAGGATGAAAGGTGAGATTCCTTCTCTTTTCTTCTTCCTCTTCCCCCTCCTTTCATTATTTCTTGGTTTTATATTGTACCCTAGTCTTGATCGACCTAGGGTTTTGTTATAACATGTTTTTTATGGGGTTTCTGTTTGTTTAGGTCTGATCTTTATTGTTTTATGGTTTATAAACCCGCGGCGGGTGATTTCGGGTGTGCGTTTCAATTACGCCAAAGATTTGAGGTAGGATACCCCTTGCACATGACTTTATTGTTTAATTTTCATAATTTTATTATATTTAACACCATATATATATGTTTATTATTGTTTTTCATCCTTTGGATAATTTTATTGGTGTTCAAAGTGGTTGTTTAATCATTGGTTTGTGAACGGTAGTGTTGTTTTGTCATGAAAGTTCTCAACAAGTGTTTGTTTAAATGTTCCGTTATCTTTTGCAAATATTTTGTGAGGTTTATAATCTGTTCTATGGTATTTTTAACATGTTACAGTATCTTGAATGAAAATATGGCTTTCAATTGGTGTTTTATTCCTTTTCATGTACTTAAAATAAATTGTTTTGTTTGAAAAGGGCATGTCATGTGTTCGGTAAATTGCACGGTTG
Source organism: Viscum album (assembly GCA_963277665.1). Lineage (NCBI taxonomy): Eukaryota > Viridiplantae > Streptophyta > Magnoliopsida > Santalales > Viscaceae > Viscum > Viscum album. Next base: position 1,837,402,123 of record OY728147.1, read on the forward strand.
GTTTTTATGTGTGATGTGTGATTTAAAAGTTATTTGTTTGGATTTATAAAAGAATTGGAATAATGATAAATGGTATTTTTGGGTACTTATATGGATTTCCTATTTTTATTTGTTTTTAAAATCAAGTGGGTTTTGATTTACAACATATTTTGGCCCGAGTTACCCAAAAATGGACTATTTCACATCTTTATGAAAATGGTTGTGTTTTGAATATGTAACCTGAGTATTATAAGAGATTTATGAATGTGGTTTTCTGATCTAAATTGTTTTTATACAGATCCTTAATAGAATTAAAATTCATACCTTCGTCAAAGGATAGTTTTGAGAAAATAATTAAAGGCCCGTTTGGCATTTCCTAGAAATGAAGGAGTGTTTTACTTGTATATAACAATTTGTGCAATTGGGATTGTTTTATGATCCATTAAATGATTTTATTAAATGTTTATTGGGCTTCCAAATATGATTTGGTTTGGTTATGATGTGTGTTTATAATTTAAAGAGTGTTTTTGAAAGAGTTTTATGTGCAAAGCCTCAATACACTTCATGAAATTGTTTTACCAAAATATTTAGCGGTTGGTGATTAGTGTATGAAATGTGAAGAATGATTATGGGATTTTTTTGTTTTTATGGTTTTTGAATGGAATGTGGATGTGAAATGTGTATTTGATAATATGTGTAACTTGATTGAGCACTAAAGGGAATCCCGGGTATCTAGGTGGGCGGACGTGTACTAGTATGCTAGTGATTCTGTGGGGGTTGGCCCCTGTTTCACGTAGCATGTTTGACGATGACAACACTAACTAAACTATGATGATGATTATTGGGGACCACTAGGTTATGGGTTTGTTCCCTACTAGTGGATCGTGAACGAGAACAGATATTTATTATGGTTACTTTCACCGAGATACGAGGTACCTGGGGCTCACAACTAACTAGTGCCTAGGGGTATTCCTGTGACTAGTGCTCATTGGCTATTTTGTACTCACCGTCGGCATACGGTGTGTTTGGTTGGTAAATTCAGTAGTATGTGTTATTTATTTGAATGTTAAAATTCTTTAAAGCAGCCCTCTTGAAAACTATTTTCATTTTGAAGTTTCACCTCTTTGAAAATAATTGTTACTTGCATTTTTGTTTATTAAACATGCATGTTTTTGTCTGATAATTATTATAGCATGGAACCTCATTTGAAAAACATACTTTCAAATCGTGAATTTAAAACTATAAATTGATGTTTCTTTTATTTTAAAGTAATGTGCATTGGGAATAGAATACCGGGCTAACCTACTGAGTTTTAATACTCACGCCTATAGTCTTCTTTTTTTTAGCCCTTGTGCAGGTTTCATCTTTAGTTCGATCACCTTGGGAGACTTTTTATCATTGTGTTGGAGAGTTACGAGAAGTGTCACATGGAGTTATTTTTTCATCAGGATTGTTCAGTTGAGTTGTTGGTTTTGTTCTAATTTTAGTTTCTTGTACAAATAATATTTAGTTCAATTTTTATATAAATTCATTTTGGGCTATCCGTTTATTTCCGCTGTTTGTTTGATTGTTTATATATGGGCAAAATCGTTCCCTTGTGTACTATATTGATGCCCTTGGTGCTTGTCACCATCCCGGGAGGATCGGGAACGCCTCTTGGGACTTGTCGCGGGCTGGCCTGGGTGACCGGTTCAGGGCCGACTCGGGCTGGTTCGTGACAGGCACAAGTAAGAATGATTTCATTATGAGATGGGTGGGACCTATATATCCCTACAATTAATTGGGTAAAGATTTTTATCTCATGAGATAGACATGGCTGGAATGGTAAGTTAATCCAGTTCAGTAATACAGGACTGGAATGAGGAGTGAACTTGATTCAGAAAGGGACTTTGTCCACTAAGATGGTCTTGGCAGCAATGCCTTGGCTACTATGGAAATCATATCATGTGCTTAATGGTTTCCAAAATTACATGTTTTATTCCCATGCTATTTTATCATGATTGATCTTCCATTATGATCAATGCCTTATGTACTTCCATGTTTTATCTCATTGCTCAAGATTTTCATGTTTAAACATTATGGTCATGTTTTTAAGTTCAAATGTATATGGTTTGTTTTATTTTATCCATGCTTACCCTTACTGAGAATTTGAGCTCACCCTTTATATGTTTTCTTTTCCCTAGTATTTAAAGAATGGTTTTAGGTAAGAAAACCAAAAAGGGAAGATCTTTTTGGGAGATTTTGAAGATCTTTCACCACGATTAGAAGATTACGTTTTGAGTTTCCAAAGACACTAAACTGTTACGGTACTTGTGTGTATGTTTTTGTTATATATTAAGTATTTTGCAAAAGTAATGTAATGTATATTTACTTCAAGCTTCAGGTCTCTACACCCATGGGATAGGTTGGTCAGGTTAGTCCGACTAGGTCAAACCAGGCTCGGACACAACCAACCCATAATTACTAAAGTGCCAATATCGTTCAATTCAAGAGTCATATTGACTTGAAATATATGGTGTAGGGAGCCTTGCGATGAGTTATTACATTGGAAATACTCTAAGTGAGATATCTTGGCAATTCAGATGAAATCGTTTTCATTAGGAGTAGATTTTTTGAGAATCAAGAGTGATACGAGTAGGAATCCTACTACTATATGTGACGCGAAGGATATGTTGAGCGGGTCTTAGTGATTCGGGTTAACATACGAGGAGCGGTCCCTAGTGATCTTTCTATCCTAGATATTAAAGTTTATAGGTGATCTAGATATCCCATAGATGAGAATGTCTTGGTGATCTAGTTGTTCTATGAGATGAGTGGGTTTATGTGATCTAACTTGCCAAGATATGTGCGGGTATAAGTGATCCTGCTTTTCCAGGACACAATCATATCTTAGTGATCCAGCTGGCCTAGAGATGAGTGGGTATAAGTGGTATAGCTATCCCAATGATGAGAAGTTCTATGTGATCCAACTAGACCATGTGATTAATGGGTTATGGTGATCTAGCTGGCCTAGGTGATGAACGAGCCTAGATGATGAATCCTTCAGTAGTATGAATGTTCAACATTACGACTAATAATTCATACATTTTATACTTTGAGATACACCTGGTTTGAGATTCAATTGCATTATGGTCATTCTTTGTGGTCTTTATTTTATCATTAGGGATCCCTATTGATTATTGTGCTTCTCACCCCTGTATGGACTTCACCCACACATTTTGTGTCCCGTGCTTGTGACCACTACTTCAACGGATACCATGGGGGTTTGGGACTAGGTGGTTCTCACATAGACAGGATGGAGGGTGTAATTATATGGATACAGGAATATACCCTTTATGTACCCTTCAGGTGGGGTCTCAATCCGATAGACTATGGAAGTTAAAATTTACTTTGTGGATTTGGGATTGTATTCTAGACCAATTGCACATTAAATTTGTATTGTACTATCTTTAGTTGTCTTACTAAAAATTTAGGTTTACATTGTTTGTAAATTCCACAATTTTATCTTTGCACATGTGTACCGGTTTATATTCAAATGCATTCCATTTTGGGATATGCCTATTCGGTGCTAGTCACCAGCCCCTGGCCTATGGAAGGCTGGCTTCGCGTATTGACAACATGGTCCTTGGGGTAAGGGTAATGAATAATTGTTATCCTAGGTAGGTAAGTTCTACCCAAATAACTAAGAGTAAAAAGAAAATTATGTGGTAATAGTGTTAAGTTTCTCGAGTTCAGCTTTCAGACCAGGTAGTCTAGTGTAAGAGCGATGACCAATGTATCTATACACCAAGATCATGAATTATTCATTCAATATAAATACATGAAAGCACTAGTTTCATGTCCATTTGAGTTTTTTCTAATTAAATTTCTGATTCATTTTAACACCCCATGATTTCATAGTATGCTATTTTTTCAAAGTAATTCAATAACTTGCACTACACGCAACACTGAGTTCAAGTGCACCACAACTTAACAAACTAGCCGTTCAAAAGCAGTTGAGAATAATATTAACTGAAATTTGAAATTTATGTAATCCTTATAATTTTAGAACACATATTATGAGGTTCTTAGAAAAAATTTAAGAACAAATTCAATTTTTTAGAAAATAGATGTATATTTCAGAAAATGCAATTTTACCTCCTTTTAAGGGAGAACCACTTTTAAATCCAATATTTGACTCTTTTATATATTCAATTTTACAAAATAAAATTATTCTTTAGAATCGGGAGATTAAAATTTAGTTTTGATAAATTTTTGTTATTCTTCTGATAACTTTCATATTTTGGTGAATTGTGAAAAATACTAAATTTTAATTAAAAACAACTTTTTTAATCAAAATAATTTATTGTGTTAAATTATAAATTTTAATGGTTTGGAAGTATAAATATATTATATTTTTACCATTTAATCCAATGTTGGTCATTGGAATTAATTTTTTTTGAAATTGGACATAAACAAGTGTCAATCTTTTGATAGTTATTGTTTCTTAAAAACACGCTATTTATTTTAACAAAGGGAATTAATTTTAAATGAAACTTCTATGTTTAGAATTTGGTAAAATAGACATCATTTTTAAATTAGTAATATCAAATATAGATTAGGCTGATGTTTTGGTATTTTTATGAAAAACTTCAATTTTTGATGAATAGTGAAACCACTTAGTAGTAGTTAAAAAACCTGAATTTTTCATTAAAATGAATTTTACCACTTCTGTGAATTGAATTTCAAAAATCCGTCATACATGGTTGTTATTAGTTAGTAAAATTTGGTTCAATAATATGAAAATATTTTTTGGTGAACAGTAACTTTTGACTTTTATTTACTGTTGTTGATGGTAAATAAGGTAATTCAAGGTAAAATGAATATTATATTAATTCAAAATTACATTTACACTTGTCCAAAACTTATTGGTTGAGTCACTAATGACCGTGGGCATCTTTGGGTTTATTTTGGGACCTCATTGAGCCATTTGGGAGTTATAATGACAATTTAGATTAATTAACTTAAAGTAAAGGCAAAAATGACATAAACTAAACTCTTTTAGTAAATTAATATTTATATGGTGTTATGTAAGACATTTTTTCTACTATAAATATTATTTAGAAATATAAAAAGATTTACTACATGATATTTTTTTTTATAATTTTTAGACATAAAATAATTAAATTTATTTATGACACAATGATGATGCAGTAATTACCTTATTAATGAAAGAATCAAATGAATTCTATTATAAATATTAATATAAATATAATTTCAAAGTTTTTATGACATCCAAAAATTTTATAGGAGAATATGACATGTTATGGATGATTCAATGTATCTCTTTTGATGTAATCAAGTTGTGATGACTTTCACAAAAATAGAATACCAAATAGTGTAAAAATTGACATAAATCAATGTCTAAAACAAATTCTATATTATTGGTTGATATAATATTACTTGAAATGTAAGGTTCGTCCAAAGAGATTAAATTATATTATATATGTCATTAATTATCCACTTGAGGTTTTCTTGGATGTTTAGAGTATGTTTATTAACCATATAGAGTAAAAATACAAGAAGACACGGTAAAAGTTAAACAATTTAACTAAGAGATAAATCTAAAAGATAAGGTTAAAATGGTATAAAAACATCTCTAGAACCTATTTGTTGAGAGGATTTATACCCATAACCACGTAGGGCTCAAAATAAATTCATTTGGAGCAATTATAAACCGAATATGATTTTATTATAAAATAATACTTTAAGTTTTTCCTAAAGACCCCTCCTCCCCCATTATAAAAGGACACCACTTATAACCAATTTTTCAAACCTTAAATGCCTTTTGGTTCGGATAAACTCTTCCCAAATATCCTATAATCTTCCCTAAATTCAACCTAGAGGACTTATTTTTATCAGAAATCCAACCCATGGAACCCTTTTGATCAAATCAAAAGGAAGAACCTGAAAAATAGGTAATGATTTCACCACCCTCTTTGATGTTTATTGTCTTCTTCCACTTCTTCTTTCGTTGTTAGTTCCATTATAAAATAATAACTCCAGTATATTCTATATACTATTATGTTATTATAAATATTTCACAACTATATTCATTATTTTGTCCATCTTATGAATGATAATGTCACCATGCATGCATACGGACGGCTTAACATCTCCACATCGTGGTGTAATATGTTATTCAACACTATGTTATTTGGATGGATATAACAATGAGTAATATGTATATAAATAATGAAAATAACATGATAATGTCTCTGTAAAATTAATATACCTTCAAATTCCACACTTTTAAGGATATTATATTGTCGCTCGTGGGTATGTATGGATTACTATCTCCACGACGCGATGAGATTAATTTCCGCATTCATCATTCATCGATGATTATAAAATTATATACTACTAATATGTTTGTAATATATGACATAATAATGATATTGGATATATATATATGTACATACATATATTTTTTTCACTTAGTTCCATTCAATAGGTTATGAAAATGGAAACATCGTTTATGCGTACGTACGGACTACCGTCTCCATAAACGGTGTTTTCCATTTCATATATATGTCTATTATACATATTTATATTCTAAATATATATGATATATAAATCATTATTTATATTCTGGAAGTATTTAAATCATGATCTAAGTGATAGAATCAAGAGTAACAAGTTAAAACACGTATGATAAAGAAAGCGATTATTACCCGAAACGTTAATTTAACAAGGAAATTATTATTAAATGGGTAGTATAAATTCATAAATTAATAATGTATGATATCATAAATATTAATATGGTTCTGGTAAAATTTAATAACATACCAAGGTATTCATATAGGAGGTTAAATTTACCCTTGACTAAAGTAATGTGCAAGGTAAGGGGTTTTCATCTCACTCCTTATTCCCGTGAGATTCGTGCCATATTGCCCCTATTACCTTTGGTGTGGTGTATGTACTGCCCAAAATTGTATTCTTTGTGTAATACACTTTAATTTTTGTGTATTTACAAATTAATTTTATGATACCACTTTCATGGGCTTTATGTTTCGTAAGTTACTAAATTGGTAAGGGTTTATCTCACAATCTCTTCATTATCCGAGGTTGTTTATACGTGATTATCTACTGGGACCTATTTATCATCCATATCCATGTTTCTTAAAAATGTTTTTCAAATAATTATTACTATTTTATAAACTATGGGTTAAATTCATTTATACCCTTATTTGAATTTTATATGATGTTTATAAGGGAATATTTCTGTCGTTTCCAAACAAGGTCCTTTTTAATCTTTTTGACAATATTAAGGGAAGAATGTCATTTTTTAACTTATACAGTAGGTGCAGCTATTCTCCACCGTTATAAAATCGTTGAAACGTCCCTTACAAGATTATAAGAATATTTTCAAAGAAAATGTTTTCTTTTATAATTATGTGACTTTTAAATGATTTCAAAAAAGAGATATTTCTCTCAAATCGTTTTGATTTCATCTATGTCAACATCCTTTGATGGATTTTAAGCTTATTTGAAGTTGATTTATTATGATACAAAACATCCATATTGTATTGAAGGTTTTGTGGTATGTTTTACTATGGATGGGTTATTTTTATACCATTCATGGTTTATGGAGAATGTATTGACATTTCATATGCTAGATTTAATATGAATGTTTATGTTATGTTTAAACCTGTTCATATGTGGAATGAATTAGACTTAGTAAGTGACAGCTGGAGGCTACTATAGCTCCTCGATGCATCGATATGTATCATGAGGAAAACTAGTGTCTTGGATTAAGGCCCTGACAAAATCTTATTTATATTCTTGGCAGAATGCATTGACTATGTGGTTATGATAGTCTGGCATTATGCATTCCATCATTATGAAAGTTGTTAGTGATATTGCATGTGATTATTCGACTAGTAGGATATCCATGTGAATAAGTAAATGGAATTACTTCATTTTAATTTTTCCATATTATTCTGATGTTAATTTTTAAAGGGATTTTGTTTTAGTCATACATTTATTTAACTGTTTATGCTTATTTATGAAAGTTTCCACAGTATTGTTATCCTTTCTGAGCATCTGAGCTCACCCATTTCTATGTTTTATTTTTCCTAGGATTCCAAGAAGTGTATTGTGATTGATATGTATGGTTAAGCTAAGGGAATAATGGAATTCATAATGGATTATTTATTTTGTTTTGTAAGTTATAAATTGTAATGTAAAATTCATGTATGTAATCTATTTTCCAAGACTGCTAAATTGATCGGTCCTTCAGGACATGATTACTTGTAATCGTGCCAATGTTTTAAAATAACGCACCAACTCTGGGTAACTGAGTTCGGGGCGTTACAGTTGGTATCAGAGGAAGTTTAGCAATTACCTTGGAATCTATATTCAGATAAACCATGATTAGAGCACATATCCCTAATATAGACTTTGAGGATTAGAATAGAAGAACTTCCAAGAATTTTGGTATTGTAGAGATTTTGTGAGTTTTACAAGCAATACATCTTTGTCTGGATATGAGTTGGTAGATGTGGCTCTGGAATATATGTACCTAGGGGTAAAACACATAACACCGCTTTGATCTAGACTCAAATGGGAACTGGTGCATGACAACGGGCCTTGCTGCAGTCTTGGTTACGACACTCCCAGAGGATATGCTTAGGATAATTCTTGTTTTCTTTATAAACCACTATGAATGGTTTATGAGTATATACCTCATAAAAGAAAACAATTTTATGATTATGGATTATATCCATAAACTATTCAATTTATGTTGGGTATTTTACATGTTTGGAATTATGAATTTCGATTCAGAAACTGACTTAGTGTATGTCATTGTATAGAAATGGCTCCCAATAGATGCAATGTAAACTCCAGCTGCACATATGATCCAAAGAGTAAGAAGGATCATATATTTCATAGTATTAATCCACGATTTAGAAGAGAAATGGTCTCCCATGTATTCTTAACATATGAATAAATAGTATCATGTGTTAATAAGATAAGTATGGAATTCTATGAGTCATATGGCTTTGAAGTAAAGCAAGAGAAGAAAAATATTGAAGAGAGAAAGATGGATAAAGGGAAGAGGGAAAAGAATAATTTTCCTATATCTCATAACTGTGGGAAGAAACACCCTGGAACTTGCCTAAAGGGAATGGGAGTTTGATATAAGTGTGGAGAAAAAGGACACCATGTACTTGACTGCAAGGGTAAGAAAAAGGTTTCAAATGTACAATGCTTCATCTACAAGGAGTTGGGACACTACGTGAACCAATGTCCAAATCATCCTAGTATTCCCCAAACAATACTATTGGATAATAATCAAGTTATGATACTACTACAAATGAGGAGGAATTATTAGAGTTCTTATGTTGTTATTAGATAATTATGTCATTTGAGTTTTGTATCAACAATGTACTGGTTATAATAATTATGGATTATATAAGCATTGTACTGCAATACTATTTCATTAAGGACTTGAGATTTTGTGGAACCAAGAAAAGTGAATCAATAGTAGGTTAATATTTTTGACAATATATTATTGAGAGAAAGATAAACCATAATATGGTTCTGATACCGAGGTAGTGATTTTCGAATAATACATGATTGATTTGGATAAATTATATTGGATATTCTTGATTACCTTGAAACTGATTAATGATTTGTATATTCCATAATTGTTGGAGTTTAAAACATTTTTGGATAGAAGGAGTATATCCAGTATTCTATAAAGAATAAGGGATCATGAATGTAATCAACAAGGTTTTATGGTAATTCAGGATGTTGTAGTGTTTTAAAAGAATACATGATGAAGGTGTTCACATGTTATTACATGGAAAAAAGGATCATCATTGTGTTTACCTTCCTTATAAATTTTGGAATGTGATTTTGGAAAAAAGTATTTTGGATAATTCTAGTTTGAGATTATTTTTGGATTTCCATAAAAGGACAACCCGGAAGTCGGGCGGCAACCCGTCGCGTACGGCAAGGCCACGAGACTTGAACCTGCAACTGAAGGGAGACAAGGGTTTATCACCTACCACTGGCCCACATGATGTCCTTAATTGAATAATGTAATCTTTTTAAAAAAAATCTGGTAGATGAATTATAAATTCATTTTTTTGAACCCTATAGGAATTGGATAAATAGAATATTATTTTTATGTTCTATTATCTTTTATAGTGAAAGATGAGTTTGTGGTAGAAATTAGTTAAAGGATGGTACTCTACTTGTCAAGTATATATTTTTATTATTCTATTATTCTATGAAGAAATTAATTCTTATACTTTATTGAAGGAATCATAAAACAAAAAATCTGTTATCCTAATACCATATGTTTTGTTGAACCTATGGTATTTTAAATTCATCATAGATTGATGAATTTAAGGCCCTCAATTTTACACTTGTTTGTGATTGATAACCTCAATCACAACCTATAAATATTTACATTTTTCCTCCAATTATATATCGTTAATTTCCACCAATGTTCTAATAGTCGAGATCATAATTTGGTGGTTACCATTTCATTTACCTTTTCCTCTTATTAAGACTAAATTTTATTAACCTAATTTCTGATGTGGGTTTTCACAAAGGTATTTTTTATTTTCAACCTTTTATTTTCGAAGAACAATTTCAAATGGAAAGGATGCAATTTATAGATGGAGGGAAGAATGTAGCACCCCATTATTTCATAGTACGTTATTTCTTCAATGTAATTCAATAACTTGCACAATACACAACACTGAGTACAAGCGCACCATGACTTCCCAAACTAGCCGTTCAAAAGCGGTTATGTATAGTATTAGCTGAATTTTGAACATTATATAATCCTTATAATTTTATAACCCATATTATTAGTTTCTTAGACATAATGAAAGAAAAAATTCAATTTTTTAAATAAAGGAAGTATTTTTCAGAAAATGCAATTTTACCACCTTTTAAGGATGAACCCATTTTAAATCCAATATTTGACACTTTTATATATTCAATTATTCAAAATAAACTTCTTCTATAGAATTAGGAGATAAAAATTTAGTTTTGATAAATTTTTAGTATTCTTTTGATAACTTTCATTTTTGGTGAATAGTGAAAAATACTAAATTTTAATCAAAAACAAATTTTTTAATCAAAATAATTTATAGTGTTAAATTATACATTTTAATGGTTTGGAAGTATAAATAGATTATATTTTTACTATTAAATCCAATTATGGTCATTGGAATTACTTTCACTTTTAAATTGGACATAAACAAGTGTCAATCTTTTGATAGTTATTGTTTCCTAAAAACATGCTATTTGTTTTAACAATGTGAATTAATTTTAAATGAAAATTCTATGTTTATAATTTGGTAAAAGAGAAATCATTTTTTAATTTGGAATATGAAATATAGCTTAGGCATAATTTTGGGTATTTTTCTGAAATACATCAATTTTTGATGAATAGTGAAACCACTTAGTAGTAGTTAAAAAAATCAAAATTTTCATTAAAATGAATTTTACCACTTATGTGAATTGAATTTTGAAAATCTGACATAAATGGTTGTAATTATTGAGTAAAATTTGGATCAATAATATGAAAATATTTTTTTTAAATAGTAACTTTTGACTTTTATTTACCACGGTTAAAGGTAAATATGGTAATTTAAGGTATAATGAATTTTATAATAATTAAAAATTACCTTTACGCTTGTCCAAAAATTATTTTTTGAGTCACTAACGACCATGGGAATATTTTGGTCCATTTTGGGACCCCATTGAGCGACTTGGGAGTGATAATGACAATTTATATTAATTAACTTAAGTAAAGGCAAAAATGACATAAACAAAAATCTATAGTAAATAAATTTTTATATGGTGTTATATAATTTATTATTTCAACTATAAATATTACATAGAAAGATAAAAATATTTCCTAAACTATAGTAATTTTTTTTATAATTTTAGACATTATATAATTAAATTTATTTATGACACAATGATGATGCTGTAATTAACTTATTAATGAAAGAATAAAATAAATGGTATTATAAATATTAAAATAAAGATACTTTCATAGTTTTTATGACATCCAAGAATATAATAGGTTAATAGGACATGTTAGGGAGGATTAAATGTATCTTGTTCGAAATAATCAAGTTGTGATGACTTTCACAAAAACAAAATATCAAATAGTGTCAAAATTGACATAAATCAATGTTTAAAAAAAACTATATTATTGGTTGATATAATATTCCTAAAAATGTATGTTTCGGCCAAATAGATTAAATAATATTATATATGTCATTAATTATCCACTTGAGTTTCTCTTTGAAGTTTAGAGTACATTTTATTAACTATATAGAGTAAGAATACAAGAAGACACGGTAAAAGAAAAACTATTTAACTAAGAGTTAAATCTAAAAGATAATGTTAAAATGGTAACCTAAACATGTATAAAACCTATTGGTTGAGATTATTCTGACCCATAACCACCTAAGTCTCGATATAAATTCATTTGGAGCCATTATAAATGGAATATGAATTTATTATAAAATAATACTTTAAGTTTTTCCAAAAGAGCCCCTCCTCCCCCTTATAAAAAAACACCACTTATAACCAATTATTCATAACCTCAATTCCTTTTGGTTTCGCCTAACCATGCCCAAATAACCTCTAAACTACCCTAAATTTAACCTATAGGCCTTATTTTGATCATAAAGCCAACCTAAGGAGCCCTTTTGATCAAATCAAAAGGGAGAACCCGAAGAAGAGGTAATGATTTCACCACCCTCTTTCAAGTTCCTTTATTCTTCCACCTCTTCATTCTTTTTTATTTCAATTATAAAAAAATAACTCCAATATCTTATATATACTGTTATGTTATTATAAATATTTCACAACTATATTCATTATTCTTTCCATATTATGAATGATAATGTCACCATGTGTGTGTACGTACGACTTACCGTATCCACGCTGTGGGGTAATTTGTTATTCAACACTATGTTATTTGGATGGATATAATGATGATTAATATGTATATAAATAATGAAAATAACATGATAATGTCTCTGTAAAATTAATATACCATCCAATTCCATAACTTTAAGGAGATGATATTGTCTCCCGTGCGTATGTATGGATTACCGTCTCCACGATGCGATGAGATTAATTTCCATATTCACTATTAATCGATGATTATAATATTATATATTAATAATATATTTTTAATATATGACATAATAATTCTAATGGAGATATAAATTTATGTACATACATATATTTTATTCACTTAGTTCCGTTCAATACGTTATGAAAATGGAAATAGCGTTTATGCGTACGTACAGACTACCATCTCCATAAACGGTGTTTTCGATTTCATATATATGTCTATTATACATATTTATATTCTAAATATATAACATATATATATATATATCATTTTTTATATTTTGGAAGTATTTAAATCATGATCTATGGGATACAATCAAGAGTAAATAGTTAAAAAATTATGATAAATAAAGTGATTATTACCCGAAATGTAAATTTAACATTGAAATTATTATTAAATGGGTAGTATAAAGTAAAAAATGAATAATATATGATATCATAAATATTAATATGGTTCTGTTATAATTTAATAATATACTACAGTCTTCATACAGGAGGTTAAACGTACCCTCGACTAAAGGAAAGTGTAAGGTTAGGGGTTTTCATCTCACTCCATATTCCCATGAGATTCATGCCATATTGCCCCTATTACCTTTGGCATGGTGTGTGTAGTTCCCATAATTGTATTCTTTGTGTAATACACTTTAAATTATGTTTATTTACATATTCATTTTATGATACCTCTTTCATGGGGTGAATGTTTCGTAAGTTACCAAATTGGTAATGGTTTATCTCACAATCTCTTCATTATCCGAGGTCGTTTATACGCGATTATATACTGGGACCTCTTTATCATCCCCATACATGTTTCTTAAAAATGTTTTTCAAATCATTCTTACTATTTTATATACTATGGGTTAATGTCATTTAGACCCTTATTTTACATTTATTGGATGTTTATAATGGAATCTTTCTACCATTTTCTAAACAAGATCCTTATTAAACTTTTTGACAAAATTAAGGTAATAATGTCTTTTTTAACTTATACAGCAAGTGCGTCTATTTTCCACCATTATAAAATTTTCGAAGCTTCCCTTACATTCTTATAATAATATTTTCAAATTAAATGTTTTATTTTATAATTACGTGAATTTTTAATGATTTCAAAAAAGAGATATTTCTCTCAAATAGTTTTGATTTCATCTATGTCAACATCCTTTGATGGATTTTAAAATTATTTTAAGTTGAGTTATTATGATACAAAACATCCATATTGTATTGAAGTTTTTTTGGTATGTTTGACTGTGGATGTGTTATTTTTATACCATTCTTTATTTATGGAGAAAGTATTGACATTTCGTTTGCTAGTTTTAATACGAATGTTTATGTTATGTTTAAACCTGTTCATATGAGGAATGCATTGGACTTACTAAGTGATGGGTGGAGCCCGATACAGCTCCTCAATGCATCGGTAGGTCTCGAGAGACAAACTAGTGTCTTGGCACAAGGCCTTGACAAAATCTTATTTGTAGTATTGGCACAGGGCCTTGACTATGTGTTTATGATAGTCTGGAATTATGCATTCCATCATTATGAAAGTGGTTAGTGATATTGCATGTGATTATTCGACTAGTAGAATATCCATGTGAATAAGTAAATGTAAATACATCATTTTATTTTTTCCATTTTATTCTGAAGTTCATGTTTAAAAGGCTTTTGTTTTAGTTATACATTTCCTCAAATATTTATGCTAATTTTTGAAAGTTTGCTGTTGTATTGTTATCCTTTGTGAGCATCTGAGCTCACCCCTTTATATGTTTTATTTTCCCCTGTATTCCATGAAGTGTATTGTGATTGATATGTAGGGTTAATACAAGGGAATAATGGTGTTCAGAAAGGATTATTTATGTAGTTTTGTATGTTATAAAGTTTAATGTAACATTCATGTATGTAATCTATTTTTCAAGACTGCTAAACCGATTGGTCCTTCAGGACTTGATTTCTTGTAATCATGCCAATGTATTAAAATAATGCACTGACTCTGGGTAACCAGGGTTGGGGCGTCACAGTTGGTATCAGAGGAAGTTTAGAAATAAACTTGGAAGCTAGATTTATATAAACATTTATTAGAGCACATAGCCCTAAGATAGACATTGAGGATTAGTATAGATGGACTTCCTAGAATTTTGGTATTGTAGATATTTTGTGAGTTTTCAAAGTAATACATCCATGTCAGGATATGAGCAGGTAGAGGCGGCTCTGGCATAGATGTACCTAGGGGTAAAACTTGAAAACACCGCTTCGAGATATACGTGAACGGGAACTGGTGCACGACAATGGGTCTTGCTCCAATCTTGGTTATGACACTCCCTGGGGATATGCTTAGGATAATTATCGTTTTATTTACAAACCAATAAGAAGGGTTTATGAGTATATATCTCCTCAAAGAAACCAATTTTTTGATTATGGATTATATCCATAAACAGTTCAATTTACGTTAGGTATTTTACGTGTTAGGAATTATGAATTGTGGTTCATAAACTGACTTAGTGTATGCCATTTTATAGAAATGGAACCCAATAAAAGTAATGTAAACTCCAGGAATATGTATGATCCAAGGAGTAAGAAGGATCATATCATTCATAATATTAAAACAATATTTAGAAGAGAAATAGTATCCCATGTATTCTTAACATATGAAGAAATAGTATCACATGTTAATAAGAAAATTAAATAATTCTCCGAGTCATATGACTTTGAAGGGAAGAAAGAGATGAAAAGGATGGAAGAGACAAATATGGATAAAGGGAAGAGGGAAAAGAAGAATTTTCACATATGTGATAACTATGGGAAGAAACACCCTGGAACATGCCTGAAGGGAATGAGAGTTTTTTATAAGTGTGGAGAAAAAGGACACCATGTACATGACTGCAAGGGTAAGAAAAAGTTTTCAAATGTACAATGCTTCATCTTCACGGAGTTGGGGCACTACGCGAACCAATGTCGAAATCATTCGAGTATGCCCCAAATGATGCTATTGGATAATAATCATGTTATGATACTACCACAGATGAGGAGGAATGATTAGAGTTCTTATGTTGTTATTAGAGAATTAGATCATTTGAGTGTTGTATCAACAATGTACTGGTTATAAAAATTATGGAGTATATAAGGATTGTACTGCAGTTCTATTTCATTAAGGACTTGAGATTTTGTGGAACCAGGAAAATTGACTCAATACCATGTTAAATTTTTGGACAATATATGGTTGAGAGAAAGATAAACCATAATATAGTTCTGATACCGAGGTAGTGATTTTAGAATAATACATGATTGATGTGGATAAATTATTTTGGATATTCTTGACTACCTTGAAATTGATTAATGATTTCTATATTCCATCATTGTTATAGTTTACATAATTTTTGGATAGAAGGAGTATATCTAGTATTCTATAAGATGTAAGGGATCATGAATGTAATCAATAAGGTTTTATGGTAATTTAGGATGTATTAGTTTTTTAAAAGAATACATGATGAAGGTGTTCACATGTTATTACGTGGAAACAAGAATCTTCATTGTGTTTACCTTCTTTATAAATTTTGGACTGTGAGTTTGGATAGAAGTATTTTGGATAATTCTAGTTTGAGATTCTTTTTGGATTTCCATAAAAGGAAAACTTGGAGGTCGGGTGGAAACCTATCGCGTCCGGTAAGGCCATGAGACTTGAACCCACAACCAAAGGGAGATAAGGGTGTATCACCTACCACTGGCCCACGTGATGTCCTAGATTGAATAATGTAATCTTTTTTAAAAAAATTCTTGTAGATGAATTATAAATTCATTTTTTAAACCCTATACGAATTGGATAAATTGAATATTATTTTTATGTTCTATTTTCTTTTGTAGTGAAAGATGAGTTTGTGGTAGAAATTAGTTAAAGGATGGGACTCTACTTTTCAAGTTTATATTTTTCTTATTTTCTTATTCTATGAAGAAATTAATTCATAAACTTCAGTGAAGGGATCTTAAAACCAAAAATGTGTTATCCTAATACCATATTTTTTGTTGAACTGATGGTATTTTAAATAATCATAGATTGATGAATTTAAGGCCATCAATTTTACACTTGTTTGTGACAGATGACCTCAATCACTACATATAAATATTTATGGTTTTCTTTAAATTATATGTCTCTAATTTCCACCAATTTTCTCATAATCGAGATCATAATTTGGTGGTGACCCTTTAATTTCCATTTCCTCTTATTACGAATAAATTTTATTAACATAATTCCTGATGTGGGTTTTCACAAAGGTATTTTCTTTTTTCAACCTTTTATTTTTGAAGAAACATTTCAAATTGCGAGGACTCAATTTATTGAAGGAGGGAAGAATGTAACACCCCAGGATTTCATAGTACATTATTTCTTCAAAGTAATTCAATAACCTTCACTACACGCAACACTGAGTTCAAGAGCACCACGACTTACCAAAATAACCGTTCAAAAGTTGTTATGAATAGTATTAACTGAATTTTGAACATTATATAATCCTTATAATTTTAGAACCCATTTTATAAGTTTCTTAGACATAATGTAAGAACAAATTTAAATTTTTAGATAAAGGAAATATTTTTCAGAAAATGTAATTTTACCACCTGTTAAGGGTGAACCCTTTTTAGATCTAATATTTGACACATTTATATATATTAAATTTGACAAAATAAACTTCTTCTTTAGAATCTAGAGAAAAAAATTTAGTTTTTATAAATTTTTGGTAACATTCACATTTTGTTGAATAGTGAAAAATACTAAATTTTAATTAAAAACAACTTTTTTAATCGAAATAATTTATAGTGTAAAATTATACATTTTAATGGTTTGGATGTATAAATAGATTATATTTTTACCATTTAATCCAATTTTGGTCATTGGAATTAATTTTACTTTGAAATTGGACATAAACAAGTGTCAATCTTTTGACAATTATTTTTTCCAAAAAACACGCTGTTTGTTTTAACAACGAGAATTAATTTTAAATGAAACTTTAATGATTATAATATGGTTAAATGGACATAATTTTTGAATTTGGAATATGAAATATAGCTTAGGATGAATTTTTGGTATTTTTCTGAAAAAATACAATTTTTGATAATAGTGAAACCACTTAGTAGTAGTTAAATAAACTGAATTTTTCATTAAATTATATTTTACCACTTCTGTGAATTGAATTTAGAAAATACGACATACATGGTTGTTATTATTTAGTAAAATTTGGTTCAATAAGATGAAAATAATATTTGTTGAATAGTAACTTTTGACTTTTATTTACCGCGGTTAAAGGTAAATAATGTAATTTAAGGTAAAATGAACATTATAATAATTTAAAAATACCTCAACTTTTGTCCAAACCTTATTGGTTGAGTCACTAATGATCCTGAGCATCTTTGAGTCGATTTTGGGACCCCATTGATCCACTTGGGAGTGATAATGACTATTTAGATTAATTAACTTAAAGTAAAGGCAAAAATGATATAAACAAAACTCTTTTAGTAAGTTAATTTTTATTTGGTGTTATATAAGTTATTTTTTCAACTATAAATATTATTTCGAAAGATAAATAGATTTACTACATGACATTATTTTTTATAATTTTTAGATATTAAAAAATTAAATTTAATTATGACACAATGATGATGCAGTAATTACCTTATTATTGAATGAATCAAATAAATGGTATTATAAATATAAAAATAAATATAATTTGAAAGTTTCTATGACATCCACGAATTTTATAGGTGAATAGGACATTTTAGGGACGATTAAATGTATCATTTTCGAAGTAATCAAGTTGTGATGACTTTTAAAAAAACAAAATAAAAAATAGTGTCAAAATTGAAATAAATCAATGTTTAAAATAAAAAATATATTATTGGTTGATATAATATTCCTAAAAATGTAAGGTTAGGCCAAAGAGCTTAAATAATATTATATATGTCATTAATGATCCACTTGATGTTCTCTTAGAAGTTTAGAGTAAGTTTATTAACCATATAGAGTAAGAATACAAGAAGACATAGTAAAAGTTAAACTATTTAACTAAGAGTTAAATCTAAAAAATAAGGATAAAATGTTAAACAAAACATGTCTAAAACTTATTGGTTGAGAGTATTTAGACCCATAACCACTTAATTCTATAAATAAATTCATTTGGGGCCATTATAAACCTAATATTAATTTATTATAAAATAATACTTAATGTTTTTCCTAAAGATCCCCTCCTCCCCCTTATAAAAGGACACCACTTCTAACCAATTATTCACACCTTAAAATCCTTTTAGTTCAGACAAACCCTGAAAACATATCCTCTCAACGTCTCTCACTTTAACCTAGAGTCCTTAGTTTTATCAGAAATTCAACAGAAGGAGCCATTTTGATCAAATCAAAAGGAAGAACCCGGAGAAGAGGTAATGATTTCACCACCCTCTTTCAAGTTCCTTTCTTCTTCCTCTTCTTCTTTCTTTGTACTTTCCATTATAAAATAATAAATCTATTAACTTCTATATACTTTGATGTTATTATAAATATTTCATAACTATATTCATTATTCTTTCCATCTTATGAATGATAAAGTCACTGTGCGTGCATACGTACGGCTTACCGTCTTCACGTCGTGGTGTAATTTGTTATTCAACACTATGTTTTTTGGATGGGTATAATGATGAGTAATATGTATATAAATAATGAAAATGACATGATAATGTCTCTGTAAAATTAATATACCATCTAATTCCACACCTTTAAGGAGATGATATTGTCGCTCGTGCGTACGTACGGATTACCGTCTCCACGATGCGAGGAGATTAATTTCCACATTCACCATTCATCAATGATTATAAAATTTTATATGACTAATATGTTTGTAATATATGAAATAATAATGATAAGGTATATATATATATATATGTACATACATATATTTTATTCACTTAGTTTTGTTCAATATGTTATGAAAACAGAAACAGAGTTTATGCATACGTACAGACTACTGTCTCCATAAACGGTGTTTTCCATTTCATATATATGTATATTATACAAATTTATATTATAAATATATATGATATATAAATAATTTTTATATTCTGTATGTATTTAAATCATTATCTATGTGATACAATCAAGAGTAACAAGTTAAAACACGTACGATAAAGAAAGCGATTATTACCCAAAATGTTAATTTAACATTGAAATTATTATTAAATGGGTAGTATGAAGTCATAAATGAATAATGTATTATATCATAAATATTAATATGGTTCTGGTATAATTTAATTACATACTACTATTTTCATAAAAGAGGTTAAACTTACCCTCGACTAAATGAAAGTACAAGGTAAGGGGTTTTCATCTCACTCCTTATTCCCATGAGTTTCATGCAATATTGTCCCTATTACCTTTGGTGTGGTGTATGTACTACCCATAATTATATTATATGTGTAATACACTTTAATTTATGTTTATTTACATAATCATTGTATGATACCTCTTTCATGGGGTGTATGTTTTGTAAGTTACCAAATTGGTAAGGGTTTATCTCACAATCTCTTCATTATCTGAGATTGTTTATATGTGATTATCTACTATGACCTCTTTATCATCCACATCCATGTTTCTTAAAAGTGTTTTTCAAATCAATATTAAAATTTTTTGAATATGGTTTAAAGTTATTTATATCCTTATTTGACTTTTATAAGATGTTTATAATGGAATCATTCAGTCGGCTTACAAAGAAGGCCCTTTTTAACCTTTTTGACAAAATTAAGGTAAGAATGTCTTTTTTTAACTTATACAGTGGGTGAGGCTATTTTATGCTGTTATAAAATCGTCGAAGCTTCCCTTACAATCTTATAAAAATATTTTCAAATTAAATTTTTTATTTTATAATTAGGTGACTTTTAAATGATTTCAAAAAAGAGATATTTCTCTCAAATAGTTTTGATTTCATCTATGTCAAAATCCTCTGATGGATTTTAATCTTATTTGAAGTTGATTTATTATGATACAAAACTTCCATATTGTATTGAAGGTTTTGTGGTATGTTTGAATGTGGATATGTTATTTTTATACCATTCATGGTTTATGGAGAATGTACTGACATTTCATATGCTAGTTTTAATACGAATGTTTATGTTATGTTTAAACCTGTTCATATGAGGAATGCATTGGACTTATTATGTGATGAGTGGAACCCGCTATAGCTCCTCGATGCATCGATAGGTTTCATGAGACACACTAGTGTCTTGGAACAACACCTTGACAAAATTTTATTTTTAGTCTTGGCACAAGGCCTTGACTATGTGGTTATGATAGTCTGGAATAATGCATTCCATCATTATGAAAGTGGTTAGTGATATTGCATGTGATTATTCGACTAGTAGAATATCCATGTGAATAAGTAAATGGAATTAAATCATTTCATTTTTTCCATATTGTGCTGAAGTTCAAGTTTAAAAGGCGTTTGTTTTAGTTATACATTGTATTAAATGATTATGCTTATTTATGAATGTTTCTGCTGTATTGTTATCCTTACTGAACATCTGAGCTCACCCCTTTCTATATTTTATTTTTCCCAGGATTCCAAGAAGTGTATTGTGATTGATATGCAGGATTAAGACAAGGGATTAATTGCATTCATAAAGGGTTATTTATTTATTTTCTATGTTATAAAGTGTAATGTTACATTCATGTATGTAATCTATTTTCTTACACTACTAAACTTATCAGTCCTTCGGGACTTTATTCCTTGTAATCATGCCAATGTATTAAAATAATGCACTGACACTAGGTAACTGGGGTCAGGGCATTACATTCATAGTCATATCACCATTTATAATATATTAACTGTGATTTAGCATGATCACATTCATGATTCCACCACATAGATAGTCGTCCAGGACTCCAGTTCATGTCCACTAGGATGGTACACAGAGTGATGAGGCATTAGTATAGGGATTGTTGCGTGAGATGGAACCATCTAGAGATGATATGGTGATACCACTGCCAATTGGTGAGTTGTTTCTATCGACATTACAAGTAGAAAATACATCTGGTCTCAGTTCATTACATGAGTTCAAGTGATTGAAACCTCCAAGGTTTTCGAGAGAGATATATCTTCATGTCGCTAAAGATTAGATAGAGGTGATGACATAGGTCTTCTAAATTATGAGAAATCAACATGACCAAATGGATGTTCTAATGGTGAGCCTTTTGTAGGGTTTTTTGGGATATGGTTGAGGTTTTCCATCTAGACTCATAAGAAGGAGACCCTCACCTAGTATGGATTCGAGAAAAATTTTAGGGAGGACTTTTTTCCCATGACCTTTCACTCAGTGATCATACAAGAAGCCACTTCATTTACAACAAGGAATCTAGACAGTGGCTAAGTACTCTGCGAGGTACACAGACCTATCTAGTTACTCAACAAATATGGAGTGGGACCCTTTCGTTGGTGCCTAAACCATTGTGATGGGACTCCAATAGGAGATCAAGGCATCATGGATTTCTTTCAGCATCCCAATATAGGATGGAGTGTTATAGAGAACTCAACTAACATAGAGATTGCTCACATTTCAAGCACCGATGATGGGAGCCACCATGGGGTGACATTTGTATGAGTCATTTATAGTGGGTATTAGACAAATGAATCAAGGGTCCAAGAAATCCATAACATCTATAGGATGACCCTAGGACTTAGAGTCGGTGGTACAAGGCCACCGAAGAAGTGAGAGTTAGTAGAGGAGCATGACAGGCTACTCGTGTGGCGGGATAGGACATGTGGCTCATGACAGCCTGACCTACCACAAAGATGATCAAAGAACAATTGAAGGGCCACCAAGGCTGAGTCATAGGTTAGATTTATGTGTTTTCTAGTGCAGCAGGCCTGGCAGGTGAGAAGGTAGAGCGACATGTAGTGGATGGAGGATTGATGTGCTACCACCCCAACACCGAGGTGGTCCACTATGGGCACCAAGAGCTAGTGGAAAAGGGAGAGGCCAACTTCATGTGATCGAGGCATACAACCACATCGCTCCTGAGATTATTATAGGTACAATATGAGTCTTCTCTATCTTATATATAGTTCCTATAAAATTAGGATCTAGTCACTCCATCTATTCCACAAACATTGTTTCAAGCTTAGAGATTTCGATAAGTCCATAGTATCGATCATTATGGTTAAAGACACTAATGGGAGGGTATTCGACAATTAGAAACTACTTCCAACAATGTGAGATTACTTTTCGAGGTGAGGGATTCGGTTGGTATCCTTTAGTAGAAGCATCGAAGCCTTACGAATTTATCTTCGTTATGGATGTGTTATTAATAGTCCATGCTCATATCAACTGTTTTAGGCCCTCAATGATGGGATTATATGGAGATGAGAATAGTTTTTCTTTGTTAGTGATAAGGAAAATGAAGCAGTGGATGGTGGACTCCTTCATAAGAAGGCTTAATTCGATCACTCATCCATTGGCTAGAACGAACCTCTGTGTAGTAGAAATGATGAGTTCATATTTTCCTATAGTAGTGGATGAGTATGAGGAATTCATTCCCAAGGATGTTCCAAGAATACCTCCTCAAAGTTAGTAGACTTAATCATTAATCTATACTCAGAGGTAGCATAAAAAATCTACAACTGTATATTGGATGGATCCCAGAGTGATTCAAGAGATGAGTGTACAATTGGATAAATTATAGAGGAAGGGGTTCGTAAGGACTGATATTTAACCATGGGCAACCCCAGTGTTGTTCTCAAAGAATGAATAAATATGCATGAAGAAATGCAAGGACATATGGTGCCTGAACCATTTGTCTACAAAGAAC
Organism: Viscum album; assembly: GCA_963277665.1. Lineage (NCBI taxonomy): Eukaryota > Viridiplantae > Streptophyta > Magnoliopsida > Santalales > Viscaceae > Viscum > Viscum album. Next base: position 1,837,426,088 of record OY728147.1, read on the forward strand.
ATGTATCATATACCATGGATTAATGACCACTTTGACCTGCTAAAATAGGATAGATGGTTTTCAATGATAGACATCAGATCAGGATATCATCAGCATTGAGTGTGAGATGAAAAATATCAAAGACGAATCTGAAATGTAGCTATAGAGAATACAAGTACTTAGTGATGTCGTTTGGTGTTCTGAGCTCCCCAAAAATGTTCATGGAAATCATGAACATGATCTTCCATCCGTACATAGACAGGTATGTAGTGGTCTTCATTGATGATATCTTGGTGTATTCCGCATCCAAGAGGGAGAACACGATACACCATAAGATGGTTCTGGATACACTCTGAGAGAACCAGCTTTACAGAATGCTCTCAAAGGGTGTGTTCAGTATACAAAAGGTCCAATTCCTAAGACATTTCATCTCAGAGTGTGGATTTTTGGTGGATGCACTAAAGATGTAGGTGGTGATTTCTTTGGAACCACCCAAGAGAGTTACTGAGGTGTGGAGTTTCTTTGGGGTGGATGGGTACTATTAGATTCTTGAACACATATTCTACATAGTACAATCACACATGAAGGTATTTTCAAAGAAGGAAAAACCCTTTGTATGGATAAAAAGATAGTAGTAGGGAATTATGTATCTTAATTAGATCTTGACTCATGATCCTATCTTGGGGTTTATAGAAGAAGGCACCGACTATGTTGTCTGCTATGAAACATCATTAATCGGGATTGGATGTGTCATAATGCAAGGAAAAGTGGTTATTTCTAACGGCTTGTGAATGTTGTGACCACATGAGAAAATCTATGCGATTCATGTCTTTGAGTAGGAAGCGGTAGTATTTACACTGATGATGTAGAGACACTACCCTCTAAGAGAATGATACAATGTCTACTCGTACCTCAATAGTCTCAATAATATTATTTCTAAAATGGATTTGAATATGAGATACCGACATGGGATAGATTTCTTCCAATAATATGACATCTTGAAAGTCTATACTTCTAGGAAGGGGAATGTGGTGGTAGATTCTCTCACTCAGAGATCGAATTCCATGATATTGAATGAGGCCTCAGAGTAGTGGTGCTCACTTCAAACATCCTTTGTGGATAGAGATGAGGCATCTTATCTTCAGTCGATGATAGTTTCCTCTCCACTCATATAGAGAGTATGTGAGGCACAACTCGGAGATTCCAGTTGTGAGACTACATGTTCCCAAGTGTCCATAGATAATTTCCATTTGTAAATTTGAAAGGTGGATATAAAGTCATCTTTTTCTGAGGATGCACTATAGTACAAGTGGTGTTGAAGAAGATGGTGTTGAGACAGTTCCATAAATACCCTTTGGTGGTACATCCATGTGTGGCAAAGATATACCCGAACATTTAAAGTTAGTACTGGTGGACAAGGATAAAGAATATAGAGGAAGTGTTTGTCTTGAGATGACTCACTTGTATGCAATTGAAGGGTAAGCACCAAGTTATAGTAGGTTTAACAAACCCCCTCAAGGAACCAGATTGGAAGTGGGATAGAATATAGGTGAACTTTGTGATGGGATTACCACATACATCCTGGGGGCACAATACCATTTCTGTGATTGTAGACTGACTCACCAAGTCGGTCAACTTCCTACCCATTCGAGAGCAGGGTTCATTAGAGAGCTTTGGATTCCTCTACATGCATGAGATAGTTCAACTTCATGGAGCCCCATATACGATAGTCTCAGATTGTGATACATACATTACACACATGTTTTGGAAGAAATTGTAGGAGGATTTTGGGACTCAACTACGCTTGAACATAGAATTTCACCCAAATACTGAAGGTCAGATAGAGAAGAGGATATAGATATGGGAGGACATGCATTGTGCTTACGTCCATGATTTTTTCATAATTGGGAGGACCACCAACTACTTGAGTTTTCGTAAAACAATAGCTACAACTCCACCATCGATATAGAATCATTCAAGGCATAGTAGAAATGCACAGGAAGGTCACCGTTATACTAGACTTGCCTAGGGGAGTGACCACATAAGGGTCCAGTGATGGTATTGTCTACCACATAAAAGATATAAGTCATTCAAGAGTGAATGAAGACTACACAATGCTGAAAGAAGTCCTATGTTGATAGGTGACAGTACCCATGGAGTTCGATGAGGGGACCATGTATTTATACATGTATCTCTCAACATGGGATACAAAGATTTTGCTAGGGTGGCATGTTATCTATGAGGATCATCAGGCCTTTTGTAGTTCTGTGTAGAGTGGGCAAGGTGGCATACCACATGGATCTACTGTCACAGTTATTGAGGGTGCACGACGTCTTCCACTTAACCCAACTGAGGAGATACGTGGATAACCCTTTTCACATCATCAACCATGGTGAGTTAGAGATTTATGATGGGGTTAAAATTGCGGATTTCCTAGTAGAGATAGAGGGTCGACAAGAGATGATCTTTTTTGGACATTCAATTCCTCTAGTGCATGTTTGTTGGTAGCACGAGAATCTCCATGAGATCACATGGGAGAAGGAGGCTCAAATTCATGCTCAATACCCCAATTTGTTATATTAGTATTTGTTTTGGATTACAAGGATGTAATTTCTTAAATGGGGAGTAATGTAATACCTCAGAATTCCATGAAATGTTTTTGAATATTTAAGAAGATTATTTTCAGACCAGGAAATGTGACGACGTGTAATTCTAAGACCCAGAGTGGCCAAAAAATATTTTTGATCAATTTTTAAGGTTCATTAAATAAACATGTGTGAGTATTATTGTAATATTTAAACCAGTGTTTGGATCAAATATCTTAGGGCACTGTTGAACTCAGAGCATCAAGATTCACCTAAAAAGGGCCAAACATTGACCAATGCATGGCAATAGTGGAATGAAGTATTTTTCCATAAATAAATAATTTTGTAAAAATTATTTCACTATAAAAACTTTATAACTCCATAATGGGAACTCAAATCTGAAATTTAACAGTATCGTTGAGCTAATGAGAGAATTTTTTCCTTAGGTAGAGCATAATATCGACAGGCATTGGTCAAGGGTGAATGTTATTTTTTGGACTTCTCAGAAAAAATAGAATAACTTATAAAGTTATTTTAATTCATTTCATCTTTGTTGAGAAGTGGATATCTAGTGATGCAGTGAAGTGATGATGAAATAATGGATCTCATTAAATAACCTCATTAATTATTTAGTGTAACGACACTACAACATAGTGTAACATAAATGTTGATTCGCGTTCGTCAATTAATAGTCTAACAAGAATGTGATGGCCTAAACTAGTTGGATTTTACCATATAAATACCTTTTATTTGAGTATTTGAGGGTGGATGAATTTGTGGTATTTTCCCTTGACCACGCCCAAGCTATGACCCAATAAGATAAACATTAGAAAAACCATTTATGATAGATGTTCAAGCTTATCGAGATCAAAACCCAAAATATATTCCCCGAACGACCACAATAACCCTCCACCATCATTCAAATAACTATTATGGAATACTATGTTGTATTATAGGATTATGTTTTAAGACCATAGCAATAGCAATATTAATATTTTTATTTGTAAAATAATGAATATATTTTAATATTATTATTTTTACAGTGTTAATAATTTTTAAATCACAAATTGTATTTTGGGTCAATATTCAAATTCAACTAATGAATATATGAGATTATAAATTTTTGAAAGAAATTATATTTTAATTAATTAATATTAATAAATTATGTTTATCAAGTATAAATTATCAAATATTTTTTAGGAATTAAAATGTAATTTTTTAAAATGGTTTAGAAAAATGTTATCTTCAAAAACAATTTATTTTCAATAAATATTGTTTTTTAATTTTAAATGAAAAATTCACATATTTTTTAAAAGAAGTCCGAAAGAACGAATATTATAATAGTAATCAGGACAAAAAATGTATCCAATAATTAATTTTTCATAATTTTCGGAGATAGTAAAATTTTAGGGTAAAAATTAAATACAATATAAATATATTTTATATTTTACAACATTAGAATGATCAAGAGGAGATTTAATAAGTAATATAAATAGGATCTAAGACTAGATGAATGTATTAACTTTAATATAATAATATTATAAGTGTATTTGATTTAATTTTTAAAGACATTATGAATCCTCTAATAGTTATAATATATTGTATGATTTTAAAATCAATCTGTTAAGAGTGTGTCGCACATCCACATCACAAAGGGTAATATTTTAATATGGTATTTCCCTGTAATTTTAAAATAATAAACAAAACTACAATTTTTTAGAAACTATTGACAAAAACAATGGAATTATTTGTGGTTTTGAATATTTTAGAATGTTGAAACCAAAACTAAATTAATAAATAAAATCCCTCTCCTTTCTTATATATGCTGACCAAATTCCCAATTTCTATTCACTAAAACTCCTTGCAGAACATCCATTATATTCCTCCCACTCCTTAGAGTCCTCAAAATATTCTGTCAATCTTTCAATAATCCCCTAAAATTACATTTCTGTCACACATTCACGTAAGGGTTTTTTTCTTTATTCAATTTCATTATTATGTTACAATTTTATTTCCAATTACGTATGTTGGGAAAGGTATTTACATGTCAATATTACATTACATTTCATATTTAAATGATTATATACCAATTTTTCATTCATTAAAATTTTCTATCAATATTTATATGATGTTGTTATGATGCCCAAATTGCACCTCGATATTCCATTCCACAAAAACTATGATGTGAATACCATGACCATTTTCTACAATTGATATAAATATTTATACACATATAATTATTTTATTTGTAAATTAAATGTATTTATTCCACACACAATGATTCTTGAATAAATTATGATGATAAATGAATCCATGTTGATTGATCTATGTGGTATACTTATGCATGATAATTAAATGAAAGTGAAAGGTGTGCCCAAAATTATATTAGGATTCAACGAATTAGGTATTTCTTAGTATCATGATACATCACATTGGGATAATGGGTTTTCCAAATTTTTATGTGGGGCATTTTCCACCCTAAATGCTTTGTGTTTCTAGCCTTGACCTATGTTTATGATTCTATGTCTTTTGTTATTTCCACATTTCCTATGTTATTATTAACTTGATATATCATGCCTTTTTATTCATTTTTTTACTCCTTTTATATTCTAATTTTATAACATGTATTTTCTACTTCATGTTACACATTTTTTATTCCATTACTAATATTTATAGATCACCATTTTTAAGTGTTTCCTCCGGTTATCCCATGAAGTTTTAAGAATGAAAGAACATTTCAATCGTGTTAAAGAAGTTTTCAATAAAGATGTTTTTTTCTGATTTAAGTTGGTATGTATTGTATAAAATTTAAAAAATTCACTATATATCATGATATTTTATGTTTTATTTTATGTAATAAATCATTTTTAAATGTGAAATAAATTTTATGGTTTTTATAGTTTGTAATAGAGGTCATGGTTTGTTATTTTTTGGATTAGTATTAGAAAATATTATCGAAAAACATATATATAATCTATGTATAAGAAAACATAAAAAAATTTGGTTAATATAGATGAAGTGGTTTTTTAGGAAAATACATCCCTATCTAGATACAATATGTGGACGTGGTTCTAGTACATATATACCTAGGAGTAATAATTATGACAAGATGTTTTGGGAATTACTCGGGTTAATCTGGTACATGACTATATACCTTACTATGAACGTGGTTTAAAACTCTCTTGTGATAATATCCAGTAAATTAATATTCTTATCACAAACCATAATAACGGGTAAAAAAATTCCTATTAGAATATTTGTTATGAAATATATCATGTATAAAATAAATTAAATCCTAGAAACTCATATGTCAGGAAGATAAATTATATATATATTATCACTTTAATGTCATTGAATTTCCCATTATCTGTATAATATCTTAAAAATCACATCCTTTATTTTTCATTTATTATAGAAAATGACCTATAATAGGAGGAATAAGGTAAACAACCGACATCAAGAGAAATGTTATGACAACCCCAATGAGATTCCCAAACCAATAGAAGAGTGAATCAATCACTTTTTCATGATACTCTCTAAGATAACAAATGTTATGAATAGAAACTGGGATTAAAACACGTTCCCAAACACCCTAAGATAGAACAAGTCAAAATCATGTGCGTCAGGTGACAAACACCTCTTACTTTTAGTGGATCATCTGATCCCCTATTCGTGGAACAATGGATCAACTCCATTGTTAATATCTTCTCTATCCTTCAATTTGTAGAACATGATAAGGTTATTCAGGATATTTATCATATAGAGGAAGAAGTTGATCTATGGTGGAAATTTCATTAGAATATGAATCCTATTGAATTTATCAAAACAATGGACTATAATAAATTCTAGAAAAAAACAATATATATTTTCCATACAATATCATTCTTATATTGGAAATGGATTTCTGTAGACATGAGAAAAAAGATGATAGTTATTCCATGGTGTATTAGGAAAATTTTACAACACTTGAGATATATTCAGCCTACTTTTTGGGCACCCCGACACACAATATAGTATTTTCAAATTCATTTGTGGCCTAAATCCAAGTCTACATAAATCTCTAGAAATCCACAGTATAGATAGCTTTTAAGAAATTGTTTTATGTGACCTCAAAGTTGAAATGGATATCTGAAAATCACAAGGGTATTATGGGGATACTAAGTGTAAATTGGAGATTAATTGTGGGGGTCCTATATATGAATCCAATTATTCTATGATATTTAATCATCCGACTTGTCATATTTGTGGAAAGAAGAACCCCATAAATTTCCCAATGGGAATAAAGAAATTATTTAGGTGTGGAAATAAATGTCACATGGACAAATGATTTTATATAGGAGAAACCTAGTAATGTGATAAGGTAATTTAATAATCTAGTCAACCCTCAATATTTTTTTCACTACTTCTGCTGCATGAAACGTAGGAACTTTTTGAACCTATTCACTAAGCCAAGGGTTTTTGCAGTAAATCTATATATTTTGAGGTAGAAACAAAGATATTATTCTATCGTGACTACTGATGTGGATCTTGAAAATGAAGTAGTGACATTTACGCTTTTTATTCATTTAAGAATAATAAATTCAGTATCTTATCCTGGTTCGATGCATTATTTCATATTATTAATGATTTATAGATTTATTCAAACACCACCATAAAGCATGGAAGTAATTTTGTTAGTGAAAATGGAAAAAAGGTATATTATTTCATCCCAAGTATATAATTTCTCTTCTATAAATATTTGTGGGATAAACTACCTATTGAACCTTTCATACTCCTTTTGGTAGAATTTGAAGAAATTTTGTTCGTTAATTGGATTTCTTTGTATAGGCAACATGAATTTCCAAAAGAAATAATTACCTACACATATTTAAAATCAACCCATAATTATATACATGTTCATAGTGTATGATGAATCTTCTTTAGCACCATCATCTCAATAATAGAAATTATTTCCCAACTATAAAGCACAACTAGATCTAATGATTGTGTCTAAAGAAATAACCATCCTATAATGAATTGATATTGGAAGGAATGTTCTTTTTTCCCAATGAATGTTTTTGTCTTCCTTTTAGTTGGGAGGTTCAATTCTCCATTGAGATTATACATGAGTCATTGATTATATCAAAGACAAAATATAGGCTAGTTATTGTGGAAAATGGGAAGATAAAGAAATAATTATACAAGAATTTGGATAAATTTTTCCTACACCCATGTGCTCCACCATGGGGTGAACCAATCCACATAGTTAAGAATAAGGATGGTTAAATACTCCTTTACATTGATTATCATGAGATAAACATGATCATGATAATGAAAATGTATCCTCTACCTCAGATTGATAAAATTTTCAATCAGTTACATGTATCACAATAGTAATCAAAGGTTGATCATTTATCAGGATATTATCTTGTATGTTTAAAGAAGAAATATATCCCTAAGTACAAATTTCATATATGGTATGAGTAGTATGAATTCATAGTGATTCCAATCATACATACTAATGCTGAAGTATTTTTCCTGGACTGGATAAATAGTTTCACTTGAGATTACCTTAACAACTTTTTTTTTCATTTTAGATGATATTATAATTTACTCTAAATGAATGAAGGATTATGAGAACAATTTTAACATAGTAATAAGTACCGAACGGAAGGAGAATAATTATGTCAAGTACATCAAATGCCAGTTATTTTTTAAGAAAGATCCTTTCATGGGGAATATTATCACAGGCAATGGGATATATTTGGATCCTTAAAAGACAAAATAAATTGATTTATGGATGAGGAAAACATCTATAGAAGATATCCATAGATTACTTGGGATAGATGGATGTTATCACAGATTCATGAACGATTTCTCATTACTATCAAACCCTCTTAAAAATATAACTCCAAAAGGAGCCATGTTATCATGGAATGAAGAATGTGAGGAAATATTCAGGGAGATGAAAGGGGATTATTATCACTACCACAATGATCTCACTACCGACAAGTGGGGAACTTCTCATAAATATTAGTGAATATTCGAATAAGGGTTTGGTATATGTGTTGATGAAAAATTGAAATTTCATGAACTACACCTCAATGCATTTGAAAATTCAGAAGTAAAACTATCCCATGAATGATCATGGTTTGGAATTTTGATCATTTTATTTAAAATATGATAGTGTTATCTCTATGGGGAGAAGTCTGAGATATATACTTCTCTCAGGAGCCTAAAATTTATATTCACATGTAAAGAGATTAACATACACCCATATAAATGGTTAGAGATCATAAAGGATTACGACTACACAATCCTCTACCATTATGGTAAATAAAGTAATGTGGTGGATTCTCTAAATATAAATGAACCCACAATTCTATCATTGAGGATAATTGAGAAGGATTCAATTTTTTAAAATTTAAGTAATTTGTACATGGGAATTATAATGAAATGAAAATCATCATGCCTTCAACAAATTATTGATCAACCAACACTTTTGGAATGGTTAGTGTATTCTCAAAAAAATTATTTGGGAATTTAAAAGTGATAAGAAACTATAAGAAAATGAATATCCTTACAGTTAAATGTTAATATATATGGAATTATGGGATTTGGGTCATGAATATGTGTTCCATCAAATCTGGGGTTAAAGAAGGAACTATTGGATGATTCACATAGATTGAATTTGTATATTTAAAAAGGTAACACAATGATGTATCATGATATCCAAGAGAAATATTGGTGGGAAAACATGAAGAAGTAGATCACTGAATAGACTTCAAAGTAGCTGGTATGTTAGAATGTGAAAGCTATAAGGTAGAAGACTTGGTGGATGATGAAACCATTACCCATAAAAAAATGGAAATGGGTAAAACCCCATCGTGGAAATTGTGACTGGATATTTGAAGACATTCAAAGGAAACAATTATATCTAGGTAATTGTGGACCTATATTCAAATAATGAACAATTAATATTAATTTTAGTGGATTTCTCACAGGATCAGCTATCACATATTTACATTAGAGAATTTGTAAGTCTTTATGGAGTGACACTATTGATTGTATCTAATCGAGATCCATGATTCAACATCATTTTGTACAAAATTATCTAGCATGCTCTAAACCTTGGGTTGAACGTTATTACGACAAATTAGCCTCAAAATAATTGAAAATAAGAGAAGAATATCAAAATAGGTGAGTAAATGATCATATCATAATCAATTGACTACAATGGAGGATGAGTGTAGCGATGAAAAGTTTTTCAATGGAAATTCCCTTATTATAATTTTGGCATTAAATAACATGAAAACACAACATACTAAACTACTAAGTGATAAGTAACCTTTAAACATAATTTTTTCACTTCTGTGTTTGGAATTTTTAAAATCTGACATACACCGTTGTGTTCAACATGATTTTTGGAGTCTAATAAAACAAAAATAATTTTAGGTGAATAGTAACCTACCCTTATGAATAGTAACATCCACTTAGGAATAGTGATATACCCTAATTTATAGTAACCTTACTTATGATAGTATAAAAATAATATTCATGTGAAAGTATTATGTACCTATATTTTTGAATAAGTAAATGAATGTTTGAAAACTGTTTTTCAGTAATAAACCATGATTTTAATTAAATATTAAATTAATCATATTTAGAAAATTAGTTTTGAAAAATGGGCTTCATTTTTGGATTCTAGATGTTGATAAATGGTTTGGGTAATGTTTTGGGATTTTTTTGAAATACATGAATTTTTGATGAATAGTGACATACCGTAATTTACAAAATAAGCTAAATAAGCTAATTATAGAGTCATGTCTGATTTTATGATGATGTAAGACCACCTTTTTCGGGATCAAATTGTAACACTAATATTATTGGTCATTCAAGACTCATTATTCCTTGTGTTAGGGGAAATTAATAAACTAATGAATTTTATTTTAAAGAAAACCCCTCTCCCCTCAACTATAAAAACCACTCTTCACACCCTCATTCCCTCACACCTCTAAAGCTCCAAGTCTTCTCCAAACTGGGCCCAAACATCCTCTATATCCTCTCTCCCAATTCCAAAAGCTTATTCTCTCATAAAAAGACTAATCCTAGCTTCCTTAAGGAGGATCTCAAGAGGATGATTTGAGAGGTAATGTCTCTCCATCTTCTCCTTTAATTTCCTTTCAATTTCAAGGTCATTTCATGATCTCTCCCCACACATCTACATCCAAATGGTATTTTTACTCCATTATTATACATTTATTGTAATTTTATGATTTTAATGGGATATTATATCATCCAACCCCCTTTCCCTCTTCCTTTTATTTTATTAAATAGAACGTTGTTCGTGAGGTGCTAATTTATCACCTTCAAGAACGAAAAGTTTTCTTCTTCCAGTCCTACATATATATCTGGTCATGAAACCATTTTCATGGTTGAACTAGAGCATGTTATATGTATTATATCCTATTTAATGTTATGGAACTAACTTATTACAATATTTCTTGTGATAAAATAAAACAAGTTCATTATGATAAAAAAATAACTCAAATTAACCCAAACAATCTTCATTTAATTCTTATCCAATGATACATCCACATGGATATAATATAATTAATTATAAGATAATTAAAACTCATGTAATTTCATTAATAACTTGAAAGATCAGTTCTGGATGTTTACCCATGTTCTACCCGAACTTGAATTTAAGAATACAAGGGAACCTCTCAAGAAAACCATAAAAACAAACATTCCCAAATAATGTTTATTAAACTCTATAACTCATCCAAAGGAACATAAAATATATTAATAAAACCAAAATGAACCATATTAGTGTAAAAAATGTTCTGGACTTCTAATTAATTAATATAATTTCATTATACAAGACAATATAGAGAAGGAAGCATTCAGATAAAAGGTAACGGGAAATTCTTGAACCCAACTTTCATCCTTCTGGTTCTCCCTCTTTCACTCCATTTTTTTGATATGGTTACACCTTAAAGATAATTTGTTCATCATTTTCGTTCTTTTTATAGGATATACATGTTTTTCACTGGTTTTTATGTCAAAAAAATTGTTTTTCAAAAGAACTCTTCTTTTATGAACACACCTTTTACTTCTCTCTCAAAGTGGATGGTTCTTGAAACATGTATGTTATTCCCTATTTATTTTGGAAACCCAATGTTTATGAATGTGTTCTTATGATATGTAACCCATTATTTTCCATGGGTTATTTATTTCCACTTTTTATATATGTTCCATGTGGAATTCATGATAATGATAATGTTATGATGTGACGGGTGCACCCGAAATTATATAGCGCTCCAATGCATTGGGTAAAGTGATGAATCTCATGAGTAATTATGAAATGATTTGTAAACAAGATTCTATATTGTTTTAAAAGAATATGTGGTAGTTATCCACTAAGACATTTTTTTTTCAATTTTATGCAATGCCACATTTCAATTATTTTATTTATGCTCCTCTCATGTTCATGATCTTTTGGCTAAGTCATGATTATGCTCACCCCATGCTATATTATTTTTATTTATAATATTACTAGGCTTCTAGCTCTCCCATTTAGGTTTATATCCTTACGTGGATACATGTACTAAGGAGAGGACAAGTTCCAATAATAAGCTAGTGAAGAGGAAATTAAATAAATGTTTATGCTTGATGTTGTAATTGTTATGTTTTGTCCTAGTTTTCCCAAGACACTAAACCTTTGGATCCGCTATGTGTAATACTATTATGTTGATTATCATTAAAATGAAATAATAGTAATGTAAGATATGGTTGTGTCACTGTAGTTGGTATCATAGAAAAGGTTTAGTTAATTTAGGAATTAGGATTAGTGAACTGTAGAGAAAATCTCTTGTAGCAGTCTGGAATTACATCTAGTGGAATATAATTGATACCTATTAGGAAACTCCATGGGTGGCTACACCGCCTAGGCAGGACACACCACCATCCCCAGTGGTAGCCATTTCCTCATGAATCCCTTGGGTGGAGAGCCATGCTTCGTCCAACGCTCACATGTGAGAGTTCCCAAGGATCAGATTCTTTCCTACCTCCTTTGCCTCTGATACCAACTGTAGAGACCCATAGCTTGATGTACATAGAAATTAAATTACTTTTACAGAATACTTAATACATAATAAAAAACAATAATCAAGTATCATAATAGTTTAGAGTCTTTGGAAACTTGGAACATAATCTTCTAATCATGCTAAAAGATCTTCAACATATCCCATAAAGATCTTCCCCTTTTGTTTTCTTACCTAAAACTTTTCATTGTATACTGGGGAAAATAAAACATATAAAGTGTTAGATCATATTCTCATTAAGGATAAGCATGGAGAAAATAAAACAAACCATATGTATTTGAACTTAAAAACATGAACATAATGTTTAAACATGAAAATCTTGAGCAATGACTTAAAATATGGCAGTACATAAGGCCTAGATCATAATGGAACATCAATCATGATAAAATATCATGGGAATAAAACATGTAATTGTGGAAAACCATTAAGCACATGATATGATTTCCATAGTAGCCAAGGCATTGTTTCCAAGACCATCCTAGTGGACAAAGTCCCTTTCTAAATCGAGTTCACTCCTCATTCTAGTCCTGTATCACTGAACCAAATTAACATACCATTCCAGCCATGTATATCTCATGAGATATAAATTATTACCCAATGAATTGGAGGGGGATATATGTCCCACCCATTTCATAGTAAAATCATTCTTATGTGTGCCACACTATAAACATAAATCATTCATTATAACCCAAAGAATAAAAATGGGTTTCATAAACATCATCCCATCATAAAATAATCCATATAAAACAAATGGATATCATTTCTTAATAATAAAAGTGAAACCATGTAAATAATAGTGATATTATACTTGAAACATACATATATTAAATAATTTCATCTTAGATGGAAAAATGGTTTTGATAAAACACTTGATGAATTCTTGTGGAAAATATCCTTTATTCTTAAAAATCATTTTTTTTCAAAGAATGCCATGAAATTTTAAAAGAAAAGGATTTTATTGAAAATAAAAATGAAATCTTGTAGAGTAAACTTCATGAAAATAAGGCGTTATAAAACCGTAAAAATCCGTTCATGCCGTATAAGTTAAAAAAACATTCTTCTCGTACTTTTGTCGGAAATGTCAAAAAGTACCTTGTATGGTAATCAAAATAATGATTCCTTACATACCATGTAGTAAAATTCAAAAATGGGTAAAAAGACTTTAAAAATACAAGAAACCATTTTTTAGAAAATAGGGACATGGATGATAAATATAACCCCAGTAAAAACTTATGAATAAACAATATCAAATAAAATCATGATTGGAAAAGTTATCCCCTACCTTAGGTCTGATATGCTTCGTACATATCCGAAACTCCTGTATAATAATTTAAATAATCTCATTTACTAATTACAGAATCATATTAGTTGTTATGATATCATATATGGTTCACTTATGGCTTTATATTACCCATTTTTATGTGAATTCCATGTTAAAGCAGCGTTTTGGGTAAAATTGTCTTATTGATTGTATGTGTTTGGAATTGTTGTTATTGATATTATTATTACTTATATCATGTTTTACTTACATCAAAAATTAAAATCATGATTTTTATATCATATATATTCAGTATATATATATATAATAGATAGGTAAATGAAATGAAATACACCGTTCATGGAGACGGTAGGCCATACGTACGCATGAACAATGTTTTCCTTTCCTTATTGACTTGAATTGAAGTAAGTAGAAGATATATATATATATACATAAATAAAATAGATTTATTATGTCATATATTTTATTATTATTCATTATATATACTTTATAATAATTCCTGAATGGTTAACATGGAGAATGAATCCCATCGCGTTGTGGAGATGGTAATCCATACGTACACACGAGTGATGATATTGTTCCCCTAATTATTGAATTTAATTGGATTGGATAATATAATGTATCAGAATAAGTATGTTGTTATAATAACCATATTTTGTTATTATTTACACCATTATACCCATCCAATTAAGGTGGTGGTGGAAAAATAGATTACACCACGGTGTGGAGACGGTATTTCGTACGTACGCACGCACGGTGATTTCATTTTCCGTAAGATGGATAGAAGGTGAAATAGGGTTGTTTAATATTTATAATAACATATTAGTATATAATTAATACTTATTTTATTACTTTATAATGAAACAACTAATGAATAGTAAGTATAAGAAGAAAAAAACTTGAAAGAGTCAGTAGAAGAGATTACCTCTTCCTCGAGGCACCTCCTTTAAACTTCTTCTTAGGGAAATAGAGATGATCTTTTTAAAAGACCATAACCTCTATGATATAACTAGAGAGGTTAAGAAGAGGAATTTGAGGAGTTTGACCAAGCATAAAGGCTCAAAAGGGTGTTAATAGAAGAGGAAGGGGTGCCCTTTTTATAAGGGAGGAGAGGAGAACCTTTGGAAAAACATAAAATATTATTTTATAATAAAGTCATATTCGGTTTATAATAGTTAAAAATTGATTAATTTCAAAGATAAAGTGGTTATGGGTCTAAATACTCTCAAAAAATATGTTTTATACAAGTTTAGGTTTCTATTTTAACCATATCATTTAGATTTAACTCTAAGTTAAATAATTTAACATTTACCGTGTCTTCTTGTTTTCTTACACTATATTGTTAATAAACATACTATAACAAGTCAAACGAACCTAAAGTGGTTAATTATTAATATATATAACCTCATATATTACATTTTTCCTAACCTAAGATTTTTAGTAATAGAATAACAATTAATAATATAATATTTGTTTTAAAAACTATTTCATGTTAATTTTGACACTATTTGGTAATTGATTTTTGTGAAAATAATAACAGCGTGATTAGTTCGAAAAAAGTTAATTAAATCAATAATTACATGTCATATTAACCTATAAATTTAGTGTATTTCATAAAAAGTCTCAAATTACATTTATTTGGGAATTTATAATATCAATTATTTTAATAATTCTTTATTTAGGTAATTACTGCATCACCATTGTGTCATAAATAAATTAAATTGTATAATGTATAAAAATTATAAATAAAATACCATTAGGCAGGAAATCCTTTTATATTTCTATGTAATATTTATAGTTGATTTTATCTTATGTATAACACTATATTAAAAATGTTTTAGTTATTAAACTTTGATTTTAACTATTTTAACTCTTTTTTAAATTAAATAATAATAAATTTCCAAAACTAATCCAAGTTGACATAAAGGGTAATATTTTATTCCAAAGGTTGTTGTTGGTCGAATTACATTTATCCAATAGAATTAGGACATGTGTTATGGTAATAATAATATCATTTTTACCATTAATTACCCTATTTACTTTTAACCGTGGCAAATAAAAGTAAAAACATACTATTCACAAAAAATATTTTTATCTTATTGAACAAAATTTTACTCCTTTTTTTTAACCGTGTCTCTAGAATTTTTCAAATTTCACTCAAACAAGCTGTAAAATTACGTTTTATGTAAATTTTTAGATTGTCCTAGGAGGTGGGTAAAAGACGGTGAAAAGTTCAATAAAATTTTTATATCTCTAAAATTATTATAAACTGAATCCAATGAATTAAATTGAACTTATATAGGTATTATGTATCTATTTTGACCAAAAATAATTTTAAATAAAATATATTATTATTTAAATTAGAAGTCGGTTTTAATCAATAAGTCAGTGTTTTCACAATTCATCAAAAAATTGAAAGTTTTCAGAAAAATACCAAAAATTCACCCTAGGCTAATTTCGATATTCCAAATCCAAAAAAGAAGTCCATTTTTAAAGATAAAATTTATAAAATTTTAAAAAGTGGGTATTACTATTCATAAAGGCTAGTTTATATAATATTTTAATAACATATTTTTGTTTAGTGAGACATAGTATTGCATACAACACACGCTATCGTGGAAGGTCGTGATTTCATATAATGCAAGCCAAGTTAAGGATGCATGTAGTGAAATCTCCTTTTGTTGTAGCATACAACACAAGACATAAATGAAATTAAAAATAATATCTTTCATAAAATCCCAGGGTGTTACATTCTACCCCCCTTAAAATGTATTTCGCCCTCGAAATTCTTCGGGGTTATAAATGGTTTACTAATATAAAGTTTCTTTAATTGAAACCCACATCGTAAAAAGGAATACGAAAACTTAATTTTAAAAACTAAAGTACGAAAAGTAATAGTTACCCAAATTAATTCAACACTGGGTTTCCACATTGGAGAACAGAATTGAAAATATAGATATGGGAGAGAAATATAACCATCAAGTTATGATGGAGAGTGGTAGAGAACATGGCTACAAAAAATCCATCAATCACAAAGCCATAAATTTGTGATGATTTATGGTACCATCTAATTCATCAGGTATGAGGGTACTAGAAAAACATTTTTAGTTCTCAATATCATTTCTAAAATGTTGAAAAATGGTTTAATTAAAATAAATACTTACTTGATTTTGGTACAATCTTACTGTAGTTTGTGCTTTGAACAATTTCCACTTCATCTCTTAAAGAAATAAAGTTGAATTTATCATTCACGAAGTGTTATCTGATCATGCGATAGAATGATAGGTCATTCCATCTGTCTCTATCACAAAAATATT
This sequence comes from Viscum album, assembly GCA_963277665.1. Lineage (NCBI taxonomy): Eukaryota > Viridiplantae > Streptophyta > Magnoliopsida > Santalales > Viscaceae > Viscum > Viscum album. Next base: position 1,837,443,333 of record OY728147.1, read on the forward strand.
AGCACACATTATTAAATATACATAAGTCCATCTATGATGAGATTAATCATATATGGTTGCTAAAATGGACTTATAATTCATAAATTAAAACTAATTTATAGAAATCAGGGACTCCCTGTAGGAAAGTGGTAGGCGATAAAGGCCTATCGCACTTCGATTGTGGGAACATGCCAGAAAAAATAAGTTCTATCCTTAAACAATACTATCTGATGTGTAACATAATCCATTACAATCTTTAGGCTTATCCAAAATACTTATGTCCAATCTCTTAGTATAAATAAAACTATTACTAGAAAGGTAGTCTACCAAGCATTGAATACAATCATTTATCGCCCGTATCTCATTAAATATATCTTGTTGGTGACATTCCAAACATGTGAATTCCATAATCATGTATTCTCTTGAAAAAAATGAATACCCATTGAACTTTTGTGAAAATATGAATACTGTCAAAAGTTAACTCTTTCCACATACCAAAATTCCAAAAATTCTATATACTCAAACCATGATATCACATTGTTCTTATATCAATTATGAGGTCATGAATACCATCAAACATATTATTTTCTCTTTATCCTTTAATTATACGCATATAATCCCATTTTCCAAAAATATATCAATCAATTTTCATGGTTACCGGTACCATATAATTATTTAAAACAACAGTAAACGAATACATAGATATTCCAAGATTCCACGATACTATAAAGGAGATTCCACAACACTATTTTGAAATCCCATTACATAAACAGTTAATCATTCCACCACATCATTGGAATACTCAACATCACAAATAGTGATCTCTTGTGTCTTCCCATTGTCTTTTTCCTTAAGAGGTTGTTGATGTAGATCATCATTAACCCTTGTTTTAGGGAATTGGTTAGCATAATGCCCCATTTCCTTGCAATTGTAGCATTGAAGTGTTGGTGGTGCGTTCTCTGTAGTCTTTTCTCTATTCAAGTCATTAGAAACCCTTTTCCCATTACATAGGCACTTAGCTACTTGATGACATTCTTTTCCATACTTGAAACATTTTTTAGTACCTTTTAGACAATATCCACCATGATTCTTTCCACACTTTGAGCATAACGAAACATTTACCTTCTTTTCACCATTGTTTCGAGGTTTTTCCTTGAACACTATCTTTCGTTTCTTGTCAAAACCATGAGATGGATATGTAAAAACAACTTCTAGTTCTATGTTGATAGCACAATTCACAAGTTCTTCATAGCTACTGAAGTCTATTATAGCTAATTCCCTTAGAGGAATTGGTTTTAAGCCACTGAAGAATCGATCAACTTTACTTTCAGGTTGGATGATAAAGCCAGATGGATACCTTTCATGCCTTGTAAAATTCACTTCGTATATACCAACAGATTCATCATCCTTTTGCTTAAGATCAAGGAACTCCTTATCCATCTTTGTTCAAATAATATGAGGGAAGTACTTATTGAAAAAAAAGTTTTTAAACTCATCCAATTCCATGGATTCAATTTCATCTTGGGGCCTTGTATTCTTAATTAGAGTCCACCACTAGTCTAGTTCACCTTCAAAATGGTAAACAACTAAAATGTATTTTTCATGTTCTGAACAGTGAAGTATGGAAAATATATTTTCAATGGTACTGATCAATTTTTCAGAAACAAGTGGATCAGAAGACCCATTGAAAGACGGTGGACATTTCCTCATGAAGGAATCGATAGAATATTGTTCCCTTCTCTGATCATTTGGAAATCCAGAATGATTCATAGCTTGTGTAAGTATAGAAATAATATTTTTCACTCCATCTCCCATCACATTTAGTTGTTCGAGAGGAAAATAATTTCATTGTCCTTTACATTGATCAACAAAGTTCCTTCGGGTTCCATCCATCGTCTAAAACCCAAAAAGAAAAGTGTGAGAGGAAGAAATCATTCTAGGAAAACTAATTAATAATGGGGGATTAATTTCAATATCTAACATCTTAGTATTAATTCTATGATCATTACCTTAATCCTAGTACTATAACCTATAGTTATACTTAACCTTAGGGACATCCCTATACATACCTTAGAAATATCTCTAGGGAACCTGTATGAAATACCTTCACATCATAGTTTCCAATGGTTGACTAAACCTTTCCTATGATACCAACTGTAGCAGTTTGAAATTACATCCAGTGGAATATAAATGATACATATCAGGGCACACCATTGGCGGCTACACCCCCTAGGTGGGACACACCACCATCCCTAGTGGCAGCCATTTCCTAATGAAGCCCTTGGGTGGAGAGCCATGCTTCGTCCAATGCTCACAAGTGAGAGTTCCCAAGGATCCGATTCATTTCTACCTCCTTTTCCTCTGATACCAACTGTAGAGACCCATATCTTGATGTACATGGACATTACATTATTTTTTCGTAATTTTTTAATATATAATAAAAAACAACACTCAAGGATCACAATAGTTTAGTGTCTTTGGAAACACGGAACATAATCTTCTAATCATGTTGAAAGATCTTCAACTTCTCCCATAAAGATCATCCCCTTTTGTTTTCATACCTAAAACCTTTCTTTGTATCCTGGGGAAAATAAAACATATAAAGGGTGATATCAAATGATCAGTAAGGGTAATCATGGATAAAATAAAACAAATCATATACATTTGAACTTAAAAACATGAACATAATGTTTAAACATAAAAATCTTGAGAAATGACTTAAAACATGGTAGTACGTAAGTCATAGATCATAATAGAACATAAATCATGATAAAATAGCATGTTAATAAAGCATGAAATTATGGAAAACTATTAAGCACATGAAATGATTTCTATAGTAGCCAAGGCATTGCTGCGAAGACCATCTTAGTGGACAAAGTCCCTTTCTGAATCGAGTTCACTCCTCGTTCCAGTCCTGTATCACTGAACCAGATTAACTTACTATTCCAGCCATTTCTATATCAGGAGATATAAATCGTTACCAAATGAATTGGAGTGAGATATAGGTCCCCCATCTCATAGTGAAATCATTCTTATGTGTGCCACAACATAAACATAAATCATTCATTACAACCCAAAGAATAAAAATGGGTTTCATAAATGTCATCCCATCATAACATAATACATATAAAACAAATGGATATCATTTATTCATAAGAAAAGTGAAACCATTTAAAACATAGATATATTATACTTTAAAGATACACATATTAAATAATGTCATCTTAGATGGAAAAATGGTTTTGATAAAACACTTGAAAAATAATTCTTGTGGAAAATATCCTTTCTTCTTGGAAATCATTTTCTTTTCATAGAATCCCACACAATTTTAAAAGAAAAGGATTTTATTTAAAGTAACCATGAAATATTGTAGAGTAAAATTCATGAAAACAAGGATTTATGAAACCTTAAAAATCCATTCATGCCATATAAGTTAAAAAACATTCTTCACATACTTTTTCCAGAAAAGTCAAAAAGTACCTCGTATGGTAATAAAAATAAAGATTCCTTACATACCAAGTAGTAAAAGTAAAAAATGGGTAAAAAAGTCTTTAAACATACATGAATTATTTTTAGAAAATAGGGACATCGATGATAAATATAACCACAGTAAATACTTACGAATAAACAATCTCTGATAAAACAGAGATTGGAAAAGTTATCCCTTACCTTAGGTCCGATATGCTTCGTATGTATCCAAACCTCCTGTATAATAATTCAAATAATTTCATTTACTTATTACAGAATCATATTAATTGTTATGACATCATATATGGTTCACTTATGACTTTATATTACACGTTCTTTTGTGAATTCCATGTTAAAGCAGCGTTTTGGGTAAAATCGTCTTATTTATCGTATGTGTTTGGAATTGTTGTTCTTGATATTATGTTACTTATATCACGTTTTAATTACTTCCAGAATGTAAATCATGATTTTTATATCCTATATATTCAGTATATATATATATAATAGATAGGTAAAAGATATAAAATACACCGTTCATGGAGACGGTAGGTCGTACGTACGCATGAACGCTGTTTTCCTTTCCTTATTGACTTGAATTGAAGTAAGTAGATGAAACAAACACACACACACACACACATATATATATACACATAAATCCAATATCTTTATTATGTTGTATATTTCATTATTATTCATTATATATACTTTATAATCATTCCTGAATGGTTAACATGGAGAATGAATCTCATCGCGTCGTGGAGAGGGTAATCCGTACGTACGCACGAGAGATTATATCATTCCCATAATTATTTACTTGAATTAGAGTGGATGATATAATATCTCAGAATCAGTTTGATTATATAATAACTATATTTAGTTATTCTTTACACCATTATACCCATCCAAGTAAGGTGGTGCTGTAAAAACAGATTACACCACGGGGTGGAGACGATATTACGTACGTACGCACGCGCAGTGATTTCGTTTTCCGTAGGATGGATAGAAGATGAAATAGGGTAGATTCATATTTATAATAACATATCCATATATAATTAATACTGATGTTATTACTTTATATTGAAACAACTAAAGAAGAGGAAGTATAAGAAGAAAGAAACTTGAAAGAGTCGGTAGAAGAGATTACCTCTTCCTCGACGCACCTCCTTTAAACTTCTTCTTAGGGCACTAGAGATGGTCTTTTGAGAAGGCCAGAACCTCTATGATAAAACTAGAGAGGTTGATAAGAGGAATTGGTAGGGTTTGAATGAGCTTCAAGGCTCAAAAGGGTGTGAAGAGAAGAGGGAATTGGTGCCCTTTTTATAAGGGAGGAGAGGGGCACCTTTGGAATACCTTAAAATATTATTTTATAATAAAGACATATTCGGTTTATAATATCTCCAAATTAATTTATTTTGAAGCTAAAGTGGGTATGGGTCGAAATACTCTATTCAAATAGGGTTTAGGCATGTTTAGGTTACTATTTTAACCTTATCATTTAGATTTAACTCTAAGTTAAATAATTTAACATTTACCATGTCTTCTTGTTTTCTTACACTATATGGTTAATAAAATTACTATAACAAGTCAAACGAACCCCAAGTGATTAATTATTAATATTTATAACCTTATCTAAGTCATTTAGCCAATACATAGATTTTAAAGAATAGTATAACAATTAATAATATAATATTTGTTTTAAAAACTATTTCATGTCAATTTTGACACTATTTGGTAATTGATTTTTGTGAAAATAATAACAAAATTATTAGTTCGAAAAAAGTTAATTAATGTTGGAACCATGGTCTTCTATGCATGATTTGGAGCATGATTTGTGTTTGTTGTCAATCCTCAGTGGAAGTTCAGAATGTGTACCAGAAAAGAGATCATACAATTCAAACAGACAAAAATATTGAAGTGAAAACTTGTGCGCCATATGTTTTTCAAGATCAAAACATGGGAAAATGGAAAAGGGATAAGGACCACACATGTTTTTGGCTGGTCGCGTAGGTGACCTGTGCCCTGTCAAGAGACATACGCTCCAATGACTAGAAGGACTGGAAACTTGTTTGCCTATTATTTTTCAAGATCATTACTTCAAAATATGGCAATGGAAAGAAGTTCATGCAAGTATTTGTGTGGTCGCGCAAGTGGGTAGCACGACAGAGGCTAGGTAGGATGATTTGCGTGCCGGAACCTACGCGCCGAGGGAAGACTTGCGCGCCACCGCGCAGGGGTTCCAGTTTGCCTATAAATAAAGGACCCCTCTTCATTTGGAACAGATTTCAAGACTTAGAGATTTTTTTAGCTCTCTTCATGCAAGTGGTTGAGTCACGCAGGTGGTTGTTGGGTTGCACATGTAGAGGCTGCGCGCCGGTTGTTGGTTGCGCGACCAAGGCGATTGGGAAGTTAAAGGAACAACGGCGCGCAAGTTCAGAGTTGAAAGAGGCAGTGTCGCACAGGTGGTTTGGTGTCACCTGCGTGCCAAATTAGTACCGTGCAAGTGACTTGCACGCCGGGATTGAAACTTGCGCGCCAGGCTTGGAGAAGCGTGCCAGGGTTGTTAAAGTACATCTATCCTCTTGAAGCTGCATGAAAGCGGGATGATCACCTGGTACCCTCAACGCAAAGTGAGAATAATCTTTTGGTGAGAATTAGAATTCAATAGAGCATCTACATACATGGGAGGATTCATTCTTATGCAATGATGAAGAGACCTTCACGTTTATAAACTGAGTGTGTCTTCACCAAGGGCAGTGAGCCAGGGGGAGTCAACAGGTGTGACCCGAGGGAAGCAGTGAGCTATCCCTAAACCATTCTAAAGGCAATGAGCCTAGGACAGAGTGACTGTGACCGGGACTTTATAATCCACATCTAGTGAAGATTAGTGTAATTTGGTATGACCGACAACTTGTCGGCGTATGCTCCTTGGACGTAGCCCTTAGTGGTGAACCATGTAAAAAGTGTTGTGTCATATCTGTGCATGTGAATGGTTTCATTCTGATCATATTCATCATATAGGTTCAACAAGTTCCTACCAACATGGGAACGAGATCCATCACATTAAAAGATAAAGTTGTCTCCCTGATTCACCCCTCCCCTCTCAGGGTGTCCCTGGGTCCTTCAAGTGGTATCAGAGGGTAAAGGTTGCTGGTGTTGAATATGTCCTTTATCTTTATGGAGAATGCAGTCAATGTTAGGGGAGTCCCTCACTTCGATGGAAGTAATTTCCATATCTGGAAGAAGAGAATGATATCTCATATAATATCTCTTGGAATGTAAGTTCTTTTTTCTACTGTGCAAGGAATACAAGTAACTGATCCAACAGGCCTGACTATGACTGAAACAGACAGGAAAATTCTTGATGTAGATGCTAAGGCACAAAATGCACTCACTGCATCCCTTTATGATCAGATCTACCTAAAGGTGATGAATTTAACATCATAAAAATCCATGTGGGATAAAATTGAGAATATTTATGAAGGAGATAGCAATGTGAAGGAGGCGAAGCTACAAGTGTTGCACAATCGGTTTGATGATCTGAAGATGCATCCAGATGAGAATGCAGACTCATTCTTCAATCGAATTACTGAAGTGGTTGGAGCAATTCGGGGTCTAGGAGAAGAAATCAAAGACATTGATATTGTAAAATAAATATTAAGAAGACTTCCACCTATGTGCAATGCAAATGTGTTAGCTCTTGAGGAAAGATATCTTTCCAAACTTTCTTTGGATGACCTACTGAGCAGATTGGTAGCATATGAAATGAGAGTCAAACCAGAAGATGCTACGACTCGTGTGAGCAAGGAAATGGCATTCAAGGCCATGGATAAACTGAAAATATCAAAATATAGTAGTAGTGAAGATAACGAAGAAAAATAAATTATTTCTCTCATTACAAAGAAGTTACAGAAGGGAAAAGGGAAATTCATAGGGAAGTTACCTCTCGCATGTTTTCATTGTTTAAAAGTTGGTCATATTTCCTTTTAGTGCAAAATAAAGATCAATGATGATGATAGTAAAGATGAAAGCTTCGAGAAGCCTCAGAGAAGGTTCTTCAAAAAGGGAGACTTCAAATCTGGAAAGAAAATGCAAAGGAATAGTTTTGTCTGTGAAGAGGAAGAAGATGATAATGAATTCTGTGATGAAGAAGAACCAGAATTCAAAACTGAGAACCATGCTTCCATGATGGCCACTGTTGAAAATTCATAAGACAATGGTGGAGAAAAACAACTGAGAACTTGTGTAGATCCCGAGATGAAACTTAAGGATGCGATTAATAAGCTTAAGACTAAATGTAAGAGTTGCAATAAGTGGAAATCAACTGTAGAAGAATCAACTGAATATGTTGATCAACTTGAAGATGAAATTGAACGAATGGAAGAATGTGTGAAGGTACGGTCTAAAATAATTTAAATAAATAATGATGCAGTAGATCTGAAGCTAAGAATTGAAGAGTAGGCAAAGGTCATCAATGACCTCACCTCTAGACTAGATGAAAAATCCAATACTGTTGAGGGTCTTGAGGAGGAAGTTGTTACTCTAAGGAGTACATTAAAGACTTAATCAATTCCAAAAGAATCAAGGAAGAAAATACAGTTAGGAAGATTCTCAGTTGCATAATTACTGGCAAGAGCCATGTGTGGTTTAGATGGGGTTGGAAAAGTCTTGAGTGATCAAAGAACCGTTTGCATGGGAAGGAGTGGAATTGGCAGTGAAGCTGAGACATCAACTGGTGGAAGTGAAAATATCCAAAAGAAAGATAAGATGAAATTTGACCATGTTGAAACGTTTCCTAAAGTTCTGAAAAAGGAACCCTCAATCCAAACTAAAAGGAGAACTAAAAGTTATCCTCAAACATTCAGAAATGACAGACAGTCTAACTATTCTACCAAGGAAGAAGGTATGAGGATAAATTCAAGTGAAAAGACATTTCCTCTCATGAAGTGTCAGTTCTGTGGCTATCTGGGCCATACCATGTCTTATTGTGAAGAGGAAAGAAGCTATCTGAATGGAGAAGATATAGAAGTTCAACTAAGGAGAAAAAATTCATATCCTAATTCTTATAGAAGAAACAATTTCTATTGATATTCTTATCATTTTTCTAACTTTGGTCATAAGGCTGCTAATTACAGGCAGAGAAGGGACATGGACACCTCATACCAAAGTTCAAGACAAGTCAAGTCTCGACAGAAAGACAGTTTTTATCTCTCAAATAGGTTCCCTCCTCTCAAAGAATATTTCGACTATGATGAAACTTGGTATATGGAAGAGATAATTGAAAGTCCATCAGTACTATATACTCAATCCAATGTCTCATGGAAGGAAAGGAAGAATATTGAGAAATCCAACCATGCAGAGGTGTCCCTCAAAGCTATAAAGAACAACAATACCTGGATTCTAGATAGTGGTTGTTCATCTCATATGATAGGTAATGTCATCCTGTTAATGGATATCAAAAGTAAGGTTGATGGTATAGTACTATTTGGTAATGATGGAGCTCTAAAAATCAAAGGGAGTGGAAGTACAGAATTAGATAATGGATAACTAAAGAAGACTGAAGTTCTTTACGTAGATGGCCTACGTCATAATCTCCTCAGCATGAGTCAACTCTGTGACATGGGACTTATAGTTACATTTAATAAGAAAGGATGCACTATCAAGGGAAAGATAGGAAATTAAATTATGAAGGGATGCAGAACAGAAGGCAACTTGTATCAGGTTGATAGTGAATAAAATGTTTGTTACATGACTGTTGAAGAAGAAAACAATTTGTGGCATCGGAGACTGGGACACATCAATCAACAAGACATGGAGAAAATATCAAAATTGAGAATTTCCATGGACATTCCCAACCTGAAGCGTGAGTGTGAAAAATCATGTGATGCTTTCATTCGTGGGAAGCTGGTCTTTTGTTCATATTGGCCAAAGAAGAAAAGGGAATCTCACCTTCTTGATCTGATTCATATAGATGTATGTGGGCCGATAAATGTTGATGGAACTCATGGAGAAAGGTACTTTGTCATTTTTATAGATTATTACAGTAGAATGGCATGTGTTATGGTCATACACAGGAAACGAAAAGTCCATGACTTTATGAAAACATATCGGCGAATCGCCGAGAATGATACTGGATGAACAATCAAAGTGTTGTGATCTGACAATGGAGGAGAATACATGTCCATTGAATTTGAAAATTATCTGGGGAAGCATGGGATACAGCATGAGGTAGCTGATGTGAGAACTCCACAAAAAATGGAGTTTTTGAACGTAGGAATCGACAGGTGAACAACATGGAACGAACTATGCTGATTGAGAGTCGTATTCCACGACATTACTGGAAAGAGGTTGTTCAAGCTGTAGTGGACATTCAGAGTCGAACAGGACTTTATATGGGTGAGACGAAAACACCATATAAATTGTGGCATGGACGGAAGCCCTCTTTAAAATAATTTCGTGTCTTTGGAAGTAAATTCTCTATCAGGAACAAAGAAGGAAAACAAGGGAAATATGGAGACAATGCATATGAAAGAATTTTCCTCGGTTACTCAATGAACAACAAAGCCTACAAATGTTTGAACAAGAGTTTAGGAAGGATTGTGGAAAGCAATGATGTTAAGATAATTGATGAGAAAACCACAAATGCTTCAAGGAAGTCATACACTGAAGTGATATAAAGTCAGGAAGAAAGTGAACGTGAAGAAAATAAAAATGCAGAAATAGAGGAAGTTTTAAAAAACACTCAGTAGTCACATCAAGATGTTGAATCAGAAGAAGAATATGAAGAAGAAACTGTGGCTAAAGAGAATGCAAATGAACCTCGTAGGAGAAATCGAAGAGCTGAGATTGATCCATCCAACATAATTAGGAACAGGAGTGCACCCACTCAAACATGAAGGATGAGGAATAACACACAATATGCATTTCTGTCAGTTGTAGAGCCATCCTCATTCGAAGAAGCCACAAATGACAAATCTTGGGTGAATGAAATGAATAATGAATTAGATCATATTGACAAGAATCAGACATGGGATATTTTCCAGATACCCGAAGGTCACAATGTGATTGGTACCAAATGGATCTTCAAAAATGAGTTTGATGAGCATGGAAGTGTCATCAGAAACAAGGCATGACTGGTATGTAATGGATACTCCTAGATTGAATGCATTGATGTCGAAGAAACCTTTGCACCAGTGGCTAGACTGGAGTCAATCGGGATTTTCCTTGCCATGACACTCTAAAGAGGATATAAAGTATATCAAATGGATGTCAAGACAACATTATTGAATGGTGTACTCGAAAAATAAGTCTACATTGAACAACCAGTGGGCTTTGTTTTAGGTACTGATGAAACAAAGGTCTGCAAACTGAAGAAAGATCTATATGGTTTGAAGCAGGCACCACAGGCGTGGTACTCATGGCTTGATTCATATCTCAAGAAGCTGGAATTCAAAAGTGGAAAAGTAGATCACAATCTCTATGTGAAGAATTCTCCAAAAGATCAATTCATGGTTCTAGTCTACGTTGATGATATCATATTTGGTGGCTGCAGGCAAAAATCAGTGGATGAATTTTCCAACCACATGAAATCAGAATTTGAAATGTCTATGATTGGGGAGATTACATATTTCTTGGGGCTGCAGGTGATTCAAAAGAAGGAATACACTTTTATTTCTCAGGAAAAACATGCAAGAGAGCTGCTGAAGAAGTTTAATATGCAGGACTCCAAACCAATGTCAACTCCGATTTTAGTTGGAACTAAACATGGAAAGCATGAGTATGGGGACACTGTTGATCCCACCGTGTAAAGAAGGATCATTGAGAGCCTACTGTACCTGACAGCAACACGGCCAGATATTGTCTTTGCCACATGCCTTGCGGCCCGCTTTCAGAGTAATCCAAAGGATGAACATATGGCAGTAGTAAAAAGAATCATGAGGTACATTCAAGGTACACATATCTTCGGTTTATTTTTTGTTGCAGTCAGGGATAATGAATTATAATCGTTTTCTGATGCTGACTGGGCTGGTGATGTAGTAGACAGAAAGTCCACTAGTGGTGGAGCCTTCTATATTGGGCAGAAATGTGTTGGCTGGTTGAGCAAGAAACAAGAAAGTACTTCTCTTAGTACTGCTGAAGATGAGTATATCTCTGCCACAAAGGCACGCACTCAACTGCTATAGATGAAGCAACAATTAATAGATATTGGTGAGGAGGTTAAGCAACCAATGGTGATTTACTGTGATAACAAGTGCGCAATTGATCTTATGAAGAATCCTGTTCAACATTCCCGTACGAAACATATTGAAATCAGGTGTCACTTTATCAAAGAAAAAGTTGAACAAGGAGTGATTAGAATGGATCATGTGGGAACTGATGATCAAGTGGTTAATATCCTGACCAATCCACTGTCTGCGTCTGTCTTTGAGAAGCATCAGTTGAACATTGGTGTTCAGCCACCTCCCAGTGCATAAAGAGGTTACGCAATACCCATATCCCCGATTATGATATCTGTTTTTATCTGTTTATGGATGTGATGCAGGTTTGTGGGGGAGATACTATCCAGGGGGAGTATGGTTTGAGATGAACAATGAACAAATAACCAAGATTCAGGATTATTGTCAATGGGGGAGAAATGAATAAATTCTGGAATTTTCAGGAATATAATGCTTCTGTGACACAATGCGAATTTAGTGTCAATGATAGGATGAGAAGGATAAGAAGGATTTCATTGATCATGTAATGATTCTTGGGAATTATTGGGAATTCCAAAACACTGGAACGCAATTCAAGCTTCCTCTCTTGTTTTCTACACCGAGCATTTCTCACGTAGACTTAGAGTGTTGGATGAGTTGATTTTTGATTTTTTGGTTTGCACATGGATGCAGATCTATTGAATTTATTTTCTAATTGCCAACAAACCCAAAGGGGGATATTGTTGGAACCATGGTCTTCTATGCATGATTTGGAGTATGATTTGTGTTTATTTCCAATCCTCAGTGGATGTTAAGAATGTGTAATAGAAAAGAGATCATACAGTTCAAGCAGATAACAATATTGAAGGTGGCGCTGTTTCGCAGTGTTTTCCAATTTTTTGGGCCTCAAAATCGACAAACGGAGAAAAGTGTTTTTGTCAAAGAGACTTTCACGACGTGTACATGATGAACAGGAAACATGCGCGCCATATGTTTTTCAAGATCAGAACATTGGAAAATGGCAAAGGGATAAGGGCCACGCATGTTTTGGGCTAGTCGCGCAAGTGACTTGCGCGCCGTCAAGAGAATTGCACGCCAATGCCTATGAGGACTGGAAACATGCGCGCCTATTGTTTTTCAATATCATTACTTCAAAATATGGCAAAGGAAAGAAGGTCGCGCAAGTATTTATGTGGGCGCACAATTGGGTAGCGCGATAGAGGCTAGGGAGGATGAGCTGGGCGCCGAAACCTGCACGTTGAGGGAAGACTTGCATGCCACCGCGCAGGGGATCCAGTTTTCCTATCAATAGAGGACCCCCCCTCCTCATTTGGAATGGATTTCAAGACTTAGAGATTTTTTTAGCTCTCGTCACGGAAGTGGTTGAGTTGCGCAAGTGGTTGTTGGGTCGCGCATATAGAGGTTGGGCACCAGTTGTTGGTTGCACGACCAAGGCGGTTGGGGAGTTAAGGGCACAACATCGCGCAAGTTCAGAGTGGAAAGAGGTAGTGTCGTGAAAGTGGGTTGGTGTCACCTACGTGCCGAATTAGTACCACGCAAGTGACTTGTGCCTCAGGATTGAAACTTGTGCGCCGGGCTTGGAGAAGCGCGCCAGGGTTGTTAAAGTACATATGTCCTCTTGAAGCTGCATGAAAGCTGGAAGATCACCCAGTACCCCCAACGCAAAGTGATATTCATCTTCTGCTGATAATTGGACTTCAATAGAGCATCTACATACAACGGAGGATTCATTCTTATGAAATGATGAAGAGACCTTGACGTTTATAAACTGAGAGTGTCTTCACCAAGGGCAGTGAGCCAGGGGGAGTCAACGGGAGTGACCTGTGGGAAGGAGTGAGCTATCCCAAAACCATTGTAAAGGTAGTGAGCTTGGGATGGAGTGATTGTGCCTGAAACTTTGTAATCCATAGCTAGTGAAGATTTGTGGAATTTGGTATGACCGAAAACATGTCGGCGTATGCTCCTTAGACGTAGCCCTTAGTGGTGAACCAAATAAAAAGTGTTGTGTCATCTCTGTGCATGTGAATGTTTGATTTCTGATCATATTCATCATACAAGTTCAACAAGTTCCTACCAACGTGGGAACAAGATCCATCACATTAAAAGAAAAAGTTGTCACCCTGATTCACCCCTCCCCTCTCAGGGTGTCCCTGGGTCCTTCAATTAAATCAATACTATCATGTCTTATTAACCTATAAAATTAGTGTAAATCATAAAAAGTCTCAAATTACATTTATTTGGGTATTTATAATATCATTTATTTTAATATTTCATTATTTAGGTAATTACTGCATCACCATTGTGTCATAAATAAATTAAATTATTTAATGTCTAAAAATAATAAATTAAATTACATTAGGTAAAAAATCATTTTATATTTCTAATGAACATTTATAGTAGAATTTATCTTATGTATAACCCTATATTAAAAATGTTTTAGTTATTAAACTTTGATTTTAACTATTTTAACTCTTTTTTAAATTAAATAATAATAAATGTCCTAATCTAATCCAAGTGGGACTAAAGGGTAATATTTTATTCCTAAGGTTGTTTTTGATCTAATTAAACTTATCCAATTAAATTAGGACATGTTTTAGGGTAATAATAATATAATTTTTACCCTTAATTACCCTATTTACTTTTAACCATGGTAAATAAAAGTAAAAAGTTACTATTCACCAAAAATTATTTTTATCTTATTGAACCACATTTTACTCCTTGATATTAACCGTGTCTCTCGGTTTTTTGAAATTATACTCATAGAAGTGGTAAAATTAAGTTTTATGTAAATTTTCAAATTCTCAAAGGAGGTGAGTAAAAGACAGTGAAAAGTTCAATAAAATTTTTATATCTCTAAAATTATTATTAACTGATTCCAATGAATTACATTGAACTTATATAGGTATTATGTATCTATTTTGACCAAATATAAATTTAAATAAAATATATTATTATTTAAATAAAAAGTTGGTTTTAATAACTAACTTAGTGTTTTCACTATTCATCAAAAATTGAAAGTTTTCAGAAAAATACCAAAAATTCCCCCTAGGCTAATTTCGATATTTTGAATCTAAAAATGAAGTCAATTTTGGAAGATAAAATTTATAAAAATTAAAAAAGTGGGTATTACTATTCATAATGGCTAGTTTTTATAATATTTAAATAACATATCATTGTTCAGTGAAACTCGGTATTGCGTACAACACACGATATTGTGGAAGGTCGTGATTGCATGTAATGCAAGCCAAGTTAGGGATGCGTGTAGTGAAAGATCCTTTTGGTGCAGCATACAAAAAAAGACATCAATGAAATTAAAAAGAATATTTCTCATAAAATATCAGGGTGTTACACCTCTAGCATGAGACTTGGTACAAATATGCACAGAAGATGCTTTACATATGGATCTCATATGTTATGATTTTAGTATAAATTGTTCAAATGAAGAAGTTATGTATTCATGAATTGTTTACTTATGTTTTGTTCAATCCTTTTCTATTTTTTAAAATGGTGGGAACCAGGAGAAATGAGGCCAACAACTTGTGCGAGGGACAATGCAAAGATTTCGCGAATGACATTTCCAATAATTTGGGAGGTGGAGTTCAGAACTTTATGGCTGTAGAAACCCGAAGCCTGACGTACATGGACATTACATTACTTTTGCAGAATACTTAATACATAACAAAAACAGACACATAAGGACTGTAATAGTTTAGTGTCTTTGGAAACTTGGAATATAATCTTATAATCGTGGTGAAAGATCTTCAACATCTCCCATAAATATCCTCATCTTTTGTTTTCTTACCTAAAACATTTCTTTATATCCTGGGGAAAAGAAAACATATAAAGGGTGAGCTGAAATGCTCAGTAAGGGTAAGCATGGATAAAATAAAACAAATCATATACATTTGAACTTAAAAACATGAACCTAATGTTTAAACATTAAATGCTTGAGCAATGACATAAAAAATGGAAATAGGTAAGGAATATATCATAAAGAAACATGAAGCATGATAAAATTGCATGGGATTAAAACATGTAATTGTGGAAACCATTCATCACATGTTATGATTTCCATAGTATCCAAGGCATTGCTGCCAAGACCATCTTAGTGGACAAAGTCCCTTTCTGAATTGAGTTCAATCCTCATTTCTGTCCTGTAACACTGAACCAGATTAACTTACCGTTCCAGCCATGTCTATCTCATGAGATATAAATCTTTACCCAATGCATTGGAGGGAAATATAGGTCCCAACCATCTCATAATGAAATCATTATTACTTGTGCCACAAAATAAACATACATCATTCATAATAACCCAACGAATAAAATGGGTTTCATAAACATCATCCCATTATTACATAATCCATATAAAAGAAATGGATATCATTTCATAATATAAAAATTGAAACCATGTGAATCATAGAGACATGATACATGAAACATACACATATGAAATAATGTCATCTTAGATGAAAAATGTTTTTGATAAAACACTTGAAATGAATTCTTGAGGAAAATATTCTTTCTTCTTCAAAATCATTCTCTTTTCAAAAAATGTCATGCAATTTTAAAGAAAAATATTTTTTTGAAAATATTCATGAAATATTTTGGATGAAGCTTCATGAAAATAAGGCTTTATAAAACCGTAAAAATCCATTCGTGCCGTATAATTTAAAAAAACATTCTTCTCGTACTTTTGCCGGAAAAGTCAAAAAGTACCTTGTAACGTAAACAAAAGAACGATTCCTTACATGCCATGTAGTAAAAGTAAAAAATGGGTAAAAAGTACTTTAAACATACATGAAAACACTTTTATAAAACATGGACATGGATGATAGAAATAACCCCAGTAAATAATTACGAATAAGAAATCTCAGATAAAAATGAGATTTTCAAAATTATCCCTTACCTTATGTCCGATATGCTTCGTATGTCTCCGAACCTCCTGTATAATGATTTAAATAATGTCATTGACTTATTATATAATAATATTCATTGTTATGATATCATATATGGTTTACTTATGACTTTATATTACCTGTTCTTTTGTAAATTCCATGTTAAAGAGTGTTTTTGGTTAAATCGTTTCATTTGTCATTCGTGTTTTGACTTTTAATTATTAATATGATTACTTAGATCAGGATTACTTAATTCCATAATATAAAACATAATTTATATATAATTTATATTCAGAATATACATTTATATAACAGATCGATAAATGGAAATAAATACACCGTTCATGGAGACGGTAGGCCGTACGTACGCATGAACACTGTTTTCATTTCCTTATTGAGTTGAATGGAATTAAGTAAATAACATACATATACATAAATACAGTAGCTTTATAATTTCATATATTACATTATTATAATTATATATACTTGATAATCATTCTTAAATGGTTAACATGGAGAATGAATCTCATCGCGTCGTGGAGACGGTAGTCCGTACGTACGCACAAGCGATGATATCATTTCCATAGTTATTGAATTGAATTGGAGTGGATGATACAATATATCATAATGAGTATGATGTTATAATAACTATCTATAGTTATTATTTACACCATTATACCCATCCAAGTAAGGTGGTGTTGGAAAAACAGATTACACCACGACGTGGAGATGGTATTCCGTACGTACGCACACGCGGTGATTTCGTTTTTCGTAGGATAGATAAATGGTAAAATAGGGTTGTTTCATACATATAATAGCATATCAGTATATGAGTTATACTGATCTTATTACTTCATAATTAAAAAACTAAATAAGAATAAGTAGAAGAAGAAATAAAGATGAAAGAATTGGTAACAGACATTACCTCTTCTTTGAAGCGCCTCTTTGAGACCTCCTCTTAGGGCACTAAAATTTGTGTTTGAAGAAGACCAGGACCTCTAGAATGTTTCTAGGGAAGTGGAAAAGAGAATTTGGCAGGGTTTTTCCGAGCTTGAAGGCTCAAATTGGTGTGAGGTAGAGAGGGAGGAGATTCCCTTTTATAAGGGCGGAGAGGGGCACCTTTGGAAATCTTAAAAATTTTAATTTATAAAAATCTAACCCCACTTAAAAACCTCCAAAAATGACTCATATTCGAATATTATATGAGATAGAGTTGTAATACCATAAAAAAATAAAATTTAGACATGTTAGGAATTTAGTTTAAACATTATCAACTTGATTTATCCATATTTAATAAATTTAATTTAATTTGTGGTAATAACATTATAAATTTTAAATTAGAACAAATAATTAATTATTTGTTGTGAATTGTCCATAATTGGTTAATTTATAACATTATAGACCATATAAATCTAAATTTATAATATTTAAATATTTTTTTGATTTTTAAACAATTTTATAATATGTTATTTTTATAAAATAACAATAGTGTCAACTTTGACACTATTCATTTATTTGAACTTAAATAAAATATATACAGAAGATATGTTCTAATTAAAAGATTTAATAGATTCATAAAAGGCCATATGTATCTATAAAATTAATGGAGAACATTAAATAGTTCATATAATATTTATTTTATTATTTTTAAAACCATTTATTTGGTTTATCTCTTAATAAAATAATTTCTACAACATTTTTGTATAATTATTTAATATACATATTTGTTGCATAAAAATTAAAAATAAAATCCTATGATGAAGATAAATATATCACCTTTCACAATAATACTTTTACTCGAATTTATAATCTTAAAATAACAATATATAAATTGTTATATTTATTAAATTATGAAGGTGCCATCTTTGGAATCATTTTAAATAAGATAATATAAGTGTCATAATCACTTTTATAAGACTCCAAACGGTTATATATGAGGTCATTAGATGATTATGGTATAGATATACACTAAAAATTAGTTTTGGTCAGGTTTTTGGGCTTTTTAATGGGTATTATTATTTCAATAAAAACTGTATTACTGATTTTTCACTTAATAAATAATTTCTGCATCATTAATGTATCACCATTAATGAAAATTATTTAATCCCTAAAAAATATAAATAAATTATAATATTGTAGATAATATTATTAGCTTTATATAGACTATTCATGTTCGATGTTTTATTATGTTTATCACTACATTAAAATTATTATTCTTATAAGATTTAAGAGAGTGACATGTTGTCACTTTCCTTGGTTTTAATAATAATTATATTATTTTCATGGTAAAAAGTCGATAAAATGAATCTAATCGGACCCTTATGTGATATGGGTCTACTTTTAGCCATAAAATAGAATTTTGGAATGTGTTAGGGTAATTTTATAATATTATATTTACCCTTAATTACCCGATTTACCTTTAACTATGGTAAATAAAATTTACCGTTGTAACTATTCATAAAGCCCAAAAATAAAAAGTAGTCTATTAATTTAATTTGGACCCACCGATTCCAAATATAGAATCCATTTTTCCAAATTCAATACACAGATGTTGTAGAAATTAAATTAAAATTAATCCCGTTGTCGAAAGAAAATGGGTTTTTGTTTAAAACATTGCAAAAGATTGAATTTATTTAACCTTCAAATTCAAGGTAAAATCAATTATAATGAAATAAATTGTATTAAATGGTAAAAATATATTATATTTATAATTTAAAACCATTCAATATTATATTTTGGCCACATAAATTATTACGATGAAAAAAGTTGTTTTTAATTAAAATATAGCATGTTTTTACTATTCATTAAAAGATGAAAGTTATCAGAATAATATGACAATTTTATCCAAGGTAAAATTTTATATCCTTATTCCAAAGAATAATTTTATTTTGGAAAATTTAACTTATAAACATGTCAAAAACTATATTTAAAGTGGGTGCGCCATCAAAAGGTGGAAAAACTGCATTTTTTGAAAAATAATTATTTTACCCGAAAAATTTATTTTGTTCTTATACCATGTTATAGAAAATGTGTAAGATGAATAATAATGTTATAAATTTCAAAATTTAGTTAATATTATTCATAAAAGCTAGTTCATAATAATATTATAATAACATATCGTTGTTTAGTAAAACCCAGCATTGCATACAACACACGTTATCGAAGAAGGTCACGATTGCGTGTAATGAAAGCCAAGTAAGAGTTGTGTATAGTGCAAGACTCTTTTTTTGTTTCATTATAATAGAATCCAACCATTTTTCATTTATACATTGAATATATAAATATATATATATATATACTCAATGTTGCGTAGAATAACATCTATTAAATGAACTTGAAATTGTGTATAACACGGTCCAAGAATTGTGTTGTATATACTGCAAGCTAATACGGTGTTGAGTATAGCACAAGATAATCTTGGTTTAGCATACAACAGAAGATATGAAAGAAATTAAAACGAATATATCTTATAAAATCTCGGGTTTTACATTCTACCCCCCTTAAAATGAATTTCTCCCTCGAAATTCATCGGGGTTATAAATCATTTACTATTCATAGAAACCCACATCGTAAAAATGAATACTAAAATGTAACTTTAAAAAATAAAGTTAGAAACGTAACAGTCAACCAAGGTAACTCAGCATTGGGTTTCCACATAGGAGAGTATAGGTGAAAATATGGATATGGAGGAAAAATCTAACCATCATGTTCTGATAGAGAGTGGTAGAGAACATGGATATGAAATAGCCAACATTCACAAAGCCATAGATTTGTGATGATCTAAGGTACCATCTTATTTATCGGATATAAGAGCACTAGGACAACATTTTTGGTTTTCAAGATCATTTCTCTAATATTGAAGAATTTTCGAATCAAAAGAAATACTTACTTGATTTTGGTACAATCTCATCGTTGTTCGTGCCTTGAACAATTTCCACTTCATCTCTTAAAGAAATGAAGTTGAATTTTCCATTCATGAAGTGTTATTAGATCATGTGAGAGAATGATGAGTCATTCCATCTGTTTCAAACAAAAGGTTAGAAAAAGTTATCAAATATACATAAGTCCATCTATGGTGTGGTTAATCGTATATGATTCCAAAAATGAACTTATACTTCATATATCATACCGCTTAATAAAATAAAACTAGTTTCTACTAACCAGGGAATTCTTGTAGGCTAGTGGTAGGAGATAAAGGCCAGTCGCACTTTGGTTTTGGGTTCGATTCCCGCAACCTTGTTCAACACGATGGGTTGTCACCCGTCCTGCAGGTTATCCTTTTTCTAAAACAACACTATTATAACAAAAAGTTATAGCCATAAACAATACTATACATTCCAATGTTTAGGCTTATCCAAAATAATTCTTTCCAAACTCATTGTATAAAGAGAACGATTACTAAAAAGGTCATATAACAGGCACGTGAATACCATCATTTATCCCTCATATATATTGTTGGTCACATTCAATTCATGTGAGTACCTTAATCATGTATTATCTTGAAAAAATTAATACCCATTGAATCTTAGTGAAAACATGAGTGCTGTCAAAAGTTAACTCTTTCCACATACCAAAATCCTCAAAATTCTATATACTCAAACCATGATATCACTTAGTCCTTATATCAATCAAGAGCTCGTGAATACTGTCAAACATTTCATTTTCTCCTTATCCCTCCATTATGCGCGTATCATCTGTTTTCCAAAATATCTGAATAAATTTACATGGTTACCGGTACCATTCAACATATAATTCCATATAATTTAGAAAAAACAATAGTGTAACAATCCATAGATGATTCTTTATTCCATAGTACCATACATTATTCTTTATAAACATATAATCATTCCACTAACTTCCTCAACCACTGATTGAGCTTCATCATTTCTTTCATCTCATATTTCATTTGTAGTCTCTTCATCATCATCCACATAAATACTACTCATATGCCCATGCTGATTCTCTTCATGAGATTTTCCTTTAGGGAATTGGTTTGCATAATGTCCATACATTCCACATTTAACATCTAATCACTATTTATGTTGTAGCAATACCATTATCCTTGTCCATGGTGGTAACTGATCCTTTTACTTTGCACTTACTAGCTTTATTTTCTTCTTTTCCACACCCAAAGCATCTTCCAGTTCCTTTGAAACAATCTCCCCGATGCCTCTTCCCACATGATTTACATGAGGAAAATTGACCTTTCTTTCCTCTATGATCATCATGAAACTCCATCTTTATCTTATTATCTGAATCGGGAAACTTACCAAAGGTGAGATTATTGATCATATTATGAGATTTATGATTAGGAATAATAACGATGTTTCGACTTCCAAATCTCGTTTCATTTGGTTGCTCATGAAGAATATCATTCCATTGTCCGTTATATCCTCCATTATCGTGAATCTTCTTGTTTTCAGCCATTTTCTAAAACCCAAAAAGAATAGTGTCAGAGGCAAAAATCATGCTAGGGAAAAAACATAGTAAAGGGGGAGTACCCTCAATATCTAACATCTTAGGTTTAATTCTAAATCATTAGCGCAATTCTAGGACTATAACCTATACGTATACTTAACCTTAGGGACATCCCTAGACATACCTTAGAAATATCTATAGGGATCTCACTAATGTTTTAGTATCCTAGTTTCCAAAGGTTGACTAAAACATTCCTCTGATACCAACTGTAGAGACCCGAAGCTTGATATTCATGGACATTACATTACTTTTGCAGAATACTTAATACATAACAAAAACAGACACATAAGGACTGTAATAGTTTAGTGTCTTTGGAAACTCAGAATATAATCTTCTAATAGTGGTGAAAGATCTTCAACATCTCCCATAAAGATCTTCCCCTTTTTTTCTTATCTAAAACCTTTATTTATATCCTGGGGAAAAGAAAACATATAAAGGGTGAGCTCAAATGCTCAGTAAGGGTATGCATGGATAAAATAAAATAAATCATATACATTTGAAATTAAAAACATGAACATAATGTTTAAACATTAAAATCTTGATCAATGAAATAAAACATGGAAATACGTAAGGCATAGATCATAAAGAAACATTAAGCATGATAAAATAGCATGGGAGTAAAACATGTAATTGTGGCAACTATTGAGCACATGTTATGATTTCAATAGTAGCCAAGGCATTGCTGTCAAGACCATCTTAGTGGACAAAGTCCCTTTCTGAATCGAGTTCAATCCTCATTTCAGTCCTGTAACACTGAACCAGATTAACTTACCATTCCATCCATGTCTATCTCATGAGATATAAATCATTACCCAATGCTTTGTAGGGAGATATAGGTCACACCCATCTCATAATGAAATCATTCTTACTTGTGATGCAAAATAAACATACATCATTCATAATAACCCAATGAATAAAATGGGTTTCATAAACATCATCCCATTATTACATAATCCATATAAATTAAATGGATATCATTTCATAATAAGAAAATTTAAACCATGTAAATCATATAGACATGATACCTGAAACATACACATATGAAATAATGTCATCTTAGATGAAAAATGGTTTTGATAAAACACTTGAAATGAATTCTTAAGGAAAATATTCTTTCTTCTTCAAAATCATTCTCTTTTCACAAAATTTAATGCAATTTTAAAAGAAAAATATTTTTTTGAAAATAGTCATGAAATCTTTTGGAGGAAGCTTCATGAAAATAAGGCTTTATAAAAACGTAAAAAACCGTTCATTCCGTATAAGTTAAAAAAACATTCTTCTCATACTTTTGCTGGAAAAGTCAAAAAGTACCTCATAACGTAAACAAAAGAAATAATCCTTACATACCATGTTGTAAAAGTCAAAATGGGTAAAACTTACTTTAAACATACATGAAAACACTTTTATAAAACATGGACATGGATGATAGAAATAACCTTAGTAAATACTTACGAATAAGAAATCTCGGATAAAAATGATATTTGCAAAATTATCCCTTACCGTATGTCCGATATGCTTCGTATGTATCCGAACCTCCTATATAATGATTTAAATAATGTCATTGACTTATTATAGAATCATATTCATTGTTATGATATCATATATGGTTTACTTATGACTTTATATTACCCGTTCTTTTGTAAATTCCATGTTGAAGAGTGTTTTGGGTAAAATCGTTTCATTTGTCGCCCGTGTTTTGATTTGTAATTATTCATATGATTACATAGATCATGATTACTTAATTCAATAATATAAAACATAATTTATATATAATATATATTCAGAATATACATATATATAATAGATCGATTAATGGAAATAAATACACCGTTCATGGAGACGGTAGGCCGTACGTATGCATGAATGCTGTTTTCATTTCCTTATTGAGTTGAATGGAATTAAGTAGATGGCATAAATATACATAAATCCAGTAGCTTTATTATTTCATATATTTCATTATTATTTCTTATATATACTTTATAATCATTCTTAAATGGTTAACATGGAGAATGAATCTCATCGCGTCGTGGAGACGGTAGTCCGTACGTACGCACGAGCGATGATATCGTTTCCATAATTATTGAATTGAATTAGAGTGGATGATACAATATATCAGAATTAGTATGATGTTATAATAACTATGTATAGTTATTATTTACACCATTATACCCATCCAAGTAAGGTGGTGTTGGAAAAACAGATTACACCACGGCGTGGAGACGGTATTCCGTACGTACGCACACGCGGTGATTTCGTTTTCTATAGGATGGATAAATGGTGAAATAGGGTTTTTTAATACCTATAATGACATTTCAGTATTTTAGTGATACTGATGTTATTACTTCATAATGAAACAACTAAATAAGAAGAATTAGAAGAAGAAATAAAGTTGAAAAAATTGGTAACAGACATTACCTCTTCTTTGAAGCGCCTCTTTGAGACCTCCTCTTAGGGCACTAAAATTGGTCTTTGAAGAAGAAAAGGACCTATAGTATGTTTCTATGGAAGTGGAGAAGAGAATTTGGCGGGGGTTGTCGAGCTTGAAGGCTCAAATTGGTGTGAGGAAGAGAGGGAGGAGTTTCCCTTTTATAAGGGAGGAGAGGGGCACCTTTGGAAATCTTAAAAATTTTAATTTATAAAAATATAACCCCACTTAAAAACCTCCAAAAATGACTCATATTCGAATATTAGATGAGATAGGGTTGTAATCTCATCATCCAATAAAATTTAGACATGTTAGGAATTTATTTTAAACATTATCTACTTGATTTATCCTTATTTAATCAATTTAATTTTATTTGTGGTAATAACATTCAAAATTTTAAATTATAAAAAATAATTACTTATTTGTTTTTAATTGTCCATAATTGGTTACTTTATAACATTATAGACCATATAAATTTAAATATACAATTTTTAAATATTTTTGTGATTTTTAAACAATTTTATAATATGTTATTTTTATAAAATAACAATAGTGTCAACTTTGACACTATTAATTTATTTGAACTTAAATAAAATATATACAGAAGATATGTTCGAAATATAAGATTTAATAGATTCATAAAAGGTCATATGTATCTATATAATTAGTGGAGAACATTAAATAGTTCATATAATATTTAATTTATTATTTTTAAAACCATTTATTTGGTTTATCTCTTAATAAAATAATTTATACAACATTTTTGTATAATTATTTAATATAATTATTTGTTGAAACAAAATTAAAAATAAAATCCTATGATGAATTTAAATCTATTAAATTTCATAATAATACTTTTACTCGAATTTAGAATCTTAAAGTAACAATATGTAAATTGTTATATTTATTAAATTATGAAGGTGACAACTTTGGCATCATTGAAAATAAAATAATATAAGTGTCTTAATCGCTTTTATAAGACTGAAAACGGTTATATATTAGGTCATTGAATGATTATGGTATATATATATACTACCAATAAGTTTTGTTCAGGATTGTGGGCCTTTTAATGGGTATTATTATTTCAATAAAAACTATATTACTGATTTTTCATTTAATAAATAATTTCTGCATCATTAATGTATCACCATTAATGACAATTATTTAATCCCTAAAAATTCTAAATAAATTATCATGATGTAGATAATTTTATTATATTTCTGGAGACTATTCATGTTCGAAGTTTTATGATGTTTATCACTAAATTAGAATTATTATACTTATAAGATTTAAGAGAGTGACATGTTGTCACTTTCTTTGGTTTTAATAATAATTAAATTATTTTTCATGGTAAAAAGTCCATAAAATGAATCTAATCTGACCCTTAGGTGATATGGGTCTACTTTTATCCATCCAATAGAATTTTTTCATGTGTTAGGGTAATTTTATAATATTATATTTACCCTTAATTACCTGATTTACATTTAACTATGGTAAATAAAATTTACCGTTGTTACTATTCATAAAGACCAAAAATAAAAAGTAGTCTATTAATATAATTTGGACCCACTGATTCCAAATATGGAATCCATTTTTACAAATTCTATACACAGAAGATGCATAAATTAAATTAAAATTAATCCTGTTGTCGAAATAAAACAGGTTTTTGTTTAAAACATTGCAAAAGATTGAATTTATTTAACCTACAAATTCAAGGTAAAATCAATGCTAATGACATACATTGTATTAAATGGTAAAAATATATTCTATTTATATACTTTAAAACTATTCAATATTATAATTTAACCACATAAATTATTACAATGAAAAAAGTTGTTTTTAATTAAAATATAGCGTGTTTTTACGATTCATTAAAATATAAAAGTTATCAGAATAATATGAAAATTTTATCCAAGGCAAAATTTTATATCCTTATTCCAAAGAATAATTTTATTTTGAAAAATTGAACTTATAAACATATCAAAAACTAGATTTAAAGTGGATGCGCCATCAAAAGGTGGCAAAACTGCATTTTTTGTAAAATAATAATTTTACACGAAAAATTTATTTTGGTCTTATACCATGTTCTAGAAAATGTGTAAGATGAATAATAATGTTATAAATTTCAAAATTTAGTTAATACTATTCATAACAGCAAGTTCATAATAATATTATAATAACATTTCGTTGTTTAGTAAAACCTGGTATTGCGTACAACACACGCTATCGAAGAAGGTCGTGATTGCGTGTAATGCAAGCCACGTCAGGGTTGCGTATAGTGCAAGATTCCTTTGTTTTTTCGTTATAACAGTATCCAACCATTTTTCATTTATACAATGAATATATATGTATATATATACACACTCAATGTTGTGTAGAATAACTTCTATAAAATGAACATGAAAGTGTGTATAACACGATTCAAGAATTGTGTTGCATATACTGCAAGCTGATATGGTGTTGCGTATAGCACAAGTTAATCTTGTTGTATAATACAACATAAGATATGAAAGAAATTAAAATGAATATATCTTATAAAATCTTGGGTTTTTACAATGGCGATGCTTACCAAATTATCTAAGGTTATGAACAATAACAATAATAATGGGGAACATCCTCCTTAACCAAGGGAGCAACTGGATATCGAATGTTTTATGCGGCAACGACCACTGACATTTAGTGGATCCTCATATCAACTAGTTGCGAAACAGTGGGTCAACTCCATGGAGAATATCTTTTCTGTTCCTCACAGTTCTGAGATGGATAAGGTGACCCTAGCCGTTTATCTTCTAGATGGAGAAGCCAATCAATAATGGTCTTTGATTAAGAACACCAAGCCAAGGGAGGAAATTGAAGAGGTCGAATGGGAAGACTTTAAGATTATGTTTCTTAACAAGTATTTCCCAAGACCTTTTTTCATGAAGATGGAGAGAGAATTCATAGAGCTCAAGAAAAAAGAAGGATAATTTTTCACAACCTATGAAGTGAATTTCACAAGTCTTACAAAGTAGGCTTTGGGTTTTGTTTTCTAGAATGATAGCAAAAGTGATAAATTCTTCAGTGGATTAAAACCACACCTTCGAAAGGGTCTTAAAATTCAAGACTTTGGGAGTTATAATGACGTTGTTTGATGTGCCCTCAAAGTGGAGATGGAGTTTGGAGAATATTCCTATGGCTATGGGGATAAGAAATGAAAGATGGAGTTTCAAGCTGGAGGATCTAATGAAAAAAGTTGGAAGAAAACACAACGACCCACATGCCAAAAATGTGGGAAGTTGCACCATGAGAACTGCCTCAAAGGGATAGGGAAGTGCTTCAAGTGTGGGAAATAAGGACACCATTCTCAAGAGTGTTGAAAAGAAATAAAAAGGATGGAGAATGCAGCTGATGAAAAAAGAGAACCACTCATGGTTCAATGCTAAAACTGTATGGAGATGGGGCACTATGAAAGTTAGTGCACTAAACCTTGAGTTCTCATGGGTAATCAACGTCAGCAACCACAAAATCCAAAGGAACAAGGGAAGGCTTATTCCATCACTACTATGAAGGTGGTGCATGATAATTAAATCGTACAAGGTACACATCCTATTCACTAAATAACGGCAAAAGTATTATTTAATTCTAGTCCTATATATTCCTTTATATCATGAAAATTTTCTAGAACTATAGAATCGAAGCCCCAAAACCTTGAAGTAGAGATAACTGTAAAAACACCAAGTGGTGCAATCATTGCAACCCAAGTGTTTGACTCTTCTTCTGTTGGTGTATGTGGGAATATTCTTCTGGAAATTCTCATAATACATCCCTTGGTGGAATTTGACGCTATAATGGGAATGGATTGTCTCTCATTATATAGAGCACATATCAACTGTCGGGAAAAGAAACAATGTTTTCATATTACGAACCATCCCATGCTCCTCAAAAAATTCTAGGAAAATCATGAATCTTTTTTGAAAATCATTCAATGGTTTGGGTGTTGATTCCCTACGAAGAAGCATACCCGTCCCAAATGGTTGAGTCGAAGGAAAGTGCCTACCTTTAGGAAATTCCCATTGTGAGCGAATACAACGATGTATTTCCCAATGAGTTACCCGGAATTCCCCCAGATCGTGTGGTAGATTTCTCAATTGAACTCATACCCGGAGCTAATCCTATCTCGAAGTTTCCCTATAGGATGGCTCCTATCGAACTGGAGGAGTTAAAGAAGCAGCTGCAAGAGCATCTGAAAAAATGTTTCACACACCCTAGGGCATCACCTTGGGGTGCACCGATTCTCTTTGTGAAGAAGAAGGATAGAACAATGCAGCTGTGTATCGATTATCGGCAACTCAATTAGATCACCATAAAGAACAAGTATCCTCTCCCTAAGATTGATGACTTTTTAGATCAGTTAATAGGAGCTTAACACTTCTCAAAGGTGGATCTTTGTTCTGGATATCATCAGGTAAAGGTAAAGAAGGAAGATATTCTGAATACTACCATCCATACAAGGTATGGGCACTATGAGTTTTTGGTGATTACCTTTATACATACTAATTCCCCAAGAAATATTTATGGATTTGATGAATATAATCTTTATACATTACTTTGAAAAAATTGTGGTAGTGTTTATTGATGGTATTCTAATCTACTCCAAGAGAAAGGAGGAACATGAAGAACATCTAGGACTTGTTTTGGTGACATTAAGAATGGAGAAGTTGTATGCTAAGTTCAGAATGTGTGACTTTTTGATGAATCAAGTCACATTATTGGGGCATGTGATCACAAGTGAGGAAATTTCTGTGGATCTTTCAAAGACAACGGTGATTGAGGAATGGTTCAGGCCCTTTTGTGTCACAAAAATCTGTAGTTTTTTTGGATTAGCTGGGTACTACCGACGTTTTGTGAGAATCATCTCATGATTTTGAATCCCGCTAACTATGTAAACAAGGAATGAGGTAAAGTATTTCTGGATGAAAGAATGTGAGGTATGGTTCATGGAGCTAATGAGAGGGTTGATCATTGCACCTGTACTCACACTACCAAAAAGGGGGAAATTTTTGTGATATATAGTGATGCTTCAAATAAAGACTTGGGATTTGTACTCATGAAAAATGATAATGTTATAGCCTATAACTCATGACAGTTGAATATCCATGAGCAGAACTACCCAACGCATGATCTAGAGCTGGAAGCCATGACTTTTTCCGTGAAAATATGGCAGCACTACCTTTATGGTGAGAAGTGTGACATATACACCGACCAAAAGAGCCTAAAGTATATATTCACAAAAAGGAGATAAACATGAATCAAATGATATGGTTAGAGCTAATAAAGGATTATGATTTCTCTATTCACTATCATCCTAGAAAGGAGAACAAGGTAGCTGATGCTCTAAGATGAAAAGAACCTGCTACTCTATCCATTCTACGGATTGAGAAAGACCCTTTCTTCTTGGATATGGAAATAATGGATTTGGAAATCATAAGGGCAGGGGATACACCCTTCCATTCCCAAATGATTGTGCAACCATCCATACAAGAGAAGATTAAGGAACAACAAAGGGATGATGTGGAGATACAAAAGAGGGTGAATGCATTAAAGGAAGAGAAGTTGTATAATTTCCATATCGATGATGATGGTATGATTCCGTTTGGAACACAACTTTGTGTGCCTCTATGACCTAGGATAATGATGGAGATTTTGGATAATACACATAGCTCAATATTCACTATCCATCCCGGGAGTACCAAAATGTACCGTGATCTCTGAGAACACTTCTGGTGGGATAACATGAAGAATGTGATTGCTAAATATATATCATGGAGCTTTGTATGTCAGAATGTTAAAGTTGAGAAATAAAAGTCCAAAGTTATGATGCATCAATTACCTATACCCATGTAGAAATGGTAAAATGTTACTATACATGATGTCACCGGTCTCCGGAATATGTCAAAGGGAAATAATGTGATATGGATTGTGGTTGAACGACTCACCAGGACTTCCCATTTTATCACTATTCGGGAAGATCTATCGCTTGAACAACATGCAAAGATATATGTGAAGGAAGTGGTGAGACTGCACGGTGTTCCACTCTTAATTGTCACTGACTATGATCCAAGGTGCACATATAAATTATGGAGGAGCCTTTAACATGCTTTGAGTACTGAATTAAATTTCAGCATGACCTATCACCCCCAAACAGAAGTCTAGTCTGAAAGAACTATTCAGTCTCTTGAATATATGCTTAGAGAATGCTCTATAGAATTCAATGGTGGATGGGAGAAACCTCTCCCATTGTTTGTGTTATCATACAACAATAGCTTCCACTCGAATATTCATATGGGTCTATTTCATTCTCTATATGGAAAGCGATGTAGAACTCCCACATGTTGGGATGAAGTTGGAGAAAGAAAGCTACTTGGACCCGATATTGTTCAAGAGATGACAAAGAAGGTTCAAGTCCTCTAGAAACACCTCAAATCTTCTCAAAGTCAGCAAAAGAGCTATGCTGACAACCATTGAAGGGACTTGGAGTTCGACATTGGAGAAAAAGTCTTCCTTCTAATATATCCATGGAAGAGAGTCATGCAATTCATGAAGAAAGGGAAGCTAACACCAAGGTATATTGGCCCCTTTTAGATCCTTGATCGCATAAGACCCATGGCCAATCTACATTCACTTCCACTTAATATGTCTTGATGTCATGATTTTTTTC
Source organism: Viscum album (assembly GCA_963277665.1). Classification (NCBI taxonomy): domain Eukaryota; kingdom Viridiplantae; phylum Streptophyta; class Magnoliopsida; order Santalales; family Viscaceae; genus Viscum; species Viscum album. The sequence goes on from OY728147.1 coordinate 1,837,474,491, forward strand.
ATGAATCACTCTTGAGGAAGTACATACCTTATCCCTCACATGTACTAAACTCAGAGGTGTTGCAGCTGGAAGATGATATCTCTTATGAGGAGTAGCCAGTAAAGATTCTGGATCCGAGAGATAGGGTTCTGCACTACAAGACAACCCATCTTGTCAAAGTATTGTGGAGGAACCATAGGTTTGAGGAAGCAACATGGGAAACAGAAGAGGCAATGAAGGAGAAACACCCTCACCTGTTTGTGTATAGTGAAATTTCAGGGGAGAAATTTATTAAGGGTGGATGAATGTAACGACCCAAAGTATTTCTATGAAAATTACCTTGTTATAATAATGTCATAAAATAACATGAAAAAACAAAATAAATAACTACTAAGTGATAAGTGACCTTTAAACAAGTGTTTTTCACTTCTTTGTTTGGAATTTTGAAAATCTGGCATACACGGTTGTGTTCAAGATTATTTTTGGAGTCTAATAAAGAAAAAATAATTTTTTGGTCAATAGTAACCTACCCTTATGAATAGTAACATACCATTTTGAATAGTGATATACCCTAATTAATATTAACCATACCTATGATAGTATCAAAATAATATTTAAGTGAAAGTATTAGGTACCTATATTTTAGAATCAGTAAATGAGTGTTTGAAAATTGTTTTTCAGTAATAAACCATGATTTTAATTAAATATTAAATAAATAATATTTATCAAATTATTTTTGAAAAATGGAATTCATTTTTGGATTCTATATATTGAAAAATGGTTGGGGTAAATTTTTTGGATTTTTCTGAAATACATGAATTTTTGATGAATAGTGAAATACCATAATTTACAAAATAAGCTAAATAAACTAATTATAGAGTCATGTGTAATTTTCTGCTGATTTAATCCCACTTGGGTCAGAATAAAATGATAAAATTACTATTCTCGGTCATTCAAGACTCACTATTCCTTGCCTTAGGGGAAATTAATAAACTAATTAATTTTATATTAAGGAAACCCCTCTCCTATCTACTATAAAAACCACCCTTCACACCCTCATTCCCTCACACCTCTCAAGCACCAAGACTTCTCTAAACTCTTCCCAAACATCCTCCCTAGCCCCTATCCCACTTCCAAGAGCTACCGGTCTCATCAAAAGACAAATCCTAGCTTCCTTAAGGTGGATCTCAAGAGGAGGATTTAAGAGGTAATTTCTCTCCCTCTTCTCCATTAATTTCCATTCAATTTCAAGTTCATTTCTTCATCTCTCCCCACCCATATACATACAATTGTTATTGTAACTCCCGTATTATACATGTAATGGATTTTTATTATTCTAATGGGATATTATATCATCCAACCCCCTTTCCCTCTTCCTTTTATTTTATTAAAGAGAACGTTGTTTGTGAGGTGTTAATTTATCACCTTCAAGAACGACAAGTTTTCTTCTTCCATTCCTACCTTCATATATGGTCATGAAACCATTTTTATGGTTGAAACAGAACATTTTATATGTATTATCACCTATTTAATGTTCTAGAACTAACTTATGACCATAATTCTAGTGACAAAATAAAACAAGTTCATTATGATCAAAAATTCGCTCAAATTATCCCAAATAATCATCATTTAATTCTTATCTAACGATAAATCCACATGGATCTAATATAAATAATTATAAGATAATTCAAACTCCTATAATATTATTAAAAACATGAAATATGAGTTCTATTTGTTTAACCATTTTCTACATGAACTTTAATTTAAGAATATAAGTGAACCACTCAAGAAAACCCTGAAAACAAACATTCTCGAACAATGTTTTTTAAACTCTATAACTCATCCAAAAGCACATAAAATCACTTAATAAAACCATAATGAACAATATTAGGGTACACAAGGTTCTGTATTTTTAATTAATGAATATAATGTCATTATACAAGACATTAAAGAGAAGAAAGCATTAGGTTACAAGGTAATGGGAAATTCTGAAGCCCAACTTTCATCCTTTTGGTTCTCCCTATTTCACTATATTTTTAGATATGGTTACAAAATAAAGATAATTTGTTCATAATTGTCTTTTTTATATGATATAAATGTTTTTAACTGGTTTTTTTGTCAAACAAAATGTTTTTCAAAAGAACTCTTTTTTAAGAACACACATTTTACTTCTCTCTCAAAGTGGACGGTTCTTGAAACATGTATGTTATTCCCTCTTTATTTTAGGAACACAAAGTTTATGAATGTGTTATTATGATATGTAACCCATTACATTCCATGGGTTATTTAGGTTCAATTTTGATATATGTTTTATGTGGAAAGCATGATAATAATAATGTTATGTTGTGACGGGTGCACCCAGAATTATACAGCGCTACAATGCATTAGGTAAAGTGATGAATCTCATGAGTAAATGTGAAATTATGTGTAAAAAACATGCTATCTTGGTTGAAAAGTATGTGTGTTAGTTAACCACTAAGACATGATGTTTCATTTTTATGCATTTCCAAATTTCAAGTCTTTTATTTATGACCCTCTCATGTTTACGATCTTTTGCCTATGTCATGATTATGCTCACCCCATGCTATATTCTTCTTATCTATCCTCTTAATGGGGTTCTAGATCACCCCTTTTTTGTGTATATCCTCAGATGGTTACATGTACTATAAAGAGGAAAAGTTCCAATAAGAAGCTAGAGAAGAAGAAATTAAATAAATGTTTATGCTTGATGATGTAATTGTTATGCGTGGTCCTAGTTTTCCCAAGAGCCTAAAAATTTAGATCCTCTATGTGTAACAATATTATGTTGTTTATCTTTAAAATGATCTAATATTAATGTAAGAAAATGTTGGATCGCTATAATGAGAAAATCATTTTCCTCTTGTCGAGTTATCTTACAACAACATTCTCCAATGGAGCAGCCAAATGGCTCCCTATGAACCCCTTTATGGGAATAAGTGAAAAACACCACCATGTTGGGATTAAGTTGGGGAACAAAAATTACTAGAACCTGGAATGTTTTAGGAAATAAAGGATATGTTTAAAAACATTCATAAGAACATCAAGGTGATTGATTGCAGACAAATGTACTATGATTACAATAATTGAGGAGACCCAGAGATTAATCTTAAAAACATGGTATTCATCTGTATATCTTCATGGAATAATGTGATGATATTTAAGAACAAGTATAATCTTCATCCAAGACACATAATCCATTTTGAGATCATTAATCACATCATTTCAATGGCATAATGACTAGGACTCCCAACAAACCTATATCAAGTACATGATGTTTTCTTTTTATCTCTCTTGAGAATGTGTATAAAAAATCATGCAATATACTCAATCGAGAGTTGGTACCATTGGAGAACAAAATTTTCTATAAGGATCAGTTGATGATGATATTATATCTTAAATATAACATTCTACAAAATATAAAAATACCCCACATCAAAGTGATATAGAGAAACTGATAGTTTAAAGAAGAAATGTGGGAATTGGAGTAGGTGATGAATCATAGTTACCCTGATCTATTTTAGTGTGTGAAAAACATTTATGGAGAAATTTTTAAAGGGAGAATATTGTAATGACTAGATCTATTTTGAATAAAATCATACATTTTTGATTTAATTAAATTTATTTTTATTGTTATAGAAAAAATATGAACTTATGTAATTTTATTATATTAAATTTAATTTATATGATCATTTAATATCATTACCATTTATAATATAGATGTTTAATAGTGATTGCATGACTAGTATAAATGTAGGGTTATAAAAAAATCTTTTCAACGAAGAAAAGGGTTGTTATGGCCTCAAGTTGTAAGATCATACCCTATAATGTACATTTATCAGATCTTTCAAGGGATATGGAATTTCTATTCCTTCCCCTTGACCAATCCAAATATTAGATCCAACAAATTAATCATGAGAGAAATTATTTATCAGATAATTTTAAGAACATTGATATCATGACCCAATCTATATTCACCGAACAACCCCATGAAATCCTCACCATCACAAACCTCACTCATTGGGAGTATTCTCAGGTATTAACGTGATATGCATCAAGACCGTAGCAATAATATTTTGTACATTATTTTTTATAAAATAATTAATATATTTTAATCCTATAATTTTTAATTTGTAAATGATTTTTAAAGAAGAAATTGAATTTCTTACTATTATTCAAATTTAATTAAAGGATTTTTGAATTAAATAAAATTTAATTATAATAATATTATTAAATTATAATTATCAAATTTAAATTATAATCATGTTTTTATAAAGTCAAATGTAATTATTTCCAAGGGTTCAAAAAAGTTTTTGTTTTAAAGCCATCATTTTCAGTTAATCTCATTTTTTGTATTAAAAGTAATAATTTATAAATTTAAAAATTTATTTAGATAAACATATTATGATTTTTGGATTTAGGATGTCAAAATTATCCTATGGTTAATTTTACATAATTTTCTAAGATAGTATAATTTTCGATAAAAATTAAATATCATATAAATATACATTATGTTTTATGACATCAAAAGGACCCAAAAGTGATCTAATAAGTAATATAAATAGGATCCATGACTAAATATTTGTTTTAAATTTAAAATTATATTATTTTATGATTATTTTTTATCTTTTTAAGTCATTATGAATCATCCAAAAATTATAAGAAACAATTATGATTTTATAATCATTTCTTTAAGAGTGTGACTCACCTCTACTTTGTCAATAAAGATATATTAATCAGATAGAAACATTTAATTTTTAAATATTTAAAAACATTTCACTTTTTCCAAAACCATGGGAATAAACCATGGGATGATTTTCAATTTTGGATATTTTTTTATATAAAATCCAAACCAAAAATAATTAAGATAATACCCTCTTTTCATATAAAAACCTACCTAATACTTGATTAATCATCAAGAAATCGCATTTGAGAGATTTTGAAAACTTTCTTCCACCCATATTGTTCTTACATGGCTCTCCAATATTATAGGAAGCCCCCTCTTATGCCTTTGGTGTTAGAAATTAAAGGGTTCTTTCCTATCTCATCTTTCTCCAAGTTTATTATGTTACGCCTTCATTTCAAATTCTATATATTGGAAAATGTCTTCTAATTTAAATGTTAAATAACTTTTAATATATAAATTATTAGAGACATATTTCTCTATCATCAACCAATTTTATGTTTTTTATGTGGTTCCATTATGCTTCCGAAATTGCACGATGATTTTCCATTCCCAATCAATTTTGAATTGAATACCATGCCCATTTTTTTAATAGGTATTTTTCTTAATACAAATATTATTCATTGATTGGGTGATTACATGTATGTATCTTACACTACATGATCGTGTAATAAATTACCATGATGAATGAATCCATGTATATTGATCTATGGGGCACACTTAATAATGAGAATGAAATTAATGTGATGGGTGTACTGTAATTTATAATTTCTCCAATGAATTGGGTATGGGTTAGTATCATGATATGGAACATTGGGAAAGGGTTTTACCAACTTAATTTATGTGATCTTTTCCACCATGATTTTGGGGTGGTTTTATAGTTGACCTATAATTATGATGTAGTGTTTTCAGTTGTTGCAACTTTTCCCATTTTATGATTATCATTTTATATCATGACTTATTATTCATGTTCCTCTAATACTCCATTGATATAACTATTTTTAAAAATTATTGAATTATTCCTTTTATGACTTCTATATTCTATTAATTTGATTTATATCTCACCCCTTTCTTATTTATTTCCTTAGGTAATCCCATGAAGTGTTAAGTACAATGGAAAATTTTGATCACGTAAAAGATTTTGTCAATAAATATGTTATTTTTTCATTTATGAACATGTTATGTAATTTACATAATATTCCAATGACACTATAAATCTTGATCATTCGTGATGTATTAGGTGTAATTTTATTAATTTAATCAGGATTAAATGTGAAATAAGGATCTTGGTTGAAATATGGATGATTTCGTAAAGGAATGGTTGTAAATTTCTTAAATTGGTATTAGGGAATATTTGTATCTTTTTAATGAAGGAATATGAAGATCACTTCCTATAATATCTCACATTCTTTCTCATAAATTTGGATTTTAGGTTTGTACTTTTTTATGTTGTGTAATGATCATAGATGGGTATTTATAAAATACCACGATTGTGATATTAATGAATTACCTAGAGATAAAAGGACTAAAATCACATGATTGCCTTTTTTTGATTCATGATTTTCATCCATTATCTATACAATATACATGACCCAAAAAAATAATTACCACATAATAATAATGTAGCAATTATTTTTCAAATCAATATTCATTAATGTTATTGACCCTCCAATAATTTTCTAAATGGGACATCAAACAATAATCAAATAATTTAAACTAGATATGTTCTTCCCAACATAATTATTTGATATCATGATCCATAAGATTAATTATTATATAATGGTGATCCATATTTATAAAAAACAAATTTTAGTTGGATTTATATTTTTGATAACTATATTAGGGTAATTCAAAGATATGTAGAAAATATAAGTCAAATAGATGGATTAATTATTAATCATTATATTGCGGATCAATTCAATGAATATAATACTAAAGATAATACGGACCTGGATAAAATTACACTTCTAAAATAACACATAATGTACACTTAAATTGTAATGAACATTTAGGGTCACATTATGGAGAAATATCCAAAAAATATTAATAATGGGATAACCTATATATTTTAAATAAAATTTCATAGTATTTGTTATATATATTTATATTTGTGAATTCATTATTATGAAATTGAACCAATATGGGGATGAATTTTTGATATCTTATACATAAAATGATAGTTTATTAATATGTTTAATGACTAAAATTATAAATAGGGGTTTAAATTTTTTAAATAAATATGTTGAAAATTTTAATTGTTTGATAAATGAAAATGTGTTAATTTATTATAATATCATAACCAATCAATATATGATTATATTATATATACAATTTAACATTAAGATAATGGTAGATTACAGCATAGTGGGGTCACACATACAAAATAGTTTATGTATATATCGTGTACCAAATACAAAAATCAATGTGACTCTTTATTACTTTGATATAATTGAATATAATATAGAAGTTGGGATATATGAAATTCTAGTAGGATTTTTTTTAATTTTTATATGGTGATAACACTATTAATTTTATATTTTAGGAATTGTGATTTGAAAAATTATTTACTAGTAATGAAGGAAACAATAGTGATCCCTCCATAATGGAATTGTTAGATGTGTGATTTTTTGAAATATGTGATGATGTCAATAAAATCTAATTTTTTGTACGTTTGATAATTAAATGAGACACATAATAAAGTTCTAATTTATTGGAGTTATATTTTTTGTTTGGTATGTCACAATAATTTCACATTTCACCTATTAGAGGTGATATATTACGTGATAGAAACAACCATAGAAGGATAATTTTGATAATTGATAAGGAAAATACACACTTAAATTGTTAATGAAATATATTTTATTATAAAAATAAGGCTTGTTATCTCCAATGTAATTTATATAATTTTTGGGTAATATTTATATGTTTTTTTATGAATAAAAAGTGTCATATTTTAATTTATTCGTCAGAAATTTGAGTGACATAATTTATTTTCAAAATAAAGTTGGAAATAACCCTAATAATGAAGATTTAATTAATATGATATGCGAGGAATAATTTATTCATTATTGGAAATATTGAACTTAATTGTGTCATGAGATGATTTTGTTACCAAATTTTGTATAAAATATATTACAAAAAATAATTAGGATAGAATGATCTTAGTTAACCCTTTTATAAATAAATCCATATATATTATGTATATTGGTGTCATTATTTGATTGAATATGTCAGTCGATATATATTGTGTTCATAGTTTCATACCTAGAATTTAGGTGATTATTATAGAATAAATTATGATAATATTATATTAACATGATGTTCTTTTAAATTGAGATGAAATTATGAAAAAAAGATAGTTTTTTATGAAGATAATTATTATTATAGTTGATTATAGAGTGTAATTTGTTCAAAATCATGTTGTAGAGTCTAATAACGAGTAAAGAAAAATATTTTCTACAATGTCAATGATTGAAGTTAAAAGGAATACAAATAAAAACCACCAACATTATATTCCAATATCATATCTCAAAAAACATGGAGTTCATTTTTTCCAAACATGAAGAGGGATGTTTAAAGGAAAAAAATTGTTTCTAATTTTAAATGAATTTTATACTTAACTTAGTCAATTTATATTAATTTACATTTCAAAAATATAGAAAGTGTTTATTGAAAATTTTATATGGAGAAGTGTCTCAATACCTATACTATATCAAATATATGGGTTAAGTTGTACTTCATGGACAAGGGATATTCACTTAAATTTTTTAATAATGTATCTAATATAAAATATTACTAGTATATACATTTGTAGATAATTAGAAATAAATTAAACCCCCTATAGGTTATTTCAATTTCATACATTTCAAATAGATTCTTTTTTTATCATGAAGGTTATACCTATAAATGAAAATGATTCAAATTTGTGGGTTGAATGTGTAATTATTAAAGAAGTTATAATTAATATTAATCTAATTATAATTCATACAAATATATATTAAGTTTTCATTTATCCTATTTTGAATCAAAACAATTAAACATAATGCAGTGTAAAATAAAAGCATTCAATGGATTAGATCATTCTAGTCAATATGGAAGGGTTAGAGGTGTGGATTTGGGATTTTATCCTAAAGACTACATTACATAATGAGGACAAAAAATCATACCAAAAAAGAGTATGTGTTTTTTTTAAAATATTTTAAATCAAAATGAAATAACATATGACCAAAATTCATCACCCATTAAAATGATGAAGCAATATATTTTATGAACCAACCACTACATTCACAAGAACCCGATCCACAGTCCGAAAGTTTCAAGGCTTATTTTTTCATAAAACTAAAATCACACAAAAAGAATTATATTTTTTTAATAATGTATCATATTTTAAATTTTGTAACAAAATATTAATTTTTTTAATTGTTTTAGATTATTTTAATGATAAATTATTTATATATTTTATTTATCAATACCCACTCATAGAATCATTACTAGAGTTGTGGTATGACCACCAATATTATTTTTACATATTTCTTTATTATTTATATAATAATGATAAAATAAATATAGGCCAATAAAATCATGATTCCTAATGTATATTGGTAATTTTTCACACATCATAACAACATGAAATAGAAATAAAATGACAAAAACTAAAACTCTGTAACATGTTATTAAATTTCCTTATTCTTGAAAATGCACTGGATAACTTTGGGACATTCATAATAAAGGGGTGAGTTACAAATGATAGTAAGGGATAAATAAAAAAATAGAATAATGAAAATTAGTATAATTGAGTAAATTTTAATTTCAAGGTAACATGTGAAGGTTTTTAATTATAAATATAATCATTGAAAAAGATATAATATGATAAAATTAAGGAAAAAGTGATTCTCGAAAAAACATAAAAAATTGACATTATAAAATAAGGCAAGGATAACCATTTAGGAATAATAAATATTTTTAGGATATATTTATATTGAAAATACATGGTATCACATTAGATTTGAAAAATACCCCATGAATTTGAGGGATATATAATTTCCTGCTCACCCAACACATTTACATAATGTACATGCATAAGTGTGCCACATAAATCACACAACACGTGCATTTATTTCACCACATGTAATTAACATATTAATTATTTTGTGATACACACATGGATATTTTTAAATACAGGTGATAACCCTTGAGTGGAAATTTTGGATATGTATTCACCACACAAAATTGTTTCATAAAAAATCACTCGATAATTTGAAAAGCATAATCAGGGTGCTTGATAATTCATGGTAGGGTTTAATGAGAGGTAAATAGGTATATCATAACTTGGAAATCAAATGGATATTGAAATATATGTGTAAAAAAATATAAAAACAAAACAATAGGGAATTAAAAGGAATAATATAGATAAGATTATTAGATAATGAAGAGAAGTAAAGGATCCCTTAACTTTTAAGGGTGCATAAAAAAATCATTGGAGGAGCTTCTTAAGAGTCTTAGAACACTATTGGAGGGATATAAATATGAAAGATAAGGTCAAATTTGTTCTCCAATGGTTTGGATTTATGTATAAAGTGGGGTTAGATATATTTTTAATGAAAAATATAAGATAATATGTTATGAATTTATAAATATTTTTTCTGGACTCTATATGATAAATTAATCCAATCCAAAAAATTTCACATGGTTTATCCCCATGGTTTCTAATATAATAGAATGTATTTAATTATTTTATGTTTATATAAACCAAATTGCATAAAACAATCCACTTGGGTATGTTTAAGTGAGTCATGTTTATAAAGAATAGATTTTATAACCTTAAAGTATAATATAGGTTTTGATGGATTAATTAATTGGTAATGAAATTAACAAAATATCTTCAAAAACATAATATTTTAAAAGGTAAAAAAATTCATTCAATGATGCTCTATGGCCTTTTTACAAAAGATTTTGGATTTTATAATGGCATAATACATACCATATATAATATTTAATCATTTTTTTGAACTCATATAATAATATGAAAAACTCACCATTGGATATTTCTAATGTACTTACTTAAAAAATAATATTTATTTTATCCAAATAGTATTTATTTTATCAAATTAAAATTTATTTTATCAAAATAATTCACCAAATATGATAATTTTCACTTCTTTGTAATAAATCATTATTTTTTTGAAATAATTTTATTTTTGATAATAACAATTTTCAGACCCTGTTATTAATTACATTATAATTCATAAAATTATATTATCATTTATAATTTTTAAATATCAATTGACTATAATATGTTATTAATATATATTTAATTAGAAAACCTGTAATTTTTTTAAAATATATATCTTGTTTATAACTACATATTTTGAAATAATTCATTTTGAGGTGCATCATATCAAAATTAATGTTCTCATTAAGAATTTTTTCCCTTTATAATTTAATAAAAAATAAAAATAAAAAATAAATTTAAAAATATTAAAATATAAAAAATCACACTGTAAGGTTCTAGATATATATCACATCATTACATAAGAGAATACCCTAAGGGTATGAGGTGTAATTAAAAGACTTTATAGGGGTGGATCTGTGAACATGGGTTGGGAATTGATTTAAATGGCTTCAAATTATATTTTAAATGGGTTTTATTAAGCTTTAGTTTTTAAATTCTATATTAGTATATGTAATGGTAAAATACTAGGGACACTATTTCCTACATTAGCTTTGATGAATTGGCTTCATATACTGTGATCTAATTGGTCAGGGCTATTATTTCAATTTTCTACGTAAATTGGATTTATGATAACTATATATATATATACTAACTATATGATCACCGTATAGAATCTATAATAAAAATAGTTATAATGTTTAACAAGCTATTAAATCTAAAATGATATTAGTTATAATGGCCTTAAAACCAAAGTAGTGGATGCGATTTCTAAATATCACTTCTTAATATAGAATTTAATCATTCAATAATAGAATCGGATTTATAAATATATTGTTTGATACATTTGGTATATAACATTAAAATTCAAACACAACAAAATTCAATAATTTCAGATGGACTTTATGTGATATAATTTAGGTTTTTCATTAGAATAAGAGTTGAGAAACATGTTCCCATGGATGATGATGATTTGAAAATGGTTATAAAATATATAAGAGAATTCTTGGAATGACTGATCGTTTATATTAGTGTTATAAATAAGAAAGTGGTATGTATTATATATTATCTTATGCATAATAAATTTTGTAAAAAATATAAAAATGTTACTTATAATTTGTAATGATATTATATAAATAGAATCCCATAAGAAAATAATTGATGCAATAAATTATAATATCAAGAATTTAAACTAGATAACCCAATTTTCATACGTCATTGTCCCTATATATATAATAACTATGAAGCACATCGAAAACAATATTTTACTGAGTGATAAAAAATTTTAATTTGATTTTTTAAGGAATACATAACCAAGAGTTTAAGGAATTTATTATAATTCCTATTGTATTGTAAATTATAATGAATTATTAATTATAAGACACCATCATAAATTTAAATATAAGTTACCCTGAAAAAATATTATTTTTGAATTATTGATGTAAATTCTCTATTACATTTTCAGTGGCGTATGTTTATTTTGTATAAATTTATATTAAAATTATGAAGTCCTTTAAAAATATGAATATATTTATGAATTTTGTTGTCCCAAAAAAATTTATGTGGATAAACTAAAAAAGAGTAAAGGTATTATTATAAGTATTAATTCTAAATAATTGGACAATTTTTTCTATTAATGGTAACATAAGATGTTGTATATTTAATAAATTCTATGTATGGTAAATATTATACATCCATGATATGATAATAATTATTTATAAATATTTAACAATAATTATGTTTCCATTTTTTATTGGATTCTTTTAAAGAAAAATCAAATAAAAAATCCTTATTATTATAAATATTTTTAAATCCAATGTTTTGATATCTGAAAAATTGGTCACAAATAAGGTCCCTATTTTTCTGGTAAATATTATATTGGAAACAATTTGAAGAGTTTCAATTATATATTATATATTATATATTTTATGTGTTTGCATTAATATTTTCATTTGTAATGTGGTGATCACGTATCAACTATTAGTGGGTTTTAAAAACGAACCCAATGATAAAATTGGTCGGCTACTTTAAATGGAATTCGTTTTCTGTATATATACTAAAATATTAATTTTTAACATTTGTCATTAAATTGTTTATATAATTTTCATAATTTCATTAGATTTAGTCTGAAAAATGTAACTACATATAATAAATACAATTTTGATCAAATAAAGATATAATATCTCAGGGAACATCTCAATCCCCCTTTTTATTGTGTATTATTTTTTTACTTCTTTAAAAAATAAAATATTTTAGTTTTTCTATTTATTGAATATGTTTTTTATGTTTTTTATACATTTTTTTAAATTAAAAGGGATATTAATTATAATTTTCTTATTAAATCTCAGAAGATCAAGTGTAAGGATTTCTTTAATCACAATAATTTAAAATATCTTTCTATTACTCATCATTTATTTCCATATTTATTGGGATTTATTTTAATATCTTGTAATGAAGGAACACATTTCTAATTTAAAAGTGATATTGTACATTAAAATATGATTCACATGATACATAAAAAGATTTTATTATTGTTAAAATATAGGAAAAAAATCATTGATTATTTTGTATCTTTTATGATAACCACAATTTCAATTTTCTAAAATACATATTTAGGATAAGAGAAAATATATATTTTCAATTGAAAAGTTGTATATTTTAAAAATAATGACATATATTGAAAACCAAGAAAAGGCGATCAAATTATACTTAAACTATTTTAATTTTATTTTTATTTTTATTATTACCAAGAGGAATTAATTTAACATCATTATAATATGTTGTGTGATCAAAATTCCTTAAGGAGTGTGTTTAAAATTAAAAATGGTATTTCAATTCGAACCATGAATTTCATGCTAAAAATAATGAAAATAATCTTAGATAATGAAATACCACTATGAGAAAAATAATTGAATAATTTATGATCTCTAGGAATTAATCACAATTCATTTGGAAGTGTTTTATAGTAAAAATTACCTAATTTATTTTCTTTCTATATTAATAGTTAAATAATACTAAAAAATTCATCATGTAACCAAAAATTAAGAAAACAATCTTGTATTTTTTTGACACACTACTATATAAATCAATTTTTCATTTTTTTCAACGTATCAATTAACATTACATCATTTTTAATCATATTTTTGTTGGCGTGATGGATAGTGACACCATTTTATTTAAATGTGATATTTCTGCTCAAAATGAATATAATATAATCTTTAAAAAATAGATTTTTTTTGGAAACCGAATGATAATGAATATCAAATTAGTTTTTCTATGATGAAATTATTTTCACATGATAACATTTGTGGTGTGGTTGGAATTGATGAAATATAATGTTCTAAATTTTAAAATGATATTCTATTTCAAAATTTGCATCAAAAAATCAGATCTATGAAAATAGTCATCGAATTTTATAAAACAATATTACAAAATCTAATTCATTTATTACTTATAAGACTTAATCAAACATAAAATCAATTCATCATGTCTTTTGAATAACCTAATGTGAATCTTTCTATATTAAATATTTAAAAATTAAAATATTCAAATCATATACTCATAAAGGTGGGAAATAGTTCAAATTTTCATTAAACACTTTGAAAATAAATTGTGGTTTAAATTTTACATATTGGAATTAATCACACTTTATTCAAAGGGATTTGTTTTCAAGTATTATTAAATTTTATATATTTAATATTTAAAAGGGATAGTTTGCTTTATATTAATTCTCACATAATCAAAACCAAGAAAATATTTTTTGAATGTAACTAAAAATTATCTTTGATTATTTTTTGGTTATTAATTGCTAAATATAGATCATTCTAACATGTGATGTGGATGGTCTGACATAATTTTATTCACCTTTTTACTTTTAAAATTTTATATTATCATAAAAAATGAAAATACTATTTATGAATAATTATATATTGTGTTTTCTAATTATAATTAAATTTATTTTATTTCAAAAAAGTAAAAATAATATTGATTCATTAACAAAAACATCTAAATGGGTTCTTATTATATAAACATTATATTTATTAATTTTCAAAAACAACTCAATAAGAAACAAATATTATTAATAATTAAATTAACTTATTTTTTAATTTTAGATATTCTAGTATGTGTCTAGATAATTCTGGTACTACTTGGACTATATAGTTTTATAAAAAATTTATCATATAGGACAATATTACACTAAATAGTATTTGTAGCTCGAAGTCAGATCCATTATCAATGATAATTATTTGATTAGAAAGAGTCCAATTAATAACACCAAAAATTATATGGTTGGATCACTATCATAATAATAAAAAAACATAGAAACTCCCCCTTTACCATTGAACTGAAATTACTGAAAAGGGGGACATTCCCAATACTTCTCTATCACTTGAAGATACCCTAACCCTTCTCATGTCTATTTATTTATTGTTTTTAGCATTAATAATATCCATTTTAGAACTAAAAATGGAGAATTTTGATAAATTATTAGTTTTAGGTTACCCAATTACATCTATTCTAACATCTCTTATTTTCTATGTATTATTTTTATAAATTAATTAGGAATATTCTTGAGACTAGGTACTGAGATAGTGTGTGAATCAGAGGCACAGTGTGCCCGAAAAAATATGTTAAAAAATGGTTAATTTTTAATAAAATTCATGAATGGTTTTCCTGAAATAGTTTCATAATATATAAATGGTTTCCCTTATTATAAATCTAAGAGAACCATTTCATTTTGAGTTGTGAGTTTATCTTAGGTAGGGACTAACATCGTTCGAAACGGGTAGACAGGAAAGATAATTTTTGGACGTATCAGTAACAAAATATTTATTAATAATATTTTATTTCAACACAGAGGATCATATAATTTTTAGTTGAGTTTTCCTGGAATACAGGTTCATCACCACAACCCTGGAATTCCCATAAAACAAAGAGAAGGAATTTCTCTCAACGACGATGATAGATCAGAGATCGAAGCTAGAATTGAAGATCGATGGGTTGATGAACGATGACAACAGAATATTGCCCTTCAAAAACTACTTATCTAAACTATAGGTAGGTCATGTTTTTATTTGTGATCATTCCCCATTTTTGAATTTGATGATGATCACATACCAACAGAATAACAGGTTGATCTTTGATTCAATTCCTTGTGGGATGTCCTTTATTTATAGGGATTTAAGGTAAGGTAATCTCAGTGACTTATTAATTATTTTTTATTTGTTAATTATTATAACAAGGATAAATATATGACAAAAAATAATAAGGGCCATTATATTTTTTACATGCGTTCCTTGGGTTTTTCTTACCCCCACCCCCCTCGTTTTTTTTCATTCGTCGATGTTGAACACCTGTGGTCACGACTGGAATTTCTAGGAGGCTCTCAGTGTGATCTAGGCCAGAAAGTAATGGGAAGATAGATCAGAGAACAAGGCATTGAATATCCCAAAACAAGGATCACGGACGCACCTCTATGTTGAAAATGGAGCATCAAAGGATGACTGGTGGCCTGTGGGATGAAATGTGTTGCCAGTCGGCATAGGTGGAAGCTACTCTCGATGCCTGGTGACTCTAGATGGTCTAGGACAAAGCGTTGGATGACAGAGCTAACGATGGAATCCATTAGGTTCTATAAGGGGTATGTAGAGAGGGGGACTTTTTCATGGATTAAATACTACATCAGTGGCTAGGTCGCTGGGATGACGGATGTGGCGGGACGACCGTGTGGAACACGGCATGGCACCTCATTGATAGTGGATGCACACAATCAGTCTGGAATGCATGATGAATATATAGATTGTCCGTAGCATGGTCTAGACCAATGGAGCATGTATGATCTATGTGTCCCAACTTGTTGGGCCGATTTGGGCCAGATAAGACCAGACTTGGTTCAGACACCATTCTATGAAAACAATCATAAATTTCAATCTGTGTGTCTGTTTGACGAGTTTTTATGGAGTTGGGATCCTTTGACAAGGAGGGACCTTTGAGATAATCTATGCGAGTTTTTGAGGATGTTAAAATATGACCTAATTTATTGAGTAGTGGGTTCTCCCAGAACAAGCACCCTACGAGTGTAAACATGTGGTTGGTTGTGTCCTCAAGACTATGTGACTTTGAGACTATGTGAGTTTATGAGACTATGAAAAATACTATGACTATGTGTCTAATCAAGACTAAATTTCATTACAAGACTACATGTGTTACCACGATTTACTGTCTCATTGGGACTATGTGTTTTATCGATACTGGGTGTTTTGTCATTTTAGTCTGATGACCATATTGTGTGTGCTATAGACTTATACCTGTTTGAGATGAATAAGTATCTACATAGTGATATATTTAGTGTATAGTTTTTTGTTATACATTATGAATTTCATATTGGCATACTATGGGTATTTCTTTCTTTTATACTTAGTGTATTAATTAGTTTTATTCCTCAGTAGTTTTGTGGTGTCATTCTGAGTATTATTTTAACCACCATTGTGGGGGCTTTGCCTACACATGTCACTTCTTGTGCATACAATCGAGCCTTTGAAGGAGTCATGGGTAGAATTGGGATATGTTGTTATTAGGAAAACATGTCCGTCAAGGTGTGATTTTTCAGCTTTAGATAGTTGTCCATGTACCTACCCTTAGGTAAGGTTTTATGTGGATGTGTTTCAGAAACAAAAAATTCATTTTTAGACTTTTTTTGGGTGGGATTGTATTTTGGCCTTATTTACATCCCAGGTTTCTACTAAAGTACTCTATTCTTGGTATCTTAGATTTATGCATCATTATTTACTAATTGATTTTAGATTTCATCATTTTGGTCTTGGAGATGTGTCTAGGTGTACATGTATGTAAATAAAGCCTCCCATTTGTAGGATATGCCTACTCAGTTCTTGTAGCCAAACCCCTGTCCTATTGGAGGTGGGATTCAGGTAGTCACGTCATAGGACCCTCTAGGAAGGGTCATGATAGAGTTGTACAAAATGTGTTCGGTTCTACTTAATGACCATAAGTTTATGATGTTTTTATGGGGCAACAGTGTTATGTGTTCTGAGTTTGGATTTCACTCAAGGGAATCCAGTGTTGGTATAGTGTATGACATATCCAAACACTAGGACTGTGGATTATGATTTTTAACTCAATACATGAGTACAGTAGTTGCGTGGGAAACAATGGTACATGAATCATATAGGATTTGGGAGTATTCTCATGTCCTTCTTGTGTCTTCACACCAAGTATACTCTATTGATCATGGTATATCTTGTAATATTTTAGGATGCCTCCATGTAGACAGCTAGCCAAGATTCTATTTTTTGATCCTGAGGATGATCCACATTGCGATGATGTGTTGGTACATGGTCATTTACAATAGATATCACCTCTTGGAACTTTACTAGAGATACCACCACCCGTTGAACAGAAGTTACTACAAGCACTACCAGTTGAGGTTGAACGCAGACATAGCATGTTACATGAGTTACATAGGTAGCATAATCCTAGTTTTTGGAGTTTCATAGACCCTCAGGTAGCTAAGGACTAGTTGGAGGAAGTTAAACATGTCTTCCACTTTGTGAGGAAGCCTTTCAACCATGTTGAAGTCCTAACTACAAGTGTTATTCAGTGCTTAGTGGTGAATTTATGGAGCATTTTGATCCAGAAACATGATGAGATGACTATTTCTTAGGGAGACATCAAAAGTCACTTCATAGATTATTTCATTCTTGATATTTTATGCTTTTTACGTATAGGGTAGCTTTTGTATCTCTAGTAGAGAATTCAGACAATGGTGGATTAGTCGACAAGGATTACTGATATTTCATTCTACTCCACAAATATGGTATGAGACTTTTTATTTAGAGCTAATATGATAAGGCATGATTTTCCCTATGAGATTATAGAATACATGATATCCCTTAGTATTCCTATATATACTAGTGTACTGGAGAAATATCTACTAGTGGATATCATTCTCGTGGAGTAGAAAGTAGTAGTGGGATCTACAACCAGACACTAGGTAACCCTGTCATCACCGATAGGTAGCCTAAAATTGTTGTATGGAACCTAGATGGGAATGAACTATTGGGGACAACACTAGGACAAGATATCAGTAGTGTGAGGATCCCAGTGAAAAATAGGTAAGCTAAAGGAAATGATTTTTTACTCTTGAAATGGTTGGGGACATCTGAAACAAGATTTCCCGAACCATTGTACAGATGATAAGGATATGGTCGTGGGACCAAAGTGGTAGAGGAGGATGTTGAAGAAGGTGTACTAATGGGAAAAATATGTGGTAGAGGAATATGATGAGGTGTTGGAGGTTGGAGTTTGTTTGATGTATTACCACCACCACCCCCAGGTTGTCTACACCATGATCAGGGAGCATGTGGACAAAGATGCGGTGATCTATAGAAGTTGGAGGATTATGAACTCGATGTTCAAAGTATGATTAGATGTATGATAAGTTTCTTTTCCACCGTAACTAATTTTTTTTATAGAAATAGGTTCCAACCATTCATTTCTTTCTTTGAATTTTTTTCGATACTCAAGGATTCTGGTGGAACTGTTGACTCAACGCTTACGCTTAGACACTCTTACTAGAGGGGAATAGATAATCACACACTGGTTCCAATAGTGTGACCGTACTCTTAGGTGATATATTTAGTTGGGATCTCTTATTATTTTTATGGATGCCTTATGAAATAATTTTTAGTATGGACTTGTTATCCAGATTACATTCTTAAGTTGACAGTTTTAGACAAAGAATGTAGTGTTTTCACAGTTATTGGACCATGTTTTCCATTGATGGTGAAAAAGAAACACATTCAAAGTAGGATGAACTTACACATAGGAGGGTATAACCTATTAATCATAAGTTGAATTTATTGAACATCAGTGCAATAGATGATATGAGTCCTTATTTTATTGTAGTGGTGGAGGAGTATGAGGACATATTTCTTTAGAATGTTCCAGGATTACCTCCTTGCAGTGATGTGTAATTATGAATTTATTTATAAACTGGGATGACAACAATATCTACACATACATATCAGATATCTCCTGAAGCACTTTGTGAGGCAAGGGTACTGTTGAAGGACCTATAGATGAATGGACTAATGAGGCCCAGTGTTTCAATCAAGGAATCCATAGTTTTGTTTTCCAAGAAGGCATACATTATCTTGAGTTTATGTGTGGACATATAGTGACTGAAATAGGTGACCGAGAAGAGAATATATCCAAAACCAATTATCTATGAAATATTTCATCACATGAAATGAGCACCATGGTTTTTGAAGAAATACCGTAGATCTGGATATCACCATCTTCATGTACAGGATGTGAATATACCAAATAAGACTTTCAGATATCGTTATGACCACTACAAGTACTTGGTGATTCCATTTTCCATGACGATTACACCAACAGAGTTCACAATGCTCTTAAATAGGATATCCCAGCCTTATATATACTGGTTCATGGTGTTCTTCATTGATGAAATCAGAGTTTACTCGACATCTAAGGAGGATCACCTAATACACGTGAGGATGGTCTTTGAAACACTATGAGATCACCATCATTATGAGAATCTCTCGAAGTTTCAGTTCTAGATATGAGAGGTCTATTTTATGGGACATGTCATTTCATATCTGGAGTTGCAGTTGATCCAAAAAAATATTTAGGCGGTGCTTTCTTGGAAACCACACAAGTGTGTAACAAAGGTGTGAAGATTCCTTGGTTTGGCTAGGTACTATTGGAGGAGTGTACCTGACATTTCTAGAGAAGCAACACCCTTGACAGTTTTAACAAAAAGGGTAAACCTTATATTTGGTAGGTGAAGTTCTAGCATATTTTTTAACAATTGAGGAGTATATTGATGAGTTCTTTCATTTTGAAAATTATGATATGTGGGTGTCGAGTATATCGTGATCTTTGATGCATCAAGAACCTGAAATGGTTGTGTAATGATGTAGGGGAAGGCATTGATTTCTTATCAATCACGATGGTTGGGACCAAATGAGAATAACTAAACAACCCGCAATCATAAGTTATATGTGGTAGTCTTAACATTGATGATTTTGTTACACAACCATATGCGGGAGAGATTTATCATCTACACTATCGAAAAGAGCCTCACATATATCTTCTTTCATATTGATATGAAATTTAGATAGAGGTTATGGTTAGAGATTCTCCATTACTATAACATGAAAATTTCTTATACTTTTTGGAAGGGGAATATGGTGGTATATTATATTAGATGGATATCATGTTCAAATCTACTAAGTGAGGCATCAGAGTATGTGGCCTCATTACAAATATTCTTTTCAGATAGATATAGAGTAGCTTTACCTCAATTTGATGGTTTTTGCCACTCCATTCTTATAATGATTCATAGAAGCACAGATCAGTGATACCAAATGAGAAGGTTTACATGATCATATGTCCGATGGTAATTCAACTGATGGATATTGTAAAGGTGGGGAGAAGATCATTATTTTTAGAGTACACATAGTGGTACACATGGAATTACAGGAGGAGGTCATATGGGAGTTCCATAAATCTCCTTTTTCAGTACATCATAGTGTGTTGATGATGTAATAGGACCTCTGACATTATTTCTAGAGATAATGGATGATGAAGTAAATGGAAGAGTTCATTTCTAGATTCCACACTTGTCATTAATTGATGTTTTGACACCAGGTTCTAGTAGGATTCAATCAAACCCTTGAGGTGCTAGAGTGAAAGTAGAATGGTATATTGATGGACTTCGTGATAGGGTAATCATGTACTAGGCTCTAGAAATTCCTCATACTCTGAACATAATGATCCCAAACCAATACATGAACCTAAAATTACAAACCCATCCTTTTCTAAACTAACTAGAACCCTCATGATCCATGCTTTAGATGTTGTTGTTAAGGACACAGATAAAGGTATAAAAACTAGTGCATCTCTTAGAAACCAGGTTGAACATCAATAATTTTTTTCTCAACAAGAACCTAAAAACATCAATTATGAAATTAAAAATGAATTTTGGGTGATGGTAATTCATGGAGAACATAATAAATATAAAATAATTTAATTTTTTATTTTTTTGGATACACTCAATGAAATCATGACCACATGCACTAAGAGGGGTTTTATAAACAAAGTAGATTAATATGGTAATATTTTTATAAATAAATACATATTGGTTGAACAAGGTTATAGTGAATAAGAAGGCATTAACAATGAAGAAACGTTTTCACCTGTTTCTATACTTGAGGCCCTTATAATTTTTCTTTCTTATGTTGCCCATCTTAATTTTGAAGTTTAACAAATGGATGCTAAAAGTGAATTCCTAAATAGGTATATTGTTGAGGATTATTATGTTGAATAACCCTTGGTATTAAAAACCTTTATGTTAATTTTTTTTTTCCAAATTAAAAATGTATTATAGAGTCTAAAACAAACTCTAGGAGAATGGTATGATAGATTATGTACTTTTATTATTACAAAAGGTTTTACGAAATGAATTGCTGATCCTACTGTTTTTATAAAATGAATTTATAAAGATATTTTAGTAGTTCAAAATTATGTATATGATAATATTTCTATATATTCAATAAATTTTTATGTATTGATTTTTCAAAAAAAATGATAAATTAATTTGAAAGGAGTTTTATGGAAGAACCTAAATTCATTCTAGGATTCCATATTTTTAAAAATAAAGAAGTTATCATTTTAAATCAATTTATATACACAAAATATATTTCAAAATTATTTTGATTTGATCACATTAAAAGTAATGACACTATAATGAGTACTACATCTAATTTGGATCCTGATGAAAATAGTAAATATGTTGATCAAACCACTTACAGTGGAATGATTGGAATTTTTTCTACTTCAATCCTAGTATGCCTGATATAATGTTAAGTGTATGTATGTGTTTCTATTTTCAAGATAACCCTATTGAATATAACTTAAATTATGTTAAAATAATTTTCAAATACCTTAAACATAATATCAATTTAGGTTTTTACCCTAAAGAACAATCATTCAATATAGTGAGTTATTCTGATACTGAAAATGGTGGATGAATGTAAGATAGAAAGAGTGCCTCAGGGACATGTCACTTTTTGGGAAAATCATTGGATTCATGGTGTATTAAGAATAAAAATTATTTTTATTTATATACTACTAAAGATGAATACATGGCTGCTAGTAGTTGTTGTGCTATGATATTGTGGATGAAACAGACTCTGCTAAACTATGGATATCCATTTAGGCATTGAACTATAAATTGTTACAATAAAAGTGCTATTAACATTTCTAAGAACCTAGTTTACCATTCTAGAACAAAACATATTGATTTAAGACATCACATTTTGAGAGATCATTATTAAAAAGGTGATATAACATTGGATTTTAATGGAAATGAACATCATATTTTAGACATATTCACTAATCCATTGAACTATGAAAGAATGAATTATATCAAACATGATATTTGAATGATTAATCTACAAGTGTCTTATAATATTTCTCATTTTCAAAAATCAAGACAATCTATTATGCCGACATTGAAATGCCGACTCTGTTAAGCCAACTCTGTCACACTGACATTTTTATACTGACTCTATCTTTCCAAATATTCCATGCCGACTCTGTCATGTCAACATTTTCATGCCGAGTCTGTCATGTTGACACTATCTTGATTACAATTTTATACTGACTCTCTCTAGCTGACACTACAATACTGAAACTATCTTACCGACAATTCTATCATGTTGAAATGTCTACCATTATGAGACCGATGTGTCACTTTTTTAACTGTTTTATGTTCTTAAACAAATCGACATTGTATGGGATTATTCATGAACCTTGATTTCGATTTCGTGTTTTTCACCTGATTTGAGGACTAAAAGATTTAAACTCGAATTGTTCCATGGTATTACATACCTTGAGACCATTATTTATCACTCTAGACAAGAATGTTCACTTTTTAACATCTAACCAAGATCTTTAAATGGTTAATGTGAAAAACTCTACTGAAGGATACTCTGATAAGTCGATGGTCAGAATAAAGCAGAATGAATTGTCTAATGGATCATCTAGTCTCGTAAATAAAGCACTAGACAATTGTACAATATCTCCAGAAAAAGAGGTATCTGTAGAATGGTTTTTGGAGATAATGTCATTGTTTCTGAATGTTCTATAGGATTAGGGATGGATTCAATGGTTTTTTGAGAATGGAAGAGAATATTATCCAGATATGGTCCATGTTTTCTACATGAATGCTAACTTTCTGTTTGAAGGATGTGATTCCTATTAAATAAAATTATTCCTACAAGGAAATAGGATTTCGTTGTCTTCAAATCAGTGGGTTGAATAACATAAATTTATTTATGAAGGAATTCTCGATGACTATAATGGTACTCCTCCACTTGAAAGTGATATTTTCAGCCTTGGTCCAGCTTTCAAAGAACCAACTGATAATGAAGATCCCTGAAGGCTAGTTACTAATAAGCTGCTTGGAGAGTGTAGACTCTTGTTTATGTTAATCCAAAACCAAATTTAACCCAAAACATGGGACTTTTCTTCATTGATATAACAGTATGTCTATTCGGTTTATATGCTAAAAATTTGAGATCAGGTGAATCTTGTCTGGTATTTAATAGTTCACATAAATGAGATGGTCAGACCCAAATATATGAAAAAATCATTGTGTTTCCCTAGGATGATATCTTCTATGCTTAGAGAAAATGGATGTGTGGATGAATGTGGTGAAATTGAATCAGAATGACGTATCATTTGTTTGAATAAGTCTACTTGTGGAAGAATGTAGATTCATTGGAATCCATGAAAAAATGGTCGATTGGTGATGAAGAGAAATACTATAAAAATTTAAATCATGTGGATCACTATAATAGGCCAAAAGTTATAAGGGATCCTAGATTGGGTCTTGATGAATAATAAACTTACTCGAATGATCAAGGAGGTAGGGATATTAGAACAAACATAGAAGGATCTCATGTTGATGACATGAGTGATCCTGATGTTGTTGTATGTCCTCCAAATAAGTCTCATGGAAATCCTAGAAAACCACTACCCGTACCTTAATAATAATCAATATATAGGAATGATGAAGATAAAGATGAAATATAAGTGTGTAAACATGTGGAGTATGAATATAATGACTTAGATGAAGAAGAAGAAGAAGGGGATCAAAGAGAAGAAGGAAATGGAATAGGGTTCTAAAAATGAGGAAGAATAAGTAAATGATGAAGAATAAGAATTAGTGGATGAAGAGGAAAATGTAGAAGAAGAGGAAGAAGTGGAAGAAGTTTGAAATTAGAAAAATGGGGAAGAAAATGAAGAAGAGGGAGATGATGAAGAAAATGACAATGGAGGTAATACTAGACGTGATCATTCCAAACATGGTAGTGATGATGGTTGCGAAGATAACCATGATTAAAGAGCTGAGATTGATGGTCCTATGGAACATCAATAGACTCAATAGTGGGTACCTACTCCTCAAGCTATTTACGTAATAAAGAGTCATCAAACTGAGGGGGAGATAGATGCCAATAAGACTGACACTGATGGAGGGCCTCATAAAAGAGAAAATCAAGCTAAAAAAGAGAATCAATGTGGAAAAGTTAATCTTGATACTCTCACTAATATGGATGATGATGTAATGAATAAATTAGTGAGGAATCCTAGGTTTGTTGCATTGGGATATGATTAAGAATATTTTGATGATGAAGCCTTTATAACTAATAAAACATAACCAGTGGCTACGACCCTTTCTAGTATCTATGTCACTAAAGAAGAAATCGATAAATTCAAGGAAGGAAACTATTCAGTAGTAAGACACTCAATAAAAGCTATGATGCGATATGAGATTGATGAAGTCAAAAGTGAAAACACCATGCTAGATAATAACTAGAAAGTTATCCAATCTATGATTGAAGGTGTAAGAAAAACTAAGACTTCTAATTATACTCCCAAATCAACATGTTCATCTAGAGATGATGTTATTTCAGTCTCACAGATGTTGATAAATAAAATTCATCCAAATAGGATAAAAAATTCCAAAATTGTTGTGGCATGCAACACCAAGCTTGGGAATGAGATGAAGAAGTTAAATAATGGAATGAATTCTTTAGACACTAAATAAAAAATACAATGTAAAGTGATATGAAAATTAATACAGATGTTATTTCTCATATTAATGTTCATGATTTTTCAAAATTGATAAAGGATGTATAGGAAATTGTGGACTCTACTTCAACCTCAACTGTTTTTTCACATTGAATAGATTTGGAAGCTTTTATAACCACTATTAGGGAAGAACTAAAAGCAATGCCATGTGGCACAGATTCATAGGTTCTTGCAAAATGTGACATGTCTGTTGACCATGGGAAAGAAATGGTATGTTTTTATAATAATGGAGCCTCTGAGACACCAGACAAGATTACCAAGAAAATCAATCTATTTTTTCAGAAGATTTATACCTAGCATCGGCTCCCCAGTCACTTTAAAGACATTGTATAAAATCTTAGATTACATCCTATGATTGTTTCTCTTAAATTGTAACATCAAAAATTAAATGATTTCACTCCTCTATAAGATACATTTATAAAAAAATTAATGAATTCAAAAATCAAATTAATTATAGAGTAAAAATAATTGAGGACATTATCGGGCTGCTAAAAGCATACCTCTGTGTTTAGAGTGAATCCATAATGGTTCCAAATCCCGCTTCTATTCACTCTGCCTTGCCAATTAAATCCTATCCAATATCAATTACTCGATCCTTGACCCAAATATAGCCTATTATCATTGAACAAACTCAACCTTAGATGTTATCCCAGCACATAACAAGCATAGAAACAACTCTTCCAACCAGAATTACTTTACCTTTGTTGAAGATTCTTTTAGATGCTCTTATTTATATGAAAACACATACTGGACCTACCATTGATCCATATTATAAGGGGAAGTAAACCCTTGATCCTAAACAGTAGCATAGTGTTATTCATTTTTTATATGGTTGAGTACTTGTACTTTTTTTATTTAAGGGAAATTTGTTTTTAAATGAAAATTCACTAGTTCTAGTTTTCTGTTTTTGTTTTTAATCATCCAATTTTTTGTAATCCCATTATTGGAAGAAAATTATTAAGAATTATCATTTGATTATGTTACTTTGATACATTTCAATTCCTATAAATTTCGAGCCTATACATCTTTATGGGAGATAATAATCAGATTATTTATTTTAATCATTCTTTAATGGTGCTTAATTTTTTTTAATGTTTGGGGCAGAAGCCTCATTTTATTATTAAAGTAACGCAAATACCTCTTTAACTGGGTAAAGGGATATCCATTACATATCCTGAAGGCCCAGAGGGCATTTATCCCATTACATGACCCGTAGGCCCATTTTTTGGCCGAAAGCCCATTCTGTGAATAGTACTGCTACAGTACCCACGTTGCTACAGTACTTTACAGTGCCTGCCGCTACTCAAGTGCTCTACTGCCGCTACAGTGACCTACCACCACTACAGTGCCCACCGTCGCTACAGTGTCGCCGCTGCTACAGTCCTACTACAGTACCTGTGTCCAATGGGTTTTTAACCCCCATTTTTCATGTAGATTTAAGGGGTTCTTACCACTAATCCAAACCCCAACTACATTAATGGTGCTTATTAATAACATGATTTTTTATCATAAAAAATGGGGAGATTGTTGGGCCATTGGATATTGTTTTCTACTATCTCTAACAATAATTTTTTTAATTATCCCAAATCATGTCATATATTATAACATATATCTTACATCATGTCTTAATCACAAGTCATATATCTTATAGCATGATAGATGAAAAATCATATTAAATCTTATCTATTATATTGAATCATTACAATCATATACCTAATAGAAAAATGACTTAGTGGTAAGAACCCCTTAAATGACTCACTGATGCATCAACTCACTGACTGATGCCTCGCTGAGATAAAAATGACTCACTGATAGAAAAATGACTCAATGACAGATGTCTCTATGACATGACGACTCACCGACTGATGTCTCATTGATAGACATATTACACACCAAGTAATGTCTCACTGACAAGATGACTCACTGACTAATGACTCACCAAAATGATGGCTCACTGAAACAATGAATCACTAACATGACGACTCATCGATAGACTGACACACAGACATAGGATTCACCAACATATTGTTAGAATTTGCATTATTTTTAATGGTCATATTTTAGTAATTTAAGGATACTTAATATTTTAAGAAACCATTGTAGGAGTTTTAGTAGACATTATGAGGTATAATAAACCTATGAATGTAGAAATAACATGCTCTTTTTCGGCCCTCAATAATAAATAAACATTTTGAAGAGAGGAGAAAAGAAAAGTGTGGTGTACCTACATGAGATACATACAGAAGAACATATGCAACTCTCACAAACCTAGTGAAAACTCTAGAATTTGAATAAGTACACCTAAGGAAATCTCAATAGAGCTGTACAACAAATTGAAAAACTACCACATCATATCAGTAAAGGAGAATAATATACCATCAAAACCATACTTGTTCCTGGAAGGTAGATTACAACACTCTGTTTTTTGTCAACATCCAAAAGAAGAATCAAACCTCATCTCAGTTACATATAATGCATCCAGAGCTGCATCTCAAGACATAAAAATCATTATAAATGATTTCTCATATTTATTAGTTCTGTTATGGGCATTTATATATACATTTTAGCAGTGTGTGTATTTGTCTATAAAGTAATCAATGTCTTCATAATAAAAATGGAGGATATAATATATTATTTCACTCAAACCATCTTACACATTTTTTACTCCCACAGATAAGTGTGGAAGAGGTTCTAGTGTGACCTAGTAGTTTGTACCCATGATGAACTATGGTAGATGTATTTTGACATGGACAACATGTTTGCTATTGTGAACTAAGATCCAGGGTGTAGATAAAATTGTTTATTAATTTAAACTAATAGGTGGTAGGTGACCCCCATGTGAATAGAATTTGGTCTCTTCTTGATACTGAACTTCTTATTTTATAAAACTAATTTGTACTCTGATAGTTAGTCATAGAAAATGTTTATAAGAGTAGTTACTTGTAACAGTTGTTTTAAAAGTTGTATTAATTATCAAATTTATATAACCAATAACTAATAACACTTTTGATAACTTAATAAAATATTCAATCCCATATTAATTTAGTACTAGATAATTGTTCAATTGAATTATATATTTCGTGGAATTTCAAATAAATACTTTTAACCGAAAGTTTTATAAGAAATCAATTCACCCCCTCATGAGTGTCCTACTCCAACCAAGAATGGTATATATAAGGGATACCAAATCATGATGATTTCATGAATTATTTTTTTCCAATGGTCTTTAATTCTCTTGATTCATAAGAAGTAACTCTATAAATTTCCCAAAGGACACACCCAATTCATTTCATTATTGGGTCACTATATTTTAAAAAATACCACTATTCCCAATAGATGGTTATACCAGTCAATTGATAGATATCATACATTTTTAATGATAAAATTATGCAAATTCATTGACTATATGAATTTAAACCCTTAATGTGTTAACCAGATTATCATATTGGATAATTGAAAAATTTGTACAAAATCATGTTTATGTAACTAGTTATACCATGTAATCATTATATATATGTTAAATTAGTTAACTTATTCCATTATTTAGTAATAAATTTATTTGAATTTTCAATATATTTTCCATCCTTGGAGACAATGTAGCCCTTATAAGATACTTATTGATGAAAAAAATTCACAGTTCTAAAATTTATGAATATTATATTTTCTCTCAGAGTCCCAAAAAAATGAAAATATAGTTTTTACTATTTTTACTACTTATATTTTAGCAAGATATAATATATAAATACTATAATATGTTTTTTAAGATATTTATTTAATACTATAATGAAAATATCTATAAAATTATATAGTTTTTTTTACAACCCAAAAACAATTACATTGAACCCAAAATATCATTCCTTGCATGAAATAGATTCATTGTGATATAATAAATCCTAAATCAAACATGGAAATAACCATAATCATGATCAATCATTGATAAGTATTTATCATTTTATGTTGATCAAATGCATTGAAATTGATACTTTTTCATAATAATATGTGACTTGGTTTACATATAGTTGATGAACTAACTAATAGATCCATATTTCTTCTTTAGAAATAATATGGGTGACTATAAGGTGAAATAATATTTAATATATATATATATATATATATAGTATATTATGAAACACATGTTGTGGCTTCTCTAATTCCACAAATTCGACTAGAAATTTTGTCTATAGATGTTTAAATATCGAGTTTTTACTAGGTATAATAACAAAAGTGTATAAAACCTCAAAACTGTGTAGATATCCACGAAACATCCAAGAAAATAAATTAACATAATATTCTAAAATTGATATATCATCTATTTATAAGACATCCTTTTCATTTGATAACATGAACTCCTAGAAAATGTTAATAAGATGTGTTACTTATGGTTATTCCTAAAAAACTATCAATGGAATAACTCTTAGAAAAATAAAGGCTTCTTTTCTAGTAGCACAAAAATTAATATCTATATCTCATATGTAAGTTCTCTCATTGTAATATGAGATCAAATCAATCTTAGGAATTATATCAAACTATATCATTGGTATAAAAACTAAGAAATCAAATTAAAAATCTCCATACATTTTAATAGAGAAAACCCAACATATGTACATTGAAATATTATTTCCACTATAAGTTTTAAATAATATAATCATTCTTAATGTATCGTTGGATAAATCAATGTTCATGTAAAATATATCAGATATAAATGATTCTTTGTATCTAGAATTAAATAATAATTTATCTAACATTCATTTTATAAACAATGTGATTGTGGTGACATCATTCTAGAATACAACATCAACTATTGTTAATGTACAATACCTTCCTTTATCCATTGGAATCCACTAGAAAAAACAACTCTATTTATTTTGGAATCAATTTTATTTTTATCCTACTAGTTGAAACTAAATAATTGAAAATTATTTTTTTCTCACTCCAACATTTGAAAATTATCTCAATATATTGTATCTATTCACATTATATAAACACCCCAGAAATTCATGCATTCCCCAAGGTGGTTCATTCCAAAAATGTTGCGTGAGAGAAATTCCACCCTAATATATATTTCTTTGTATATATTCCTTTATCTGCTGTTCTTATCTATCCTTTTCCCCTCATTTTTCTTTTGAAAGCATTATACATTAAAAAATAATCCACATTCTTGATGGAACATTTCAATATATCCATAAAATCAGAATAGTGTAAATGTAATAATACATATATAATACATTTAATTAATCCATTATATAATAAATATATCATATTTCTATGTTATAATATATAATCAACAATAATTCGTATTAATCATCAAAATCATGCAACAAAATACACCGATGATTTCATCACCTTTTATCTTAAACATGTTAATTTCTTGTTTATTCCATCTTTGGTATCTGAGGGAATTATTTCTCCTAGAATATAACAACAAAATTATTCGACATTATGCTTTACATAACCTCTTCATTGTTGTTTTGAATCAATGATTCCAAATGGATTTAATCTCCCCAATAAGATATATTGTGATAATAATATTTTCACTTATACTACAACCCAATGTGAGGTATTAATTATTGAAAATTAATTATCCATATATCAATGAATAAATGAATATTAGATAAATTGAAAGATAGAGGTGGTTTCTTTATTAAATAATATAATGTTGTTACAACATGTTTTAAGAAAATAAGAGTTTCATATAAGAATATTTTTTAATCATAACCATAGTAAAATACCCAAATATAGTGACAATATACTCTTCTATGACAAAAACCACATTGGTATCTTAGGATGGAAACCCCTAAACTGATTTTATGTGACAACATAGTATTTGTTCCCTCTTTTACAATTATTTTCCAGATAATGGAATATACCTAATTATTCCATGAATGTTGTTGCAAAATATTGTTTTCATACATGTAAATCACACCTTAATAGATGTATATTCAGTACATAACACAACAAACCATTCCATTATTTTATTGGTTTATTATATTTAGGGACATAGGAACATTAGAAAATGGTTTTTATGAGATTCCAAATATGTTATTCATAATTATAAACCTTCTTAGATATACAATTCCTAAAAAATTTCTTCATAACATAGAAACAGGACACATAATAAACGGTGATCTCAGATGATCAGTAAGGTTATTCATGAGAGATATTATGATCATATAAGAATAACCTTGGAAAATGGTATATGATTATAATGCCATCATTTTAAAACTACACCATGTATACCAAAAATCATAATATTAACTCATGGAATAAATGATGATATATCAAAGGAAATAAATCATAGTAGAATAAAAATACATATTCTATGAAAACATAACATTAGTATAACTCTAGACATTTCAAAAAACAGAAGTTTATAACATTGTGAATATGTAAAAATAGAAACATGGTAACTCATTAACTTTAATACATTATATGAGGACCTTATATAAACTTTTTGACATGATTAGACGACTACACATAATCTAATAGAGATGAATCCTAGATCCACACATGATGTCATTCAACTGAAAATTATATCTATTCATGGAATTTTGGATAAGATAATTAATTCCTTGATTAATATTATATACATGAAAGACAAGTCAACACATAAAATTGTTAACATGAAATTAGGAGTACATATATTATATTTACCTCATGAGTTATCCATATTTACCCAATCTGTTGGATAGAGATATAACTCCCACATATCCATGGATATAACCAGACCACCATCATTGGTTATAACACAACAACTATCCATAGTATTAATATATCTACTATCCATGTATATAATGTTATATCCATGTTTGGTTAAATGTATACATCATTATATAATGGGAACCTTAAAAATTAATACCAAAAGATTAAAAAGTATATATTAAATCATCACTCTATAACCCTTTCAAATAAAGCTATATTTAAAAAAAATTCAATTAACATAAACATAAATCGTAGCAAAAAGAAGATCCTAGAAACACCATAATATTATAACCCATGTAAATGAAATTGGTTTCATAATATTCTCATCATAATAATGAAATACCATCCAGAGAAATATTCTCAATGGTATTATTGGATCATACCATGGTTGAATAATAATTATCATTAAAGGATGTTATCATATCTAAAACATACTTTAAACGATCACTAAAATTTTTATTCAATAAAAATTAAATTCCCATTTTTAAAATAAAAATATATACAAAATATTAGGGGATTTTTTTCATTTTTAATAAACATGGAATATTTTTAATGAATCATTAATCCATGAGATGTCTTGATAATTATGAAATCTATCTATGTAGTATATGGTAAAAGAACTATTTTGTTTCACATTTTTTTAGATAAATCCAAAAATTATATCCTTTGTAAATTGATATCAAAAATATATATAAATGATTTTTTAATAATTCTATATTTTATAAAAAAAAGTAACTAATAATAGATGAATTTTAGAATCCTTCTTTAAACTGTTTTTCAAAAACTTGTTTGTGGACAAAAATAATCAACTGAAGAGGGAAATAAATTATAATTCCCCAAAAACATTCAATATATTTTGTAAATAAGGAAATGAAAATAAATTTATACAATGAATTTTGGTCCTATAATGAGTGTGAAATAAATATCGGGATTTTTTATAGGTAGTTCATTATATATCATATTTTGAAACTTATTCATAAACTATCTCTATAAAGAAAAATATTGAAACATAAAACCCTAAGATAATTCATAAGATTTGAATTATAATAAACCTGAATTAGAATAACATAATTTGATATGTATGTCACCATAAAGTTTTATACAATATACAAAAAATACATTCATGGGTATTATATACACTACCTTAATTATTTAATTGGGGAATATGAAATGTGCTCATACAAATAAAGGTTATATAAATATTCCTAACACTTTGATAATATTGTAAATCATAATCCTCATTTAGGAAAAAAAAATAACATTAAACCTTAAATATCATGAAAATAATTATATTTTTTATAAAAAATATAAAAGGTTCGGTATCGATAGGATATAAATGAAATGGCTAGTGAATACAGAATATGTCTCTAAAATTATGAAAGAGTCGAGAAATCACATACGGTTGGCCCAAAATCAATATTAAGAATTAAAACATAATATAAAATCAATATATTATATATATAATTAAACTATACTCATGTATATAATACCATATATTATTTACTTATTACACTGTATCAGTAATTTTTTTTATAATTCTTTATTAAAATATTTTATTCGAGTGATATCTCATTTGTTTTTTAGAAATTATTTCATTCGTCTGTTTTTATCCATATTTTTTTCAAGGATCAATAATCTATAAATTTATTAATAGTTATAAAAATATCATATATATTTATTACATATATATTTAGAGTCATTCAAAAAAGACAAAGATAGAAATATGAATCACACAGTTAATGGAGACATGTGGTCATACGTATGCATGAATTTTTTTTTTCATTTACTAATGGACAGAATTAGAGAAGAAGATAAATATAAAATAACAAATAAATAATCATTATTATATTATATTTATTCATTAATTCCACACTCATTACCATCCAACTAAAATGAAAATCTCAATGGAAACACATCACTTCATAGAGGTTGTTGATCGCATGTATCCCTGAATGAAATTATCATTTACCAATGGATTGGAAGATTATATTATTGATATGATATTATCGTTAAAGAATAATATTTTTTCATAACTATCAAATATAATTATTAAAATCATCATAATACAAATTCATAAAATATGGCGATGAAAAATTAATTGTACCTTCATGTGGATGTGACAATCTTTACTAATATGAAAATGCTTCTTTGAATTCACATTTGAATGAATGAATTAAATAAAGGTGGATCGTTATCAAAGTAAAGTTTTAGTATATTTGGGGATAATTTTTTTTTCTTATGAATAAAATGGAATTTTTAAAATTGGTAAAAGATGAATTAAAAATAATGTGACCACTTATGGAGATTACCACTTCATTGAAATAACTCTTTTTTATCTCATAACATGGGATATAGGGTTGTTATTGTTTGAATAAAATCACCTTTATAATTTCCATAAATAATTTTAATAGAAATTTTTTGAAGTTATAGTCGTTTTTGAAGGCTCAAGGTGTTGTAAAAAAGAAAAAGGATGGGTTCTATTTTATAATTGGATGGAGAAGAAATCATGGAATATTAGAAAATATTAAATTAATATACCTTAATATATGTGAAAAAATGGATCCAAACATTAAAATTCAAGTATATGAGGATGGTGAGTCAAAATACACTAATATAATAAAATTGGTTTAAATTTGGATTCAATTATTACCCTTGTCATTTTTTAACTCTATCTTACCAATGAAACAATTATTGTAATAATTAACTAGTATACCGTTTATGTTTTAATATTGATACTAAATAATGGAAAATGAGTAATTAAGGTAGATTTAATGATTTTAAAAACCATATAACATTAATTTTTAATAATCTAATATTTTCTGGAATTTTATATTATTAAATAAAATATTATTTACCATAAAATATATTAAAAATAATTTTTAAAAATATTCATTTAATTAGGAATTTAGTTATCGTGAAAATAGGGTAATTAAAAATATATATCTAAATCCTCTATAATATGTCAAATAGTTCTAGAAGACTCATGGGAAATATAAAAAAATTAAATCACATTTAATATTTTAAAAATAATTTATTTTTTATTATCTAGAGAAATACTTCATCAATATTTCATAAGCAATTAATGTCCTCAAAAATTTACATAGAATTAAAAATTAAATTATATTCTAAAAAATCATTAATTTTATAAAAGATATGTAGACTTCACCATAAACATCTTTAATCTGTATGTGGAAACATATGAGATAATTTTATAAAATTGATTGATGTTTTTTAACTATCATTGTTTTAAATATTATATAATTCATTTTTAGGGAAAATATTTCTTAAAATTATATGATATTAATCATAAGGTGATATGGTTGGAATTATATTCACCCAATAATTATTGTTAAGCACAAATATACCCTTATCCCTTATATTTAACCTATAGTCCCTCGATTTACCCTTTACTGATGTGATACATTTTACAATGGTTACTCTTCATATTGAAATAAAATCAAAGGGACCTTATTACCAAATTAAATCCACATGATTGAAAATATTTAATCTGTTTTATCAGATTATATATTAAAATGTTTCAAAAGATATATATTTATTTAAAAAGTTTTCAACACATGATGATAATCCACTTTTTAAAATAGCTTTCTAAAAATATATCTAAGATTATTCTTGTCTCATTCTTCTAGAAATATGTAATTAATATTTAAACATTTCAAAAAATATATTATAGAAAAACATATTTAAAATAGTTTAACAATTTTGATTAAAATAATTTATTAATATAAAGACACATTGTGACCGAAAAATAGATTTTGAAATTTGTTTCAAATTATTTTTTTCCACAAATAATCAATTGAAAAAAATTGTTTAATTTTATACCTATGGAACAAAACAAATTGATATTTTATTTAGTCACATTCATAAGAAATAATCCAAGGATTATGTGATATTAAATACTACTACATCAAGGTTTGTTTAAACTAGGAGTTTCATATAGTGAAAGTTATCAAAGAAATTAAATTTATTTGAACAAAAATAATTCTTATAATCTCAATGTGTTAAATTATACCTATTAAATATTTTGACCCCCTGTAATATTTCCCATTCATTACTGGTTTCATATAATGAAATCATTTTTTCAAAAACCACATCATAAAAAGAATAATATAACATCCCTTAAAAAGGGAATGTGGAGAACATATAATTTTTTGGAAATAATAATAAAGAACGTTTTGGGATGGGACAAACATTGGTGAGGAGTCAAAATATGGACATTGAAGAGAAAACTAAATCTCAAGGACTTATCTAGACTGATAGATAACATGGTTAAGATAAATTTTACATTCAATAAATTGGAAATATGATACGGTTAAAAAGACAATCATTTCAGTATAATCGATGGTAATAAGATTTTTTCATTATATCCTTTTATTGGAGTTTAGTAGTTTCTTTAATATCTAGAATAATAACATAAGAAAAATACTAACCTGAAAATTAAATATTGATAATTTAATCAAATTTCAACATAATCTATTTTTTTCTCTAAACGATTAGTGTTTAAAAATATTTTTTTCATGAATGCAGCACTAAAATTAACTTTTAATGTATTATAATATTCAAAAAATAAGGATAATTAACTCATTATGTCTATATATTTATCAAAACCAAATTTATTTGTAATATTAATGATAAATCATAGTTTATTCCCAAATTTTATCATAATAATTTCCATAAAAAATTAACACTACGACTTCTCCAAAATGTACCTCATCAAGATGGAAACCGAAAGATGATTTATTCTCATAAATTCCAACAATAAATTTAAAAATGGTTTTATTCACTCATAAACCCTCATATCAAAATGTTTAAACCTTTTTATATATTATTTTATATATAATCATAAATTCCCAAAAAAAATCACAGTAAAACCACATATTCTTATAAGAGGAAACTCACGTATTATTTGTAAATAAGCTCTTATAATAGTAAAAAAATATCAATGGGATATTTGGGATCAAACATGTACTAATAAGAAGTCAATCGTCGATTTATAAGACAAAATTTTAATTTTTTATTCTGAAAGTATATATTGAATCAATAATGGGAGAGCTGGTCAATGCATATAATTTTATAAATTTCTTTTAGGGATATTATTTTTATAGGTATTATTTATACAAAAATTTGAATTGAATTCCAAATTATGGTGTCAATGAAAATTGTTACCTAACTATAATTATTCAATTGAACTATTTTTTTGTTATAACATTTCTTTTTTTTAATTCAAAATCTATTGGGTATTATTATCATAAATAGACCATGGATTAGGGAATGAGTTTACATAATTCATTTAATGATTGAATTTATAGATTTGGGGTGTGATTTTTGTATTTTGTGGAGATCGATCAGTATTAATTTCACTGACTAGCCAATTTATATCAAATAGAAATTCCTTTTTCTAAATGGAATGTCTCCTAGTACATGAAACATTTTCTTATTCCTTTCCATAATCAACGTGAGTACTCAGTACTACATTTAAAAAATTATGTGGTTGATGTGTTTTCTTCCATCTATGTAAAAACCCACTTTATGTACCATGGAGTTCCATAATCACTTCTTTTTCACCAAAACATGTGGGTTTCTAGCTTCCATGTCCAATTTTAATGCAGATAAAATAATTTACTCATATCTTCATATTTCCTATATTGTTAATTAAATTAAAAGACATTGTTTTAAACCCCTTAATAATAAATCTATTTTCTTTCATAGATGATTATTAATCATGAATAATACCATAGATATCTTGAATGATTTTATTCTTAAGTACCAATTGATTCATGATTATTCATGTGTAGTTCTGGTAATTCCTTCTCTATTTTCTTACATATAATACGAGGGATGTACTTACTAAAAAATATTCCATTAAATTCATCTCATTCTATGGATTTTATTACATTTTAATTCCCTATATTCTTAATATAAATCCACCATTGATATAATCCTCATTTAAAATCATAATATTATATGACACATTTATCAGGGCCTGATCACTGATGAATGGAAAAATAATCCATTACACTGATCCATTCTATGAAACCATATGATAAGAAGACCTATAAATAGAGGGTGTAAATTTTCTCATAAATGATTCAATAACATTGAACTTTTTTCCTTTGTTAATTTATTAGTTCAATATGAACTCTGTTCCCATTAATATCTTAATAGAGTTGAGTGATCGTTGTCATGAGATATTTTATCATATATATTTTGATGTTAGATTTTTACTAAAGATAGTTGTTAAATTCTCCATCACATACAATATTAAAAATATTAAACCAACTTTCATCCATTGTTTAAAATCAAAATACATTGTATGAGGAATTATATTCATTGTGTAAATCCACAGTATCAGGGAATACCATTCATTGGATGTCTAAATCAATACCCATTATTTTTAATATATGAAACCATAATTTACTCCTTGGTTATCCATGATCAATACTAAACTATAAGATTTTAACATATACTTAGAACTATCCTCAGTGTTCTCACAAATGTTTTCCAATCCAAATTTTTACGGTTATCAAAATAAGTCTCTTATACCAATTATAACGACACATACTTCTCATACATTGAAATAACTTCTTAATTGATGAATATTGATAACATAACGTATATATCCACAACAAGAACCACATATTTTTTATATATTTTTAATCTTGGACACATACATAAATGGACCATAATATTTTCCCATTATGTTCTTTACAAACACAACCCTTATAAAACATAATATTTATAAAACCTATTTTTATAACACAGGGAATGAAAATATTATAAACGATGTTATTATATTCTGGTTAAGGTTAAACAAGACAGACACAAAAAAATCATATAAGTATAACATTATCATAAAGATATAAGAACATGATATTATCATTTTAAAACCATACCATGCCTATCAAAAATCATAATTTTGACTCAAGGAATAAATATTGATTGTCTATAATACATTCATCATTGACTAATATAATATCATGATCTACGAGAACATAATATTAGTATAGTACATGAGTGTGTGGAATAAATATTTATACAAATTAAGAATTATGTATTAATAAAAAAAGGTTAACTCTTTATTTTTAGGATACGAAATAAATCTATCATAAAAATTTGCGGACATGATATCAGGCCAACACATAATCATATGGACCTAAATGATAAGTCAACATATTAGTGTATGTACATTAACACGCCATCAATTCATAAACTTATGGACATGAAAACCATGTTATTTCTTAATTTTATGGACATGAAAACTAAGTCCAAATATAATGTTATGAACATGAAATCTGGTTTACATATAAAATATTTACCTTATGAGTTATACACGTTTAACCAATTCATATGATGGTGATATATATCCCACACATCTATGGTTATAACATGACCATAATTCTTTGTTATAATGTAACCGTATTTCTTATTTACCACATCATCATTATCCTTAAAAATTACATAACAACCATCATTGGTTATAATTTAAACACCATCACATTTTTAAAACAATTTTTATGAGTTCCACATAATCATACAAAATTCATCACTTCATCACATAATATCTAGAACAACAAAAATTGGTTTCAAAAATATTTCTTCAATTCAATATAACACACCCAATTATTAATATGTCGGTTCAGAAAATATTTACTCAGATAATAAATCAAAAAAATTAAATACATTTCATAAAAATATTATCAATATAAAAATCAACCATCCTGACAAATATTAATAATAGAATCATTTGATTAAATAACCACTAATGAAAATTTTACATCAAAGGATGTTATAATACATGAAAATTCTTGTAAAATACCACAGAAATATTTATTGAGTAAAATAGTCATTTAATTATGAAAATTAATTTTTAAAATAAGAATATTTTCAATTTTTTATGTCAAAACATTAATTAATTAAAATTGTGTAAACTATTAAAGGAATCTTAAAAACCTTGATTTTTATGAGATAATTGTCTTTATGACATATATGTTCACTAACATATATTACAAATTTTGGTAGAAGAAGTCAAAATGTAAATCATTTGGAAATAAAAAATTATATTCCATTTAAACTATTTTTAAAAAAATAAAACATTGGAAAAAAATAACATTATTTAATCACATTAAAAAATAACTATCCTTATTTGAAACATTTTTATAACGAATGTATATAGAATAAATTTGTTTTTTGATAGAAAGAAAATCAATTTTCCTTAAAAAATATTTTAAATATCTTGAGTGCATAAGGTGAGTAAAATAAAGGGGAAAAATATTTTTTCAATAAATAACATGAGGAAAATAAAATTAATGAGTTTATTTATAGGTATATCATAATACTTTATAAACAGAAACATAGTCATAAACATTCCCAATAAATGATGAGATGGTAACATAAAACACTTACCACTATGGTGACATGTGAATCATGATATTCATGAATGAAAGAAACATATATAGATATCTGAATCCCCATAACATTTATATTATGTATAATAAGATACATTAATGTGTATTATATACACCACATAAAATAAATAAGTGGTGAATATTGAATGTGTATTACATAAATAAAATTGAGGCGAAAACCTCGTAATGCATTGTGCATTTGTATCATAATCCCCATTTAATAATAAAATAAAAGGATACATTAAATATAATTATAATAATTATAATAATGATATAATATTTCAAATGGAAAGTATATAAACCACACTAATGAAATAAGAGTTAATACTGGAACATGTTAAAAATAAATAAAAAATTCTAGAAATACGTTACATTAGAAATGACTTCAATTATATGCATCAAAACCTATTCAATAATAAGTATATATTTATTATAAATATTTTTAATAAACATAATCTAGTATATCATACCATAAATGATTATATTATAACGTTTTATCACATGTTTCTTAACTATTATTTATTAAAACCACTTTTCTGGGTGTTATATGTTTCGTATTTCTTATATGTTTTGGTTTGCTAGTTTTTCTCCTGATATATCGATCATGGTTAATTAATTTACCAAATATTAATAATGATATAATTATCTTAAATATTAAATATATATAGGTGGATATTTTTTCATAAAATATAGATATATATCAATTTATTACACTATTCTTGGTGATGGTATGCTATATGTATGTATGAAGGCTAGTTTCATTTTTCAATGGATGAAATGAAATAATGATTAATATTAAATCACCATTACAGAATAATTATTATATCATATTTCATGTGTATTTATTAATCCCATTCTTATTATCTTCCATTTAATATATAATTGAAATATTAATCACATCCCTTCATGAATGTGGCAGTCTATATGTTTGCAAGAATGACATTAATGTTTTCCATCTATTTGGAAGTTAAGAAGGTAGATATGGTTTTATCATTAAAATATTATAATAATGTTTTTAAAATAATATATATATATATATATATATATTAAAACTATAATTTAATCCAACCAAAAATAATTATGATGAAAATGAACACTATCACTAGATGGAGATTAAAATTCGTATGTACGCATGAGTGATAATTTCACATCCCATTATATAGAAAGATTGTGAATAATGATGTATTCCTAATAATAATAACAATTAATTATATTAAGGATATTAAATTTATTATTTTATTAATTATATAATATATCTAGAGGATGTAAAAGAAGAATTAAAAAGAAGTCATTATTTATGATGATTACCTCTTCATTGAAACAACTTTGTCATATTTCCACTTAAAGG
The DNA here is from genome assembly GCA_963277665.1 of Viscum album. Lineage (NCBI taxonomy): Eukaryota > Viridiplantae > Streptophyta > Magnoliopsida > Santalales > Viscaceae > Viscum > Viscum album. The sequence goes on from OY728147.1 coordinate 1,837,517,015, forward strand.
ATCTAGGATTGGAATTTTGGGAAGAAAATAAACTCTATATTGTGGATATATAAGTGTACAAGGGTAAATACTAGATTTTTGTAGATATATAAGGATCATATTAGTGTAAACAAAAGAAAAGAGGGGTTACCTTTCATAATGGATTAGAAGAGAACTATTAGAATATCTTAATAAATAATTAAGTATTAATTAATTATGATTTCCCAAGGGATCCAAATTTATAATATTAGAATATATGTTCACGATAAGTCTAAATAATAAAATAAAATATAATTTTTACTTGTATATATCATAATTTTACACTTATATTTTTTATTTATCCCACCATTAACACTTTTGATAATTACTGAATTATTAATATTTTAAACACATTATGAATTAATAATATTACAATAAAATTAAAAATACCATTAAATGTATCATGGATAATTTTTATTACAAGATACAATTCCTTTGTATGAATCTAACATTTTTCTAAATTTCAAATAAATTGATATAATTTTACTTTTTACAAAATATAATTAATGTTATTTTTAACACTATCAATTTAATTTAACATTTAGTACATCATGTAAACTGGTCAATTCAAATATAATTATTCCATCCTTCTCTAATATTTCCAACAAATCTAAAAAACAAGTTTTCCCCACATATCCCTTTTCGATTATATAACATTTCATATTTTTAAAATAAATTATTTAATTTTTATCAATTGGATAAATACTAAATCATTGTGGCATAATAATTTTCTATCTTTGTATAACTTCTAAAAATTATAAATGAATTTATATTAAGAAAAAAATTTACTTATTCTCCAAATATACACTTATATTCATTCAGTATTTTATTTTGTCCATATATGGAAACATAAGGGATATTGAAAACTATGAGGGTGATAACTTGTAACATTCATTGATTTAAATATTAAATAGGTCATTTTAAGGAAAATTGTCCATTAAACTGTTATATTTATATCATATGGTCATAAATCTAAAAACTATATTCATCCATTAATAATTTTTATGAAATATTATGGTATTATAATGTAGATTTAGTCCAGGATAAAAATATTTACCCGTTAGGATGCTGATAAATTTCACCACTATTACTATACATGTTGACCAAAAATAAAAGAGAGCTATTTAGAAAATTTAAAAATCATGATTCTAAATATCTTATATATATTATAAAATTCTATTTCAAAAAAAATCATCTGATAATTTTAAAATGAGATCAAAACATGTGATGAAAAGCTATTTAAAAAAATATTTTTAAGCATAAAACATGGTTTATTCCAATATCATGCATAGAAATTTATTTAACTTTTTGAAAAGTTTTTTTTATTTTATAATATAAAAATTTTATTAAAATAATTCACCAATTTTCATTTAATTAATTTATTAAGATAAAAATAAATTACATGGATAAAATTTGTTTCTCAAAAAAATATTTCATTTTTCAAATTTATTTATTTTCATTGATCATAAATTTAAAAAAATGAATTAATATTATAATTATGTAACAACAATTTTTTAGAATTTATTTTTTTCCTATTAATACCCACAAAGCCTACATATTAATTATATTAAATAATAGTATATTGTGATTCATTTAAACTTAGTGTTTAATGCGATCGAAGAAATTGAAAAAATTATATATATTTTAGAAAACAATACATCTAATATTTGTGTTTCACAAATAAATCAATAAAATATAAATCACCCTATGTAATTACTATGTATTTAAAAAATCATGTCTATAATTATGTAAAAAATTTAAAACAATTCGATATTTAACTATTATTAATTTATATGGTTTTGATATATAATTCTAGTTCAGACAGTTTCTCATAACTATTCCATTTTACCAACTATTATCCTCAATAGTGTATTATTCTGAGAATAACAGATACATTAACTATTATTATATTATATTGTAAATTCATAGCTTATTCTAATAATAAATATAATGTTACAAACTCTCACAACTGATCATTATGTAAAATTTTATAATATCCATGGTTTCTGTTGAAATGGGAAATTATAAAGAGTATGAAGCTCAGAAGCCCAGTATAAGGTAGAATATAAAGGAATATATCATTACTTTGCAGGATATGTATAATATTAAATGACTAAATATATAAATACTGTAATAAACTAAGCATAATATATCCATGGAAAATCTAAAAATAGAAATAATGAATCACATGGATAATTATAAATAATATCATTATAATGTATTGCCTAATTGTGGATATCATAATCATACCATCATGGTATAAAACATGAAATCATAAATAATAGAAATAAAAAAAAATACCCAAAAATTTTATGTTACCTAAGACTTAGAGATATATATTATAGCTATATAATTCTAAGCACAACAAATCATAAAATAATCCCAATCCATCCATCAAACGGATAGAATAATTAATCAATAAATATATTACAATTCCCTAAGGAACCTCATATACAATTAGGGATTTATAAATATTTTCTTACTATATAAAAATAAAGGATTTACATGATATATATGTTTCTAAATTTAATGGAATAATATGGATATTTGGGGAAAAGTACAATATTTAAATTAAAACTATTGGATAATCACAAATGAATAGAATGTAAAATTTTCCTATAATTATTTATAATTATTTAGGATTTTTTTTACATCCACGGTATAAGGATATCATTAATAATTAGTCATTTATGAAAACAGATTAAATTTGAATGAAACCATAGAAATGATAGGAAATACCCTATAATAATTTTGATAATGTGCCACATATGTTTGATATATATTAGGGATATGTATATTTCATGATGAAATAATTATAATTCATAATGATTTGATGGAAAAAGTAACTTTTTCAAAAATAATTTTGTGTGATCCACATGTTAACTAATAAATTATCCATAAGAAACCTATTTTTAATCTTTGATGAATTCCACTTCATTGAAATAATTCATTCACTATACCATATATCTATTTCATTACATATTGAATTATAATTTTTTTTTATCTCTATATATTTTCAACTCATACAAATGGATTATAATGATGGTATAATGAAATGGAAGAGTATAATATCATTAATAATAAAATAATATATTTTTAATAAGGTTATATTTTGACATTGAATTTGGAAATATATCTATGATTTAAAAGGAATATAAATGTGATATAAAGAAATTATGTTAGGATAACATACATTGAAAAGTAGTTTATTAATTATTAATACTTAATGCATTAGAACAATTATAATTCAATGTATAGACACTTGAGTGGAAAAATTGATATGAAAACTTTAATCATTAATTCTTATGTATATATGCATGGTGAGTTGAGTATGACTTTCCTAAAATTGAAGGATAAATTTAATGAACCACATTTTTAGAAGTAGGAAATCCCTAATCGAATATTTTTTTGTAATGTTTTCTAGAAACATGAATATGATTAGGATTCTGAGTATCTTAAGAATAAAAATATGGGATTCATGTGTGTAGTTTGATAACCAATGGGAATAATAGTTGTTTATGAGAGAATCGTATAAGGATGGGTGGTAAGTCATCTATGAACAAGAAGTAGTAGACTATTAATGATGGGTGCATCAATTTATAAAATAAAGGTCTATGGAAATGGGGTAATATCCCTTAGAAAGTGTAGTCAATGAGTGAATAATATGTTCATTCCATGGAAATTTTATATCTATATTTTAATAAAATAATGGTTATAACCCCTCTTGTTTTAGGTTAGGTACACATGTAGGGAATGTCGTTCGACTGACACATCCCACTCCCTTCTTTTTACTTTATTGTTGGTTGTTATTTTTGGATTTTCATGTTATGATTCCATTTAAGATATTACCATTTTTATTTTATAAATTCTATATCATTAATTTATTTTTATTATTGTCTTGGTTTTTTAAATTATTTCACTGGAGAAGGGTAAAACATTCTAAGGATTAAAGGGAATTCAACTGTAATTGACAAAAAAAGGACATGATACACTGTCTATCCATTGTTGAAGGAAATTTTTATTGGGGTGTGTCATTTCCCAAAACAATTTATCATTTTTTCTTAATGTATAATTAAATAAATTTGTTTTTAGGTATCATAAGATATTTCTTTTGTTGATATGTTGAAAAGGGTGTGACATAGACCTTATGTGGGAGGCTGGTTATGGTGTTGGTGTGATGGTGGTGTTTGGGAACTTTTCCATCATTTATTATTTTCATATTAATCAACAAATTCAATAAAAAATTATAATCAATTTTTTTAATGGATGATGCAGGAGCTTGGGTTTCGATACAGGTTTGGGCGAGGCATTGATCAGCATGGATGAGTTGGTAAAGATATTTCTTTGGTGGAAACTATATATCAGAGGTAGGTGATTCCTTTAATACCAAATTATATAAATTCTTTTGAATTAAATCAATTTTATTTTAGGATTCATGGGTTCTAGTAGAATGTATAGGAATCAAGAGTTTTAAAATAAAAGATATAAGATAATGTTTGGTCATCAATGCACAATTTATATTCTCTTTGGCACATGGGTAAGTTGGAATTAGAAGATTACTATAAAAATAATGGTTAATAGGTATTTTTTTCCTAGACAAAGACTTTGGGTGGCCTCAAGGTGTGATATGATATATGTGTATTCATAGTGAACACTCATAAGGCCAACGAGAAATCATGAGATGGATTAATCCATGAGATGATTGACATGATGGTACTGCATCTTTTGCATGCTAATAAACACCTTAATAATGGTGGAGAGGGATCATGGTGAAAATTTTGATTATGATGATTCTTTTAGTATTGTATGGATAAAGGGGAGGAGTTCCATTTTAGTGATTGGTTGAGATATTAACCAAGGGATATGTGTGATGGGACCTAGGTAATGGTCACATATATTATTTGTGTTTTAGTATCAAAATTCAAATAGACATAATTATTTTTGGATTAGGAAGTACCCTTGGTATAATTAATAAGAGGGATATATTACATGGGAAGGGTTAGTTCATACCCTAAGGCATAGGTTTGGGTTATTTGTCAAGAAGTATTTTCACTAATGGGTGATGGATGAGAGATGGTAGTGATGTGTTATGAGCATGCCTTATTTTGATGACATAGAGGGAACCCTAAATGGAGTGGTGATATGTTATGTGATGAAGAAATGTTTCTCAATTTACATGCATAATGGTATTATATGGAGGTTTTTATGTTGTTTTTAGATACATAGATCTTGTTTTCACCTCATGAATGTTTGTAGGTAAGAGTAAATGTGCATATGAACTCCCGTTTGTCTCCAAGGATGGGGTGGTGTAACTGTGACTTCCACAGAGTCTATAAAGATTGGTTGGTATGATTTTTTACCTCTATATAGTTAATGTTGATGGTTTCATGTTATTAGGACTCCCTCATGTCTTTGATGATTTTTTGATGTTCTTATGTGACCTCCCAAAGTGAATATGGACTGATTGTTGTGATTTACACAACTTCCATGATGTTTTGTGGGGATGGGTCAATGTGCATTATGTGGAAATTTTAAAGAGTGTTTTGAGTCTTGAATGTGGTCCTCCAATAAATTACGGTTCATTCTATAGTGTGGGATTAAACCTATTTATTTTTTATTGAGACATAATGAAATGGGTCAATATGTGAAAATATGACTAAACCTTCTTCCCATAGGTAACGAGTAAATTTTTAGACAACCACTACCCAATATTTTTTGGTATTGGATTGAAATTAGTATCATGATGAAATTAAGAGATAATGTGGATTATATAATTGATTCAATGTTGTTATGATTGGGTTTTCTACTATTATGCCCATCAAAAGGTAATATAATGTCTCGGTAGTTATAGTGGGATGGATAGAAAAAGACATCCAAGGCATATGTGTGCCATATTTATTTTATTCCTAATATATATACACATATGATGAAATAAAATTGGGGAAAAGTTTCAGACCATACAATGATGTATTTATCACACCCTAAAATGGAACCTCGGTGCGGTAGTAGACATTATTCCTTATTTCAAGTTCACCATATTGTGTATAGTGGATCAAGTGGTTCATTTTGTGGGGTATTAGAGGTTAGGTGTGTGTGACCTAGGGATAGATATAGATCCATTGTGTGTTTTTTTCATTACTTAATGGGATAGATCTACTGGGAGATCATTTTTTTATTATTTTATTCATTTTAATTGTATATTTAATATAGAATTATGTTTATTTGATTGTCCATAAAGAGATTATTAGTTCCATACTTTTTGTATATTTCTACACTTGTATGACTCTGATTTGATGGAATATTCAATGTATTTTATAGATTTTCACTTACCCTAACTCGGTAGGCTCTAGCCTACAGATAGGTACTCATGAGTGCATGTGTAAACAAATGTTAGGGCACTATCAAGTGGCGTAGGTTATGGAATTATATTCTGGAATCAATTCATTTCTGACATAATAGTTAGGGATATGGTTGATATATGTTTTGTAAACTTGTAGGATTTAGTGATAGATCAAATCCATTTGAGTAATTATCTTTATAAAAAACACCATATACTTTTTTTTCCTATATTATAATCTGATGGATTATTTCAACATCAATCATTTTACTTTGTACACCAGATATCTTCATCATAGTAAATTTTTCAACATTCATCATGCAGATTGAAAATTGTACACCATTTATATCCATTAAAAATGTATTATACTTTTTATTACATCTCATACTTTTTCTTCTCACAATATAATACATCATTCCCATATTGTTCTATTTCACTATGTAAAAAAATGTAGAAACTCACTACTAGGTACTTCATACTATTCAATGTCCCGTAACATTAAAATGCCTCAACATGTCCCCTTATTGTAGGATCTGAATATAGATGAAGAGTATCTTTATTTTATTGGCATCGTGTATAATGAAATAACATCATCATTTATATTGAATGTTTCATAACATGGTTAAGAAAAATTTATTAATTTCTCAGTACTTATAAGGAAACCATCTCAACCACTCTAGAAATTCATTACCACATGAAATAAAAATTCATTCACAATAATATATGTTTATATAAAACAGAAAAAAAAATTATAATAACAAACTAAATGATGAATAGATAGAATATAGATCTCATGAAAAGGATAAATATATGGTTCAAATTAAGAAAAATTATAGAAAGTGTAATCTCTCATCACCCCCATTCCTAAAGGTTGTATTTTTCTAGTGGGCCTAAAGATATACAATGAGATTATATAAATGAGGAATTGGAGACTAATTGCTGGGGGCGTGTTTATTCATATTAACATGGTGATAATAATTAGGATATCTTTTTAAATGATTTATGATGTGTGGGATAATAGTATAAAATTATAATTATATAGGAAATCCATATTAAGATGGTATAAATTATTCCACAATGGCATCCATAGTGTTAAATCATTCATAAATCTAGGATGTTATGACCCTTTTAATATATACTCAAATACATTATTAGATGATAATAGTAAATATGATTGGGGTTATAGAATTATAAAATCATGATTCCATAGAATAAATCATTAATATAATAAATTAACAAATTCTCTAAATTTGATTTAAATTAAGCTATAAATAACCTAGAAGATAAGATATAGGTGTAACCAAAATAGGGATTTTTATAGGTGTGTTAGTAATTATTTTTATAATAAATTATAAAATATAGAAAATAATCATATTGAGATAAAATAATATACAATTGTACCAAAAAAAAATTTAAAAAATGTTCTTTGAGAGATAAAATCCATAAAATTTGATCATAATTGTTAAATAAATAATTCCATTAATTTTGAAAATACTTATTAAATTCTAGTAAAAAATGAAATATAATAATAAAATAAGTATTTATGAAGATGATATGGCAATTAACACATATATTGACTTATAAAATTATTTTGTTAATTGAATACAATGATTCATAATCCCATATATATATATAAAGAAATTTAGATTTGAATATTATTATATTATTTTACATGTAAAGAAGGTTAGAAAAAAGAAAATTTTTATTTTTGACATTATGAATGTGTTAAATGGTGTTATCAATTATTTTAATAAATTATATAATCTATGTAAACTTATTATTATAATATTAACATGTGTTGGAATCCCAATGTTCATTGACTAGATACTAAAGTTATTCTTTATTTGAGAAAACATTAGTTATATTTTTATTTTGGAAGAACTATGTAGAAATTGTGGGAAAATATTGTAGGTTATTTTTTATATCAATATAATTAAACAACTAAAATAATTATGATTTCCTTAGGGAGGATATTTCTAGTTTTTTTGTTTTTTTATATTCCCATTTTTCAATACTTTTATTTATTAAAACATAATATGACTATAATACATTTACATCATCATTGATAAAATATTATAATACTATATAATTATTAGTATGATAATCATTATTTTTGTGGATCAATGTTTTTCTATTTTTGGCATTTTTTTATGGGACAAGTTATATTCATTCTTTATTTTGGAAAAAAATATTTGTTTATATAAATTCATTGAACTCTTTTGGGGTTAATATTATTAATATCCCTTATATGTTTATTTACAAAATCATCAAATGCTTCTAAATTTTGTAGAAACTATAGTTGTTCTATTCAAACCATGTATATAATGTAATATTTTTTTTACAGATTACCACTTTAAACCATGAACATACTATATATAGAAACAACTTAATCCTAACACCTTATTATCATTTTATAAATAATCATATCAAACTTTTACTATTAAATTTATGATGTAATAGTAAATAATATAACCCTTCAATAAACATATACATTCTATATACACATTCAACATTTTTTCAAAAAATTTAATATGGATCATCAATAATAAATAACTAAAGCTTCCCATTTGTACCTCATTAAACAATTGATAGATTAGTTAAATCATTATTTTATTGATATAATGATGGAAATGTATCTCATGCACCCAAAATTTCTTAATAACTATACATTATATGATTGGTATTTCAATGTGGTCAAATAGTATCCAATAAATTAAAATAATCAAAAACAAATTCTTGGTCATGCATCAATCCGTCATTATTATGATGGAATTTATATCAATAATACAAAACATCACCACTATTATTTGATAATTATGATATTTATATTCATTTTATTAATTTATTTAATTTAATAAAGGTTACTAATATTAAAATTTCACCGCTTGATAATGTTATTTAATTTAATAAATTCAATAATAATGGTTTTCCTTCTACAAAATGTGGGAGATTCTAGATAATGAAAGGCATGGTATCATTTTTCAATAGGTGGTGATTCATATCAAATAATTAAATAATAATTGTTCAATATTTCATTAAATTAAACTTTTTTACCTAGAAATTTGAAGTAGTGTATGGACAATTCAATCACATGCATTATTTTCAATATGCATTAAATACTAAATATTCCTTATATCTAATTTCATCTAATATTAAATTTTAATTAAAAATAATATCTTTTTTCTAACAAATAATCATAATGTCGATTATAAATTTTGTTTCTAATTTAATTTTCAAATATGTTTCCATTCCAATTATTTAATCACTATTTAACTTAATATGGCCATCACATTTTTTTGCGGCCTTATCAATAGAATATTTTAATTTGTACAATTAATATTTGAGATAAAACTATTTTTTATTCCCTAAATATTAATTATTCATTTCTCATTTTATCATCATCAAATATTTTCACCCTTTCCAAAAATGGTAACCCAATTCTATTTGGTTTTGTATCCCAAAAATACAATTGGGTAGAAAACAATTGATATAATAAAATAAAATATCTCAAAAATCAATCGTATCTTCTAGAATATTAATATTATACCTAAAAATCCAAAATATCAAAAAAAAATTATTCATAGAACCGTGATATATATTAATATGTTTATATATTGACTTATACCTAAAATTATAATTGAAGATAACATTTATTTATTCATCATTCTTAAACATTGATGAATGTTATAAAATATTAGAGTTAATTTTCAGGTATACAGTGAACTAATTTTAATTCTACGAGGTTTTATTCAATAAGAGGAAAGGTAAAGATATATATTTTTATATTTTTAGAATAATTTAAGATATTGAAATTAAATCTTCTTTTATAGAATATTATTGGTTTTTATTTGTTTTTATTCATATTTTATTTTTTTCCTAATCACATATATATTAAATTTATCATAATCATTATTATTAAAAAGTACCTATATTTGGTTACATTGTAGAATAGTATAATTTCATCATTGGACTCTTTATATTCTCATAAAAAAGTGTTGGAAGAAATTTAGTACTACTGCTTAAAGATTTAATTAAAATTTGTAATCTCTGAAAAAACATGTTTATTTTCAGAACCATATCTAATAGTGATTTACATTTGAATTAAATTTTAATTTTTCATTGTTAGTATATTGACCTGTGGTAAAATATCTAGAATAATTGAATGAAATTTATTAAAACATGTATCACTCCACCATCTCATTGATTTCATATTAAAAATATCACTATAGTTGAATTAATTTTAAATATTAAACAACGATCAAAAAATAGTTCATAGATTCCTTTTAAATTTTTCAATCATTATAGGATAAAATTTTTGTTTCTATACAATTAAATTGGTCATCGTATTAATAAAATAAGTTATATTCTATTTTTTTCAATCTATATGTGGTGAATAATTTATATCATTATTCTCTAGCCTATGATTGATTAAGTTTTTATTATTCCTGATTTTTAATTTCACGATGTTATCTTTGATAAATTCCATTAAATAATTGTTGTTTTTCACAAACTACTAATATAACCAACAATAGAATATAATATTTCACAAAATAACATTTGAAATTGTTAGGGTAATCCATGTTATTTAATAAAATGTAAAATAATTATTTCACCCCATTAAAATATTTCAATATCAATTAATTCAAAAATATACATTTATAACTTACTATATAAATAATATACAAAAACATTCAAGGAAATATTTATTATTGAAAGAGAAACACAAAAACACTTACATATATGTTTAACAAACTCACATAGATATTAAGAAACTCAAACACATTGAACACACACACACACAAACAGACACACATATATATATATATTCAAAATAACATATTGAAATTATAAAAATATCACTTTGAGATATACTATAAAAAATTATTATTTTAAAATTACGAAAAAATAAAATTGTTCCAAAAAAAGGGAACAATATAAAAATGGGGTGTACATGTACATAATTGGATAAAAATGTACATGTTAACAATAATTAAGATTCTAATGATGAGGTTTCTAGAGGGTGTATTTTAAGGGGATTGATTTTAATGACCATAAAATAAGAAAAACATCTTATGGTTATAGTTTAGGATAGAAGGTTGAAATAATGTTTTTCATCTAGATAAATAATTCACTAATTTCATATAATTCTTATTTGATGATCCATTTGGATAATGTTACACTAATTTTTGGGGGAATCCATGTTTACTGGTTTTACTAAATTATTTTAATTTATTCATGTACATCCATTTTTGTATTTGGAACCCTTTCTTTGTCAGGTGTATGAATATTTTTAATCATTACCAAAGCACATTCACACCATATGAAATGTCAAAATGTAAATAGTTTTTAACAAACAATAATGTCTAGACCTTGGATCTATAAACCCATTCCCCATAATAAGGGGTCTAATTACATCAAGTGTTCCTACTCATATGCTTGAGGATGCTGACTAGTAGGAATGGAATAATGTGGTTTAGTAGAGAGACTATACCCTTATATATTTTTGGAAGAAAAATAATAATAAATAAAAAGATAGTATATATAAGAAGAACATGAATAACCCATAGAACAACTGATAGATAAAATATAGTAATAGGTCCATTATCCCACTATAAAGACATAATATATAAACTGATGGAATAGAATAAACGTATATGATAAAAAACCATGGAAGCTTAAATTACAATGTAATTTAAATAATATAAATATCCAAAAGTTTGAGTCTTATACATGATGATCAAATAGAATTCTGATATATAAAAAGAAAAATAAAAGACACACATATACAACAGAGCTACAAAAAATACAAAAAGGTAAAATGAAATATTCACTAGAATCACGAGCATATGATCATTCTTCTGATCCCATTCTGCACACTATATGAAATATAAATCAAGAATCTATAGTCTAGATCTTTCAGTTATTGAAACTTTTAGTCAAGTAATTTACACGGTTACCAATAACATCCCGATTAATATGTGAGATAAAATATGTATAGGCTAGTAAAAATTTGTTTTTGTAATAATATAGCATGTGTTCAGAGAAAACATAGTGTGTAATTATAAATAATAATAACAATGTTAGACAATTAAATAATTCCATGATACAATTTCTATAGGACACCTGCCAGGCCCTGCCTATTTTGGTGTAGGCCGGTGTAAGTGTCAGATGAGTGAATATATATATAGTAATTATATATATATAGTAATGTTATATACTATATACACATATATTCACTATATACATGATTAAATCAGTTGTAAATGTACATGTATACTAAGACCTAGCTTGACATGGGGTGTAACTTGAGAATCCATTACTAGCTTAACGAGCCTGTAAGATCCATCAAAGGGTACATGCCTCGAAATCTCATAATGTATGTGAGACATCATTATCATTTCTTTAGATAGGCGTGGTGAGTCATCATGCTTAAAATGATAAAAATATATATGTGTAATGTCATAATCATTGTCTATATCTAATTATAATAGTGGGAGTCTTAATGTTCAATACACTATAAAAGAGAGAGTAAACAATAATATATTACACATCCCTTAACAATTGTTCCACAACCAATATCTATATATTTATCAAAAAACTAATATAATATGATTTACTACCTCTAATTTATCAATATTTCCAAGCCCAATACTTCCAAGGATGTCACATATCATGAAATTCACATTTTATAAATACATAATTAGAGGCTTGGCCTTTAGACCCATTTCCTTTTAAAATAAACAAAAATTTTAATTTTCACACAATGAAAAACGAAAATAATTTTCAATATAAACACTTTTAAGTATTTATATTTCATTAAACTATTATATAATGGGGGTTAATTCCATTTACAACTGAAGAGGAACACTCAAGTTTTGTTTGTCTATTTTAAAATGTACATACGTGAAGAGATTTTATTCGGCACACCCGAAGGTGTTTTAAAAATTGATTTCACAATCTAATAAACATATGGTAAGGTTCTATATGAGTATAAAATTATGTTAATATTTGTTTATAAATGGTGAATACAATTCAAGAACTCATAATAAGGTTTTCATGCAATATGACAGAAATTCTAGGGAAACATAATCAAAGTTATGGGAAATCAACCAGTACACCTAACCATAGGGATGTATATGAAACCTAATACAATATCTTCATTTAATTTAAAGTGTATCATATGAAAAATGAAGAACATATAGATACCCTTAAAAAAGTAAAATTAACATACACTAAAATATAATAAGGTATATGAATAGAATCTTATATAACAAGAAATAAGACTCGAGTGCATACTAATATGGATCCAATACTTCTGATGGAACTCTATTTGAAGTCTAGATGAGGGAGAAACTAATAATTATAGGTTAGGATTTGGGAGAACTCGTGTGAGGAGTAGGATATTCACATTGTTAAAAAATAAGGGATAAAAGGATGGGGTGGGGTATCAGTTTTATTGAGGGAAATTTTGTAATATAAACCTTTAAGAATGAAAATCATGGTTTGACGTCATTGTTGGCCAAAATGGGTGTTAATCATGCACACCTCACTGTGTATGGAAAGACCTTAAATGGTTTTGGTGTATGGTTTCTTTAACTATGCAAAAACAAAATCAACTAGATATTTTAAGATGTTTGAAATTCTCACATGTGTGTAATCTCGATATAACATGGCTTCAAAACAACCTTTAGACCCATTCTATCTAATAAAACACCCCATATAATTAATACAAACCACATGGGTTTGGACCCATGGTGTCTACAAACAATTAGAACATGTTTGACTCCCAAAATTAAAAAGTTCTAATCACTGAATAGGTAGCAGACACACTCATGACCCCTATGAGTACATTACATAAAATTATAAGGGTTATAATAAGAAATTAAAAATAAAAACAATGATATATTCCTTTGGAAAACATGGGGATGTGGAATCTACCCATCCATGAAGCAAATTGTCCCCAATATTGATGTTTGATTGTATAGATGTTCCTCTAGGAAAATATTCAACCACCAAGAAATTATATTAACTTCCCACGCCCAATTTATCTTTTTATACTCAACTATGATTCCATAGCACTAGTACTAAAGGAATACAACTTCCTCTAAGTGTCGTAATGCTCTGATCCATAATACTCATCAGATAGTCACTAAAGGAATGGTTTATATCTAACTCAGCCTCATCAGGTTGGAACATGTGTGAACATTTTGGATAATAGTAGTGAAAATAACATACATGAAAAAATAATTCTTAGATCAATATTTTTGGGGAATTTTTATCTATTAATCCATTGTTTTGATCCACTATACAACCTCAAAGGGTCCAAAAATTTAGGTTAAAGCTTACTATACCTATGAATATGTTGATGTGACAACCAGTAAGAGAATTGAATGAAAAAATGATCAAAACCTAGAAATCAAGAGGTCATTGAAATCGATTATCATATGACTTCTATCTATACTAAGTTATCAACATACACATTATGTTCTACGGGAACTCCTCTTTTTGTAACCTTAATGAGAACTGGCCCATGAAAAGATTCGTCATCCACACCTATTCTAGATGGTAGAGGTCAACAGAAAGTCCAATAGTATAGTCTAACCAAGATCATCCTAATCTTCTATGAACATATATAAAAATATAGCAATGAGATGCCACTCACAAATAGCCTCCTTAACATCCAGTGTCTAATTCATCTATCTAAGAGTGTCACATATAACATTTTCTTGTCCTAGAATGATAGATTGAACAATATTAAGAGATTATAAGTAGTCAACCCATATGCGATGTCTGAGATTTATATCATGTTGTGTAAAGATATAGATGGTGATTTTTTGATCTATGAATACAATAAAATTATCTCCATGTAAACAATGTCTCTAAAAACACATATCATGAACTATATCATCTATGTCAAGGTTATACATTTAGAAATTCAATATTTAAGGAATTAACTGATGATGCCAATATTTAATGAATCTCTTTCATGCAGTAGAACTAATCCATGCCCAATGCCTAATGGATCATTCTAAATTGTAGATCTCAAGCATTGTACTGCCATAAAGAGGATTGATACTGAAGTCAATATTACCTTGGACTCCTATAAGGATTCTTCATAGGCTTCTAACCATACAAATTTGACACCCTTTTTCATATATCCCATAACAGGCACTAAAAGGCATTATAAATATTTTATTAAGTGTCTATAACATCCGACTAGTCCTAAAAACTCTATATACCAATGATATTCATGGGATTATCCATTGAATCTACATCCCTCACCATCTCTATACTAGCTAAAACTCAAAAATAAGATATGATATAACCTAATAATTAAACCTTATTTAATCCAAGGTGGAATTTATTAAGATTATCATAAATTTGGTTCTCTATTTGATAATTCATCATGATCTCTATATGGGTGTCAAATATCATATTGATAATGATAATAAACTATGTTTCTTCAAAAAATACTACCATGAATTTATCCAAATATTGGTGAAAAACATGATTCATCATATTAATGAAATTAGTTGGCATGTTTGGGAGACTGATCAAAATTACCTCGTACACATAAAATCAATTTATACTCTGGATAGATGTACTAGGTATGTATAATGATCTGAAACTAACCTGATGATAGGCCCACCTCAAATCAATCTTTGAAAACACACTCTCTCCTTTGAGATGAAAAAATTAGTCATCTATTTGAGGTAGTGGAAACCTATTCATTACAAAAATAAATTTCAATCAACGATAATCCACACAATGTATAAAGGTACAATCCACCATCATGGGAAAGTACTCTGTAAGTGCATCCAGGAGACCTGGGATCAAATCCAGGTGGAGACATTATTTCCGGGTACTGTAGCAGTACTATAGCAGACACTATAGTAGAGACTGTAGAGGGAACTGTGTAGTACTGTAGTGGGTACTATTTAGCACTATAGCAGCCAGGAATATGCTTCTGTTCAGGCCTAGGGAAACTGATTTGGTCTTCGATTCCATTAAGGCCTTCATGCCACCCATGCCTTCAGGTCAGTAAGGACTTCAGGACACCTTAAGTGCAGATGAAAACTAGACGACCTACGAGGAACAAGCTCTATAAGGAGGATGAGCAAGGAGATTTCACCACAGAAGAAGCTAAATGGATTGCAAGAATTAGAGGGTATGGAACCTACCATCAGGACAAGCCTATGCATGCACAGAAATTCCTAGATGAATAGCCATGCGAATGTGGAATGCTGATTTCACGATGAAGATGGTGGGGAGGAGTAGTTCCAAGTAGTTTGTCTAGGTTGTATGTAATGTTTGAAGCCTAAGGGAAAATGAATTCCTATAAGGCCTATAGGCCATGTAATACTTACACTTACAGGCCTTGTAGGGGTTTTACCTCACCCCTTGAAAGGTGGATTATCAAAATCAATGGAAAATGAAGGCCTTCGGGCCATTGGAGAAACCCCAAGTTGAAGTGTTGGTTCATATAAACCCATTATCCTCCAGATCCTCTTAAAATTTATTAATGTCCATAAGCTTCATTGGTTCCACCATTTAATGAGGAATGGTCAATGGTGATACTCAGGGAACTATCTAAATATTGAATTTTACCACTCTCACTATTGGTGTCCCAGAAAATTCATTAGGGGACACATCGCTGATGTAATACACAATATAAGAGAAAGAAGTTTGTAACAATATCTTATGATCCATAAATTAATTATAATATAGCTTATCACACATCCTAACCAAAGATTCTCAGGTCTGTATTATGTAGCTTGGATATCACATTCCACCTTATGCATGTGCCTACCACCCTCTAGTGATGCATGTGTCACCCTCTGATAATATCAGTTAATATAATCTTAATAGGGTTCTAAATAGTCCACACTAACAATTACATATAAAATATCATGTTAATGATTCACATATTCCAAATGAATAGATATCCCACTATGTGAAGGGGAAAATACTTATAGTGTAGAGGGATCTCAGATCAGATACCTAGAGGGGTATCGAGTGTCATCATAATAGATAAATGTTCTATATCGAGGCCTATACAATACATTAATTTCCCAGATATAAAATAATGAGACATTCCCATGTCAAATAAATTATTATCTAATATAGAGGCTACTATAATAGTACCACTAAAAATAGAATGTTTGGATATCTACTCTTCATGAACAAGATATATTGCATGTAACTGGCCATCACCATGACCCTGATTCACATCCAAACTCCCCTGTGTAATTCCACTCTATTGGCACTAAAAATCATAACTTTGACTACGACTAATTGAAGCACTATTCAATCGATGTGGCTAGTGGTATTCCACTTAAATTACTAGAAATATAATATTGAAACCAATCTGGAAATTGGGGTAGCTGTAAAGCCGTTCTTGATATGTATTGGTGAAAAACACCTATAAGAAGCATTTTACATGCCCCACCTGGTTGCAGCCTTTGCTGATGACTAGTTCATGAATACATTAAATCTTTGTATTTATTATCTTCTCTAACTACATATAGATAATTATGTTGTTAGTATGGTCTTCTTGAATTCTACTAACCCTATGATAATCCTTTAAGTGAAACATTCTCCCACTAGAATTAACACTGGCAATTCTAGGAGCTGAACCGTGTGGGTCCCACTATCAGATTCCCTCATATTACTCTATGTATTTAGGGACTAGTAAAAATGTAACAATTAGTCATAAATATAAATACATTGTCCTTAAATTGTATATCTTATAATAACCCATCCTCAAATTCCATAGCAGTCAAAACATCATCACCCACTTTCCTCAAGAAGAACCATTGTAGCTTAGTATGATTTGTGAAATCATGTCAGAATGTTAGAGGTAGTATCAATTGAGTTCCAAGAAATATTTCAACACAATTATACTTTAGTCACTATGGGTGATTAGGTAAATTCATATTGTGGATTAGTTATAGTCTTTTAAAAAAATTTATTTGGATAGAGTAACACCGTAATCTTGTAGTTCTATATTTTGGGATTAATTTTACATGTTCCACAATTTGTGTGTTAATATAATGTACTAATTGGCGTCTGATGTTTTTTTGTAGTTGCATTCCTCCAAGTATATGTGATAATAAATCTAGGAAGAAGAATTTGGTAAACCTCAATGAAAGAATCATATTTTTTATACGAATCTGATCGAGGTGATCATACACACTATCCAAGCATAAGGATAAGAACTGACTCAAGTTCCATTTCTGGATTATGTTTTTGAACTATATAGAGTTGTTTTCAAGATTTATTCTCAAAAGTTCATTCACCAAACTCATAAATAATTCAATAGATATAATAATTTTCAAGAGGATAAGGATTGGTTGATCAGAATAGAGTACATGTTTGAGTTTTTGGACAACCCTGATGAGATCAATGTGTAGTGTGCTACAATCATGCTAGACCGTCCAAGAAAGATGTGGTGTGACATGATCATAATTGTGAAGAAGCATGAGGGATTTTAGTATAAGGATATAAATTATATTTCCACAAACAATTTTTATTTAGGGTGAATGTTTTTATCCATGTCCCTTAAGCTGTTCATACTTGAGGAGGCTGATAGAACCATGAATGAGTATGTAATCTATTTTTCTGAGATCATTCAATTCTATCCTGAGATAGTAACGAATTAGTAGATGAATAATAGAATGTTTGAGTTGGTACATAGACCAGATATTCATTCTCAACTTCTCTCGAAGAATATTTTTTATTATGGTAATGTACTAGATACAGCATTGATAGTCAAGATGGTCTTTCCTGGCTGGCTATGGTTATCAGGAGTACATTTTTCTCTTTGTAGAAGCATTAATTACATCAGTGGAAAACAAAAGAGTGATTGTTCCCATGGTATTTTTTGACAATAGTATAATTCTATACCTCCTGTAGTGTATGGAATATTGCTGGGTTTGATAAGAGTTTGGAAATGTAAGAAAATTTAAGAGGGTGTGCACTAAGGCACCACATATTTTTGGATCCTATGGAAATTTAGGGAACATGAAGATATTCTCTTATATTTATTATACTCCACATAGTAGAATTTGATCTTTAAAACTTCGTAAAACTATAGTTATTTGAAATTCATCGTGTGAAATAGGGTTTACCCACAAGAATCTAGAACAAATCTTTTTCAGGTAGTTGAAGAGTCTCTTGAAAAAGATGATACATGTATAATTACTATAAGAGGTACCGTAACTATAAATTTGTTATTAGTGACTAAATTATTTGATACTGGTGAATATCATTCATTTATTTCAACCCATATTATTAATCTGTTAAACCTAACTATGCATATTTTATCTTATGTAGTGGATATTACAACACCCCATGGTATGATGATATAGTACGGTCTACATATAACCTCTTCTGGTTTAACTCTATCATATATAGAGCTTTGTTGATGTTTTCTGGTTCTAGACATGAAACATCATTATGTTATAATTTTTGTGGATTTGAACATATCTAGTAATTCCCATATTGATTGTTATATTTGAAAGTTATCCTTTACTACATAGAGTGTTCTATGACGTGTCCTTCAAGGAGAATGGGACCCAAGGTTGATAAATGTCAATCATTCTAATTCAGAGATGGGGAAATATATATTTTTATCATTTGATCTAGAGTTGAAATTTTTGGGTGGTTACCCCCCACTAGTTTTATTCTAGTTAACTGATTTCTTAGTGTAACTTCTTAGATTTTCCACCAATAAAAGAAGTCAAGTTTCCCTTGACAAAATTCCTCATATCAAACCAGTTTCTATTTCTTCATACCACATGGAACTATCTCAAATAAATGATCTAATTTCCAAGTTATAAATTCTTCTAGATAATGGATTTATATGTATGAGTGTGTCAACATAGTTGACACAAGTTTTATTTACTAATAAAGATGGTGCTTGACATCTCCAATGTGTTGACTATAGAAATCAAAATTGAGTTGGGGTAAAGAAGAATTTTTAGTTACCATTGGTTTATAACCTATTTGATTAGTTGAAAGTGGTGATGTGGTTATCAAAGATTGATCTTCTCTCTCATGACCATCATTTTAGGATAAAAGAATCTGATATACTGAAAATCTATTTTTAGAAAAGGTATAGCCATTATGGGTACCTTGTCAAGCCTTTTGGTCATGAAAATTCTCTTATAGTTTTCATTATTTTGATGTATAGGATATTCTAAGAGTATCTATATCACCTTATGGGGTTTTTTGGATTACATCCTTGTTTACTCTAGGACCTAGGATGGTCAAGAGCATCATCTGAGAATTGTTGAAAATTTGGTAAGAAAATAATGACTCTACACTAAACATTCAAAGTGATGTTTCTAGGTTAGAGAAGTGAAATTCATAGGGACAAGTTTTTTATGAACGTAGTATTCCTGTAGACCTTGGGAATTTGGAAGTTGTTATGATATGGGACAAACCACGAAATTGATTTTCAGATCTAATTTGGATTTAATTGATATTATTTTCAGTTTGAGAGGATTGCTCAGTGTTGGATTCTCTAATTTCT
Organism: Viscum album; assembly: GCA_963277665.1. Lineage (NCBI taxonomy): Eukaryota > Viridiplantae > Streptophyta > Magnoliopsida > Santalales > Viscaceae > Viscum > Viscum album. The sequence goes on from OY728147.1 coordinate 1,837,537,906, forward strand.
ATAATAATTCAATTTTTTGTAAATTTATATTAGGATGATAAATGTAAAAATTATTTTTTTGAGATGAAAATTCTTTTGAAAAATACTCCAATATTGACTCTATTAAAATTCGGGCATGGCTATGTGGTCTTTTGTGATGCATCATGTTTCAATGTGGGTTGTATTCTAAGGTAAGGTAATCATGTAGTTAATATGGCTCTCATCATATTAGGTCACATGATAAGAATTATACATCCCATGATCTTGATCATGATATTCTAATGCATTCACTTAATTGATGGTGGAATTACCTTTATAGATAACGGTTTAGCATGTAATCTAAACATGAGATGTTGGGTTAAATATTCTCTAAGAAATATTGGAATATTTTCCAGATGTGTTGGGTGGAATACCTATAGTATTTCAATTTTGAAGTCACCTATACCTCAAGTAAATGAAATTTCATCGAATATTATTTGAGTAGGAAACATCTGACCCATGTAGTGAATGAATCATTAATAGAGTGTAATTATATGTTTCTATTTTCATAGTTTTATATTAGAGTTTCCTATAAATGGTATGAGGTTTTGTAAGACATCATTCGGTTTTCATCCCCTCTTCTTGTTATTATTGATCTTGAATAATATATTTATGATGAATTCTATAGCATTATAGGATCTCATTAATGTGGAGAGACAATTATCATGTGTTTGTTCTCCAAAATGGGTATTATTTATTCCCAGAATATTTTTTTGCCATTAGCAACAATGAATGTTGTGATAGAGGATTATCACAATTCTTAGTGGGATGTGAACCAAGGCACCATGAATATATTCTATGATATGAAGTGATATTTATAGTGGACAAGAATGAGACAAGGTATTTGTGAGATTGTCTCTTATTTCTATAAATGATATGAGGTCAATTTTTTTCACTAAAAACCTTCACATTTTATTTGGACATTTATAATACATACTTGGAAGTGTGATGAGATCTCTATATAATTTTTGGTTAAGTTTTCTTCCAACCAAAGAATGTGTAATGCAATATGGGTTGTGATCGATTGGATTATGAAATTGTATCACTTGATATCCTATTTTGATACATCCAGAGTCGAGGATTCGAGAAATATCTTGGTGAATGTGAACATTCATTTCCATACTATCCCTTTTAAAATAGTCTCTAGTAGGGATCCTCGATTCACTTTTAATATTGGGAGAGGCCTTCCGGGTGCATGAGGATCTCACAACTATTTGAGCACAACATACCTTCCATAGTCTGATGGATAGATATAATGAGCAATAAATATTCTTGGGGATATGATCAACACTTTTGTTATTGACTTTCATGGGTCTTGGATGATCATTTCGGGCTGGATAATATTACATATGATAATATTTAACATCCCATGATTAAAATGGTTCCTATTGATGCCTTGTATGAGAGGAAAAGAAAATACTTATAGTGATGGCCAGAGGATTGTGAATGATCATTAGTTGGACAATATTTGGGGAAATAGAGGAAATTATAGACCTAGATGATTTATCAGAGAATATTGATGGTGAATATATTATATCAATCTTATGTTGATCTCTATCATGGACCTTTGTAATGTATAGTTGGTGGATTGGTGTTCTTGAATGATTCAACCTTGTTCTTTCATTGATTGATTGGGAGAAAAGGGAAGATTTCTCCTCATTTTGTGTGACCATTCATGGATATGGAGTAGTTAGGGAAAGATTAATATAATTTATAACTTTCACAATAGATGACATTGATGCATAACTTATTTCATGCAACTCACCTATCAAATTATTTTTCCAATCCATATCATGTTCTGAGTTGGCGTGATGTTGAATTTAAACAGAAATTATTTGTGAATGAACAACAAGTAAGCATAGTTGATTCTAAAACCAACGTACATAAATGTTGGAAGATAATTTTTTTAGTTTCTATGCGAGTGTGATTCTGTTTACATTAGATGTGGGAGTAAAAGAACTGATTAGAGAGCATTGTCCTTATCTTTTTTGGGAAGATCCTTATTTTTAGGATTTCTGAGGTCAAAATGTTTCTATGGTAGGGAAGTTACAACACCAAATTACCATTTTTAGGTATTCCTAAACCCTCATTTTTGAACATTGGATGTATATACTTTGGGGGAACGTTTTGTGAAATTTTTAGGTGTTTTGAAAATTCTGGGCTAGTGCATGATTGGCGCAAAGTTTTCCCAAACCGGGCACCCAATCATAGAAAATTGTGAAAACAAATTCATGTAGAATTTTCATGGTTGGATCTTGGTAATTAAATATTTTTTACCTATTAATATAAATAATGTTGCTTATTTAAAATGGGTGCATGTCCATGCTGAATGTTTTGGTCTAACAGTGCGCGTCTACCAAGAAACCATGCCGATGATATTTTAAGAGATCCAAATTTTTATTAAAAATTCTTAATGCCCTATTATTGGTCCCTAACTAACCCCTTAAAAAAATATCTGAACCTTAGGGCTCCCAAAGTGGATTCATGGCCCCTATTACCCCTCTCGGTAGCAAATAAATCTAGGAGAATGTTGTCTGATCCTCTTCGTATTAGTTTCATCTTTCTGATTTAGATCTACTATGACCAATATTATTCTCTCTATGGTTATATTGATACTTTTTCATTATTGGGTAGCTAATACACTCTTTTTTGGTCAATAAACTTAGTTTTGATCCTTTTTTCATGGATTCCTTGGTCATCAATCTTCGTTGATGAACCTCGGCTAGTATTTTGCAATCCAAGATCCATTGACCCCAAGGCAGGTGGTTCCATCTTGATTCACAATTTATATTAACACTAATTACTTTGTTTAAATTTTAATTTTTTGGATTTGGATTATTTTTATTTCAAGTGGTTGTTGGAAAAATCAAATTATAGCGAATTGGGGTATTTGAGAAAGATGGGTTTTAAAAATGGAATTGGAAGTCAGTGAGATTTAAATTATTTAATTTTAATTTTGGTTTTGATGAAAATTTTAAAAAAATTATGTTATTTAGTTTAATTTTCCAAATTTATTTGATGTAATGTTTTTGAAAACCCAATATTTTAGTGAATTAGGGGTTTCATGTGCAATTGATGGAATTTTCTAAAAAAATTGATATAGAACATTGTGTAATGGACTGTGAAATTTATTGAATTAGATTCAAATAAATTTTTATGAAAAATTTACTAAAATGGTTTTGATGGAAACCTAGTGGTATCATCTTTTTGAAACATGAATGTTTTTTATAAAAATTTTATAATGGTTTTAAAGGAAAAATTAGCATATTGAAATAGAATATGGGATTTAATTATATTTTAAGCAGTCTTAAAATAAACTTCAGATTTTTTATACTATAGAACATGAAAGGAGAATGTATTTAGTGTGTTATATTGGAAAAAACGTCATGATTTACAACATTCTAAAACATCATATCAGTACATCCCATTCCATAGGCAATGGTGATGAATCCCCTTAGCCTTGGTTCGAGGGTTGTTTGTACAAACTTTTCCATATTCACAGTGTTGGGACCCTATAGCCTTGAACTATCAAACCTACAAGGATGATAACTAGGTTTGTACCTTTTTCTTATTTTAATTGTATATATATATATATATTCCACCATTGTAAACTATTTTACATGCCATGAAAATTTATGTAAACTCTTTCATATAAATTTTTTAATTTCATCAATTTTGGAAAATATTCCATTATGTAAATCACTATTTGATTAAATGTATATTCTATTATTTGAAATATATTTCAATCATTTGAAATGTTATGAATTAATTTGTAAAAGTATTTCTATATTTTAAATATAGTACATGACTTTTTTAAATAAGATTTTGTAAATTCCAAACATGATTATTTTGAAAAAATGGAATCACATTATTAGTTAGTTTAATATTATAATATTATTATGTAATATTTGGTGAAATAATATTGGGATTTGGGTCACACAGTACATGTGTCTTTGGGTGTATGTAGATTGTATTCTTTCTAGTTCGAGAAAATAAAAAGAATCTCTTGGAGGTGGATCTTACTGTTGAACTCTAGACTTAGTGAGTTATGTCTGAGTTGGGGAATGATGTATTTTCCCTATTTTGGTACTTTGGTTGTAGTACATGGAAATTTTATTCCTTTTCACTTTTTGGTACAATACTATGAGTTGAGTTTCTTTTGATATGCATACTACCTTGGATCTAAAACATCATCAATTGATAGTGGAATAATTGTTCCTGCATTCATTATTTCTGTTTTTAGGTGCTAGTCATTGACTCATGGGGAATGAGAACGCCCTTCGGCCTATGTTTGATATGGCTTGGTTATCAGGTTACCATGGTTACAAGGCTAGTTCATGATAAGAAATTATGTTTTCAAAGAGATAAATGTTTAAAATATTGAAATTCATTTATTTCAAAATTCAATATCAAATTGATTAAATTGGACTAAATTCCATTAGTTCAAATAAAATTATTCTAATTTTAAAATAAAAATTTCAAATATATTTATTAATATATATAATTTTAATGAAATGGAATTCTTCAATTAAGATTTTTTATTGGTCAGTATAAATTAAAAAGTAGGCATTTTAGAATAAATACAAGAAATGAATCCTGACCTAATATTTTAATGAAGAATTCAGAAACGAATATTAAATTATAAAATTTAATTTCTAATAAATTAAAATAATAATTTATTGTTGTTCAAAAAATAATAGAAATATTTATTTATAACTTAGTATTTTCAAAACATATAAAGATTGTTGCAATAATTATGTATTTTATTATCAATATGTTTTATTAAAAAAATACATTTATACCAAATACATTAATTTCAGGATTAATATCCATACCACCATGTTTAACAACTACTCAATGATTGTTTAATTAAAATAATTTTGTCAATTGTATATCTTAATAATTTTTAAACTCATTTTTTTATATAATTCAAGGTAAAATCGATGTTCCATGTAATGTATGATAATAATGAAAACTAATTTCTTCAAAATAAATATTAAAAAATGTAGTGTGTAAGATTCTACTACCCCATCCCACCTAAAAATATTTTTTCCCTCAATGTTCATAAATTTGATACAAAGAAATAAATATAATTCTACATCACCTTGTCTTCATGTTCCATGATATCATTTTATAACATTTGTTTTCATGAAAAAACATGGACTATATGAGTTGTATTTTCCTATAAACATTATCTGTATAGTCTTTATTCTCCATCAGATATAAATTACATGAAATATCGCACACTATATTTTTAAACTATCAAATCCATGATTTGATGATGAGGTATTCTTTATGTTTATTGTTCCTCTTATTTCCTTATAATTTCCAAAAAAAATTGGTGAAAAGAAATTTTTTTGGACTCAGAAGAAAGTGGAACACAATTGGTGCACATATTTTAGAAAACATACGCATTACCTAAAGAGGTAGTATGACATTGATAGTGGCATTGCGCAAGATTCACGACCTACCGTATGAGTTTTTTTCAACCCATATTAATTGTGTAGAATAATTTTTTATTGGACAGAGAGGGACACATGGTTTCCTCCCCATTTGGAAAGTAGCACAACCTTGTTAGTTCATTAAAAATATATAATTATCTCGTTTTCCATTCCTTGAATTTAACGAAAATGTTCTCATTATTTTCCCCACATAGGGTTTCTTCCATAGGTTCCACACCATATCGTCTTGTCTCCCTTTTATGTCCATTTTCTTGGTGGATTTTATGTGGATTGTTTAAGAAGAATCCAGTTAAGTCTATCATCCTCTTTTTTCTTCCCACTTATGGGCTCCTTGTTCCAATTTATTTAGTTTCTCCTTTTTCTAGATGGTTAGATAACATAATAATGTTTTTATCATGATTATATGGGTTTAATATTGATGTTTATGGAATGATCATTCTTTTATAGGGTTCTAATGTTGTTTTTTTGTTTTCCACCATATTCTAAATGTTTCCAAGCCAGAGGTAGGTTATTCCATGATTTATCATTATTGGATGATATTGGTATTCATTAATTTATTCCAAAAGGTGTTCTATATATTGGGTGTGGGGTTTGAATCATTTTTTCAAAGGTTCTTCTTATTTTTATGGGTCAAATCATGATTTAATAAATGAATGATGTTCATTTTGAAGGAATTTTTTATTTTTAGAGATGGGTTTGTATAAAAATAGATTTTAAAATGGGGTTTCATATTAAAAATGGTAGTTTGGATGAGATGTTTTTAATTTTATATGTGTGTTAATAATAGTTTTTTTTAATTTGTGTTTTATATTTTTAATTTTATAACTATGTAAGAGTTGTTTCTTGTGATATGAAATGTGAAATTTGATTTGTTAGAGAATCCAAGGTGTCCAGATTTAAAGACCAGTACCAGTACAATTATCAAATCAGTGGGGACGATGTCAGGTTCATTATATCTTGGATTACATTGTAGAACTAACTAAACACATGAGTATTGTAGACAATATGACGTAATGATGTTTTCCGATGTATTGGATCATGTATAAAGATGTTATATGATGTGGTTTCTATAAAATTTTCACAGAGGTACATTATTCGTGTGGCCTCTTAGACACTAGTACTTCGGGATTACCTGAAGTTATCATTAGATGATATATGTGTATCTAGGTTCTTGATTTTATATTCTTTTTTATGGTTATAAAATAATCTTCTATCTAAAATAGTTTTTCTATTTTTCATTAAAACATGAATTGTTATTTTTCTTATAGTTTCTTTTGGTCGGGAATCATTCTTCTTGGTTTAAATCCCACAAGGAATCGGATCACACCTTATAGAACCCTTAGGTGTATGAAGATATTTTTTTATTTTACCCAGGTAAAGGAAAGATGTCCCATGATTGGGATGGTGGATCTAGTCTCTTGTGTTCATCTTCTTATAGGTGTTGGTATGGGTTCCTTGAGGGTATTCTCCATATTGTTTCCTAAAGGGTCATGGTAGTGTAGTTCGTTCCCTTTTCTATTTAATGTTTACATGGTTTTATTATGTTTTAGAAGGTTCAATGTTAGATAGTTTTATAAATTATTGGATATTTGTTCTGTTGGTCATGGGGTTTCATCTTAATATTATGGGATTTTATGGTTTTTACTAAGTGAAATCATTCCTAGATGCAATTTTTGATGCCCATTCATTATTTTCCTACCTTTGGGGATTCACAACATCAATCAGGCAATGCCAAAATCCGAGTTAGATTTGTATTGGATAAAATATCAAGAATATTCATGAAAAAATAGTACTAGGGGAGGTTTATCCAATTCTATGGTCATGTTATTTGGGAGTGTCTGGATAGGAAAATGTTAATATTGTTAGGGCTTGATGATCTAGTACCTAGTGGGATGTTTGGCCAACACACCAAAATATAGTCCTTGGGCCACCATGGATTGTTGGTAATTGGTTTAAATTATCCTTGAGGTGAGATTTATAGGGTGAATACATTGCATGGTAACTGGGTTGGGGTGAGGTGGTTTGGGAGTTGGATTATGCTAGATATGGTTTATGATTTTATTTATAGATATGATTTCAAACGATATTTTTCTTGAAATTTTTCGATATTTTATTGTTTTATTTTTTTTTGTTTTAATAGGATTAGAAATATATATATATATGTACAATTCATGTTCAACTTTGTTAATCAACTAGGGAGTATTTTCCAATAATATTTGACCAAAGATTACTAGAATTAGAGGGTTAGGATATCCAATATTTAGGTCAGGGATTGTTCCCTTTCCCTTTTAAGGTTTGGGTAGTTGAAATGGGTCCAATAAAGGATAAGGCTCAAGAGTGTTTCAAAAAAATATTCTACCTTCGAGTTTAGTACAAATACTCAATATTTAGATGAATTGATTAAGAATATTGAAAAATATTTGGGGTCCTTGATAAACATGAGGCGGTTATTGTAAAGTTTTTTTCCTCCCTATTAGATTGAACCATATAGGGATGGTGGGTATCAATCGTTCAATCTTGAAGAATGTGGAAATGTGTTCGAATGACATCAAGGCCATCGTCAATGAGTTGTATTTTTCTAGATCCATTTGAAATAACTATATACATGGAGTATTTGGATCATTATATAGATGAATGTACCATTTTAAATTATTCTAAAGTTATAAAAAATATTGTCAAATTTTTACACGAATTGGTTCTAATTGGTCTATTGAAGGATCAATGGTTCTAAATGGGTTTACAGTCAGACATATAATCCTAGGACTTATTTTTCAATATAAAAACATATGGTGAGTGGTTGATCATGATTTGAAAGTGGATATTGATAATAGTGGAACTTTTGGGTTTTTACGGGATGTTTCTGTAGTGCATCAGGGAATTGGTATTTTTTTGATAAGCAGAGGAATTGATATGAGCTAGAAAAGATGATAGTTAGTAGCTCAGGTCATGATTCTTAACCAATTTTCTGTACAAGTTCAGAAACATGGTATTACCAACTCTATTTCTGTGGTAAAGTGGGGCATATGAAGTCTATGTGTTTAACTCGAACCAGGCCTTTTAACCAGTGTTAAACTATGGGTAACATGCAGAGGCTTCAAATAGTGGAATGCCTATATCAAGATCGTATAGTTTCTATTTCCTCTAGTTGGATGTATGATCTATCATAACCAAACAGGATAGTGAGTTCTCAGTTTGGTGATCATAGTGGTAGGGCTACCTCTTCTTCAAGAAATATTTGTCATGGGGAGTATCCCTAGTTTAATGGTCAACTTCATTCTCAAGAAGATAGTAGTAATATTTAGGATATAGACTAATAACCATTGAAATTATATTTATGACATTTAATATTTTAATTGTAAATTCTTACTGAATCACATATAGTTATTGTTATATTATATACTATTTCCTCAAATTCATTTATTTTACCCTATATTGTGTATGTTTTGAAATTATTGACTGAGATCATTTCGTATGAAATGGATTGGTTAACCCTACTTGGAAAAAATTTGGACTAAGGATTTAGGTGCCTATCATGTGTACCCATTGTTTCAGGGGTTGAGCGTGAGTTTGAGTCACTAGATTCTAAAATGGACTTTCTCAACATGATCCTTGATATGTATTCAATGATGAGTTTTTTTGGTGAACATCTATTTCTATTGTGGGTGAGTGAGTTTTATAGATTTTGTTGGGAGTGACTGGGTATTCCAATAAGAATAGGATCATCATTCCAAACATGATGAACCTCCACTTTAATAGTTGGGTATATTATTTTCTATATGTCTTTGCTCATCTAAGAGGATAATGATAGGGGATGTGTGGCTGGATTACCTTATATGGTGGATGTGTCCCCATAGGTGTTTTATATTATTTCTTAAGTTTTTCTCGAGAGCAAGACATGAATTTCCCCATTGATTTGGAACTAGGTACACAATTGATATCTCTTCCATCATGACATATATCCCCCAAAGATATGAGGGAATGTAAGGAATTATTAGATGATTTGAAATATAATGGATTCAATCATCTGAGCATCACAACATAGTCCGATGTAGTCTAGTTGGATAAAAAGGTCAATGGATATCCCTAGTTTTGTATTGATTACTTGAAGTTAATTAAATTGGATATAAGAAATAAATACCAATTTTTTATAAATTTGACCATTTTGATCAGCTTACGGGGGAAATTTTGTTCTCAAATATTTATTTTCATTCTGTGTATAATCAGGTTAGAGTCAAAGAGGAAGATGTTCCAATAATAGCCTTAGAAACTGGGAACAACCACAATGAGTATTTACTCATTACATTGGAGTTCAAAAATGATCCAATAGTTATCATATTCCTCAAGAATAGGGTGTTCCCCAAGTATATAAATTCCTTTGGAATATTATTTATGTATGACATTCTTGACTACTCCAACAAGGAAAGACATTATAGGATTGAGTTGGCAAATATTCAAGATCATCATATGGATTTTTTGTTTTCTAATTTTAACTTTTGGATTAGGGAGTTGATGTTTATTGGTCATGTTATCTCAAGATTTATAATTTGAATGCATCTTGATAAAATCATTTTAGTGGTTTCATGGGAAAAACTATTAAATTTCTTCATGATCAGTATCATTTTCGGGTTTTTCCCAACTCAATTGTCCCATCACCACTCTTACCCAGAAAGGGGTAATGTTTGAATAAAGAAAATATTATATGAAATACATTGAGGTTAGAAAATTTTGGTGTCCAATACACCTATTTTGATCATGTAGGAATATGGAATGTGATATTTATCCTACTGTGAGTATTCTGGTATGGTTCTTTGGTGTGTGGTGTTATAGGATAACCATGTTGTGGGATATGTATCTCACCAACTCTGACAACATTAAATGAATTATACAACACCAAAACATGATTTAACAGAAATTATTCTTTCCTTCAACATGTTAATTGACTTCCAACTATGTGAAAAAATTATGGTCTACTCAAATCAAAACAGTTTTGACTAGACTTTTTCTAAAAAGGAATTGAATTTGATGTAGTTCCATTGGATCAAATAATATTAAAGTATTTATTTTGATATCATTTATACCCTAGGTAATGGTACTATGTTAGAAAATGAATTGATAAGGAAAATGATTGTTCAAGAAGTGAAAGAGTCCCAGGATGAATGAACCATTATGGAGATTTTCCCAGATGCATCTATGTTCCATGAAGCATAATGTTGGTGCATTCTTTATCAGTTTCCATGTAAGATCCCAATCCAAATAAAAGAACATTTGGGTTTAAAATTTGGTTTAAAACCACTTATTTTTTTTAATTAAATGTTTAACAGATGTATGAGGATGTTTGCAGGTTTTCTGCGGGTTCAAGACATGGAATAAATGAAATTCTGGCCATGTAGTGAATGTTGAAAATTTGGTAAATGGTTAGAGGAAATCATGAACCAAAACCATTATATCCAAAAATAGTGGTGAATGGTCTAAAAATCCCATTATATTGGGTGAGAAAACCATACAGTCTTAGACAGAGGCTTTCTAAATGGTTGGCACACTATTTGAAAAACCATGAGAAACTCTACAGGAAACTGTGTGACCTCAAAACCTTAGGGAAAGAGGCATTATTTATGCTAGGAACATGGTTTGAAAATTAATATGGAGCTCCACAAGAAACCATGAAACCTAAAACCCTTTTTTATGTTTTTCATTTCATGGTTTGTGCATAGATCGGCAAACCATGCAGCCAAAACCTGCTCCCCATTAAAAAGGGAAAAAATACCAAACTACCATATGTGATTTTATGTTCCTTTCCCAACATCTTCCCATTTTTACTAACTCTAATTTCTATTTATGAACCTAACTCACCAAATCATTCTAGGGATCATTACTATTCGATTATAGGCATTTTTGAGCAATTTTGTTTATAGATCAAATCTCTGGTGTCTCTAATCTTTCTCAATCTTCTCTTTTCCAGAATCAGTATTACAGATTTGCTCATATTCATATGAAGCCCTAATAGTCTCTTTTTCTTTGAGTCTTATTTCACTTCTTAAAATTTGGATTAATTATGAATCTGATGACACGGTTAAGGTTTTATTCAACATTGGATTCAATATAGGTGGTCTACAAGTTATACCCCCTTATTTTGTTATATATTTTTGCATGAATGGTTGTTTTATAGGTTTTTCTTCTTATGTGTTTGGTTATTTGGATAGGTTTTCGTATAATGGTTTACTAAATTGATAAATTAACCTCTTTTGAACCCCATGGGATGTGTTGGGGATGATTTGTGTGATTTAGGGTCATCTATGGTTTGTACCAACATTCTCGAATACAGAACATGGTCGGGTTAAACATGATATTGGATCATATTGAATAGTATGTTGAGACCCGAGCTTTACATACATGGAAATAACATTAAATTTATGGAATAATTAATAAATAAAAAAAATACAACCAAATACTGTACTATTTTAGTGTCTATAGAAACTCATAATATAATATTCTAATCAATGTGAAAGTTCTTAAACATCTCCAATAAAGAGCTTCCCCTTTTTGTTTTCCTACCGAAAACCAATATTTATATCTTGTGTGAAAGAAAAATATAAATGGTGAGATAAAATGATCAGTAAGGGTAATAATTAAGATAATAAAACAAACCATAAACCTTGTAACAAAAAAACATGAACATAAATTTTAAACATAAAAAATCATGAGCAATGACATATATCTTGGCGGTTTGTAAGGAAAGTATCATAATGAAACATTAATCATGATTGAATATAATTGGCATAAAAAATGTTATTGTGGAAACCTAATAAACACATATTATGATTTCCATAGTAGGAAAGGTATTGATTCCAGAACCATTATAGTGGATGAAGTCCATTACTGAACCAGGTAAACTTGTCATTCAATCCATATATTAGTAAACCAGATTTAGTTTCCATCCCAACCATGTCTATCTCATTAAAAATAAATATTTTTCTAATTCTTTGGATTGAGATATAGGTCCCAAAAATCTCATAATTAAATCATTCTTACATGTTCCGCAAAAACATAAATCACTCATCATAGCATAACCTATAAACTAAAATGGGATTTTGAAACATCATTTCATCATAACTTAATCCACATAAGATAAATTTACATCATAAAAAATTATTATATAATAAGAGAACAAAAAAAACTTATAATAGGGATAGAAACATGACACTATTTCATCATATATGGAAAATAAGTTTGATAAAATACCTAAATTAAATCTTGAGTAAAATATCCAATCTTCATAAAAAATGATTTCTTTTCTAAAAATGTCATGCAATTTTAAAAGAATTTTTTTTTGTTAAAAATAATATTGAAATATTTTAAAGGAATATTCATGGAAATAAGGCATTTAGAAGATGTAAAAATCCATTCAAGCTGTATAAGTTAAAAAAATAATCTCCTCATACTTTTACCGGAATAGTCAAAAAGTACATCGTATGGTAAACAAAAGAAAGATTCCTTCCATAACATGTAGTAAAAGTAAAGAATGAGAATAAATGAAATTTAACATACATGGAATAATATTATATATTTTATGAAAACATTTTTCAAAAACATGTACTTTAATGATAAATATATCCCTAGAAAATACATACGTATAAACAATCTTAGATAAAAATGAAATTATAAAATTATCCCTTACCTTAGATATGATTTCATACATATGTATATAAAATTCTTGTGTCTCATGATTTAACATATTATTAACCTGTAATACAACCATAATAATATTTATCATATAATTTATTATTTATTTATTACTTTATATTACCCGTTCATTTGTCAATTCCATATTAAAGAAACATTTTGGGTAATAATCATTTCATTTGTCGTACATGTTTATCCTTTTTGTTCTTGATATTATTACATAGATCATGATTTAGAAAAATCCATAATGTTAAACAATATTTATATATCATATAAATATTTATATATAATATATAGATAAATGAAATGGAATACACCGTTCATGGAGACGGTAGGTCATACGCACGCGTGAACGACATTTTCATTTATTTATTAAATTGAAAGGTTGTAAGTAAACGATATATATATATATATATATTAGAATTATTATGTCATATATTTCATGATTATTTATTATATATACATTATAATCCTTCTCCAGTGGTTAACATGGTGAATGAATCTCATCACGTCGTTGAGACGCTAAGCCGTACGTACGCATGAGAGACAATATTATTCCCATATTTGTTGAACGGTATTGAAGTGGATGGTGTATAATACTTTACAATTAAAAAACATGTTATAATAATAATATATAGTTATTATTTACACCATCATACCCATCCATGTACTGTGGTAGTGTAAAAAAACAGATTACACAACATCACGGAGACGGTATTCCGTACGTATGCACGCGTGATGATTTCGTTTTTCATAGGATGGATAGAAGGTGATATAGTGTTGTTTCATATTTATAAGATAATTTCAGTATATTATTGATTTTGATGTTATTACTTTATAATGAAACAACTAAATAATAATAAGTATAAGAAGAAATAAATTGCATTGAATCGATAAAAGAGATTACCTCTTGCTCGATGTGCCTCTTTTAAAATTCATCTTAGGGCCCTAATTTTAGTATTTTGAGAATTACAGAACCTATATAATGTTATTATGAATTTTTAGAAGATAAATTTTTACAGGATGGATGAGATTTAAGGCTTAAAATCTATTGAAGAGGAACGAGAAGAGGTTCCCTTTTATAAGAGAGGAGAGAGACACTTTAAGAATGTTCCAAAATATTAATTTATTATAAATTCAATTTTGATTTTATAGGGTAAAATATTTATTTAATTATAATAAAAGATGATTGATGTTCGAATCACCATCATAAAATAATTTTTTTACATGTTTAAAATAATTTATTAAATTTATCTATTTGGTTTTACACTTATTTTACCTTTTTAATCTGATAGTGATATGAATTTTTTACAGACTCTGTGTTAATGTAATTAGATATAATTTAAAAAGAACCACCAAAAGTTATTTATGTCATATTTGGACTTATATTAACCATTTTTACAAATAATATATTTTTATGAATTTAATATCACTTAATAAAATACTTTTTGTTTTAAGTTATTAATTAGTTTAATTTTGGAAACTATTCATACTTGACTTTTTTAAAAAATTCATAACAACCCGATTCCAACGAAAATATGGGATTAACCTTAATATAATATGTCAATATCTTCCATAAAATTATTTTATGACATTAAAATAAAAAAATTACATTTTTTTTAATATTTATAAATTTATTTATTTTAATCATTTTTTAATGAAGAAATCACTTTATCATCTTTGGGTCAAATTTAAATTTATTTATATAATTTTCAAAAATTAAAAATAAAATATCATGATGTAGAATTTTTTTTATATTTATAATTAATATTTATAATCTAATATATCATTTATATAACCCCATAAAATAATTGTTTTAGTAAAAGATATATGTTTATGTTATATTTTCCTTAACATTAAATTAAAAGTAATTAAATGTCATTTTCAATTAAAAGTTTCTCCATGGGGTCCGAAAATCGACCCAAGAGTTCCCATAGTTGGACACGTATCATAAAATAGTTTAAGGATACGTGTTCGGGTAATTATAATATTATTTTATTTTCCTTATTTACTAGATTTACGCTTTAACCATAACAAATAAAATATTTTCTGAAGTTACTATTCATAATGTCTCAAAATAAAAAGTTACCTATTAACACAATTTTCACATCACGATTCCAAATATGGAATCCATTATTAAAAATTCAAAACAATGATGTTGTAAAAATTAATTTGATATTAATTCTTATGTTGAGAAACATGTTTTAAGAGTTAAAACATTACAAATGATTGATATTTTTTACTTATGACTTCTATGTAAAATAAATGATAATGCCATAAATTATATTAAATATTAAAAATATCTTCTATTTATACTTTAAAACTATTAAAAATTATAATTTACAACATAAATTATCTTGATGAAAAAAGTTTTTTATTTAAAGTTTTGCGTATTTTTATTATTCTACAAAATATGAATGTTATTATAAAAATATCACAAAATAATCTAATGTAAATTTTTATATTTGGATTTCAAAGAAGTATATTTTTTTTAAATTTAACTTATAAATGTATCAAAAACTAGATATAAAATTGGAGTGCCATAAGAAGGTGGTAAAACTGTATTTTATTGAAAAAATACTTCATTTATCCAAAATATTGTTTTTGTTCTCATATCATGTGTTATATAAAATTCAAGATGTGTTTAATACTATTCATAACTGCTATTTTATATGATATTTTCATAATATATTATTTTTTAGTTAAACATTGTATTACATACAAGGCAAGCTATCGAAGAAGGCCTCTCTTACGTGTAATGCAATCCCAGCAAATATTTCGTGTAGTGAAATATTCCTTTGGTGATTCATATATCATAAAAAAAACATAGTTCATTTAAAAATATATATACTCAGTATTGCGGGAAATGAATTATATCAAATGAACTTGAATGTTGGCGCAAGACAATACATTCATAGTGTTGCGTATATGACAAGCTAATACGGCGTTGCATATAGCGTAATCTAATCCTGGTGTAGCATATAAAACAAGAAATCTAAGAGATTAAAAAAACCAATCTCATAAAATTTATGGGTGTTACATTCTACCCCCATTAAAATTATTTTCTCCCTCAAAATTAATTGGGGTTATAAATGGATTTAAACATGATATTCTCTTTTATAGAAACCCACATTGTAAATAGGAATACTAAAACATAATTTTAAAAAGGATTGTTAAAAACATAACGGTTTCTAAAATATACTCATTATTAGGTTTCCATATAAAATAACATAGATGTGAAGTGAAAACATTGATATGGAAGAGAAATATAACCATCTTGTTTTGATTGATTGTGATTGCGAATAAGGTTTGGAGAAATTTAAATACTAGGAAGACATAAATCCATGATGATTTTTAGGGCCATATGATTCATCAGATAAGAATTTAATATGATAAAATTTTTGTTTTCAATATCTTTTTTCCAAAATATAATAAATTTTTTCATGAGAATAAATCCATACTTTATTTCAATACAATCTCAACATTGATTGCTCTCTGAAAAATTTCCACTTCATTTATTATTCAATGAAATAAAGTCGAATTTTTCATTCTTGAAGTCTTATAAGATAAATCAATATAATTATAGGTCATTCCATATGGTACTATCAAAAAAATATTATTACAAGTTATAAAATATACATAAGTCCACCTATAGTGAGATGACACATTAATCTAACAGACATCAACAAGAATATAACTTATACTATCCATTAATGGATAAAATTACCATCCTTCCAAAAACATAAAATATAAAACAATAGAATGAGGTGAACTAAATAGAAATAACATTTTTCTCTTGAATCTATTTTGGTAGTTCTTGGTTGTCACATTTCATACATCTACATACCATAATCATGTATTCTCTTGAAATATGATAATAACATAAATTACAATAGAACCATAGTGACAATCTTCATTCCATCAAAATTAAATCTTTCTACACACCAAATATACCAAAAATTCTATATACTCAATCTATGAGATCAGTTTTGTCCCTTTATCAGTCATAAGATCATTAATACTATCAACAATATTATGTTAACCTTATCCGTTCATTATGCGTCTATTAACTTCCTTCCAAAAATATTTCAATAACTTTTCCTGGTTACTAGTACCATATAATTATGGAAGACAATAATATAAATATATATATATATATATATATATATTCCAATATCCCAATAATACTATAAATTGTATTCCACAACACTATTTTCAAATCCCATTACATTAACACTTAATCATTCCACTAAATCATTGTCATACTCAACATCGCCAATAGTGATCGCATGTGACTTCCCATTCTCTTATTCTTTAAGAGGTTGTTGATGTTGATCATCATTAACCCTTGAATTAGGGCTTTGGTTAGGATAATCCCCAAATTCCATGCACTTATAGTATTGAAGTGTTTGTGGTACGTTCTCGATTTTCTTTTCCCCATTCACATCATTTGAATTATTTTTCCCATTACACAAACCCTCAACATCTCAATGACCTTATTTTCCATGCTTGAAACATTTTATAGTCACTATAAGAAAATATCCACCATGATTCTTTTTACACTTTGATCATAAGGAATCATTTTTCTTCTTTTCACCATTGTTTTAATATTGTACCATAAACTCCATATTTACTTTCTTCTCAAAACCATGATATGAATATTTTACACCAACTTCCAGTTATACCTTAATTTCACAATGCTCAATCTCTTCATATCTACTGAATTTTATTATAGTTAATTAATTTTTAACACTAGGTTTTAATCCATTGATTAATTGATCAACATTACTTTCTTGTTGGATGATAAATCCAGAGGCATACATTGAAATTCTTGTAAAAGTTTCCTTGTATGTACCAACAGATTCATCATCATTTTTCTCATGCTGAAGGAAATCCTTTTCCATATTTGTTCAAAGTTTACGAGGGAAGTACATACTGAAAAATAAGTTCTTGAACTCATTGGATTCCATGGATTCAATTTCATATTACGGATTTTTATTATTAATTAGAGTCCACCACTGGTATGCTTCAACTTCTGAATGATAGATAGCCTAAAAACCCATTTAATGTTCTGAACAGTAAAGGATGGAAAATATATTTTCAATGGTGCAGATCCATTTTTCAGTAATATGTGGATCAGAAGACCCAAAAAAGGAATGTGGGTGTTGCCTCGTGAATGAATCTGTAGAATATGGTTCTATCCTCTACTCATATAGAATTTTAGAATGATTCATATCATTTGTAAGTATAGAAATAATATTTTTTACTCCAACTCCAATAAAATTTGGCATCTCATAAGTACAATCATTTCATTGCCTAGTGCATTGATCATTAACACGATTGCTTCAGGTTCTAGACATTGTCTAAAACCCTAAAAGAATAGTGTGAGAGGGAAAATTCATACAAAGAAATCAACATAATAAGGGGGTAATTTAAATCTATTACATCATAGGTTTAATCCTAGGTTATTCATGATCTTTATCATAATTATAGGACTGTAACCTATACTTATCCTTAACCATAGGAATATTCCGAGACATTCCTTAGAAATATCTCTTGGGATCTCACTAAAGTTTTCTCATCCTAGTTTCTAATGATTGAATAAAACTTTTCACTAATCCCAACTATAGATACCTAAGCATGACATACATGGAAATTACATTACATTTTCAGAATACTTAATAAATGACCAAAATAGATTCTAGAAGACCGTATTAGTTTAGTTTCTTTGGAAACACAGAACATAATATTCTCATCCTGGTAAAAGATCTTCAAAATATCCCATAAAGATATTCCCCTTTTTGTTTTCCTACCTAAAACATTTTTTTATAAATTGGGGAAAAGAAAACATAGAAAGGTTGAGCTCAAATGTCCATTAAGGGTAAAAATATAGGACATAAAACAAACTATAAACATTTTAATGCAAAAACTTGAACATAAATTTTAAACATCAAAATCTTGAGCAATAACAAAAATTATGGCAGTATGTAAGGTGGAGATCATAAAGGAACAACAACCATGATAGGATAACATTGAAATAAAACATGTAATTGAAGAAAAATAATAATCACATGTTATTATTTTCATAGTATCCAAGTCATTTCTTCCAAGACCATCATAGTGGACTATGTCCATTACATAACTGAGTTTACATGCCATTCCAACCCTTTATTACTAAACTAGATTTACATTACATTCTAGTCGTGTTTGTCTCATGAGATATAAATATTTACCCAATTCATTGGAGGGATATATATGTCCCACCCATCTCATTATGAAATCATTCTTATATGTGCCGCAAAATCATAAATCATTCATTATAGCCTAACCCATGAAATAAAATTGGATTTTTAAACATCATTTCATCATATCATATTCCATATAAGATAAATCGACTTCATAAAACTTAATTCCATCATAAAAAAATCGAATCAAAGTAATAATAGAGATTGAAACGTTGGCTTATGTCATCTTATATGGAAAATAAATTTGATAAAAATTATAAATCATTCTTTAGGAATATAAATTTTCTTATTCAGAAGTGATTTCTTTTCTCAAAATGTATTGTAATTTTCAATGAAAATAATTTTTTAAAAAATAAACATGAAATATTGTAGAGAAATATTCATGTAAATAATGCATTATCAATATGTAAATACCCATTCATGACATATAAGTCAAAAAAAAAACATTATCCTCGTAATTTTACAGAAAAAGTAAAAAAGTACCTCGTATGGTAAACAAAATAAAAGTTCCTTCTATACCCTGTAGTAAAAGTAAAAAAGGGTAAAAATAACATTAAAAATATATTGAATAATATTAAACAATTTAATATTTTTTTTTTACAAAACATGGAAATTGATATTAAATATATCCCCAAAAAATACTTAAGTATAAACAATCTCAGATAAAAAATGATATTGCAATATTATCCCTTACCTTAGGTATGATTTCGTTCTTATGTACCCAAAACTTCTCTATTTAGAGATTAAACATATTATTAAATTATAATAAGTTCATAATAATATTTATGATATCATATATTTTTTTCTTTATGACTTTATATTACCTATTCATTTATCAATGCCTTGTTAAAGTAACGTTTTGTGTAATAATCGTTTCATTTATCATACGTGTTTAGACTTGATGCTCATGATATTATTACATAGATCATGATTTAAATACTTAAAAAATGTAAAACAAGATTTATATATCATATATATTAATTATATATATATAATAGATAGAAACATTAAATGGAATACACTGTTCATAGAGAGGGTTGGTCTTATGTAGGCATGAATGTTGTTTTCGTTTCCTTATTAAATTATATGAAAGTAATTAAATGACATATATATATAGTATAATTGTTATTTAATATAATTTATGATTATTTATTATATATACTCTATAATCATTCTTGGATGGTTAACATGGTGAATCAATCTCATTTTATCATGGACACATTAAGTCTTATGTAAGCATGAGCAACAATATCGTTCCCATATTTGTTAAAAGGAATTGAATTGGATGGTTTATAATATCTCATAATTAGAATCATGTTATAATAATCATATATATTTATTATTTCCACCGTTATTGTAACATCCCAAGTAAGTAATTAATAATAGATATTTTTATCTATGTTTATCAATGATTAAGATAGTGTTATAGAGGCTTAAAATGAAAATAAATACAATCTTATGCATGGAATACACTAATATTCTTAAAAGATTGTTTTAGTGCCTTTTGATGGCAAACCATTTTTGAATCTATATTTTGGAAATTTTATAAACTATGTTTGTCAAAATAAAATTCTTCTTTATGATTGGGACATCAAAATTTACCTTGTGTGAATTTTTGGTATTTTTCTGACAAAGTTCATTTTTTAATGAATAGTGAAAAATATTGCATTTTACATCAAAACTGCTTTTTAATCTAATTTATTTATATGATTAGATTATGTTTTTAATTGGTTTTGAAGTGAAATTAGAATATATTTTTACCATTTTATCCAATGGTGGTCATTGGAATCAATTTCACTTTGAAATTAGACTTAAACTGGTGTCAATATTTTGAAACTTATTGTTTTGTAAAAACACGCTATTTGCTCTGGCAGCGGGAATTAATTATTAAATTAATTAATGTGACTTATATGATTTTAATTTTGTAAAATAGACTTCATTTTTGAATTCTGAATATCAAATATAGCTTAGGGTGAATTTTTGGTAATTTTCTTAAAAACTTCAATTTTTGATGAATAGTGAAACCACTAAGTGGTAATCAAGCAAACTAATTTTTCAGTTAAATGAAAGTTTACCACTAATGTGTATTGAATTTTGAAAATTCGACATACATGGTTGTCATTAAGAAGTAAAATGTGGTTCAATGAGATTATAATAATTTTTGGTGAATAGTAACTTATTATGTTCTTAATCGCGATTAGTGGTAATTAGGGTAGTTTAAGGTATAAATAATGCTTTAATAATAGGAAATGACCTAGACACATGTCCCAACCTTATTGGTTGTGTCATGGAATACCAAGACAAGCCATGGGTCAACTTGGGGACCCCATGGAGACACTTTGGTTTGTAAATGACATAAATAACTTTTTATTAAATGTAAAAGCAAAAATGACACAAACATGATATGTCTTACAAAAACAATTTTTACATGGGGTTATAAAGATCAGATATTTGATTATAAATATTCATTTGAAATCTAAAAAGATTTCCTACATCATAGTATTTGTTTTATGATTTTTAGACATTAAATAAATTAAATTATTTATGACATAATCATGATGCAGCGATGACATCATTATTTGACGATTTAAATAAAATGGAAAGATAATGTAAACTCTATGAACTACACTTGGCCAAAACCAATTGGATGAGTGGATTTCTAACCCTTACCACCTTATCCACTAATTATAGCAATGTGGGACCTTTTGAAACCGAAACACATTTTCAAATAAAGTAATATTTCATTACTTTCCAAAAGTGCCCCTCCTCTCCTCTTATAAAAGGCCCCCACCTATACCTCATTTCACACACTACTAAAGCCTTTGGCTCGGCCAAACCCTGCCCATTTACTCTCTCCACATCCCTATACTCATCCTATAGGATTCCCTTTGGGCATAATCCTTTCAAAGTAAGCCTTTAGGCTCAAATCAAAAGGAGTTACACTTTTTAAGGTAATTCATTCTCTCATGTTCATTTGTTTTATTTTGCTTCTCCAACCCCCTAAACTCTTTTTATTTAATTCTTTTGTAACAACACCAGTATCTTAAATATACTAGGATGTTTTTATAAGATTTATTTGAGCTACATTCTCACACAACTGCATCAAATGGTTAAAGAACACACGGTTTCCGTGGATGGCGAAATTCTGCCTCCCGAAACGATGATTGTTCAATACTCATTTAACACCATCAAAGGTGGCCATTATGATGTCACTATTTTTATATATGATATATAATATTTTTATGTTTTCCTTAAGCTTCTGTTTTTTTCATTTTGGGCATACCTTTATGGTTTCCATTATGGGTAAACACGATATCTTCATTTTAGGAAGTGCGGACTACCGCCCCCTCAAAGTGATTTGATTCGTTAAATACCATATGTGGGACATATAAAGGATGGAACTATGATATTATATATGATATTATACTGGAATTATAATATACCTTTATATCATTATGATTCCATTCTATAAAATACGAAATAGAAATGAAAGTAGCGTTCATGCGTACGTACGGCTTACCGTCTCCATGAACGGTGTATTTCATTTCTTACCTATAAATGATTATGTAATATTATAAATGCATGTATGTACTAGATATATATGACATATATGATATCTACATCATGAATACCATTCTGGATATAATGAACCTTTGACCAAATTAACAACATGTAAGTGTAAAAAGTCTATTTTTGACTTAAGAACCAAATACCGACAAAATGAACATTATTAACTTAACTGATTACATGATGTTCATAACATGGTATAAAAGGAATAATGAACTTGAAAAATGTTCTTAAGCAAGTAGAGATTAACTCAAGTTTATTATTCAGGAGATTAAAGAACGGTTGGGTCAAGTCGGATACGAGGTATGGGACTTTGTCTCAATCTCCTTTCATTGAGGCATATTTTATTTTATACACAAATTTATTTTATACGGTGTATAAACCCCCTTTGACTTTTACGTTTATTCAAAAGGAATCTTTTTTATACGAAGTGTTTACTAAACGACAAAAGGGAATGTTTTTGTTGTACGTATGCGGCGACAATGACTTCTCCGCCGTCGTGACCGTTATTTGAGTTTCGGCTTCCTCTACAAGCCATACCTTCTTTTTAAAAGAAAGATAAATACCATATTTTACTTTTCTTTTATTTTAGTATTGAAAATGGTTTTCATAATGTTTTTATATCAATGTGTTGTATTGATATCTCGTGATTGAAATGTGGAAATTTTATGTTTCCTTTATGCATGTTTTATGTGATATGATTATGTTATGGTTCTTGGGCATTATTATAAAGACAGGTGGTTCCGTGATAAACTAAGGGCGGGTGAGACCATTATAGCTCTCCAATGCATTGGGTAACGTGAAGAAGTGAAACGTTAAGGTTTCTCCGAAGAGATTTTAGGGAATATACTGTGATGGGTATTCCAAACGTAACCAAGAGGGTTACTCCCTACGTAAGAATGTTATGAATGCCTCAAGTTACCTTTATGTCTTATGATTTCTATGATTATTCATGATTTTATGAGGTATGTTAAAGTGCCTATGTTTTATGAGTAAAGTATGATTTCATTCTTATGTATATATGAACTCATGTTTCCTTTCCATGTCTTCTTTTATAACCCATACTGAGTTTTTATGCTCATCCCAAGTTTTTGAAATGTTTTTTACTGGTCAAGGGAAAGGTACATGATAAGATGATAGAGTCAAGGATGTGTCAAGAAATAATCCATGTTTTATTTTAAATGTGTTTCCATTGATGGGAATGAAGAATACTATCTTTATGTAACCACTTTGTTTATATGTGGAATGTAATGCAAGTTTTATGATCTAATTCTCTAAAACTCTAAACCCGAAAAGATCCTCAATGTGTAATCTTGTAATAACTCAAGATTAAGTAAGGTTAAAGGCTGGGGTCTTATAGTTGGTATCAGAGGTCGGTTTAGATAACTTTAGGAGTTAGAATTCTATTAAATGATTATCCAAAAATATTTTTTTTCGAAATGATATAGCATTTAAAGATTACCATGTTGCTTCATCTAAGACATGTTTGTTCAGAATGGTTTTCTGCAGAGGAAACAGGGAAGCAGTGCTAGGAAGGCATACAGAAGGAAATAACCTTCTAAATCAGCATCCAGAAATGGTCGGAATTGGAACTGAACAGTTTGTTGCAGTAATGGTGCTGTTGACTCAAGCGATAAATGGCGGTGGTATCCATGCACGAGATCAGCCAGAAAAACCGCAGAGGAACATGTCAGTGGTGGAACATTTCATGAGGAAACATCCACCATCATTCAGAGGATCATCTGACCCTGTGCTAGATGAAGGGTGGATTAAAGCACTGGAGAAGATTTTTGATGTCATGGGGTGTTCAGACAATCAAAAGGTTAGTCTTTCTATTTACCGTTTGGAGGGTGAAGCAGATCAGTGGTGGTCTATGGTTAAAAATATCAGGGACGCCGATGAGATTGATGCTCTTGACTGGGATGAATTCAAAGGTATGTTTCTTGAGAAGTATTTTCCTAAGGCTGTTCGACTTAGGATGGAAAAGCAATTCTTGGAATTGAGGAAAGAGGAAGACTCAGTGGCTGCCTATGAAGAAAGGTTCACTCGATTGGCAAGGTATGCTCCAAATTTTATCCGGGACCTTGATAGTAAAATCAATCGTTTTTACTCAGGATTAAATCCAAAATATCGAAGGGCATTATCTTCTCGTGAGTTTAAAAGTTATGAAAAGCTTGTTCGATGTGCTGAGAAGGTGGAAATGGAGTTTGCCGATGAACAAGTGTTCTATAACAACCAGCAGAAGAAGAGACCGAGGTGGCAGGAGAAAGGTAAGAATTCTTCAAAAAAGTCTGATGGTAAGAGAACTAAGTTTCCAGTTTGTGATAAATGTGGCAAAAGGCATGCTGGGGAATGTCTTCTGAATTCTGGGAAGTGCTACCGATGTGGTAAGATGGGACATAAGGCTCGTGATTGCACTGAAAACGATCAAGGTGAAGGTAAGAACAAATTTGATTTACAGTTAGTGAAATGTTATAAGTGCAATGAGATGGGTCACTATGGAAACGAGTGTCCGACAAGGAGCTTGAGTGATGGGAAGCAGTTAGACTACAAGCAGAAAGGGGTGGTGAAATCCTTTGCAACTACTTCAGCAGATGTCGGGCATCAAATGAAGTTGTATCAGGTACTTTGTTTGTTTTTTCAGATTATGCCAGTGTGTTGTTTGATTCGGGGTCTACACATTATTTCATCTCTGAAACCTTTTCTAGTAAAATGGGAATACCATCTGAAGAAATGACTCCTGAACTTTTGGTAAAAACACCTGGGGGAAGTTTCGAGGAAAAAATAATTTATAATAATCTTCCTATCCTTATCTGTGGAAAGAACCTACTTGCAAACCTTATTGTTCTACCTCTAGTAGAGTTTGATGTTATCCTGGGTATGGATTGACTCTCTATTTACCATGCTAAGATTGACTGTAGAGCTAAAGAAGTTTCTTTTCAGAAAGACTTTCAGTTTGTTTACAGGAATGAACCCTTACTTTTGATAACATATCAAGAGGCCGAGAAACTTGTAAAAGATGGAAATGAATGTTACCTTGCACACGTCGTTGAAAATAAAGGAACTGTTCAGATTAATGATGTGCCAGTGGTAAATGAGTATCCTGATGTTTTTCCTGATGAGTTTCCTGGAATAATACCAGATCGAGAAGTTGAGTTTACTGTTGACTTAGTTCCTGATGCTAATCCAATTTCAAAACCCCCTTATCGAATGGCACAAATTGAACTTTTAGAGTTGAAGGAGCAATTGCAAGATTTATTAGAGAAAGGTTTCATTAGACCTAGCACATCACCATGGGGTTCTCCTTTTTTATTTGTTAAAAAGAAAGATGGTTCTATGAAACTTTTCATTGATTATAGAGCCTTGAATAATATCACTGTTAAGAACAAATATCCTTTGCCTCATATCGATGATTTGTTTGATCAGCTCCAGGGAGCTCAGTTTTTTTTTCAAAGATTGACTTGAGATCGGGGGTACCATCAACTGAAGGTAAAGGAGGCAGATATTCCGAAGACCGCGTTCCGTATGAGATATGGCCATTATGAATTTTTAGTAATGCCTTTTGGGCTAACCAATTCACCTGCTGTATTCATGGACTTAATGAATAGAATTTTCCATGAGTTCTTGGATAAGTTTGTGGTGGTTTTCATTGATGATATTTTGGTGTTTTCTAAAAGTAAAGAGGAGCATGAAAAACATTTAAGGGTTATCTTGCAAACCTTACAAGAAAAGAAACTGTATGGGAAATTCAGCAAGTGTGAGTTTTGGTTGCAACAAATTTCTTTCCTTGGTCACATTGTTTCTAAAGATGGAATAACTGTTGATCCTGCAAAAACAAAAGTTGTGGAAGAATGGCCAAGACCCACAAATGTAACTGAGATTCGTAGCTTCCTTGGTTTGGCGGGCTATTACCGAAGGTTTGTTAGAAATTTTTCACGGTTATCTAGTCCAATGACTAAGCTAACTCGGAAGGGTGTTAAGTTTATCTGGACAAAAGAATGTGATGATTGTTTTCAGGAATTGAAAAGAATATTGGTGAATGCTCCTGTTTTGGCACTACCTTCCAGGAATGGTGAGTTTTTTATATACAGTGATGCTTCATTGAAAGGACTTGGTTGCGTCCTAATGCAGAATGATCAGGTAATTGCTTATGCTTCACGACAGCTGAAAACTCATGAGGTAAATTACCCTACACATGATTTGGAATTAGTTGCTGTTGTTTTTGCTTTAAAAATTTGGAGGCATCATTTGTATGGAGTAAAGTGTGAAATATATACCGATAACAAAAGTTTAAAGTATATATTCACTCAGAATGAGTTAAACATGAGACAAAGGAGATGGCTGGAATTAATCAAAGATTATGATTGTACAATTCATTACCATCCGGGAAAAGCAAATAAAGTGGCTGATGCTTTGAGTCGAAAAAGTAATGCTTCATTAACAATGTTGCATTTGGAACGTGATCCTTTGGTTAAGGATTTGATGAACTTTGGCATAGAAGTTATTGGTGCAGGGAGTCCTTCTGTTTTGTTTCAGGTATCAGTGAGATCATCTTTATCAGATAGAATCAAGCAAGCACAGAAGCAAGATAGTGAGTTGCAGAAAAAGGTAGAGCTGGTTCAGAAAGGTAAGTTGCCTGAATTCAACATTGATAATGATTGCGTTTTGAGATTTGGGAAGAGATTGTGTGTGCCTTGTGATTCACAGTTGAAGAGAGAGTTGTTATGTGAAGCTCATAGTTCTTCGTTTTCAGTTCATCAGGGCAGTACTAAGATGTATAGAGATCTGCGGGAGTATTACTGGTGGGATGGAATGAAAAGAGATATTGCTGATTTTACGGTGAAGTGTTTGACATGTCAACAGGTTAAAGCAGAGCGGTAGTTACCGAAAGGGATACTTCAGCCTTTACCAGTTCCAGAGTGGAAATGGGAGAATATATCCATGGACTTTGTTGTTGGATTACCGAAGACATCTCGAGGTAATAATGCAATCTGGGTTATTGTTGATCGCTTGACCAAATCTGCTCATTTCCTTGCTATACGAGATACTATCTCTCTTGATCAACTTTCCCGTTTGTATCTTAAAGAGATAGTCAGTTTACATGGAGTTCCTCTCTCCATTGTATCGGATCGTGATCCCAGGTTTACTTATAACTTTTGGAAAGTCCTTCAGAAGTCGTTGGGTACTGAATTAAATTTTAGTACAGTTTTTCATCCTCAATTAGATGGACAGTCAGAACGAACAATTCAGACATTGGAGGATATGCTACGATCTTGTTCTATGGATTATCAGGGAAGTTGGGACCAACATCTTTCTTTGGTTGAGTTTTCATATAATAACAGTTTTCATTCCAGTATACAGATGGCGCCATTTCAGGCATTATATGGGAAGCGGTGTCGAACTCCAGCTTTCTGGGATGAAGTGGGTGAAAGGAAGTTGATGGGACCAGAATTGGTAGAAGAGATGGCAGAAAAAGTTCAGCTGATTCAGAAACACATGAGAACAGCTCAGAGCAGGCAGAAGAGTTATGCGGATAACCGGAGGAAGGATCTATCTTTCGAGGTAGGTGATCATGTTTTTCTCAAGGGTTCTCCTTGGAAAAGTGTGATGAGATTTGGTAAGAAAGGAAAGTTGAGTCCAAGGTTCATTGGACCATACGAAATTCTGGAGAGAGTTGGATCAGTTGCATACCGAGTGGCTTTACCTCCGAGTTTATCTCAGGTACACAATGTTTTTCACATTTCGATGTTGAGAAAGTATATGCCAGATCCATCTCATGTTTTGAGTCCAGAGGTAGTTCAGCTGGAAGAGAACCTATCTTATGAGGAACAACCGGTCCAGATTCTTGACCACGGGGAGAAAGTGTTACGGAATAAGGTGATTAAGCAGGTATAGATTTTGTGGAAAAACCACATGATTGAAGAGGCAACATGGGAATCTGAAAATGCAATGAGGGATAAGTACCCCCATTTATTCGATAAGTAAATAAATTGCGGGGACGCAATTTTCTAAAGGGGGGAAGGATGTAACATCCCAAGTAAGTAATGAATAATAGATATTTTTATCTATGTTTATTAATGATTAAGATAGTGTTATAGAGGCTTAAAATGAAAATAAATACAATCTTATGCATGGAATACACTAATATTCTTAAAAGATTGTTTTAGTGCCTTTTGATGGCAAACCATTTTTGAATCTATATTTTGGCAATTTTATAAACTATGTTTGTCAAAATAAACTTCTTCTTTATTATTGGGACATCAAAATTTACCTTGTGTGAATTTTTGGTATTTTTCTGACAATGTTCATTTTTTAATGAATAGTGAAAAATACTGCATTTTACATCAAAACTGCTTTTTAATCTAATTTATTTATATGATTAGATTATGTTTTGAATTGGTTTTGAAGTTAAATTAGAATATATTTTTACCATTTTATCCAATGGTGGTCATTGGAATCAATTTCACTTTGAAATTAGACTTAAACTAGTGTCAATCTTTTGATACTTATTGTTTTGTAAAAACACGCTATTTGCTCTGGCAGCCGGAATTAATTATTGAATTAATTAATGTGACTTATATGATTTGAATTTTGTAAAATAGACTTCATTTTTGAATTCGTAATATCAAATATAGCTTAGGGTGAATTTTTGGTAATTTTCTGAAAAACTTCAATTTTTGATGAATAGTGAAACCACTAAGTGGTAATCAAGCAAACTAATTTTTCAGTTAAATGAAAGTTTACCACTAATGTGTATTGAATTTTGAAAATCCTACATACATGGTTGTCATTAAGAAGTAAAATTTGGTTCAATGAGATTATAATAATTTTTGGTGAATAGTAACTTATTAAGTTCTTAATCGCGATTAGTGGTAATTAGGGTAGTTTATGGTATAAATAATGCTTTAATAATAGGAAATGACCTAGACACATGTCTCAACCTTATTGGTTGTGTCATGTCCGACCAAGACAAGCCATGGGTCAACTTGGGGACCCAATGGAGACACTTTGGTTTGGAAATGACATAAATAACGTTTTATTAAATGTAAAAGCAAAAATGACACAAACATGATATGTCTTACGAAAACAATTTTTACATGGGGTTATAAAGATCAGATATTTGATTATAAATAGTCATTGGAAAGCTAAAAAGATATCCTACATAATAGTATTTTATTTTTATTTTTATACATTAAATAAATTAAATTATTTATGAAATAATCATGATGCAGCGATGACATCATTATTTGACGATTTAAATAAAATGGAAAGATAATGTAAAATCTATGAACTACACATGGCCAAAACCAATTGGATGGGTGGATTTAGAACCCTTACCACCTTACCCACGAATTATATCAATGTGGGACCTTTTGAAACCGAAAAACATTTTCAAATAAAGTAATATTTCTTTACTTTCCAAAAGTGCCCCTCCACTCCTCTTATAAAAGGCCCCCACCTCTACCTCATTTCAAACACTACTCAAGCCTTTGGCTCGGCCAACCCCTGCCCATTTACTCTCTCCACATCCCTCTCCTAATCCTATAGGATTCCCTTTGGGAAGAATCCTTTCAAAGGAAGCCTTTAGGCTCAAATCAAAAGGAGTTACACTTTTTAAGGTAATTCATTCTCTCATGTTCATTTGTTTTATTTTGCTTCTCCAACCCCATAAACTCTTTTTATTTAATTCTTTTGTAACAAAACCAGTATCTTCAATATACTAGGATGTTTTTATAATATTTATTTAAGCTACACTCTCACACAACTGCATCAAATGGTTAAAGAACATACGGTTTCCGTGGATGGCGAAATTCTGCCTCCCGTAACGATGATTGTTCAATACTCATTTAACACCTTCAGAGGTGGCCATTATGATGTCACTATTTTTATATATGATATATAATATGTTTATGTTTTCCTTAAGCTTTGGTTTTTTTCATTTTGTGCATACCTTTATGGTTTCCATTATGGGTAAACACGATATCTTCATTTCAGGAAGTGAGGACTACCGCCCCCTCAAAGTGATTTGATTCGTTAAATACCATATGTGGGACATATAAAGGATGGAACTATGATATTATATATGATATTATACTGGAATTATAATATACCTTTATATCATTATGATTCCATTCTATAAAATACGAAATAGAAATGAAAGTAGTGTTCATGCGTACGTACGGCTTACCGTCTCCATGAACGGTGCATTTCATTTCTTACCTCTAAATGATTATGTAATATTATAAATGCATGTATGTACTGGATATATATGACATATATGATATCTACATCATGAATACCATTCTGGATATAATGAACCTTTGACCAAATTAACAACATGTAAGTGTAAGAAGTCTATTTTTGACTTAAGAACCAAATACCGACAAAATGAACATTATTAACTTAACAGATTACATGATGTTCATAACATGGTATAAAAGGAATAATGAACTTGAAAAAGGTTCTTAAGCAAGTATAGATTAACTCAAGTTTATTATTCAGGAGATTAAAGAACGGTCGGGTCAAGTCGGATACGAGGTATGGGACTTCGTCTCAATCTCCTTTCATTGAGGCATATTTTATTTTATACACAACTTTCTTTTATACGTTGTATAAACCCCCTTTGACTTTTACGTTTATTCAAAAGGAATCTTTTTTATACGAAGCGTTTACTAAACGACAAAAGGGAATGTTTTTGTCGTACGTATGCGGCAACAATGACTTCTCCGCCGTCGTGACCGTTATTTGAGTTTCGGCTTCCTCTACAAGCCATACCTTCTTTTTAAAAGAAAGATAAATACCATATTTTACTTTTCTTTTATTTTGGTATTGAAAATGGTTTTCATAATGTTTTTATATCAATGTGTTGTATTGATATCTCGTGATTGAAATGTGGAAATTTTATGTTTCCTTTATGCATGTTTTATGTGATATGATTATGTTATGGTTCTTGGGCATTATTATGAATACGGGTGGTTCCGTGATAAACTAAGGGCAGGTGAGCCCGTTATAGCTCTCCAATGCATTGGGTAACGCGAAGGAGTGAAACGTTAAGGTTTCTCCGAAGATATTTTAGGGAATA
Source organism: Viscum album (assembly GCA_963277665.1). Taxonomy (NCBI): domain Eukaryota; kingdom Viridiplantae; phylum Streptophyta; class Magnoliopsida; order Santalales; family Viscaceae; genus Viscum; species Viscum album. The sequence goes on from OY728147.1 coordinate 1,837,569,960, forward strand.
TACTGTGATGTGTATTCCAAACGTAACCAAGAGGGTTACTCCCTACGTAAGAATGTTATGAATGCCTCATGTTACCTTTATGTCTTATGATTTCTATGATTTATTCATGATTTTATGAGGTATGTTAAAGTGCCTATGTTTTATGGGTAAAGTATGATTTCATTCTTATGTATATATGAACTCATGTTTCCTTTCCATGTCTTTTTTTATAACCCATACTAAGTTTTTATGCTCATCCCAAGTTTTTGAAATGTTTTTCACAGGTCAAGGGAAAGGTACATGATAAGATGATAGAGTCAAGCATGTGTCAAGAAATAATCCATGTTTTATTTTAAATGTGTTTCCATTGATGGGAATTAAGAATACTATCTTTATGTAACCACTTTGTTTATATGTGGAATGTAATGCAAGTTTTATGATCTAATTCTCTAAAACTCTAAACCCGAAAAGATCCTCAATGTGTAATCTTGTAATAACTCAAGATTAAGTAAGGTTAAAGGCTGGGGCCTTATAGTTATACCCATCCAAGTATGGTGGTTGTGAAAAAAAAACAGATTACACCCTGACATGGCGACGGTAATCCATTCGTACACGTGAACATTGAATACATTTTTCGTAGGATGGATATAAGGTTAAATAGAGTTATTTTATTTTTAAAATTACATATTATTATATTAATTATACTTATGTTATTAATTTATAACAAAACAACTAAATAAGAGGATGTAGAAGAAGAACTAAATTTGAATGAATTGGTAGAAGAAATTACCTCTTCTTTGACGAGCCTCCTTTAGTCTTCATCTTAGGGCACTAGTGTTGGTATTTTGAGAAGACCATAACCTCTAGAATGTAATTATGGGTGTTGAGAGGAGAAATGGTCAGAGGTTTTCCAAACTTGAAGGCTTAATATGGAGGTAAGTGAAAATATAAGAGGTTCTATTTTATAAGGGAGGAGTGGGGCACTTTAGGAATGTTCAAAAATATTAATTTATTATAAATTAAGTTTCAATTTAAAAGGGCTCAAAAAATATTTAATTCTAAAATAAAATTAATTTGGTTCAGAGAACCATAATATTAATTTTTTTCATATGTTTAGACTGTTTTTTATCCTTATCTTTTTTGTCTTACCCTTTTTTACGCTTTTTAATCATACAATGATATCATGTTATTTACAAATTGTGGGTTAATGTACTAACCATATATGGTAAAACAATCCACAAATAGTTATTTTTGATATAATTGGAAATATATTAACTAACTGGATTAATCATAGATTTTTTGGAATTCAATATCATTTAATAAACTATTTTATGTTTTATGTTATGATATATGTCAATTTTGGATACTATTCGCACTTGACTTTTTTAAAATATTCATAACAACATGATTCCATAGAAAATAAATCATTAACAAAAATATAATATGTCAATATCAAAAAAAAAATTCATGGATGACATCAATATAACCAAATTACATTTGTTTTAATATTGTAAATTTCATTTATTTGAATCATTTATTAATGAATCAATCACAACATCATCCTTGTGTCATAATTAAATTTATTTATTTAATGTCCAAAAATTATAAATACAATAAAATTATATAGAAAATATATATATATTTTTAATAACTATTTATAGTGGAAGAGATCACTTATATAACCCCTTATAATTTTTTTTAGTAAAAGTAATATGTTTAGGTTATATTTTCTTTTACATTAAATAAAAATTAATTAAATGTAATTTTCAGTAAATGGTGGCACAATGGGGACCCAAAATAGACCCATGGATGCCCATGGTTGGACATGTATCATTCAATAGGGTTAATACATGTGTTAGGGTAATTATTATTATATTATTATTACCTTTATTTACAAGATTTACCCATTAACCAAGGTAAATAAAATATTTACTAAAGATACTATTCATAATGTCAAAAAATAAAAGTTAAATATTTACACAATGTATAAATATTGATTCCAAATATGTAAACCATTTTCCAAATTCAAAACCTAGAAGTTTCAGAAATTAATATAAAATGAATCCCCTGTTTGAGAAAAAAAGTTTTAATGTTAAAACATTGCAAACGATTGAAATGTTTTTGCTTGTGAATTCAATGTAAAATAAATGATAACGAAATACATTATATTAAATTGTAAAAATATATTTTATTTAAACATTAAAACCAATCAACATTATAATTTAACCATATAAATTATCTCGTTGAAAAAAGTTGATTTTAATTAAAATTTATCAAATTTTCACTATTCATCATACTATGAATGTTTTCTGAAAAATATCAAATAATTTCAGAGAAAATGTATATATCATGATTCCAAAGAAAAATTTTATTATTTTAAATTTAAATTATAAACATTTACAAGCTATATTTGAAATGTTTGAGCCCACAAAATGGAGGAAAACTTTATTTTTTTTTGAAAAATACATTTTTTATCTGAAAAGTTTATTTTGTTATCCTAAAATTTGTTATATAAAATTCAAAATATGGTTAATAATATTAATAATGGCTAGTTTATATAATATTTTAATTATATATCATTGTTTATTTATGCTCATTATTACGTACAATGCAAGTTATCGAGGAAGGTATCTCTTGCATGTAGCGCAAGCCAAGATAATGTTGCGTGCAGTGAAAGATTCCTTTGGTATTGTGTATAACTAAATAAAACACAGTTCATTGAAATAAATATATACTCATTGTATCATTAAATTAATTCTATCAAAAGAATTTTAAATTATGTGCAACACAAGACGTGAATTCTGTTGCGTATTCTGCAAGCTAATACAATGTGGCATATAACGGAAGCTAATCTTTGTGTAGCGTAAAACAAAAGAAATAATATAGATTAAAAATAGTCTATCTCATAAAATATATGGGTGTTACATAGATCCCATGATAATAGAGTTTAATTTTTAGTTAAATTATTAATTTTAAAAATAGTTGATGTTTCTAGTTATTGGTAATGAAATACGGGATCATATGGTATAATGTGAATAATGGGAAAAATAGATTAATGTGAATGAGTCAATTATCATATCAAATTGGAAGAGAAATTATTAATTAGATTAAGGAATTTGAAATTGTAATGTGAAAATGGGTTAATGAATGGGTTGTGATGAAAAATTGCAACGGGCTAATGTATGTGATTTTTTAAATATAACAAATTGATTAATATATGGAAATTGTGCTATATGTTAAATGAGATAACATATGGAATGTTTTTAATGTGTTAAATGGGGTTTCATAATTGAAAGGGAAATTGTTTACATGGGTTATGCCTAGTCAATGGTAAATGTGTTTATTGGTATAAGAATATGGATGATTATTGTGTCAAATTAAATGGGAAATTTTGTTGTTATGTGTTTTGATTATGAGTGATTTTTTATGTGGTATATGTGGTAAATGGAAAAAAAGCTTGATCACATGGATTGGGTATTGTTGGGTATTGTACATTACGTTCTACTCCTATAGCTTTGGTAAGACTGATTCTATAAACCCTATTGAAAAATTCATTTGTTAGGGAAGGGGAAACATCCTCTATACCCCTAGAAGATGAATTTTATGGGGTACCAAGACCGAGGCTCCTCGGGATGTGTGATGTGACAGTTTATGAAATGTTTATCTCCATAAAGATAAGGAACTTGATTTTTATCCTTATATATATAAAATTGTTGTGATGTGATATTTTTTTTAAAAATTAAATGTTTAACCACTAAATTATGTAAGGGAGATATGTTATGAGATGAATATGGGACAAATGATAAACATGGAACTAGTGTCATAAATAGGTAAACGAAACATTGTTTTCTAGTGGTATCTAAGTTTTATTGTTCACTTATTTATTTAGTTATTTCAAAGACTATTTGTATTGAATGGATATTTATATACATAGTTAGTGGTCCAATACTGAGTTATACTCACACCATTCTTGGGTCATCGTTGGGTACCGAAGATAATTTTATGGTGTCGACCAAGGAAGGAAAAAAGACTTATCCATGTAGTTGAGTTGGGATTGAAGAGTGTATAGATAAGGAATCAGACATGGTGTCAAAACTATTTCTTGGGATTAATCTATTAGTCTTTATTTTGGGGTTTCCTTAACAATTGTCATTGTTAGCATGGCAAGACATATTTACTATTTGGTTGTGGTTTGTACCCTATTTAGAAACTCATTGAAAATTCATGTTTCAGTTATTGTCTTATTATTTAATTTTGTACATATTTTATCTATTGTGATTTACTCTTGTAAAAATGGAATGGTCTCCCCATGTGACTTATGAGATCAATGATGCATGTCATATACCCCTGGAATATGGAGAGGCATGCTTTAGTCCATATGGTGACTTGGCCCAATGAACTCATTCAGTGGCTTCAAGGTCGCGGACCATAAATGTTAAAGAAGAGTTATTTTTATTTTGTGGTCATATTATTTAGTATGGTAGAAAAGAGATTAGGATGTGTTGGGACTTGGAAATGAGTTCTTTCTTAGGAAAAGATAACCTAGTTATGAGAGAAAACCCATGCCGCATAGAGTGGGATTATTGTTCTTGGTTTTTATTTTTACTATTCAATGATATTTCACCAATGGGTGATGCACATTTTGTGTGAGGTGACTATTTTTTTATGTTTTTCCATGGCCCAAATGTTATGATGATGTGGATACATGCATCTAAAAATAAAGTAGGGATACATGTGTCATGCATCATTTAGACACACGTAGGATGGGTGTGTAGGAAATGAAGGTTTGGTTTCATTATAGTTCCTGAAAACCATTAAGGATTGAATGTCTAATGAATTTTAGGTAAATGAATAAATAGAATGAATTTTATGGAATTCTTAAAGGATTGTTCTTAAGTAAGTGGCATAAATGAGTTAAAATGTTGGTTACAATAAGTTGTGAATGAGATAAAAATGTTATATGTAATAAACATTAAGTATATAAATGATACAAAATGATAATGTTTTTAATAATAATTGATGGAATGATTTAAAAAAGTTTCCCAATGAATTTCGTGTGTGTATGTATATTGGTTTACCCACATTAGCCATGAACCGTAATAGATATGTTTGAGGGTAGTGATATAGGTGTGATGATGTTTGTTTGGTTAGTTCATGAATGATGAGATGTTGTTGTTGATTTAAGGCCTTATTTTATGAAATTTATAGAATCCATATGATTATATGTCGTATGGATAATGCTTTTAATTTTAAGAAGATGTATTCACATCAATGTGTACCAGTTGGGAGATTATAGGACATCGTTGTGTTGAAATACTGGGTGCCCTAGACCCAACTATTAAATGCTTTTGATTATCATATTTTTTATATAGTTTGTTCTATAGGATTACATCTTACCATTATAGTGTAGAAATTTCTGCTTCCACTGCATAATGGTAATGTCCATGGATAAATTGTCATGTGGAAAGGTTCTAGAAGTACCCATGCTATAATGAGAACCTCAAGATAAAATGACATTGATCATAAATATATGTTTTATAGTCCAGATACATCATACTGATTTGAAATAGTAGAAAATTGGATATCAGGTAGTGGGAACTCATAAACATTGAGTCTTATTCCCATGAAGTTTCACTTGGTGATATGTAGTTGTGAGATCATGAGGACTACCCTTCCAATAGGAACACCAGATGTTTTAGGTGCCATTGTATGTTCCTATATACGACCATGTGTAATGGTCTCCAAACATGAGATTCTTACCAATGTATTTCATTTGATTGGGTACTTTGATGCAAGATGAAAACCATGACAATAAAGTCGTGGTGAGGTAGTTTGTGTTGGGTAAGTCATTGGTGGTAGGGTATTGGGTGAATGGTCAAGAAAATATTTTTCACTTTTGAGTTATTGGAGTAACACATCTTAGGACATGATGATATGGATGGCAGTAACTTTATAGGACCATGTTCATTAAAGTTAAGGGTAAATCTATCTATTCAAATCAACAAACAATAATGCATGAAAATGGTGTTGACACATGAGTGTTTATTACTTTAGATATTACTAACAAATAGATTAAATTACATAGTTTGTGTTCTTTGGTTAGTTTTCACTACTGTGACAATCCTTATCTTTTCATGTGCCATGATGGGTTACTAGATACCGCACTTGGTATGTGAGTAGAATTCATTGTGGTAAAGATAAGGGTCTAGAGGGTCACACACAATAGCATATTAAATAATATTCACTGTACAGTTGAATATGATATTTGCAATTTGTGGGCCCCACCACTTGGGTCTGAGTTTTTTTTATGGTTAAATGATCACCAATGAAATAAATGAATTCATATTATTTAAGATTAGAATAATTAACATTGAATTTATTATTTAATTTTATATACATGTTTTAAGTAAATACATGAAAAAAATTAATCGACGAATATTACATTATTCAAGGTTTAATTAATATTAATGGGAATATAATGTAATATTTAGGACTCAATTATTATCATGTAATATATTTAATATATTACATGTAAATGATAATAATATTTATGACTCAGTTTAACAGTTATAAAATGTTGTTGATAGTGCGTTATGTATTCATAGTGTGTAGAGAAATACTAGGTTTTTTAATTAACCACTATAAATATAAGAGGTGAGGATATTTCCAATTACTATTCCTAGAGCTTCTCCATTATCCTCTCTCCCATGATATAGAGAGAGATGCTCTAGATCTGAGGAGATCATATCGAGCTCTCTCTGAGGCATCGCTAGTGAAGAGATGTGGTGATCATTGGAGCATCAAAGGAATCATTGTAATTCCGCTCTAGGAACTGGATTATGGAAAATGGTTCTCTAGTGGATTCCTTGAAGCATGTGTGGAAAATATATAAGACTTTAACTTCATATTCATCAAATTATGATTAGCAATGGTGACCAAACATCCTACGCAGTTTCGAATTTAAACCATGTATTTTATGGTTTATGTTTGTGCTTAAAACCCTTCATGCTAGATCCTCGGATTTGATTAGTCTGCTCTTCACCAATGTAAAAAAGTTTACATTGATCATCTGTGGAAATTTTTAAAACCCACATGTTTGTGGCTTCCACTGAATAGGCAGTTCCAACAAGCTGTATCAAAGGGAGCGTGTGTCAATTTGAAGCCAAAATTATAAAATTTTCATTAAAATATGAATATAGAATCGTTACAGTCCCAATTCTGCTGACTGTGTTTGAATCTAATATTGAATAACCCATCTGTAGTCATTCAAGGATTAAAATCAGAGTTAAACTGGTTATTTTTTGATCACTGGGTGAACATCAGATAACCAAAACAGTGTTTTCTATCGATTTTTATTTATTATTTTTTTATTATTTATTTATAATAACAGCAGTTTGATTATAATATTAATTATATTATTATAATATTCTATTATCTTAATATATTATTATTATAATTTTTTCTCAATTCTAGTCTAAATATTTCCATAGCAATAAAATAACATATTAAAAGACATGCTTTGCATGTCTTGTTTAAAAAAACAGATTGAAAGGGTGGGGGACCTCAAAAGTTGGTCATGTATAAAAAATATATATAAATATATATATATATATATATATAATATGATGAAAATTAGGGGGCGGCACCCCACTTGATAATTAAGAAAATGAAAAAGTGGGGGGAAGTTCCCCACTTGAAAAAAATAAATTAAAAAATAAATAAGGGGACCGCCGATCAGTCCCCTGTTCACCGCCCGGTGGCCCCAGTGGCTTCCTCCTCCCTCCCTGCTCTATGCAGCAGGCACCACCACAACCTCCTCCCTTCATTGAGATGGGGCAGTAGCGCACAACACCGAGGACACAGATGTCCGGGCGCCTCCTCTCCCATGTAGAAATAGCAGTAGTTCCATGGAGACCCTCTGGTCTTCCTCGCTCATGGACTTGCAGCAGCCTGCCGAGCTGGAACTCCCCGGCACCCCGACATGGTGGTCCTCTACCTCTTTTCATTCTGATGTAGAGATCCCTCCAACACCATGAGATCAAGGCTGCCACTTGGCCAGCCAGGCTGCAAGTTGTAGGGCTCCGCCTCACCTCCTTCTGTTGCACGCGTAGTAGTGTGCCTCCACTTCCTCTTCCTAAAGCACCACACCAGGAACAAAACTCCCAAAGGCTGCCACACCTTTCCACTATAGAAAACTTAATCTCCACACCCCTACCACAGTACGCTGACCTCATTCTGCGACGCCCTAGCACCGGCTGGCCTCCGCTGTGTCGGACACCCTCCTCCAGCCAGTGAGAAAACCCTGCGTTGGAACCCTCTTTCCACCGCCTCCAGCGCCGCCCCATGCCCATTTTGAACCACCTCAGCCGCCGTATGGGAATCCCAACTGCCTCCCCATGGAAATTGGTTCTCTTTCAGAACCCACCACGTAGTGCGCACCACTGTGAGGTACCCTTTTTAGGGTTCATTTTGGTTTGTACTCCTATGTTTGCCCCAAAACAAGCCTTGGAGGGTATTCCAATCCTAGAACGGGCTTTAGGAAGAGCATACCATCCTGGCCTACCCCTAAACGAGTTCGATACTTCCCATATTGGGCATGTGCAGGTTCACCCCGACCTGCATAGTCCATATCGTGAGTTTTATGGGCCCAGGTAGTTTAATTTAATTTAAAAAAATTTAAAAAATTAAGTTATTTTCAATTCATAATTAAAAAAATTAGTTATTATTATTTATTTATTATAATAAAATGCGATATAATTAATTTATTTGGTGATTAATTAAATTAGATAATTACTCTAATTTTTAAATTAAAATTAAATTAATTAATTGAGACCGAATGACGTAAATATTGAAATAAAAGTATAGTGAAATCTTATTTCTATAAATATTCCACTCATGTTTATATTAATTCACATTTAATTTTTTTTGTAAAACTATTTTATATAGGTATGTTTAATTCTTATATGACTGATCATGAGCTCAGACCGACCAACACTTGTTTGGTGCATTTTATTTAATTATTTTTTTAATTATTTATTTATTAAAATGGATTTGTAATAATTAGTTTAATTAAATAAATATATGATCTGTGTGTCATCTGAAATGTTATTATATGTATAAGGGATTTCACTTCCATTGTCAGAGTTGTATTTTTTACTCCAAATATCCCCTCTCCTGCGCGTGAGACCAGTTTTATAATGACAAGACAATGTATGAATCACTTCACTCCAAGTAACTTCCACACACCAGATAAGAGTTGGATACCCTGGATGACAAGATGTTGTTATTCATGTTGGAAGACATGCGACTTAGGGTACTTACCCCTTATGTTTTTTTGGTTCTTTATTCACTAAACAGATCAACCAACACTACCAACTCATGACCAGGTGTTCATTTTATTTTTGCATGGTTTATTATTTTTGTGCATGTGTAGTTTATTACACGATCACATAAAATAAAAATAAACAATAATCAATGATAAAATTACTTCTGAAATAATGAAATTTATATTTCATGCATGGTTAGTTAAGAGAGAGATCGCATAGTATGTGTTTAATAAAATGTAAAATGATTTCTTTCATATCACTAAAAATAATATAAACCCTTAAACATATTTTAAGTCTAAAAAGACATCCTTCATTAAAATTTGGAAAAAACCTGCTGTTTAAGGTGCCGGTAATTCTATAGTCGAGGGTGACTTTTACAATCGGCGAGTACTTATAAGAATGACGAGATGAAATAACTAAAATTGCAGAAAAGAATTTACTATTTCTAGCTTGTATTAATTTTAGAGGCAAGATTTGAGTATATCATTTTTTGATTTTAGAAATATGAGACTTCAATCAACATATCAACAACCTGCATGTTAAAGTTTGCGGCCAACCAAAATCCCACCTAGAACCCCCCAATTAGTGGTGTATCTATAGCATGTAGACTATGGAGGGTGGTTCCTAGATCCTTTTCACTACAATACTCAAGAAATAGTGTATTCCGATTCTGGAAAATAGGGTTCATAGAATCCGATAAAACAGTGTGTGACATTAAATGATTTAACTTATTAATCAAAATGTCTAAACTAATAATCCAAATAAAAGGAACTCATCTTCTAACATTCATTTTTTTATTGAAAAAATTGGCAAGTTATATAATAAGTTTAAACTGTGATAAAAATTAGACCATGTAAATGTACACACATACACAAGTATCTATGAATAGTATAGGCGTGTGCACATAGTGTTATGATAAAGGATACTCAAGGTGCAAGTACCCCCAAAACTATTAAACTACTTCATGAAGCATGGGTGAAACTACTTACATTTTAATAATGTATAAATAATATGATGGTTATATCATTATTTTTTCATCAACATTCTGATTTAGTGGTGGTCGGAAATCTAGGAAATTGATGATATGACATGAAGTCCCATCTCTGAGATGTTTGAAAGGAGAATGCAAAGTAATGACATGAATAAGGAGATGTTTACATAGGATTGTGTAAATTTAAAGATCAATCATAATATTTAATTGGATCCCTTTCTCATTTAATTTTCACCACATTACTCAAGTTCAGATTTATGTTATAAAATGAACAAGTATTGATTAAAATCTTCATTACCTATGTAGGAATGGTTTGCCAAGTGAATAAGAATAAAATACAATTAAGTTTTAATTCATATAGAGAATAAATGGAAAGACAATGTGAAATGTTCAAATCCATTTAATTCCAATGTAACATTTGAGTCATCATTCAATTAATGGGGTATTAAAAAAGTTTGTTTGAATTACATATTATAAAATAAAGTATTAGATGTTTAAATGAAATAAAATGATTTAAAGAGGAAAGTTTTTTCTTCTACAAAAGGCATATCCATCAATGTAATTTTTCCTTTTATAACATGGTTATTTAATAATATATGTTTTTTACATATGTTCATTTAATTACAATAACCAGGTAGGTATAGAAACATTACTAGAATTCAGGTGTATTCTACATGTTGCTGCGAAAGGGTTATAACTATGCCAGTAGTGAGAAGTACACAACTTTTTTATATTCCAAGTGAAAGATTCATGTTAGAATATTATTGAGTATAACCAAAAACATTAATATCATGGGTCTTTGGATACATGGAGACATTATTTCAGGTTTTGTAATGAATGATTTTTTTGTAAACTCAAGAAATAATTGAGTAATACAAGAATCATAGGAAATTATTGATGAATATAAATGGAAGGCTTATACCTAGTTGTGATAAGATAATTCTTTCTCAAGTAATATTAAAAATGTACTTCCTTAATATACCAAGTATGGTATTTAGACTCGACACAACTAAATAATTTTTGTATTATCGACGTCATTCGTTTAGAATAAAGAACCTTCAGAAATTAGGGTATGTCACGAAGGATTTAGAAATAGTTCAACTTGTAATTTCGACCTATTCCTTGTATAATCTAGAGGTATATATACTTAATAATATTCCTTTATGTAATTAAGGAATAACAATGTGATGTATATTCATGGTCAGAAGATATGAGTGGCTTTGGTTTGGATACCAAAGATTATCTTGACCAAGCATTCATCAATCAGGATAATGTGGCATGGAGTAATTCCTAAACACACATTACCTTATCGACTTCATGACATTGATGTTAATAAAAGGGGATTGTTGATAAAGTCTTACATATCAGCATTGATCAACAAAATTTAGCATGGATTAATTCATAAATGCACATTTTATACGTATAATCATTGATGTATGTAATATCAGTGTTGCAACTAGCATAAACTTCCATAATAATTCATGAAATACATTAAAAATAATGGAATAATCCCATAATAATATGCCAACTATAATGAATAATATATATCATACGAGTCTTCATATGATGTATATTCATTATGTCACAAGGACATGTGTGTGGATGCAAATAGTTTTTTAGAACACAAAAAAACTTGCATCATGACAAACACATTGTTCATTTAGTGTAATAATCCCAATGGTTCCTTAGGATATAACATAAATCCATAATATAGAAATGTTTTAGTCATGTAATGGACTACATATCTATATAAGGGTTAAAATCTCTATTATAGATAGTGGGAGATATATTGACTGTGCTTAGTTAGAGATCAAGATTCACAAGTAGTTGGCATATGAAATAATTCCACAAGCACTTGTGGATTAGAGTATGTTCCAGAAACACATACTTAGTAAGAAGGATAAAACTATTGTGATGGTTTTTATATTCAACATGGTCGGTGATAAATTATTAAATATGAATAATATTTCCTATAAGTAAGCAGCATAAGAAAATTAGCTAAAATTTATAAGACCAAAAAAAATTCAATTAATGGATTCCATGTATCTATGTGGAAAGGGGCTTATTATTTTGAATACTATGGTGGGTATTCAACTGAGTTGATACAAGGGTGGTACAAGAACAATAACAATAAGGCTCGATTCACACCACTAAGTCGTTATGCCTAAATCCATTAGAATTTTACATAACATTGATAAATTTTAGGATCATATCATTTATCAGTGGATGTTATGACCAAAAATCATAGATGGTGTCTATATGAAACAAAAAGAAAGGAATGGTAACATCATATAATAATAATAAAAGTTGCAACTAACTAAAATACAGGTTAGGATTGAAGTAAGAAACTGAATCTTTGAAAATTAAATTGGAAATTTTTTTCCATGTGCCTACCAGATGTTAGTTGGAGCACCAATGTATTCTAAGAAAAAGTATGTTCGTTAACATATGAAAAACAATCATGGTTCTTAATGTACGTTAAGGTCAAGATGAAATTTATTCTCCAGTTATTGACTTGAAGTAGAAAACTAGGTTCTAGGGAACATGACCTACTGAGGTAGATCTATAGGTTTCTTGGTCTTATTTAATCATACATATAGTGGCATTTTATTGAAAAATAAAAGTTAGATCCATTCAAGAGATAATTTTTTTCCAATGTCATAGGTTATAATCTCTTTATGATGACATGTTCAGGACATGGGAGGAGAGAAAAGTGTTTAGTTGAAATCCATACATCGATGTGATGGATCAATCACATATGCCATTATATGTACAAGTACTCATATTTCCATGGTTTATTTTACAGTAGGAAAATATCATTTATATCCAATAGTACAACAAGGGATGCAGTCATACATATCTAATTGTACATTGGAAAGTACAAAAGATATGTAACTAGTAAATGGAGAAGAAAGGATACTAGTTTTCCAGGGACAAAAACTTGTCTTCCACAGATAAATTTGATCATGTATTTTAGTTAGGCTAAAATATATGAGTGTCAAGATCATATAATCTAGTGGTGGTCATAACTACAAATACCGAGTATGTTGCAACTTCTATAGTAGCTAAGAAGAATTTATTAAATGTAATTATCTATTTTAGTTCTTGGAATCTCACATGGTGAGAAGTTATTTATCATAATTCAAATTATGATACAATTACTAGCCATGATGTCAAGTTATAGTAGTGGAAAAAAGGTAAATACTCGGGATACCATCTCTTATAAAGATTTACTCAAGGAGATGAGGTCATAATAGCAGAATCACCCCGAGTCAAAATAATAACAGGTCCATTAGTTAGACCTGTTACTCAGTAGAAACAAGATTTTGATCCTGTGAGTAGCTAACAATATTGATTAGCAAGTAGGCTCTAGCTTTAGTGTGAGTGTTGAAATATTAGGTTCCCTTGACCAAACTATTTATTCCTTTTGATTACCATATTTTCTATATAGTTAGTTTTACATGATTTCATCTTACCAATACACATTAGAATTTACTGCTTCCACAACATAATGGTAATTTCCATGGAATAATTATCACGTTGAGTGAATATAGCAGTTCCCATGTTATAATGAGATCCTTAAGATACTACGACTTTAATCATAAATATATGTTATATGGTCTAGATAAATCTTACTAATTGTACATAGTAGATTTTTGACCATCAGGCGCTAGGGTCTCATAGTCTTTGAGACTTTACCTCATGAAGTTCTCAATTGGTGATCTCTAGTTGTGAGATCATGAGGACTGACTCTCCAATAAGAAAACCACTTGTTTCTGGTGCCATTGGATGATCCTATCTTTAAAAATTAGTAATGATCACCTGACATGAGATCATTACCTATGTATTTCATTTGATTGAGTAATTTGATGCAAGATGAAAACTTTTGAAATGATGTCATGGTGAGGTAGTTTAGGATGGGTGTGTCATTGTGGCATGACATTCGTTGAATGGTCATTAATTTTTTTTCACTTCTGGGTTTTGGAAGTAATATATCTCAGGACTTGTTGATATCGTTGGATGCACCAGTATATGACTTTTTCCAGGGAAGTTAAGATTAAATATTTCTAGTTTAATCAACATACAATACATCAAAAAAAGGGTAATGACACATGAGTGCGTCCTACATTATGAGATATTACTGACAATGATATTATATTACACCGTGTGTGTTTATAGGTAGGTTTCCACTACTGTGGAAATCCTTATCTCTTAAGGGGCCATAATGGGTTGCTTCAACCCACTCTTGGTCTATGAATACTTTTTTTGATGTTGAGATAAGGTTTTAGATGGTCACACACAATATCATATTCAAGAATCATAAATATTCAGTTGAATATGAATTTTTGACATTATGGGCCCCTCCACTACGGTTCGGGTTTTGTTGTAGGATAAACGACCACCAATGCAATAAATTATTTCATATTATTCGATTTTTTAATAATGATCATTGAATTTAATTATTAATTTTATTTAAATTTTTTATGTAAATGCATGAAAAATATTAATTCACTAATAATAAAATATTCAAGGTTCAATTAATATTTATGGGAACGATGAGTCAAGGTTCATACTAAATTATTATCATGTAATATTTTAAATATATTTCATGTAAACAATAATAATATATATGACTCACATTAGCATTAATAAAATGTCATTGATAGTGCGTTAATATTCAGGGTCACCAAAGAGATACCATGTATTTTAATTAACCGCTATAGATATAAGAGGAGAAAATGTATTTGGGGTTTGGCTTAGTTGTATGCACCCTGTAATCCTACAAGAAAAATGGGGGTTCAAAACCCATTGTGAGTAGGTACTATAGCATTACTGTAGTGGTACTGTAGCAGCGGCGGGTACTATAGATCAGCAGGTACTGAAGTGGCGGCAGGGCACTATAGCAGTGGCAGTACTGTGCGGGTACTGTAGTAGGTGGGTTACTATTCACAAAATGGGCATTGGGGCAAACATTTGTGCCTATGGGATATGTAATGGGCTATAAGATCTCTGGGTCTTCGGGCAATGTAATGGGTCCCCCTCTGCCCAGTTAAAAGAGGACTTTTCTTTGATTTAATAATAAAAATGAGGGTTTGTCCCCAACCTTTTAAGAATAGAGGAGATTTATAATTTCTATTCATGGAACTTCATTCTTCTCCTCTGTCCCCTAATCTAGAGAGAGATGCTCTGGATCCAAGGAGCTCGGATTGAGATCTCTCTCAAGCATTACTAGCAAAGCATTGTAGTGATCATTGGAGCATCGAAGGCATCATCACAATTCCACGATAGCACTTGGATTATGAAGAACGACGCTCCCAAAGATTCCTTCAAGTAAGTGTGGAAGATCTAGTGGAATAAGACTTTTGATTCTTTGAGAAACAATTTCCAATGACGAGCAGACATTATGCATTGATTCATATTTGAACCAGGTATTTTATGGTTTATGTTTGTGCTGAAAAACTGTCACATGAGATCCTCGGATTTGATCGGGCTGCTCTTCACCAACGTTGACAATTTTACGTTGATCATCAGTGGAAATTTTTTAAAACCCACATGTTTGGGGAATCTGCTACACGCCCGGTTCCAACACATTGAACGTGACCCTCTAGACGTGTAGTATGAAATTTTGATATTACAGTGTAATCAAGGAGAGTATTAATTTCTTGATAACATTTATTATCTTATTTAGATGATGGAATGGTATAGAGGGTGGAAAATGGAGAGTATATCTATTATGAAAAGAGTGTTTCAGTTGTGTCACCCTCTAACATTTACTATTAAGGGTGGAATTAAGGATGCATAATTCTATATAGAGTCCGTCCCGGTGATTTTGGATAACATGGGGTCTCCTTTAGTGAAGAGAGTGATGTGGTTAGAATATAAGTTGTCAGATAGAGAAAAAAGATAGTGGGATATCACGATTTAGACCCGATAGGAAGATGTTTTGTTGTTGTAGTACATCCCAAATTTTTTTATTGAACAATATTATTTGATATCCCTGAGGCAGGAGTGGGCTAAAGAGATTTACAGGTTGAACCATGGATCATTGTCAATGATTGGGAATTCTGGTCATTTCATTTAATTTCAATTATTTATCCAAGTGTTGGTAGGAGATGAGAAAACAATGGCAAGGGGTTTCTAATATGTTCATATACATCAGATTATGTCTTATGTATACATCATAATTTTAAAGAGGATTTCATAATTGGTGGATCATGCCTTTATTTTCAAAGAGAACATTAAAATGTCTGTAGGATATGGGTTTATGGATCTAGTGTCATAAACATATGGAGAGAGTTTAGAGGTCAAGAAGCATCTTTTCAGAAATATTCATCAGAGTGTTATTTCACATAGTTGTTGGAAGAGGGGACCGAATTTTCATAATGGTGACCATGTGTTTTTATACTATCATGGAAGGCCAATGCACATGTGTGTCCTATTCCTCTGACCACCAGTTGACATTAGAGTGTGTGGTAGAATTGGAAATATACAGAGTTTATGTATAAACCCTTGATATTTGGGCATTGCAAGAGGATTATGATCGGTTCCGAATGTAGTTAGGGGGTCATTTACCACTTCATAGGATCAAATTTGGAGTTGGAATGTTCAAACTGGTAGTTTTGGCGGATGTGGTACACTAGGGAGAGAGCATCCATAAATGAATGGCAGTACAGAACTAAGGAATATATCAGAGGCTTAGGTAAAAGTGGCATGGAATAATCATGGATTTCTATCTACACCTGGTGGTGGTGAGGTTATTTCATCGATTGATCAAGATACGATCCTTTTAGCTTCCAAACTCTCTAGTGGTTTATTTGATAAAATATCATCAAAATATTTTATTTCTTCTCATTTTGTGGTTTTGTTGCATATAATGGTGGAACATACATTTATGATTATATTTATTAATAAAAAATTAGGGTTAGAGAGTTGAAAATATAAGGCAGTGTAAGGGATGTGCGCACGAGGTAGGTGGGTAGCTTTTCTTTAGGACATTGTTTTTGCAGGAGTTGTCAGTATTTGATTCTATATTGGGTATGAATTTTTTATTATTATAATAAGACCATGTTGACTATTACTATAATATGGTAACATTCAAATCACTATATGGATACATGTATATCCATCGTGGTGAATGGGATGTTTACAAAAGTCATGCCAGACAAGTTTTTCAGTGGATGGTTGAACTCGGATCCCATGTATCATTTCTGATTCTTGTTGATTGGGAAGTATAGAATATTGTCTTCTCTACTATATGGGATTGGTTCCATGATTTGTTTCATGAGTGTGTCTTGTGGCTACCACCTGAGAGGGAAGTTGAGTTCATGATAAAGGTTCTTTGAGTAGTGGAACAAGTTTTTATTCCACTATATAGAATGTCCCTGACCAAACTCAAAGAGAATAAGACTCAGTTGGTGGAGTTGAAGAATAATGTTTTTATCCATCTAATTACATTCCATTGGGGATATTTAAAATTATTTTAAATGATACCTAATGGGTTGTTGTAGTTTATTATAGATTATAAGATGCTATATCTGATGATGGTTTTGAACTAATACCCACTTACTACAATCAATTATATGATTGAACACTTGAGACGTTCATTTCTATTTCTAAAAATAGATCTATGACTAGGGTATCATCATCTAATGGTGATACCTTCTAATTTACCATATACTTCTTTTATAATTAGGTACGGGTTTTATGAGTTTGTAGTGATTCCATTCAGGTTGAATAATGTGATAGTAGTGTTCATGGGTTTAATGAATCGAATATTTCAACCATATATTGAACATTTTTTAGTTTTATTTGTTTATTAAATATTGGTTTCCTCAAAATCACATGATGATCATGTCAAAAATCATGACATAATCTTGAGTACATTAATATATCATATTATATACACAAAGTTATCCCAATGTCATTTAATGATTGATAAAGTGAATTTTTAAGGGAACATAATCTTGACGGAAGGATTCACTATATATCCAGATATGGTTCAAGAAATTTTGTGTTTGGAGTAGCCAAAGATTGATTTTTATTTCGGATGTTTTATGGTTTTGGTTGTTTATTACCATGAATTCATTAAAAACTATTCTCGTTTGGTATCCGCACTTTTTTTTTGACCAATAAGGGTATAAAGATTTAATTTTATGGGGATAGTGAGAGTTCCTTATTGGAATTGAGGAAATAGAAGAAAACAGAAATAATTTTTAACATTCCTGAGCTAGGTAAGAAATATACAATGTTTTGTGATGCACCTTGTGTTGGGATTAGAGATGATTGATGTAGGATGATTGATTTGTGTTTTATGGGTCATGATTATTGAGAATTAATGAAATTAATTACCCAACACATGATCTCATGTTGTCCACAGTGGTTAATGAATTTAAATGTTGGTGGTATTACGTGTCAGTAGAATTATTTATGGTGCATACAGATTATAAAATCTTAAATCACATCTTCTCATTGTGTGATTTGAATCATTATTAGTGGATAATGGTTGAATATTTGAAATACATAGTATTTGAGTTGGATTAAATTGTGGTAAAATTGAATAATTTTATAGACGCTTTGAGTCAAAAATCTCATAATCATTTCATTGAGGAATCATGTTTGTAGTGGAATATGGGAGTGTTGTTTACTGAGATGCATCTGTATATCAAGGATGTCCACGAAAAGATGAACCTTTTATCATTGAATTTTTATTCCGTGTTTCTATGTTAGATAATGGAGAGAGAACATGATTATTTAGATAGTTATTTATTTAAGGAAAATATTAATGATGGGGTGTCACCTTCTGGACGTACTGTTAGAGATGATTGGATTATTTTAGTTCGTGGACATTTATTTCTGACAAAGTGAATGCCTGAAGAGTTAATGCATGGATTATATACATATAAATTGGTAGAACATCTTATATTTAACAAAATTTATCCTGATTTTTGAAGATATTTTTGGTGGCTTGGGATGAAGAATGAGGTTGCAGGTTTCTTAGTGTGAAGACATTCCATTTAGAAGGTGAAGGATGAGAATCAATGACTGAGTGGTTTTATTCATCCATTAAAAATTATGGAATGGAAATGGGATGATGTTATGATGGATTAAATGGTAGGACATCTAAGAAAACCTCATAATAATGATGTATTCTAGGTAGTTTTTGATCTATTAACTAAGGTGGATTCTTTCTTAACAATTCAAGTGACCTTAACCAAAGTACAGTTGGGTGAGTATTATATTCCAGTGGTACTGCAGTTGCATGGGGTGACACAAACCACAGTTTTGGATCATGATCATTATTTTACATATTACATATAGTGGGGATTATGTAGGGTTCTTGGTTCATGGGTGTTTTGGACTATGAATTTCCATTCATAAATGGATGAGTAGTCAAAACATACCATTAAAGTGCTTAAGGACATGTTGGGGGAATGTGTCCATGATTTTGGTGGATTGTCGTAAAATTAATTATAACTTCATGATATTTATTACAACAATATATTCTAGTATACGATTCATATGTCACCTTATGAGACATTTATGGTAGATAGTGTAGATATCTATTGTGTTGGATGGAAGTTGGAGAATAAAAATTATTAGAATCGAGTCTCATGCAGGAGACGTCAGAATAGATTCAGTGGATTTAAAAATATATGGAAATTTCTCAGATTAGGAAAAATTCATATGAGTATATTCTTTTTTTACCTATTATGTTTTTTGTGTGATCGTGTGTTTCTTTTTGTGTTTCTATGGATAGGTCACCGCCAAATTTGGAAACTGGGAAATGTGCCAACTAGGTATGTGGGGATATTTGAAATCATGGAGAGGATCAAGTTGGGGGAATAAATTTTATATTTTCCATAGTGGTATAGTATTATTAAAAATTGTTTTCATGTGTCTCAGCTTTTATATTATCCCCTAGCTCATCTCATGTTATTTCTGTTATGGATGTTGAGCCTGATAATGATGCATCCTTTGAGGAGCATCAGGATTGCATTGTGGATAGTTGTGAAAAAGTAAAATGGGGAAAGACCACACCATTGGTTCATGTTTTGTGGAATCGTGGTAATAATCTGGAAGAAACATTACATAGGGTGTCAGATATGTGGGCACAATGGCTCAATATACTTCCTTTGGAAGCTCATTTACTATTTGGAAGACAGGCTTGATGACGCGCCTTTATATGTTTTGGAGTTTTTAAGATCTTTGGATTCTTGGAGGAATGTAATTTTTTATATTTTTTTAAGTATATATTTTTTGGATAATTACATGTTTACTGGATGTATAAGGTGGTTCGGGGGTGTTTTGGGGGTTCACGACAAAAATTAATTGGATATTTTCCATCTGGTTGATGTTTCATTACTGGTGAATAGTTATTGATAGGCTTCAACCAAAACCAAATTAGAAAATAGGAGGGGTGAATGATCAAGAATAATAGTTTCTAGTAGAGAACCAAACCCTATGGATAAGGAGAATGAAATTCAATATGGTTAGTTCACTACTCGAAAAACCATACAGAGCTCCCCTAGAAACAGTGTGACCACAACCCCTTTTTGACACATGAATTACTCATAATTGGTGCATGGTCTAAAAAACCATACATATCTCCATTAAAATCTATGTGACCTCATCCCTAACTTGAATAGTGGTTGGAACATGTTTTTTCAACATGGATTCTCAAATAGTGTCTCTAAATTGTGAACCCCATATAAAAAGTGAAAAAACTATTAAACAACCCCTCATGATTTTATAATCCTTACCAGATTTATTTCCCTTTTCTCTTCCTATCAACCAGAGTGACAAACCAAATTAACCTAAGATTATATGGGGAATTTATCTCTGTATTCTTGGTCATTTTATGTGCCATTGATTATAGATCAATGCTCTGGGTGAGTCTAATCTTCCTCTTTCCTCTCATTTCAAGATTAGGGTTTCTAGATTTTATCATCTTCTTCTGAAGCCATAAACCCCCATTTATCTTGGGAATACTCGATTTAGTCGTCATAGGGTTCAAAAATATAGATCAAAATTTATGGTTAAGGGTGAATTCTTCTTTGGATTATGATTTGGTGGTCTACAAGTTATATAAAATGGAGTTGTTTTATATTTTCTCATATAGGGTCATGTTCTTGGGTTTCTCTTATTGAGTGTTTGGTTCATTTGATTTTATTTTTTACAATGGATGAATAAATGGATAAATAAACCCATCATGAAACATAAATCATGAGTTACATATGATTTGAGTGATTTATGTTCATCCATGTGGTGCACCAATATTCCAGAATATAGAACATGGCATGGTTAAGCATGATATTGAATCATATTTAAATAAAAAACATGATAAAATTGTTTACATGTTAGATTAATTATAAATGGCACAAATAGTGGGTGTTTTTATTTATTTATAATTTCATAAGTTTCTATTTGGAATAAAGTGAATAATGAGTTAAAATTATTATTGTGAATAAGTGAAATGGCTTACAAAATTGGATGGTAAATTCTTAAGTAGATTAAATAATTAGAAAAAGTTAATTTTTTAATGGTATAACACATGGTAGGGATAAACTTGTAATATGGGACAATGTATTGGAATAAATAAATATTCGAAATGGAATAATTTATAGAAATTGGGATAAATGTGAGATAGGATAACATATGAAATGTTTTTAATATGTTAAGAGGATAAAGGCATGGAAAGGGTAATGTGTTATTCTATGTATATGGTAATTTTGTCGATGGGTCTAACAATAAATATGATTTATGTGTTATATGAAATGTGAATTGTGATTGTTATGTGTTTTGATTATGTTTGGTTTCTATTATGGTATATGTCATAAAAGGATAAATGAGTGTGTTCACATGGCTTGGATGTTGTGGGGGTATTGGACTTGAAGTTCTCTACCCATGGGTCAAATTAAAATGATGCTCTAAACAACATCCCATGATGCATGGTTTATGGAAGGGGATCATGAATCTATACCCCTAACCAATGTATTATATGGGGATACTAATATAAAGTCTCAAAGTTATGGTTGGGGTGAATGTTTATGAAATATATATCCCTAGATAGTTAGGGGGTGTTTTTATATCCTTATAACTATAAATTTTGTTTCTTGTGATTTTTTGTAAATAATTCAATTTCATAATCCATGGATTATGTGATGGAAAAGAATTAAGTAATTAAGATGGGTTTAGTTATGAATATGAAACTACTACTGTAAATGGTAAATGTAAGCATTGTTAACTAATGGAATCTAAATTCTATTATTTACATTGTTTTTAGCTAGTTCATTCATGCAATATCTTTTTAGACTCGATGGTTTGTGGACACATTTGGTGGTGGCCTAGTATGATTTAATCGCACCATTCTCAGGATGTTGTGGGCTAGTTTAGAAAATTTCGTGGCAGCAGGTAATGAAGAGGGAAAAGGCCACAGGCTAAGGAGATTATTTTGGGCATGGGAAGTTCGATAATGAGGATTCAGAAACAAAGTTAGGACCCATTTTTTGAGATTCATACCTCTTTATTTATTTGTGTGTTTTCCATCACATTTGGTACTATTAGAAATACATGATATATTTTCTTTTTGGTTGTGGTTTGTACAGTGTTTGGATAGATGAAAATGCATGTTTTAGTTCATGGTTTATTTTTTACATTATTTCTTATGATATATCATGTTTCTTCAATTAAATAGGGTATAGTCTTCTGTTAGGACTAATCAAACCCTTTCTACCAGTCAGAAAAAACTAGTGTATGTGTAGTCACACTTGATGTCATATATCTACTCAGCTTAGTGAACTGGTTTAGTGGATTATAGGCTAGGGACGTTACAATTCAACTGACACCCTCCCTATTATATTTGATTCACTAAGAGTAGCATGTGCACTTCACCAACCCCTATTATCTCTCTTGGATCTTCATTTTCATGGTTTATTTTGTGTGGATTCATCATTAATCCTTGATTTATGTCACTCATTTTTTCCTTTCTTCCCTCTTCCTACTTCATCTTAATTTTCATTGAATTTTAAATTCTTTAGTGGGTTTGCAACCTTAATAAGGGTTCGGTCATATTTTTTTTCATTTAATCGTGTTGTTTACTGCATGATCATTCCATTATAGGATCCTGTTGTGGCACATTTTTGGTTTTCTAATAGATTTCTAATGTATCTAATCATGAAGAAGTTTCTTCCATGAATTAGAATTATTAGATGATTTTAGTATTAATTAATTGATATCAAAATATATTCTATGGATTGTGTGTATGTGAATAATAAGTTTTTCAATGGTTTTTGTGTATGAAGGGGTTGAAATATGATTTTACAAATGAAAATTGTTTATTTTCAGGGATGTTTTTAATTTTTGACATGTGTTTGTGTGTAAATTGTTTTAAAAATGAATTCTTCTTTTGAAATGTATTTTTGGATTAGTTGTTTTCAATGTTAGAGGTTACTTTATATACGTATCATATTTTATGTTTTTTTTCTATTTTTTATTGTGTGAATGTATAATTGGTGGTACATGTGACCAGAAAAGTGGAATTTGATCACTTAGGGAATTCTAGGTTAGTAGATGGGTAGATAAGGACTACTCTACTTTTCTGATCGATAGGGTTGGGGCTCAGTTCCTTCTGGTAGGATTTATGCTATAACCCTAAATTAACATATGATGATGGGAGACCACTACTTATTGAGATTTTTCCCCTATAGTGGATTTAACATAAGGATGTTGTGGGTTATGGTTGTTATACAATGGTTCAATATTGTATGATGTTCCTAGGTTCTCACTAACATAAGTACTTGGGGATTACTCGTGGCTATAATGTGATGATATTCCTTAATTTTAGCTCTTAGTTGTATGTGATTTTCATTATGGTTTTAAATAATGTAATACTTAAAATATTATATATATTTTCCATTAAAACTATCCTAATAATTTTTATATAATGTTTTAGAAGGGAATATTTCATAGGAGATATCCAATGGGGAATTGGTCACATCCAATATACACTCTCATGTGTATGTAGTTCTTATTATTTTTTACACAAGTAATGGAATTATGTTCCCTAGTGGTGATGGTGAATCATTTTACTATAGTTAAACTTCATGAAGGTGTCATAGGAGGTGGATTGAGGGTATTGTACCTCTTGTTTGATGTAGGTTAATGGTGTGTAGTTGGTTCCCCTCCCCATTATATGTTTTTTGTTTTGTGTTCAACATTTTATAATGATTACCATATAATAGTTGTATATCTTATGGATATTGTTATTGTTTGTCATGGGATGTTTTATAATTATTATTTTAGGTTTTTGGTTGTTTCTCATGGGTGAAATCATCCCCAAATTCAAAGGTTGATGACCAAGCACTAGTTTATATCTTGTACAAATCATGAACACTCTTCGGAACATTCCATAGGCTTGGTCTGGTGTTAGATTGGATGGAATTCTGGGCTGATTCCAGGAATGACCTATGATTTCATTACATATGAAGCATCTTGTATATTTTTCCTCAGGAAATTTCATGTAACACATCATCTACTTGATTGTGTTATGATGATAGTTCCAACAGATAGGCTACCATCCGATTACAATAAAAAATTACTATGGAACTAAAATACCTATGAATTAGTTTCCATTATATTCAAAATCTCATAGCCATATTCCTTGTATAAATTATGAGGAATTCCTTTTCACCAACATCAAATTATTTTTCACATAGGTGATTGTACATATAAATTATCTACCTAAACTAAGCTACATTAATGTGTTTCTAGGTGTCTATAACCTTCTATACATTTCTTCAAATATCATAAGACCAAATAAATACATTAATCCAACCTCATTTCAATATGATGGATCCCTAAACATCAGTCCATAGAGGGATTCATAATGAGACATATGAATTTATGAGTGAGATAGATAGTAGTATGAAAATTCAACTAGAGGATGTGGTCTATCTAAACAACATTTGAAAATTGGAGAATTATATTTAGTCGTATTCCATATGTTTTTAATTTTTCATTCAATACCAAAATTATTCTGAGGTACTAGTATAGTTTTGATTCTAAATGTTTTAGAATGATCATGACGAATACTACACCAGATTAGGTAATCATAACATCCCCATAAGACACTATGGCATATGGTACTCCATGTGACCTTACTAAATATTTAATTTAAATCCTAGAAATGTGATCTAAATAAAATATTCACTAATAGTGATGATGTTCTTTGACCTAGTAAGGTGATAAAGTATAACCCATATAACATTATTTTTTAAATGTTCTTAGGAATCCAATGAAAATATCCTTGGATCTGTTTTCCAATTTTAATATGGTACGGGTAACCGATGTAGGATCCCTAATGAATTTGGTGTCTCAAATATAACTTATTTTAATATCAAGAAATGAGGTAGAAAATTTATGATAAATCCCTTTATATATTCCTAGAAGAAGATCTATTTTATATCAATATAAATAATTATAACTCTATGATTAATTGAGAATTTAGAACTACGTACATACTATGATGACTCTATCTTAAAATATAAATAAGGAGGAACAAAAATATTATTCCATTAACATATAATTCTATCATGATAAAGTATAATATAAGGAAAATTTCTAACCTTCTTTTGGAGATATACATATTTTATCTATGACTCTATAATAATTACATCCATAGATGATTGAAAATTTAATAAGGAAATATCATATTTCTCCCCATCAATTATGATTTACATGTTCTACAACCACATTCACATTCACGATATGTTAATTTATTGAAAATCATAATCATTAATCATCTCTAACCACCTTGTCCAGTGAATATTCAACTCCATATATTTTAATATATACATAAATGTTTTATGATTAGAATATATATATATCACTTTTATCCATAATAATAATCCATCTGTATATTTAATGAAAAAATCACAACAATTAACTCAAAATCATGAATTGGGTAATTTTTCTCATGATTCATCAATTTCATTGAGGTATAAGATACAACCATGTCATTCTAAAAATCAACACATCCAAATACCTTTGTGGATAAATCACCATATATCACAACCCCTTCACTAATATTGGGTAATATACAAACATGTCTGCCAAAAAATCATCTCTTCAGTTCCTTGAAATTTTCCTAACATTCATATATCCTGAGGAACATGTATTCCTTATGAGTTAACGTGGATAGTGAATTATATATTCTGGATTAATTCTCTATAAACCATTGATAAATCATGATAAACCAAAAAACCCTTAGATATCAATCATCATGATTGATCTTTACTAAAACTCAATAGCCTCTGCCTTGAATGAATCATGTGATATACACTCTCATGAGATTATATAATCTAAAAGTGAAACATTTTGGTTTTAAAATTCACACTTTGTATATTTTTCAAATAATTTCACCTTCTTTATTGTTTTTAGTACAATTATCAAGTGATGCTCATGATATTCATTCATATTTGAATAGATATGAATATAATAATTAAACAATACAATGAACTGATAAATGTCATATCTAAATATTTTATTCATTAAATCCATGATGATTCTAGGAGAATTATTAACACTGAATGGACTCACAATATATCAATATTGTCTACTCCATTAAAAAAATATCATCTTGGGTATAACCTCCATATTGTCCCATAATTTATGATATCGAAAGTAAAGGATAGTATTGAAAAAGTATCGATATCCACATAGTTGATAAAAAAATTCATCAATATAGGGAATACGACACTTCTTCTTTACCGTGACCTTTTTGGATCTCGATAATCAATGTTGAGTCCCAATTATCCATATTTAATCATTACAAAACTATCAAGTGAACTCAAAGGTGACACAATTGGTTGAATTAATTCCCATTAATATTTCTCATGGAGTTAATCCTATAATTCATTTATCTCAATTGGGTCCATTCTAAATAGATTCATATAATTTTTTAAAACATATATGGGTTCTATAGAAAACCTAATCACCCAATTTGGTGGATGTATAGGAAACACTTCAAGAAAGAAATAGAAATATTCCTTCATAATAGTCATATAATTTATTTTATGTTTCTTCCCAACCAAATGAGATAACCACCCCTTATATGTAGGAATTAATACCGATATAATTAATGTTATATCCATTGTATTTTCACACTTATCGTCACACTGATTTTTTTTCCTTGTTTTTTTTGGATTATAAAATTTGACTTTCCTTCCACAATAATTGAAGTGCTATTTATGTAGTCAATTCCAATAAATTTCAAAGATGAAATAAAATTACACTAGATGAATAATGAGAATATTTCTAGGACGGAAATTTTTTCTAACTTCAACCGAAGTGGAATCATAAACATAAGTTATGATAATCATGAAATTCTGTATTTTCAGTGATAATTCAATGTATAATCATTTGGGTGGAATCTAGGTACACTTATAAATATATTTTAATATGAAATAATTGGTATATGTTGAGTCAAAGAATGTATTAGATGTTCAAAATATCATAGTATATCTTCATCTCACCATGTCATTATCACAAACCTTGTTAGAAATAGTGATCAAATTAAATTTACCTTTCTCTATCAAAATGATAGGTAGTTGATGTTGATCATATTCATTAACCTTCAAATTTGGGAATGTTTTCCATATTTCCCATAATCATTGAATTAGAAAAACTTGATTGTGGGAGGTTCATTCTATGAATATAACTCTCTATTTTCTTCATTAACTATTTTATCCCATCAATATTTTAATTTATGACTCAATAACAATCCCATCCATATATAATTTTTTTACTATTCCTCTTATGATAACTACCTCTATACTTATTCCAACAGTTTGAGTATATATGAAATCTCATTTTTTTTCAATGATTCTTATATTTTACTTTGAATTGAAATTTTATCTTTTTATAAAAAACATGATATTGATATATAATTCCAACCTTTATTTCAACATTTATATCACATCATGTAATATATTTATAGATACTAATGTCTTTTATGGATAAAAAACTTTAGAAACCTGGTTTTAATCCATTGAAGAATTGATTAAACATATATTCATGTAAGATAGTAATACCAGAAGTGTATGTCCCAACTCTTGTAATATTTTCCTCACAAGTATCAATAGATTCATTATCCCTTTATTTTTCTCAAGTAACTCCTTATTTGTATTTTTAAAAATAATAAATGAATGTATGTATTGGGAAATAATTTCGTGAAATCATCCCATTCCATGGATTCATTTTAACCATGTTTCCTCGTAGTCTTAATAATATTTCACTATTTATCTCCTTCATTATGCAAAGTGTATATATTGAAAATAAATTATACATGTTCCAAACACTAATTAACGTAACAAATGTTTTTAGTGGCACAAATCAATATTTAAGAAACTAGTGGATGAGAAGTCCCACTAAAACAAGGTTGATGTTTCCTCCTGATTGACATAATAGAAAATAGTTTCCTCTTTTTTTACATTTTAATGTCCGACTAGATGTATAGATTGAGAATTTTTTATCACATCATTATGATATAGAATTCTAGATCCCATAAAATTTTTATTCTCTAGTGTGGAATAATTACATTGTCAATTGTAATCAGTATTATCACTGTACCATTGGTTTTAATCCATTAAATTAAACTAAAAAACATATTTTAATCAATAATAATACTACTGGGGAAAAATTAATCCTGTAAAATTACTTTTAAGAGGTATAAATTATAACACCATATTTTCAATATATGATATACTAGTTTTATTATAATTCATACATATTCATCTTATATTTAAATCCTATAATATATTTTAGGATTTATTTTGAATTTTTATGTCATATTCTTTAGGAGTTTCAAACCAGGTGTGCGGCAAGTCCTATTGTCTCCCACCCAGTGATTATTGACTACAACTCAATGCTTCCTTTTTTAGTTTTTAACCTAGGTACCTTTCTTCCATATCCAAAATCACATGTTTTATCTAAAACGAATGTATTTTCATAAAAACCACTCACTCTATCCTTCATGAAAATTCTATGAAATTCGATAACCTTTTTACTCATCCTTATACCTGTCCGTGACATACTCATGGGGATATAACTAATGTTTTATCATACTATTTTTGAAAGGATAAATAATCATTAACTATATTAAAAACAATAGTTCCCCGAGACTATAGGACATAGATATCACAAAATTTTTGAACAATAATTATTACATAACACATACACATGCCTAAGGATCATAATGTTACAGTTCCTTTAGACACATAGAAGTATAAACAACTTATTCAAAACCAAACTATCTCTTATCAAACCAAATCCTTCATATATAGAACTATTTTTAAAAAATATAATAGATAATAATATTCCTTATAATCTAGGAAAATAAAATATAAGAAAAGATGATATCAAATGCTCAGTAATGATAAATAATAGAGATATGTAAGCATGCCATGGAAATAGAGGTATGTGAACATGATAAAAATATTTAAAATTAATACAAGGCATATCAAAGATCATAATTTTGAGTCATGTATGAAATATGGAATGTTTATCCAAATATATTCATAATATAATATGATAATTTGATCTATAATATCATAATATTGAAATAAGGCATTTATTTTTTATGACACTTATGAATAGACAATCATTTTCATAGTAGTCACGTATCACTACCATGGCTATCATAATTGATTGACTTCATTCCTCAAACCACCATAGTAGTTAAGGTTTTCTCCCAATACCATCATAGATAAAATACCTATACATATATGGGTTTACTCTTTTTGTATACAATTATATCTCATGATAATTAAATCATTACACAATGTATTAGAGAGAGGTATAGGTCACACCCATCTCCCTATGAAAAATATATTTATTTATTAAACAATATCATAAAAAATAATAATATCATAACCAATTGAAAAAAATGGAATTTCTTAAATATTACATCATATAACAACTATTCGAAAAGTGACCAGTTTTATAATCATTTCATCATTTAATCAATGTGTAACCCATGGAAAAGGAAATGAGATCCATAATAATTTTTTCATGGTATAACCTTTTGAAGTTAAATGGTTTTCATAAACATATTTTCAAAATAAAACATTCATAGAAAAAAATAGAATGGCATCCATGGTTAATGTCTCTATTAAAGCATTGGTAACATCAATATATTTTATATTCAATGTAAAATTATTTTTAAATATAATTTAAATCATTTCATGAAGAAAATAACATTTCTTCTATAATGAGAAACAATTTAAAAAACATAAAATAATTTGAAAATACTTGTCTTTAAATATAAAATAGAAAATATATAAATGAATATTTATATAAATAATGGTCAGGATGACATGATGTCTCATTCATTCCATACACATTAAAACAAAGATACCATTCATATTTTTGGTAAAGGAAAAACTTGAATTATGTAGAATATAAATGAAAATTCCTTTAATTTTTTTAAAAATTAAAATATTGCTAAAAATTATTTTAAACAATCATTGGAGAATAGTAAAAAAAATTAAAACATTATTAGAAAAAAATTGTTTTGGAAGAAAACGGGTTTCCACCGAAGAAAGAAAGAAATTCATATATCCTAAAAATAATAGTTTAATTATTTTAAGTAAGAAAGAGTGGAAAATGGTATTATTGATATCATGAATAAATAGAAGACAATAAGATTCATTATTTTATTGATAGATGGATCATAATATTTTATTTCAAGAAACAACATCATAAGAAATCATGATAAATGATGGTATTGTAACATAAAATATTTACCACTTTGAAAAAATTAATAGGATGTCACCATGATGAAAAATAAGTAAATGAAACAAAAAAATATCAAGATTATAAATTAATTCTTTATTTTAATTTTCAAATGTAATGTATATACTCATCTTAAAGGATTATAGGTGCATATCATAACATTTCAATCAAATAAGGGAATGTTGGGAAAAAATCTCATACCTTAAGTATCGAATTTATTAATTCATATATGAAACACCATTAGAATAAATATTTTTTTTATTTTAAATATATTAAATAATATAATATATATATGATACCATATATTATTTAAATATGCCTTTCCATTAAATTTTTGTTAACAATTTCATGTTAATGTTATATTTTGGGTAATAACAACTTTGTTTTTCGAATGTGTTTATATATTTTTTGGTAAATTGATAATGTTCATGGATATATAAAATAATTTTTTTATCCCAGTTATAAATAACATATATATATAATGTATATATATATTTATGGTTATCTATAAATGTTAGAGATATAAACTGAAATACACAGTTCTTGGTGCTGATATGTTGTACATACGCTTGAACGTTGTGTTGAATTTTAAAAATGAATGAATAAAAGTAATGAATATAATATAGTTACCTTATAGAATAATTTTTATTCCATATATATCACATATGTTAATTAAAATAATCTTTATTACCCTCCATGTAAAGGGTTAAAAAATCACATCACTTTATAAGATGGTAGTTCACCATAGATGCGAACGATTTTATCATATTCCCATTAAATAAAATGTAAAAAATTATCTTTTGATATTATAATTAAATATGACTAGTAATATATTAAATATATTATAAAAGAATTTAATAAATAATTTTAACAATCCAAGAGAGGTGGTAATAAAAAAATATAATGATATTAGTTTGAGAGGTGGTATCCCTCCGTACATATGAATATTGTTTTCGTATCACACTTTATTGAATTAGAGATGGTTGTATATACTTTCCGAAAAAAAATTATTTGTATATGGATGATAATGAGATTATTATATCTTATTTGTTTAATAATAATTTATGTAAATGGGGGAATAAATAAAATAAAAACCCATAAGGAATGACGTTACCTCATCCATTAGTAACCTCTGTATGATTGCATTAATTCTTTCCTATGATGGATTTTTTCCATGTATACAAATTATAAGATGATATGACACAATTTTTTAAGTGATTTGGGATTTTCATGTTTTACCCTAATGGGTTTTATGTTTTTATGCTGGTATGAGTGAGGAAGCCATTTATATGGGAGTTGAGTGGCTCACTTGAAATTTTTTGAATGAAAATGGTTTTACCACGTTTTCACAAACCAAAAGACACATAAAATGGAATATTATATATACCTAGTAGTTATAATGTATTAATATGGGTTAAAAATATATTTTTTATAGGTTTTCGGTCATTTTAATCATTATCATTTTAGTTTCCCCTCAGTAAACCAATTGTTACGTTAATTGTGGAAAATAATTTTTATTGTTTTTAATATTCATTATTGAAAAAAAATTGTTCAATATACTATATATTATAAATTATTATGATATAATATATTTAATACTTATTTTCAAAATCCATTAACATATTTGTTAAATTTTAATTTAAAATAAATCTAATAGACGTGACAAGAAATCATGTTTTAAAAGAGAAAATAGTTCAATAGTTTGAAATGTTTTTATATAAAAATCCAATATAAAATTGATTAAAATTAAATAAATTATATTAATAGATATATAGTTGAAGTAGTATAAATTTCAGAGAAATTTAAAATAATTTTTTTTATTTAAATAGTTTTTACAAAAAGGTTAATTTAATTTAAAAATAACTATATTTCACTAATCATCAAAAAATGAAATAGTTCAGAAGAATACCTAAAATTCACCCAAAGATATTTTTAATATATTTAATTAAAATATTTTATTTATTTTATATATTTTATTTCTAAATTTTTTAAAATTTAATTATTTTTTCAGAAAATGAAATTCAATCATTTTTCATGTTGTGTTCTCGACAAATAGAAAAAAATTTCTGGAAAATAAGTATTATATTATTATTATGTTTTATTTATATAAAAACATTATATTAAAATTTTTAATTTTTTTAATCTTAATATTTCTATGTTTAATTTATTTGTAATAATAGTGACAATTAAATAATTTTTTAAATTATAAATAGCGTCTTGTTAAAAATCAAGGTTGCGTTTAACAGAAGCTCAAATTAGTGTTGCGTGAAAAAAAGTCAATAAGGGAGGTTTAATTTATTAATAAAAAAAATTATTTATAAAATATTAAGGTGTTTTATCATCAATAATTTAATATTGAAAACTAAGAATGAATATGAAATAAAAATTTTAGGATATCTACAAATTCTATGAGAAAACACCACGGGGTTTCCTCTTAAGGATGTTATGGATGGTCTTTTGGGGCACCAAAATCTCTAGGATATGTTTATGGATGTTGGGGAGAGGTTATTTCTGGTGTTTGTAGTGAAAAATTGAAATATGTGTGTTAAACAGTGGAGGTAGGGTGTTCTGTTTTATATGTCGGGAATGAGAACCCTCATAGAAGTTACTTGGAAATTTTTTATAAAGTCTAAAATGATAAATTCATTCACAAGAAAAAAGCATTTAAATGGGTATATATTATATATTTTAATTTATAATATGTAAATATCACAATAAAATGGACTTTATAAATGTGTTTCGTAATTCTAAACCATTATATTCTTAGTTTAACCCCACGTAAACCGATTTTTTCCATAACCATGGTAAATAATTTTTAACAAATTTGATATTAAATATGGAAAAAATAATAATAAATAATATAAATCACTATAATTAAAAATATGGAATCCATTTTAAAAATTACATTCATATAAGTGGGAAATAGTAATTTTAAATTAATCCCAAGGATGCGATAACAAAGAGATAATTCAAAGAGAAAATTCTCAAATAGTTTCAATCATTTTATATAGAAATTCAATATGAAGACGATTATAATTACCTAAAAAGTCATATTTTAATTTAATTGAATTAATAAATCATGTAAACAAATTATATATATTATCTATCTTTATAATTAATTTTTAGGATACGGTTGTTTTCAATTAAAATTCAGTATTTTTAGTTATTCATGGAAAAATTCCATTTTTCATAAAAATCAAAAAAATCTACCATAAATTAGTTTTGATATGATTACTTAATATATTAATTTAATTATATCCAAAAAAGAGCCAAAAATAATTATAATTAATTATAAATTATGTGTGATAATTTAGACTATGAATCATTTAATAAAAATAATTGTTTTGAAAAAAAAATTATTTTTATTTCAAGCGGTTATAATATTATTTATAGATAATATATATATATATATATATATATATATATATTAATTTTATTTTATTTATAAAATCTTGAACCATATGATTTTCAAAATTTAGATATTTTTATTCATACCAACCAATATCAGGGCTAGATTATAATGGTTATGCTTAAATATTATTTTTTTAATGGAGTATCATGTTACTTTTAAAACCTGGGTTGAATGGATCATAAGATATCAAAGGGATTGAATGTATTTATAAATATATATATATAATATAGTATCCAGAAGTCATATTGTATTAAATTATTATAGTTCAATTTCATTCATGCAATCAAACATGATTTCCTATTTTAATCTCTTAAGGTGTTACAACTGAACTACAATTTTTTGACGGTTAACTTTCTTTTGACCAACAATTATATTAAACATAATTATTCCTTAGGAACAACTATTTTCTTATATATTTACATTTCCACTAACCAGTAATGTTATCAAATTTTAAAACCTAGTATTTTGTTATTCTAGATTTCCATAATATTTCACAGTCCATCTTTTTAAGAAGAATTTTAATTGACCCATTTTATAATGTGGATTTTCCACAAAGGATTTTTTAGATTTCAAACCATTTATTATCAAGAAAAATTTAAAATTAACAGGAAACAATTTTCTAATGGGATGAAAATTTATCACCATAATATTCTAAAATATTAAAATCATCTTCAATAGATTATTTGACATGAACCATCGAGCTTAAACCATCCATAAATTAATATTCTTCAAATATTACCATTATAAACTTCTCGTTGAATTAGAGGTTATAAATACAAATAAACACATTATGGAATATATATAATGGAAATACTAAATAAAAAATATTTCATTAACTCCTGGTAAATTATAATGTGATTTTTTAGTAATTTT
This sequence comes from Viscum album, assembly GCA_963277665.1. Classification (NCBI taxonomy): domain Eukaryota; kingdom Viridiplantae; phylum Streptophyta; class Magnoliopsida; order Santalales; family Viscaceae; genus Viscum; species Viscum album. Next base: position 1,837,605,331 of record OY728147.1, read on the forward strand.
ATATTATACTTTTAAACTATGTTTCCTCAAAAAATAATTTTTATTAGTTTTTTAGAGAAAGTATAACATTTGTTTAAAAAAAATTAGAAAATGTATTTTATAAAATGAAATTGATTATTTAAATATAAATATAAAAATTATTTTATAGAGATTTTTTATTATTCTAGAAATATAGATCTTTCAATGAATATTAAAAAATATAGATTTTTATTAACTTCTGATATATTGTTTTTAAAATTTTAAACATTCCATTATAGTTTAGAACTGTTTAAAAATAAATTTAGTACATTTATATTATGAGTAATTGAATTCTAATCATTGGAATCAATTTTAGGATAAAATTTGGTATAATATATTTTTTACACAAAAGTGCATTTTTTGGAATTTTATCTTTTTATTCTGTGTTTTTTCTCCATAATTAATTTCTTCCAATTCTAAAAATTATTTTGAAAAAATGCATTGAATATTTTGAATGAAATGATTCAAACTTCATAAGTACGTATTTTTTTTCTTCAATATTTGTAGTAACCATCATAAATTTTTATCACCTTGGTAAGGGTAATGCGGGAAAAATATTATTAAAACCTTTGGATAAGGCCTTATAATATATATAAAACATTCACATTGCCAAATTTTTAGTTGGATTTTATCCATTAATATCCATGTATTAAATATAAGGCTTCTTGGTTCCATATTAATTTGATTATAGAAATTAAATAATAAGAGAAATGTATAAAAAAATTCACTTTCTTGACATTAAGATCTATAACATTTTATCATAACGGTAAAATTAGAATATGATATGTTATAAATGATTATTTTAAATATATATTTATATTATTTATTATAGAAATTTATTTTAAATTTATATTAATTTAATATTTATACAAAAAAATTACATTAAGAAAACAAAATATTTAATTAATTAATATATAAATAATATTATTATTTTTTAAATATTAAATATAAAATTATATAGTAATTGTAGTGATCTGTTAATTTTTAAAATAAATAAATAATATTATGAATGGGGTAAATGTATTAATTTTAATTCCATTAATTTCATGTTGTGTTTGAAGTCAAATTATATGAATTGTTTCAACAGTGAAAATAATAACATTTTATGAAAAATAATATATTTTGAAGTAATATAAAGAATCATATAAATATTGAAATAGTTCATGTATGATTATAATTAGTATAAAATATCAACCATTGACCATTTATTTTTCAATTATAACAATACATGGAAAATTATTACCCAATAATAGTGAAAAGAATATTCGGTAGTTAATGGTACAATTGGTTAACTAGGATGTTAGACCAAAACACATGGTTTAATAAATAGCATAAACTGATCCCTATTTACCAGAATGATGTTACTTCATCAACATACTATATTATTATATAATAAATAGTTATTTCGAATCATTTTTCAATATAATTAAGGTATTATATTTTATTCTATTATTGAATTCAAACAGCGCCCCTTTCCTCACTTATAAAAGGGAACCCCTTCTTTCTCATCTTAACACCACATTGAGCCTTCAAAATAAAAAACCCTACATAGTTATCTTTTAAAATTATATATCTATGAATTAGTGATGTAGGAATTATTAAAATACAATTCCAAGGGTCTATATAGAAATTATCTAAAGGAGGTCCATCGACGAAGAGGTATTCATCTTTCACAACCTCTATCAATTTCTAACATCTTATAGATTATCTAAATATTGTTACTCAATATAAAATAATAAATTATGTATCATAAATATAATTAAAGGTAATTTTTATTATTAAACAAAATTTATTTACCCTCTTTTTCAATAAATGGAATGTGAAATAATCACCGGTATATATGTACGACATATTGTCTCCTTGTAATGATGTAATTGATTTTGAAACACCATTATTCACAGATGGATATTATGAGTGGATTGATATATATACTTTATATTTATTAAATAATTCTTCTTATTTTATTATATTATTATATCTACCTTATTACGTACCTATATTTAGGAAAAAAATAACATCGCTGATGCGTATGTGTGGACAACCACCTCCACAATGTGATCTGATTGGTTTTTCCATTAAAAATTACATGGATCAGAATAAAAACAAATTTAATTATCATATATGATATATTTGACAAAATATTATTCTTATAATGGTGAGTTATTATATACCTATATTTAATTCAATCTATAAATAAGTGAAAACCTGTTCATGTATACACACGACTTACCATCTCCATCAACGGTTAAGTTCATTTTTCTGTATATACCCATTATATAAGACTCTAAATAAATAAATAATGATTATATATGATATTTGTATAATAATAAAAATTATCTAAATGACATATACTTGTTAAAACAATAAGTATTTGGACATACACACTAAAACATGAATTATAAATGTAACAATTTTTAAGACGAACCATGATTTCAAAAAAAAATTAATAAAAGGGAGATAATATATTATAATTAAATAATATGTGTTATGATATAAATGATTTAATTTAATTTATTTATTTATAAAAAATCTATATTAATTATACATGAGGTTTTAATCCATATAAAAAGAGATAACACTCAAGGGAAAGGATTTCTGTTTTAATAACATCTTAATTTGGATTGTTCATTACTGGATTTGAATTGAATAAATTGTATGATCATTATTTTATATATCACATTATATTTTATTATCTTATTTTATTTATTTAGACTAAATATTTTATTTTTAATTTCCAAATTTTATGTAATGTAGACACTTGGATAATGACTATAATTAAAACTAGATATTTTTTACTATTTGGTCTGGAAATATTTTTTTTAAAGTCCATGTTATCATTAAAATTTTTAAATAATGATTCTAATTATAAAAAAAATATAGTTAGAATTAATTTATATCTACATTTTTGGTCCCATAAAAAATTTCAATGGTATAGTCTTTTCATTTTCCATATGAGGTACTTATAATATTTTACCAAAAATGTTAAAGGAATTTTTAATTTTACATACACAACATGAACATAATTTCCTACCATCATGACCATTAAATTATTTAATGATTACACTAACAATTTCCAAGGATCAATTCAATGAAACAAATTTCATAATATTTTTGAAAAAATTAAATTTTAAAAAATTAATTTCAATTTAAAAATGTTATTTTCCAAAAATAATATTCACATAGACCTTTAAATGGAATTTTCATCATAATAAAATACTTTTATGTGGATAATATGTTACTAGGGATATGATCCAATGAAACCTTTTGTATTCTTTAATTGTATAATTTATGATTATTATGATGACATATTTATGAAATCCATTAATTTTTCATATGTTATACTATGATGAAATAAGGTATTTTTTATAAAACCTATATTATTTAAATGGGTTATGTAATTTTGATATGATTAATGTTTTATGATCTTGTGGAACACATATTCATGATATATATTATGTAAAGTTTCATCCAAAAATTATATCACCATTCAATTAATTAGGGAATGTTTTATATCTCATGAGATAATTATGGGATGATTTTCGATATACTTGATACAAAATGGGAAAACATTTTATATGATTGATCCACTATGGGATGCATATTGATATTCCTAATCTACAATTAGAAATTGGTGATACACATTGATATAGAACTTATGGGATGGTGTTTGATCCACTATGACATGATTTTCATGATAATTATCCTTTAAATATTCAATGGAATATATTCCTATGATGGTTTCACACTCTTATGTCATTTTTTCTTGTTTATGATATGAATTTCATTTCATGATTATTTTATGAATATTACTCACTCTTAAGATTCATGAATTTGAAATGATATTGTTTAATGTTTTCACTCATGTGTATGATATATGATAGATAGAATATGATCATTTTACATCATATTCAAGATCTCATACTCTTATATTCATCTTCTACATTCATTTGATCATCGATTAATATCTTTAATGTTAGGGATTAATGAGTATCTATGAAAACCTATTCTTTTGAATTCATTCCCCAGGTTATGAAGAAATTATTTCCATATGGACTGTTAAGAAGGGTGAAATGTGAGAGGTAAATTTTTATAGCTATTGAAGAATGTTCATAAATAATATTTTTATGTATTCAATTCAGAAATACACTTAACCTTTATGGTTCTAGTGTGTATCATAATGTAACATATTGAAAATTCATCTCAAAATAAGTAATAGTTATATATGAAATTGTTTATTCATTATAATGTGTATATTAACATTAATACTTTAAAAAATGATTTATTCTAACAAAGATCAGCATGAAATTTTATTAGAAATGGATTTCATTGTCCTTCTACACTTTTCACGGATCACACTTAAGTTTAGTTCAATAATCATCGATTAATACAATCTCCTAAAATAATCACATTCATTCAGAAGTAGAATTTATAAGGCCCCAGCCTTAAACCTTACTTAATCTTGAGTTATTAAAAGATTACACATTGAGGATCTTTTCAGGTTTAGAGTTTTAGAGAATTAGATCATGAAACTGGCATTACATTCCACATTTAAACAAAGTGGTTACATAAAAGACAGTATTCATTCTTCCCATCAACGGAACCATATTGAAAATAAAACATGGATTCTTTCTTGACACATCCTTAACACTGTCATCACATCATGTACCTTTCCCTTGACCTATGAAAAACATTTCAAAAACTTGGGATGAGTATAAAAAGCTCAGTAAGGGTTATAAAAATATGGAAAGGAAACATGAGTTCATATATACATAAGAATGAAATCATACTTTACCCATAAAACATAGGCACTTTAACATACCTCATCAATCCATGAATAAATCATAGAAAACATAAGACACAAAAGTAACTTGAGGCATTCATAACATTCTTACGTAGGGAGTAACCCTCTTGGTTATGTTTGGAATACCCATCACAGTATATTCCCTAAATCTCTTCGGAGAAACCTTAACGTTTCACTCCTTCTCGTTACCCAATGCATTGGAGAGCTATATCGGGCTCACCCGCACTTAGTTTATCACGGAACCACCCATCTTCATAATAATGCCCAAGAACCTCAACATAATTGTATCACATAAAACATGCATAAAGGAAACATAACTTTTCCACCTTTCAATAAGAAGATATCAATACAACATATTGATATAAAAACATTATGAAAACCATTTTCAATACCAAAATAAAAGAAAAGTAAAACATGATATTTCTTTTTCTTTTAAAAAGAAGGTATGGCTTGTAGAGGATGCTGAAACCCAAATAACTGTCACGGCGGTGGAGAAGTCGTTGTCACCGCATACGTACGACAAAAACATCCCCTTTGGTCGTTTAGTAAACACTTCGTATAAAAAGATTCCTTTTGAATAAACTTAAAAGTAAAAGGGGTTTATACACCGTATAAAAGAAGGTTGTGTATAAAACAAAATATGCCTCAATGAAAGGATATTGAGACGAAGTCCCATACAAAGATGCTATCCTTGGATTAAGGATAAATCAATTACAAAATTATGTGTGAAAAACTAATACACCAAATATAAGGGGATATTAAGTGTAAAACAATTAGAGGTTATTCACACATATTCATAAAAAGACATATTCAAGGAGTACAAGCTTATCCCAAAGAATCGAAATTGGGTTAAGAAGTTCCCTTGCAATAATTAGACAGCCTAACGGCGTCACTTCAAAATTCAGAAAAAGAGTTGATGAGAGATAAAAAGGGTATATCAACACTTGGACATAAAATTTACATCAATAAGGATATAGAGGAACATATCCCAAAATAATATTATGTGAATTAAAAGACATAACAAAATAAGTCTTTTAAAAAGAGGAGGGTGAAAGGTTCCCTTACCGACATGGGTATCTTTTGAAACATACGCCCAGTGAAAGAAGGACAATACATAATTGATGTAAATACTCATAAAAGAAATAATATTACACAATGAGTAAAATAATGGTCAGTACGTACACCACTCAAAGGAAATTGTGGCAAATGTAGCATAAATCTCACGGGAATAAAAGTGAGATGAAAAATCACTTACGAAAACTCGGCAGCCTAACGGCGCCACTTAAAACTTCCAAAAATGGATTGATGAGATCAAATAGGGTATCTCATAACATTAAAACAAAATGTACAGCAAGAGGAATATGAAAGAACATCCCCCATAATAACAAATAGGAGCTTAAAATAAGTGACATAAAGGAGAGTACTTAAAAAGAAAGAGAGAGGTTAGATCTCTTACGAAAATTCGGCAGCCTAACAGCGCCACTCAAAACTTCGAAAATGGATTGATGAGAGAGAATAGGGTCTCTAATCACATGAACATAGTAGGTACAGTAGGAGTAATATAAAATAACATCCCAATCATAAGAAATATGAGCTTCAAAAGGAATGACATAAAAGAGTGTACTTAAAAAGAAAGAGAGGTGTAGGATTCCTTACCTCAAGTCCAACTTGTCTTGTTCGTTTCTTTATATTCTTGAATAATAAACATTGGTCAATTAATAATTGTCTAAGTACCTCCTTTATAGATTATTATTCAGTTCAAATCACATATTATAATGTTATAATAATTGTTTAATAATGTTAGTTCATATGAGACGTTTTTGCCGATGTTTGGTACATGAGTCAAAAATGAACTTGTTTAAAAAAAAGATTGCTCATGTAGTTATAAGTAAATAATTTCCAAAATAGTATTAATGATTAAAATATCATATATATCCAGTAAATATTCATTTCATACTATTCCATATCATTTGGAGATAAAAAACGAAAAGCACCGTTCATGGAGACGGTAGGCCGTACGTACGCATGAACGCTACTTTCATTTTTTGTCATATTAATGGAATTAAAACAAAATGAGATATATATATATATATTATAATTCCAGAATGATATCCATAATTTTTTTGTAATATATTACATATATATCCATTATATATATGTACTTATAGTATTACATAACATTTTGAGATAAGAAATAAAATGTACCGTTCATTGAGACGGTAAGTCGTACGTACGCATGAACGCTCTGTCCATTTCTATTTCATATTTAATGGAATTAAAACATAATGATAAATAATAGTATTTTAATTCCAGTATGATATCATATATAATATCATTAAATATATCCTTTATACGTACCACATATGGTATTAACGAATCAAATCACTTTGAGGGGGCGGTAGTCCGCACTTCCTTAAATGAAGATATCGCGTTTACCCATAATGGACCCAAAATAAAAAATAAATAAGCTTAAGGAAATCATAAACATATTATATATCATATATAAATATAGTGTCATCTTAATGGCCACCTTTGAAGGTGTTAAAATAATGTTGAACAATCATCGTTTCGGGAGGCCGAAATTCGCCATCCATGGAAAGAGTATGTTCTTTAACCATTATATGTAGGTGTGTGAAAGTGTAGCTCGAATCCTTCTTATAACAACATCCCAGTATATTTATGATACTTTATGTGTTACAAAAGAAATTAATAAAAAGAGTTTAGGGGGTTGGAGAAGAAAAATAAAACAAAAGTACTCAAGTGAAGTCATTACCTTAAAATCGGGTAACTCCTTTTGATTTGAGCTCAAAGGCTTCCTTGGGAAGACTTATGCCGAAAGTGAGGCTTCAAGGAGTAAGAGAGGGAAGTGGAGAGACAAAATGGGTAGAGGTTGGCCGAGACAAAGGCTTTGGGAGTGTTGGTAAGGAGGTAGGGGTGGGGGCCCTTTATAAGAGGAGAGGAGGGGCACTCTTGTAAAGTTACAAAATGTTACTTTATTTTCAAAAGAGTTTCAGATTTTAAAGGTCCCACATTGATGTATTTCGAGGAAAAGGTGATAAGGGTTCGAAATCCCCTCATCTAATAGGTTTTGTACATATATAGGTCTTAGATATTACATTATCTTACCATTTTATTTAAATCGTTAAATAATGAGGTCATTGCTGCATCATCATGATTTCATAAATAATTTAGTTTATTTAATGTCAATAAATTATAAAAAAAATACTATGATGTAGGAAATATTTTTATATTTCCAATTAATATTTATAGTCAAAAATATGATTTGTATAACCCCATGTAAAAATTGTTTTTGTAAAACATTTCATGTTTGTCTCATTTTTACTTTAACTTTAAATAAAAAGATATTAATGTCATTTTCCAACCAAAGTGTCTTCATGGGGTCCCCAAGTTGACCCATGGGTTTTCTTGGTTGGCCATGACACATCCAATGAGGTTAGGACTTGTTTCAAGTTCATTTCATATTATTAAAACATTATTTTTACCTTAAACTACACTAATTACCTCTAATCGCGATTAAAAACTTAATAAGTTACTATTCACCAAAAAATTATTTTTATCCCATTGAACCACATTTTACTTCTTAATGACAACCATGTATGTCGGAATTTTGAAATTCAAAACACAAAGATGGAAAATTTTCATTTAAACGGAAAAAATCAGTTTTTATAAGTATCACTTAGTGGTTTCACTATTCATAAAAAATTTAAGCTTTTCAGAAAAATCCCATAAATTCACCCTAAGCTATATTTGATATTCAGAATTAAAAAAAGAAGTCTATTTTACAAAATTAAAAACATATAAGTCACATTAATTAATTTAATAATTAATTCCCGCTGTCAGATCAAATACCGTGTTTTTATGAAACAATAAGTATCAAAAGATTGACACTAGTTTAAGTCTGATTTCGAAGTGAAATTAATTCCAATGACCACTATTGGATTTAATAGTACAAATATATTCTAATTTCACTTTAAAACCAATTCAAAATATAATATAATCATAAAAAAATTATATTAAAAAGATGTTTTGAATTACAATACAACATTTTACACTATTCATTTAAAAAATTAACTTTATCGGAAAGATACCAAAAATTTACAGAAAGTAAATTTTGATGTCCCAATTCTTAAGAAGAGTTTTATTTGGTCCAATAAAACGTATAAGTGTGAACAAAACTATATTTAATGACAGTTTTCCATCAAAAGGTGATAAGTGAACCTTTAGTGAAAACTAGGGAATATACGCCTAAAATTGAATTCTTTCTGTATTTTAAGCCTTTATATTTTATTGGATAAATGTAAAAACATTTAAAAACAAGTATAATCATATTTTAGTTACTTATATCCATTCCCGCCAATACAACAGATACATGTTAACTACCATTTAAAATAATATTATTTTATTATTAGAGTGCAACGTAAGATTCCCAAGAAACTCGTTGTTGCGTGTTGGGTACTCCATCGAGCATAGCATCACCTTTAAAGTCATATTAATATTTTATTCAAAAATATGGATAAATATAAAAATGTCATATTCTTTATTTACCTGGGGTGTTACATCCTTCCCCCCTTTTGGTAATTGCGTCCTCGCAATTTTAAAATTGTGCTTGGAAATATCCTTTAAAGTCCCAAATTGGAACAAGAGTCGGTAAAACAATCACTTTAAAATAAAGAAAGATAAGTACAGAGGTCACCCGAGTTAACCCATACTAGGACTCCATGTAGGAAAACATGTACATGGAGGAGAAAACATAGGTTCATGTTCTGATGGAGAGTGATAGAAAACATGTTTAGGAGAAAGTTAACAATAAGAAAATCACAAACTTGTGATGGGTTAAACGGTGTTGGGTTCCCCAGTAGGAAAAGTTAATAGACAAAATTTTTGTTTTAAGTTACTTTTTATTGAGGAATTTATTCATAAGGAAATATAATCACTTATCAGGTTGACTTTCAACTTTTACTAGATTCCTTAATCAGACTCATATTTTTTCCAAAAGACGAGTATTTAGGGAGACTTGTTCGCATTAAGTGTACTATAATCAACTTCAAGAGAATCACCTAATCCACAAAAGAGAACTATATACATCCCATGTCTTTAGGCTTTAACCAAAACCAAAACTAGAAAGGTTAGTACATGGTTAGATAATCCAAAAAAGGATAACCCTTTATAAAAATAAAATCTATTCTTAATCTCAAAATTTGTCCAACAAAACCCAAAGTTCAAAGAGGACCATCCGATAGACAATTTGTCCATAAAATTCTTCAAAGTAAACCAATATAAGATTGAAACCCAAATATTTGAAGGATTTAGTCACATAGTCTTCCATGTTAAATCGTAACATTTATCTCCAAACAATATCAGTTGCTCCTAAAGTCTTGTATTGAAAAGTAATTAACCTAATCACATATCCTCCATGATAGGTTAATAATTTTCATAAATAACCCAAAATAAACTTACTCTTAATTCATAAAATAATCTAACTAAAAAGAATAGGTCAAACTAACCAGGGACTTCATGTAGTCCAGTGGTAGGCAATAAATACCAGTCGCACTTTGGTTGTTGTTTCGATTCCCGCAGCTTTGTCCGACGCGAAGGGTTGTCACACGGTCTGCGTGTTGTCCTTTTTCCAAAACTATATAATTCTTAAATCATTCCCTAAAAAGAGATAAAATCATAAAAAATGATCATAACATATTTTAACCTCAAGTTTATCTCAGGCCTTTCATTTTCCAGCATATCATATAATAACCCATAATTACCTCAAAAGTAAGGATCATATAAACTCTAATGGTTACCTTTATAATTATTACCTGAACTTCCACATGGATTAGTCATCTCGTACATGATGCATTAAAGATCGTACCAAGGTTCAAGTGGTTGATCATGACTCCTTGATAGTTGGTTTAGAACAACCACGAGTTTCCTCATTGAATCCCCCATTTTATCTAGTATCTTTATCATAGAACCACCACAGTTTCCTTCAAACCTATTGTCTCTTTGGTGCCTGATAGATCCATCCATTCACTAAAAACAGAAATGTCAGTGTGAGTATATCAACAAAACCATCATGTACTAATGAGGAAGGTAAACACTAAGATATACTTACTCATTCACTTTATCTAAAACTAGGACTCTTTCTGAAATCCTAACCATTATGGTAATGTCACTTATGCTTAAAGAATACCCTAACCTCTAAAGTTATCTAAACCGACCTTTGATACCAACTATAAGGCCATAGCCTTAAACCTTACTTCATCTTGAGTTATTACAAGATTACACATTGAGGATCTTTTCAGGATTAGAGTTTTAGAGAATTATATCATGAAACTTGCATTACATTCCACATTTAAACAAAGTGGTTACATAAAAGACAGTATTCATTCTTACCATCAACGGAAACATATTGAAAATAAAACATGGATTCTTTTTTGACACATCCTTGACACTGTCATCACATCATGTACCTTTCCCTTTACCTGTGAAAAACATTTCAAAAACTTGGGATGAGCATAAAAAGCTTAGTAAGGGTTATAAAAATATGGAAAGGAAACATGAGTTCATATATACATAAGAATGAAATCATACTTTACCCATAAAACATAGGCACTTTAACATACCTCATCAAACCATGAATAAATCATAGAAAACATAAGACATAAAAGTAACTTGAGTCATTCATAACATTCTTACTTAGGGAGTAACCCTCTTGGTTACGTTTGGAATACCCATCACAGTATATTACCTAAATCTATTCGGAGAAACCTTAACGTTTCACTCCTTCGCATTACCCAATGCATTGGAGAGCTATATCGGGCTCACCCGCCCTTAGTTTATCACTGAACCACCCATCTTCATAATAATTCCCAAGAACCTCAACATAATCGTATCACATAAAACATGCATAAAGGAAACATAACATTTCCACCTTTCAATCACAAGATATCAATACTAAATATTGATATAAAAACATTATGAAAACCATTTTCAATACCAAAATAAAAGAAAAGTAAAACATGATATTTATTTTTCTTTTAAAAAGAAGGTATGGCTTGTAGAGGAAGCTGAAACCCCAATAACGGTCACAGCGGCGGAGAAGTCATTGTCACCGCATACGTAAGACAAAAACATTCCCTTTGGTCATTTAGTAAACACTTCATATAAAAAGATTACTTTTGAATAAATTTAAAAGTCAAAGGGGTTTATACACCATATAAAAGAAGGTTGTGTATAAAACAAAATATGCCTCAATGAAAGGAGATTGAGATGAAGTCCCATACAAAGATGGTATCCTTGGATTAAGGATAAATCAATTACATAATTATATGTGAAAAACTAATACACCAAATATAAGTGGATATTAAGTGTAAAAAAATCAGAGGTTATTCACACATATTCATAGAATGACATATTCAAGGAGTACAAGCTTATCCCAAAGAATCGAAATTGGGTTAAGAAGTTCCCTTGTAATAATTAAACAGCCTAACGACGTCACTTCAAAATTCAGAAAAAGAGTTGATGAGAGATAATAAGGGTATCTCATCACTTGGACATAAAATTTACATCAATAAGGATATAGAGGAACATATCCCAAAATAATATTATGTGAATTAAAATACATAACAAAATAAGTCTTTTAAAAAGAGGAGGGTGAAAGGTTCCCTTACCGACATGGGTATCTTTCGAAACATACGCCCCGTGAAAGAAGGACAATACATCATTGATGTAAATACTCATAAATGAAAGAATATTACACAATGAGTAAAATAATGGTCAGTACATACACCACTCAAAGGAAATTGTGGCAAATGTATCATAAATCTCACAGGAATAAAAGTGAGATGAAAAATCACTTACGAAAATTCGGAAGCCTACTGACGCCACTTAAAACTTCCAAAAATGGATTGATGAGATCAAATAGGGTATCTCATCACATTAAAACAAAATGTACAGAAAGAGGAACATGAAAGAACATCCCCCATGATAACAAATAGGATCTTAAAAGAAGTGACATAAAGGAGAGTTGTTAAAAAGAAAGAGAGAGGTTAGATCTCTTACGAAAATTCGGCAGCCTAACGGCACCACTCAAAACTTACAAAATGGATTGATGAGAGAGAATATGGTCTCTCATAAAATGAACATTATAATTAAAGTAGGAGTAATATAAAAGAATATCCCAATCATATGAAATATGAGCTTCAAAAGGAATGACATAAAAGAGTGTACTTAAAAAGAAAGAGAGGTGTAGGATCCCTTACCTCAAGTCCAACTTGTCTTGTTCGTTTCTTTATATTCCTGAATAATAAACTTTGTTCAATTAATAATTGCCCATGAACCTCCTTTATAGATTATTATTCAGTAAAAATCACATATTATAATGTTATAATAATTGTTTAATAATGTTAGTTCATATCAGACGTTTTTGCCGATGTTTGGTACACGAGTCAAAAATGAACTTGTTTAAAACAAAGATTGCTCATGTAGTTATAAGTAAATAATTTCCAGAATAGTATTAAAGATTAAAATATCATATATATCCAGTAAATATTCATTTCATACTATTCAATATCATTTGGAGATAAAAAACGAAAAGCACTGTTCATGGAGACGGTAGGCCGTACGTACGCATGAACGCTACTTTCATTTTTTGTCATATTAATGGAATTAAAACAAAATGAGATATATATATATATATATATATATTATAATTCAAAAATGATATCGATAATTTTTATGTAATATATTACATATATATCCATTATATATATGTACTTATAGTATTACATAACATTTTGAGATAAGAAATGAAATGTACCATTCATGGAGACAGTAAGCCGTACGTACGCATGAACGCTACTTCCATTTCTATTTCATATTTAATGGAATTAAAACATAATGATACATAATAGTATTTTAATTACAGTATGGTATCATATATAATATCATTAAATATATCGTTTATACGCACCGCATATGGTATTAACGAATCAAATCACTTTGAGGGGGCGGTAGTCCGCACTTCCTTAAATGAAGATATCGCATTTACCCATAATGGAAACCATAAAAGTATTCCCAAAATAAAAAATACAGAAGCTTAAGGAAATAATAAACATATTATATATCATATATAAATATATTTTCATCTTAATGGCCACCTTTGAAGGTGTTAATATAATGTTGAACAATCATCGTTTTGGGAGGCCGAAATTCGCCATCCACGGAAATAGTATGTTATTTAACCATTAGATGTAGGTGTGTGAAAGTGTAGCTAGAATAATTTTTATAAAAACATCCCAGTATATTTATGATACTGTATTTGTTACAAAAGAAATGAATAAAAAGAGTTTAGGGGGTTGGAGAAGCAAAATAAAACAAAAATACTCAAGTGAAGACAATTCCTTAAAATTGGGTAACTCCCTTTGGTTTGAGCTCAAAGGCTTCCTTGGGAAGACTTATGCCCAAAGTGAGGCTTTAAGGAGCAAGAGAGGGAAGTGGAGATACAAAATGGACAGATGTTGGCCGATCCAAAGGCTTTGGGAGTGTGGGTAAGGAGGTAGGGGTGGTGGCCCTTTATAAGAGGAGAGGAGGGGCACTCTTGTAAAGTTACAAAATGTTACTTTATTTTCAAAAGAGTTTCGGATTTTAAAGGTCCCACATTGATGTATTTCTAGGATAAGGTGATAAGGGTTCTAAATCCACTCATCCAATAGGTTTTGGACATGTTTAGGTCTTAGATATTACATTATCTTTTCATTTTATTTAAATCGTTAAATAATGAGGTCATCGCTGCATCATCATGATGTCATAAATAAGTTAATTTACATAGTGTCTGAAAATTATAAGAAAAATACTATGATGTAGGAAATCGTTTTATCTTTCCACTGAATATTTATAGTCAAAAATAGGATTTGTATAACCCCATTTAAAAATTTTTTTAGTAAAACATTTCATGTTTGTCTCATTTTTACTTTAACTTTAAATAAAAAGATATTAATGTCATTTTCCAACCAAAGTGGATTCATGGGGTCCCCAAGTTGACCCATGGGTTTTCTTGGTCGTCCATGACACATAAAAAGAGGTTAGGACATGTGTCAGGTTCATTTAATATTATTAAAACATTATTTTTACCTTAAACTACACTAATTACCTCTAATCACGATTAAAAACTTAATAAGTCACTATTCACCAAAAAATTAATTTTATCCCGTTGAACCAAATTTTAATTCTTAATGACAACCATTTATGTTGGATTTTTGAAATTAAAAACACAAAGATGGCAAAATTTCATTTAAACGGAAAAAATCAGTTTTTATAAGTACCACTTAGTGGTTTCACTATTCATCAAAAAATTGAAGTTTTTCAGAAAAATCCCAAAAATTTACCCTAAGATATATTTGATATTCCGAATTCAAAAAAGAAGTATATTTTATAAAATTCAAAACATATAAGTCACATTAATTAATTTAATAATTAATTCCCGCTGTCAGATCAAATAGCGTGTTTTTATGAAACAATAAGTATCAAAAGATTGACATTAGTTTAAGTCTGATTTCAAAGTGAAATTAATTCCAACGACCACTATTGGATTTAATGGTAAAAATATATTCTAATTTAAATTTAAAACTAATTAAAAAGATAATATAATCATAAAAAAATTATATTAAAAAGTGGTTTTGAATTAAAATACAACATTTTACAGTATTCATTTAAAAAATTGAACTTTATTGGAATGATACCAAAAATTTACACAAAGTAAATTTTGATGTCCCGATTCTTAAGAAGAGTTTTATTTGGTCCAATAGAATGTATAAGAGTGAACAAAACTATATTTAATGATGGTTTGCCATCAATAGGCGATAAGTGAACCTTTAGTGAAACTAGGGCATATACGCCTAAAATTTAATTCTTTCAGTATTTTAGGCCTTTATCTTTTATTGGATAAATGTAAAAACATTTAAAAACAGGTATAATCATATTTTAGTTATTTCTATCCATTCCCGCCAATACAATGGCTACATGTTCACTACCATTTAAAATAATATTATTTTATTATTAGAGTGCAACGTAAGATTCCCAAGAAACTCGTTGTTGCGTGTTGGGTACGCCATCGAGCATAGCGTCCCCTTTAAAGTCATATTAATATTTTATTCACAAATCTGGATAAATATGAAAATGTCATATTCTTTATTTACCTGGGGTGTTACAGAATTAATTTTCTTCATTACTTATGGAAACATAATCTATTTCTTCATTAAGATAAATCACTAAGACTCCTTAAATTTTACCTTCTCTTAAAATGCCTTGATTACTCATTTGTTCTGTTGTGTTAACCTCTAGTATATCCCTACTATTATTTTATTTCAAATTCATTCATATTTTTTACATTTACTTAATCATTGAATTTAATCAACCATTTAACAGTTTTCATCATCTATTGTGTTTTTTATCTATTGGGTTCTTCAATTACTATATTCTTCAACAATTGATAATAAGAACAAAACTCATCACTAAAATCCATTTGGTTATTAAATATTTCTATGTATATTTTTTTAATACCTAATATATATTTATTATTAACTAATATGAGAAATCACATAATAGGTTTCCATTCTCATTATTTTATCTATGATCTCTTAGTGATCCCATTAGTTTATCTGATGTTTATTTTCCCCCTTATTGTCTACATCTTCAATGGTCCAAGAGCAAGGGAAAATAAAACCAATCAAGATCCCCAATCATAACATGAAAATTAACCATAATTCCCAATATTTTTGATTATATTGAATGAAATAATAATGTCTTTAGGGATGAATGAAAACCATATTTTTAATTTAATGATCCGTTCATTAATCAAATATTTGTCTTAGGATAAAATGGTTTATGTATAAATTAAACGAGATAGTTTTGACACAAAATATTTGTATTGTTACTCCAAAATGTGATAAAAAAATAGAAAACATAACTAAGGGTTTGTTAAAACATAATAAAAGTAATATTGTATATTGATTTAATAATATTGATAACAAACATTCAACCTAAATTGTGGCCCCATTTATGTTACTTTTCTTATTTCATGATATATTCATCCTCTCATCATTAAATATAGGAATTATTTTCCATATAATGAAACAAAATCGTAGTAAGCATACCAAAATAATCATTGAATCAATATTATTTAGAAATTAAAAACTAGTTTTCTAGAAACATCTAGAATCTGTGAATTTGCAATCCATATTATATATAACCGTAATGTCTTGTTTCTCCAAATTTCATTATATTATGGAAATTATACTATGTACTATTCAATTATCAAATTTAAGGAACCAATTATTACAAAACCTATATAATCCCATATTAATATATGATATAGATATATGAAATGTATATACTCTCCACTGTCACCATGGGATAATATTCATCTATCTATCTCATCATGGTGGATACCACAACAATTCTTTTAGAGTGGAAAAATGATTCCCATTAAGAAACTATTGTCCCTACCACATGAAATAATGATATCTAAGATTGAAATATTTCTAGTCATGTAATACATTCACAAACTATGTTATTCCATATCCCTCCTAAAATGAACTTATCCCTTCAAATACCAAATAATGAAAATAAAAAATAACTATTTGAATAAGGTAGTCTTTCCTTTTCACTTTAGTTTGAGAAAAAAGACTAAGAGGTATTTCTAAAACAATAATATTTATTTAATTCAGTTACAAATTCATGAATAATATTCATATATTAACCACTAATATTCAAAATAAAAATTCTTTTGGGTACCATGGAGTTATTCAGTTTAATTTTAGATTTCCCCTTGTATGAAATTTTCATTTTGAAAATAGTTAACCTGAAAAATGAATTCATATTTTTCTCTACCATATTCATTGACATATTAAACATATTATCCCATATATTCATTAAAATAGTATATTACTGTTCCAAATTCTATTTGAGGGATGGTATCTTTTTCACAACCACAATTATTGTTTCTGATTAACATGATTTTATCAAACTTTTATTACACATTTTTTTCTTTTGTGTTATAATTTTCATTCAATTTTTAAAAGACTGAATAGTATATTTTCACATTCTTCAAAACTTATTATCTTCTTTGATGTTACCCTTCTATATAAACTACTCATGAATCCCCTCTTCTTCTATAGTGATATCTTATAAGAAACCAATGATTTTTTATCAGATTTATTTTCTTTATTTTCCCTTAATTATAACACTATCATAGATTTTTCAGGATACCTTACAACATTTCATGATTTATAATTTTCTTAGATAGTATAATAATATTACCTATAGTGTATTATTTTACTTTAAATTCTTATTGGTTATATTCAATTTCATATTTTACTTTTATATAAACCTGAATGAAAAATTTCCATCATCCTCCAACTACATTTCCATCATCATTAATGGGATTAATCTTTTTATAAACAATCCATCATTGTTATATTGACCACCTTTATCATCACATCTATATTTATTACCAATATATTCAATTTTATTAAATGTAAATAGATTTACCTTTATCTATGTAACATGATTCATTATAGAATGATTTTCCCTATCATCTATGTTTTCTTCATTAAAGTATGCTACCATTTTATTTTGATAATAAATATGTTATACAAATAGTCAAAATATATAATGTCTGATGCTTTTCATACATGGATATTACATATTTATTGATGAAATTGAATTATATTAAAAAAAATACAAGCATGTGGAAAATAATAGATTGGTACCTTTGGAATTATGGGACACATTGTTATAATTTTGTGAAATATATTCAAAATATCCCATAATTATATTCCCTTTAGTAATCCTACGAAAAATTCCAATTATAACATGTGTAATGGATATATAAAAAAGGGTGAGCTTAGAGGATCAGTAATTGTTTAGAAGCGAGATACATAATCATAACAATAACATATGTGTATGAAGACATAAACATAAAATTTTAACATCAAACCCTACATATCAAAGAACATATATGTACGGACCCAACCCTAGTTTCCTAGACCCAGTGCCTTATTTGATTACATTAGTATATAAACAGGGAATAAACATCCCGAAGGGCCGATCAGTTGAGTAGTCTTGAAGATACTAGATAAAAACATGAAACCCATTTTACATTTTTAAATGAAACAAAATATGATAAATAACAAAAGCTAATAAACTACATCCTTGAAAACTCAATAAATGATCTCTTCTTCTTGACTCAGGGATAGAAAATCTAATGAAATGGGTGAGTAAAAATGCTCAGTAAGGGTCAGAAATATATTGGAATATATCCTAACATAAACCTTAGGAATGTTGAATATATAAGAACAAGAACCTTTAACAAAAATGTAAACACATTATGGAAGGAATATGAGATGAGTAAATAATTACATAATAAAACATAATCATGGGTATTCTACTAGTAGAATAACCACAAAAAGTTCAATTAATAGCGTTATAAATAAGTAAGTGCATATGCCTGAAATTTTGAAACATTATGTCAAGTCATAGGTGAATACGTCTAAAAATGATTAAGGCCTCGGCCAAAACTATATACCCCATTCGGAAAGACCTCGACCAATTCCACACCTTTTTTTCTCATGAGACCCATCGATGCATAGAGGGGCTATAGAGGGCCCCAATAATCACGCACTAAGTAAAATACATTCTCCATTTGAGAGGGGTGAACACAATCAACATATACATTAATATTGAAATTAACATATGAAATGTAAATAACATTCCCCAATCATTGAATATAAACATTAACCATGAAAAATATTATTGTGAATGATATGAAAATAGAATATCTATAGTCAGAATAACAAAAAAACCCATCAAATAAAATATTGTAGATTATATCATAATAGATTAACCTCAATTAAGTACAACATTCAACAAAGGATGTTGACATAGGGGAATATATTTATAAACTAGACCAATGACAAATTCTTGAGTAATAATCCTTAAAATTCCAAAGTGTCCCATACCACCTTGAAAAATTCTATACATTAAGCTTTATAATACCATGAGAAAAAGGAGATTGTAGATATGATATACCCTATAATAGGTACATACACCACATGAAATAAATAAGTGGTGAACAAGGCATATATCTCATAAAAGTTAATGAGAGAAGAAAAAAATCCTTTTTTACTTTAGAATGAAGATTCCTTTGGTAAATCATTAATATTTTCCATGAAATCTTGTTTTAAACATGGATATACCACAAAATAAAATACCAGGATATTGAAATTATATTTTAGGCATAAATGATTTCCCATTGATGTGAAATCATGTAAAAAGAGTTCTTAAGATTCAATATAAATAAAATATTTTGGAGAATTTTATGGAAAGTATTAAAGGAAAATTTAAAGGTGAAAGAAACATTTGTTATCATAAATCTATAAATGATCCAAGATAATTTTCCATTATAAAATGAGTTTTTTATAAATCAAATGGTGGCATAAAAAATATTTTTAAGTACACTTGAAAACGGTTCAAAATTCCAAAATATCCCTTGAATTGGTGTTGTATTTCAGAAAATATTTGGTAAATTCCTTTTAAATCATGTTACAATACATAAAATAAGAAATTATTCTTCTTGGTGAACATATATTTAACACACACACAGAATTTATGAGGAGTATATACACTACATGAAAACAGATTTATAGCAGCAGTTTTTATAACTGTTGCTAAAAATGTTTTGATCAAAAATTTAGGGGCGGTTTCTAAGATCGCCAGGAAAAAGCCGCTGCAATTTGTTTATAATTTTTATTAAAATATATTCAAAATTTTAAAAAAATTAGAGGCTATTTTTTTAAAAAAAAAACCACCATTAAATAGCATTGGTTTTTTCAAAACAGTTGCAATAATTTATAAATTTTTGAAAAAACTGTTCATATATTATTTTATTTATTGTTTATTATTTATAATCAAATATAGTTTATTAATTATAAATTTAAATATTTTTAATGTGTAAATTAATTAATATTTATAAATATTAGTTAATAATATTTTTAAACTGAAAAAAAAATCTTCAACAAGATGAAGAACAGACATCAACATCAAATGACCATAACTTCTGATCTGAGAGATCATTTCAGTTTCACAACCCTTCAAAACAAATTTTATGAAATAAGAAAAAAAAAGTGAGATTTAAATCATGTGATAATCATAGGAAAAAATATATTCAAAATTCAAAGATGAAAATTGAACTAAAACTTTAAACGACCATAACTTTTAATTCGGGAGTCAGTTTGGGCTCTACCACATGTCAAATCGAAGGCTACGACGAGATCTACGTCATTTAGGCCAGCTACCATCTCTTTCAGTATTTCACCCCTTTTTATTCTGCCAGAAAGGCCGATAAGGACTTTGAATCATGGGTTTTAGTTGCAAACACGAATTTCATAAAATTCAAACTGTTATAACTTTCAATACAGGTGTCTGTTCGGCCAGTACCACATATCATATCGAAACTCGTTTCATGATCTTCTATTAGACTAGTTATGGCACTAAAAAGGGAGTCTTGAATCATATTTTAATGTCATTTTTTTGTTTTTAGGGTTTTCAGAAATTCTTAACGTTTTAGGTTTTTTAATTAATTAATTAATTATTTACATATTTAATATTTATTTATTAATTTTTAATTAATTAATTATTATTATTTTACCTATTATTTATTCATTATTTATTTATTTAATATTTAATATTTATTTCTTTATTTATTATTTAGTTATAAATTCTACATTAATTATTAATTTATTGTTAGTTAATTAATTAATTTTTAATTTTTAATTATTAGTTTGTTATTTAATTATTATTTATTTATTTATTCATTAAACAATATTTATTTATTAATTGTTAAATATTAATTAATTAATTAATAATTATTTATTTATTATTTATAACATGATTATATATAATGAAAAAAATGAGATATTAATTATTAATTATTAATAATCAATTATTAATCATTAGTAATTAATTATTATTAATTAGTAATTAATTATTTTTTATTTATCTATTTCTTTATTTATGTATTTATTTATTTAAGATTCAATATTCAATATTTATTATTTACTATTTATACTTTATTCAATGTTATTAATTATTTATTATTTATAAATTTATTTTTAATTTACTAAATATTAATTTAATAATATTTTATTATCTATTTATTATTTATTATTTGTTTAATATTTATTGATTATTTATAAATTAAATATGAATTATTTATTAAATATTAAATGTTTTCTATTGAAAAATAACAATTAGTTATTATTAATTATTAGTTATCTATTTATTATCAATTTATTTATCTATTAATTAATTAATTAATTTGTTTATTATTTATTATTTATTATTTATTAATTAATTTTTAAATTTCTAAATATTAATTTATTATCTTTTTATTATTAATTTATTAATATTTTTTATAATTCATTTATTTATTAAATATTCATTTTCTATTAATTCTTAATTAATTAAATAATTAAATAATTAATAATAATTTATTAATTTATAAATATTAAACATTAAATATTAAATATTAATTCTTAATGATCAATTACTTATTTTTAGTTATTATAAATTATAAATTATAAATTATAAATTATTATTTATTAATTATTTATTAATATTTATTATTAATTATTAATTATTAATTATTAATTATTAATTATTTATTATTTATTATTTATAATTTATTATATATTATATATTATTAATTATAAAATATTGATTATTAATTATTAATTATTTTAATTAATTAATTATTTTCACTTTTTAATTTTTAATTTTTAATTATTTATTATTTCTCTATTATATCATTATTTATCTATTATTTATTAATTCATTGTTTATTTTTTATTTATTTATCATATATTCGATGACTTTTTAATTAATTTATTATTTATACAGCACTTATATATTATATGCTATATATTATATATTATATAATATATATTATATAGTATATAATATATAATATATATTATATATTATATAATATATATTATATATTATATGTTATATGTTATATATTATCGAATATATATTATATATTATGCAATATACAATATACAAAATATATTATATATTATATATTATATATTATATATTACATATTATATATAATATACTATTAATTATTAATTATTAATTACTGATTACTAATTAATCATTATTGATTAATAATTTTTATTAAAAATTATTTAGTATGTATCTTTTTTTATGTAATAATTTTTTTTCCATTTAATATATTTGTGTATCAGTATATTAAATTCAATTTATTTACCACTTGAAGAGCTTGGAAGAGTGGTAATGTCTTTGGAGAATAAGCATGAGGTAAGGGGTTCAAATCTCACCCAACGCAGAATTTATAAATATTGCATGGCCATGTGCAAGGACATGGACTTATGCATGGAGATGGGAATGAGCTTGGTAATAAAAAATAAAAAAATATATTACAATAATATATATATATATATATTACGAAAAAATATAAAGTTAATAAATAAATTACATAAATCACATAAATTAAATCAAAAAACATAAATAAAATAAATAAAATAAATAAATAATAAAGAAATAATAAATAATAAATAAATAAAATAATTAAATAATTAAATAATTAAATTAAATTAAATAATTAACAAATAAATAAATAAATAAATAATTAATTAATTAATTAATTAGTTAAATAAATAATGAAAAAAATTAATAATTTTTTTAAAAAAAATTTAAAAAAGAAAAAAAATTTAGTGACAGTTTAAACCGATGCTAAAATCCTTTGCTAAATTGTTCTACAATAGTTTTAAGAACCCACTACTAATTATTTCCAGACCCACGATTTTGCGGCGGTTTTCCAAAACCGCCGCTAATTGAAAAAAACCACCACGAAATACAAATATTGGGGTTGTGATAATAATACACAAGAGTTTCATAGAGGTAATTAGATAATAAAAGTAACCTAAATGAAATTGGTTATTCGGGTGGAAAATCCCTTACCACTTTGTAATCAAAAAATTTTGATGCCCCAAAAATAATAATATTAAATTGATACATTGAATTACATGAATATAAATATATTCATTATAAGTTACATCAATGGGAATTATACATACACTATACACAAGTATTAGTAGTGAATACAGAAAACCTCATAAAAATGGAACTGAGATGAAGAAACCCCATACCTTAAGTCTGAATGTGTTCTTCTCTTGAACATAAGGTTCGAGAATATTAAATTAGACTTATTAATAACCTAATTCAGAACCTATTAGACAAGTATTTACTTTATCATATTTCTATTTACTTCATTTATGGATTTCTATATAAGTTATTAAATTGAATTTGGTTGTTCCGTAATGTTCGTTTTCTTTATTTTCATAACTAATTCACTTGTTCTTAAGTAATGGATTTCATGTGGAATTGATGTAAATCTCTAGAATTGAATTATCATATTATTTATGATCATATATATGTGTTATTGGTCATTTATATAATTTGGTTACATGGACTGGGGATTAATTATTATATATAACTTTAATAATAACTATTTCAATTAATTAGTGGGTTTTGATTACAATGAAAACATCTTTCTTTATGACATAATAGCTTAAGTAAAAAGGGATTACAGAACCCCACGTAGGGTATATTATATATATAATAACCTGGTTCGACCATAACAAGAATGGTTTCATTACCAAAATTGAGAATGATAATAGAAATTGAATGCCCACCGTCCTTGAATGTGGTAAATCAACCCATCTCAGATGATGTTCTTGCTACTAGTATAAATAAAGGTAAGTGTAATAGATGATGATAACTTATTTCACTATCATGAAAACATTCCACTACATGTAAGGTACTCGAGTCATCACACTATTTGGATAAGGAGAGGTAATAATAGAAAAAGAAAACAAATGAACTTGAAAGGATAGAAAAAGAAATGAAAATAGGAGTTTACCTCTTGAACCAAACTTCCTTGAGAGACTCTTTAAGGGATAGTTTTTGGTCATTTTATGAGATCATGGTCTACAAGACGTGGTAGAGGAGGTTGGGTGGATATTTGAATAGAATTTGGAGAAAGCACAAGGCTTGAGAGAAGTGAAGAGAAGAGGGAGTGATGGGGGGTTTATTATGGAGGGAAGAAGGGATTTCTCAATTTTTTATTCATCAATTTTTTATTTCTCCCCAAGAAAAATAATAATGAGTCTTCCATGACCAATAATATTAATTTTATCAAGTGAATCAGAATTAATTTGTCTTACATCACCAAAACATCATACAAGACTCTATAATTAGTTTATTATGCTTATTTTGTAAATTATGGTATTTCATGATTCATAAAAATTTCATGTATTTCCAAAAAAATACAAACAATTCACCCAAACCATTTTTCAATGTGTAGAATCAAAAAATGAAGTCTATTTTTTCAAATATAATTTTCCAAATATGATTAATTTAATATTTATTTAAAATCGTAATTTAATTTCAAAAAAGTTTTTAATTAATTATATTCATATTCCAAAACATAGGTATATCGGTCTCCAACATGAATATTAATTATATACTATCATAGGTAATCTTAATATTGATTAAGGTATATCACTATTCATAATGGTATGTTACTGTTCATAAGTGTAGGTAACTATTCACCAAAATTTCTGGTTTTTTTATCACACTTCAAATAACTTACTCATTGATACTGTGTATATCTTATTTTTGAAATTCACATCACAGAAGAGAAAAAATTATCTATGCATGGCTAGGTTATAACAATGTTGTGATTTTAGAGAGTCAGTGATCCATGCATTCTATAACAAATTTAGCTGTAAATTTTTGGGGTGTTACATTATGACCACCTTACAAAAATTTTATCCTCGAAATTTGAAATTGAACTTCAAAAGTTAATGGTTGATACTTGAAATTTTTCTTATGGAATCCCACATCAAAAATTAGATTAATAAAATATCTTATTAAATAAGGTTAATGGAGATGATGTTGTCACCCCCAAAAGTATACTTACTATTGAGGTGACATTAGTTGGAAGAAAAAATATTGCACATGAAAGAAAAATCTAACTATGAATTTCTAATGGAACATGATAGAGGGCATGTTCAAATGAATGTTTATTACCGCAAAACTATAAACTATAAAAATAAATTCATCGATTTTATCAATGATAATGTTAATAAGATACCGTTTTATTTAATACCATTTTCCTTGATTTGAAGAATTAATCCACTCTATAAGAGTATAAATATACATTTATACTAATAAACTCATCCTTTTATTGTAGTTTAACTATCTATACCTCATCACATAACATGGGTTAAAAAATTTGGTTTTGAAATACATTAACCTCTAAAATCTCATATAATGATCAACTTAATCCATTTTATTAAAGGTTAAAAAATTACAAAAAATAACGATTCAAAACATTATAATGTAGTCATATATGTTTCCTAGATAGACATATCATTAACCCTTAATCAGCAAGAAGTAGCTCTAAAATTCACATTCCAAATATGTGAATAACATCATTATGTATCCTATAAAATATCGTAATAACATGAATTACCATAACTACCATATTGGAAACATAAATTCTTCCATATTCCTTAATTATGATAAATGTTAGTGGATATATTCCATAAATCCAAAATTGATGTAAACTGCATTGATTATATAATATATCACTTCTCGACAAGTCAATAATCAGTTCCACGGTAGTCAATAATTATATGAATCAATAATTTCTTTATAATTATCTCAACCTGAAATAAATATTAAGTGTTGTATTTCCATAAATTAAATTTTTATAAAAACCTTATATTTCCACTGAATCACTTTTCCTTTGTACCATTCATTATATGACATAAAATCCTTAATAAAAGAATACGACGGTATAATACTTATATATCACATAATTCATACAACTAGTACATTACTGAAAAAATATTAAAATTAATGGATTCATGACTTGGAATATTAATCATTCTACATCATCTATGGTAGCATCATAACTTCCTCATTATCCAAAATCATAATTTGGGGTATATTCCTTCAATGATAGGGACATTGATTTGAATAGTGTCCATTCTTTTTGAAATTGAAGCACTGTACATTGGAAACCATTTTCAAGAATTCCCTAGGCTCATTTTTTCCATGGTTATCATGTGTTGAAAGACACTTATTTCCCTTCTTCTATTTATCCACATATCACTATACCATCCTCTTATTCTTTTTCTACCCTTCAAATCTATAAGACTCATATAATTCTTTATATACACTGTTAACACATGATATTATTTCATCATATAATGACGATACATGGGAGACAATATTCCTTTGAAAATATGTCTTAAGAACATTAGAGATATAATTATTTTTACACTTTCCATCCAATTAATTGGTGAGGTTATCATTAATTATTATATGCACCATATCCAATCAATTACATATTATATATTAGATCATAAAATTATGAACTCTCTATAACTATAAATATGGTATATCACATAGCATAAATTTATGCATCATAAATCCTAGAACCATATAATTAGGTTACATTGCGAACATAAATCCCTCATAATGGTGGGTAAATAAAATGTTATTTATCATAATCATATCCCTCTAAGAGTGTCAATCCAAGAGTATAAAAATCCCCATTGTCGTCTAACGAGATACCCCGGGTCAAGACCGAAACTACTTGTTGGGGTTTTCACTCCTAGGTATATCTGTGCCTGACCCACCTCAACTTTTTTGTATCCAGAAAGGGATGCGTTTTCTCAAAATATCCACATAACCTATTCCTTAACAAAATACCAAGAAGTTATTTTATGTTTATCCTAAAAGACTATTTATTGGAATCTTCTTTAATCTATGTTTCCTACATGTTGTTTCCATGTTTTCTACTAAACATCTCTAATACCAACTGTAAGGACCCGATCCCAGTTTCTGGGAGCTGGTGCCATATTATATTACATTTTTATATAAAAAAGGAATAAGCATAAAAAAGGACCATTCAGTTTAGTTGCCTTGAAAAAAATAGATATATACATGGAACCAATTTTAAATTTTGAAATTATACAAAATATGATACATATCAAAAACTATTAAACTGCATCCTTGAAACTATCTCTTATTCCTAACCCCGGGAAAGAATAAAAATGAAAGGGGGTGTGCTCAATCACTCAGTAAGGTTAAGAAATACAGTGGAATATATCATAACATAAACTATAGGTATGTTTAATACATAAATACATGTTCCTTTAACAAAAACTAGAACACGTTATGGAAATAATATGAGATGAGTAAATAATTCCCTAATAAAACATAATCATGGGTATTATACTAGTCGAACAACCACATGAACTGTTAATTACTAGCATCATAATGAGGGAAGTGTATATGATTGACATTATGAAATATTTTTCAAGTCCTTGCCAATGATGTCTAAAAATGATTAAGGCTTCGACCAAAACTATATATCCTAATGGGAAAGGCCACGTCCAATTCCACATCTATTTTTCTCATGAGACCTAAAAATAAATCTAGGGGTGATAGTGGGACCTAACCATCATATATTAAGTCCAATGCATTCCCAATATGAGAGGGGAAAACATAATTTACATATATATTCATATTGAAACTAACATATAAAATGTAAATAATATTCCCCAATCATTGAACGTAATCAACAACCTTTCATAATAATATGGAGAATGATATAAAAATAGAACATTTATAGTCAGAATAACCAAAAAACTATCATCAACATATTATAGATTATATAGTAATTTATAAACATAAATTTAGTAAACCATTCAACAAAGGATGTTGTCATAGACAAATATATTTATAAATGAGACCATTGAGAAATGGTTGAGTAATAATCCTTAAAGTTCCAAAGTGTCCCATACCACCTTGAATCATTGAAATCGTTATCCATTAGAATATCATGAGAAAAAGGAGACTCTTGATATGATATACCAAAGGGAATTACATACACCACAAGAAATAAATAAGTGGTGAACAAGGTATATATCTCAAAAAAGTTAATGAGAGATGAGAAAAATCCTTTTTTACATTTGAAAGAAGATTCCTTTTGGAGTATAATTTTTATATTCCATGAAATCATATAATGAACCTGAATATACCATAAAATAAAATACTATGACATTGAAAGTAATATTTTAGGAATATATGATGTCCCAATGAAGTGAAATCATGTCAAATGAGTTCTTAAGATTCCTTATAAATACAACATTTTAGGGCATTTAAGGAATGTATTAAAGAGAATTTAATAGTAGAAAATAATTTTTTTCTAAAATCAAAAAATGATCCAAGAACATTTTTCATGATAAAATGAGTTATTTTATAAAAATAATGGTGTCTTAAAACAGATTTTTGAGAACACTAGAAACGGTTAAGAATTTGAAAATATCCCTTGAATCGGGTTTGTGTTTCGAAAACAATTTTGAAAGATCCTTTTAAAACATGTAACTATCCATAAAATAAGGAATTATTATTGATTTTGAACATATTTATAACACTCAAACCAAATTTCTAAGGTGTTAATAATAATACACAAGAGTTTAATTAATGTAATTAGACAATAAATGTAACCCAAATGAAAATCGATGTTTGGGTAAAAAAGCCTTTACCACTTTGTAATCAATCGATTCGTATGCTCCAAAATTAATAATATTAAAATGATAAATTTAATACCATAAAAATAAATATATTCATGATATGTTACATCAAGGATAATTATACATACACCATACATATGTATTAGTAGTGAATACGAGAATCCTCACAAAAATGGAAGTGAGATAAAGAAACCCCTTACCATAACTCTGAATGTGTTCTACTCATGAACGTAAGGTCCTGGAATATGACAGTATACTTATTAATAAAATAATTCAGAACATATTAGACATTTATTTATTTTATTAAAATTCTGTTTAGTTCAATTATACATTTCAAGACATGTTATTATATTGAATTTTTTTGTTCTGTAGTGTTCGTTTTCTTTATTTTCATAATCGGTTCACTTGTTATTTAGTAATGGAGTTCATGTAGAATGGATATAAATCTCCAAAATTTAATTATCATATTATTTATGATCATATATAGGTGTTATTGGTAATTTAAATAATTTGGTTACATAGCACTAGTATGAATTATTATATTGAACATTAATGATAACTGTTTCAGTTAATTTGTGGGTTTTGATTATAAAAAACTCATTTTTATTAATAACATAATACCATTTTTACAAAGGGATTACATAAAATTATATAAGGTATATTACATATACAATAATCCAGTTCAACAATAACAATAATGGTTGCAGGACCATAATTGAGAATGATAATATAAATTTTAATCCCATCGTCCTTAAATATGGTAAATTGACACATCTCGGATGGTGTTTTTGATACTAATATAAAAGATGGTAAAAGGAATAGATGATGATAACTTATTTAAAAATCATTAAAAATTAATATACTTGCAAGGTACTGGAGTCATCACAATATTTGGTTATTAAGAGGTAATAATAGAATAATAAATCAAATTAACTTGAAAGGAATGACAAAGAATTGAAAATAGGAATTTACCTATTGAACCAACCATCCTTCAGAGCCTTTTTAAGGGAGAGGTTTTGATTTTTTATGAGACCAAGGATTGATGCACATGGGAGAGGAGGATGGGAGGATATTTTGACAGAATTTGGATATGGTACAAGGAATTATAAGAGTGAAGAGAAGAGGGTGTGATGGGGGTTTTTATAGTGGATGGGAGAGGGGATTTCTCAATTATATAATCATTAATTTATTATTTATCCACATAACCAGGAATAGTGAGTATTTTATGACCAAAAATTGTAATTTTGTCATGTGATTCTGAATATATCGGGCTTACATCATCATAACATCATACATGACTCTATAATTAGTGTATTTATCTTATTTTGTAAATTATTGTATGTCACTATTCATCAAATATTATTTTATTTCAAAAAAATCCCACAAAAAACACCCACCAATTTTTCAACATGTTTAATACAAATATAAAGTCAATTTTTCAAAAATAATTTTATAAATATGATTAATTTAATATTTAATTAAAATCATAATTTATTCTAAAAAACAGTTTTAAAACATTTATTTATTTATTCCAAAACATAGGTATATCGTACTCCAAAATGAATAATATTTAGATACTATCATAGGTAGTGTTACTATTCATTATATTATTTTAAAATTCATAAGGGTATGTTACAATTCATAAGGGTAAGTTACTATTCATAAAAAATTATGTTTTTCTTATCAGACTCAAAATAACTTATTCCTCGCAACTATGTATTTCAGATTTTCAAAATTCACATCAGAGAAGTGACAAACTTATGTTTACATGGCTAGGTTAAAAAAATGGTGTTTTTAGTGACTCAGTGATCCATGCATTCTATAGTAAATATATTTCTAAGTTCTTGGGGTGTTACAGTATACATGATTCATTGTATATAGAATATAAGTTCATAATATATGAATTATATGAAAATACAGAGATTGATTCATAAAATAATAATAGAGCGATATGATATTAAATTGGTATAATAAACATAATAATATAATAAAATTACTTATAAGTTATGTTTTATTACCAAAACCAAATTTTGAACATTATGTGGGATGCAACAACTAGGTGGGACACACCCCCATACTTAGGTGTAGTCATTTCCCCATTTCCCATAGTAGATTTGGTATCCATATCTTCCCCTAGTGAATAAATTAATCCCATATCCATTATCCCATGAGATTGAAATCATTACCTAATGAATTTTATAACGATATTGGTCACAACCTTTACATAATAAGAACTCTACATATGTGTTCCACATGAATTTAAATCATAGCATAAGACTAAAAAAGTGTGATTCATTAAAATTTCCTCATAACATAACTCAGGTTGTAGGAATCAAAATCATAATGATAAATCCATCATAACAAAAAAAAACAATCATAGAAGGAATAAAAATATAATATTTAGTTTGTAACCCATGAAAATCCTAAGTAACATCAGAAAACACATTCTTATATGGAAACTGATTTTGAAAGATCAGTTGAAATAATTATTTCGTAAAATATCCTTTCCATTTTGAAAAAGTATTTTTAAATCATAAATTATATAGAAAAAAGTTTCATTGATAAAAAATTTTAAAGATCATAATATAATATTTCAAAACTATTTTAAAAATTTTTTAATTATTTTTTCCATTAAAAATAGCTAAAAATATTTAAATACACTTTTAGAAATTTTTTAGAAACCATTGATTTGAAGGAATAGATAACATTGAATAAAGAGATAATTACACTGAATTAAAATCATAAAATATTGAAAAGAATGATATTCATGAAAAATCAGGTCAAACAGTGGAAGATACTCCTCAAAAAATTATATAGGTGTGTAATATAACATTTGTCTCAAAGAAGGTAAATTGTGACAAAATTAACGTACTGATTCTGAAACTTTTAAACAGTAATCCCCAAGAAATAAAAAACATAAAATAAATGTTTAAATACAAAAAATATTTAAGGATAATGATTATAAAATTAATTCATGTGTAATACATACACCACAAAAAATAAATTACTTGTGAATATAGAATAAGCCTCGTAGAAAAAAAAGTTAGAGTAAAAATCCATTACTTTATGTATTGACTCTAGTCATACTCATGAAAAACTAATATATAATAATTATAAGTTTATTATCAATATATTACATAATCATATGAATATATAAAATAACATATTATATTTACTTATGAATTTATATTACCATCTTAATAAAAATTCCAGGTTTATGTTATGATTCAGGTAATAACTACTTTGTTTCTCAAACATGTTTGGACTTATTATTCATGGTCCTCATAATTGGGACATCATATCATTATATCTAGAATGATAAAAATAATATAAATTTCATATATATTAATTATATATGTATTTAGGATTATCTATAAAATATATAAATATAAAATCAAATACATCGTTCATTGTGATGGTAGATAATATGTACACATGTACATTGTTTCAATTTCAAGTTTTGTTGAAAGAATGTAAATTAAATATATGTATATATAAATATAATATTATTCTCGTATAATTATTATTTCTTATATATCATATAATTTATCTAAAATCATCCTTAATACATTGCATATAATTTTTGAACGAATCAAATCACTTTGTTGAGGCAGTAGTCGACACAACCATAAATGAAGTTTTCATTTTCCAATAAATAGGAAACCATAATGGTATGTTTTATATAGAATTTAAAAAAACATAAATACATTACAAATACCATATACATAGTATAGAAACCAATTATTCATCATAGTTCCCATAAATGAGACGTGGTTAATAGAAAATGAACAACATTATTTCGTGAGGTGATATTTCGCTATACCCCAGAATGGTAAGTTCATTTCCCATTTGATGGAAGTTTGTGTATTTTTAGGTGGAAGTCATAATTTAAAAACATCTAATTATATTTAAGGTAAATTTTTTAATATATAAAAATTAAATGAAGTTTTTTTAATGTATTTAAGGAATAAAAAATACAATAAAATTGTTCGATGAATATAACCTCTTATTTCAGTATATCAGTTTTATTTTCACAAAAAGAATTAATTAGTTGGATTCACTCAAAATATAAGAATTATAGGATGAAGGGAGGGGTTTTAAGGATATTTAAAAAGAAATTATGATCCAAATACATTATGATGAGTTAATAAAATATAATTAGAGGTTCCCTTTTCGAAGAGATGAGAGAGACACTTTTGGAAATCTTCATATTATCAAATCAATATAAATTAATTTTATAATTCAATTGGATCAAAACATATTAATATATATTAAACAATTAATTTGGGTAAGACAACCCTCACCAAATAAAGATTATATAAATTTTTACTAATTATAATCCTTGTCATTTAGTTTTAGTCGTTATTTATCCTTTATAATTACAATAGTGATATCTTGTAAATTACATATTTAGGGATAAAATAATTAACATAAATTAAAAAAATACAAATAAATGAGTAATTTATTAAATATTAAGGCTTATTCCAATCATTTATCCAAATTTTATATTTTTATGATTTTTATATCATGTAATTAACTATTATTTATTCTTAAATATCAATAATGTAAATTTTGACACTATTAATTACTTGACTTCATAAAAATATCACAAGAACCTGATATCATTGAAAAAAAATTACTAAAATCATCACTAAAACATTAAATTCTTCTATAAAAATCATCTATGACGTTAATAATATCAAATTACAGTTATTTTTATATTTTTAATATCATTTATTTGGTTTTTTCATTAATTAAACATTTACTACATCATCATAGTCACCATTTAGGGTAATTATATTATCACTATTTATTTTAATTAAATTACAATAATATAGATAATTATATTATCTTTATAAATAATATTTATAGTTGAACATATAAATTATATCAACCAATATTAAAAATATTTCTCTTATTAAAAACAAAAGTATGACAAAATTTATATTCATTTTAATATAATATTATAATTATTACTATCTAATAAAAAAGGCCATAAATAATCTCATATCTGATCCTTAAATTTATAGGTATGAAAAATATTTATCCAATTAAATTATCAAATGTTTTAGGGTAATTTTATAATATTTATAATATTATTTTTACTCTCAGTTACCGGATTCACACATAAGTATGGTAATAAAAACTACCAAATTTACTATTAATTTGATTTCAAAATAAGAGTCTTGTTTACCAAATTTTTAAAATATGATTAAAAATATGGAATCATTTTCTAAAAAAACATATAATTCACAAGAACTAATTAAAATTTAATCCCAT
Source organism: Viscum album (assembly GCA_963277665.1). Taxonomy (NCBI): domain Eukaryota; kingdom Viridiplantae; phylum Streptophyta; class Magnoliopsida; order Santalales; family Viscaceae; genus Viscum; species Viscum album. Next base: position 1,837,640,143 of record OY728147.1, read on the forward strand.
TAACTAATCTATAAAATGAGTTTTTAATGTAAAAACGTCGAGAACATTGAAATATTATAATATCAAAATTCAAGGTGAAATTTATTCCAATATAACTAAATATATTTAATGATAAATAATTGAACTAATTATACTATAAAAATTTACAAAATACAATTTAACATTTTAAATAAATCAGAAAAAAACAAGTCCTTAATTAAAATATAGTATTTTTACACTTTTCATCAAAAATATAATCTTATCAAAAAATACTAAAGATTATGTCAATGTAAATTTTGAAATAATATTTTAAAAGATTTTTTTTCAAAAATACATTATAAATATGTCAAAATAAGATAAAAAATAACTACACCATTAAAAGGAAGTGAAACTATTTTCTAGAAAAATACTTCCTTTATATTATAACGGGATTTTTATATCATTTCTTGAAAAAAAATAACATTGATTTTAAAAATATATTTTATATATTTTATTTATATTTAGTTAATATATTTTAAAAAAGATATATTTTGTAATTAAATGTTATAAAACCAACTTTTTTCTATGAAAATATATTTTTAAAAATCATTTAATTTTAAAATGTGTTTTAGATTATTTTATAATTAATTGGTCATGAATTAATTTGTAAACCATAATTTCATAATAAAGTTAATCCTTATCATACATTCCATTATTATATCAAGGATATAAAATTATTAGTTCATTAGTATAATAATAAAATGATGATTCATAGGAATAGAGTGTTTCTTGTAAAGCATGCTAAACTGGTGTTGTGTGTAGATAAAGTTTCACATGGTGTATAATATAACACAATTCATCAATGAAATTAAATTTATTCGAAATAAAGGATCATAAAAACATATTTTTTGACATTCTATGATGTATAAAATACATTTTTCCTTCAAACATCTTCATTCTAATAGAAAAAATTCAGGACACTTCTACGTCATCATATCCTCAAGTTACAAATAAACATCTTGAAACTGGTGGGTTTCTCCAAAAAACAATAACTAGGTTATTTGTGTTGATTTTGGGAATTTTATCTCTATGATCTTATATTTTTACTAGTTTAACTTCATTAGAATGATCATTCTCTAGTGGTATGACCTCGGAGTTTGGTACAAGTGAATGATCCGTATTGTATTTCCACAGAAGAGGTACATGGATACCATCATGATTATGAGATATATTATGTGGATGTTACAATGGATATTCTACCATTAAAATATGATCGAGAATTTAAAAATGGAATTACATCAATGTAATATCTAATTTCACTTCGAAATTCAATGGTGGATGTTTGAGAATTTTATTATGGAAAACATAAATCGTCCAAATTGTCAATAAAAAATCCTCTAAATCATAGGTAATTTAACAGGTGATAATTACCATATAACTCGGATTAATAGAAATTGAAAACATGGACTTGGGGGGAGAATTCAAACTATTATTTTATTATGTATAGTGATAGAGAGAATGATAATTATAAAGGTATTCACCACCTAATGATAATGTTTTTATTATCTCTTGGACTATTTGATTTATTAAAAATGATGGAACTGTGATAAATTTTTCTTTCTCAACATAATTTTAATAATGATGATGATTTTTTACAAGAAGATATACTTACATGATTTTCTTTAATTCTATAAGTATGATCTCATCCATCAGTTATCCCTTGGTTAATTTCCCATTGGCCTCTTAATCCAAGAAATAATGATAAAATTCTATTGACAAAATTACTATTGGATGATGAGATCGATTATAAGATGATATGTAATTACATATATCTCTATAAAACATTAGAGAAAATGGATAGAACATGTTATCCAATATGAATAAATTGAATCATAAATATCTAAAACCTCAACTAAATTTCAACAAAAATAATTTCATAAATAGTTACCCTAATGACCCTTAAAGATGTTCAAAATCTAGTACATCCAATATAAGTTCAGTGAACATATAATTTATCCCTCAAAATGTCACTAATACTATCCCATTTATAATAAAACATCTCTATCTTTAATTATCCCATTATTATTTACACAGTAAGGTCTATCCTTATATTAATCATGTTTTTCCAATAATATCTCCTTTCCATTATATCTCATTTGTATCCATTATTACTATTTAAAATATTATTCTAAATACATAGTGACACATATAAATTGACCCATCATAATATATTTTACAGTTCGTATAAAAAAATTCTTGAATCTAAACACTTAAATTTTTTGATTATTTTATATTATTTATAATTTGTTGACAAATATACCTCATATAATTAATTAATACCTCATTCCTTTAACATTTAACATATAGTCTAATCAGCTGAACCATTTAATACAAAACCTATAAAACTATTCTGATTATCTTTATGACATTTTCATATAGGACATTGATTTCCAAAATGCCCATACCTTATTCTTTTGAAGTAGTTTTTAATTGATAGTACCTTAGGGAGGATAATATTCTGATCCATGGAGTTAGTTGAATTTTTTATTTTCCATTTGTAGTTTCATGGATTGTGTATTTATTTTCCATAGTCAAAACATATTCTTACTCCCATAAAACACTCATTTGGATTTATCTTGAAACATTCTTGACCCAAAGGATACTGAATATTTTTTTCATTCATGGTTACCACAACTAGAAATCATAAAAAACTCATTCCTTCCCCTGTTGGGTGAGTCTGAGTGATGGTTGAAGTATATTTTGTAAATCATATTCCATGAAAACATATAAGTAATTATTGTGGTTTCCTTCACTCTAGTGATCATCCAATTTGAAAACTCATCAACAAGTTGTTCGTAACATTCAAAATTAATTATGTTCTATATGGTTCCCACCATCAGAAAATCTAGAAATCATATCATGAGAAATATTTTTCTTTAGAGACCTCCCTATAAATATCTTTATAAATATACATAGGTAAGTCTCTAATTTTATCTCATATTAGATTTTAATGGATGATTAAAAAAATTCCTCTTAGACAAGCTATAATGAACCATGCTTTTCAAATATGTATATAACATAGGATGACTAAAAAATTTCCACTAATATAGACTATAACGAACCAAGATATTCAAAAATGTATATTAAATATTTGAAAAATAACCATAAAAAAATGCATTCTCGATAACCATATTAGTTTAGTGAATTTAAAACCGATAATACATTTTTCTAATTTGGTGAAGGATCATAAACATCTCAAATAAATATAATCCCATTTAGTACTCATACTTGAAACCTTTTCTTATAACTTGAGTAATTAAAACATAAGAATATTTGTGATTAGATTCTTAGAAAGGGTAAATAAGGTAGATACATAATCATAACATGAACTTAAGGGTATGAGAACTTAAGAATAATTTTGGAAGCTCATACCCTATAACTCCATGATCATTTACAAGATTCATGGAATAAATATTGGCAGTTCATAAGACATGAATTAAAAGGAAATCAAGAACATAATCCCTACAATAATAACCTATAAATATACATGGAATTTCATGGTCGACACAAAAACATGTTATATCATTCCCTATAATTCATTTCTCATTGCCAGAACATAATAGGTGACTTCAATGGGGATGCACCTATAGGGTGGGCCACACCATAATCCCAAATCCCAATTCTTTCTATGTAAAGGATTTGGCTTCCCCATGTTCCAATAGTGGATTGGGTATCCCCATTTCTCATAGTGGATTGGATTTCCACATCTTCCATTATCACGTAATGTATAAATCATTACCCAATGCATAAGAGGGAAACATAATCCCCAAATTTCACATATTGAAAACCATACATATATGTTTCAAAAATATATAAGTCATATAAAATCTTAAAAAATTGGGTTTTATAAGCATTTAATCTAAAAATTACTCTTGGAAAACAATAAATGTTCATAATGATAAATCTATCATAAATATAAACCATACAGAGAATGAATAAGAATGGTATCCTTGGTTAATATCCCAGTAAAAACATAACTCACATCAAATAACATTTTCTTAGACCACAATTGAATTTTAATGATCACTTGAAATAATTATTTAGGAAAATATCATTTTTATTTTGAAAAATTATTTTTAAATCATTAAAATTCAAGTACACTATATTTATTTAATATAACCATAAATACTTATTAAATATTCATTGAAATATATTTTAATCATATTGGATAATTTTTCCCTCAAAAATTCCTAAATGGCCATTTTAAAAATTTGAAAACATTTTTATAAAATGTTTATTTGAAGGAACACATATTTATGAACAAAGAGAATATAACATTACATTATTCTTATAATATCATTAAATGAAATATATTCATGATAAAACGTGTCACATGGCATCATATACACCTCATAAAGGAATATAGGTTTGTAATGTAACATTTGTACCGAATAATTAAAATGGAGAAAAAATCACCTTACCAATTTCGTAACTATTGAACCATAAACCCTAAGAAAGACATATCATAAAATGGATATGTAAATACTTATAAATTTATACATAAAGACCAGATTATATATTCATGGGTATTATATGTAACAAATCATATCATTATTAGACATTAAAATAAGATTTATTTACATAATATTATACATAATAAAACCCAAAAGTTTTAGAAGAAATATTTCATTGGGAATTAGTTATATTGCATTATAACCATAAACATGAATTATAAAATCTTTATTAAAAACATCATTAAGATACATGATCAAAAAACTACATTGGATATCATGAGAAAATACACAATAATGCTGTGATACATAAATCCTAGTAATGGAATAAACATGTAATAACATGAAGATAATAATATATTTTAGACATGGAATAACTATGTGGCATAAAAATATGAATAAGAAGTAATGATATAGTAATACAATCAAAACATGAGAAATGTAGGAACGACATAAAACACTACCTAATAAACCTTGGTCAAGGATGAAATGCCAAAAAAATCATGTCGGAAAATTTCCTAAAAAAGTAATTAGGGAAACCCCTATTCCAAAATGATGTTTCATGATGCTAAACATTATCCAATTCACTGGAGCACCATATGATTTCACAGGCACCCACCACTTTCATTTCATTCCCATGCTTACATGTTCCACATATATCATACAACATGGATACATTCATCATCATAATTTATTCAATGATATTGGAGTGTAGACTAAATATATTTATTCACATAATAAAATGGTTTATGTGTATAAAAGTGGACACCCTTGATAGTAAATGTGTATATAATTCACTACACAATTGTTTTGGCATGGAAAATCACTGTGAAAATTCAGCAACATTACATCATTACTGAAAAATTCCTAAACATTTTTTAGGAGAGAGAAATGGGTCCCACATATTTTTTAAATGTTTTTTATAGTAATATATACTTTTATGGAAATTTACACACATTTAAAATTAGAAAAAGAATACATAAAATATTAAATAATCTTGAATAAAAAGTAGAAGGGAATAATGCTTGTGGAATTTCGGCATAGTAATGGGTGTATATAAAATAAATCAATGTGATAAAAAGGGGTATATAATCATTTATACATAATATGGAAAGTATTGTGTAGGTTTTAAAACATTCTTCATCCTATGTAATTGAAAATAAAAGGAAATAAGAAGATAATGAATCTTGGATAAATATGGGAAAAGAATGAACCCTTACTTGAGTGTGTGTCTCCAAAAGCTTGAAAAAGGGCTTCACAAGAGCTTGGGGATCATTGAGAGGATTATAGACAAGGGATATAAGATTATGGACATTCTCCAAGAGTTTTTAGTAAATTTATGTGGGATATTATGTGGTTTTATATAGAAAATGAGAGGGTAATTCCTTAATATTTCACAAACATACGTTTTGAACTCTATATAATAAAATATTCAAACCCACAAAAATTACCACAGTATTTTTCCTTGTTTTTTCTAATGTGGGGATGTTTTAATTTTTTTTATTATGAAAACGTCTGACCATATTAAAATATTACATTTTCATATGTTGAGGTGGGTCACTCTTTTAATGCAATGAATTTAAAATCATAAAATAAATTATATATTATAGTGAATTCATAAAAAGATTATAAAATTAATAAAAACTACATAAAACCATATTATATTAACTATAAAAAATATTTTTGGATGATTATATGAATTATAGAATTTATAAAATCATTTTTGAGTCATTATTATTTCATAAAACACAAAATATATTTATATGGTATTTAAATATTACCCATAAATTCAATTATCTTAGAAAATTATAAAAAATTCACCATTTAATTATATTTTTATTTTTATTAAAAAACTATTTATCTTATGTAAATAATTTCATAAATATTCTTAATTTCTCCTTCAAAATAAGATTTTATATTTATTAAGAAATTCCTTCTTTTTGAAAATAAATTTTTTTAACCCTTATAAAAAGTACATTTCACTTCATAATAATTATATGACCATTTATAATTAATAATATATATTTAATAATGAAATATTATTGAAGTAATATTTATTTAAAAAATCAATTAATCCATAAAAATATATCACTTCATTTAATTTAAATTTTATAGGAAAATAACAATTGTTTTTAATTGAAAGAAAATCAATATCAATTATATTGTAAAAATAGAAATAAAAAAATTCATTATTCTTTTCAATATACATATTTATATTCTTACATATTTTGTGGATAACCATTTATTACACTAGTGTACCCCCTATGAGTGTGGTGCATGATGATGAGGCTTTTATGGGGCCATTTATCAATCATTTGTTTGGTTGTGATTTCAATTGGATTGATCTTCTACCATAAATTGTATCGCTCATGTTTTAGTTGTTGGATTTTTGGTTGAGCATGGTCAAAGAAAAGGGCCAAGGATACAATCTCCATTGGAAGCTCTGATAAATGGGCTTTTAGGGAATGATTCTACTTTTTGAGGCAATCAATATCATTTTCTGAGTCAATTGGATTTTTTAAATCCTTGTAATTATTCTAATAATGTAATAATTATAAAATGAATATATTATGAATAGTAATGATTCATAATGGTATTTTTTGTCAAATTGGTTATAACTAAATGATGTTCATGGGTTTTGTGTTACCATATTACATAATAATACATTTAATTAAATCATAAAATGTAAAATTTAAATATATGGATTTAGATCATTACAATATACACCACAAAAAAATGTGGGGAATGTGGCATAAACCTCACATAAATTAATGTGAGATTATAAATCCCTTGACTTATGTATTAAATCCAATAGTACTCATGAAAAAATCATATATAATTAATATATGTTTATTATATGTCTATTAAAGAAACATATTCACATATGTAATACCATATATTACTTACACATGGCTTTATACTACCTTATTATTAATAATTCCACATTTATGTTTTGTTTCGAGTAATAAAAACATTGTTTCTCATACATATTTTGAATTTTCATTCTTGGTCCTCAAACATAAATATTGATTTCATTATCTCTTGAATGATAACAATGATATAAATAGAATATCTTTACATTATATATTTATTTATTGTTATCTACTCTCAGTAGATATAGAAAATGAAATACACTGTTCTTGGAGAGGGTATGTCATACGTACGCATGAACATTGTTTACCTTTTATGTTATATTGAGTTTACCAAATAATGTAAATGACATATATGAATATATAAATATTATATATTTAGATCAGATTTATTTTTTTATTTATATCATATAATTTCACTAAAACTATCCTTAATAAATTTCATGTAAAGTTTCAATGAATCACATCGCTTTGAAGAGGTAGTAGTCCACATTGCCACTATCAATGTTATCATATTACCACAAAATGGAACGAATGAAGATATATTTTATATACTAATTCTAGAAGAGGAAATAAATAAAAAATATCATATATTTAAATATATATATATATATATCATAAAAAATAGTTCATTCATCATAATTCTCTACTATGCATGGTGGTGGAGTAAAATTGAACAACATTATCTTGTGAGGGGTTATTTCACCGTACACAAGAATATTAAGGTCATTACCCATATTATGGAGGTTGGTATGACTGTAGGTATAAACCTTAATATAAAAACATCTTTGTAAATTTATGATACTAAAATTATTATATAAACTTGAAATAATAATAATTTTTAGGGTTTAATGTAGAAATAATTCAACTATGTTCATTGATGAATGTTTCTTATTATTTAGGTATCTTCACGTGATTTGAACAAAAGGAATTAGTGGGTTGATTTCATCCCAATTAATGGATTCTATGATGATTTTATGGATTTTGGAAGTATATTTAGACTACTTTTGGCCTATCCAACTAGGTTTGGAAGTATAAATAAAAGAGAACAATATGTTACCTTTTATAAGAAAGGTGATATGCACTCTAGGTAATCTCCAATTATTCATATAATATAAATTAATTTCATAGAAAAAATGAATCCAAGATTATTAATTTTTTAAATAGGAAAATTATTTTATATAACCTCGTAATCCAATTAAAATAATATAATAATTTACAATGTTTTAATCCATATTTTATAGTTTTAACCCTTGGTTAACCTATTTAATTCATACTCTAATATAATGTAATTTATACATTTAAAATTTAATATGGTTATAATAAAATGAAAAATGACAAATAAATGAGTCATTGATGCAATTTTAAGACTTATCATAAGTACGTAGTCAAATTTTATATTTTTATTAATTTCAAATGATTTAATAAAATAGTAGTTATTTTAGATATCATTAGTATCAATTTGGACAATCTTAATTACATGACTATTAAAAAATATCATAATAACATTATATATTAGAACCAACACTTTTTACTCGTTAATAAAATCTGAATATATTCCATAAATTTAATTTATTAAATTAGTTATTTCAAAATAAATTTATTTTCAAATTTTTAGTATGATATATTTGATTCGTCCTATAATTAAACAATTACGAAATCATCATTGTGTCACCATTTAAGGTAATTATTTTTTCCCTAAAAATTATAAATAAATTACTAGGATATATATATACATTTCATAATTATGAATAATATTTTTAATCATATATTTCTATTATATAACCCCATTTTTAAAATATTTATCACACGAAAACCCTATGTTTTCTAAAATTGACTTTTATTTGGATATAATATTATAATTGTTATATTCTCATGAAATAGGGAAAACTAGTCTAATAACCAATACAATAATATATATGAATGAGAAATATAAATTAAATAATGTTACTACAATTTTCATTTCAAATTTTCAATATTTATAATATTATTTTTACCCTTAATTATTTGATTTACCCTTAACTATGATAAAAAAATAACAAAATTAATATCCAAAATTTTTACTAAAATAAAAGAAACAAATTTACTAAATTCAAGACTATTGAATACAAACACAAAATTAATTTCTAAAAATTCAAAACACGTAATTTATTGATTTTATTTAGAAATTTATCATGTTGATAGATCGAGACAATGATTTTTTAAATTAAAAACATCCAAAAGATTCAACAGTTTTTATATCCAAGTTAAATGTGAAAATCATTCTAATAAACATAATTAGATTAACAAATTAAATAATGATATATATATATATATATATATATATATTTTGAAACCAGTTTAAAATATTATCAATCAACATAAATATATAAGGATAATAATAATTCTTTAAATTAAATATAGTTATTTTTTCATTATTCATTAAAAAATGAATCTCATAAAAAAATACCAAAAAATAAAACAAAGTAAATTTTGATACTCCAAAATAAAAGAAGAATTTTTTACATTTATAATTTATAAATGATTAAATAACAAGATTTAAAATATGTTTTCCATCAAAAGGTTGTGAAACAACTTTTTTAGAAAAATTATTCTTTTATATAAAAAATTTTATTTGATCATATATCATGTACGGAAAAATCATATTATGGATGTTATAGATAAAATAATACATATATACATATATATTAATAAAATTGTACATGAATTTCTTTTATTTTTATGTATAAAAAAAACATATCAAAATTATAATAATTTTTCAGAAAAACATTTCAATTTATTTTAGAAACAGTTTCACATTAAATTATAATTAATTGTTCAAGGAATTATGTGTATAACAGAATTTCATATTTTATTTAATCATGTTCATACATCACATTCTAGAAGTTGGGTAATAATTTTCTTATTTAAAAGGAATAATAATAAAATTATGTTTTGTAGAAACTCAGTGTTGCATATAAAGCAAGTTATGTCAGTGTTGAAAGTAGCAAAAAATTAACATGGTGTGGAAAATAACACAAGAAATAGAATAAATTTAATACATTAAAAAATGTTCAAAAAAAAAACATGATCTGTTTCAATATCAATGTGTCTAAAATTATCTCAATAGTAATAAAAACTATCAAATATTTATCTCTTCTACAAGGGATTTATATTTTTCAATGTCTAACAAATGTTTTCAGTAAAACATCATTAATTTTAGACACTATTGGGTAAACAATGTATTCCAATCATTATTTCACCCTATTTTTATAATGGGTGGGTTTCTCATTATTCATCATGACCAACTAGCTTCGTACATTGAATTGTATCATGTGCTATCCAAATATTCAAGGTTATTGTATTTATAAATTATGAATCTTAGGGTTAGCTTCTTCATGAATAGTTCAATTTATTAAACAACCAATTCTTTTAGGATATTCATACTACATGAATCATTAATTTCATACATAAACCACTTATAAAAAATATTCATTGTATCATTCCTACTTTCACCTTATTGGGAAGTTTCAAGTGGAATATCTTCTAGATTTCACAGTTTAACATCATGCTAAAACCATTATTTATATATTGTATTACACTCAGTTTCAATATAACATATTTTATTTTCCCATTCATTCTTAAATATTTCAATATGGTCTTTGTGAGACTAAAAATATTCTTGTATATTTTTTTATCCTTCTCTCAAATATAGAATTATAAAAATAAATGGTAGATTTATGTGTTCCATCTACTTCATTGATAATCTCTTCATATGTTATATTTAACATTTTACTTCCATAAATATTAAACAAAAATTACTCTTCATCCCTGGAGAATTTTTCTCTTTAAATGATTAAGGATTTCTCATTGGCTCTCACATCATTGATGAGAGGTTCTCACATTTGAAATTGTGTCGCAATTTTATTGTTACATTGATATTATGTTACCATCAACTATAATTTGTCAAAACCAAAATCATAATTAAACCATAATATATGAGTGATAACTTCCCTGGTTACTTTCTTTATGTAACATCGAACCTAAATTTAGATTACATCAATTAAATCAATAAAATAAACCTCTTTACTTTATGAATATGATTCCATTAGAGAATAATTCTATAAAAATATTTCAAAAAAACTATGGCTTTGAAATCCTTAAAATATTTGTGTATGATTAGATCACATAATTAACTTTTTATCCACTTTTTTCAACATTTTATAGATATAGAAGGAACCTAAATATTGTAATATTTGGTAATAACTTCTTTTTTATCTAACAGAGTTGTCTCAACGAATTTATTAGATTTAAAATTTATTTAATTCATTTCAATAAATGTGGGGAAAATATTGACCCAATTATAGTAACTATTTATTGTTTTTTATACCAATGAATGTACTGAGGGGATCATTCAGGCATTATAAGAGTAGAAATGGTAAATATCTGTAGAAAACTTTTACTGAATTATTCATATAAAAAATTTTTACAAATTTTTTATCCAAACTTATGTCATGGGTAAGGTGAATAAATATATTTATTTTCTCCAATATATATTCACAAAAAATTCAATAATATAATATAAATTGGGGATATTATATCAATTTTAGTATGTTTTTTTAATCTAATGTGGGAATCTATTTATAACATTGTTTAGTTCCCACTATGATATAGATTGATCACTAATGTCAATAATGTTTGTTAGTTTTATGGGAAGAAATCCACTGTTCCCTAATATTGAATATACATTGAAAGTGAACACAAATATGATATTTCTTAAAAATATTATATTTTCTCACTATATGTTCTTCCTTGCAGATCCTTACAGTCTTCTATTTTCCCCCTTATGAACTCGAGAACAAGAAACGTGTTAGCTCATGAATTGTTTTGAAAAAACTAAAAGATATTATTCCTTAACAAAGCCCATATACATTGATAGAATATTATACTCTAATACATACACATTGGACATTAGACTTGTTTAATAAATAGAATTTCTAGGTTCTAAATCATTTAATCTTCTTCAACGTTTCTAAATTTTGACACTTTATAGAGTATATGGATTTTTATAAATTCCCAATATCTTCCAGAATATAGGTTATGAAGCATCCCCATTTCAAATTACATTTACATTCTAAATATTAGTAGTTACCCACTAAACATTGATAAATAATAACCTCTTTAAAAACTATATCATATAAATTATATTCACATCGATCAAAACATCATGTTTCATATAAAAAATTCATCATTTCATCTTATCTTCATAACTTCTAAGGTAGATTCCCACATTATTATATACTTATAAAATTTAGTGTCACAAATGTTTTAATGAACATTATATTTATATATAAAATAGTAATTTTATAAATTTTTTCATCAAGCTCTATGTCTCCAACCTTCCCGAAATATTTGACAATTATCTTTAATACCTTAGTAAATATCATCATCATATTTTGTCAATGACTTTTTCAAAATTAAATGTTCATTATCTTCAATAATTCCTCATACATTAGAATGAAATATTAAATAATATTTATGAATTTTTTATCATTTATGTTTTGGTATGAAATTCAACTATTTCTTTGAAATCCCATATTTTCTACGTAGAACCTATTACTATTCAAATTCATTAATATGTTCTCACATATAATTATGTTGATGGAAAATAAAATTCACATATAATCCTAGTGTTAAATCTGTCTTCTCAAATTTAGAATATCAATCCCTGGAATAATTCATATTTAATCTAATAATTCCTTTAAGATTTTGGGGGTCTTTATCAACTATTCCTACTATATTTGTACTATTTCATATGGAACATCATCAATCTTTACAAATTTATATCTCCTCATATTAAAATAACTCATATGTCTTAATGTAATGAGCTTATTATTTCAATAATATTATACTATTGTGACATAAGATGTTTATTTTCATCCAAAAAAATATAAAAAAATTGAAGATCTATCACATATTACACTAAATATATCAGAGGTATTAATTCTTATAGATGAATTCAAAGGTATTTACTTTTACTTTTAAAGCCCTTTATTATATAAAGATAAAAATATCACATTCATTACACTAGAATATTTTATTTACATAAAATAATTATATGATTTTATTATTTCTTTATCTTCGTAAGCTAAGAACCTCCCTCTTTAATTTAATGACTTTTTCATTTAACTCCATCTTCCAGACACTCTCATGGTCATTCATCCAATTATTTTTATTTCTACCATTTTATCATTAGTTGTTTCATATCAAATTTTAAATAGAATAATTCAACTAAACATTTAATATATTTATTACGTTTATTAAATAATTATCTATTAACATATTTTCTCTACAGTTATTTAGAATCCTTCAATATAACTCATCTTGAATTATAGTTGAATAAGAAATACCCATGTTGTTTGTTACATTAAGTGAATAATATGAAATTTTTTCATGTTATCTTATAGAAATACCATAGAAATATCTACATGAGTTAAAGAATACTATACTTATGTAAGAAATAATATATTTTGTGTATCATTGTTTTATTCATACCTTTATCAAATTCTCAATATTGATTCACCCTAAAATAGTCAATGAGGTTCTAAAAGATTCATTTTAATCCCATACAAAATCCTTATTCCTGGAAAACATCTTATGTTCCAAAAATATTATTTATTTTTCAATTTCAAAATAAAACTTGTGAAATTCTGACCGGGTTTCCATTCAAGGGTTCCCCAACCTAGTGGGCCAAATGGACCCATGCACACATCCCCATATGATGGAGGATGTTGAAATGAATTGTGGTCCTAGGGTGTATCCTTTGAGAGACTACTCCCACTATTCAGAGCGAGGAACATAAAATATAATAAATATATAAATATTAGAATCAGGATATTTATGAATTTGTAGTATATGATGAATTAAGAATCAAATAATAATATTAAACTCATGTTAAATAATATACAAAAGATGATTATGTAAATTCATGTCTCTATAATTATTGAAAATAAGGATACAATGCATCATAACCTAACTTATATATTAAAGAATAAAAATGTATCAAAAATATAACCTACATCATGAGAACATTCCTAGTAATATGATTCAAAGGTATGTACTAATGAAAAAATATCAACTTTCTGAAGTTGGACACTTCCCCATATCATCATCTGCATACATAAAATATACTTGGGTAGCATTGGAATCCCAAATAGGGTTTGAGATAAATCAATGTTGAACACCATCGATAGAATCTATACAATCCAATCTATGAATATAAACTGAAACAATATTAATGTAAATTTTAAATCTATGATATTACAATAATTTAAACAACTATTACCTAATTTAGCCTTAGGTAAATTCAAAACATATATCATTTAATTACTATTTTATTATTTATTATTTGTGTTAGTCGTACAATATATAATTAATATAAAGCAACATTATCCTATGTATAATCATGGTTTCCTATAATATTGATAATGATAAATGAGAATATAATGTAATCAACCTGGAATAAATGACATCACTAGTCAATCCAACTTAGTAATAACAAAAAATAGGAATATAAGGGCTCTGAGTACAATCCTGGGGGAATATCCCGAGGAATTCCACTATAAATGTTTCTAACAGAGACCAACAATTATATCCATAGAAAACATGGGATAGAAATCACTGGGCCTAATGTGGTGAGTCTATGGTTCCACATGTCCGATGATCTAAATCTGGATCTAAAGACTATATATGAGTCATATGGATATCTAAAATATAGATATGTGATATGTGGTGCCTTTCTAGGAATCGACTAGTATAGAATGACCATGTTCTAAGGTGGGTATCTCCCTTATAAAACTGGCTTTGTGAACCTAATGGGTGTTCAAAAATTGGTCAAGTCATTCCAATAGGAATCCAAGGATAAATCATGTTTGACCAATCTTATAAAGATAAAACGTTCCTTATAAAATATTAACCATATATAAAATTCATTATTTAATTCATGACCTATAATACTCATTCCTTTTAAAAATTCAGTACATTCCTTCCATTTTCTTTAATACTAAGTTAAAGGGATAATTAAAAAATGAAACCATTTATTACATTCATTATTTGTTAAACTATTAGGTTATTTCCTTTACAATTCATAATCTAGACAAGGTAGGATAAGGGGATTAAACCAATTTTCTTCAAATTATAACTGACAATACCAAGTGAAAACTTATATTAAACATTCCAATTATCATTTAAAGGTTAATTGATTAATTTTAAGTACTTACATTAGAAGGGTCAAGTGATAAAATAAATTATGTACCCATAAAAAATTTCATCTAATTGATGGAAACACATACCGTTGAAATGGAAAAGTCCAGTTCACCCAAATAGTGTAATAGATAAACCCATCAGGGGTTTTAAAGTAATACTAGAGGTTAAACCCTATATGGGGTGGATGGGGTTAAGGATAAAACTTCCAAAAATATTCATAACATATATAGAACATTGTATATAATGATATCAAATTATTTATAGTTATGAAATATGAATTTGACAAGAAACACCCAGTAAAACAGCATGTGCATAGTGACAAGAGTTTAAAAAATGTGGATACATGAGGGATGAGTCATATAACAACTAAATAAATTCTATAGCACTCTTCTCATGTTTTATAATTCTATAGTTGGGTTTGGATCAATAGAAAATCATAGACTGGATCAATACCCTACAAATAGGTTGTATGAGCCTACATCAAATTAGCAACATAAAGGGGAAGACAAAAAGGAATGATCCTTTTAACATAAGAGTTTATCTATAAGAATAAAATGTGATCAATGAAATATTTATAGGTATTTTAGGGAAGATAGTATAGAGTATCCCGGATTATGATGTTTTAGAGCTATTCAAATGAAGGAAGGAGAGATTGCTATGCACATGTAATAAAATAAGAAGGAAGTGTGATATTATTATAATTTTAAGGGAGAAATTGAAATTTTAACCAATTTTTAAAATGTTGTATATTTTTTCCATAGGATTCACCAAACTAGCCACCAAATATTCATGTCTCATAAACTTAGTAGTGAAAATATATAGTTTAGACAATTGGTTTTGGAAATAATGTTCCAATAATTATATTTAGACATACTGAAAGTTCCAAACCACTCACACAGGTGTGGTACTCAGGTTTATTAAATTCCCTAAACTAGGTTGCCTTATGTTCTCCTTTTTCTAGCTCGGTATTTTTAGAAGTAACCACGCATCCTATACATCAAGGTTTCTACTGGGCACATACGCCATCATATTTTTTTTTAAAAAAGTGGTTCTCCACTCTTCGATGAGGACCCAAACGTCCCCAATACTATAATGATTCTATTAGTCACTCACACTGGGTGAACTATAATTAATTATTTAAAAAATTAATGGATTCATACCTCAGACAAAAATTAGGTTCTTATACTCGTTCCCCTTAAAAGAACTCATCTTTGAGTTCTCTTATAAGTGATTTGAAACACTATCTGAGAAGAAATATACCCACTGAACACCTACATTGACATCCCGCTCGCAGTTATCATCTAGAAAATTTTCATTATTCAATTTCACCCATTATAAAAGGATATATCATAATAAGAGATCCTTCATGATCTATTCATTTATTCTTTTGGGATACCATTCAAAAGAAGCCTCGATGTCTAACACATAAACCATAAGATCATTATTATAATATGGGTTAGCGTGATAATGTTGAATCTATGTAATGTGGAAGATTTAGTGCATGGAATGGTACCAATAAACTAACAAAAATTGATTGGATACCAACCTAACTCTATCCATGATCTCAAATAGATCAAAAAAATGTGGTGACAACTTCCATTGCCTCTTTAAATCTCTATTCCCATGTTGAGGTGTTTCCATAAGAAAACCCGATCTGTATTCTCAAACTCTAAAGGATGTCAATAGTGATCAACATAAGATTTATTTCTATACTGAGTATTTTCCATATTTTTTTTAATAATATAAACCTTATTCTATGTATACTTCACTATAAAATTTCCTAGTAGCACTTACTCTCCTAGCTATTAAAATCATATGGTTGAATGGTATGGCCTACCATACAAGGACTCATATGGGTCCTTCTGAATCATCGCTAAAAAGATATTATTATAGGTTAAATCAACATGAGGGATATGATTCTACAATTATCCTCTAAAATAAATGAAGAAATCATAGAACAAGTCATATAAAACAAGTATTTTCTATTCCAGTTGTCCATCAGTATTAGTTTGAAAATTTGTGCTCAAAAGCACATGAGTACCCATATCTCTCTTTTAACCCTACAAGAACCTCAATGTGAAATAAAAATTCTTATATGAAATGATATTATAAGGGATATTTTTTATCTTTATGTTCTCACAAACATACATCCTTCACAACTCATCAAATAATAATTTTGGAAATATAGGAAAAAAATTGGCTAATTTCACCAGTCGATCCATGACTACCCAAACTACGTCACTACCTTGAGGTGAGATCAGTAATACCATGAACAAATCCATTTCAAAATATTAAAATTTACAATAAGTAAATATGAATAGCTATTATAATCCATAATTAAATTTTTTTCACTTCAATCATCTGTAGACAGGTGGAACGCCTAGTGATAATATATGCTATATGATGTTACATCCCTGGAAACCAATACCAGTGTTTCTTTCCTTGATAAATCAAGGAAATTTCAAGATGATCATTCCATTGAAAACCATGGGACACCTTAATTTATTTATCTCTCATATATCCATGAACATAGACATGTACATTAATATGTATGACTTAATCTCTATAAATTGAATATTCATGATGTGGGGCCCCTCATGATATACTCTCTCAGAGAACCAAGGCTTCAATATTTGATAACATTCTTCTCTTCGCCCTATCATGTTTTGAAGAGTTAATGAACAAGGATGCATGAGAATAATACACATGACTCTCATGAAACCCCTGATGTAGCTTCATAAAAAATATCCATCAATTTCCATTTATCACTGGATTTTTATATAACATGTTCTAGAGTATTCTTTCTTGGTTAATATGCTACCACATTTCCCATTATAGGAATACAGGAAAGCTCAAAATTAATGGATTGAATGTATTCCACACAAATTCACTATCTATGATTCATGTCACACTATGAAAAGATATATTTCAGGATATTATTGTCTATATACACCAAAAACCACTCACCTTTAAAATATTTCCTCCAACAGTGTAAGGCATAGACAATAGATGTTACTTCAATGCCATGTATTGGGTAATTATGCTTGTGAGGTATCCATTGTATAAACACATACACAATGAATCTATACATCATCATTATCATTATTCTAAAACTAATGCCTACTAAATCTTAGAAAACTCTATAGCCTCTACCAAGCTCTATAAGAAATATACTAGGTGTCAGAGTAAGCCTCTCTATCAACTCCTAAAATGGTTTAATGTATTCTTATGAACACATAATCATAACTCTCTTCATTTTGATACTAGTATGAAATAAATAATGGTGTGATGAGTCTTATATAAAACTATGGAAATATCCATCCATCCTCAAGAAAATTTGTATACCAAACACATTCTTAGGTTACACCTTGGAAACCAAAACACACAACTTATCTCTACCAGTTGATAAAATTTTTATTCTTGATATAATTTGACCCCTAATGTAAAATATTTCAATATATAATTGGTACTTATAAATATTAAAATAAATCATAGTTTAATCAAAATGATCTCGAGGTGTTTATAATGGTCGATATTACAATACAAATTCACCAAGATGTCAACCACAAAGACCACAAAAAAGGATCCCAGATAGGGAGTAAAAATCTATTCATCAATGACATCAAAATTTTCCATGAATTTTAATACGAAATTACACAATTAGAAAATAATGTGAACCTTACCCTATATAGAATGTGGTTTGTGGTATAACTGAAGGCCTGACTCGCACTTAATGATAGATGGATCTCTGGTAGATCATCAAGAAAATCCTAGCTCCTCAAATCTTGTAAATGATATCAGATATTAATAAAAAATTATATAGGTTCAAAACTATAATATGGTTTATCCATAAATTATAAATTGATAAATGATGTGTCCCAAACAACTTCTAGTTGAAAAGAACATGTAAAACCCAAGATGAATAACTGGGTCAAAAAAATTAATCCAAATCCAACATAATTATCTTGAGCTCATGGAGATAATTACGTAGCATAATATATGGATGAATGGAAAGTATAACTTCTCTAGGAACAATCTCTATCAAGAACTCTACCTCTCTCTCAGTAATTAATATTAAAAAATCATCAGGAAAGACGTCGCGAAAATGATATATTGTTGTAGTAAAATCTATCATGTGTATTCCCGGCTCCACCATGAAGAGACTAGACATTTGGGAAGTCAATCAAATATATCCTTGTAACAAATTTATATTTTGTGACTAACCTATGAATTATTATAATATTTTTGATATCATTCATTTCACAGTACAATGAATACATATTTTAATATATGAAAAAACTAAGTTAGAATTGAATTGTACCTACCACCACATTAATCATGTGTTACATGAAATATATAGAGTATATTTCCAAACACACAAAACAATGTTGGGATTGTGTTACATACAATACGAAGTCCCTTCAATAGCTTCAATAACTCGTGAGGCTGAGTTTTACTAAACAATAATATATTATTAATATTATTATTTAATTATTAATAGGGCTACATCATATGCATTAAAATTGAAGTTATGAATATGAATAACGGCATTATTAAAATATTATTCACACATGTAGAGAAAATTAATTCACTGGTTATCAATTAGTGTAGTTAAATATAAGACCTATTTAAAAATAAGGAAATTAGTTTTCTATGGAAACTTAGTTTCTATATACAAACCTATTTCTATCTTAATAAATTAAAAAACCGAATATTAATTAAAAAAATTCATTTTTTATTTATCCAATGTTTATTTTATAAACTCATATAATTTATTTGATAGGTATATTATAATAATTGAATCCAATTTTATGAATTGATGAGGTATTTTTTTGAAAATAATTTTTACAACAATTTAATGGAAATGCAATTTTATATATACTTTTATACAATTTAATAATTTTTAGTTGAGAAACAAAAATCATTATTTACATAAAAAGTGATAAATTTGTATTATTATTTTTAATTTTTTGATGGGTATTATTTTTCGAATAATAGTGAAAAACTATTAATTTTAACTCAATACTTATTTTTCATCAACTTTGTTAATATTGTAAAATATTTTTTTCATTTGGTTTCAAGCTATAATTAATTAAATTAAATAATAAATCATCCGATTTTAGTAATTGGGATCCATTTTACATTAAATTAGGTATACAAATCATAGTCAAAACTATGAACATTTTAAATTTAAAAAAATGCATTATCGTCTCATATGTGGGATTATATTTTCATTAATTTCTGCCACATCTATGATTTGAATTTGGAAAAATGGATGCCATATTTTCAATATGAATAATTTATAAGGTCTGATAAGAAAAAATTAGTTTTCTACCAAAAAAATTAGTGAATTTGTTAAAAATTTATTATAGAGACTAAGGTAAAATTATGCTTAAAAGGGGACCAAACCATAAGCATAAGGGCCAAAAATACCCTAGAAAGATACCCAAATTACATTTTATTTAATTACTTAGATCCTATAATCCCTTGAATATTTTTTTACCCATTACAATATCCATATGAAGTGGTAAAAACTTGTTTGTAATTCACTTTTCCAAATTTTACAAGAATACCACTCCTCCACTATAAAAAAAGCAGTCACCCCATCAACTTATTACCATGTATAAAGTCCATTTTCTTGGTAAAAAAATACCGAAATAAGATCAAAAAACACTATATTCATCAAATAATCTATCATTTGGGATGAAATCAATCTATGTAATCCAAATGGTGCAAACAAAAATAAGATACCCAAAGAAGAGGCAACATCCTTCTTCAAGAACCTTTATTTTATTTTTATTCACCACCCTTAGAAAACTATTATTCCAGGATTATATAATAACATTTGTATCCTAAATATAATGATATTTTTCAATTCCTAGGTTTTTTATATAGTTACACACACATCCATTTAATGTATAATGAACTTACCATTCTTTAGTGTGGTGAAATATTGCATCACCGAATGATATTGTTTGTTTTCACTTTAGCACCTCTCATGGTTGGTATTTATGATAGAAACTCTATTTTTATATTAAATATTTTATTATATGGATTTATTTATTCTTTTTCAATTACAATATAATACATAACATTGTGATTTTCCATTTTTTTTAAATATAATGAAATTGTCTGCGGAATTGTGCACTACTAACTCTTCAAAGTGATGTGATTTGTTCACACATTACATAGAATAAATTTTGGATAGGATTATAGAAAATATATGATATATATGATATATAAATTCTAATATAATTATATATATATATATATATATATTATATATATATTATTTATTTTAATATGAAAATAAAAAAGAAATTATGTTCTTGCGTACGTATGGCCTACTGTCTCCCTGAACATGGTATTCAATTTCATATTTCTATCTTTCGTATTTTTTTAAAAAAATTATATAAAAAATATATATGAAAGTTATATCATTTTTTACATTCTATAAATAATTAAATCATGATCTATTTAATAAGACCAATAATAAAAAGATGAATTGTATATGAAAAACAAAGAGGATATTACCAGAAATGTAACATTAACAAGAAATTGTTGATAAAAAGGTAATACAATGTCATAATAAAATCATATTTTGTATTGAATATAATAATATTCTTATTTTGCACAATTATAAAAGCTTTTATTTTTTAAATAGGATGTTTGAATTTGTACATTGAATATCAATACTTAAGTTATGGTTTTTCTCATCTCATATTTTATTATCTGTTAGATATATGCCAAGATCACCACTCTTTTTTTGTGTGGTGTAAATAATTCACATAAATTTATATTATGATACCTAATTTTTAAAAATATGGGTATTTACATATCTATTTTTTCATCTCTTTTTCAAGGGGTTTTGGATTAAAAAGTTCCCAAATCTGTAAAGTTGTTTTGGCTTAATTTTTTCTTCTTTGAGACACATAAATTGTTATGGACCTATATTTCTATATGTAGTGTATATAATACCATTGAAATGTTATATAATTAATTTAATTATTTTCATGGTATTAAATTCTTAAATTACACTTTTTCTCCAACGAGGATCATGTTTTAAGGTTACCAAGGTGGTAACAGCTTATTGCTACAACCTCAAAATTTATCAGGATTGTGTTTGATCATTCTCTATTGATGAAATATTATGATCCATCTCTCATTAAAAATAATATAAATCCTTATCCTATGATTAATAATGATGTAATTTTTATTCTTATCACTTTAATAATATTTGTTACTTATGATAATTAAGAATGCATTTTTTTAAAAATCTAACATTATCTTTATCTTCCGTAATAAATCTATGTTCTTTCAAAACCATGTTTTATAAAAAGGATTTCAAGAAAAATTATGTTTAATTTTTTATTTTATTTTTCAAGATTATATTATAATATTTCAATAAATATTTAATGAAAATGGGTTTGAAAATAATTTTAATGTTCATTTTTTATGTTTTCAATGAAATTTTTTTTCATGACGTTTTCAGGAATCCTTTATAATTTTTTAGGGTAATTAAATATATAATGATTTTCAATATTTTTTATGTTTTAATGTTAATTTTTAAAATTAGAAATAATATTTCATTCAAAAAAAGATTTAATTTTATCATGATTTCATGATATGTTTTCAATGTGGTTCCATTGAAAAATAATTTTAGAATTTTATACGATTAAAATGTAATGCTCAATGTGATTTTTTAAAATATATCTCCATATAATATAACATTATTGGTTATATTTTTCTCTAAAGATATAAACCAATGAAAAAAGTCTTCTTATTTCACTCAATAGTTTAGGTTTTGATTCCTAGATTTCTATGAAACCTGTTTCTCTTCAAAATTATAGACCATGATAAATTCCAATGAAACACGCTTCCATTAAAATGTTATTCTATGATAAAATGATTTTAAAACTTATATGTTTTTTTATATGTTATGATATGATTAAATTCTGATGATTCCAATTTCCTTTCATGGATTATGATGTTATGTTCAGGAGACATTCCCCTTTTTATAGTTTATGATAAGATGATTTTTTATGGAAAACGTAGGTATGATTTAATTATGAGATGGGTTGGAACTATATCTCCCTCAAAACGATTTGGTAAATATCTGTATCTCATGAGTATGATAGGGATGGAATAGGAGGGAAGCAAAGTTCAGTAATACAGGGCTAAAATAAGGAGTCATCTTATTTCTATAATATAGGTCTTGATTTGTAGGTGAACCTGACTCTATAATACATGGATAAAACAAAAGAGTGAACTCCTTTTAGTGTTACATTGCTGGAATATGAGGTTTTCCATGTTCAGTAATATAGGGCTTGAATATGGAATTAATCCACTTTGGTTGAGGAATTTAACCACTAAAATGGTATTAGGAGTGATCTATGAATACTATTATGGTTTTGGGACTGAACCCATTCCAATAATATGGCCTTGGAATATATCATTTACTTCTATATAACAAATTTTATGTGTTTATTTATCTTCCAAAATATCATTTATTATGCATATCTTACTATCTTTAGGATTATTATTCTTATCTACTTATGTTTCATGTATTTTAATTTACCAATATTTATTCTATGAATATTTTTTATTAACTTTTATATTCATGGGATGATCATATAATGTTAAGATATTGTTTTAGAACCATAATTATCATATTAGTAATAAAAATTTCTCTTGTTTACCCATTCTGAGCATATGAGATAACCTCATTTGTATGTTTTATTTTCCCAATAAATAGAGAATATTTTTAAATAGGATATCTAAAGTGTAAAATATTAATGTGAGATTTTTTAGATATTTTACAATGATAAATGATTCTGTTTCCATGTTTCCAAATCCACAAAAAAATTATGGTCTCTAGATAGGTATTTTTGTAATGTGTTGAAAATTTATCTAAAATTATATAATATACATATATGTTATGCAAGGGTCACTATAGTTGGAATCAATGGTATTGATTCAAAAAAATTATAAAATTGAATGAGAAAAAATTAGTGATATCGTTGGGGAAATCTCTAAGAATATGTCTATGGATTTATATATGAATAAGAAAAATATATCACTAATTTAAAATTAGGTGTAATGATTTAGGAATCCTATAATTAATTTTCATGATTATATTTTTCTTCTATGAAAACTGTTTATCACACTATGATTTCTGTTTTATGTCAATAGCGGGAACTAGAAGTAATAGGGTTAACATTGAATGTTTCAGATGTGGAATGTAAAAGGGTTATGAAGATATAATTTATAACCAGAAATCTAAATGAGAGAATCTTGATGGTGGTATGATTATCAGTTATAATACTAAAGATAAGGAGATAACAAATAAAATGTGAAATGTAAGTTAATATATAAAATTATTTTTTATATTTAACATAAGAAGTATGATTTAATGGATGTTGAGGAACATTAAGACATGATTCATATGTAATAATCATAAAAATGGGTATTTAGTAATAAGATGATGAATCATGAGTAATGGTTTAAGAATAATGTTTCATTATTGAATTTTATATTTCTTTGAACTCAATTATTATTTCATGTAAATCATGAAGTATATAAATACGATTTCTATATGTTTTTCATTAATGATTTTTAAGAATTTGTTAAATAACACCGTTGAAAAATAAAATTGATTTAATGGAAATGTTACATTAAAGTAATGTAACATTTTCCATGTCCCTAAGGATGAGAAAATTGATTTTTTATGGATAAAGATTTGATGATATTGATAAATTAAATTAGATAGTATTTAGGAACTCAGAACTGATAAAGTATTTTTCGAAAAACGAGATTATTCTATCATGTATGAAGTTCAAAAAAAATTTATTCATGGAATATATCCATTAATAATTGGGATAAGAATGTGTCCATGTATTCAATATGTTTTTATGGAAAATAGTATGATTTCCATGTTTCAAGAGAATAAATTATAATGTTATTAACATGTTTTTAATGTGATAACCAAAATATATATTATTATATATAGGGATAAATGATTCATTTGATTTTTTGAACTTAAATTTCAGGTTTTATTCATTAATAATTGGAAAATATTATATGTTTATCTGTATATAAAATTTTTTATGTTAAACATTTTATGGGGTTTTATGGATTAATGTATTATCTTTACATATGAGGATTTACGTATATTTGTTGACTTATGGTAACTTTTTTCTGACAATGATGGATGGAATGTCCTATAATTTTATTCAGGGATCTCATGTTCTTCCAATTATTAAGTATATAGATATTCACATTTATTTCATGGAATAATAGATGTAGTGGAAAACAAGAAATGAAAAACCAATGAATGATATTGAGCATATTAAAATGAATGTAATAAAGTATAGTTGTTTATGAAAATAAAACAATAAAATAACTCTTTAACTACTGTAAAATTATATTGAAAAATATTAATCCAAAGAACTTCAATTGTTTTGAACTGATGATCTTATATGTCATCACTAATTTATTGTTTTTATGAATTTAACATTCCATTTTCCATTAAATTTTTAGTAATCAATGATCTTGGTCAATCTCTATAATTATTTTTAATTTTCCACCTTGTCCATTTTCTACTCCCAACCAATGTTCTCTTACATGGAAACCTATTTATGATTTACTTTTGATAACCAATATGGTTCCATAATTCCATATTTGAAGTATTTTTAGTATTCATTTTAATAAAAGTGGTTTTGTTAGAAAAGAAATTTCAAGATTTAAACCCTTGATAACCCAGAAAAAATTAGGGGTGATATTCATTTTATGTGGGGTAGAATGTAAGAAACCATGATTTTGTGAATTATTTTTTTCAAATTAATTATTCAATTTTATTATTTTCCAATTTACACAACACATAATATATTTGTTATATAAAATCACTATTTTTGGTTTTCATTATACAAAATACCACATTTATATTTTTCTACAAAAAACATATCGATTAGTTTGAGGAACACACAACATTTTTTTTGATTTTGTTACACACAATTTTATGTACCTTGGATAACTTAGGTAACACACAAGTCCGTGTTTTTTCTAACTATATAATATTATTCTTAATAAAATTAAAATAAGTTTATAGCTACCATATAGCCATTATAATGGAAGTCACGAATAAGATTCAAAAAATTGTGAGAATAATGTTTAAAAATGTATATAAAACTAATCCTTATGTTATCTATTAGTATAATTGAATTGAAAAACCATTTTTAAATAAAGATATTACCTTTCTAAGAAAACTATGTTTTATTGTACAAATAAAATTTTATCTCAATAATTTAAAAAACAGATTTTATTAATGAAATCTATATATTATATCTTCAATAAATTCTTTTATTATAATACAATAGATTTGATATTTATAATAAAATAATAAATCTAATTTTATGAATAAAAATATGTATTTTTGTAAAAGAGATTTTTATAGTATTTTAATAACCCATTTTAAATATAATTGTTGAAAATTTTATAATATTTATTTTAAAAAAAAATTAATATTTGGAATAATCTTATTATATTTTAAATTTGGATAATTTTTCATATTTTTTTAGATGTATCAATTTTTCAATGAATAGTGAAAACACTAAATTTTAATTCAAAACTTCTTATTATTCAAATTTATTTATATTACTAAATTATTTTATCATTTGTTTTTAAATTATAATTAGATCAATTGTAAAAAAAATTATTCAATTTATTTTATTGTAATAAATTTCTCATTTAAACTGGGTATGAATACGTTTCAACCATTTTAATGTTTTTACTTTAAAAACATGCATTGCCTCCTACTTAGTAGGAATAAATTTAAATAAAATTCTCCCACATATGTGTTCGAAATTATTAAAAATATATTCTATATTTGAAATAATATTTATTTATAATTCCTAATAATTTATTCTTATTTTTTGAACAAAAATATTATGGAATTTATTTAAAATTAATTATTGTGATTATGGTAAAATTAAGCATAAATGAGACTAAATCTTAAATATAAGGGCCAAAATGACATAAAAAGTTGTCCAAAATCCATTATCTAGGCCTATTTATATCTTATCCTCCAATTTCTCTAATTATTTCCTTTATTAGAGGCACAAGATAGGGGAAATTGTGGGTACAATTCCTTTTTTAAAAATATAAAAAAATGAAACTCCTCCTCCATTATAATAAGGCACCCACCTCTCCAATATTATCAAACCACTAAAGCCTTTTTAATTTACTGTACTATGAAAAAATAATCTCCCAATATATCCCCCTAAATCCAAGAGTCCTCTATTTTGGCATAAATCCATCTAAATAATCAATTTGGTGCAAAAAAAATTTAGTTAGAAAATGAAGAGTTAACATCCTTCCAAAAGCTATTTTTTATTTTCCATTCGCTATACCACAAACTACACTTATTACATTAATTTATAATAACAATATTATCCAAAATATAATTAGATAATTTTTAAGGTTTCATCCTATACAAACACACACTTCTATCTATTGTGAAACAAACTTACTTTTCTTTTTGATGGCGAACAATCAACTCACAACATGATGTTGTTGGTTATTCTATTACCGCCCCTCATGGTTTGGTATTGTGATGAAAAAAATATTTTCACATGATATTAATGATTTATTTATAATTTATAAATTATTATATAAAACATATATTCATGGTTTCTGTTTTTTGTAAATACTTGATCCTTGTTTGTGGATTTGTGGACTATCACTTCCTTAAAGTAATGTGATTCCATCACACATTACATTTAATATATTAAGTAATGTTTTAGTGAAATTATTCCTTAAATATTAAATATTTATTTGCCTATATTTTAATATATATATATATATATATATATATATATATGCATGTATTTCATTTACTCTTTTTCTTTCAATATGATAATAAAATGGAGACATTGATCATGTGTATATATGATAAGATGTCCCCATGAATGGTGTCTTTCATTTCATATTTCTATCATTAATATATTTTTATATATTTTTATATAATGAATATATATGATAGTTATATCATATTTTACATTATTGAAACGATAAAATCTTTTTCCAATTATGTGGATAAAGAATAACAATTTGAAACTTATTTCAAAAACAAAGTGAATGATAAATGAAACATTACATTAACATGTATCTATTAATAAATGAGTAATATAAAGGAATAATAAAATGATAAATTGTAGTAAATATTTTAATATTGTTTATTTATAGATTTATAATAATGTTATATTTATTAAAAAAGGTGTTTAAATCATTCTAAAGAATGTCAAGACTAAATGCAAGGCTTTTCTCATCTCACTGTTTATTATCCACGAGATACATGACATGTTCACCAAAAATTTATTTTTTGTGGTGTATATAGTTCAAATGAATTTATTACATGATAATTATACGTATATATATTTATATAAATTTTATGATCTCACTTTCATGGGTATTATCTTTTAAAACATACCAAAATTGTAAAGTCGTTTTGCCTCAATTTGACTATTTTGGGACACATATCTTGTTATGAACCGATATAGTTATATAAGATAGTTTTACATCCATTTAAATGTTATATAATTATTCTTATTCTTTTAATTATTTTATAAATTTTATTTAATGTTCTTATACTATGGTTATCATGATATATAGTTTCCAATGTGGTAACAATTCATTGATACAATCTCATCTTTTATGAATATATTTTATGATTTTCCTTCCATTGATGATATCATATGATCCATATCCCAAGAAAAACTATAATTTCATTAACCTATGGATACTCATGATATATTATTGTATTGGTTCCATTTTTCCACTATTTTTTACATCAGATAATTAATAAAATTTTACATCATTTTACATTATCTATCTTTTCAGTCAAGAGACTTTGTTATTTAAAAACCATGTATTGAATAAATTTTCAAGTTTATTTTATTCTTTTTTAAATATATTTTCAAAGAAAAGTGTTATCAATGTGAATTTTTTTTGAATAAAACTTTTCATAGTGGAAATGATATTTTACTCAATAAATTTTTTAATAATTTTTTATGATTCCCACATATGATATCAATGAGGTTTCAAAGAAAGGGATTTTGAAAATGTTATATGTTTTAGCATGTTATGTTCCAAGAGATAATTCAAAACCCTTCTCCATGTATGATGAAATACATGGTTATAATTTATAGATTACCTTGTATATGATCCAAGTAAAACATTAATATTATATCTATGAATGATTTATGTTTTGATTGATTGGTGTTTATGAAACCAATTTTCTTCAATAGGTTATACGATAATAAATGATTATGAAACCTGCATCCTTTCATGAGTAATATTATAATGAAATTATTTTGTAACTTGTCTGTTTTTTATAAGTTTCGATTTTATTAAATGTTTATGATACCCATTTCATTTCATTGATTATGATATTATTTTTATGAAACGCATACCTTATTATTGGTCAGGATAAGGTGAAATTTTTATAATCACATATACCTGATTTAATTATGAGATAGGTGGTATCTATAACTTCTAATAATAAATTATGTTCTTAATTTTTTACTCATGTAAATTATAGATATAGAATGGGAAGTTAGCAAAGTTCATTAATATAGAGATGGAATGAGGACTTAACTCAATTCATTAATACATTGTTGGAATAGGATGCAAAACTGGTTATTTAATAAAAGGCTTGAACAAAGAGTGAACTCGATTATGTAGTACCGGAATGAAATGAGAAGTGAACACAGTTTTGTAATAATGGTATAGAATGAGGAGTGAACCTTGTTTAGTAGATGAATTTTTCGACTAATATGGACATGGGATTTATCAAAGACTTCTAATATGGTTTTTGTAGTGAACATTTTCTATTATTATTAACATTGAATTCATCCTTGACGACTATGGAAATCATTTTATATATTTATGTGTCTACAAAAATATCATTCATTATGCTTATGATTTTATTTCTTTGATTACTCTCATGAATTATTTATGATTCATGTATTTTAAATTACTAATATTTATTCTATTATTCTTGATTATGATCTTAGATATGTATTGTATGGTCTTATAATGTAAAAATCATGTTCTCATACACTTATTATCATGTTATTCATATATATATTATTTTCTTACCTTTACTGAGAATTTGATCTCACACCTTTCTTATGTATTGTTCTCATATTTTATAATGAATATTTTTAATTAGGAATACTATAGGGGCAGATATTAAATAAGGATGATAACTATTATTAACCATGGTAGAATAATATGTATCCATGTTTCCAATGAATCTAAACTATTACATTCCATGTGATCTTTTTTAAAATGTACTAAATATTAATCTAAAATGCTTCAATGTCCATGTGTGTTGATCAAGGTTTACTATACCCATGATGTTTTTTTCATATCTACTATATTGGACGTTCTACTCAACATTGTAGATATAAATTTTACCCTCTAGTGATGTGAATGAATCCATGTGGGGATAGCTTCTCACAAATTCCTGATAAAGAACAAATAATTTGATTCCGTTAAGGACATTGAATCCATCCATTTAATGTAATACGAGGTTAGTAAGAAATGATAACTTCCCACATTATGGGGTTAGTCCCTAATATAGTTTACTCCCTAAAACATAACTCCTAGTGGTGTTTCCATGGATATCACCCCAAAAAATGATTGCATCTACCACCCGAGAAATTCCATGGTTGTCAAAGATATAATAGAGAGAGAATATACATTATTTGATTGAGTATATACAATAGTATCTGAAATAGGATAATACCTCGTAATGTAGATGGTCTTGCACTCTGATCCATGGGATTATACTATAAGGCATGCAACTTACTTGTTCTGTGGCCCTATGCTATAGTTGGACTAACCTGAATATGTTCACATTATTGGTGAAAATAATCTGAAGCACGTGTGTCAAGGACACAACCTACTCATAGGAATTTCCTTCCTATGCTACTCTAACTCCATTCATGACATGTCCCAAAGATCACTACCCTTATTGTGGAGATAATTAGGACCCTCATCCACAGAAAATATGTCATGACCCGTCCTCGGGGCCCATGTCGTGACTACCCCAATCCCGCCTCCCATAGGCCAGGGGATGGTGACTAGCACCAAGGCGTAAATCCCAACAAAAAGGGGAAGGCATTTCCTTTATAAAGTAAAGAAACACCATAGAGTAAGCTAGCAGAAGTAAACACTACGTAAAACTAGGTACAAGTAAGTGCGGAAAAGTAAGTGGGCCAAAATACAAACCCAAACTGAAAGTAATGTACAATTGGAAAGGAAGTAAAACAACTAAAAAGTAAAGCAGCAATGCCGAGCCATCCATTGGAAATCCCACCTGAAGTGTGGGTATAGATAGCCTCCTCAGCTATTTAGGTCCTGTCGTCCGCCCTGTATGCGTCTCATCTAGTGTTCCACCTCCAGGTACCGACTCGTCATGATATCCACTTACGGGCACCGACTCGTCATGGGTTCCTCCTCTGGGAACCGCCCAGCTCTACAAGCCTCAACGTTGATCAGTGATGTCCGTCGTCTGCAACCAACACAACGTAGTGCGAGAAAATCCCATCCAGGGGTGAGTATACGATACTCAGTAGGGACCCCGATACCCTCTAAGGTCTCCCTGAATTCACAAAAGGATAAACCACAAAGAAAAGATACAATCACGAAGGAACGTCCAACACTACTTAGGTATATGTCCATACATATACCCAAGTCATCAGTCTCAGTTCGGATCCAACATCTGTGCCCAAGTTCGATCACGTCCACAATGGATAGCACAACCAATCCAGATAAGATAAAAAAACCCAAATCCACAAGTCAATCATATCGAAGATAATGATTGAAAGTCAAGAATCAACTCAAACCAGGATTTAATCATGATGTCGAAACCATAGATGCTGGGGAAACTCCTCCTCTATTGAGTACAGTGGGCCTGCCGCTACAACCAAGCGCTTCCCATTAACCTTGGACTGCTGTAGTAATCCACCTGTCGAGTACTGTGGGCATGCTACTACAACCAAGCGCTTTCCACCATGGGTCTGCCACTACAAACAAGCACTCCTCTACTGTGGGTATGCCGCTACAACCAAGCACTCCCCCTCATAGCCTCCAGAGGTAGTCCTTCTGTTGAGTACCGCGGGTCTACCGCTACAACCAAGCGCTCCTCCGCCGTGGGTCTGCCGCTACAACCAAGCGCTCCCCATTGGGCTATCTGAAACACACCGAGTCGATCGATCAGCAGTCGTCAAGTCTCAGCTAGCTCTAGGGTTTCATAACGATTTAAAGTACCATAGTCATCACCGTCGAACCCACAAATAATTCTCGTACGGTTGTCTTCGTCGTCAAACCCACGGAGGATTCCAGTACAGAAGTCATCATCGTCGCAGACGCAGCCAGCACTAGGGTTCCCGCACATAGCCTGCTCGTTCCGGGAGGGTTCACACCACAAGACAATGGGGTATGATACATCAACTAACACGTAGTCCAGATTTTATGTATCCCAATGTTCCATCTCGTTAAAATGAACACAACGGGACAGAAGGTGTGTCAATCGGACGCCCGGTCTGAGAGATATTGGCTTTTTTGTTTCAGGGGCCCGGTTGGTTTTTAAGTCAAAACCAACCCGACCGCACTCCAAAAACATCAAAACCTCTAGAGGAGTAATCCAAAAGGTCCGTCTCACTAATAAGAATCCAGCAAGTTGACGGCACATCAATCGGACATCAAGAGCTCAAGTTTTAAGCGTTTCCGTTCCGAGGGCCCGGTTGGTTTCATGTTCGAACCAACCTGGCCATACTCAATGTTCTCCGAAACCTTGACTGTAATATAAAGAAGCAACCTTATTGATCTAAGGATCACTACGCAACTGACGGTGTGTTGATCGGAGGTCTGTAGACCATGCTATGGGTAAAAGACCGGAAGTGGTTTGAAAATGGGGGGTCTGGGCCCGGACCGACCCGGCCCAACCCCCCTGGGTCAGCCCGAACTGGGTCGACCCGAACCGAGTCTAGGTCCAGCCCATCAGGGCATGGCCTGGCCCGGTGGGCATGGCACAGCCCAGCCGGCGCGGGTCGGCCCGTCCCGGTGCGGCCGGTCCGGCCTAGGCGGCTCGACGCTGGCCGAGCAGTTGCGCAAAGGGGGCACTACCCCCTTGATTGGAGTCGTGGCCCCTGCGTGGGGGCTGCTCCTTGCCAGCGAAGGTGGCCTGGCGCTGCGTCACCCATAGTCCCACACGGCCACGAGACCAGCCGCCTGCCGCCGCGGCTTCAGCTGCGACGGCCCTTCCCGGCGGCGCGCCGATGGGGTCTTCCGCGGACCACAGGACGCACTCCGGTGGTCCGTTTTGCATGTCGTCTTTTCCAGCGGTCCTCCCGGGACATGCTCTTCACTATGAAGACCTCAAAACGCCCTTCTAGCCTACTTCATCCCCACCCATCTATTTTCACACCATGAACAAAGAAACGATGGGTTCGGACTTGTTCGTTGGTCCGCACCCACCGTGTTAGCGGTTCAAACAACTTCCGACAATTAAATACATGTCAAGAATATAATTCACATAGATTTAATTAAACCAAAAACCCCTTACCTCAAGAGGTTGATGATCAAATATTGTCGCGGGAGAAGGAATGCCACAAAAGAAGCTTCACGGAAGGAGGATTGTCGGCGTCGCGGTTCACGGCGTCGCGTCGTCGATCTCCGAGGGTTCGGCGTTCTTTGTCACCCTTCGTCGGAGGCCGGCATTCTTCGTCGATGACGGTGCGTTGTTCGCGTTCTTCGCATTCTTCAATGAAGAATGTGAAGATTCCAGGCTTTTATCAAAACCTCTCAATTCCTCCCGTACAACCAAAGCCACCCCAATAAAATAAGGCGTAGCCTTATTTTATTTCTCACACCAAATGTTTTTTTGAAATTCAAAAATAGATCATTCAATTAATTGATTTAATTGAAGTGGTTTAACCGACTAATTAAAGAGGTGTTTACTAATTAATTAAACATGAGGGATGATTTTTATTTAAGGGGGGTGAGGGTGCGTTACCTAATTAAAAGAGGGGGTTTTGAGGAAGTTGAATAGGTGGGGCTCGTGTGGGCCCCACCCCACAAATATCCTACCGAGTGGAGTAGGATATAGTGGGTCTCATTCCAACCACTTATCTTAGGTTAAACTACCTTATATAAAATAAAATTGGTTGCACCATTTTATTTTATCCTTTTACTTAACCCAAAATTTTAAGAACCACACACGAGTAAACACAACTCCGGAAAAGGTGTTCCTAAGAAATTATCGATGCTGTGATTCCATCGGTGCCCTTGGAATTCTATTCCGAGCACCGGTTCAAAAGTTAGGAAACCCCACTCGTTTTTTTACTGAACGTACCTGATCTAAACTTCAGAAATTGATTCTGGGCACACCGGGCCTCGGAATCAGGTGTCGTCAGGAACTACGTACTCATAAAATTCCAAAGAAAATTAAGAAAAACAAATTTCCATTGAAATTTACAGGTCTTTACAATATATTTGTAACGGTATGATAGAATATCTGAATATTACTTATAATGAGACAAGAATGGAACTAAATATGGTCTCTGTTAATAAATTCTTTTAAATTCAAGGATCGATCATACTAATGTCACATAATAGACCTTATATGGTGGATAATTTTTTAAGCACTACTCTAACCAAAACCTCAATTATTTGCTTCTTTCTACGGGAATAGCTACTCTCGTATCATGGAAAAGAACCTCTATGGCCAGATATATCAGTTTCTATCTAGTTGTGCTCAGTGAGATGAGATATATTTATAGTCGTATAAAATATGGAATGATTAAATACATTGACCAATGTATGAATGTCATACTTAAGACCATCCTTGAAGCAGCAAGCACACAATACCTTTTCATCACCTAAAAGTTATGAAAATAGTCTAAACTGAGTAAAACATGATTAATAGAAAATTATATACATGGAACCCTATACTTGGTTCATGAACTCTCTAGATCATTTATCTCTCAGCATCAGATGAAAAAAGTAATCATAGAAAGATGTTTTGATGTCTACCCTAACCATGCCATGATGATTTCCTACTAGAATATTCACATCCTACAACTGTTTTGATGAATCAAAAAGAATATAGGTTGAAATAATCACCCTAAACAATGTATTCATATTCTGATGATCGAATATAGACTGAGTGGCCTTCAACCAATAATTAGAAAATGGATTACTTCTATCCCCCAACATGATGGTAGGATGTTGTTTCTAGTACGCATTAGTCTGATCAACCAGAGTAGGTGTAGGTCATGGATAACCCTATAGGTAAATCATCAAATTTAAGAAAACCTACCAAAAATTAGTGTTAGATCCCAGTTTTATTTTATCATGAAGTCCCCATAGTGGTACTCCTTGTTGTATGACTGGAGGATTAGGGTCCACTATATCTCAAGAGTGGTCATCACCACCTTCCTGGGGAATGAAATGATTACATTACGGTGGAATGTACCTAAAAATTATAAGAACATTACATAGATCAATATTTATAATATATGAACACCATAAAAGAAGATGAACATTAGAATATGAGCACACTTCTTAGGGAACAACCCTAAATACCTACTTTAATGGCTTGGGTATTGGTAAGTGTTCATATTTTATTTACAATGGTTTTTGTAGGTGAATGGTCACCTGTAAATTTCCTCTTCATTTAGCGCAATGTATTTCATTTTTTAAGTCACTATTTATATTTTATTTTTTTCATTTTCTTATATAAATAAAACACGGTTCCATAAAATGGATCATCATTCCATGTTAATAAGGTCCCATACACATTATAACAGAATGAGAAGGACATTTTAATTCCATTCAACCCCATTTATAGTAATTCTTAAAATATAACTGGTTATATATTATGGATCGGCATGGTAAATGATACAGTTCAATTCCCGAGGGCCGATACACTTCATGGATTGAAACATTAAATAACTCAATTGATGTAAAATCCCATCTTATATAACTACAGGAAAATATCTAACCTGGGTATAATCGATCTATTTATGATACCACAATCAAAAAATATAAGAAAACACTATTTAAATTGATGATTAAAATTAAATCATCCAATTCAATTACTGTAAGGATGATTTTAGTAGAACAATCATATATAATAACCATGTCTCACTCATCTATCACAAGAAACACATACAATTAATATAGGGAAACACACCCATATTCATTGGTATATGCATGTAATGTAAATTCTAGGTTCCAATAATAATGAAAGAAACAATTTTCCAAATATCAATATGAAAATTTAAATAATCATAAACCAGATGAAATTCATACTCATATGCATCACCCACCAGTTAATTTATACCAATTACAGAATGTTAAAAATAGAGAAACATTTTACCATTCCTATGAAACATTATATTTACCCCAATCATGGGTTTTCTACTCCCATGAACTATTTGTGGACAAGTTACTACATGACCAAATATCTTATCTAAATTCAAAAATAATATGAAAAAATTAATATAAAATTATCCAATACTACTTTATGATGTCTCGACTTTGGTTATGCTCAATGGTGCTCCATGACAGTTGGACATATTGCCACAAGCACATCTCCTTATATGCTAGAGTCTCCCAAATCAAAGATAGGGTATAGGGTGTTACATTGGATAAAATATTTACTCATCTCAAAGTTAGAAACAATAGAAAAAATAAATATATAAATAGAAGAATCATGATATCATTGAAAAAGCAGTGAAAAGCCAAATTAAGCATCCAACAATAATAGTTAACTCAAGAAAAAACACTTTCAAATGATTATAATGTAATATAATGTAATTCCAAAACTTGTAAACAAGTATTCTTGGACGTATGAAATAAATGATATATAATAGAATTAAGGTGAAGCCAAAATACATCCTACATCCTAAGAACTGGCTTGGAAATATACTACCAAGATCCATCCTTATTCAATCAACCAAGATCAAATGTCTAAAGCGGTACACTTCCCCTTATAAAAACTAGCATAAAGATAATCTTATCGGGTTTCATTAGATGCCCAGATAATGTCTAAGATAAATATCAATAGGATACCACCAAATTATTATATACTATCTAGTATGTGATTATAAACTGAAATAGTTTGCATGTATTTATAGAAGTTTAGACAATAGAGTAATGTAAATAGACCATTACTTCTTCATCCTCATCCGACATCCAAACATGTAATATTTAATTAATTATGTTTTAGTTTATATTTAGTGACAACCATACTATATCTAATAGAGAAAAATTGATTGGATATATTATATAAAAATTGAATTATATAATGATGATAATGTTAAAATGGGATCCTCGGTAATAATCAGGGAATCATTAACCTCTGTGGAGGAGTCAAATTAGTAGTAACATGTAGTCAAGATATATGGGGTCTAAGTTTCATCCATGGGGAATATTCCATGGAATTCCACTGTAAATGATTCTAACCAAGTCCAAGGATCTCATCTATGGTAAATACATGCTATGATTTATTAGGCAAGATGTGGTGAATCTATGGAGCCACATGTCCAAAGGCATCAAGTTAGATCCATCTAGCGTATCCAAGGTAGCATAAAATCATGAAGATAATAAATGGATTCCATGACATCATTCTAGTAATCAACTAATAGATAGTACCGTGTCCTAATGCTGTTATCACCCTCATAAAATATATCATTGAATTAGAATGGAGTCCTATGAGTGGTCATAAAATTCCTTGAATACTCCATGAATAGATCAATTCTTACTATTACAATAAAGATAAAAAGGCACATATGTATGAGGAAATATTTTCCAAATTTATAACTTAATTTAGTCCATTTAATACTCATTCCATTTAATAATTTAGTAGGTTCATTCAGTTAACTTTAATACTAATTTTCAAGGATAATTTAGACATGTAACCATTTACTACATTCATTTTTTATTCAAATATTAGGTTCATTCCATTACTGTTCATAATCATGATAATTTAGGATAAGGATATGCAACTGATTCCCAATAAATTATTATTATTTGAGAAATGTGATAAATAATAGTATACTTTCCAATTAACATTTAAAATAATCATTTATTAATTTGAATCACTTTCCTTAGATGTGTCAAATTGTACTATAGATATTATATAAATTAAGAATTATTTTATTTCACAAAAACACTTACCATTATGATGGAAAATTCAAACTCATCTGAATGATTGATTTTGTAAAAACATTATGGGTTCAAATGCATAAAATATACAACATCATACTTGGGGTTGATGGTGCTATGGTTCCAACCACAAATAGGGTTCA
This sequence comes from Viscum album, assembly GCA_963277665.1. Taxonomy (NCBI): domain Eukaryota; kingdom Viridiplantae; phylum Streptophyta; class Magnoliopsida; order Santalales; family Viscaceae; genus Viscum; species Viscum album. The sequence goes on from OY728147.1 coordinate 1,837,679,107, forward strand.
TAAAATGTATATAGTAGGCTCTATAATGTGAGAATATTTATTTTACTCATTGAATATGTACTTAATAAGTAAATTATAGTAAAAATCGCATTCATATAATATAAATAGTTTATAAAATATCCAGACATGAGGGGTGAGCCAAAAAACAACTACCTCAAGCGTATAACACAATACTCATCCAAAACCATCGCTTAGATTGGCGGGGATGGGAAGAAAATGGAAGAACGAATAAATTCACTAAAATTAGGGAATACATACCAACATCAAAATAACATCATTGACTTAATGAAAAGGAATAATTGAGCCTAATGAATGAAGATAATATTTGGAGGAATACAATGAGACAAATATTTGATTGGTTAGACATCAGAGGAAAAAGATTTAGAATAATTTATATTAATAGGATTTTTAGATCATCAATAGATAGAAAGAAAGTATGTTATGTGCGTAGGAGAAAATAATAAATGAATGGTAATCTAAAATAAAATTTATTGAAATAATAATAATTTTACCAAACTATTATGGGTTGATGGTTTGTGGAAAACATTATCCAAATGCGGATGGATCACTAACATAGGAGGTAATCTATATGGGTTGGCCACATTTTTTGTTAAACCATGTTCCAAACTTGTTATATTAGTCTAATGAGAGTTTTAGACACCTGAAAGGGAGGGAGTATCAGGTTTCACATTTTCCCCAAATGATGAATCAAACTTCTCCCCTCTTTAAGGACTCACATAATTAGTAGTAACAATGCATCTTATCCTACATTTTTTTCCACTAATCATGTATCCCATATCATTTTTCAAATGGAAGTGATCCTGGCTATGACCAAGCTTCAAAACCCCTTAAAATCACATTATGTCCTTAGTCACTCAGAATAGTTCATAATCATAAATTAAAAGAAAAATTAAAGGATTCATACCAAATTGAAAAACTAGATTCTTACAAAACTCACAATTTCCTAAAATAAACTATCTTATGGAATTATATTATAATATCATCTAAATTTTCAGATTCTTCATCTTTATGTCTTTAAAATATATATAATCTTATCCTCCCATAATCATCATATAATGTTTCTATAGTAGCATCCATTGTTACTTCTAGGAAACATTTTATTTTTTCCCATTCTAGAAATAATGATTTCATTCGCCATTCTAGGATATGGAAGCATCTATTGTTATGTATGTGAATCCTCTATAATTATTACTTCTAGATGGTGAAACTAATAGTCAAAATGTGTTTTCCACTAACTCCATCGTCATAAAAGATTTGTTAAACATTAATTTGAAAAAAATGGATGCAATCTCACAAAAATCAATATGAAGATGACGAATAAAATCATTTCTTCATCCATAAATACATTTTGTATATCACACTTAAGTATTGTTCTATAATCATCAATTATAACTACATTTTTAAACATTCAAATTTACTGATATATTTCATTAATTTAATTTTTTACTTTTAGAAATATTGCCCCAGAAAGCATCTAGATGAATTATATGGAATACATCAACTATACACTTTTATAAATGATCTGGACTCTTTATAACATCCAATGTCCTAAAAATTGGAATTACTGTGTTATTATTTAAATAAAACATCATTATTTGTCTTTAGCTTTACATAATAATTTAATTTAGTAATCCAATTAATACTTTTCATCTTCCATTTATTTCATTAAATACTATATTATTTAACTAATGGATTCTATAAGAATTAACGAAAAATACAACATTCATCACCAATATCCATGAGGTTCTTCTATTTTTCTAGAAAAATATCATATATTATATATATACAATGGAGTTTTTAAAAAATTTTATTCATGTTTTAACCTCTTTATAACATATAATGAATTATAATGAATCTTTTTTAAACACACACACAAGCACACTCATATATTCTATAAAGTATTTTTGAAATATAATTGTATACTTTTTTACAAGTGGGAAAAATATAAATTATCCACAAATAATAAATACAATTTGTAATGATTTTTATAAAATATTTATATATATACTTATTATTAAAATAATTATCTCTTCTAAAAATATAATAGGTGTTATCTAAAAATTATATTACAAATATTCAATTTTCCATATTTATTTTGTAGTGTCAATATATTAAATTAGAATTTCATAAGAATTGCTTCTAAAATGAAACAAAAAATCCATATATGAATTTTTCTTTTATATTATGTTTTAAATAAATCTACCAATAATTAATGATTTAAATTTTTATAAATATCACATTGAATTGTAAAATTAAATGGATGATGTATATGTTATATGTATATCTCCATTATTAGTAATGAAGAAAAAAGTAGAATATTTTTAATATTACCATTGACATTATAATCTATAATGATAAAGATGGCTGGAATAATATTTTCCCCCAAAATTTCCAAAATTTTATAAAACTCTAACATTGATATGATTTAATTTGACATCAAATTTCAAATACCATGAAATGTAAAATAAATTCAACCATGCTATATCCACTAAAAATTACAAATTTTCCTACATCTTGAATTAGTTTATATACACATTTTGTTCATGTAATGTTAATTATTAATTTTAAAATTTCATTATTACATATTAAATTTATAGAATATGTAAAATTGGATATTTTAAGTCTAATTAATTCTTGATATGAACCTTTATGATATTCAATGGTTTTATAAGATACATCAATTAATTTATTATATTTAAATTTGTTTTTCTCCTTATATGTTATCATTAGAAATATGTTAATAAGATAATAAGTCTATGAGACAGTTTTCCTGATCACTCTTATTTTTCTTAAAATTATTGAAAATTTACAATCATGTTTTTAACAATTCAAGTATGTATACATGAATTGTTTTTGAAAATCGTTTTTAATATCATTATTCACTAAATTTTTTTAGAAATAATTCACTATATGATTACAACACAGATCTAAATCGATAATTATATGCTAAAAAATCCTTAAATTGTTTTGTGAATATTATTCACCATGAATAATAATAATTAGTGTAATACATAAAATATATAAGGTTGTATCACCTATTTTTTACAAGAATCAATGAATTATCTAATTATAAAATATTTAAATGTGTTTTGTGTATCCTTATTGATTGACATGAACCAATTTTTATTAGTCCTTACCCAATTATTCTACTTGACTCATCTTCTCAGCCAATGTTTTTATCAAGTATACCAAGGTCTAATAAGTAGATTCCCATGAAAATTAGGAAAAGCGTTGAATGGTTGTTAAAAAAAACAAATAATTGAATTTAAAAAACACATCATGATTTTAAAATACAAAAAATGGTAAATTAATTCATGTATACATAGTATGTATAGTCCTTAAGTATATTATAACTATAAAATAGAACATGTAATACATAGAAATCACTATAGATTAAAATATGAAAAGGGAGATATATAAAATATGATAATAGCCTTAATTGGGTAATATTAAACTAATTACTCCATACATTAAAAAAAATTAACTCCATAAACAAAATGATCTTCTGAAACATTAAAATTTTTATCCCAAAAAGCTGGAAGTCATCCCAAATTTTTTATATACAATGTTGGGTAGAAAATTTATCTTTTAGAACATTTCTTGTGTTGGGTAACACTTATTTTAATTCAAATGAATACACAATAAAATTATAATATTATAATTAACATCAACTCATATTATCACTCTTTATCACCACCCAAGGCTATCTTAATATTCTGACATTGTTGGGGTATCAAGTTACACCCTATGATAAATCTATATAAAATAAAAAATTAACACTACTAATATAATATGGTCATGAAATATATAATCCCCACTAATGGATATCTTCCAAGATATAAATTTTTTTTTCTTGAAGTGCAACCCTCATTTGGAAAAAGGTAATTTATCAGAACTCAAACATCAGGTATACCAACATTGATGATCACATGGTTCCATCATGACAAGTTAAGGGTCTTATTTTGATGATAAAATGAAACTATATTTTTTTAAATTGTAATTTTAATCCTTTAAATTTTGTATCATCATTATGATTTCACTAATAAAAAATGTCTACAGAATAAAAAAATACATTACTCAGGTGTAATATGAATTAAGTTCCATTTTATAGGGCCACACTATGAAAACCCATTATGTGGTTGTTATATATTCCAATATCATGTAAAAAAAACTAAAAACCCATGATCAATCAATTAGAAGGATAGTCACTTCAATGTTAAGAGTCAATTAATTGGAATAATCTATAATGAAGGAATGATTTATAAATTAATAATTGTGTACATGATTAAAGGTCATGTGTGGAAAACCACCTCATATTACTCGATCACTTAATTAACACTACGTATATGATAATAATATTTCATGAATAACATTATCAGTTAAATCAAATTTTCTATATTTTATGTACTCAATGTATACCATTGAACTGTAATGAAAAAACCCAAACTACTGGGTCATATTCAGAGATCCACATGACTTCATGTGCACCAGCAAGTATATAAGAGGCTGCTGAGGAGAAATTAGGGTCTATGCACCATTAGTGATGAGACTATACATTGAGTATAATATCCAATAACCAATAATATGTGAAATGTTTTATAAATCCTATAAGACAAAAAATTGAGGAATAATATCTAATAGAACACATTTAATATGATAAATAAATGAGATCCAAAAGTTTAAAACCTACCCAGAGCATATGTGATAGATGAATAATAAATATAACACTGTAGAGTCATTTGAGGTCTATACTAATCCACTACCATCTCCAAGCTGTTCTCTTAAGCTGTCTTTCATGGGCCTCTTTCCCTTTCATGGATCCCTATACATGAATTATACACACATATTTAGATTCTTATGTATGGTGTGAGTAATAAACATAGTATTGCATGACAAATGCATCCTAATTTTTTTTGAATAGATATAACATGCTTATCAACTATAATTTATAATGCACTAGTAAGAATGACAATAAATATGTAACATATTGAGTGGTCGTGTGCTAACCAAGACACCACAATCCAATGGTCATTCATTATTTACCTCCATTCCTAAATGGGAATGATAATATGTCATAAGTAATCAAAACTAACCATAATCATAGTATACAACTAAGTTAATATTCTCAAAGTATAGACTTAGACCAGGCCTCTAGACCATCTTATCCCCTATCAATCATGAGTTGGTCCTCCAACCTATCATACACTATATGTTACCTTAGTTAGGACACTATTCTATCATGCCCCTTATTTTATTTCTCCATGTCAGGCCCAAGAGGTTTCATTCAAATAACCTATTTTCCAGACCATCATCTCTATTATCATAGTCCATTCAGACTTCCCATAAATGTGATGATCATAACATGATATTCAATATGTTATTAGAAGAAATAAAAAATCCAATGGAATTGTACAAAACTTATTAGGGTTGATCATAAAAGGTAAGTCCAAACATATCATCATGAGGAAAATATTAGCATTTTACAATATATGTTATCAGTTTCCATAGTGTGAAACCACCTATAATCATACTCATGGAATCATGTATTAGTATAAGGTATCATGGTTGAAAACACACACACACACTTGTGTTGATAATGAATTGAGTTCAAATAAGGTATGAACAAAAAGTTGTAATATATGATAAATATAGTATATGAGAGCACCAAATAGTAGGGAATGTATATCCAAAAGGTCCTTGAGTTTAATATTTAGGATAACCATTGGTGGCATTTTAAAAACTAAATTCTCACTCAAACCAGAACAAGCTTATCTTCGAAGAACTCCATGAACCATTTTCACATAAAATAAAATTTTCTATAGATAATGGGACATGGAAGAACAATCAATAGTTTGGAACAACACATGAATAAAGATTACTACCAATAATGGTTGAATCATATCATTTTTTATGGATGAAAAAGTGTCCCCTCTTAGATATAGACAGTATGATAAGTCATAGTTAGCATGCCACTGAGATATCATAGAACACCAACTATACTTATAAATGTTGTTCATACAAGAATGACATTTTTAACCTGATAAAGGATGCAAGGAATCATGATAATATATAATCACCATAAAAGAATGATTATAACATACCATTAATCAAAAAAGGGTCAACACTAGGGGAAAACCCCATAACCATAGATCCACTAAGAGGTTAAAAGGAATCCTTAAATTAAAATTCCATTAATATTTTCAAATTCAATGAATAATAAATTAGGTATCATAGAATCACATAATAAGGATTAAAATTTGATTAATAACCTCATTAAAACCCCAATATTATATCCGACATGTTTTCCAATATAGTTATGTCATGATATGAGAAGACTGGGAATTGAATTCATCCAATTAATGAAATCATAATATTTAAATGACTTATTCTATTTACTAGACATAATAGTTGTAGTTATTTAAAAGAACAACAAAAAACATGTCTTATGACATGTTCTCTATCTCTATTCAATTTATACTTCACAAGAGATTCAATCACATCGTTGTGTGGAAACCCAAGTTTTTTTTCACCTATAAAAGTTGTGAATTACTACATTACCTTGTTCAACTACATAAAAATAATTTCAAATATAGTTTTGAATAATGACATGATAAGGCCCCTATCTGTGTTCAATATGTGTATTTTTTTCTCATGGTGGAAATAATGAAATCCAAAATCCAATTTAATATTCCATAATTTAGTTCAACCACTCATGATTTTACCAAACCATAGATCGAATGAAAAAATAAACAGTGAAAAGAGTAAACATGGATTTTATACATGAAAAAAAGATCATAGACTATAAATCCTCTCTTAAAATGATGTATCATCCTTTAGAGGAATCTATAAGCATCCTACCAAACCAAATTATGTTATTCACCTCGAAATTATGATTCCCACTACCATGTCTCCTCCGAGATAGGTACATAATTTAATAGGACATGAATGAGTTCCACTAAATCCACCTATATTATTTACCCTAAAATCATAAATATGAAATATTCACTCCATGTATGATTCATTGGGATCTATATCAACATTATAACTGTCAATAAAATGTGTTTAATCGGGTATGTACATCAAGAGATTAGAAATAATATACTTATTTTTTAGACATCAGTAATGTGTTGGAAAATCTAGATGGTATACCACTATACCAAACCAATCAATGATCTTGAAGGTACAAAATATCATTATGATAACATAGAATACTTCCTAAATTGTATGTGACTTAATCCTGGAGTCACTCTTATAATAACCTTATCACCTAAAAAACTATAAAGGCCTCCTCCTATAGTGTACATAATAACTATTCATATTTCGAGCTATGACCAACCTCTGTTGAATCAATTGTAATCTATCAAAGGTCTGCATTATAAAAATAGTACCTACGACTACTTGACCACAAACATCATTCCAAATATGTGGTGAACAATATAATGAAACATATTTTTCCTCATAAGGTTTTATTTGAATCGAATCATTGTAAAGTGTGTTGTAAGAGAACCCACCCATGTGTAGGCGATCATCCCATGATCTACCAATGTATAGGATTCATGCCTGAAGAATAGCCATTAATATAGGAATTCTATTCCCCTATTCTGCATCTCTCTGATGATTATATTATATACTCCATCTTATATGAGTCCCTACTACCTTCCTTTTGCTATTCAAAAATGAAAACATAAAACATTCCATAATATCATATATTGATTCCCATAAAACTCTATGAAAAAAATTCAATATTAGAGACATAAAACATTATTGGATCATCTACTGAGCTGGTCCCATGAATCCATATCAAATAAGAATATGTTTTATCTTAACCATAGTCACTCATATATAATAAAAAATCCTTGGGGTCATCAGTAAACCCATTAAAATCTCACTGTGACATCCTCCCACATTATCAATGGAACATGATTTGGGGCATAAAATCACTAGGATGTAGGTGTTCATCCTTTATCCTATAATAGTTAATATATATTATGAAATAGCTCTAAAAATGTCCCTCCACATATGTTTTCATAAGAACATTCCAATGATGTCATTTTATAAAGTTTTCTCTCCTGACTGAACTACCCACATTTAAAGATGGAAGACACTCATCCTCTCTTCCATAAGAGAAGAAATGACAAAAACTCTCCCGTGTACCAGAATTATAACCTCACTGTATAATGACCAATCAAGAATTGGGTTACCACATAGTTGTCTACCACTCAGTTTTCTATCCCTCATAACATAACACTCATGTTTATATTCCTCAACTGAATTCATCTGATCTACAATTGAATATATCATCACTAAAGGTGAAAATTTCATCACTATATAATCCTCAAATGAATCCATCATCAAATCATACTATAGGGTCATTAGTCACCACTATTAATCAAATGTAAATTCACAATTCTACAAATATACCTTTGTCTTATGGAAATGAGAATCTTCAATATTGTTAACGTTAACTTATGTACATGGTCTTTCAATGTTAAAAATCATTTTGTAGTCCGACCATTTCCTTTACGCCTATATGAGGTCACACAATATGAAGAAGATAATAAGATATTATGATCTATGTAGACATTTAAAATACAATTAATGTTATATCATCTCTAGCACATCAGATCATGGACCATGTATACCTGCTCAATGCCATGATTATGATTGTTCCTCTCATGTGGTCAAAAAAAAAGGTGTGATCTAAAAGCTACTACATGATCCTTCTATATCAGTATGCCTCTCATACCAAACCCAATTCATTGATAAATATTGCCTAAAAACATCATGGATCAGAATAAAACACCATTAAATCTATAGGTATCCTCCTTTATATGTTATGAAAAGCCTCTTCACATTGGACTAATCACTAAAAAATTACTCCCTTATTCATAAGTGTAGTCATGTGTCCTGATAACTGAGTGAAATACTAGATAAATTATAGATATAATCCCTCTAAACAATTAAATATCATGACAATGAACATATTAAATGGATGGTTATTTTGATATAACTACCTTAATAGTTTCTAGTTTATAGATATAAGGGTATCATACACCACATAACCCATTCATTTACTATCTTGAACCCAAAAGTTACTCTCTGACAACATAGAATAAATCTATTGTAATGGAAAAATAATCATTTTCACCTCAATATTCATGAAATATTTCTCCAGGGTCATTGAATATATTATGATATTTCCAATGAAAACTATGATGAATGAGTCATGATATTGGTGGATGATCTCATTCTTTAGAACCATGAACATCCTCTACAAATCCATCAATCCCAAAAAAAACCATGTCCACATATATTCCATACCTTATCCATGATTTCATATTTAGGATTTATTTCTCTGTATCCCATAACTGATGATACACAAATTAATGATCAATCAAAGGCAATCACACAGAAACTAGTAACTGTTCAAATAGTTCATGAATCCTGGGTACAATATATCTATTTATCACTATAACCTAATATAGCCTCCAGTAATCTATACAGTGCTAAAGGATACCATAAAATTGTTTATGGAATTATAGGTATATATCATAGTGTTGTATATGGCCAAATAAATACCTTCTGTACCAGGTCCATGAAATAACCCTTGAGCTCCATCAATATAGTCAGTTTTATATAATAAGGGGGTATACAAATGGGATTCACATGTGGAATGACCCCTATTTCAAAATCAAATTATTTATTATGTGTACAACCTATAAATTCATCTGTGAAGATGAATAAATAGACATACACAACCAAAGTAAAAGAGGAGGGGACTAAAATTTATCATGTGGAAAGATGCAAGCCCAAAATCTATGTCTAGATCGTTCAAATCTAACACAAGTCTATACCATATCTACTTTTTTAAAGATCAAATATTTAGACATAAATAACATCCACCTATGGGTGATGTAAATGAAACACATCACTAATTGAGATCAATGTTATCTAGGAAGCTATTTAACCAATCAATTCCATGAATCAAATCAAATCTCATTGTCTCTATAATCAAGAAGCACCCAAAATTTCTTGTATTATATATATCTATTGAATAATCTTGGAATCACTAATGATTGTCTAAATTTATGAAAAATAGTGTATCAAGGGAGAATATACTCATAGCTAACTTCAATGGAATGTCAATTCCAACAAGAACATATGATGATATACCAGAATATGAAGAACTAATATCAAACAAAGAAATACAAAACATAGATGTGATCAAGACTATATAATGAATAGTATATGTTAAATCACCCCCATATATTGGATTCTAATGAACTACATAATGATTTGATACTAAATATCTTAAACCCTTCCCTCGTGGTACGTGACTCACCTGAGTCATCATAGTCTTATCCTGTTGCTAAAGACCCCAGTCGGATCCAAAATTCCTTAATCATTTCTACCATGATACCCTATTGAATCTTAACCTCAAATACCATGTGTGACATTTCTGATTATTCCCCATATTTTGAAATTGTTCGAACATACTCTGAGGTGGAGTGTAATCCCTATTGTAATTCCTAATAATTCTCTAGTTAAATCATTTTGAAACTTCTAATCATGGTGTTAAAGAATCTATTTTCCTCACTAAAAACATGATACAACTCTACTACACTCCACTGGTGTTCATATTTTAATTAGATGAATTGGTGATAATCAGAATAATAAATGTTCCACATGCCCAAGCACTAGTGTGTAGAGAAATAAAAAACACATTTCTGATTCTCCATGACCATGAATATTATGAAGGAATTATGATGAATTTCTAGGTATGACATTATGATAAATATTTGAAAATATCATCTCAAATTAAGTTAATGTTAGATATCAATACTTGTTGTGTTCTATGACTCATTTCCAAAAATTGAATGAGAAAACTGAATACGTTTACTGAAATGAGTAGAGTATATAGATACCATCATTTACCCCTCTTTAGCTTTATGAAATACCTCACTTTTTCAACCTTCAACATATCACATAATAATTACCCAAAGGCCAGGTTCATGAAGGATTCCTTATTGAGTCACTCACATCTTCTAACATAACCAATAACGACCCACAACATTCTAGTAGATCACCATAACATTAACACTTTCAAATTTCCCTTCCCATCGCCAGGTGTGTCAATGAGGTCAATAATACCATGAATAAAGTATGTCAGGTCCTCCATATCAATAATTTCTCTATTCCCTGAATGGATAGTGTATTCTAGAGATGAAGGTCTCTCATAGAGTCAACCATCAAACTTAGTACCCATCTTATTAGAGTAGGAATAGGTGGAAGGTCTCCTAGATGAGGTGGTCATACATCCAATGTTATTGGATATGGTGCATGTGTGTGATTTTTTGCATCGTATGGGATAATATGTGGTGAAGTAGATGCATCCTCTCTGGAAGAAGAACCCTTGAACACATTAGCTGGATGTTTTATTAGTCTCCATTGGAGTGGAATCCTATGTTACATAAAAAAGAAAAATTTATAAAATTTATGGTATATTCTAACTAGTTTGTGTGATTAGAAAATGTTATACTATGAGTCTACCCAAGAGACAGTTTATATACCTCTAAGAACAAAAAAGGCCTTCATTATTCCATGTTATTAACAGTATTATAAATAAAAACACAAAATCATATATATGTTATAATATCCAATGAAATAACACACACACACACACACAAAAACACATAGACACACACACACACACATATCCCTACAATGTGTAAATAAAGATATCCCAAGATATAGCATATAATTTAATCATAAATTGAAAGAATAATTCATGAAATTAGATTAAATAGTTACTATGCATCTGAAAAACATGAATATATGTGTAATGCGATCCTATATTCCTACTCATGATTCATGAAAACATCAATATTATATAAAACTATAATAATAATCCTCTAATTGTTAAATATATCTTCCATTACACATGAGTTGAATAGTAAAATGGTAACATCCCAACACAAGTCTTAAATTACCAATATTTTTCTACTATGTATTATGTCTAATGAAATAATAGAAATAAACTATTCCTTTGTACCAATTTATAATACCCTAACCTAAACCACCAAGTTTGAGTTAGAGAGACATGAGATCTCATTTGTTCCTCTTTATAAGTAAGATGATTCCTACTACATATGAGGACCTAAATGCATTCATCTATGTGACTATATGCACAATTTTATACTACTACAAAAATATTATGAATAAAATATAATAATTCATTGTAAATAATATTTATGTAAAATAAATATCATGAAAAATACACCATTCAATAAACAAAAGGCCTCCCATAGTGTCAAGTAAAACCAGGAGAATAGGTTTATGAAGAAAAATAAATAAAAAAAATGGATTCATCGAGAGACTATCCCTATCTACAACCTCAACAATTATCCACTACTCAATTGTCTACAATGGGCCGCATTCCATTTCATGGATTAATTCACAAGAGGATAATATGAAAATTGGTATGGTCATGTAGATCATCAATAATAAACCCAGAATGACAAAAATAATACATCATTAAAATGTTATCAATGATATAGTAGGTGTAAACCATTATAATAATAAATGAAAAAGAAGTAATAAAAATCATAAAATAAAATATTGAGTGGTCGTGCATGAACCAAGATTCCACAAAACCCTATCATTGACTAAATATTTCCTATTTCAGAAAGAAAATGATAAGCTATTGTAATTAATCAAAACTATCCTCAGGTCTAGTCAACATGTTTCTAAAAATCCTCAATGAATTGAGTCAGATGAAACCTATTGACTAAAACATCATGACTCTATCATGGATTGATAATTTAGGCCATCATGTTGCTATTATGGATACATAGGGTGAAGTATGAAAGCTTTCATTCCCTTACCCTATGATCAGTTCCATTATATCTATCATCATGAGCCATGCGTAGTCCCCCATTACATGAAAAACATAAAATTAAAATCCACCTACGATGTGTACCATGAACAACCTACAATGGAATTATAACACATTTTATGGAATAGTACATTCAAGGAAAGGAATAACATATCATTAAGATAAGAATTGTAGCCTCATACAATTCTTGTGATCAACATTGAACATTGTAAAACAGGATACAAGAATACTCAGAGAATTATTCACAGTAAATGTGTCCCACAAGTTCTACACACCCCCACAAACAATTTAATTCCTAATTGGTCAACAACGTATCTCATAAATAGTATTAAAAATAAAAATTGTGTATATGAGTTCTTGAAATAGTACGTAACATCCTAAATCATGGCTTTCTACATTAATATCATGGTTCAATATGAGTGTTGTTTCCGGAAACATTTCATCTCACTTGCTAGAACAAGCTCTATTTACATGAACTCCTATAACTAATATCACATAATATTCATTTTTTTTAGGTAATTATAAATTTAATTTCTAGTTATGGGGAAAACAAAACTATCTTCATGAAAAATACCAATTGTAACAGAATTTTTGCCTCATTGAATAAAGAAGGAACTGCCTTGGATGGATACAAATAAGAGGCCATGTCACAAAGAGTATTACACTAAGATATCATTTAAGACCACTAATCCTCAAAAATAATTTAGATACACCAAAAATACAATTAACAAACTAGAAGACACATGGAATTTTCTTTTAATAAATAACAAAATTATTCAATGATTGAATAATAAATAATATAGGAAATTCATCCATACCTGAGTACTAAATGAATGCATTCGCCAAATCACAAAAATACAGTTACACTAATGAGGAATGCTAATAGCAGATCATGGATTGAAAAAAAGTACCACAAAGAAAGAAACACCTAGGGTCATAGCTTTACAAATAGGTTCACCCAAAGGCTTTTTTAGAACACCATGAAGATCATAAAGGTTATGTAATAAATAAGGAGGGATATTCAAACTGATTAATAAGGGTTATTAAAATATTAATAACCTCATTTGGAATCAATAATTAAACTCACATATTTTTCATTTCATGAAGTCGAATGAACATCCACCTCAAACTATCCATTTTCATGGGGGATATTGAACACACCTAGCTATAATAGAAAGGAATAAGATGGGTTATCTAGATCATTATTGTTCTACCCACACTATATATTTCACTACACCATGGTGAGGTTTCTCATTTCGTTTTACACCATAATAATTTAGGCTTATACCAAACCTTCATAAATTCATTTGGAAAAAAAATTCCTTTCCTATTTTGTCACCTAGACCAGCCAACGTTCATAATGGTTTGCAATATGAGAGTTTTTTTAGGTATTTAAGAAAGGAAAAACTCAAACCCCCAATTTATAACTCCATATGAAACTCCATGATCTGAAAATTTTACCTATGTAAGGATCCACATAGAAATCTATAATGAGAAAAGAGGAAACACACATTTCTGTTTCTGGAAAATAAGATCAGGGAATTTACATTAAAATTCCTCAACTAGTTAAATAATCTCATAGATCATATTAATTATCTATTTTCATTTTTTAATTTCCCACTTAATTATCATGATCACAGTCACATATAAAAAAATTATTAAAAAAGATCCAATTTTGTATTTTCAAGTGGTCTTTAGAATTAACATATCAAATTCTATAGGTGAAAATAATAAAATAATTTTTTTGACTATTATTCTTTTAATTTAAATCATCCAAGAAATATGGGAATATATTGGAAATTAAAAGGCTAACACAGGGAATTACCATTCATCCAGGTCATGTGAGATATTTAATTAGATACTCAGATTAAAATGTTGAATTATTTAATTACCAATGTCAATTCCCACAACAATTATGTATATATATATATATATATATATCTGTGTGTGTTATGGTTTTTTCTTCAAATATAAAACTACCATTACCATTATATATATTATCATCGTATATTTATTTACTTTTTAAATACCATTCATAGATATTAGTTTTCAAAAATTAATATATATGATGGTTACTCCAGATTGCTAAAATATACAGTTAGAAATTATAGTGTTTTAGAATTTTTAATGTTTATTATTAATAACATGAATATATGAATTAGAACATGATATCAATTTTTATGACCACAATATATATTAAATATTTTTTATTGGATATATTTATATGTATATATAATGGTTATAATAAGTTAATTTTCATTTAATCTTGTATATAAGGGGTTGTTTTGAATTAATATCATATATTGATAGTGAATTTACTAATATATTTTTTCAAATTATTCTAAAATATATAATCTAAAAAATAGCATCAAAATTACAACATAATAATGACTACATCAACATCTAAATTATAATAGAAAATTTCATCTGAGTAATTGCACACCAAAAAAATAATTAAAATGCTTGAAAATTTCAACCAAATGTAATTGAATTTTTTTTTAAAAATAAATATTATAATATTATTATAATAATAAATAGTAATACAAAATTTAAATCAATCATAACATTTATGGTTTTCTCATATCCAATTTATCTTTGTTGTGTAGTTGTGTCACCATATAAACAAAAGGTATATTTTATTTCCTGATAACAAATACATTAATGTAAAAGAATAACTCTCAAAGATTATGTGTAATAATTATCTTGCCACATAAAATTCATAAAATACTAGAAAAATACTATTACATTTTATATATTGATGATATCAAAAACAACACCCAAAATTGGATCGGGGGGATTTGATGGGGTTATGTTTGGGTGTACAACCTAGACATCAATCCATACATGAATGTATTTTCTAGAAATGTGTGATTTAAAAAAACTACTTTGATTAACTAATGTATTAGTAAGACATAAACAATACAACAAATATTAACTCACATATTATCAATGAAGATATTATAATGGTTTCACATGAGAAAACCAATAAAAATCCTCTGGTTAAATTTATAATTTAATATATAAATGAAAAAACTTGCCTATAATAGTGGATCAAATTCATAGCTCACTAAAAATTAGATATTTTAAATTTAAGCATGAACAGAAAAAAATTGAATAATTTTTTATGTAAATTTAATTATATACAAATGTAATCAGATTGCGAAAAATAAAAAAAAACCTAAATTATCTATATTTAGTAAATATTTATTTTCTTTGATTATGTATACCAACATATGTTATGTAGTTTTTTATAACAATATTTGAAAAAATAATTCTTAAAAATAATTAAAACATAATTTATAATACATGTACACATTTTAATTTAATGTTAAAAAATAATTTATGACTTAAAAAATATAGTATGATTAATTTTTTTATAATTAAATTATTATTAAATTAATAATATATATAATCTCATTTTTTATGGATCTTTTGATATTACATATCTCTTACAACACATGATTAATTGGAATTCGAATCTAGTGGTATAAGGATTAGTGTAACCATTGAGGCTAAAATGTCTTGAATATTGTAATAACTTTTGATTTATTTAGAGAATGAATACTAAAGAATATAATGAATCACAATTAGTTATTATATAGGAAATAATGTATAATAAGTATATTAGGTCCTATCTTCTAGGAAACCGTGTGAAAAATTATTTAGTTTTCGTTTTTTTTAGTCATAATCATCCTTGATAAATATCCATAATAATTTTATCCTATATTTTTTGGTAAATAAATTATTATTTATATGGTTTTAATGATGTTTTGAAGAGTATATTTATTCCCCCTACTCATTATGATAATATTATTATGCAATTATCTTATATTTGAGTGTGAAAACACATAAAGAATAAAATTTGATCATATTTTTTATATAATTTATATTCTCAATGGTCTGATGATGTATA
Organism: Viscum album; assembly: GCA_963277665.1. Classification (NCBI taxonomy): domain Eukaryota; kingdom Viridiplantae; phylum Streptophyta; class Magnoliopsida; order Santalales; family Viscaceae; genus Viscum; species Viscum album. Next base: position 1,837,695,936 of record OY728147.1, read on the forward strand.
TAAGAACTGTTATTTAATACAATCATTGAAACATCAAGAATAAAATATACCATTAAATATTTAAGGCGTATAATTCTTATAAACTGAATGTGAACCACATAAGTTAAAAATAAGTATGCTGAAATTAAAAATTAAAAATATTAGAGTAAATTTTATATCTGATATTAAGAATTATTTTAAAAGAACACATTCTAGTTACATAAATATAAATATTTAATTTTTAACATTTATTCAAAAATAAAACCTCTCTAAAGGCTAATGAAATCTTATAAACTATTTAATTATTAATTCATTAGACCGAGTAATTAATTTGTATTTTCTTATGATTTTAATTTTCATTTACCCTAAAAACCTTAAAATTTATTATTGATATAAAATTTTCATTAAATTTTTATAATATTTGATAAAACACTTTTTCATTAATAGATATGTTATTGTAACAGTTATGTGTAAAATTGAAGTGTAATTTACTATTTATTATAACTAATGTCATATTCACGATAAATTCTACCACTTATTTTAATTAAAATAATGAAAAATTTATTAACATTAATTAAATATTTGTAATTATATTAAAAAAATAATTCCAAGAATATTTTTTTTTCATAAAAAATAATTAAAATAAAAAATTAAAGCCTGAGAAGATTAATTCATGATTCATTTGTATATAATTATGTATTGTAGAATAATGGAATTTTAAAATGTCGTGTATAAAAAATCATTAAAGATAGTAAACAAGTTGTTGTTGAAAACATTATATTTATATTTCTAGCACCTATGATAACATGACAATACATTTTGATTGGTTTATTGAAATTCCTTAAATTTATTAATCTCGAAAGGTAACTATGATTCAAACTTATAAATATATGAGAATATTGAGTTTTTTTTCATATATGACCACGATAGAAATATTATAATTTGATAATAGGATGGATAATAGGAACAATATATTCTTTTTCTAGAAAATATTAAATAAAAAGTTGGTAAAAACAACTTAAAATATTATTTTTGTTATGGAAACAATGTTATCATTTGGGGGGAGGGGGTAACATGTGTGAATATAAATTAAAAAAATAATTAAATTTTATGAGAAGATAACTAAGTGAAATATATTGAAATCGATCAATAATTTTAATTTAACCACCCAGAGTAAATACTTTATATAAAATTGATAGTTATATTTATTATAAAAATATTGGGTATTTTTTACATCAAGAAGGAAATAGTTCAAAGAAAACCCTTTTCTTGTTTGATTTTCAATTTAAAATGTAATTTATTAATTTTATTATTTAAATTTGAAAAATTTTATTTCATATTTTAAATAATCAAATCAAAAATAACCAAGGGTGAAATTTTTTGATTTTTTTGAAAACATTTATCTTTCAATGAAGAGTTAAATCTAAAAAATTATATAAACAAGTAATTTAATTTAAATAAATTAAATGAATTAAAAATATAACATATATTTTAATATAACTATAACTAAAATATCTATTATTTAGTTATATTTAATCCATTTAATTTTTACTAAATAAAAATTCTATTGTATTTTTTGGTAAGTAAATTTTTCAGATTAAAAACTAGTTTTCCTGAACACTGTATTAAAGTGCACATTGTTTCTCCATTTCAATTTATTAATATAATCTCTAATGAGAAAAGTTTTAAATTAAATTAAAATATTATATATAATTAAATATAAATTTATATTGATAAAATGATTATGATTAGCCATATATTCAATATAATGTCATCATTATTGTGAAAGAATACACGTCTTGAAAATCAACTTCTTCATTATGCATACAGGTTCAATTTTAAAATTAAATATTTTTTTTCATTGATTTTATTTTCATAAAATGGATTAATAATTTGTACTAATCATATTTTTTGTAATATGATATGTTATAAAAAATTTACAATACTTTGTAGAAAAAATTGAAAAAATTTATTAATTCTGTTGAGGTGAAAATGGTATTATAGAAGAGTTAATGTGAAATGGAATGGGTTTAAATAAACTAAAAATAATTAAAAAATATATTTTATTTCTATATTTAGACCTTATAATATATATATTTAAATAATTTCCAATATATAACCCTTTTTTAAATAAAAAAACATTGGTACGTGATTTTCCATTCAAAAATTATAAGTGTGTTACTCACCTCACTTATAATAGGCCACCCCTTCTAAAATCCACTATTGAAATTAAAATACATTTAGATCAGAAAACCCATGACCAAATATTTCCCAAACATCCATCCCCAATTCCTACAGCCATTAATTTTATCAGAAACTTATCTTCTGATGTCTATTTATGGAAACTAAAGAAGTTATCCCAAGAAGAGGTTTCATTCTTAACCGTTCATTTTATTTATGTTTCTTTAAAGCATTGTAAAATGTTATTAAATTATTATTATATTAAAATAACAGTATATAAAATATATTTAATTTATATTATATTAATTTAATAACCAAAATAAATTACATTTTTCCATCAAATGTGTTAATAAATCATTATATGTATTTATAATAAACTACCACCTCACGATCTAATGTCATTTGTTTTCTGTCATCACCTATCATGGAATGCTAAAAATTGGTATTTAATGTTTATTTATTGAATTTGTTACATATAAATTCAAATGGATTTATATATCAGAAATAAATTCTTAATTTCATTTTTAGGGGATATAATAATATCGCTCCTATGGATGGTGAACTACAACCTTGGGATTTGACCTGATTCTTTATTAACATACTCTTACAAGAAAAGTAATAAGGATAATTTTAATGAAAAAATGTGATATATATGAAAAAAAATTTATATTAATTGCATATTTATCATTATGATAAGATAATTTATCATTTTATTTAATACATTTAAGAACCCATCTTTTGGGACTCTAAGACATTGAAAATTTTCTTGATGTCATTCTAGAGCATGGCGTTCAGATGGCGTGCAATTTCGATGCCAGGTGTGCATAGAATTAATTATATAAAAATGTTGATTGTTTCTGTACTATACATATGGTGGGGCTGTGTTTCCTCCCAAATGGTTGCTCGAATGGGAAAACCGAGGGCATCATTGAGTCTGGAGTAGTCCCTTTACCCTAAAAGGTGTGTAAAAGTGGCGGGTGTGGGCCTGCTGTGAGAGATGTCACCCAGGGGAAAACCTTTCTTTTTGAATTAATGACTTAGTGATTTTTATCAGTGATGATATTTTCGAATAACTTTTGAACGATGACTCAGAATGGAAATATGAGACTTTCATTGAGTTTGAAATGTGTCGTTTTTTCTAGGCGCAACATAAAACTAGTGGGCACAGAGATTTCAGAATCCGCTCCCGTTGGTGGAGTCCAAAGGAGTTTATAAATCACACTCAGGGAATTAAGATAAAGCCATATATTTTTCTCTCTCTATCTCTCTCTCTCAAGCATTCTTCGTCGTTCTTTGGTGTTCTTCGATGTTCTTCTCCGGATTGAGGTGTGGACTCCAGCGGATCGAAGCGGGATCGAGGGGCACGTTTCCAACAATGAACAGATCCAAAGAGGTAGGATTTCTGAATAAATTTCACACCTTCGTGAAATTCGTTGAGTTTTGGTCTATTTGGTCGTTTTAAATTCTTAAATTTTAGAATTTGGGGAATTGGTCGAACGAACACGGCCAACGCCTGCGCCCCGTTCCATTTATCATTCTTGGTAGTTCTTTGTCCAAATTTTCATATGCGCCAATCATGTCGGATCAACGATAGGGGGAAGGTGATATGAAGACCTTTCCCTGAGGATCCTAAACCTGTATTTGGTTTTGAATTTGGGCCACTGGTGCGGTGGCGGCGGTCGTTGGAAGCTCAGGCTCTGGCAAGGGCAGTGGCCATAGGTATGGGCGGCGCAGTGGGGGTTCAGATGTGGTGGCCGGTGCGGATGGGGTTCGGATCAAAGAGGCAGGCAGACGGGTGGTGTCGGGTGTCGCTGTCTGGCCGAGGGCGGTGCATGACTTGAGGATCGGCTAGCAAAAGGTGGTGCGCGGACAGGGGAGGCGAGTGGCTGAGGGTGGCACGGGATGGAGTTCGGCGGTTTGGCAGCGAATGGTGAAGCACAGGTCGGAGGGCAGCAAGCTAGGTGGAGCGGGAGGCCGGGGTAACAGGTCGGTGTTGCGGGATGCAGAGGTACCAGCATCCTGCTAGCTCGTCGCACTCTGTAGAAGAGTTCGAGGCCTGGCCTCGGGAGAGCGGAGGAAACCAGGACACGCGCATTGCAGGTCCTGCTGGCGCGTCAAGGAAGACCGGCCAATGTCAGTCTGCTGGGGGAACAAGGTCTCATGCATCGCGGGTCTTACTGGGCAACAAAGGCCGGACACAGGGTCGGTAGGTTTGAGGAAAACTGGAACCAATGCGAGTCCAGTGCTGCTGTGCGGTCTGCAGTAAGCGGGCCATGACATGATGGGACGGACCCGCGGCTGGGCCGCAGGCTGGCAGTTCGGACCGAGCGGGCCGGGGTGAACCAGCCCAGTTGGGCCCCCTCGCGTTTGGGGGTCCGTAACATCTAAACAACGCATCTTTTTGACATGTCATATACTGCTGTAAGTCCGTATCAATGAGATGGACTATTTGATGTAGGGTTACAGGGATTTTGGGTTTTGTGCCCGAAGGCGGGTAACTCTGAATGCTCTAAATTTATAATAATAAATTACTATTAAATTTTACAACGAATGTATTCACTAGAAGGACGTCCATTTGACGCGTCGTCAGAGGTGATGTGGCCCTGGAGTTGAGATAGTCCTTCCAAGGTTGGTTTGGAACCCTTGCGGTTTTTTTTTGTTGCCTGGTGGCACGAAACTCTTCATATGAGTAATTAATTAATTATTTAATTCATTAATTAATCTTACGTTGGACCTAACTCCTGCTTGGGATATCCGAATGATGTGATGTTAGTGGTAGCGTGACCCCATTCCACACGTGGAATTATTGTGATGCTTTTCAAAACATTTGGTTTGGAGACAAGGTGCGCACCCCACAGGGCGTAGTTCGCACATTTTATGGAGAAACACCACTTTTTCACTCGACATCCATTTGGGGTGTTTGAATACTCATTTATGAGTGTTTTTCTGAGGGGATTGAGACTGCACGATCTACCCGCCTAAATTCGAGCCCGAGGTGTGGGCCCCATGATGTGGTTTTTGGACATTTGCTGCATTTTTACGACTTATGCTACATAAGACAGTTCAGGGAAAATTAATAGCCTACTCCGTGTGGTTATCTGCATGGAACAAAATGGTACGACCTGCGTGACATGTTCCAGGGACATGGTGTGGGCCCCACAGGTCCCCGTTTGCATATAGCGCAGGGAGTTGCAGCTTCTGCATCCGAAGTCCATTTTAGGTGCTGTCAGCAACATTGTGACCCTAGAATCAAGACAAAGTCTACCATGGTCTTCTCATCTATTGAATCCGGACTTGAGGTGTTGGCCCCAAGGGTATCCATTTGAGTTTTGTGCAGCGTACTTTGAATTTTTCATCAGGCACCGATTTGGGGAGTATGATTAGTCGGTTCTACATGTTTTTATGCGAGCATCGCGATGGCATAGTTTGCCCAGCCTCTTTCAGGACTGAAGTCCTAGCCCCACGAGACATCGTATGGGCATAAAGCGGTGTCGAATAACTTTTCTCCCAGGATCCTGTTTCCAGCAAGTGAGTAGTTTATCTCGATTGTTTTTCCACAAGGATTACTATGGTGTAATCTTTTTGAGTGTACAGAGCCTTTTTTAGATCTTATTAAATGTGGAAACATGAAACGTAGTTGATCAGAGGTTCCTTTATGCACTCCGATCCAACATACGATAGCGGTGATTGTGACACCTAGTGATCGCACATGCAGTGCAGAGCTATCAGATGAGTTCCGGGTTTTCCCTACTACGGGGTTGGGTAGTGGGTTATCCATTGACCTTAGGGGTCACCCTCCAGCGGGTCTGGGTAGTGGAACACATGTTGACTTTAGGGTTCACCCTCTAGTGGGGCAGGGAATTGGGTTACCCGATGACCTTTTGTGGTTTACCCTCCTGTGGGGCTGGGTAGTGGGTTACCCGAAGACTTATTGTGGTTTACCCTCCAGTGTGGCTGGGTAGTGGGTTACCCAATAAACTATTATGGTTTAACCTCCAGTGAAGCTAGGATGTGAGTTACCTGATGACCTATTGTGGTTTACCCTCCAGCGAGGATGGGCATTGGGTTACCAGACGACCTTTTCTGGTTTACCCTACATAAATGATAGGTAGTGGATTACCCAATGATTACTTTCAGAATCGGCCATTTCTATGAGGCTAGTCAGTGACTTTTCTCCGTTTTTACTAGAGTGGGACCTTTGGTGGTACGATTTAGCGTTGAGACAACATTGGCGTGTGGGACTTTTGGGCATCAGTGATGGACATCATTTGAACTGTTGGAATTTTTTATTGGGCTGATCATGGAGTGAGAGATCCCCTTTCACACATGTTCGGGTTTCTTGTTGATCATATATCTACACCCTACTTTTGTTCCCACTCCTTGGGTTTAGATACTCCCCTTCTAGGAGGGGAAAAGACATGCAGGGTATGCCACATGCTTTTTGTGTCTAGATTTTCTTCGTTGGTCTAGTCTACTCCCCTACAATAGGTAGTGAAGACTCGACGAGAAGCTCTTATTCTCACCATTTCTATCTCCTTGAATTTGGATGACTCTGCTTCCTTTCTCTTGTTGGTTTGAGCTGCACTCTCTCTTTTGTACTCTTGCAGTGTTCTCTGTTCTCTCTACTTCTCACCATTTTAGTACCTCCTTTTTTGATCCCTAGATCTTTCAGGGAATCCTACTATGTATCTTTATACTCACCCCTTATTGGGGTTTTCCCGCACTTGGAGTTCCCTTGGAGATGACAGACAGGTCGATCGATACTACGGAGGATCATAGAGGACACATGATCTTGGGCTGTATCCAGTGGTCGTAGGAGGATTTTTGGGTGTGAGACTCACCAGCGGTTTAATTTTGTTTTACCTATTGCTGGGTTGTGGTAACTTTCTAGTTGGGCCCTTGTTTTCCCTCTTTTACTGTTTATTTTACTTGTTATTACTTTTCAGCACTTTACTTGTACTGGTTAGCGGTTTATTCATGTATGTTGGTGTCCCTTTTTTAGTAGTGTTGTATAATTCTTTCCTTTCTCTGCACTTTTTCATTCAGTTAGATGCATGTGTGTGTGTGTGTGTAGTTTCTTTGGAAAAGGTCCCCCCAAAATTCTTGTGCCTTCGGTGCTAGTCGCAAGCCCCTGGCCTATGGATGCGGGCTTGGGGTAGTTTCAGTTCGAGCCCCGGTACGGGTCGGGTCGTGACAATACACTAAAAATTGATAACATCATTCAAGCATATTTGTGGGGTACCACCTCCATGAAATGTTGTGACTCTTTTTTCATCACTAAATTACATATAAAATATACATGGGTATATATACATATAAATAAATAATATATTATTAATAATTTTATTATCACTATTTATGGATAAAATAATAATTTCATTTTCTCTATAATTAACATTAAAAAATGAAAACATTACTCAAGAATAAGTATGATATTTCATATCCATGATTGAAATTTAGTTCATTTTTCATAACCATATTTCATGTTTGGTATTAAATTTTTTATTTAATTATGAATGTAATTATTATTTTCTGAATATTATTCTATATATAATGAAATAATGTACAATTCTACCATAGGGAACCTATTGGTGTGATTTTTGATATAAAAACCTTATATCATCGAAACATCCATGGTAAAAAAAATTAATTTTTTATTTTAAATGAAATTATTATAAATGAAATTAAATAAATAATAGACAAGAAATGTGTTCTTAAGAAGGTAAGTAATTAGTATAATTTTGTTTATGAATATTAAGAATGTTCATGATGAATCAAACTCAATGTATGGTAGTTTGACTTATGTTTTGTTGATTGAGGCATATCTTTATTTTATCAACATAAATTATTATATGTGGTGTATATTCATCCCCTATATATTTTAAAATATTTTTTATACTATTATTATATTTTTTTTAGTTTTATTCATTTGTAGGGATTTTAATTTAAATTTCCCTATGTGGTATGAGAGTTTTCATTAATAATTAGTTCTTTAATTATTTCCCTAATAAACTCTATTATACCATGTCCATGTTTTTAATATTGATTTGTGAAAATAATTATATATAATATAGATTTTTATAATTTATATTTTTGTCTTTATTTTCATGTTTCTAAAAATTTAATTCTATGTAATGCTTGAATGTATTTACAAATTACAAAACGAATGTTCTATTTTAACATATTCAATGATAAAGAATTTTCTCACTACCTTAACCATTATTGGAGTGTTTGATTCCTTTAGAAGCTATCTATTTTCATAAAATAATAAAATATCTTTCCATTTTCATGATTATTTTGGTATTAAAATGGGTTTTATAATTAATTATTATAGTGGTATTAAATATGGGTTTTTAAAAAAAATGTGTATTTTTATATCTGAAATAGTTTTTCATGTGTGATTAATAGTGTTTTTATGATTTTTATGATGAGAAGTCTTTTTTCAGAATATATAATTATGTTTTGGTTGTTAGTAATTGTTTATTATAATTAGTGGTTCCATTTTAAACCAAGTATTAGTGGTTATGTTACAAAAATATGATGGGTTGTTTTGTTATAATACAAGGATATGTGATTACATTATAAACCAATGAAGGGTGATTCTATTTTAAACTAAGGATGTGAAGCTAAGTTATTGACCATGGATATGTGGTTCTGTGATAATCCATGGATGGGTGTTTCCATTATACCACTTTAATGCATTGGGTTCTCCAGAGAATGATTTTGACTATATCAGTGATTCCATTTATATGAGTGATATGAATGATGATGTCCCAAGATACCTACATGATTGATATGTTCTTGATATAGGTTTTACATAATTGGTTTCATCAATATGTTTTCATGATTTCCTGTAGAAATGATTTATTTTATTTATATCCAAGAACAATGAGTTCATGGTAAAACAATCATGGTTTTTTCTTTTTCACTAGAATAAAAAACATCTTGTTTAGTCGTGTCTTACTTATCTTTTTGTTCTCATCCCTTATTATAATTTTTTCTTGGGGTTGAAGGATCAGTATGGGAAAAAAGTGGTAATGTATAATTTCAATATTTATTTCCCTAAAAATAATGCATGTTTTATTTAAAATGTTTTATATTATTGGAGAAATGAATACTAATAAAAATTTCCCATTTAAATATATATTGTTTTTTATTTTATATGTGATGCCTTAATTATAAAAAACATTAAATATAAAAAGATTCTAAAATGTATGGTAATGAATTATAGACATAAAACTCACGATTTATAATTTTTAAGTTCATGACCATATATTTTTTAAATTTTTTATGGATCCTGACAAATGTATATAGTAAAATAGTTCATTACGATATATTTTATTTTAAAAATATGGTGTTAATATTGAAAAAAAATACAAAATAACACCAGGATAAATAAGAAAGAGATGAATTACACATGAATCATACCGTGTGTCTAAATGAGGTCTGTAATTACTCTACTCTTGCATGCAATTCGTATGACTCAAAAATTGATCACCACATGGCCTTAGGAATGATATAAAATTCTAAGAGTAAAAAAACTCTAAATTTTATAACAAAAGATTTCTTGATGGGGTTTTCATCAGTGTTCAGTACCCAAATAGAAATATAAATTCCCATTTTTAAAAACACCACTTTTTGAAATAATTTAAAAAATACCAATGATTTTATTTGGATTTATAAATCTAATATAAAATAAAAGTAATTAATTTTGAAAAAATAATATAAGTGTTTCAATCCATATGAAACCAAATCCTCTTCCACATATCATATGTTGAGGAACTAATCACTATTTTTGAATAATAAAGTCTTTTATTTCATGATATCATGAAAAATTATGTTTACACGTCTACCAAAGTACACTAGAAGGAGGTGAAATAATTTCTTTAGCATTCCTTTAAAAAAATTAAATCATTCATGATTAATAAAAATATAAAAATACAATTCTATGACTATAAATAATTCACAAATGAATAGTTTTTCAAAAACCATTTTACAAAACCATTTTCTTATACTGATAGAAAATAAGATAAAATTTAATTTTAAAATATAAATACATTTTATAATTAAAATGAAATAGTTTATTAACTAGAATTAAATAATAACCAGTATTAACTTCATCTTGTCATGGATACAATCCTGTTGTATGATAACTACTGATTTTTTACATTAAATAATTCTGAATAAAAACAAACTATTATATGTTAAAATATAATGGTTTTCCTATTTTAATGGTTCTTGATAACCAAATGCCTTTTATTATAACCTATAATTACATTTCCATATTATTTTAGTTTAACTATTCATCCCTATTCATATTATAATATTACCATGATAACTGAATTAAAAAGTAAAAAATTTTATTGCAACTAAAACCCAACCCAATCAAATCAGATGCTTTTAAGATATGAGTTTGGATATAGACATAAATCATCCATGATTTATCCAAAATATACTTATTAAGATAATAAATAGTATATAATTTTCTATTACAAACAGAATAAAAAACATTTCTCATGCCTATGTAACATAAATAATAATATTTTAAATTATAAAAAAAAATAATAGAAATCATACAAAATTTATAAAAATTAAAAAGAATCTTGGATAATTAAATAACCCTAATTTTATTTAAAACATTTCCAGAAAAACAATTTTTGATGTGTTTTAATGAAACATAAAAATTCATTCCACTAGGGAAAATAATTAATCAAATACATAATTTAAATATAAATGTTTTATTTGGAATCCTACATATAGTACGCATATGAATGCTACCAAAATCTATATTTAAAATAAAATCATGCTTCTATAAAATAACTATTCAATACCCACATGAAATAAAATACTATAACCCAACCTTAAATAAAAATTATTTCCTTCTCCACCAAAATTAACATATATACCAGACCAATAATATACTAGATCAAAGTCAATATCTAAGGAAATCCTAATTATAATTTTAAAAATTCATAACCTAATTATATTAAATGGATTACTTTAAAGACCATATCTCTAGATACCTATGTGTAATAATCTATGATTATAGAATATACATATCCTGAATAAATTTGATGTGTTTGTTAACTTATTATGTACTCAACACAAATCTAATGAAATCTATAATTTTTTTATAAAAAATTGATATAAATTATGAGTAAATTAAATCAAATATAATTAATAAAATCTATTAATTTTGTATAATATGTACTGATATAATTATTTTACAGTGGATCTTTAATTTTGGTTTTAATTTTTTATTCATTTAATCAAATATTCATAATGAAAAATTTCGTTTTAATCTTTATTTTATACTAAAAATAATATTATTTTAAAATCATAAATTAATAAATTACTTATAAATAAACTTTATACATTATTTATGTCAACATTTATTATTATGTGTTATAATTCATTATTTATGACAAACATTTTCATTACATTTGGAATATTATATTAAAATTATTTTCAACCATCTCTATAAATTAGAAATTTTAAAATGTATTATATATTATGAATTAGAATATTTTAGTTTTTTAATTATTAGGATTTCATTTTTTCATAGCAAGTAGATTTTGTGGAAAAATGCTAAGTCATGATAAATGATAAAATGTATTTAAAGTGGTCAATTTAAGGGATAAGGCATTCATTATTACAAAAAAGTTATCATTATTTATTTTTTTACTCTATTTAGACCTAAAATATATAAATAAATTAAATTTGGATGATTTTGTTCCAAATTACCCTAATACAGACATTTTATTAGTTTGAAATTAAGGGGTATTTCAAAGGTTCCACTCCCCCCACATATAAAATGAAACCCTCATAAATTCTTCATACATGTTGAGAATATTGTATTGGAAAATATATAACAATGTAGTATCCCATTTCTCATCCTCACATCCAAGATGTTCGTTTCTTACCAAAAGGCCAACCTAAAAAAGATTAATGGGTATCCCAGTGAAGGATACCTAATGAAGAGATGATTTTACTAACTGAGTTCTTTCATGTTTATTTTAACATAAAACTCCTGAAAATATGTTTTATACTTACTTATATAATCTAATATGTATCATAAATATACTGAAATATTATTATGTAGTTGGAATAATAATTATCAACTTCACATCCATCCAATGGAAAATAAATGCGCCACTCGTACGTATGTGTGGACTATCGTAAGAATCAAACTATGGGTCCCATTTTTCCTAAAAAACATAAATGGAGAGTTATAAAAGTGTATATATTAATTTTATATTATTTTTATGACATTATTAATTTTCTTGTAACAACAACCATGTTTCATGGGCCAATTTTTTTAAAATTAAACATTCCTGAAAAATGGAAAAGTTAACACCTAAATATTGGTTTTAAAAATGCAATTTTTATAAATGTGTATGTATTAAATAAAAGTTAATTATAAATAGTAATGAAATCCTGAATTTTGTTTTGGAATAGATTTATAAAAAATCTAAATATATCATACATAAAGATATATCATGTACGATATATGTCAGGATGTGAGGTAATGATTTATCATATAAACCAAAATTATTATAGGGATTATTTATGTATGAATTTAAATTAGGGTGTATATATATCTCTAAAACCAAAATTTATTTTATTCTAATTGTTTTATTATTTTATAATATATAATTACATTTTACCCCTTTTTCTTCTCAAAAAATATAAAATAGTCATTTTAATAAAAAAAATCCTTGTTTTTTTCCGTAATATTTTTCATCCATATCCATATGATAAAAATATATTCTTGAATAATATTATATATAATCTAAGGGATTTTTAAGTATAGTGTTTATATTCATTTATTTTTACATTAGTTTTGATAAATAAATCTTTCATACCATTTTCATATGATCCTTTTTTGAATTTTATTATAAAATCCTGAAAAGAATGAATTATAAACTTTATGTATTAATAGATTATTCAATTGTTGTATATGTTAAATTTTATACTGAATAATTTACATGTTACAATGTTTATTTTTAAATAATACCATATTCCCATTATTCAAGGAATTTTTTTAGAAAACTATCATAATATTTATTGTTGGTTTTTAATTAGAATTCCTAAACACTTTTTAGAATTGTTTTTCATATATGTGAAAACCCATTCTGAATTGTTATGCATTACTAGAGTTATTATCTTATGATAAAAGAATATATTAGTATGATTTTATTTTGATGATGTTTTACTCATTAAATTCCCACTATATAATTAATAAAATAATAAATTATGTCTGTTATTATGATACGATGGGTATATCATTTTAAATATGAAGGGTGGGCCCAAAATTATATATTCCTCGAAAAAAAATTAATGATTGATATTTGTAAATATAATATGAAAGGATTCATAGAATTAAACTAATTCATTATAGGGTTCTTCCCACTATGATTATGGAAATGGGTATCGAACCCAAACACTAATGGGATACATTACAATTTGTTATGATATATTGTAAGAGATCCTTGACTAAGGAAATTAATTTTTATTCTTATATGAGAGGATCATGATTAATTATTAATGGTTCTATACTATTTTGTTTGATGTTTTTTTTGATATATCCCAATAACATGACTCTTTATTTATAGTCTATGACATGTTATTAATGTTTTCATATACTAGAGTATTTTCCTCTTCCCCTTACTATTATCTTATGCTTAGATGTTATCATCAATTGTTATAACCCATTTATACTAACTAAAATCATGTGAACACATCATTTACTAGGATTCCATTTCTTCTGGTTAGGAATAACCATAATATATAATATATTATTTTTAAAGGTAAAATGTGAGATATCATTTTGGGAGATATTTAATATCTTTTATGAAATATGATGATTATGTTTCTAGTATTTAAGGGCACTAAAAATTTATAGTTCCCAATAATTTATTTTTTGTGGGTGAATATAATGTTAAACTAAAATGGGTTAATATTTATGTAATCGATGGTTAAGTCTCATTAAATGGTATTAATGTTAGTTTTATTAATTTTTATGCATCATGTTATAATTAAAAATCAAGTATAGCCAATAATAACAATTGTAAAATGTGATATCAGATGATATTCTAATTTCATTAGTTGAAATATTGTCTCATAACATTGGAAATCTAAAGAATGATTTTCAATATCATGTGATTTCATACTATAATTAATGTTTAATGACACTCTCAATAAACATTTTGTTTTTACACAATGGTAGAAACTATGTGGAATCACATCAATAATTAATATAATGTCCAATGAAATGGCCGTCCTCGTCAGTAAACAATTTTATGAGTTCTAGTATAAAACATAATATTATCATGAACTCCCAATAATCTCAAAATATGAATAATAATGAAAACCATCTCAATATTCCCAATAAAAATGAATTAATAACTCACTATGGATTATTTTTTGGTTAAGTATATGCCTTCCACCTATCGGTCCTTTGATAAAGTAATTATATAGAAGTAGATCATTGATATGGGAATGACATTTTCCATTATCCAATGATCAAACCAGGATAAGGTTGTTGTTTTTTCTATTATATGGAATAAGAAGCAGATCATTGGTGAAATTTTACAAGGAATGATGAATGAATTAAATCAATGAACTGGTATGAGTTTGAGAATCTGTGTTTCAATAATAATTTTTCTTTATGATGTCCAAATTAAAATTTATGGTAAATTAATCTTACTGAAGTAGAATGATGTTGAATCCCTTATTACAAAGAAAAAATAAAAACCAGACATTCATAGTAAACAACTTGATTTTTCATCGATACTAAATGAAAATTCCAATGATTGTTTTTTTGATTAATTCCATGTACCTAAAATTCATTAGATATAAGAGAAATTTATTGCTGTAAATAAATCATATAATTTTCTCTCGATTAAAAAATGGATATTGGGGACTATAGTCATTCTCATTTATTTATCGATTAGAAGGTAATGATATAATTTCTAAGAAATTATAATTAAAATTCCACAGAGTAATGAAAATGAATTTTTATTTATGTGCAAATAATTTAACTAAACAAAGATAAAATCACCTTAAGGGTATATGAATATTATTTATGTTTGGAATATAATTTCATTTTTGAAATGAATATTTGAGTGTTATTACAAGACCAGAAAATGAAATTAATATAGATAATTCTCCACCAAATAAACCAACCCCCCTCCAAAAATATAATAACAATAACTATTTCTATTAGGCCATCCATTGAATTAATACAAGGGATTATAAGGAATATTTATGTCTATGAAATCCTACGAGAAAGGTATAATGTTAAGGCTTATGAAAGCACAACAAATGTACTAGCCCATAGAAATGAATTAGTTAATAGTGCACTTATAATCCACCATAAAACTAGAAATCCCTTTTTGATTCAGCTTCTACCCATTAATTTATTACATAATAATTTTAAAATAGTTATACATGACCGCTTTGATGAATAAATATTGGTATATCGATAAAAACTCATATTGGTCTGATGATTTCGACCCATACATATAACTTATGTCTAATGGAAGTAAAGGGAATATACTTCCTATAAAATTTATTGTTGTCATTATAGTCAGATTTCATATGGCTTTGGGAATGGAATGACATTCTAAATATAGGTCCATTCTAATTTTCTATGAATATGAGTCATATTTTACATTCTGAATAATCGTATGATCGATAATCAGTTATATGATGGGCATGGATTTATAATTGAAATTTCATCCAATATATGGATATTTAAACATATTTATATTTTTTATTTATCATAAATGGTTAGTAATAATTTAAATATTCATGATATTTATATTGTTTCGTAATATGACAATTTATTTACTAAAGAGTATCCAAGTGTTCTCTCATACCATGATGTTGGGGTTCCAATATTGCATGTACATGGTTGTTTTCCCATTTTAATGACCCAATATAAAATATCACTGATTGTGTTGCAATAACTAAATAAACAACCCCAATATAAGTAGGAATATGGATTCATATTCTATAGTGCATCACCATGGCGTGCACGAATTAATTTTGTTAAGAATAAAGATGGGTAAATACATCTTTTAATTTTTCATTAGAAGCATTAGAATATCATTATATATAATAAGGGTCTTTTACCCTAGATTTATGAAATATACACCAACATTATAGAGATCATGACATTTCAAATATAGAACTTCAATATGAATAACATCAATTACTTTTGATCAAATGGTTATACACAAGATATCCTTCCATATAATGTATAGAAAATATAATTTTTTATTCATTCAATTTAAATAAAGTAATTACTCAAAGATTTTCAATTATTTAATGAAATAGTATTTAGAATTTCTCTTTATATATTTATTTTCATCATTATAGATGACATTCTCAAATATTATAAGAGTTAGTTAGTAAAATAAGACAATTATAGGGTTATGTTGATGACCATGATAAAAGAAAAGTTTTATAGAAAAATAATCAAATGTGAATTTTAGATATAAAAATTGCATTCTTGAGTCATGTCATTACATGTTTGTGTACATTGATGGATACATGGAAGAAAAAAGTTATTGAATAATTTTCTATACCATCCAATGTGATAGAGATAAGTATATTCTTTTTGTCACAGAAGGAAACTATCATTTCATTGTGAGATATTTTACATGGATACATAATCAATTAACATTATTCATATAATTGTGAGAAAAGATCCTTCTGAATGATTAAATTGAAGAATAATCCTATGATTTAAAGTGATGTTTGTTCAGTGAAATTTTTTTCACACTACCGTGTAATAGAAATTTTTTTTGGGAGATAATAAGATTTATCAAAGATATAATTGGGATTTTTTTTCATTTGAAAATTAATATTGAGGTAGTGTATTCCTCATTCCAATTATTAATTTAAGAACAAAATTAATTACCTCGTGATTTGGAGGATAAATAAAAAAATATTGGAAAATATGGGTGCATTATCTATATAGCGAAAGGTGTGATACATATACTAATAATTAAATATTAATGTATATATTTACATAGATATATTTTAATATATATAAAATAATAATATAGGTTTTTATTAAATATTATGTTTACTCAATGAATTTCCCCCATGGGAATGAGAGAAAGGTGGATAAATCATTGAGTTGTATGAGTCATGTCAGCTTATGCATTATGATGAATTATGATGTTCCAATAATTTTTTATTCGTAGAATATAGTCCATGAAATCATAATGTAATGTTATGAATACTATATTTCTTAAATGAATGTTCAACCATCCATCCATGTGATTATTAATTTGGCATAGATGAAGAATTTGTAACTTCATAACAATATCAGGATAATTCAAAATTTCAACCTTGGCCATTATGGAATGATAATATTACAGAACAAAATATTTTTCCCTTAGATACAATAATTGAAGACCCATCTATTTGATAAATATCATATCTCATCATTATTGGTCCTTAATCGATACACATAGATTTATTGATATCTAAAGGTTAATTTCTAGGGAGACAATATGAATTGAAATATTGAGGCACATGTATCTTGATGTCATGTATGTCAAAATATTGAATACAGTTATCATATTTATAATCATATGATTAAACCCTTACCCCTAACTCTATAGAAATTGGAATGTAGTACTATATATTTCCTAATAACACTCTCGGATTAATAAAAATTAAATAACTCCATTTAGAGAATAATGAATCACTATAAAATTCAATATATATCAATACAATTAGATATTACTTCAATCCTAATTATATTTTCAAAAAACACATTAATTAAATTGGTAATGTAGAATATATTAGCACACTCGATTATATATGATGATATTAAAGGATTACCTCAATGTTTTGGAAATTTATTCTACCATATTTGATTACACAGATGAATTTTAGTATGATATATCACATCATGATTGATGGTTAATATGAAAGAATTATCCTAACACATAAGGATATATTGATATAATACATTGTGGGATTCAATAGTGGCAATGATCAATATCATTTTTGGGTCAAATTTTCATACCATAATAGCATTTAAGTGTGAATTGAAATGGATATTTATGTAGTTATCTATGGAAATATGTGTAGATATCCAACATTTTAGGATTATGTTGGCATGAAACATCCCATTTTATTAAAATAGAACACTTTTTTTGATAGCATACATGATAAGCCACATCGAGCTTAATTGAGGAACAAAATAATATTTAAATGTTACTTTTAACACCAAGAAATAAAAATTGAGATAATGAGATATATTAACTTAATTATAAAAATATGGTTGACATGTGTATATATTATTAATTTTTTGGTGAACAATTTATTAAAAATTAATGTAAAACGCTATTTAATATACAAAATGTTTCTATTTGAATATAAAAAGTGTGGTTTATACCAATAAATAATCAAATATTTATATTTGGATTATATTACTGAAATATTTAGGTAATATATTCAATATAATATTTAATATACTTTTTTGTGTCTTCTACACATAAATAAGAATAAATTCAATTTTACACATAAAATACTTTTTTTTAAAGATTGTTTTTGCCATTTAGTGGCACAAATATTTTAAATATTATCATTAAAACTACTAAATTACATTTTTTAAAAATAAATATATTATGTTATATATTAGTATAAAATTATTCTTTTTTTGATTTTTTTTTATATTTCTACTAATATACTTTTTTTACGAATAGTGAAAAAAATAATTATTATTTAATTTTTAACTATTTTTTCATAGAATTTAATTATGGGGCTAAGTTATATTTCTAAATTAATTTAATTAATAATTAGATTATTATTTTATCACTTAGTCCTACTTATTCTATTTTAATCAATTTCACAATTAAATTTTATAAAAAAACATTGTGGTATTTTGAACGGTTTTACGTCAAGAAATCGGTTTCTTGTTCTGTTAGTCGTATAAATTTTAAATTAATTTATTCCATTTCTGTATGTTGAATTTAAAAAAAATTATTTCATATTGTTAATCACAAGTTAAAAATTATTTAAATATTTCCCATTTTATTTTAGGAAATTATGAATAGTAACTTCGTTAATATTTTTATAACCATGGATTATGGTAAATCAGGTAATTAATGGTAAAAATAATATTATAACTCATATAAAATGGAAATAAAACTATTCTAATATACTTGTATGAGTGTATATAGACCAAAATAATCATTGTTTCCATTTTATAGACATTTTAAGACATTTGGTTGTGAGAAAGTCATTTATAATATTATATTAAATGAGAATAAAAATTTTATCACACCCTTGATTTTACAATGTAATGTATTTTTACTATAAGAAAATACATGAGATATCATATACTATAAATATTATTTTAAATTATAATTTTTTCCCAACATCATTTTAATCTATTTATAATTTTTAGTAATTATATAACTAAATTAAATTCTGACACAATAATGATGCATTAACTAGTTCATTAGTGGATGAATCAAGTACATGATACCCCAAATACAAAAATAAATATCATTTGTTATATTTTATGCCATATAAGAGTTTTATGGATGATTTTTTCTTGTTATTGATGTGGTTATAGAGTATTCTATAAGATAGAACATTTCTATGATATTTTCAGAAAGTCATATAATGAATGGTGTCAAAATTGACATAATTAATATCTTAATAAAAATAATATTATAATAAATTTTATAGAAATTCAAGAAAGCAAAAATTCAGTCAAATAATTAGTATAAGTCCGAATATACCAAAAATTAATAATTTGTTTGTCATTATTCATGTTATGGAAATTATTTTAACCCTAAACAATGATATTACATGATATCATGATAAGATTTAAAAGGGGTCAAACCAAAAAGATAAGGATTAAAATGTAGTCCAAACATATAGAATTTTAATTATAAGAATAGTTTTCGTCCCAAAATAATTATATATATTAAATAAATAATTTTTGGTTTATTTTCTTTTTATAATTAATTTATATTAATTTAATATTTATAAGTACTCCATGAGTAAATCTCCCATCTCCTATAAAGAGGCACACATTTTTCTCTTTTATTCAAACAACAAAACCATTTTGGCTCAGACTTTACCTACCCCAGATGCTCAATTTAATCCCTACCCATATTCTAGAAACATTACTTTATGAATAAAATCCTACTTAAATTTCATAACACATTAATAAAATGAAATTATCCATAGAAGATGTATTGTTTTTAGTTTAGTGTTTCTATTTTATATATTCTTCTTCATCATTGAAATATTCTTCATCTAATAAATATATAATATATTCAACATTATAAATATTCTAAGATTTAATTATTTTATTATAGTTATTTCAATAAATCTCCACTTTCAACGAATGGGTAATTAAATAACCATTTGCACGTCCATGTGAACTATCTCCTCCACGAACTGATATAGTTCATTTTCCATCACAATATCTCAAGACTGAGTATAATGATGTAAGTAAGGTTTATAAATTATATTAATGACATATTTATCATTATATTATTAAAATATATCAATTAATGTCTAAAATTTCATGAACATAAAAATGATAATGTATTCTATGAGTACAGGTGAACTATCACCTCCACTAAGTGATGTAATTAATTTTAAGTCCCCACATCACATGGATAATATATTTAATTATATATAAAAAAATTAAAATTATATTAATGATAAAATTATATTTTCAGAAATATAAAATAATACTCAAATTATTTCCATAATGATCATTGAAATATTGAAATGGTACTTATGCATACATATGACCTACTGTATCTATGATTGTAATGTAGTTAAATTTTCATATCAATATTTAATGGTTTGATTTTATAGTATATTTTATGTAATAGATATATTATTATTCCAAGAATATTATTTTGGATATGATGTAATTTTGAAAGATTTTAATATTTACATCATATCAAAGTCATTTTGGGCTCAAGCATCGAATAACATAAAAATGTCTAAATTGAACATAAAAAACTCATTAATTTTTAAAACATCTTAATAAGTATTATACAATGAATAATAAACATAAAAGGTTGTAAATTAATTTAATATCTAACACATTTATGTTACCCAAGTTGATAAAAAACTTATATGACAAGTATGAATCAAGTGGTAAGGGGTTTCAACTTAATATCCTGTCATTGAGGAATATCTTGATGTTATAAAACATTATAATTTTATAAGGTGTTTATACAACCCTTTGGAAATTTAATATTATGAATTAAAATATTATAATGGTATTTAATGTTTTTTATAATTTTATTCATTAATTATTGTTTTATGTGTTTCTGAAATGGAAAGGGGCTATTAAACTAAAAATTTGTTATAAATGCTTTAAATATTTATTCTTATAAACCCTTATATTTCATATCAATGATTTCAAAATGGTTTTTATTATTGTACTTATATGGACATGAATGATTTCAAATGGTAAATTTTTATTCTAACTCAAATGTTTTAAATTGGAATGGGACACTTTGAATCAAAAATAAATTTTTGAATGTTTGAAATGGGGTTTGAAAATCAATTTTTTATTTCAATAACATGAAAATTTTTTTGTGTAAAAATGGAATTTTAGGAGTGAAATGTTGAAAATTAAATGATTTTATGTTTTATGATAGTATAATGGTACATGGACATTTTATCGGTGGTTACATGATAAACTAAGTATGGGTAGTTACATTATAAGCTCCAATGCATTGGGTATAGATGTTAGTCATATGGATATTCCATTGATAAGAGTGAAAAGTTTATAAGTCAGCCGTATAGATATTCCATTTGTAAGAGTGACATTTTATTATGTTAGAAATATAGTAATTCCATATTATTATTATTTTTTCACAAACTATCAAATGATATATTATATGTTTTCTGATATGTTTTGTATAAAATATTTTGATTTTTAAAAGTTACGATACAAATCATTTTGAAATAATGTGAACTATTTTAGTTTAAAAATATATGTTTTAATGAAATGTTTAATGGATTTTTAGTGGAACAATGGTTTAATTTCTTTATATCCATTAATAATATTTTTCTCTTCCCCACAAATTTCGATATGTGTTTCACAGGAATTATTATTGTTAAGGTAAAATAAGATGTCCTAGTTATAGAATCGATGATGTGTGTTATAATGAAATAATGATTCATTTTAATAGTTTTTCAATTGGTGAAAATAATGGATACTAAGAATAATTTTCAAATTGCAATTTATGGGTTTACAGAGTTTTTTTTCTTAATTATCTAAAACTCTAAACTAAAAATATCATCAAATGTGAATTATAGTTCCGAAACACATGAATGTTTTATCTTTAAGGGTTATTTTTTATAGTTTGTACCAAAATATAGTATAGAAAATTTCAAATATTATGATATCTTATTATGATTTTTGGATATCATCATGGGATTATAATTTCTAGGATTACCATTATATAATTGTCTTATAAATCCTTTTTGAGGCTTTATGCGATGAAATTTTATGGTGTTTAATGGTATTTTGGAGATATGATTTAGAAAGGAAACTAATATAAGTATATAATATTTGAATGTTAGTGTTTTATTGAGTTTATATTGATATAATAATTAAAATAAAAAAATTTATTTTATAATTTTATTGTTTTTTAGGTTTTTTTCATATTTTTTGGGACATTCTATGAATTATATAGTTTTAGAAAAAGAAGAACATGCATTATGGGTGAAAACCTAACTTGTCTGACAAGGATATGAATATAGATCCCAAAACTTAAGGGCCATAAGGTTTCATCACCATTGAATGGACTAATTGAAGTACTAGTTATATTGAATTATTCAATTTAGGTAAATTATTTTATAGATGAAGAATAAGTAAAATTTGGGAATATTTCTATTATATAATAGATAACCATGGGATTAGAAAATAATTTTGTAATTAAATGAAAAATGTTATTTAGAATATGTTCTCTATTTTGGGAATCCAATATGGTCATGGTAAAGATAATAATATTATATTTTATTTGAGGAATAATTTCTGAATTATATTTTGGAAATAAAATTTCTTTTATTGTGGATTTAGGGTGATCCAGGTTATTTATTGAAATAAATAGAATATCTTGAAGATTATATTATATTAGAAATTGTCATTTTTTGGTGAAATTAGGAGTGGATAATGTTTTTTGGAGATAATTTTTAAAATTTATCCTTGATGAATTTTTTATCAAATCCTTATAAATTTTAGTTTTCTGTCTTAGTATGAATTATTTTGTGGAATTTTAAGGATATTTTTTTATTAATGGTCTTTGATGATATTTTTGTACCGTTGAATTTTGAAGATTAAAATATTTTTTCCCTTATTCAATGGTTTATTATTTTTGGATAATTGTTTTGATGTTCCAAAATTTCAGTATATATATTTTTTATGTTATATGAAATTATTTTGGGACTGTGAAATCTGACAGAATGTGATTCTTAGGACCAAAGTACCCTGAATTATCCATCAAAAAATGTTTTGTTTTAAATAGTGTACAAGAGTGGTTTTCCTAAAAATGTATAGTAACTCTTAAACTGGTGTCCAGATAATAAATTTGAGTGCATGTTTAAGTTCTAGATGGAATGTTTAACCTAGGTCTGACTTATCATTTGTTAGTGCATGCCTCCGGTGAGAAAACCCAAAAATAGCATAACAATAAATAAAATAATTAAATAAAAAATATTTTAATTTTTAAATTCTTATAACTCAAAAATGATGACTCAGATTAAAAATCAAAGACCACCGATGAACATTGGACTGTATGCTTTCATTGAGAAGATAATAACTTGGCTGGTGTGGGCCAACATTAGATTTTATTTTTTGTCCATAAATAAAATAATTAAATACCAATTATTTTATAGTAAAATCCTTAACTTCTAAATGGTAACGTGAAAGGAAATTATGAGAGTACAATTGATCTTTTGAGGTTATGTTTCTTTTAGGCCTAGGCTATCCTCAACCCGCACGGGTCGAGGGTGACTTTTAACAATTTTTTTTAATTTTTTGAAGTTACTTTCATTAAAGGTGTGGGTGGAAATTTCTACCTTCTGAACCGGTGCCTATAATATAAATCTAATGGTGACATTGAACTCATAGTACTAGGATTCAATTAAGGGAGGCTTCACTTCGACCCCAGTATATCAGTTAAAAAAGTTAGTTTTTGAATCTTTTAAAAATTAATAAAATAAAAAAATGTTATTTTTTGTCCTACCACCTCTTGAGCAGTGGTGGTAGGGGACACAAAGGCACTTAGACATTTAATTTGGGATATTAAATTTTCAGTTACAATTTCATTGCGTAACCACCCCTCTTGCAATTAATATCTCAGATTAATTACGTCAATTAGTGAACCTCATTAATTCATCGGTGCATTAGTCACCTTTCCTCCATCTATTTTAATGGGGCTCTATGTAGTGTTTTTGGCACAACATCATCAAGTGAGGAACCTCTAGAAAAGTGATGCGACACCTTCCACCAATAGAGAGGGAAGGTCAGGAGAAAATGAACCACGATCGAAGAACACAGACAACCTCACTAAACGCAGAATCTTTGTCCACCACCACTAAATCTAGAAGGAATACAAAGGTTGGGGTTGTATTTTAATTTAAGAAATTCCCACGATCCTTCTCATCCTTCTTGAATTTATGGGTGGTCGTTTTGGGAGATTTAAACGGGGTTTATCAAAATTTTAATGTGATTTATAAATTACCCCCACTTGTTATAATGCTAACATGGGGGGAGTGGGCCAAACGATCATTTCTTGGAACCTCTTCCACGTGTTTTTAATTCCATTCTTTGGATATGGGTTGTTCCAACTTAACAGAACCATGTAACCGAGAGGCATGCAGCGAAATCGGCATCTCGAGAGGACTATAAAAACATCTAGAAGTAAGAACAAAAAATATAAGCTCACCCAGTCACCCACAGAAGAAGTAGCGATGCGGCAGCACCAGAGACTTGTGCTGGCGGACGAGTGTGGCGGCCGGAAACTGCTAGCCACGATGGAAGAAAGGAATCACTCGGTGATGCGGTGGTAGGACAAGTGGTCAGCAGTGGCCGACTATGGATGTAAAGGTGGCACACCACACTAAAGGGAGCCACATCTCAAATCTATGGCGATGTCAGGGGATCTACCCCCTACGGGTCATGTGGGTGATGAGGCGGCACCATCTTGCGCGGCCAATAAAGGAGTCGAACAGCTCCTTGGAGCCGTTCGGGAGAAGCGGAGCACATAACCCTACATGGGTCATTCCAGCAGGCAGGTCGTGCCCACCACGACCCCGAATATGGAGGTTCGTCTCAAGCTGGGATGGGTTGGGTCAGCCCAGGATAGGTCGGTCCAAGCTTTTCGGAACAGACTTAGACCCCTCTCAGGCCAAGATATGCTTAAATGGGCATATCTTGCAAACGGTATATCTGTTTGACGAACTGTTAGTGGTGCGGGGATCCATGGAGAAAGATATTCTATTTGAGATACCCCACGTGAAATTCATAAAATGTTAGAGATTGTCAAGGTTGGATCGCAGTCGAATCCATCCAATCTCTCGGCCATAAAATTCGTATAGCTTACAGGTCGGGTGTCTAATTGATGCGTTGTCTATTGCATTGGAAACCTTAAGAAATTAAGGATAATTGGGTTACTTCCTTATGGAAATTTTTGGTGGTTGATGTATGATTGATAACTGAAGGATCAGAAGCATATAGTTTTTGTAGTGAGAGTTATGATGGCTACTCTCTTAATGACTCAAGGTGTAGGTATTCCTTAATCCTCTACTCCGATAAAGACGAGACTCCCCACTTCATGAGTGTGGGTTCGATTCCCTATGATTGGTTTTTCTATATTTGGAGTCAGCGCTCCTCTATTGGACGAGGGAGTTGTTCCTCCATTCATAACTCACATTAGTCAGGTACTCCCCTACCAGGTAGGGTGTGGGTTATCTACATAAGTATTAGGTACTCCCCTGTCAACCCGGGGTGCGGGTCCACCTTTTGCAGTGCTACAGTAGATTTGGTATTCCCCTACCAGTCTAGGGTGTGGTTCATCTTTCATGGGGTCAGTAATCCCCTAACGTACTTGGGTTTGGGTTTCACACAATGAAAAATCTACCAAATATGAGCTCCCCTACCAGGTAGGGTGAGGGTCCTCAGATATAGAGTCGGTAATCCCCTTCCATGCAATGATGTGGGTCTTTTAGCCGGGGGTTAGTACTCCCCTAACATTCTAGGGAGCGGGTCCCCCATAACAAAAAATCTACTAGAGTTGTGCTTCCTTACCGGTTAGGGTGTGGGTCCTCACATATGGAGTAGTACACCCCGTCTCTGAGTAGAAACGGGGAGCAGATCCTTCAAGGGAGTTAGAGCTCCCTCGACTGTAGAACACAATGTCTAGGAGTGGGCCTCATCACTTGGTTTCCATTGGCCTTTCCTCAGGAGCAACACTATGACTACGATACCTCTAGTGTCAGGAACTAGAGGTAGTTCTAGTAGAATGTTTCTGATGGAGAGCGTCCTTTTGTAAATTCCATTAGGAATGGTCGAGTTGTACTTAATAGAGTACATCTATCAGATGGGGGCCATCATGGATGGCCAATTCATGGAGTGTGTACTCTAGATCATTGAATTAATCTTTGAGCCTTCATTAGAAATCCTGGAAATGTCTTAAGGTTGAGGTATTATGTTTCATTGTTGATGAGATGAGTATATCTGGTTTGAGGTGTTTCTATTTATTGGTGATTTATGATTGAGATAATTCTTGAGTTATTCCTCTATGGAATTTTGATACACCTTCGGGTGTCTCGGGATCCCTAATAGGTGTGGATATACTCACCCCTGCATGAGATTATCCTACACCTTGTTGTGTCTTATACAAATGATGGGAAACCTTGACAGAGACTCTGGGTTCTTGGACATGATGTTGGGCAGTAGTGACAGTTGACATGGACTGATGGGGAGATGATTTGTACTTACCCTTCTAGTAGCATCCTTTGTGGAAGATATCAGGTGCTTCTTTAATTTTTTTTATTATAGTTGTGTCATTTTTGTTTGGCTTCTATTTTAGCCCCTTTACATTCAATACTTATTTTTACAATTAGTTGTGGTTACTATCTATGGTATCACTATACTCTTCCGTTGTGTTTTACTTTTAAATTGTGTACTCTTCTTGTGTATGTATAGGTTTTGAGGCAATGCCTTCCCATTTTAAGGAAATGTCTTTCAGGTGTAAGTCTCCAACCCATGGCCTATTGATGGTGGTTTTGGGGTAGTCATGGAATGGGACCTGGGGGATGGGTCATGACAATGTGGTATCAAAGGAGTCGGTTCTACCAAAGAAATATGACTATGATCTTTCCAATGGAGAAATAGTGTTAAGGGTTTTGAGTGTGGTTTCAGTTTGGTGTGTCTATTGTTGGTGTGGTGGTTGACGTATCCATACACTACGACCCTAAATTCTGATTTCCAACTTGGTGAAAGAAAACACTGATTGCGTGTGTTTTGAAAATGTTTTTCTTTTGATCTCTTTTGAGTCAACTCACCATGTATTACTATTGATAGTGGTTCATCTTGATTCTCATTCAAGATGCCTGCATGCATACAGCCGCCTAGTATTTCAATTCATGACCATGATGATCATCCACACTATAAGGATGCTTTAGTTCAATGACTATTGCATGAGATGGTACCTTCAGGCGGTGTCCCAGCGATACCATTTCCCATTAGACAACAGTTACTATTGGCGCTTCTAGTAGAGAATACTTCGAGGCTTAGTTCCTTACATGAGTTTTGGTGACAGATACCCCTTAGGATCCAAGAAGATCCTAACTCTTAGGTGGATATGGACTATCTTGAGCTAGCGACTAAGTTTCCATTTATCCAGGGCACCATTAGATCAGATGGTCATCCTGGAAATGAGCATTCAATGTGTCTTAACAGGTTTATGAAAGGGCTTACATTACCCCTATCATACGATGAGGTGACATTTTCCAAGGAAGAAGTTTGAGAACCTTCCACAGAAATGGGAGTCTCTTTCCATAACAAGCTAAGTGGTATGTCTTCCCAAAGGATTCTACAGTTTCTAAAGGATGACATGTCGGTATCTGAGTAATCCTCGAGGCCTACCAACCATTCTAGGTACTTGATGAATACGATACATCCAGTGCTTCCGGGCTTGGTCCACCAAGCGAGATGTGTTTAGGGACATCTGAGATAGAAATATTCCACTATTTATTCCTACTTATGTTAGGGTTCTAGAGATAACCTTTTTCGTTGAAAAATTCTTTGGATGAGCAGTTATAGCTAGTGAATGTCAGTAGAGGGAAAGGAGGAAACTGACATCAATCATGGAGATATGGATGTGTAATAATGTTTCAGGAAAAGGAAGTGATAGGGACATATGAATCTGTAGTGCAGCAGATGTGGAAGAGTATCGAGGAGAGTACTTGGAGGTATTATACATTTTGACATGTTACAACCACCACTACAATGTGGTCCCCACCAAGAATAGGGAGCTGGAGGACATGGGAAGGAAGTAGCTTCATTCGGTGATGGAGTGTGACCCAAGGACTCTATGAATGATTCTAGGTGTGATTGGTGTCTTCTAGTGGTTGTTGTATTAATAGACATAGGTACTAATCATTCTTTCTTATCACAAATCTTGGTAATGACCAAGTGTTTCTGGTTAAACCATTTACATGGACCTTAATTCTGGAGATACCTTATAAAGGAGACATAATAATCACACTTATGTCAATGGTGTGATCTTACACTTGAGCTGAGAGTTTCGGTTGTAACCACATGGTTGCAGCGTTGAGGCCTTACATCAATAGTTTGTGTAAGAATTGGTCATCCACAATTCATGCTCAAATTGATTGTTTTAGGAAAAGAGGTTTTGGTATATCTATAGCATTGGAATTGGGTTTTTCATTTGTCAGTGAAAAAGGATACCCAGGAATCACAGGTTAAACACATGCATAGTAGGATGATTTCGATCACTCTTGAGTTGGCTATCCTTACCCTCGTGGAAGAAGGTGTTTTGAGTCTTCAATTCCCAATAGTAGTGGCAGTGTGTGGGAAAATCATTTCAAAATATTTTTCTAGAATTACTTCCCCAAAGAAGTGGGACTTCTGCATTGGATTATGCCCAATGATGACACCAATATTTACAACTGTATATTGAGTGGATCGAAAATAGTACCAGTAGCTGAGAGTTTAGAAGGATGCATGGTGGTATATGCACTCAACAGAATTTCTAGTTAACAGTTGCTAAGTGAGGTGACAAAGCAGCTAGCCGTGTTACAGAAACCATTCATGGGTAGTGACGGGGTTTCTTACCATTAGCCTTTAACTATCAAACCCACACACATTCAACAAATTACGGAATTAAAACATGGGGACGTAGTCATCAAGGCCTAAGGTGCTCATATATCATTAGGATAGGCTCTTGAGGGATTTTTTTTGAAGGTGGGTGCACGTCATCCTTCTCAAAGAATGCACCATGGTACTAGTGACTCTGTGATAAGAGATGTTGATGGAGTTCCACACATCTTCATTGGTGGAATATCCTTATATGGTAAAGATGTATCAGGACCTCCAGTGTCAGTACGGGTGGCCAGGGATGAAGACTGCACAGAGCTGGTAGAAGTCCTATGCCGACAGGAGATGAAGACACTAATAGTTCGAGGAGAGAGACCATGTATTCTTGGGGGGTCTCACCCTGATGATGATTGCAGAGATTCAGCCGGGAAAGCAAGGTATCTCTGAGGTTAATGAAACCTTTCCAGATACTCAATAGAGTTGGCAAGGTGAATACTTCCTAGCTATCCACACTATAGACGCATCAGGTGCATAATGTTTTCAGTTTTTCATATCTGAGGAGATGTGTGCCAGATCCATCCCACATTATCGACTAGGGCGATTTGGAATTTGACGATTGGGTGACTTTTATGGAGTTCCTAGTGAAGATAGATGATCGATAGGAGCGAGTCCTTCAAGGATGGTCGATAACTCTGGTACAAGTTCGGTGGTAGTATGTGAACCTCTAGGATAGCACATAGGATTAGAAGGCTCAGATTCATTCTCAGTACCCTCATATTATTGATTTTCCTTTGTTTTGGCATTCTGGGATGAAAATCCCTAAGGTGGGGAAAATGTAATGTCACAAAATTTTCAAATATTATTTAAATAATAAGAAAGTATTTCTATATCGCGTAATCTAGGATTCCAAGGATCGAAGTTCCTGGAATGATCCATCAAAAAATATTATGTTTTAAATAGATCGTGTGAGATTTTTTCCTGAAAAAGTTGAATAACTCTTAAATGGGATCATGGATCATATATCTAAGGGAATCATTTCATTAAGGATGGAATTTTACCCAATAAACGACTTATGTTTAGATGACCTAGGCCTCTATTGAGAAAACCAGAAAATTCCATGTCTGTAAATAAAATAAAATAATTAAATAAAATTTATTTTATATTTCAAATGCTTACAACTCATGGACAATGACTCAGATTAATAAACTAAGACCACCGATGAACTCGTGCAGATATGATTTCCTTAGGCAGATACTAACATTGACTGGAATAGGCCACCACGGGATGTTATTTTTTGGCAGTAAATAAAATAATTATGTAACAATTATTTTATTATAAAATTTATAACATCCAAACAGTAACTCAGATTGAAAATACAAGAGTACCATTGTGTTCGTGAGGGTGTGTTTCCCTTAAAAGGATCATAACCTCGACCGACATGGATCGTGGGTGACTGTTAATATTTTTTTTATCTTTTTTTAAAGTACATTCTATTAATGTGTGGGTGAAAATTTCTAACTTTTTCACCAGTTCTTAGAATAGTAATTCAAGGGCACAACTGAATGCATAATGCTAGTATTTGATTATGGGAGGATTCACTTCGAACACATTAGGTTGGGTGAAATAAATATATTTTTTCAAAATTTAAGAATTAATCAAATAATTAAAAGGTTGTTTTATTTTATCCTACCTCCTCTTGAGCGGTGGTGGTGGGGACCATAGAGGTAGTCAGACATTTAATATGGGATATTAAATACTCGGTTAAACTTTGGTTTTGTAACCAACCCTAGTGCAATTTATTTGGTACATTAATTTCATCAATTAGTGAACCTCATTAATTCATCAGTGCGTTAGTCACCCCCCCTCATCTATTTTAATGGGGATTAGTGTACATTTTTTGGTAAAAATTAATCAAGCAAGAAAATACTGGTTATGTGATGTGACACCTTCCACTAATAGGGATGGAATCTCGAGTGGCAAAGAACCGGGATCGACGAATGTCTGTGGCTTCATCGAACATGGAATATTATTCCACAACTAATATATCAATAAAGAATATTGTGGCATGGGATTTGTTTTAATTCAAAAATTCTCATGATCCTTCTCTTTGTTCTTGAATTTTAGGGAGGTCATTGTGCGGTTTTTGAATGAGGTTTATCATTATATTAATGTGAGGTATAAATTACCCCCACCTGTTATAATGCTAACACCGAGGGCGTGGACCAAACGAACAAGGAATGAACCCACTGCCCCTTGTTTATCATTGCATTCTTTATAGGCAGGTTGTTCCAACATGAAGAAACCCAGAAACTAAAAGGTGAAAAATTATGGTGAAATCCTGAGAGGACTACATGCTCATCTGAAAGGATGAAAGGATAACCATAGATCACTAGGTGTCCCGCAGAAAAAGGTCTCACACAACACCGTTTCTGGCAGATGAGGGCGGTGGCCGGCAACCGCAGGCAGCAGTGTATGAGTGGCATCACTCGGCATCATGGTGATCTGAATGGAGGTCAGTAGCTGTAACAGTGGAGTCAAAGGAGGAACACCGCACTGAAGGGAGCCGCGACGATGTTGGGGTACCCCTCCCTATGGGACCCATGTGTGATGAGGCGACACCCCCTGGAGCCACCAATAAAAGAGTTGAACGTCTCCATTGAGCTGTTCAGGAACAGTGGACCACATGAACCTGTGTGGCACGCACCAGCCAGTGGGCCAAGACCACCAGGGCCATGAAGGTCTGGACCCAGACCAGGTTTGGTAGGACCTGGACCTGGTCCAGGTCGGACCGTACTCGGACCCCTTTCAATTCCAGATACGCATAAAAGGCCGTATTTTTCAAACTAGACATCTGATTGAAAATCCATCTATGTCGCTAGGATATGTGGATCTAGAAATTCTATTTGATATAATCCACGTGACTTTTGGAGGATATTGGAGTTTGTCCGGGTTTGATCGTACTTGAATCCAACGAGGACCTCGACACTAAAATGTCTATAGCATACAAACCAGGTGCCAGATTGATGCGTTGTCTATTGCATTAGAACCCTTATAACATGATGAATCATTAGGATACTTCCTTGTGGATCTTCTGGAAGCTGATTTGTTCCAATAATCTAAGGGAATAACCATGGGTTTCCTTGTAGTGAGAGTTAGGATTGCTACTCCCTTGATAAATCAAGGTGCAGGTATTCCATAGTCCACTGCTCTGGTAGAGAGGGAACTCCCCATGTCATGAGTGTGGGACTTTTCCCTATAAGTGGTTTTTATTTCTTTATATTTGGTACTCCCCTATTGGAATAGGGACCAAGTCCTCCATAAATAACTCACATAGTTCCAGGTACTCCCTTATCGGGTAGGGTGAAAGTCCTCTATTTTAGAAGTATGTACTCCCCTGTTATCCCAGGGTGCAGGTCCTCCTTCTGTAGTGATACAGAATAGTTCGTACACCCTGGTCATGCCAGGATGAGGGTCTTCTAGCCTGGGGTCGGTACTCCCCTGACATACTTGGGTGTGTGTCCCCCACAGCGAACAAACTACCAGAGTTGTACTCCCCTACCAGGTTGGGTGTGGGTCCTCACATATAGAGTCACTACTCCCTTGCTGTTCTAGGGTGTGGGTCCTCTAGCCTGGGGCCAGTACTCCCCTAACATAATAGGGAACAAGTCCCCCACAGTAAAAAACTACTAGAGTTTAACTCCCCTACTGGATAGGGATCAGGTTCTCATATATTGAAGGTTCTCATATGTTGAGTAGTACTCCTCTTCTCTGAGTAGCGATGAGGAGCGGGTCCATGAGGTGTGTTGGATCTCCCTAGACTGCATGACACAATGTCTAAAAGTTTTCCTCTTCACTTGGTTTCCCATGGTCTTGCATTGGGTTAATGACCATGACCGAGATACATCAAGTGTCAGGAACTTGAGGAAGTTCTAGAAGAATGTTCCCGATGGAGCACTCCCTTTCAAGTGATCTATTTGGAATGGTTGAGTTGTACCTGAATATGTAAATCTCTCATATGTGGTCCCTCATGGATGTACAGTTCATGGAGTGTGTTCTTCTGATCCTTGAGTTACGCATTGTGAAATTATTAGAAATCCAAGAAATTGATTAAGGTCAGGTCCTTATGTTTCATTTTAGATAAGATGAGTATTCATTGTTTGAGCTTTGTCTATTGCACTTTTTTTTGATTGAGATCATGCATGTGTTATTCCTCCGCAGAATTTTGAGAGACCATCGGGGGTCTCGGGGTCCCTACAAGGTATTGTTATACTCACCCCTAGAGGGGCTTTTCCTGTATCTTGTTATATCTTGTGAAAACAACGGTCAACCTTGGCTGAGACTCAGTGAGCTTGGACCTGATGATGGACGAAAGTGATAGATGACGTGGAGATCCATGGAGACAAGTTGTACCAACCCTTCAGGTATGATCCTTGGGGGAATATATCAGGAGATGTTTAAAGATTTTTATTTTAGTTGTATATTTTTAGTTGGGCTTGTATTCCGACCTCTTTAAAATCAGTACCTATAATTTCACTTAGTTGTGGTTACTTCTTATGGTTTCACTCAACTCTTATGATGCGCTTTACATTTTTCTTGTTTAACCTGCTTGTTTTTGTGCAGGTTTTAAGGCAATGCCTTCCCATTTTTGGGAAATTCCTTTCCGGTGCTAGTCACCAACCTCTGGCCTATGGAAGGCAGTTTAGGGGTAGTCACAGCACGGGCCCTGGGGGATGGGTTGTGACAGCTGTTTTATTGTATCCTAACCATATTAGTTATGATTAATGATTCAAGAAATGGTAAATAGATAGTTAATATTTTTTTAATTATGTGGTTATCTAGAAGTGGATTCTAGTGCTTCACGTATGAAAAATTGATCTTCAATACACATAGTTTCTTAAAAAAGATGTTTTTTTGGTGGAATTTAATTAATGAAGGAATATCAACATTTAAAGTAAGTATATTTATTTATATTCCTATTCTAGGTAGTAAAAGAAATCCCCTACTATAGGAAATGGATCTTAGAACAAAAATGTTATCTGTTTACTTTTCGTACTAAGAATTCAGTGACATTATAACCCATTATAGACTAATGGTTATGGGGTTGTTAACATTATTCTGATAATGTTTTATATCACTCTGCATCAGAACATGATGGTTAGTTTTCTCTTATATATCCATTTTTAATACATATTACTCTAGTATGAGTTATCTAAGGTGACCTTATCATCTTACTTTTACTATTTTATAGTTGAGGTTTTACTAATCTTATTTTTTATATCAGATCTCATTAAAGATATGTTGAAAATTCAAACCCCTAGTTTTTGTTCCTGAGGTAAAATTAAGAGCACAAAGTTTTTGAATTGGGTAGAATGTACTATTTAGGGTTCTAAAAGAAATAATATGTTTAATATACATGATACACCTCATCGACCTCAAGCTAGCAACTAAATAATATTTAAATGTTACCATTAAAATAGATGTGTTAGAATAACGCAAATGCCCAGTATTAAATGAATTATGGAAAAATAATTACATGTTTATATATAAAAACTGTTTTTTGAACAATTAATTATAAATAAATGAAAATCCCTTTTAAAAATAAAATTAAATGTTTTATTTAAATATGAAAAAGTGTGGTTTATACTTATAAAAAAAACAGTATTTTTGGATTATATTAATGAAATGTTTATGTAATATATTCAACATAATATTTAATATTCATATGCTGAGTTTTCTAAAAATTATATAACAACAAGTCACATTTTACACCTAAAGGAATTATTCTTCAAAAACGACAGTTCTTTCCACCTTTTGATGGAATTCCTATTTTAAATTTAGTATTTTGACACATTTAGAAGTTATATTTTCCAAAATTAACTTCTTCATAGATTTTTTAGTATTAATATTTACTTTGGTTGAATATTGGGTATATTTATGATAAGATTCACTTGTTCATGAATAGTGATAAAATAATGCATTTAAATAGAAAACTACATTTTCAACAAATTAAATTATAGTGTTAAATTATATTATTGAATGTTTTTAATGTATAATTATATTAATTTTGTATAATTCCATCCAGTTTAGTGTATTTGAATCAATTTAAAATTGAAAGTGGATATGAAAAAATTTAGAATGTTTCAGCATTTTTTTAAAAACTTATTTTCTCATTCTGTCAAGATGATTATTTTGTAAATAATTTCTGACCATTATGTTTTTTGAATTTTGAAAAATGGATTCCATATATTTAATAATATGGTCCAAATTATGTAAATTGGGATCTTTTATTTATATAGAATATTAGTACTAACAATACTAATATTTTTATTACCACAGTTAAGGGTTAACTGGGTAATTAAAGGAAAAAATAATAATACACGTAATATCAATTCACCCTAACACTCATCAAAATGTAATATTATGGGTTTTATCGGGTCAAAGTAATCCTTGGTTCAATTTTATCACCTTTGGATGCCATTTTTTTGTGAGTAAGTAATTTATAATATTATATTTGAAGAGAATACTCATTTCATAACATTATTTTCTTTAGCATGTAATGTATTTTTAATAAGGGTTTATACAGTGGATATCTTCGACTATAAATATTTTTTACAAGAGAAAAATGATTAAATACATCATGGTAATTTATTTATAGTTTTTAGTAATTAAATATTTATATTAAATGGAGACACAATGATGATGATTCAATTTCTTCAAAAGTTGAAGAATCAAATATAGGGTATTAAAATAGAAAAAAAATAGAATTTGATAGACATGATGCCATATAAGAATTACATGGACTAATATGATATGTTATTTATGATTCTATTTAATTTTTTTAAGATATTATGTTTTTATGATATTTATAAAAATTCTTGTAGTGAATATAGTCAAAAAATCACATAATTGATATCTTAAAATAATTAATATTATAATGAATGACATAAAAACTAACATAATGTCACATTCAGAATCATAATGGATCTAATTCCAAAAGTGTCATAGATTAGTCATGTATGGGTCGTTTTGGATGTTATGGTAATTATTTTAACCCTCAATGTGTATATTACATGATATCACGGTAAGAGTTAAAATGGTGTAAAACAAAATGATAATAATAAAAAAGTTGTCAAAAAATTTTTAATTTTAATTTTATAAATTAAATTAGTCCCAAAAACATATTTTAATTTAAATAAATCAATTTTATCCAATTTAATTGGAAAATTATTTTATATTTATTTAAGATTTTGAAAAATTCCAAGAGTTCCCCTCCCCTCTCTTATAAAAGGGAACACATTCTTCTATTTTGGTAACATATCATATATTTTTTAAAATATAACAATATATCCCCACGTAAAATCCTAGAATCACTCCCCACATTATTAATATATTATTTTGTTAATAACACCCACCTTGGAGGTGGTAAAGTGTTAATCAAAGGGGATCGTCCGAAAAAGAGGTATAATTTTAATTAAGTGTTTGTACTTTATTTCTATATCATCTTCTTTAAAACATTATTCATCCAAGATGATATAATAAATCTGGTATCCTCAATAAATTAAGATTATATTAAATTCATATCATTACCACTATCAATTTCCATTTTCATGAAATGTGAAATGAAGTAATCGTTTGTGCGTACATGTGAACTATCACTTCCATAAACTGATATAATTATTCTTTCCATAACTATATATCAATACATGTTATAATGATGAAATTAGTGTTTATAATTGATATTAATAATATATATATCATTATAAGATAATAATATATCAATTAATTTCTTAATTTACAAGAACAAAAAAATGTTTACATTGTTCGTGTGTGCGTGTGAACTACAACCTCGATGAAGTGTTGTGATATTTTTTTAATCACCACGTCACATGGATAATATAGGTATTTATATATAAATAATTAATATTATATTACATATATTATTATCATTTTTAATGAGAAAATAATAATTTTATTTTTCAATAACGATCATTGAAAAATGGAAACATTACTCATGCTTACTTTAGACCCATGTTCGGCATAATTATTGGATTTTTCATTTTTAATATCAATATTTATAGTATAGATTTATAAATATATTTGATCCATAAATATTATTATTATGTATTTATTATTATTCTAGATATTATTAACTTAGGACAATATTTACTATTTTTATTCTATCAAAACCATTTTTGTCTCTAGTATCGAACGACGTCGAAATTTCTTTCATGAACACAAACAATAATAAATTTGTTACAGTAAGTTAATAAGTTATATACAAAGAATAATGAACATTAAATGGATATAATTCATATAAATTATTAACATAAGCTTATTATCTGGGATGATAAAGAACATATGTGATGAGTTGAACTCTATTGGTAAGGGACTTCATCTTAATCTCCTTTCATTGGGGCATGTCATGATGTTTTTTACATTTATTTTCCTATAAAGAATATATATTAAATTTTTGACATGTTATATATAGAATTAATATATTCTCTGGATATTTAGTGTTTTTTCTAATTTTATTTTGTAATTGGTTTTCTTCAAGCGTTTCTCATGTTGTAAGAAACTCTTTAACTAAAACAACATTTTAAATATTTTAATATTTTATTCTTAAAAAAACATATATTTCATGTCCATATTATCAAATTGTTTTTTATGAATGTATATATAATGAAATGAACTTTTTTAAATGTTACTTTTATAATATAACTCATTTTTTCATTCTGTTATGGGACAAATTAAATTAAAAATATAATTTTAAATGTTTTAATTGGGGTTTGAAAAGGGATTGGTTATTATAATATCATGAAATGTTTTCCTCTATGTGAAAATGAATTTTTACGGGCGAAATGTATAAAATTGAATTATTTTTATTATATAAAAATACTTATACATTTGATATGTGGTTATGTGGAAAACCATGGATGGGTGGTTATATTATAACCTACAATGTATTGTGTATTGAAATAAGCCATATGAATATTCAATTTTTTGGAGTTCCAGGTATTTATGCCACCCACATAACCATTATAATTTTAATATTGGTATCTATGGAAGTCGACCTTAAGGATATTCCATTTTTCTGTAATCATGTCCCATGTTTGTAGCTTATAAATTATATGTTTTATGAGGAGATTTATTGAAAAAGTAAGGAATTTGAAATGTTGTGATAATGATATTCATGAAATTATGTTCTCTTTTTTATTGTAAAAATGTATGTATTAATGAATTTTTGTATGGGATCTCATTGGTTAATGGTTTTATTTCATTATGTCCCATATTGAGCTTTTTTACTAATCCCATTTTTTGAAATGTTTTTCATAGGTCCTAAGATATTTAAGGGATAATAATATGTCACGATGAATGAATTCAAGACATGACTTGAAAAGAAATAATAATTTATTTTAAAAGGATTTCTATTAGTGGAAAAAATGCATACATAGAATACATTTCCACTTATAATGTATGGGATTAATATGTAATAGTTTTTCATAATTATATATAAATCTAAACTCAAAAGACCCATGAATTTGAATTATAGGTCACACACAATAGAATATGTTATGTATAGGTACATGACTTTATATGGAGAATATAAGATATTAGGACCTGAGTTTAGTGAACTAATGGAGAAAAAGATAGATCCACTCAATTTTAGATTACAGAAACTAAACATTTTTTATAAAACTGGTTCAAATAATCTATAGAAATATATAGAGATATTTTTTAGTGATATGGTATCTATTATATTGTCACTCTTTAATACTATTATGAGATTTTGAAATATATAAAAGTCAATATTTAGATATATCTTTCTCCATGAGATTCTTGATCATATTAGGATGGTAGCATGTCTCTTATTAATTTGACTATATATCTACCAAGTTCATTATGTGTTCCATGTATAAAATTGTAGAAAATATATACCTATTACATCATATGTAATAGGAACAAATGTTTTACTGATCAATTATGATCTACATTATAATTAACAATAGATGGAGATTCTAGATCAATGTGATAGAGTGATATAGAATATGACCAATCATGTTGACAATGTTTTGTGGAAAAAATATTATGAGGATTAAACAAACAAAATATTCTTAATTGAGGTAGAATTATTCTTATCAATATACATTACAATAGTTCATTTAATAGGGAATTTTTTAAAGGTGTGGTGGGTAGATTATAACACAATGAGTATTTAAAATATTATTATCTCCAAACAATTTGACAAGTTTGATAGATATTTATGCATAGAAGTTTAGAATAAAGAGAATATTTATTTATTATAATATAACATGTCATATATCATGATGGATTTAAATGAACTATAATTATTGAAATCATTTAAGTAATTAAAATAAGGATTACTTAAATTATTTATGGATGAAAAAAACATTTTTTTTTAAACATTTTTTTATTATATAACATATATATTTTATTTTCAAATTTATAGAAAAATAATTTGAAAGAATAAAATTCATATTTCAATTCTAAATATTAAAATTGGGTTAAAGTACATTATTGGAATTTTTTGGATATTATTAATATTTCATGAATAGTGATAAAATGACATTTTTGAAAACTACTAGAATTTTTTAGTCATCATTGTGATTTAATCATGAAATAAAAAATATTAAACATATCTCTCTACCAAATATTCATTTTATGGGTAAATTAAATAATTAAATCAATTTTGTTGAATTTGAAAACTCAGGTTTTGCATTTTCTTCATAAATTATAAATTATTATGATAAAAATTATTTCAGAACATTTCATATAATTATTTATTCCCATTGTTCCATTAATTTTTCCTAATTATATGAATGTCATGAAGAAATTATTTTTTAATCCATAATCCATTAAATTACATGGTAGTTAATTATATACATGATTTCTCAGTAAATTCATTTTAGTGTTTAACAATAAAATTTGATTTCAAAATTTTTTTGTTACACATTGAATAATTATATTTAATGTAATTTTTACCACATATAGAAATTGAATATTACCATGTTAATTATATCTTTAGAATTATAGAATTACACTTTTTTTAAGACTAATTATATTTTTGGTAAAAATATATATAATAATAAATTAATATTTTATTTATAACATGACCATTATTATGATACTTTGAATAATCCACAAGGATAAGAACCTTCGAACAAAAACATCCCCAAAAAATATAACAATCAACACTATAATACGGAAATTGATGAATTTTTTTAAATAAATGGCTGATTTAATATTATAATGAGATGATATATCATAATATTAGTATGAATATTTTTATTTTATTGAATTATTATACATATAATTTTATTATAAAATATATTATATTCTCTATGACTAATGTTGAGACTTAAGGTAAGGGTTTATCTAAAAATCGCCCTTTTTATTGAGATTATTTATGTTTTAATTTCAATTAGTGGAATTTTATTTTTTTTCTTAAAATACCTATATCATCAATTTTTTCCTAAATATTTTTAAATTTTATTTTCATCTTACCCCTTTTTTTGATGTGAAATCACCAAATGAATATTTGTAATAAAATTCAACCAAATTTCTTATTTGAGGATGAGAATATTTTTCAACTAAAGTAATATTATTTATATAGTTACCTTAATGTTCTAATATAATCTCCAATGGTTTTTTGTTAATTTTAAAACTTCATTGATTTATCTTTTTATTAAAATATTAGACTTCTTAAAAATTTCAACATGTGTCATTTTATGCTTCCTTTAAACATATTTGAAGGGAATTTTATTAGAATTTATAGTATTAACCAATTTTATTTTCATCATGTAATTTAATAATAAATAATATTTATTTACATGTTTGAATTGTTTTTTAGTGAAATAATTATTCCCTTTATTTTTGAAAATTTTGCTAATAAAAATAGAATGATAATAATTATTATTTTTAAATAATATTTGAAATGGTTTTATAATTTATTTTAACAAAGTAATAATCCTTTATCAATTATTATGATTCACTTTGGATTTTTCATTGTGATTCCATCCAATTTCAATCCTGGTAAGAATCATGTGGATAATTGTTTAATGACATGTTCAGAAATTATATTTAATTACAAAGGGTTAATTTATATGTGATTAAATGATAAATGTTTTTTTGATCTTGTTATGAATATATGAATGGTTATCATTATGCGCTATGTTGGATCAGAATTATATACCTCTCCAGTTCAACAGGTAATTCCTGACATCTGATTATATAAAATGAAAGGGTGTGGGAAGTGAACATGATCCTCTAGGAGACTCTATCCACTTTGTATATTGGAATGGCAGTGAACCCAATATGCAATGGGACTCTATCAACTATATTATTAAATTATTTTTTTTTGAACCTTGAAAAAGGAAATTATTTACTATTAATATTTGTATACAATAAACATATCATCACTCATGATTATTTATTAATGTTTTTTCACTCTTGTGGATCATGAATTTTATTATGAAATATCCTTTTTACAAAACTATTTATTAATAATATATATCTTTTGGTTATGTTATTTTGTGTTTTGATCATGTTCTAGTACCCCTATGATTTTATTATTCTCACTTGTGATCTTTTATTATTGTATCCAATTTTTACCACTCTCGGGCATCTGAGTTCACCCTTTCATATGTTTTCATTTCACTAAGATAAGAAGAAATGCATTAAGTTTTATTTTTTTTAGAAGGCCACTATATGATTATAAAATTGTGTGAGATATTAAAAATATTTAATTAAATAATTCGACTATTCATCAATTAAAAAAATACACAAATCCATTATTATTTTTCATTGAGATATTTTGTGAGATTTATTTATTACTAATCTAAAATGATTTAATATTTTTGTATGTGATAGTCAATTCCCCTTTTCATAGGTGGTGGTCATTTATTATTTTTGAGACAAAAGAAATACAACATAATACATAGGATATAAAATTTTGGTAGGATCAAGAGTCAAGATATGTACTTGTCATCCCAATACATAAAATAAATCACAAAAACGCCTCAAGAATTTTTAATGATTGAATGTCCTTAGATAATATATAGCATGATTCCTAGTTCTTTGGAAAAATGGGAAAACAACATAAATGGGTTGAATCATATGCCTATAAAATATTTTTATACAAAATATATAATATGAAAATAAGGAATATTTCATGAATAAATTTTCAATGGATTATGTAGTAACATAATTATAAAATATCAATTATCGAAAAAATATTTGATTCAAAATTTTTACAAACATAACAAATTAATCTCATAGTGATGAAATTTATATTGTTATAAAAAATAACTATACTTAAATCCTTATTTCTATGAAATCATACATAAATGGTAAATCAAACACCAAATACCAAAGATATATTGTCCCTTTAGAAACACCAATGCATTAAGAGGGGATTTAATCCCAGGCCCCATTCATGACATTATTTGTATAATAAATACATCATAGGAAGTAAATTATTATGAAATAAAATATATATTGTTACTTAAGGAACCTCTTACGTAAAAATTTATTATAAATGATTAATTATCCATGTTAAATTTATTATTATATGGATCATCAATATCTCCATACTAAAATAAATAGAATAAACATATAGTTAAACACCTCCAACTCTAGACTATGAAATATCAAGTATTCACATTGTATCTACTAAAGGGGTTAATATCATGTAATTATTAGGATAAAAACAACATAGCGGTGAGAAATTTATAGAATATATAAATGAGAAAAATAACATATACAATGAGGATAATGATAGTGTTATGATTTAGAGATACAACATAATAGATAATATAACTATAAAAATAAAAAAATGGATAACACTATGATAAAAGTGTACGATATTGGTTACAAATCAATATTAGGGTTTAAAATAAACAAATATATCAATATTAATAGGTAAATCAGTATGTTATACATTAAATTTGATGTAAAAAATGAATTTATGGAAGGTTTTAATTTTTTTGATCATGTGGAAGAAGAACTCTAAGATAATTTTAGTTTATTTTAATGTTATTTAATGTGTAGAATAAGGTTCTGTGGAATTTTGAGTTATGTTTTTTGTATAATTAATTTTATGGGCATTATGAAATTGAAAATTTATTGAACAAATTATATTTTATTTGGCTGGTCTAGGAATATTCATAAGTTTGGTGAGAATAGGTTGTAAATATAGAAAATAAATGAGTTATTTATATGGATAACAACCATTATAAGTTTCAACATAATTACTTTGTAATAATAAATTTTAACTACATAATATGTAATAAAATATTTTTATGGTTGAGGATGAGCTGCATTTTGAGATTTTAGAAGACATATAAATATTATGATGGGATTTGTGTGTTTCTCATAAAATTTTATTAGTTTTGTTTTAAGTGATTTGTATGTTTGGTGATATTTATAAGGTTTCATCCTATATGAAAATTTTGGATGAGCACATCATAATGTACGTTTTGAAACATCAATGTATTGATTTTTTTGTTAGGTCATTGCCTTTGAAAATACTCATTTTTTAAGGTTTTTAATATCATGTCGAATGAATTATGTACTATATATTGTTTTTTTAGAGCCCCCTATTTTGTGGATTGTAACCCATTATTTTTTGATTTTACAGAATATAATGTATAAGGGTGATGTTTCGGAGATTTTAGAGAACTTTTGAGAGTTTTGGGACATTTTTATAGGTGGATGGGTGCTAAATAGGTTGTG
Organism: Viscum album; assembly: GCA_963277665.1. Taxonomy (NCBI): domain Eukaryota; kingdom Viridiplantae; phylum Streptophyta; class Magnoliopsida; order Santalales; family Viscaceae; genus Viscum; species Viscum album. The sequence goes on from OY728147.1 coordinate 1,837,740,211, forward strand.
AAAACCATGAAATACTAGAAGGATGAAGTGAATAGTGAAAAACAGCTAGATAAAATGCGCGCTGGCTACATACAGTTTTTCGATACAATGAAATATCCTAGGAGAAACTATGGAATGTTTTGAAAATGTTAGTAAATGAATATTTCCATGGATGTCAAATATTTTCGTAATTTTATGAGCTGAAAATTAAAGGGTTATCCTTAAGGTAGTGGATATTGTACATTTAGAGCATAGTTTACCTAACTGTGCAAGTAATCTATACATTGAAATAAGTTACAACCTGAAAAAGTGTATCTCACATGGTATTACCTTTAACTCAATATTATTTCCTCCTATGAGACCCAAACATGGGATTTTGTTTTCACAAATTCCATGGAAGGTTCTATCATCTATATTAAGTCTTACCTTGGGGATTAGAAGTGGATTCCTTATGGTAAGTGATCATTCTTGGTTGTTCATGGTATTTTTATTAGATCTTCCTCACCCCCTCCCACGTATTCATCGATCTACTCCAACCATGGGTAGATATAAGGTTTTGGATCCCAATCATGATTATATTTGTCTTGGTTTTGGTTACAGGATGATATCTCTGTTTTTTTCAAAGATATTCTAACCAATTTTGGGATTTTTTTTCATGTTCTTCGTTTTCACAATAATAAGAGGTGGGTGGATTCACTCTTGACTACACGTCATAGAACATATCGGATTAATAGAATATTGGTATAATTAATTGAAATTGATTGTGAATTTTTTGATAAAATCATGATATATATCCTCATTAGTAATGATATATGGTTATTATTTGAATTTTTAAATTTTTGTACTTTTTTTGCGAAAAGTGATTTGGTTTTTTGATTTTAAAATTTTGATTTAAAAATATGGATTTGATGGATTTTAAAAATATCTTTTCGGAAAAAGTTATTCGATAAAAATAATTGTTTTTTGGAATTGTTTTTTAATTTTGGGTTTGTAATGTTTTTTCCATAAATTTGTTGTGGGTTCAATTTGAATTTATGAGGCATGGCTAAAATATAACCATGTGATCAGTTCCAAATGAGTAATGGAACATGGGATATAATTACATGGTGACATCTTGGTAGATCTATGAGAGATCACTCATGAGTGTGGAACTTTCATAACGATGCCATCATGTTTGGTAGTGTGGATTTGTGGAATGGAATGGTAATTCCAAATGGAACTTCTGAAATGCTTTTAATAATTTTTTTGGTTATTTTCTTTGAAAAATGGGTTATGTTGGAAAAATAATAGATATGATTTTTTTTATATTTATTTATACATGGTTTTATAAATTGTATTATATGAATTGTTTTATATTAATGTGGATAAAATTTCTATCATAGTGGTTTGAGTGGGGATATTATTCATGAAAACCTACTGAGATTTAGTACTCACCCCTACATTGACTTTTTGGTTCTTTTGCAGATGAAATATACCTATATTTGGGAATAGGTAAAGTATCACACACCTTTTGAAATACATCAGGATACATGGGATGTTTGTTGAATTTGGATCATCTATCTTATGGATCATGGAGTCTTATGGTCTTTTGGGAGTTTTATTAGTTTCCTCCCACTATTTACATTAATATTAATGTATTCCATTGTGGTTCATTAATAAAGTATCATTTAGATAAATTAAATGTGATTTTTATTTCATTTTTATCATGCATAATATAGTGTGTTGTTTAGTTATGAATCATTTGATTCTAAAGGGTAAAATATTCCCCCAAATATATTGAATCTTGTAATCATTTAATTATAGACCATGGAATTTTGGGGATGTCGCTTAATGCCAAGAATGATATCCACCACATTTAAATATAATGAGGGGTGGTATGTTACAAATGGAATTGGATTTTTTGGTCCAAAAGATTGTTTAAGAGAAAAATTATCAACTTGTTCATTTCATTATGGAGCAAGTAGTCATCGGTCATGTTGGTCTTGGAGTTGAAGGTGATTATTCTATATTCCTAGAGTTGGGATCGTAGAATGTAGTCAGATTTGTGGGACTCGATATTTAGAGAAAAAAATGATGTAGCTTACCTTTTTATGTTGAAAATCATGTTATGAGGCTGTGGGAATATTAGTTTTTTTCATACACTTATAGGATTTTGAAAATCTCATTGTAAAGGGTATAACCAATGAGACGATAATGATAATAAATAGAAGAATTAATTTCCAATAGAATTGAATATTTCATTTTGAGTAATGATATATGGTTTATTGAAATGTGTGTTATTTTTCAAATGTGGTTAATTTTTTATAAATGAGTGATTTTCAAAAAGGTCATCATTCTGGTATTTTTAAAATAGTTTGATTTTAAAAATCATGTTGTGATTTTTTTTCATTCTAAAACTATATGGCCTAGAAAATTATTTATTTTGGAAGGAAATGCTGTGATAATTGATGTGATATTATTTTATGGATAATAATTTCATTTTTTGAGATTTGGACTTATAACAATTGTTCTTTGTCTAGAAAATGAAACCTTGTAGGCATCATAGAAACAAACTGGAAGAAGTTGTAGAGAATGGTGTTTCACCTGGGTCACAGGTGACCCAATAGCTGATTTAGAGTATTATCCAATAATTTCAAGCTCTAGACATAATTAATTGGGTAGATGAGCCAGGACAACTGGATACTTCCATTCATTTATAAAAGAAAAATCCCCCCATCTTTCATGGTGATTTTGGACTTGAAATGGATGAGGTGTGAATAAATTGGATGAATCGTATTTTTGATTTCATCAGCTCGCTAGAAGAGATAAAATTCAATCTCGTTATGTATATAATGGAGGATCTTGCATGATAGTGGTGGGATATAGAAATACATAAAGAAATATTATCAAGGCCTTGGTTCATAATATTTTGAATAATTTTTCAAGAAACAATTCTATTCTAAAACATTAAATATTAAAATGAAAATAGAATTATTTACGATGAATCTTGAAGGTCACTTTGTCACTAATTATGCATCCAAATTCAGTAATTTAGTGTGCTTTACACTAATTGTTGCTTCTAGTGCATCCTTTAAGAAACACATATTTGAATCAGGGCTTAGATAGGAGATTCACTCGAAGATTGGTGTACTCTATATTACTGACTATAAAAATATAGTCAATCAAGAAATAGTGTCTAAAATAGAAATATCAGGATTTATAGTTGGAGGATGTATGTTAATACCCATTGTAACTAGTGGGATCTCTAATGATTGGATTAAGTTAAAGCGGGATGCCTACCTCTAAGGTGGGAGAGTGAATTAAAATCCTAAATCCAGATCAGAAAACCTTCCTCCATAGCCAAAGATCCAAGAAGGATATTTCTAATGTGGTATGTTTGACCATAATAAGATAGGTTAACAACACCATAGAGTGCATTCCATAATTTCAACAATATGGGGAATCTTAAGCGTTATTATCACAAGGACCTGAGTTTAGGTGATGAAGACACTTCTCAAATATCGTACGGATCGTATGGTTCGACGAGGTGAAGGAAAGAGAATTAACCTCATCTTTAGAATAGATCAATCCAGGTTCATTCTAGTAATACCATGACTCCTTAGTAAGGGCTGTCTTAGTATAGAAATATAGAACAAAGTAAAATGATAAATATATTATATATCATTGAGCAGGTAATCCAGGATGACTAGTTTAGACAATCTATTGCGAGAGGTAATATTCTTTCGAATTCTCCCCTCATTCTAGTATTGTTTGATTATGTTTCATATCATGACTTAAATTGTTTTCATATAGTTTAATTATTGACTTTAAAAATTGAGATGATTCCCTCAATCATAAGTCTTAAAACTACTTCTAGGAAAATAGAATGACAGGACATTGTGTGTTGATTATGTTCAATAATGGTTAATGGAGTGGAATTGAAATAGGAATTCTCAAGGTTGTACATGAATTTCTATAATGTAATTTTGGGTATGGATTGGTTAATAATGTTCAATGCTGAAGGAGACTGTAAGAGCCTAAAGTTCATTGTCACAAATGTAGATTGTGTCGAGCATCTCATTAGAGGAAATTGAAGTGTAATGATAGGTAAAATGGGACGATGGAACCTATATTAAGAATAATATATTACCAGTTAGTGGATGTTAACATTCCATTAATTTAATAGATATAAATTAATATATTTCATAATCTTGTGGGGTAATTTCCATATGTGTTTTCTGAAAATTTTTCTAGGATATGATCAGAAGCAGAAGTGGGGGTTTTGATGGATATTCTCCTAGGGACCAGTGTTATATCACATACATATTATTGGATGGTACAAAAATAATTAAAGGGACTAAATGTGGGATTTTATGAATCGGAATCAAGGTTTTCATTCGACCATGAACATCCTTATGGGCAGTAGTAGAATTTTTTGTGAAGCAAGATATTGGTACTCTAAGGATGTGGGTGGAATATCGTAATCTTATTCAAGATATGATAAAGAAAATGTATCCACATCCATGAATTTATGTTCTATTCAACCAATTGATGGGATCTCAGTGGTTCTCTAAGATTGACATAAGATAGTGATATCACCAATTGCGAGTTCAGAAAGAGGATATTCTAAAGACATCATTCAAAATTATATATGGATATTATGAATAGGTGGTAATTCCTTTTAGACATACGAATACACTATCATTATTTATGGAATTGATGAATCCGATATTTTAGTGATATTCAAACTCTTTTTTGTGTTTTTTTTGGAGGACATAATGGTTTATTCAAGGATAAGGGATTATCATGAGAAACACCTGTAATCATTTTTAGGAATCATAAGAGACCATCATTTTTATGTAAAATTAGGAAAGGGTAATTTTTGGATATAATAGGTATGATTTATTATCCATGTGATTTCTAGAATAATTATTTCATTATATTTGGAAATAATAGATGTTTTTATCTCCTAGAATCTATTGAATAATGTATTTGAGATAAAAAGTCTTCTTGGTGTAGTTGGTTGTTAATGATGCTTTTCTCATGACTTATCACAACTATATTTTCTAATCAGATCTTTTATGATTTATAATGTTTCATGAAAATGGGAAATAGATTTAGAAATTTCATTCCCTGGGCTAATGGTTCTCCTTAAATCCACACCTATCATTATATTTCTAGAATCATGACAGGGGTACATAGTTTATTATGATACATTAGGTTCTGGGATAGGGTGTGTTCTCATGTAAGGAGATTATGTTGTTTGTTATAATTCCATGATGTTATGAGTCCATGATTAAAAATACCCAACACATGATTTGAAGTAAACTACCATAGTTATTTCTTTGAATACTTTTTTTTCATTGGCCCATTGGTGATAAATTTATTCTATTTACATATCATAAGATCGTGAAACATATCTTCTCAAAATGTCATTTAAATATGATATAAAGAAAAAGGATAAATTATATATAAATATTTTACCATGACTTGATGTATAAACAAAGAAAAGGAAATAAGGGGGTAGATAAATTAATTAATAAGAAATATATTCTATTGGAAAAGGAGGCCTTAGTTGATTGTCATTTAATGTCAGTCCTAGCCTATTTGAGTTTGGAATGTGAAGATTGAGGTGATATTGAAACTTTATTCCTTGTCTCTATGATTGCTTATTTACTAATGATACTTAATTTGGTGCATATATCTGATGCAGAATGCATGGTTATGATGTCAAACATCAATGGTTTTGAGACCATTGAGAGATGGAGGCCAGATGTGTGTTCAGTGTTATGGTTCAAGAATATGATGTTTGTCCATATGGCTTCTCCAGACTATCTTCATCATGAATACCACTATTTGATATGGGATGTCCATCAAAGAATAAGTATGATGTATAATACCATAAAATCATAGTTTTAGTGAGTCATCATGAAAAGGATGGTGGCTCTAACAATTATATGTTTCTAAATATGTTAGTATGTTAAGGAAAAACATAATAAACTATAAGGTATGTTAAAAATTTACATATTCATATTTGGAAATTGGAGTAGAAAGATATGTATTTTGGGACATGTCTCCCATTAATGGTTTGAAAAAATAGATTCTATATGGGTGATTTTGGATAAGATAACAATGTCATCCCATTTCATCCCTATTCATGAAATTCATACTATCTAGGATCTATCAAAAACTATATTTGAGAAGTGGTGAAGAAATATGAATTACTAGTTTCATTCATATCAGACAAAGATATGATGTTTATGTCTCATTATTGGAAATCCATACATATATCCCTTGGAAATTAGTTGAATATGAGTGGGGACTGAACATTTATTCAAAAGAGAAAAAACATATAGAGATTCCCTTTTATACTAGGAAAGGGGAGAACCCATTACTAGCCTCTAGGCTAAGAGGCACACATCCTTTTATGTGAGAGTCTCAAAAGAAAATTGACACAATTACCATTAGCAAGATGACCAAACCAAATGACTAAATTAGTTTTGAACAACTGCTAACAAAAATCACACCACCAACCCATGTGACCTGAGGACCACCATCCTCCATTCCCACTCACCCAAAAATCACCATGATCACCACCCACCCATGCCATCACCAGATATGTATATATGTGAAGTCATGTCGGTCACCTACTTGTATTGTCTCCTTGAAGATCAGGGAGATGATTCTCAAATAGAGGCCTATCTTCGGTCAAACTGATGACCCACATGGTGAAGTATTCTCACTGCCTAACCACCACAACTATATTGTTACCTTACAAAACACTTAAAGTCTATATCATTCAAAATATCATTGAAATCCAATGTCATAGCCTGATCTATTTACACAACTTCCGCTCAAAACCACCACTCACCAACATGTACCATTATGAAATCTCCATCCCCATTTGATGTTGTTGAACCATCAAGAACCCATCTAGGATGTCATCTGACCATCCCCATCATCACTCAAGGGCCACAACAACCTAGGCACCACTGAAGACAAATAAAAAAACCCATTTGGGTCAAAACCCTAGTAGAGATAACCCCCCCGAAGTGGAATCCTCCACTCCCTTAGGTGTACCAAAGTCAATGAGAATGTTCTTATATTCAGTGAGGAATAGGTTTTTCTTCACCACCGATTCACCACACGTCCCAAGTGAGGCCCAAAGTGGGAAACCATGGATGTGGGGACGTTCTTTAATAGGGTAGAGGACCCAGGAGAAATTATTAATCAAGAATCTCATATGTTGCCTTGCAATGACTCAAATCTAAAACATCAAGGCCAGACCATAGGTAAAAACACTCCATCATGCCCCCATTTTCATGACTATGATTAAGGAATATCATCCTAAGAATGATGTGAAATCTAAAATAAAATTATCAATATTGTATGCTATTTTATAGACATGTATAATGGATTTTGAAGGATCATGTGATGAACATGTGTCATTAGTAAGGATATCATATAAAAAAATATATCAGGCCTCAATACTAATGGATCCTTTTAAATCATTATACAGACATCCTTTTCATTTTCCAATTTTTTGGGTGGACATATATGATACCTCCCTATATTAGATAATCCATTCCCATGAAACAATGTAGAAGATTCAATTGATTACAAAGAGGATAAAGACAGCTCATTTTCAACATAAAGAATATATGGAAAATCTCTGATGGCCATTATACTTCCCAGTGAGTGATCATGTTTTCTTAACGATTTATCCAAGGCATGGAGACGATCTTTTTTATTGTAGGTCAATTTATCTCCTTGATAAAAAGAAATACTTTAAGTACTAGAATGAGTTGGAGAGGTGGAATATAATTTGGCATTACCACCACATTTTAGTGTGGTGAGTAATGTGTTCCACGTATATTAGTTGAAAAATTACTAGCCTAATCATAAACACTTCATAAGATGAGATCACATTGACTTATAGTTGTATGCTTCATTGATAGATATCCCGATGAAGATTATGAATAGGAAAGAGAAAGTATTTCATGGAAAATGCATCGGTTTAGTGTGGGTTTTTTGGAAATATGGTAAGATTAATGAATAATCATGTGAATTTGAGAAGGAAATGAAATAGAAATGGCTATAACTCTTTCAGAGCAATGTTGGGTTTCTTATTTCTGAGGTAGGAAATTATAATGTCAGAGAGAATGTGTCACTGATAGTTTTGGGTGTGTAACCAATTGCTTATTATTATTAATATAATAATGTATAAGGGGATATTTGGGAGATTTTGGAGAATATATTTTAGAATTTTTTTATTCCAATAGGTTGACGGGGGGTTTTCATATTGTGTAAATCAATAAAAACCCTCAAGAAACCATGAAAAATAATTACGGTCTAGATGGAAGGTTCACATGTTACGCATGGGTTGAAACCATTAAAAAGTCTTGAAAAAAACATTTCATGTTTTTTGTATATTGGACAATGAGCTTCGGAATGGTTGGTTCAGGGTTTGGTAACCATGTGGTCTACCCATGGGAGGGTCATCCTTATGGAAGTGGTTAATGTATGGTTTACCAAACAGTGTGAATAAACAATGCACGATATCAAATTATAACTTTAAAGAGTGGATCTCAGTTGGTTTTCCATGTAACTCACTTTTCTACTTAGGTCTCCTAAACTCATTATTTGTTTTCATAGTGGTCATGGAAGGATCTCCATTCGATCCCGAGTTGATTTGATGGATTCCATTTGTGATTATAATTTTATTTATCATGGTAAGTGATTATTATTGATCATTCATGGTGTTTCTAAAAGATATACATCACCCACTCTATATCTACATTGTATTCATACATCTACTCCCATTGTGGGTAGATTTGAGGTTATGGATAGAAAATATTATTATATTTGGATTGGTTTATATTAGGGGAAGAGATCTATATTGGGTATGTTGAGATTATACCAGGTATTTTGATTTTTTTCATCTTGTTTTTCATGTTTTCTATAAAATTCAAGGTATGTGGCTTCACTCTCAACTCATCTTACTATAACTGATTGTCTTATTATCAAATTATTTAAATTGATTACGAAATTATGGTTCATATCAAAATAAAAACCCGTTATTGTAATGATTTATGTTTTTGGATATTTTCTTGAATTGTGGTTATTTTTTCTCCAATGTGATTAATTTTTGAGATTTTAAAATATTTATTATAATGTATGTCCTTTTTAGATTTTTGATATGGCTTATTGGAAAAAAAATCAATAAAAAAGTTGTTTTATGGAAAGGGTTTTGGCACGTTAGGATTGAGAATGGTTTTTGAAAATACATGGTGGGTGTGTTTATATATAATTTATGAATCTTCGTTGAAATATGACCTTATACTCAGTGACAATAGTCTAATGCAACATGTTATATAGTTACCTTTTTAAGAATTCATTGATCGATGAGAGACCATTCATGAGTATCGAACTGTCACAAAAACACATGCATGGTTGGTAGTGTGGATATATGGAATTCTATAGTAATTCCAAATATAAATTATAAAATGTTATTAAAGATTTTTATGTTTTCAATGAAAAATATAAGGTTGGAACAATTTTTTAAATTACATTTGTTTATATTTGATTATAAATATTTTTTGAAATTGTTTTATATAATTGTTGATAAATTTTCTATCATAGTGGCATGAGTCAGGAAATCATTGGAGAAAATCTATAGAGTTTATGTACCCACAAATACTTTGGAACATATTTGATATTGTAGATGTCATCTAACATGATATGGGAAAAGGTAAATTAGAAGACATCTTTAGTACAACTTTATGATAATTTGGTTGGTTGGTCAAGTTAGAGCATAGAGTTGACCGATATTTCAGTCTTGTGGCTGACATGGAGTTTTATTATTTGTATCGCACTAATTATATTAATTTTCAGTAATTTTATATGGTATATAAATCTAGTATGATTTTGATAAGTGAAATGTCATTTTTCCTTTATTTTCATAATGAATCATATAGTGGTGTTTTTAGTAATAAATTTTTTTATTCTAAATGGTTAAATAATATACCACAAGTATTTGAACTCTTCGAAATGTATTTCCATCCTTTAGCATAATGGGGATGTCTATTAAGGACAAGTAGAAATTTCACCTCATCTTGAGTCAATTAGGAGGGGCATGATATTAAAGTTTTACACAATACATCATATGGTACATCAAAACATAGTCTTGTTAATTATTTTATATAATATATTAAAACTAATAATCAAATACAATGATGATTCATTATTGTAAAAGTTTAAAATATAAATTTTATTAGTTAAAAAACAGTACAATAATGTTTTTTGAATATTGAAATGTTTGTTAAATGAGATGATCTGGGAAAAAATATTATAGGAGATAAAAAATTCAAATATATGAAATTAAATTTTCCGTTAAAAAACTATTATTTTTTATAGTCATATTTAGCTATGGAATAATGGTGATACGTCTATAAATAATTATGAAAAATAAAAGAACAATTAAGGTGGGAATAAAATATATGGAAATTTGGATAAATTAATATACCATTAATTAAGAAATAAATGAAATACTTTACTAGGTTATATAATTGTCATATCGAATAGAGAGATAACAACGAACATTGGCCTATGTCGAAGCTATGGTTTTTAGATATTTTTTGGCATGAAATTGTTATTGTGGATAGTATATGATCTTATATCTAGGAAGTGAAATGTTCATCATTTTCTTGAATTTTTTCATTCGTAAGGTAATTATTCTCAAAAATAGTGGAGGAATGTCAACGCGCATGTTTCAGAAATAATACATTTTCATTATTAAATGAATTTATAAATAAGATATTAATAATTAACGTTCTTACAAAATATAAATTTTTTAATATTGCTGTACCATTATCTGAGAAGCATAAATGGTTAGAATGAGGGGTGAATTTTCAATTCTATTAAATTATAATGAGTTATATAAGATAATATAATTTTTATGTAGAGAATAAAAATTTGAAAACTAGTATTTTAATAGTTGTTCAGATCAATGTGATCATCCAACAACATTTCAATCTCTTAGTTTTAGCTTATGAAACCCACTCTATAGTGAGAAAAATTGTTATGGGTAGACCATAGAAATTACAATGACTTTGTTTACACCTAAAGGAACAACTCGAATCCTTCATTTTTTTAGATGTAGAGGCACAACATAGAACATTCCTATTTAGTTGGGGGGAAGACATAATAATTCCATTATTCAGACCCAAAAAACTAAAACCCCTACCATTAATCAATCCAATAAAAAATAGAGATCTATATTTTTCTACAAGGAGGAAAAATACAATGTAACTTTTATAGGGGATTTATAACCGGAAACTAATGTCTATCATATTAATGATAAAGAATAAACCAGAAATAATATATAATGAAATGATTAGAAGAATATATTATTATAGAAACCAAAAATATAAATGATGAAATATATAAATTTCAATTAATCCCAAATAAATTTTACAGTAATACAGTGTTGAATGATTAATTCCTAAAAAAGATGATTGTAGTAGCTTTGATTGAAAAATATATGATCGAATTCTCCATGATCATAATTTCTAACTTGTTTAGATTTACAATCAAAAACTTTTTTAAGGTATCTTCATGCATAAACAATTTATAATATGTAATATACCCCTGGGTATTTAAAAATTTCTGATCATTGATGTTCCTCTTTTTTATAGCATATTCATGTATGTGAAACCATTGAACATCTTTAATGTTGTTCGATTTTGATTTCCCAAATAACACTCTGTGTTGGTTTCTCTATTTAATGACAAATAAAAATACATTTAAACTTTTAGAAAATATATCCCATATCATGATATTGAAAAAACAAATGAAATATACAGCCTAATTTTTTATGAATTCTTCATCCTTCATAATTAAAATGTAATTCTGTGTTAAAATTTTGAAAACTAATTTTTATGTCATTAAATTAATTGTTATGTAATGATGAAGTATTTATATGAAGTATAATATGAAACATGAATATTTTTTCTACATAAAAAAATACTAAGAAAATTGTAGTATATTTTATTTGTTGGAAAATCAATAAAATGAGTAACATGAATCAGGTATTGATTTTTAAAATTACATATGAATTTATGTCATGTGGTTATTTTAATCTCATATATATTTATAATTTTACAAATATTGTACCTAATAATACATTTGTACAATATTTTGTATTTTTATTTCAGTGTGTATGACTATAAAATTTATGTATTACTTTAGAGTCAATGTATGACTATACATACTTTATTCAATAGTATATTTATTAAAATTTCAATTTTCAAAAAATTTATATGAAAAATGTGTGACTCTATATTTCATATATCCCTTTCCTATTACATAAAATCCATATTTTATGTGTTCAAAAAATAGTATATCACTATTATAAATCTTGTAATACATTAGACATATGAATTTTTTTATTTGTTATGTCATTTAATTTTAGAATTGGATTTTTAATGTAGTGAATAAAAATTTACATTAACTGTAATTATCTCTACTGACTCATTTTAATTTTTATTACAATGTATAACATTTTAATATTGAATAAATCTTTCTATTTCCACATTTACATTTTTAATTTATGAAAATTCTCCATACATAAAAGAATACTTATTTTAAGTATGAGTGCTTAAATTTAGAAATATCATTTGACTGTTCATATAGAAATATATCATGTGGTTCCTTTTTAATACGAGTCATTTAAAAATAAAATATTATATTGATATTTTTACATTATTTATTCAGAGGTAAAAATGAACATGAATAACATATTAAATAAACTATAAATTATACATATATAAATAAAATTTAAAATTATTTTCATCTATAACTAATTCTAGCTTCAAATCTCATGTTAGAAGAAATACAGAAATTGTTTTTTAGTTAAAAAATTTTATAAGAAAAGTGGACAAAGTGAATAAAAAATCAATCACATTTTTAAAATTTAAAAAATAATTATAATTTCAAAAACTACTCCCCCATTATGAAATTATCAACAATATTAAAATATAAACTACTGAAACTTATCTAACACTATTTTAGAATCATTAAAATCAATAAATAAAATCATATTATAGCCATGAAAATATGATATAAAGAACAAAAAATAACTCCCCCTTCTTTTCGAATATGTTAATGTATATTTTTAATAGAAATTATAATTTTCAACAAAAAATAGCTTATTTACACAACATTTCATGAAAAATATGATTTAAACAACAATGGTCTCCATTATATCATTTATTATATACATGGAATAAAATGATAATTAAATAAAAACTATAATTTGGGGATATAAATAATAAAATTTGTTAAAATACCCCTTAATACAATATTTTCTTCCTTCATTAAACATTAATTTCTTTAATTGAGTGTGTATATTTCATTAATGTTTTGTAAATAATGTAAAATCTTATTATATAAAATAAAAAAACATGTTTCATTAAAAAAATCCATAATGATCCATTAAAACATACTAATATATTAGATGAAATATATGGGTATCCAATAGTGAATAATAATTCTTCCAAAATAGAGAAAACCATATTTTTTCATGCTCACTAGTTAAACTAATAGGGTTATAAAGAAGTTGGATTCTGAAGATTGAATGATTTAACATGAAAATGAGGTCCATGATCATTTTATGAACACATTTTGGTCATAAATGTATAAAACCAATTTAATTAAAATAAATTGAAAGATATTTTTCAAAATCCTTTTTCAAATCTATTTTTATCAATCATATATAAATATGATGGTTTAGTAAAAAAATATTCTACTAGGTCCTCAGTTGAACCATATTCAATAACAAAACTCCATCTTTAAATGTGGTATTTAATAAAAATTTATCCAATTTCTATATTATTATTCATATAATGTCTTCATGCGATGTTTTGTATATAAATATAATATTATTTATCATATGAATAAGATAATTATAAATAAAAATTATAATTCATTATAGATTTAGGAATTTATAAATATCGGCTATAAAAACATAGAATAAGTTATTATTCTATAAAAACTATAAATTATGAAACATTGTGTTTTATGTTTGAGATCCAAGAAGAAACAAAATTCAATAAATAGTTAAATATCCCACATGTGACTTATCGATCTATTTTTCATTTTTCATAATCGTATTTTTAATAATTTTTTAATTTGTATTAAGTTCATCCATTACAGAAAAAAATAGTTTTTACATATGAATTGAAATATATGATAATTATTTTAAAATATTATATTTATTAAGGTTCACAATAACATATAGAAAAACACAAATTGAAAAAATAAAATCAAGACCAGAAGGAGTTCTATAACAAAAACTACCTATCATACCTCTATAAAGATTATTAACAACTGGTTTTCTATATTTATCAATTTATAGTTTATATAAAATAATTGTGGGATTATTTTTTCTTTTACATGATTCAAGTAAAATATTTTTGTGAATAGTGTGACATAATTATTTTGATTATGAAAAATAAAATATTTATTTGATAATTTTGTTGTCCATTGAAGATTTTTATGTCTCACATAAGACTCATATATTATTCTATTGTCATTAATTATAAAAAAATATTAAAAAATTATCATTGAATGAACCAGATATAATATCATATATATAAATTTGAAAAATCATAATTGTTTAAAAATATTTATTTATAAATAGTGTAGGATCAACAATACCTTTTATGAAACCATTTCACAAAATAAAATTAGTTGAACTTTAACTTCGTTCTCCTAGATCATTTTTATGTGCATAAATATCATTAGAATGTTTTAAAAAATGATTAACATGGTTTTTTTAAACGTGGTTTTTTCTTTAATATAATTCATGGGAAATAAGTAAATTCAATAAAAATTCTAACATCACATTGAATTCATGTAAATCAATAAATGGAAATATAAAAAAATAGAATTCATATATCATTTAACATTGAAATAATAGAAAATGTTTTTTCCTAATATATTATATTTTCTTAACAATTTCCTTATTTTAAAAATATAGTCTGATATTTTATAAATCTCTTGATTCATAATGTTTACTCATAAACTAAATTTTGTTCCTATAACTATTTTTTTCATTAACAAGTTCAACTAAATCAAAAAATCCTTTTCGATAAAATTGTATTAACTATATTTCAATTGAAAATATACTATTATATTTAGTTAAATATTCTTCAATATTTCTATGATAAAAATTAGAAATGAAAGTAGAATTAGAGGAAATATTACTTAAATAATTTTTTGATAAAATTATTGAATAAATATATCCAATCACATTTTATAAATATGCTCTCTATTTGATATAAATTTTTATTCTTGAGGGTGACACTCTCATTCAACATGTGAATATAAATTTTTAGAATCGTTCTACCAAAATATAGAATATATAAATCCCTCATCAATCTAGTCCAAAATCATTAATGTTTCATTTTATATAATTCTCATCACACATAACTTGTAATGAAAAATTAAATAAATATTCTTATTTTAGTATAAAATTAAAAATATTAACTAGTACTTAAAAATACTAAAAATATATCTATATTTTTTTCAAATATATCCATGGAAGATTTAATTTTAAAAATAAAATAATTACAACCCAATACACTATAATATTTGAAATTGTGTTTTCTACAAATAAAAATTTCAGATGGAATCTTATTCAAAATAGATCATAAAAGAAAAGTACTTGATACATATCAACATACATTTGAAGATCTACCCAAAAAAAGAAATTGGTTTAAATTCATTTCACGTAGTTCTATTCATTGTATGATACTATTTTTTCATCGTAACAACAATATTTCTATTTGGTTAACTAAAAAATGTACAATTATTCAAATATCCATTTTATTTAAATAAATTATCCAACTAAAGAATTAAAAACACTAAAAAATAATCACTTATTATAGAAAAATAAAATATTCTTTTTCATTTTGAACTAGTTTGTAATTATCAAGAAACATTGATAATGTTCTATACTTATGAATAAGAATGCATGTACAAGTAAATATGTAGAAGTTATCAATAATCACATATTCATAACATTTTAAATTAAGACTATTAATAGATATATTTCCATAAAAATAAATATGGCTGAGTTATAATGATGTTATTGTTTGAAAATCATTAATAGATCTAAAACACTATAGTTGCTTCTTACCATTCATATAGGAGTCACTAAAAATGATGATGTCTTATTATAAAGTGTGATGTTGTATAACATGGACATTATTCAACAATCTATATAGGAAATTGATATTGTATTGGTAAATTAGCTTATACCATATAATATGTTCTAATTATACATCATTTATTCAATTTAAATATCATATAGTCAGTTAATAAAAATTGATATGATATATATATTCATTTTTATTTATATAAACCATAATATATTCATCTATAAAAGCTATAAATTTATCAATTTAAAATTTTTCATTAATACCATCATCACAAAATATTGAAATAATAATCGAATTAACATTTTATCCTGTAACATTTTTTTTTGAAATGATAATGATTTTGATAACAAATACTCCAAATCTATTCACTATACCATTGTAATTATCAATAAATATAACATTACCTCCTTCAAAAATGTTGAATTATATATAATTTAATGTGGAACCCATCATTACATAGAAAAACCGATATTTATATACCATGTTCCAATTTTCCAAAAAACATTATTCACATATCGTATAACTATTTAAAAATGAAATCTTTATTACCCTTACAAGATTGGGTGAAATTGGTTTAGAAAATTAATTATTAGAAACCCATACTAATTCCAAACATTTAATCATTGGTAAATTAATGATAAAACTGTTTTAAGATAAAGACTTTGGTTTATATATGCTAATTTGAAAATCTCAATGAACACTAACAAACATAATCTGTTTTAATTATACATTTAAAATAATTGGCTACAAATACACATTCATTTGATATTTTTAAAAAACAATATTTTATAAAATAAAAGTAACTTAATTTCGTACCAAGATATATTTTCAATTTTATTTATTTTTCTTCTTCTAACCATATTATCATATTTCTCCATTCATTGAGAAAATCTGGAACGATTATCCTCTAAATGATCATCATTATTATAGATCCTATTAATTTTATCGTGAACTAATTTAAATTTTTAGATTAATGTAATTATTCATAAAAAGACCATCCTTGGGTTTATTATTTTATTTTTACATAGAATCCAAATCTACATAGAATTTATCATTAAATTTATTGAAATTATTTCAGGGATTTTCATTTTTAATATTATTTATCTTTTAATAAAAAAATCTTATACATATGATTGAGTTCCTTGTTTATATATATATATATTATATATAACCTTTTCTAACCTCTAAATTTTTAAAAATTTCCATTAATTATAATTTTATTAGAATATATTTCTACGATGTTGAATCAAAATAAATAACTTGATTCAATGAATCTTTGAATCATTAATATTACAATTCCTTTTTAGAACTAGATTCATCGGTTTCATATGAGTCTTTGATAAAAACTCATATATATTAAAGGTATCCCTGCATCTATTTTCCCACATTCCTTATTAATCTCATTAAAATTCGTGAATTATTTATTTATATTCACAAATCTTCCACATTCATGGAATATTAATTTTAGAGCATCATTTGAAACAATATTTCCATTTTAAATATCTCTATGATAATCTCTAAATTAAAATCTTCTATTATTCCTATAATACCAATTTTTTATATACTATTTTTAAAACATGGTACATTTCATAATTTTAATTTACCTTTAATCAATGTAGTAAGTAGTAAAATTTTATTTGATATGAAATCCACAACTGTTCATTTAAAAAAAAATTAATCATTAATGATTTCCAATTTTTTCCCATATTTGAATAATAAAACAATAATTTCATCAAGTATATATTCCCTAAAATTATTACTATCCTAAATTAAATCATATTTAGTATTCATATTCTTATTAAGATCACTTAAAACACTTTTGACTAAATTTTAATTAGCCAGATCATCTATTAGAATATTTATTACCTTTAATTTTCTTTTTAATTCGTGAAAAAATTCATTTATATTTAAATTTTCACTAATTTTAATATATTGATATTCAAACATGATAAAACCAAAATTAGTTTTAATCATCTTATGGGAACCATAATGGGTGGTTTATAATAATTTCTACAAGTCATGTGTAGTTTTTCATTCAGAAATGTGACTGAATACATTTGAGTTTAAATCGTTGTAATTAATAGTCTCCATTTTATAATCATGTACAAACATCCTTAAATCTATAATAGAGAGATTATCAAGTTAGGAAAAACGGTATTTATAGGTTTTCATTATGTTTTTTAAATTTTTATGATATGCTTCAACCAAGACCTGTCAGTATACATAATTATAATCATAAAAAAGTGGTTTTGTGAAAAATATCCTTCCATATAACATGTTCATATCATCTACCTAGATGATTATGTCTAAGATATTGTTAGAATCAAATAATAAAAATAATAAAAATATAATAAAGCATTCAAGGATTATTATTTTACAAATATTTTTTCCCAAAATTTGATATAGTTGAATGGTCATGTTGTGGCGGAATTGGCCATTTTTATAAAATTTCAATAAATAAGAAATGTCAATGTAATTATGTAACGAAATATAAAATATTAACTCTATTTTTTTATTGTTTATTTGATGTAATACCCCTAATAATTTACAATATATATATATATTTTAATAAATTTAATCTTTTCGATAACTAGCATTGCCAGAAATACGAGGTTTAAAAGAAATATGACACTCTATTGAAAAATTATATAAACATAACCATTTTAACCATGAAATTACATTAAATGTGAGGAATTGGACTAAATAATTTATCAATAATAAACATATTACTCAAATTTATTTTTTATATATTTATTAGAAATGAAAATAAGAATCATTTGAAATGAAATGAAATGTTTTCCAAAAAATTGATATTTTTCACTAAACGATGATTATATTGCGCTATGCACCCATGATATGAAATTTATTTCTTCCAATTTCAGAAAAGTTAATGGAAAAAATAAAATTAATTTTATATTTCATAACATAAAAATTAACATAGGTTTATTTTTTTTATTTTTCTATAAATTTATAGTTCATGATAACTAGTAAAAATTTTCAATTTTAATTGAAAATTACATTTTAATTTTAATAATTTATTATGATAAATTATATTTTCAACTATTATTATTGTAAAATTAGTTCTCTTATATGTATGTTGAATTAAATTATGTGATTTTAATAATTCTAATTAATAATTTTAATATAATATCAATGTAAACTTATAACATTTTTTCTTTAAAACACTACCTTATCAAATAATTTATGGTGTTAATTTTAAATATAAATATTAATATTATAGGGAATTTAATATTGGAAAATATATTAAATATTTGTAATACTTGTAATATATAATTTATAAAATGGAATAGTAAATTTTATTCTATAATTAATATAAAAAATAAAAAAATTAATTATTGTGGCTAAATAAAAAATGGATTTACCTAGGGCTTAAACTAATAAGATAAATGCTAAAATAACATAATAACATAGTAAAAAAATTAATTCCAAATATAGACATTATACCATCAATTATATTAAATATTAAATTATTGGATTCTTTTTTCATGAAAAACCATCTGTAAAATACATTCTTCTCAAAAATTAAAATTATTCCACTCACCACACCTATAAAAGGCCACCCTCTACCCAATATTTAGAAATCCTTAAAATTATTGTTTTTAGAAAATCACTAGAAAAATAAGTTCCCTAATTTTGTTCTCTCATAATAAAATCCTTTTTCTGATATTAATCCCTCCTAAGAAGTATTTAGTGAAAACCTAAGGTAGATACCCAAATAAAAGATAAAATTTTTCATGAAAAAAATTTAATTTAATTTATTCTTCAACCTTATTAAATTAATTTTAAAAAGTTTTAATATAACAAAATATTTTTCTTTTATATAATATTATGTTTTTAAGTTATGTTAATGACTTAAAACCACCTCTACTTCAATAAAATGGGTTACAAAATCACATTCTTTTGTACTGCAAGCATCCACCTTGTGAATCGAAGTGATCATTTCTTCTATTACAACTATTCGTGGTTGGGTATGATTATGGATATAAATATTATATGTTATATTTAAAAAATAATTAAATCAATTTTAGTAATATTATCATATATAAATTTTTATTTTCATTTACATTGATGATACACTACTAGAATTTCTGGTTTTCGAGGAGGGGCACATATAGCGGCCGCCAAATGGCAGCCGCTGCACTTTACTTCCTAAAAATACCCTATTTTCCCCTCCCTCCCCTCCCCGACCCCGTGACTCCCCCTTCTCCGACCCCGCGACCCCGACCCCCGCGACCCCGACCCCTCGACCCGGCGACCCCGACCCCTGGCGACCCCTCCCCAACCCCCGATGACCCTCCCCGACCCCCGGCGATCCTCCCCGACCCCCGGCGACCCCAACCCTGCCGGCGACCCCGACCCCCATCGACCCTGACCCCCGACCTCCCGGCGACCCGACCCCCAACGAACCTGACCCCCAGTGATCCCCACCCCCTTGCCTCTATGCTGCGCCACCGGCAACCCCGGCAAACCCCACTACCTGGCCTCCACGCTGCGCCCCCGTGACCTCGACACCCCCTGCCCGCGCTGCACCCCTACGACCCCCACCGCCTTGCCTCCACACTGCGCCCCCGTGACCCCGACACCCCCGCGACCCGACAACCCCCACCCCTACCCGCGATTCACCTTTTGACAGCCCCGCCATCGCCATCCCCTCGCGGCCCCGTTACATCCCTCCGGCAAGTCCTCCTGCCTCCGTTGGACCCTTCCGGTCCATTGTGCCCCGCCATGTAGAACCCTAAACGATTCGTCCAATGGTTCTGATCATTTCGAGTCCAGTCGTCGAACCTCTGTCATCAAGTCACTACGCCATCATGGATCCGCAATCGAGTCAGACCCCATTACCCGTGGTCGATTCCTCCGCAGGTAATGTTTTTTATCCAAATTTGGTTTTTAAATTTTAATGATATGTGTTTTTTTAGAATTTAAATAAGATATTTTAATTTTGATTTCTATTAAATACAGATATGGATAGGAGTTGGATTGATATGCAAGATAGATTCTTAGCTGAACATTATGAGGGGATTAACCGATTTATGGATTTCACCAACAAATTTCCAAGTGATATGATTAGTTTTCCATGCAGAAAATGTGCAAATAGATATCTCTTCAAACGAGATAGTGTTAGAGAACATTTGTTTTTGAATGGGTTTTTGGAAAACTATAAGACATGGACGCGTCATAGAGAAGATTCTATTTCATGTCATCACTCAGAAAATATTCATATGAATGTTGATTCGAGAACAGTTGATCCGATGAACATAATACTGAATGATATGATGTCTCAGTTTCAATCTGAAGACAGTAATGTCGTAAATGACGACGTTGGACTGAGTAAACCTCGTTCTTCTGCAGATGGAGAAGCATTGAAATTCTTTGAAATTCTTGACGATGCACGTACTGAATTATATTCTTGATGCACTAAATTTAGTAAACTATCGTTAATCGTTGAATTGCTACACCTGAAGGCCTTGAACTATTTGTCAGACACCTCATTCGACATGTTGTTGGTATTATTGAAGAAGGTACTCCCTGCTGGAGCAAAGATTCCGAAGTCATTCTATCAAGCTCACAAGTTAATCGATGATCTTGGTTTTACATATGATACAATTGATGCATGTCACAATAATTGTATGTTGTTCAGAAAAGAGAATGCGCAATTAAATAATTTTACTATTTGCTATACATCCAGGTGGAAGACCATTGAGATTAATCAAGGTAGCTGGATTCTTCCTGGGAGAGTCTTGAATCATGGTAAACAAGTTGCTGCTAAACAGATGTGTTATTTCCAACTGAAACTGAGACTGAAGAGATTCTTCTTGTCCACTAAAATTTTTAAGTTGATGACTTGGAATTCAGAGAGAAATAAAGAGGTTGATAAATTAACTCACCGAGCATATTCTTTGGCATGGAACGAGTTTGATCAAAGACACCCAGACTTTTCCCGAGATGATCGTAATATTCGACTGGGTTTGGCAGCAGATGGTTTTAACCCATTTAGGTCCATGGTTGGTGCGACACAAAGTACATGTCCAGTGGTGTTGGTTCCATACAACATTCCCCCATGGGTATGTATAAAGTAAACTTTTTTGTTACTGTTAATTTTAATTGATGGACCGAGAGGACCTGGTGATAAAATCGATGTTTACATGCAACCTTTGATTGATGAGTTGTAAGAATTTTGGGTTGATGTTGTAATGACTTTTGACTCGGCAGCAAATAAAATGTTTATACTTCGGGCCACTTTGTTATGGAAAATTACTGATTTCCAAGCGTATGGTAACTTATCAGGTTGGAGTACAAAAGGAGAATTTTCTTTCCCTTGTTGTAATAAGAGTAAGAAATATATATGGATTAGGAACTATAGAAGGTGGGAATATCTTGGTCATAGACGCTTTCATCCTCCATTTCACAGGTTCAGAAAAGACAGTGTATCGTTCGATGGGAATAGAGAGTTTGACCCATCACCACAAATACAGTCTGGGGTTGAAATTTGTGCACAACTTGATGAAGAAAACATCCGTACAATGTATGATTTTCAAGATTTATTGGTTCCTGGATTGCCTTCTATTCCTACTGAAAATAGACAGCGAAGTCATAATTGGAAGAAACGAAGTATTTTTTTTTTGAATTGCCTTATTGGAAATATAATAATTTAAGGGATATTTTAGCTGTGATGCACATTGAAAAAAATGTATGTGATAATATTTTGTGCACCATTTTAGGAATCAAGGGGAAATCAAAGGACAGTGCTAATGCTCGACGTTATTTGCAAGAAATGGGATTGAGAAAACCTTTACATTTATAGCTGGGTGAAGGTAACTGGGCATACATGCCTGTTGCACAGTACACAATGAGTAAAAAAGAGAAACAAACATTTATATCAATTTTGAAGACTGTTAAGGTGTCAGATGGTTATTGCTCTGTTATTTCAAAGTGCGTGAATATGAAGAGCATGGAATTATGGGGTCCGAAAAGTCACGATAATCAAATTCTGCTTCAACAGTGAATTCCTATAGCAATTTGTGATTGCTTACCTTCCCAGGTTGTTGAGTCGTTGATTGGAGTTTCTAATTTTTTCAGACAGCTCTTTTCTAGGAATCATCACATGAGTGATTTGAAAAAGTTACAGGATAAGATTGTACCTGCACTATGTCACCTATAAAAACTCTTTCCGCCATCTTTTTTTGATGTCATGGTTCACTTGACCATGCATTTAACTGGTGAAGTCATTGCTGGTGGTCCCGTGTAATTTAGGTGGATGTATCTAATAAAGCGATACTTAAATACATTGAAATTCTATGCGCGCAACAAAGCTCGTCCAGAAGCATCAATTTCAAAGGGATATTTAATGGATAAGTGTACTAATTTCTGTGCTTCATATATTGATGAGGTTGAAAAAAATATAGATAAACCATCCATGACTGACGAGGGTCCAATTGGAGAAGGAATAACATTTGATATGCGGAACAACAATTGGGTTCAAGCTCATCGATATGTGTTGTTCAACACTCCATCAGTTATTCCATTGATACAGTAAGTTTCATAGTTGATGTGTATTTGGTTTCTATATTTATTTTATTTCTTACCTTATATTGTGTTGTGATTTAGGATGCATATCACTAAGTTGAAACATGAAAGGCCCCGTGAAACTGAGTATCAAATCCAAAAACATCATTTCAACACATTTCATGAGTGGTCCAAGACTCATGTACGTATAATTGATTTAATATTTTTATAGTGCAACTTAGTTGTATTTTCACAATCCTTTATCCATTAAACTATATATGTGAAATTTGCAGATTCAAAAGTTACGTGATTTAACCCAGCATGTGAGCGAAGAACTCAACCAACTAGCTGATGGTCCATTTATTATAGCTCGTCGCTACAAGTCTTTGGATGCAAACGAATTCCGATTTCGTATTAGCGATGTTGACATGAACTGAGCCACACAAAATAGTGGTGTTGGTTGTTCTTTTGTTGGTGCGGGTTATTATTATGGATTGTTGAGAGATATTATTGTGGTTATTTATGATCGTGGCTTAAAACACATATTGTTAAGGTGTGATTGGGTTGATCCAGTTCATGGAATGAAAGTTGATAACTTCCAATTTACATTAGTAAAATTTAACAATATGCTATATAAAGATGACCAGGTTAGCAATGCACCCTTCATACTGACATCGCAGGAAGATCAAGTTTACTTTGTCGGCATTGATTCGGATTAGAAAGTTATGGTGAAAATTTCTAGAAGAGGGGTTTTTCTGATTGACCAAGAAGAACGTGAAGTTGTTGCATTTTCTGATCAAACACTTGACCAAACAACAGTAGCTGTACGAGATGAAGATATACAATGGGCCAGAGAGACAGTTGAAGGTGATATGATAGACTTACATGATTAGTGGAAATTGTAATTATATCCCTAGTTATTATTTGTAAAAATATTTATGAGTTATATAAGTATAAATATTGCTTGATTTAACTATAATTTCATTTAATGTAGGTATGTCATAGGGTGGTCACAGTGGTTCACCTGATGTTTTTGGTATGTATGTTTTCATTTTTCTAAATTAATTGATTGTAATTTTCTGTTTATATTTCCCTAACTGTTTATAATCATTAATTTATATTGTAATTGAATTATGAATTTATGTTTATCAGGATCTACTGCTTCTTCCAGCAGATGCAGGGGTCCTGGTATAGGGGTTCGATCCTGGAACTCTGGAGCCTGATTGGATGTGTTATCTGATGACACATTTCATCCAGTTGGAGATGGTGCTACTGCATTGAGTCTTCAGTTTGGGCATATGATACGAGACTCAAACAGATTCCCTCTGACGACTCGTCACTGGAGTTCATTCCCTCAGGATACGATGGACAGAGTATGGAGGGAGGTTCAGGTAAATTCAATGTTTAATTTTTCATGATATTGCTATTATTATTGTCCCATCTACTGACAATATTTTTAACAGGATAATTTGACATCCTGTCCAAATGAGTTTCGGGCTATTTTTATGTCCAAATGCCGAAAATTATGGAAGGATTACAAGTCAAGGGTGAAGAGAGATCCCTGGACACCATTTGCGGGTGTGCCATACATTCTACAGCGAGTCCCTCCGGGCATTATTCATGTGCAGTGGTAGGATTAGGTTGAGTGTTGGTCGAGTGAGGTAGGGATGGTAAGATTTATTACTTTTAATCTACAAATGACTAATTTTTCAAATTTATTTTAAGTAAATACTTTGAATGTAGACTGAGTTTGCTCGTCATTCACATAATCGGGCGATGCAGGGCACGCCTTCCAGACTTGGCACTCGACATGTGTCACAGCTCAAACATGATGTAAGTTCAGAATTCACTATTTCATTCATATTTTAAAAATATTGTAGTATAACATGGTGAACCCCTTTATTATAGTTACACCAACGCGGCGAGCCAATCGATCGGATGTCTATAGGGATGAGGACTCGTAGGACGGGTGAACCCGATGTCGCCGGTGTTATAGTAAAAAATTATTTACTAATAAATGTATTTCTTATTTTATATAAATTATTCATATTTGTTCATTGATACATTATATGCTACAGGATCAGTTTGATGCTCAGTTAGCAGAGTTTCCAGAGGAGCAACATCATAGTATTGTGCATAGAGATGAAATATTTCACCGTGTCGTGGGGCGTGACGATCATGGTTATTCTTTGACTTATGGTAGTGGTGTCCCACAACGTGCAATTGTTAGAGAAGATGTGATGGGTGCATGCAGAGAGTTAGGGATGCACACACAGGCTGAGATAGATTCTTCCATGCAGGATATGCAGTGAAATTTTGATTCACAGTTTCAGCAGTTATGTGCAGAGTATGAGGAGAGGTTGTCACAGATGCCATCACGTATCAATGAAATGACGACGCAACAAGTGGTGCCACAGGTAAAAAATAAAACAAACCATACTCAGATTGAATTTTATTGATATATTTAGGATACATAATATTGATATATATTGTAGGCTCCGAATACATCTGGTGGACATCACAGTGATATTGGTGATCCAGATGAGAATAAACCCCATGCATGAGGTAATTTCATTTGTGTTGATGAATTCTTTAGAATTTTTTATATCCTTGATGAATATAATTTTTCTTTTTTATGTAGATTAGTTTGTTTTAGTATTTGTGGATGACATATTCATGCACTCTAAGACTGATGATGATCATACCCAACATATTGACATCATGCAGATTACACTTATTGACTATACGTCAAGCTATATATATGTCAGTTCTGTATTGATTATATAGGTATAGTTATTGGGTCAAATAATTTCAGAGGAAGGTGTGTCAGTGGATGGAGAGAAACTGCAGAGAGTTTTTTCTTGGGAGAAGCCCAAGAACTCTTTGAATATTTGTATCTTTTTAGGGTGAGTGAATTGTGATGTGGTCGAGCAGACGGAACGTCAATCGGACGTGCAGTGTGCCCGCAATGACCGGGAACGCCTTTCTGGTGTCATAAACGGTCAAAACAGGCTTCTAATGGTCAAACTCATAGCGGACGACATCTGATTGACCTGAAATTAAAGGACAACAAACTAATTATTATTCGCGACGTGTACGCGCAGACGGCACGTCAATCGGACGTGGGGTCTGCGCCGTAGGGCTCATTATGCGTTATATAAGTGTTGCGTGCGCTTGATAAACGCGTGGGGGGGGGGGGGGTCCAAATGGTCCGAACGAAGTCCGAATGGCCAGAAATCAGACGACATCAAAGGGTGACTGAATTTTGATGTGTTTGAGTAGACATCACATCAATTGGACTTGTCGTGTGCCCGCGGTGACCAGGAATGCCGTTCTGGTGTCACAAACGGAAAAATGGGATTCTAACGGTCAAACTCATAGTGGACGACATCGGATTGACCTGAAATTATAGAAAAAAATACAATTATTATTTGCGACATGTACGCGCAGACGGAACGTCAATAGGACATGCTGTCTACGCCGTAGGGCTCATTATGCGTTCTTTAAGTGTTGCGGGCGCTTGATAAACGCATGTGGGGGGGGGGTGTAAACGGGCCGAACGAAGTCCAAATGGCCTGAAATCAGACGACATAAAAGGGTGAGTGAATTTTGATGTGGTCATGTAGGCAGCACGTCAATCGGAAGTGCTGTGTGCCCGCGGTGACTGGGAATGCCGTTCTGGTGTCAGAAACGGCCAAAACGGGATTCTAATGGTCAAACTCATAGCGGACGACATCGGATTGACCTGAAAACATAGGACAACAATCCAATTATTATTCGCGATATGTACGCACTGACGGCATGTCAATCGGACGTGTGGTCTGCGCCATAGGGCTCATTATGCGTTCTTTAAGTGTTGCGCGCACTTGATAAACACGCGTGGGGGGGTCCAAATGGGCCGAACTAAGTCCGAATGGCCTGAAATCAGACGAAATCAAAGGGTGAGTGAATTGTGATGTGTTTGAGCAGACGACACGTCAATCAGAAATGCCGTGTTCCCGCAGTGACCGGGAACGCCGTTCTGGTGTCATAAACAGCCAAAACGGGCGTCTAACGGTCAAACTCATAGCAGACGACATCGGATTGACCTGAAATCATAGGAGAACAATCCAATTATTATTCGCGATGTGTACGCGTAGATGGCACGTCAATCGGACGTGCGGTCTACTCCGTAGGGCTCATTATGCATTCTTTAAGTGTTGCTCGGTCTTGATAAATGCACGTGGGGGGGTCCAAATGGGCCGAACGAAGTCCAAATGGCCTGAAATCAGGCGAAATCAAAGGGTGAGTGAATTCTGATGTGGTCGAGCAAATGGAATGTTAATCGAACGTGACGTGTACCCGCGGTGACCGGGAACGCTGTTCTGGTGTCATAAACGGCCAAAACGGGCGTCTAACGGTCAAACTCAGAGTGGACGACATCGAATTGACCTAAAATCATAGGAGCACAATAGAATTATTATTCGAGACATGTACGCATAGAAGACACGTCAATCGGACATGCAGTCTGCGCCGTAGGGCTCATTATGTGTTCTTTAAGTGTTGCGCACGCTTGATAAACGCGCGTGGGGGGTCCAAATGGGCCGAACGAAGTCCAAATGCCTTGAAATCAGACGACATCAAAGGGTGAGTGAATTTTGATGTGGTCGAGGAGACGACACATCAATCGGACGTGTCGTGTGCCCTTTGTGACCGGGAACGCCGTTCTGGTGTCATAAACGGCCAAAACAGGCGTCTAACGGTCAAACTCATAGAGAACGACATCCGATTGACCTGAAATCACAGGATAACAATACAATTATTATTTGCGATGTGTACGCGCAGACGACACATCAATCGGACGTGCGGTCTGCGTCGTAGGGCTCATTATGCGTTCTTTAAGTGTTGTGTGCGCTTGATAAACGCACGTGGGGGGTCCAAACGGGCCGAACGAAGTCCGAATGTCCTGAAATCAGAAGACATAAAAGGGTGAGTGAATTGTGATGTGGTCGAGTAGACAGCAAGTCAATCGGACTTGTCGTGTGCCCGTGGTGATCGGGAACGCCGTTCTGGTGTCATAAACGGCCAAAACGGGCGTTTAACTGTCAATCTCATAGCGAACACCATTGGATTGACCTGAAATCATAGGAGAACAATCCAATTATTATTCGTGACATGTACGCATAGTCGACATGTCAATCGGACGTGCAGTCTGCGCCATAGGGCTCATTATGTGTTCTTTAAGTGTTGTGCACGCTTGATAAACGCGCGTGGGGGGTCCAAACGGGCCGAACGAAGTCCAAATGGCTTTAAATCAGACAAAATCAAAGAGTGAGTGAATTGTGATGTGGTCGAGTAGACGACACATCAATCGGACGTGCCCTGTGCCCGTGGTGACCAGGAACACCGTTCTGGTGTCAGAGTTGGCCAAAACGGGTTTCTAACGGTCAAACTCATAGCGGACGAAATCGGATTGACCTGAAATCACATGACAAAAATCCAATTATTATTTGCGACATGTGCGCATAGACATCACGTCAATCGGACGTGCGGTCTACGTTGTAGGGCTCATTATGCATTCATTAAGTGTTGCGCGCACTTGATAAACGTGCATGGGGGGGGGGGGTCCAAACGGGCCGAACGAAGTCTGAATGGCCTGAAATTAGACGACATCAAAGGGTGAGTGAATTGTGATGTGGTAGAGCAGACGGCACATCAATCGGACGTGTCGTGTGCCCGCGGTGACCGGGAACGCCGTTCTGGTGTCATAAACGGCCAAAACGGGCGTCTAACGGTCAAACTCATAGCGGACAACATCAGATTGACCTGAAATCACAGGAAAACAATCCAATTATTATTCGTGATGTCTACGCATAGAAGTAACATCAATCGGATGTGCGGTCTGTGCCGTAGGGCTCATTATGCGTTCTTTAAGTGTTCCGCGCGCTTGATAAATGGGCGTGGGGGGTCCAAATGGGCCGAACGAAGTCCTAATGGCCTGAAATCCGACGACATCAAAGGGTGAGTGAATTTTGAGGTGGTCGAGCAGACATCACATCAATCGGACGTGCCGTGTGCCCGCGGTGACCGGGAATGCCGTTCTGGTGTCATAAATGGCCAAAACGGGTTTCTAACGGTCAAACTCATAGCGGACGACATCAGATTGACCTGAAATCACAGGAAAACAATCCAATTATTATTTTCGATGTGTACGCGTAGACGAGACGTTAATCGGACGTGCGGTCTGCACCGTAGGGCTCATTATGTGTTCTTTAAGTGTTGCGCGCACTTGATAAACGCGCATGGGGGGTCCAAACAGGCCGAACGAAGTCCAAATGGCCTGAAATCAGACAAAATCAAAGGGTGAGTGAATTTTGATGTGGTCAAGTAGACGGCACATCAATCAGATGTGTCGTGTGCCCGCGGTGACCAGGAACGCCGTGCTAGTGTCACAAACGACCAAAACGGGCGTCTAACGGTCAAACTCATTGCAGACGACATAGGATTGACCTGAAATCACAGGATAACAATCCCATTATTATTCATGTTGTGTACGCACAGACGGTACGTCAATTGGACGTGCAGTCTGCGTCGTAGGGGTCATTATGCGTTTTTAAGTGTTGCGCGCGCTTGATAAACGCGCGTTGGGGGGTCCAAATGGGGTGAACGAAGTCCGAATCGCCTGAAATCAGACGACATCAAAGGGTGGGTGAATTTTGATGTGTTTGAGTAGACGACACATCAATCAGACGTGCTGTGTGCCCACGGTGACCGAGAACGCCGTTCTGGTGTCATAAACGGCCAAAACAGACTTCTAACAGTCTAACTCATAGAGGACGACATCGGATTGACCTAAAATCACAGGACAACAATCCAATTATTATTCACGACGTGTACGTGCAGACGGCATGTCAATCGGACGTTCGGTCTATGCGTAAGGCTCATTATGCGTTCTTTAAGTGTTGCACGCGCTTGATAAACGCGGGTGGGGGTCCAAATGGGCCGAACGAAGTCCAAATGGCCTAAAATCAGACGAAAAAAAAGGGTGACTGAATTTTGATGTGGTCGGGTGGACGACACATCAATCGGACATGCCGTGTGCCCGTGGTGACCAGGAACGCCGTTCTGGTGTCATAAATGGACAAAACGGGCTTCTAACGGTCAAACTCATAGCGGACGACATCGGATTGACCTGAAATCATAGGAGAACGATCCAATTGTTCTTCACGATGTGTACGCATAGACGGAATGTCAATCGGACATGCGGTCTGTGCGTAGGCTCATTATGTGTTCTTTAAGTGTTGCGCGGGCTTGATAAATGCGCGCGGGGGGGGGGGGGGGTCCAAATGGGCCGAACAAATTCCGAATTGCCCAAAATCAGACGACATAAAAGGGTGAGTGAATTTTTATGTGGTCGAGTAGACGACACGTTAGTTGGATGTGTCGTGTGACCGCAGTGACTGGGAACGCCGTTCTGGTGTGATAAACGGCCAAAACGGGCGTCTAACGGTCAAACTCATAGCGGACGACTTCGGATTGACCTAAAATCATAGGACACCAATAAAATTATTATTCGCGACATGTATGCATAGACGGCACGTCAATCAGATGTGCAGTCTGCACCGTAGGGCTCATTATGCGTTCTTTAATTGTTGCATGTGCTTGATAAACGCACATGGGGGGGGGGTCCAAATGGGCCGAATGAAGTCCGAATGGCCTGAAATCAGAATAAATCAAAGGTTGAGTGAATTGTGATGTGTTCGAGTAGACAACACGTCAATCAGATGTGCCGTGTGCCCAGGATGACCGGGAACTCCGTCCTGGTGTCACAAACAGCCAAAACGGGCTTGTAACGGTCAAACTCATAGAGGACGACATCGGATTGATCTCAAATCATAGGGACAACAATCCAATTCTTATTCGCAACATGTACGCGTATACGGCATGTCAATCAGACGTGTGGTTTGTGCCGTAGGGCTCATTATACGTTCTTTAAGTGTTGCGTGTGCTTGATAAACGCGCGTTGGGGGGGTCCAAACGGGCCGAACAAAGCACGAATGTCCTGAAATCATACGACATCAAAGGGTGAGTGGATTTTGAAGTGTTCGAGTAGACATAACGTCAATCGGACATGTCGTGTGCCGCGGTGACCAAGAATGCCGTTCTGGTGTCAAAAACGGCCAAAACGGGATTCTAACATTCAAACTAAAAGCGGACAACATCGGATTGACCTTAAATCATAGGAGAACAATACAATTATTATTCGCGATGTGTACGCGTAGACGACATGTCAATCGGATGCGCGGTCTGCGCTGTAGGGATCATTATGCGTTCTTTAAGTGTTGCGCGCACTTGATAAACGCGCGGGGGGGGGGGGGGGTCCAAACAAGTTGAACGAAGTTTGAATGGCCTTAAATCCAACGATATCAAAGTGTGAGTGAATTTTGATGTGGTCGAGCAGATGGCACGTCAATCGGACGTGCCGTGTGCCCGCGGTGACCGGGAACGCCGTTCTGGTGTCAAAAACGGCCGAAATGGGCATCTAATGGTCAAACTCATAGCGAACAACATCATATTTAACTAAAATCATAGGACAACAATCCAATTATTATTCTCGATGTGTACTCATAGACGGAACGTCCATCGGATGTGCGGTCTGCACCGTAGGGCTCATTATGCATTCTTTTAAGTGTTGCGCGCGCTTGATAAATGCGCGTGGGGGGGGGGGGTCCAAATGGGCCGAACAAAGTCTGAATGTCCTGAAATCGGATGAAATCAAAGGGTGGGTGAATTTTGATGTGGTCAAGTAGACGACACATCAATCGAACGTGTCGTGTGCCTGCGGTGACCGGGAACGCCATTCTGGTGTCAAAAAACGGCCAAAACGGGCTTCTAACGGTCAAACTCATAGCGGACGACATGAGATTGACCTGAAATCACAGGAAAACAATCCAATTATTATTCACGAGATGTAAACGTAGAGGGCATGTCAATTGGACGTGCGGTCTGCGCCGTAGGGCTCATTATGTGTTCTTTAAGTGTTTCACGCGCTTGATAAACGCACGCGGGGGGGTCCAAACGGGCCGAACAAAGTCCGAATGGACTGAAATTAGACGACATCAAAATGTGATTGAATTTTGATGTGGTCGAGTAGACGGCATGTCAATCGGACATGTCGTGTGCCCGCGATGACCGGGAACGCTGTTCTGATGTCATAAACGGACAAAACGGGCGTCTAACGGTCAAAATCATAGCGGACGCCATCAGATTGACCTGAAATAAGAGGAGAACAATCCAATTATTATTCACAACATGTACGCGTAGACGGCACATCAATCGGACGTGCGGTCTGCGCCTTAGGTCTCATTAAGCGTTCTTTAAGTGTTGGGTGTGCTTGATAAACACGCGCGGGGGGGGGGGGGGGTACAAACAGCCGAATGAAGTCCGAGTGGCCTGAAATCAGACGACATCAATGGGTGAGTGAATTGTGATGTGGTCGAGTAGAGGGCACGTCAATCGGACGTGTCGTGTGGTCGTGGTGACCGGGATTGCCGTTCTGGTGTCATAAACGGTCAAAACGGGCGTCTAACAGTCAAACTCATAGCAGACGACATCGGATTGACCTCAAATCATAGGAAAACAATCCGATTATTATTCACGATGTGTATGTGTAGACAGCATATCAATCGGACGTGCGGTCTACACCGTAGGGCTCATTATGTATTCTTTAAGTGTTGCGCGTGCTTGATAAACGCCCGTGGGGCGTCCAAACGGGCCGAATGAAGTCCGAATTATCTAAAATCAGAAAAAATCAAAGGGTGAGTGAATTATGTTGTGTTCGAGCAGACGGCACGTCAATAGGACGTGTCGTGTGCCCGCGGTGAATGGGAACGCCGTTCCGGTGTCATAAACGGCCAAAATGGGCTTCTAATGGTCAAACTCATAGCGGACGACATCGGATTGACCTAAAATCACAGAACTACAATCCAATTATTATTCTCTACATGTACGCGTAGATGACATGTCAATCGGATGTGCGGTCTGCGCTGTAGGGCTCATTATGCGTTCTTTAAGTGTTGTGTGCGCTTGATAAACACGCGTGGTGGGGTCCAAACGGGCTGAACGAAGTCCGAATGGCATGAAATCAGACGACATCAAAGGGTGAGTGAATTTTGACGTGTTCGAGTAGACGGCACGTCAATCAGACGTGCCGTGTTCCTACTGTGATAGGGAACGCCGTTCTGGTGTCATCAACGACCAAAACGGGCTTCTAACGGTCAAACTCATAGAGGATGACATCGGATTGACCTGAAATCACAGGAGAACAATCCAATTATTATTCGCGATGTGTACGTGCAGACGACATGTCAATCAGACATGCAGTCTGTGCCGTATGGCTCATTATG